>CM065592.1:271957981-273435481 GCA_033119425.1 Bufotes viridis
GAAGGATGTGTCCATTCACTGACAGCAAGTAGATATTTAGTGAGAAAGGTGTTGGTGATATTAGATGTGATTTTTATTATACAATCAGGATTTATATACTGACTGGACTGGAGGATAAATGTTAAAAACATCAAAGTGGCCATTATGTTGTGTTACTAGATGGACTGGTCCCATTGGTGCCCTGTCCGCATGTCTTCCTTTGCTTGGTGCCCTGTCCGCATGTCTTCCTTTGCTCAGTGCCCTATCCGCATGTCTTCCTTAGCCAGGTGCACTGTCTGCATGTCTTCCTTTGCTCAGTGCCCTGTCCACATGACTTCCTTTGCCCAGTGCCCTGTCCACATGTCTTCCTTTGCTCGGTGCCCTGTCCGCATGTCTTCCTTTGCTCGGTGCCCTGTCCACATGTCTTCCTTTGCCCAGTGCCCTGTCCGCATGTCTTCCTTAGCCCGGTGCACTGTCTGCATGTCTTCCTTTGCTCAGTGCCGTGTCCACATGACTTCCTTTGCCCAGTGCCCTGTCCGCATGTCTTCCTTTGCTTGGTGCCCTGCCCGCATGTCTTCCTTTGTTTGGCGCCCTGTCCGCATGTCTTCCTTTGTTTGGCGCCCTGTCCGCATGTCTTCCTTTGCTCGGTGCCCTGTCCGCATGTCTTCCTTTGCTCAGTGCCCTTTTCGCACGTCTTCCTTTGCTTGGTGCCCTGTCCACATGTCTTCCTTTGCTCGGTGCCCTGTCCACATGTCTTCCTTTGCTCAGTGCCCTGTCTGCATGTCTTCCTTTGCTTGGTGCCCTGTCCATATGTCTTCCTTTGCTTGGTGCCCTGTCCGCATGTCTTCCTTTGCTCGGTGCCCTGTCCGCATGTCTTCCTTTGCTTGGTGCCCTGTCCACATGTCTTCCTTTGCTCGGTGCCCTATCCGCATGTCTTCCTTTGCTCGGTGCCCTGTCTGCATGTCTTCCTTTGCTCGGTGCCCTGTCCGCATGTCTTCCTTTGCTTGGTGCCCTGTCCACATGTCTTCCTTTGCTCGGTGCCCTGTCCACATGTCTTCCTTTGCTTGGTGCCCTGTCCCCATGTCTTCCTTTGCTCAGTGCCCTGTTCACATGTCTTTCTTTGCTCAGTGCCCTGTCCACATGTCTTCCTTTGCTCGGTGCCCTGTCCCCATGGCTTCCTTTGCTCAGTGCCCTGTCCACATGTCTTCCTTTGCTTGGTACCCTGCCCGCATGTCTTCCTTTGCCCGGTGCCTTGTCCGCATGTCTTCCTCTGACTGCCTTCGCTTTATTCTGACAGCAGAGTAGATTGTCAGCCCCTTGGACCACAGGAGCAACCTTCCCAATGCTCTTATTATGTTTTATTGTATTGTTATTTGAGACCGAGGTATATTATATGGATGTAACATTGTTCTTCTTCTAAATTACGGAAGCCTATGTGTGACAAATTCATGATCTGAATCATCATTACACAGAGCGTCACACAGAAGAACTCTCAGTAACCAATAAAGGGGTTTCTCGGGCAAAGGATAGGCCATAAGTATTAGATCCGTGGGGGTCCTACACATGGCACCCCTACCGAGCAGGTGACTTAAACAGTGTAATTTCCAGCACGGATGGCACTTGAATAAGAGCTGACCTGTCGTACCAAAGCAGAGTCACTACACAGTGAACAGAACCTTGGGCTTAGCCTTCCATCCAGTGGATAGTTTCAAGTACTGGCAGCTGCCCGCACAAGTTTATTGGTAGGGGTGCCAGGTCTGCCCCTCACCTATCCTTGATTCATGTCCACCAGTATCCAAGTCCCAGAAAAGCCCTTTAAGTCTGTCGATATCTTAAGCTACTTTTACACCCAAATTTGCTATGGCGTTTTATTACCGCTAAAAGGCCAGAAAAAGCACATGCCTTTTTTTTGCAAACCACATACGTTTTTATGGCATTTTTTTGTAGTGTTTTTGTGTTAACACACGTTTGAATTATGTTTTTCCCCTATAAGGAAGGGAATGAAAAACTTGCTGTGTTTTTAAGACAAAACTCCAGATACATAAAGGTCACCAAACTGAAAAAAATGCCAGTACCAAAAAGAAAAGTGTCCTGCATTTCGTATTTCCCATAGACTTTTAGATAACATCAGGGGCGGAAGCTACGTATTTTCAGAAACACAGGTGTAAAAAAAGTTTAAAAAAATGCAAAAGTGCTAAAAAATGGCACTAAAAACCGATGTAGGTAGTTAAAAAGTTGCAAACTGTGTATGTTTGTGACTTTTAACAAATAGTCTTTTTCACTCTGGCCACGCAACATTTCCAAAAGGCGGCATGGTCAACCGCAGAGACAAATTTATCTTCACAAAATGAAGCCAGAAATCTACAGCAGATCTGAGCTGTGGTAACTTTCTGCTTAGATACACGGATTGCGGAGGATGCGCCTAATTTATGGTGAGACCTGTGCCTCTTCATAAATTAGGGGCCATCTCCAGCAGCACATGGGAGGTATCCAGACTGATCCAGAAAGTGCTGGTCCTGATAAATCTCCCCCACGGAAACCGTCAGCAAAGCTGCAATTGTGAAACCACTGGCAAGATGTGAAGGGGCGTATGACTACCCTTGTAGATGTGCCTCTGCTGACATGGCTGGTTTTAACAGGAGGGAAATGTCAACTTATAAACCTGCCACCCCACTGGAGGTGCTATAGCAGTGACTAGTCCTGGTTCTCTGGCTATTAGCATGCCCGATCTGCCTCCGATCTGCCTTGCCAGATCTAGCTTCACTTGCCTAGTAGGATGTGAGAATGGCCATGCTAAGAGCCAGGGAACCAGGACTAGTCACTGCTGTAGCACCACCCAGATGACTAGTTTGGGTCTCTCACTTCACTTTCTCCCTCCTATTTAAACCATCCATTCAACAGAGGCCTACAAAGGTAGGTACAAGCATGATCACACACTGTATGGACAAAAGTCTTGGGACACCTACATATTACACCTACTGGACAATCCCATTCTAAATCCATAGGCTTTAATATGAAGTTGATCCTTCCGCTCTTCTGGGAAGGCTTTCTACAAGATTTTGGAGTGTGTCTAGGGGGAATTCCTGCCCATTTATCCAGAAGAACATTTGTGAGGTCAGACACTGATGTTGGATGAGAGGACCTGACTTGCAATCTCCATTCTAGTTCATCCCAAAGGTGTTTGATGGGCTTAAGGTCTCTAGTCAACTTCTTCCACACTGAACTCACCCAACTGTGCTTTTATGGACTTTGCTTTGTGTGGAATGCTGGAATGTAAAAGGACCTTTCCCAAACGGTTCCCAAAATAGTGAAAGCATAAAATTGTCCAAAATGCCTTGGTATACTAAAACATCAAGATTTCCCTTCACTGGAACTAAGAGGTTTTGGTGAATTCCTGAACAACTTCCCCATAACATTGTCCCTCCTACATTGCTGTCAGGCAGGTAACGTTCTCCTGGCATTCACCAAGCCCAGACTCCTCCATCAGACTGTGAGAGAAGTCACCACTCCACAGAACATGTTTCCAATGCTTAAGAAGAGTCCAGTGGTGCTTGGTGATGGAAGGCTTGCATGCAGCTGCTTGGCCCTGGAAACCTATGCTATGAAGCTCCCAGTGCACAGTTCTTTATCTTGATAATGTTAGATGAGGTTTGAACTTTGCAGTTATATTCAGTACTTCCTGCTCTTCTCCCACAAACTGACGTAAAAATGTTGCAATTGTTGGAAAATTTTGCAATTTCAGTCAAAATGACGCAAATCTACGTCTCATTTATTATGCTCTGTACAACATTTGATAAATGTGGTCTCAACTTTCACTACTTTCATCTCCAGCTCGAAAAAGTTAGTCATGGTGCAAATTGCTCCAAAATTGATAAATCTACTTCCCTGTGGTAGCTTTGCAGTCCTTGCCTGCCTCCTTCCTGTTGTTCTCTGTGGGAGCAGGCGCCACGTTGCCGCTGTAATCTCCATGCTGCTGCTTGATCCTTCCCCAACCAGTGGCTGAGGGTCCCTGGATATTTAAGACACCCTCTCCAAAAGAAGGTTGCCTGAGCTTTATGTTCCCTGGTGACCAGGTGTTTCATAGTCTAGTGCTATTAAGATTTACCTTCTCTCCTGCATTATCTCCTGCCTGCATTCCTGCCATGTTTCAAATGTGTGCTGTCTGTGTGTCCCTGCACTTTCATCTCCAAGTTTGGTTTGTGTTTAAGTTAACCCAGTCTGTCTACCATGTCTGTGCTCCAGTCAAGTCCTCAGCCTGCCTGCCTCCTGTTTGCTGCATTAACTGTGCACTACCTGGATCTAAAAAAACAAGCAGTTACTGTTAAAAAGATATCTGCAGTTTTGGTGTGTTTTTGTTGTGTTTTTGTTATCCTGAGCTCCCGGTGCCTGCACCAGAGCCCGTGACCTCTGGGTCAGCTGCCAGCTACATCACGACTATCTCAGGAGGTAGTGGTCAGGTTGCTAACCCACATCAAAGTCCAGATCCCTGTACAAGGGTTAAAGGGTGGATGCCCAGGAAACACCAGAATAGCGTTGTTAGGGTTAGCCCTACGTCAAACCGGTTAGTTGACATGGTGGGTCCACACTACTGATCCGTAACACTATGCATCTCAGTACTTGATGACTCTGCTCTGTTACTTTAGGTGGTCTATGACTTCATGGATGAGTTGCTATGGTTCCTTTGCAATGATACAACTGAATGTGGAATATCTAGAAAACAAATCGGGAAGAAATGACTTGTTACATCACGCTGGCATTCAGTGAACTCTTTAGAACAAGCCATTCTTTTCCAAATGTTTGTAAAGGCAGAATGCATGGCTAGGGCCTGGATTTTATACACCTGTGGCAATGGAGCTGAATGAAACACCTGAATTCAATGAAGTGTGTCCTAATACTTCTCTTCATATAGTGTATGTCAGTGGTTTAATAACCACCACTTTCCAGGTTCTCTTTGAGGGTTGCTGATGATTTATGGTGGTAGTAGGCTTGATGGATTAGTCTCCAGCATACCAATTATTTTCCCATACTTGGAAGTCCTGATCACTAGTTAAGATTCTTCACCTGTAATTTTGGTCTGAAAAAAGAGGGCAATTTCCTCTGTGCTAGTAATAAGAAGGCGGTAGCATGAATAAAAGAGCTTTTTTTTGTTATGGTTTCTAAGGTGAAATAAAAGAAATGATTTATAGAGATAGGAATGTAACAGTTCATGGGGTTTACACTTTGTGATCTGTCTCTTTAGGTCCATAATCTCCATTTATTTTCAATTTCATTCTGCATTTTTTAAATACCTCAGGATATGTTTTACTGCAACTGTCCATCAACGTACAGCACTAGCTGCTTTACCATGGCTGGAAAAAGTAATCCTTCTAGATGTTATTGCAGCAAGTGGCAAATGGCTGGATGATTTCCTGTCAACAAGCAATTTCATATACGGGCCACTAATGAACATAAAAAGACTTCTGTCTACAGAGCTAGAGGCTCACGGAAAGTACAAATCATGTACAACCCACTTCACAAACCTGAAAGAAGATTTAAATAGGTTTTGTTACCTTAAGACTATTGTGTACTAGTTTGGTTGTAGTGTCCGACATAATATGGTTGAAAAATAAGACATGAGCCCATCATGTTCAACGAAGGAATGGGAATTAGAGAAGACGAGGGAGAACCAGACTTCTACACATTTAGATGTGTTAACCCCTTGACGACGACCTCCGCCATACATGTACGGCAGAAGTGCCCAGGACTGAACTGCATATTCCATGAGGCCGCACCAGCTCTTTGTAAATTTGTAAAAAGAACCAGGGAAATGAGGAAATATATATATTTTTTGCCTAAAACTTGCTTAGCTTAGTCATATATTGCTGCCCATCAGATTTACAGTGCTAAATATTTTTATTTTTTTCATAACTCGGACAACTCCTTTAAGAGTCCTTCAAACCTTTTTCCCACAACAGAAGTTAAAGGGATTTTGTCACCACCTATAACCACTCCGGGCTAAACATATGCTTATGTCCAGGGTAATATTATGATTCCTAAGCTGGCCTTATAAAATCGTGTTGTGGCTTTATTTTGCCAAAAAACAGGTTTTACTAACTTGTCTATCACTCATTTAAGGTGCCAAAGGGGAGGTCTGTTGATCCATGGTGCCCAGCCGCACCCATCACCGTTCAGTGGCCAGCGCCGCCTTCCCTGTTTTCATTGCCGCCTACTACACCTTGAGCAAAGTGCACATCAGGCCGGCGCATGCGCACTTTGCAAAAAGATGCCGATGACAGCAGTTCGCATGCGCGGGATCTGGAAGCGGGAGGGAGACGTGGCGCAGAGGTGTAGTAGGCGGCGCTGAACACAAGGAAGACGGCGCTGGGCACCGAACGGCGATGGGTGCAGCCGGCACCATGGATCAATGGACCTCCCCTTGGGCACCTTAAATGAGTGATTGACAGGTTAGTAAAACCTATTTTTTTAGCAAAATAAAGCCACAAATCGATTTAATAAGGCCAGCTTGAGAATCCCGATATTACCCTGGACATGAGCATATGTTTAGGTCAGAGGAGTTATAGGTGGTGACAAAATCCCTTTAAGCTTACTGGTATACAATTACTTGGAGAAGACCTAGAGTCCTTTTTGAATATGGGCACCACATTTCCCTTGCACCAGTCACTTGCACCACTTACAGCATTAACTGAACTGAGTTTTTTAAGAACTCTTGCATGTGATCCATCTGGAAATAATCCATTTGGACACAGAGCTTTGCTCACATTTACTATATCTACAGTTAGCCAATTTAGTATATTACTGGATGTATTAACAGTGCTGGCACCACATACAACAGCTCCTTTCTCTTCTTTTGTATATACAGAGCCTGGACCATCTCCCCATTACCATTATTAAGGGGGACCTACCTGCTCTGACAGGGCATCTGTGAGTAGATTTGTACCCATCTGACCTGATGCATGTGCACTTGGCAGCTGAAGGCATCTGTATTGGTCCCATGTCCATATGTGGCTCACTGAAATGATTGGTGGTCCTACTTGCGCCTAAGGGGCCACCTCGACACCTTCATTGTGTGTCTAGTTATTGCAGGCACTCAAATCACATCTTTTTAGTATAGTGTGATATTCCCTGCTATCAGCAGTGTTTTAAAAGGATATAATAAAAGTTACATTTTAGGTTTTTCCTTAGTTAGCGTCCCTCATTTCAGTGAGCCACATTATCTTGGGTACGCCTACCATTCTTATTGATTTGGAGTTCACATGTCCATATGTGCCTGCATTGCTGAGAAAATAAAGTTTTAATATATGCAAATTAGCTTCTAGGAGCAACAGGGGTGTTACCATTGCTCCTAGAGGCTCTGCTCTCTCTGCAACTGTCATACCCTCTTCACCTTGATTGACAGGGCCAGGCAGTCAAAACATGATCACTCCTAAAGCCATTCAAAGCGCACACGCGACAGGTCAGCAAGTTTGATAAGAACAAATCTGCTGACAGGGGCCCTTTAAAGATTTTTGGGGGATTTGTTTTGCTCTCTTTGGCCACTTCATTTTGCCGTTCATTTTGCATTTTGTCAGATTTTATTCACAGATTTTTTCAGATATTCTTCACAGATTTTATTAAGCCCTTTGTACGTTTTTTAAAGGCTACAGCTGACCCCTCTGATTTGTGTTTTTAAATGTCCTTTTTGTCATTTATTACCCATTTTACAATAGCTGTAAGGCCAAGTTCACACTTCAGTTATTTGGTCAGTTATTCCTATCAGTTATTGTGAGCCAAAACCAGGTGTGGGTCAAAAACGCAGAACAGGAGCAAATCTTTCCATTACACCTTATATCTGAGTAGGCTTCACTACTGGTTTTGGCTGTCACCACTGATGGAAATCACTGACCAAATAACTCAAGTGTGAACTTGGCCTAAACCATGTAAGGTTTAATTTTAACTGTTTATACTTATTATCTACAGGAATAAATTTTGCACTGTATTTACCCAGCATAGATTTAAACTCTTCTATTTATCCTCAGTACTATTATGTGACAGTAGCTGCTCCCAGTCTATGCCCTGAAATGCTGCCCTCAACCCAGGGAAATTCTGTGTTTTTACCCTTCCAGCCCCAGTTTTCTTCTTATAGTTCAGAGGGAATGCAATTATAGATTACCAACGGTATACTGTGCTGCATTGTTAGAAATTACCAGATCCAACAAAGCATTGCCCCTAGTGGGATCTTCTGCAAACTGTCCTATAAAGTGATCCTGTGGCAAGTTGAGGAATTTTCTCCCCTTTGCAGTTGAGGCAGAATCATGACCCCACTCAATATCTGGGAAGTTAAAATCTCCCATTATGACTACTGTACCAGCCTGTGCAGCCAGCTCTATTTGGTTATACAGCTGAACTTCCATCTCCTCAGTCATGTTAGAGGATCTCTAGATCACACCACTTTTATTTTCTTATTGTTTGTTGCCCTTTTTAATTCCACCCATACAGCTACATTCTCACCACCTTCATGCATAATTGCTTTTTTTACGCTCGCTTTCATATCACTCCTCACATACAGGCACACTCCACCTCTTTTCCTAGTTACACTGTCTTTCCTAAAGAGTGTAAACCTCTGACGATTAACAGCCCAGTCATGCGAAGAGTCCAGCCACTCTGAGATACACCAACTACATCTAGGTGTTCCTTAAATACAATGGATTCTAGCTCCCCCATTTGGCTTGCTACACATCTGCCATATGTGAACATGCATTTTAAGTTACTGTTTATTTTTCCACATTCCGTTCCCAGAATGTGAATTGTTGAGTTTTAGTGGGCACCTTGGTTTTTATTGTTATTTTTTAACATACCATATGGATCTCCTTATCCACTGCCCTAATAACTCCCCTCCTATCATCCATCTCTCCACCCACCAATATTTTCTGACCCCTCTCTAACCTATCTACCACTTCACTTCTAGTTTTGACTTACATTGTTCCCACTAGCATGTCTTCTTGCTGAGCACATACATTATAGATGCCATGGTTTCATTGTTTTTCTCTTAAAGGAGTTTTCCGAGAGTGCAATACTGATCACCTGTCCTCAGGATAAGTCATCAATATAAGATTGGTGGGGGTCCAACTCCTGGCACAACTGCTGATCTGGTGTTTAAAGAAGCCTCTACGCTCCAGTCTTTCACTCTCTGTAGGCCAGTGATGTCACCTTGGTTGGTCATAGGATCCATGTACAGCTCAGTCCCATTCAAGTGAATGAACGTGGGCTGCAATACCAATCACAGCCGTGATACAGTGTGCAGTGCTGTGATTGGTATTACAGGAGGAGGCTGCAGCACTAACCAGGGCTCCACGGCCGCTTCAGGCTGCTGATCAGTGGTGGTGCCAAGTGTCAGGCAGATATTGATGACCTATCCTGAGGATATTGTACTCCCAGAAAACCCCTTAAAATCTTTCAGCCATGTGTATAATGGACCTCTATTTAAAAGTAAGGCATGTGCTCCTCAAGACATATTGCATCAGCACTCCAATCCTAAAGTCTACCAGGCTTACTTGGATGCAGCTTTATAGCTTAAGCTTATGTACATAGGACGTGCCAGCAGCAAAGTCGTCTGCTTCCTACTTAAAGAGACATTCCAACAGCCTAGTTAGGACTTGATGGTTCCAAATAAACAATAGGCACCTAGGAAGTATTTTCAATGCATACGACAGATATTCTGAAGAAGTGGCTTGCATATCCAGCCATATGATGAAACCGAGCAGAGGTCTAGCCAACATATTGAGCCATTAGTTTGCTACCATGTCAAGCATATGATGAATCTACCGTAATTACTGCACCTCTCTTCATCACACATGCTTGTGAAATATGTAGGTTGCACATCAATGCTAAAAAAAGAGACCTTTTATGTGTATCAGCATCTATATTCTCTCATGTGAGTGCAAAATGATGTGGATTCGCGAATATATACATTTCACATTGCATTGCTGTCTGCTCCAGGCTTATTAGCAGCACCTACAAATAGCAGGATATGGGTGACCGGCTAGGTACTGTGCTACCTGCAGGGCCTTATGTATACAGTAAGGAGTCTCCAAGACATACTATTCGGATAGATCAACGTTGGAAGATTTGTAGACATGTCAGATGTGTGTCCTTGTGTGCCTTCTCATCAACTGGATTCATTTCTATGAAAGACATGAGCTATTGCCCACTGAAGTAGTTGGGCCGCCCAAAAAACAAATTGTGTTCTCAGACCATAAGTACATCATGTTGCTTTTGGGAGAAACATATAAATACCATGACTATCATTTGAATGTTAAAAATTAAAGAAAATGCGTGCGTTCTACCTTCGCTTTCTGTTCACGATTTTGACTTTTACATGTGAGGAATGGCTCCAGCTCTAGCAGATGCCTATTTTATAACATTCAGCAGAAGTAAAGTTGCTGTCCCGTACATGGATTTTCTTTATTTGGAGAAGATGAAGGGGTTTATCGTGATTAACTTGGGCTAAACGTGTCTTTGTTTTCCAGATTTGTGATAGGATGGGTATAGATGTTTCCCAATTGACCCCATTGACCTACAAAAGGGCCTGTCAGGGGTTTCGCCCTGGTAATTGCAGGACTGAAGGGTATGATAAAGGACACAGGAGACATCCCAGGAGCTCAGGGATGTGCTAGTACCCACTTCCTCGGTGGTCTGGGTTAAGGAAGTGGTTAATACTTGGTGCTCAGGTTATGACTCACAACACTGTGCACCAAGTATTAACCACTTCATTAACCCAGACCACCGAGGAAGTGGGAATTAACAACTCCATTAGTCAAGGTAGCAGGGATTAACCCCTTCACTACCTTAGGACACAAGGAAAGTGGGTCTTAAAAGGGTTATGCCATAATTGATGTAAAAAAAATTAAATTAGACATCGTATAGTATATATTAGCTTTTTCTAAGAAAGCTAGATCAAGCCCTGTACTGCACATGGATTTACAGATCTCCCCATTCATTGCTCCAATTGTTCTGCTACATTTATTTCAGGCTGGCAGCTCAGGGGATGTGTCCTTTCTCAGGGGATGTGTCATTTCTGTTGCAACTCTTTCCCTGTAACTACCACATCTTCTAACAGAAGACCGGCTTGTGACAGTTGAAGATTTAAACTGAGCACCATCTCAGTGAGGTGGACGGATAAATAAGGAAATGAAGAAACAGCAGGTGGCGCTATACAGATACATGTTATTAAGTAGCTCAGGGAATGTAAAAATTGTTTAACTACATCCAGGTATAAAAGTATTCAGTTCCAGGCGTTGGTTTGAAAATTTAGAATAGTTTTTGTGGGATAACCCCTTTAACTGTTCACCAATTCTAGAAAACCAGGGAATCTGGCATTAAAGTTGTTTTCCAGGACATCAATATTGATGATCTGTCCTTAGGCCGGGGGTTGAACCTCCATCAACCAACTGCTTGCAGTGGCCATAGCAAAAGAACCAGGCAAAGTTCTGTATACTGTAAAGTGTATTCATACTAAGAGAAGAATGGCATGACATAATGTTTTAAGTAAAGGTGCTCCAAAATGGTTGTTGCATTAAGAAGTATTGACTATGTTAGGAGACCTGACAGTTTCCCTTTAACTCCTCCACTACCCTAGACGCTTCAGTAACGTGGGCCTTTACTCCTCCACTACTCTAGATTACCAGCGTGAGTTAGCCCTAGTATGAAAGTCTCCATGTTTGCAGACCTGGCATGTTCTGAATGTGTTATGTTGACGCATACTGTTGTATATACTGTGCATCTTCGCTTTTTTCTCTGTTACCATATAAGTGTTTTTAAAGTATGTATTACACCTCCTGAGAATCTGGAGTGAGCCGATGGTTTGTAGAGTAGGAAATTATCAGTTGGTGTTTATATCAAAGCTGAAGTGAGAGGAGACCCTGGAAATGAAGATGTGTGTGAAGCACAGTGGAAGGATTTGCAGATAATAATGGAGCCACAGTGAACTGGCAGGGCTGTTATGCCACATGGCTCTGAATCCTAGAGGTGGCCTGAGTACGTTTTCACTCTGTGCGGTAGAAGCTGCTTTTCTTGGAGACACAGTCTTACATATTGCATGCAGAGATCTAGGTTTTCCGACTCAAGGCCAGCTTTAATGTCATATAATAAAAAATAATATAGAATGACTCACATCCATGGACTGAAAGTTGAAAGGCACATTTTTCTCCACTTCAGTCCATATGCTTCCCCCTTCTTTTTGCTGTTCCATCCAATTTTAAATTGGGGAATGGATTTTTTCCAGAGCTTTAAGAGAACTTAAATGAAGCAGTGATGAATTATGGTTTGTTTGGCACTAAAGAAGAACATAGCAGGGCCTATGAATAAAGTAGTTTTGCCAAGTGGGACAAATATATTCCAGATAATTAGTGACTACTGGGTCTTTGTGGGCTTGCTGGCAATCTACATTGTAGAAGTAGGAACTGGACTTAAATCTCCAGTTTACTAATACTTTAGGTTTACCAGTTTATTATTTGAAACATTTATCTCATACAGTGCTTCTGTGGGGTTCCGCGCCTTCCAGTTTGCGAACCCATTCAAGTGAATAGATCATGTGTCCGTGATGCGGTGCACAAACGGCCGGTGCCCATATATTTCAGACCAGCTATTTGCAGGCTGCAATGCAGACACAACCGGACAATGGCTGTACGTAACCTGATCTCTCAGCTATAGGCCCCATTCACACGACCGTATTTTTGGTCCACATACGATCTGCATTTTTTGTGGATAGGATGCAGAACCATTCAATTCATTAGGTCTGAAAAAAATGCAGACAGCACACCGTATGCTTTCCGCATCCGTATGTCTGTTCCGTAGCTCCGCAAAAAAAGATAGAACCAGTTTGCGGACAAGGATAGACATTGTTACAATGGATCCGCAAAAACGGATGTCACACAGATGTCATCCGTATTTTTTGCGGATCCTGTTGTGTGAATTCACCCATATAGTAACCTGTGTTCGCCGAAGATTAGTCTGAAATTGATAGTCATCAGTGCAGAACGCAAGGGGAAGATAAGTGAAGAAAGATGCATTTTTTTCTGTAATAAGATTTATTACATTTCTTATCTTCGCTTTTACTATTCGTTTATGTGAAAAGTTGACACCGCAGTGATGCTTTAAAAAGTCCCACAATTTTTCCAGTATATTTTCTGTTTGTTAAAGAGCTCTGTTTACTTTAAGTGGATAAAATTCAGTCCTGGTCACGTGATTGACATGGTGTGTTGCAGCCCAATTATCCCTGTAACTTCAGTTGTGGAATAATTTGTGCAGTACTTTCCTGCTGTTCTATATGATTCCTATTACGTGTCTTAAAGATACAGCACCTCATGAGGAAATCAGCTCTGCACCATAGTGAATAGGCCTTCATTTGTACCAGTGGAAAAATAGTCCTGGCATTCTATAAAGCCGGCTAATTATGGTTAAGGATGTATGCGTTAGCTTTAGCACAGCAAGTAAATCTATTAAGTCAACATTTCAGATCAGGGAAGAGTGCGAGCAATGTGCAACACTTCCTCAATCGAGTGTGCTTTCTGATGACTGGGAGTTTTCATTTTCCCAAAAGTGTTATATAAACAGAAAGTATGAGAGCGTGCTATGTTTTTATACTTCTAATATGTTTTCTGCAGATTTATGTTTTACTATAGGCAAATAAGGATTAACCACAAAAGTGAGAGCCATGTAATTTGCATGCATCTTATTAGCACTCTGTAGGAAGGACCAGTTCTCTTCTGTGGAGTTCTATGTAAATTAATTTTAATAAAAAAAAAACATTACGTTTCATAAAGATAACCATTCGCCCACCAGAGGATCCTTCAGTGGACTCAGGCGACAAAAGTCTATGAGAAGACAATCCTATTTGGAGCTGACTTTGGAGCCAATCACTTCCTCAGGGGCGGAGCTAGGAAGGGGAGGATGCCAACAAGTCACTGTTCATTGGCCAGGGTATTTATGGTTCAATAACTTTTTATTGAAATAGACAAGTAGAATAGAATATACCCGGAGGATGCATACTTAGAAATCAGTCAAATCACATAGGATACAAAATAGATCTCCAATAACAAGCCAAAAGCTAATTGAAAGACAATAAGGAGACATGGGTGTTAGGTATCCTGAAAATGATTTCAAGGTTTAGAACGTCCAAGCAACTCAAGGAGACCAACAGTATAAATATCATGGAAGAGAAAAAAAAAAAGGATCCAACACAACAAATAAACAAACCAAAAAACACAAAACAAGGGGAGGGAGACACGGCGGGAACAAGAGGAGGGGGAAGGGAAGGGGTGCACAAAAACGTCAGAGTTTCAACAAGGCGTCCTCACGGGGCACCTCAGGGTAGAGTACCGGAAGAGAACCAAACCGAAAATGCATCTGAGGATCGGGAACCGATTCCAAGGATCCCACACCCCAAAAAAGGCCAGGGAAGAGTTACGGTCCGCAGCACCCAATTCCTCCATATGTACCAAGGAGTCAAGAGCATTGGCCCACTGAATCCTTCGTAAACTCTTGGACGATCTCCACTTACGTGGGATGATCTGTTTTACGGCTAGAACAAACGTAGGGACCCCTTTTTAACCTGAGATATTCGGCCAGGGTATTTAAAAGCCAGGTGAGGGCAGTGCACTGAACCTCAGTCATGGAAAGGCCGGCTACAGCTCTGCGCTTATCACTAGGGATTTTATGAGTTAAATTTCAGTGATATTTCAATACATTTTGGCAGTGACATTTCATTTGCCTCTGAGCCATGTTATTTCAGAGGGAATCTGTCAGCTCCGAAACACCCCCCAAACTAGAGTACACAGTATATAGTGAAAATGATGAGTCCGGTTATGTCAGTTTTATCTTCATACTTAGGGTGGGTTGACACTAGTGTTATGCATTCCGTTATGGCCTTCCGTTATAACGTGGTTATAACGGAACATAACGGAATCCATAAGACGAAAGGACGGATACATTCTTTTGCCCATAGACTTCAACTATGACGGTATGCAAAACGGAAGCCTTTAAAAGGCATTCCGTTTGCTTTCCGTCATAATACAAGTCTATGGGAAAGCATAACGGATCCGTCTGGGTCCCGTTATGCAAGACGGAAAACAAAGTCCTGTCGACAGGACTTTGTTTTCTGTCTTGCATAACGGGACCCAGACGGATCCGTTATGCTTTTCCATAGACCTGTATTATCATGGAAAGCAAACGGAATGCCTTTTAAAGGCTTCCGTTTTGCATACCGTCATAATTGAAGTCTATGGGCAAAAGAACGGATCCGTCCTTTCGTCTTATGGATTCCGTTATGTTCCGTCTGGGCATTCCGTTAGTTTCCGTTATAACCATGTTATAACGGAAAGCCATAACGGAATGCATAACGCTGGTGTGAACCCACCCTTACTTGCATTTCCACGCTGGGCACCCAAATCCCAGCAGTAAAATGCATTGAAAGGACCCTCAAGCTCACACCCATAATGGAGAGGACTCAAAGAGGAGTCCTCTCAATGCATTTTACTGCAAGTTTGTAAGACCGTGTCAGAATGCAATTGAGAATAAAGATACAAATTACATAACCGGACTCAGCACCACTTACACTATACACCGCTTACTCTAGTTTGGGGGGGCGGGGGGATTGGAGCTGACAGATTCCCTTTAGTAACTAGGGCCACCTATGGGCACTTACACTTTGAGGACAGTAGACAGGGGACTATGATAACGAGTAGGAAAATATTGGATCCCTCCTGGCTTACAGTGTATGTGAGGACATTAAACCTTGTACCGTTAAAGGAATTCTAAATATTTCATGATAAACAGGATGGAGAGAATTTTCTCATGAGCCATTTGCCGTATATCATACTGTAACTCTTCCATATGTTATCTCTGCAATCAGATTTACTAACGAAAATGTGCCAGAATTCTGGTGCAATGGGGGTAATGTCTCAACGTTCCTTACCTGTGTTCTCGCAGAGAAAAGTTACAAATTTTGACACAAGTGCCAGTTTTTTGCCAAAATGTTGGACTTTTTTCAGTTTTACGCCACCTGGCCTCTTTTGAACAGTGGGTTGGAAACCGGGTCAGGTATGTTAACAGGTTTCACTTATCACTGGGACTTTGTAAAAATATGCAAAGTCACTCCAGTAGGGAGTGGGGTAAAAAACGTGGAGAATTTGTAGACATAAAATTAAGGTTTAAAGATGCACCAAATTTATCAAAAACTGCGTAACATTTTATAAAATTTGCCACAATTTTACAGGACTAAAACAGTGGTGTTTCTTTTCTTTAGATAGAGACTACTGCACAGTTATCATAAAGAGCTGCAAGCAAAATTTTAAATAGAAGTATATTAGAAAATTGGTTTAGCCTCCTATTCTCTATAGAGATAAATGTACCGTAATCATTAAAACCGGAATCCTTCTTTAAGCATATTCCATTTTCAGTGTTTCCTTTAGTGAGAATGTTTTGCCGTGATAACAGCTAGAAAGAAATATATGAGCTGACTGTATTAGCCTGTAAGGAAACCTTACTACAGCATACACTTTCCCTGGTGACTGACCTTTCAAGTGAGTGAGAGTTTCAACATCCAAAGCTTTGGCGGTTAAGCGTGCAAACGCCCTGCCAAAAACATCGACCTTGACTAAATGGCCTGCTCCTCACTGCTCCGTGATGTCAGCCCGTCCACTGCAGACCTGTATCTGAAGTCACAGAAGAAAAGTTCATGGGAGTTCACATCAAACCATTGGAAATCTATTGTTCCTTTAGAGCCATTTACAAAAAAATAATAGAGATAAAAAGGCAGTGAGAGAAGACTTAGGTCATGTCAGAGAGTCCTTAAAGGGGATTTAAAACCCCTGTGACAGATATCTGCACTGCATCAAGCTACTTTTATAACTTAAACATTAACTAGAAATTTGGGGGGGCGTTTATACAAGCCAGCTGGATGAGGAGGGACGAAATGGCGCCATACAGATAGTAAAATAGCTGAAGGCTGGAGAAAACTCTTGCAGTTGTGCATTCCCTATTACAGCTGTTGTGAAACTACAACTCTCAGCATGCTCCATTCATGTCTAAGGGAGTTCCATGTGCATACTGGGAGTTGCAGTTTCACAGGGGCTGGAGGCTGCTGACAGTGCTTTGTATATCGGGATTTCGAGCACTGGCTTTTCATCCTCCTATAGTTTACTGCAGTGTAACACTGCCCTGTAAGAGCAGAATGTAAACTGTTGGGCAAGAATCCAAAGCTGTATATTCAGGGTGTGTAGCACAATACCTTCCTCTGCAATGCTGATGAGGGTTTCCTGACAGCGTCAGCCAAATTATAATTTGTCAGATGTGCTTTCAATAGAAGCTATTGTCAGCCACCTAAGTGGATGAGTCCCATGACAGTGGCCCTCACGCCTGCAAAAGCTTAAAAATGCACACTGTATACCAATACAGTATAAAACATACAAATATAAAGCGGTTTGTCAAATAGAAAAAAAGCAGTCTAGAGTCTCACAGTCAACCGACTAGAAAAATAAATTTCCAGGAAAAAAAACAAAAACCCGAAGCCAAATAAACTTTCTATACTTCACCTACTGGTGAAATTATAGCATTTGCTGTAATATTGAACAGAAATGGGACCCATTATAAAAGTGGAGGGTGGGATTTGGGGATCATATTAGTTATGGATCCTGTATAAATAGACTATATGATGACAATTTGAACTTTACATGCTCTTTTCATTACTATTATAAGGTGAAATTGTTTCCGTCTCCTAAAAGGAGCTGTAGCCCTATCCAGCTGGCAGGTCTCTTAAAGGGGTTATACCATGATTAATGTGAAAAATTAAAATCAGACATTATATACCACATGACACTCGCTAGAACCAGGCCTGTACCTCACATGGATCCAGAGATCTCCCCATTCATTGCTCTGCTAGATTTATATCAAGCTGACAGCTCAGGGGGAGTGTCTTTCCTGCTGCAGCTAAGGGGGCATGTCCATGCTCTCCCTATCACAGCTCAGGGGGCGTGTCCATGCTCTCCCTATCACAGCTCAGGGGGCAGTTGAAGGATGAAACTGAGCATGTGCGACCATCCCAGTGAGCAGGACAAACAAGTAAGGCCCCTTTCACACGGGCGAGTTTTCCGCACGGGTGCAATGCGTGAGGAGGACGCATTGCACCCGCACTGAATCCGGACCCATTCATTTCTATGGGGCTGTGCATATGAGCGGTGATTTTCACGCATCACTTCTGCGTTGCGTGAAAATCGCAGCAAGCTCTATATTGTGCGTTTTTCACGCAACGCAGGCCCCATAGAAGTGAATGGGGCTGCGGGAAAATCGCAAGCATCCGCAAGCAAGTGCGGATGCGTTGCGATTTTCCCGCATGGTTGCTTAGCAACGGGACCCGATCTCTATTATTTTCCCTTATAACATGGTTATAAGGGGAAATATTAGCATTCTTAATAAAGAATGCTTAGTAAAATGAAGTGGAAGGGTTAAAAATAATAAAGTAAACTTACCTTAGCCACTTGATCGCGTAGTTGCGATCTGTCCTCTCTTTCCTGCATCAGCTAAGAACTAAAGGACCTGTGATGACGTCACATCACATGGTCCAATCACATGGTCCATCACCATGGTAAGATGGACCATGTGATTGGACCATGTGATGTGACGTCATCACAGGTCCTGTAAATCTTAGATGCTGCAGGGAAAAAGAGGAGAGATCGCGACTACGCGATCAAGTGGCTAAGGTAAGTTTACTTTTATTATTTTTAACCCCTTCCACTTAATTTTACTAAGCATTCTTTATTAAGAATGCTATTATTTCCCCTTATAACCATGTTATAAGGGAAAATAATAAATTCTCCAGAAGACCCGAAACCGGACTTCAGTGATGAAGTCCGGCTTCAGGTCTGGGTACCAAACATGGCGATTTTTCTCACGCGCCTGCAAAACGCATTGCAAACGTTTGCACCCGCGCGGGAAAATCGCGCATATTCCCGCAACACACCCGCCTCTTATCCGGGAGTCAAACATGACGCCCGTGTGAAAGAGGCCTAAGAAAAATAACAAACAGCAGTTGGCACTAGACAGATACATTTTATTGAATAACTCAGTGTTGATGCTACAATTTTAACTACATGCAATTAATTACAAAAGGATTCAGATTCAGGTACTGGTTTGAAAACTGTAGAATATTTTTCGTGGGGAAACCTCTTTAAAGCCATTTTTGTGGTCCTGTTCTTCTATGAAAATGGACAACAATCACTGTGTATTTAATTTTGTAGTAGCAATTTTGTAGTAGCAATAAGTAGCAGCAAAAATTCTATTTAAGGCTACTTTCACACACGCCGGATCCGTTAATCTACATGCAAACGGAAAGCATTTGTAGATGGATCCGGATGCGGATCCGTCTCACAAATGCATTGCAAGAACGGATCTGTCTCTCCGTTTGTCATCTGGAAAAACGGATTCGTTATATATTTTTTTCACATTTTTAAAGGTCTGCGCATGCGCAGACTGGAAGAACAGTTCCGGCAATGCGGTATTTTTAATGCCGGATCCGGCACTAATACATTCCTATGGGAATTAATTCCGGATCCGGCATTACAGCAAGTGTTCCGGCATTCTGGACGCAGATAAAACCGCAGTATGCTGCGGTATTTCCTCCATCCAAAACGCCATACAGTGACTTAACTGAAGGCATCCTGAATGGATTTCTCCACATTCAGAATGCATTAGGAGAAAACTGAAAGGTTTTTTTCCGGTATTGAGCCCCAACGACGGAACTCAATGCTGGCAAATAAAAACGCTTGTGTGAAAGTACCCTTAGTAAATACTTGTATTATCCAATTCTGGATCATCTTTTTTTTGGAGTGCTACTGTTTCTCTGTTATTCCAAAATTATTAAAAAGCTATCTACCGTATATATTGACAACTGTTACCAGTTCTTCAACAAAGGAATAGTAACACCCTGTTGTCAGTATACTCAAAAATCTCAAGAATTCTGTGAAAAGATGCTCCAGGATTGTTATTATTTATGGAGAATACCATTTTTTACTAAAATAGACATGTCAGGAGCAGAGTGGTCCTCTTTAATGTGAACCTTTCCTGAGATGCTGCCCTTTCTAAGACCAGATATATTATAGAAGGAGATAAGGTGAGCTCTGACATATATACGTTTGTATGATTTGTTACAGGATTTCTGAGTAAAAGGCAGCGTAAATCCTGATAGGACTGCTATATATCATGGAGCTCAGCCTCTCGCCCTCTTTCATATTCTGCCGTCAGATAGGGCAGCAGAAATCCCCTGACAGGTTCGCTTTGCCCTATTCTGTTAAATCACAATAATTTTAGATCAATAGGTATTTGACTTTTTATTTATTATCTAAGGCCCCTTTACACAAGTAGATAATTGATTCGATCGAGGAGCAAACGGTTCGTTATTTGAGTCGACAACCCTTTAGATATAAAAATTTGTGAGTGCGATCATGAAAAAGATCGTTTGTCAGGCAAACAGTTGCATTTCACTAAAAGATAATTGACTGTGTGGAATTCTGGATGATCATTTAAGTGTCTACATCAGCGAGCAATGATGGAACGAAGCAATTATCTCAAGCCGTATCATCTCATACTTTGGGGGCATATCATTAGTATATGGCCCTAATGTTTGATAGGCATGGGCCCCACCTCTGAGACCCGCACCTATCTTTAGAACGGAGCCTGGAAAGTGAAGGCGGGCACACCGCACATGAGCTTCCGCACTCCATTCATTTCTATGGGACGGCCAAAAATAGCCAAGCGCTGGCTCGGCTATTTCCGTGAGCCCCATAGAAGTGAATGGAGCGGTGACCACACTTGCATGGTGCTCTTCCCATTCACTTCAGTGGAACTTCCGAAAAAAGCTGAGCGCTCTATACTTGGCTATTTTCGGCACTCCCATAGAAATGAATAGAGGGGGGACCCGCACCTATCCTAGCAATATGCCCCAAATGTATGAGATGACACAACTCCCTTAAGATATAGGCTAAAAGGATGCGACTTTTACGCTCACAATTGTAAAGCAGTACTTACATTGCACACATTTTTTCCAACTGTAAAATATGTGACCCTTAACTGAAGCACTTAGGAGGAATTGGCAGACGTCTTTATAAAGCGGAAGATGCCTATATTGTATAGTCTTACTAACATGTGCTCTCTTTAGAGGCTTATCTTGTTGTATCAAAAGCACTGCCAAAAGATAAAGACAGAGTTATGAAATGTCTCTGAAAAAGCAGACTTGCTAAATCGTTCAAGGTTGTGAAGCTGGTCAGGCAGAAGAACCAATGTGAAGAAATGTGTCTGTAATCTCAGGGTTACTCTATCTACTGCATTGACGCAATAATCCTTCAGGGAAGATCAAGCACATTTGAGAAATATGTAAATGGACAACTTCTGTTTGGGAAATTTAAGGAAAGTACAAGAGAATCAGATTTATAAAGCCATATTATAGATGTACAATGTGCATGTAGTGATTTTACGGTGTCCTAAGGACCACTGTATTAAATAATTTCCATAATGTCAGCGATTAACTCTTTCCTGACATGTGACGTAATAGTACATCACATGTCGGGTCTTTATAGTGGAGAGAGCGCCATAACTGCTACGTGCCTGCTGTTTCACAGAGCAGACACCTAGGGCTAATGTCTGCGATAGTCAGGAATGGTGATCGTGGACATTTTCACCGCTCAGGTGTTGTGGTCAAATGTGAGGTAGCAACTTGGTGTTTCCCCTGCAGTGAAGTCCAGATCCTTATAGATCGGTTCAGGGGGCACATAGATAATGCCCTTAGGAGTAGCCCCAAGCCAAATTTGTGACACAGCGGATCCATATCCTCTTCTTGCCAAAGTATTATATAATTGATGATTAGATTGCAATGTTCCCTTGAAAAAAAAAATGAATATACATAAAAAATGGATTTATTGCGTAAGAGTTAAAAGATACACATTTATGGTAACATTACATCATAATGACCTGTGTAATTATGTTAACGTTATTTAAACCACATGACGTAGAATAAACGTATGGCTGAATTGCTTTTTTTTACCATTACCTTATCCCAAAAGAATAAAAGTTCTATTTTGGCTGGCAGATCAGGGGGCATGTCCTTTCTCAGAAAGTGTATCCTTTCTGTTACAGCTCTCTCCCAATAACTGTCAAAGCTTCTAACAGGAGGTGTGTCCTCTGTGCTACAGCTCTCTCACAGCTTCTAACATTAGATCTGGCTGGTGGCAGTTAAAGGATGGAACTGAGCATGTGCGACCACCTCAGTAGGTGGATATGCATACTGCTATACAGATTAAACACCGGAGCAGCCATTATAATGAATTGAAGATAATATCTCACTAGAGCATTTTTGTAACAGAAAGTAAATTACAGAAGTAACTAGATTTTCATGCTGAATTATAATAAAATAACATTTAATGGCGGCACAACCCCCTTGTGCTTGGTACTTAAGGGTTTAATTACCACAGAAAACTGTATGCTGGGAAATCATTTCTTAATTATATACTCCAAAAATAGGTCCGATGACAATTATTGGATTATGTATTCAGGGCGACAGTACCTTCTACTAAAAAGATTGCCAGTCTTTCTAAGAAATGTGATTCATCAGCAGCACTCCAGCTTCCATCTGACAGCGAGAAAGGTTATTATTAATTATGAGCACATCGTAAGTTATGTTCCACCAGCAATCAAAACTTTGCGAAGACGACAGTGAAGACCTAGAAAAGACTAGAGGACATTCTGTCCTCCCCTTCCCGTGTATATTTTGAAGAAATCTAGGATAACTGTAAGACATAACATTTCTTACTCAGAAACTCATGGCATCCATCAGCTTAAGGTAACTCAAAAGGCTGGACTGTATTTATGGTGGATCTGTCTAAGGGTACTTTCACACTAGCGTTTTGGATTCCGTTTGTGAGATCCGTTTCAGCGCTCTCACAAACGGTCCAAAACGGATCAGTTAAGCCCCAATGCATTCTGAATGGATAAGGATCCGTTCAGAATGCATCAGTTAGGCTCCGTTCCGCCTCTATTCCGTTTTGGAGGCGGACACCAAAACGCAGCATGCTGTATTTTGGTGTCCGTCTGAAGAGGCGGAGCCTAACGGATCCGTTTTTTTTTACAATGTAAGTCAATGGGGACGGATCCGTTGTCAGTGACACAATATGGTGCATTTGAAAACGGATCCGTTCCCCATTGACTTTCAATGTAAGTCAAAACGGATCCGTTTTGGACTTTGTCATTTTTCTTTAAAGCTAATGCAAACGGATCCGTTCTGAACGGATACAAACGCTTGCATTAGAGGTGCGGATCCGCCTGTACAAATAAACAGACGGATCCGCACCAACGCTAGTGTGAAAGTACCCTTAAGCTAATACAGTCCTATGTAAGGGCAGCAAAGTATGGGGACAGTTGTGTTTTGCTAGAAGCCAAAAAGTCACACACAAAAATACTGAACAACCAGAGAACATAGCGGCCATATAGTTATGGGTCCAATCAGTGACGTCCATAGAGAGGTAAGGGCCCCGTAGCAAGGATCAAACCAGGCCCCACAAAGGACACAGGGTTTCCACCTAAACCTTTTTCAATGAACCTTGGCCATTTTTCCACTGCTTCATTTGCTAAAAGTTGTTCCTTTAGAGGGTAGAGTCCTGACCAAGTTTTCACCTCCAGTAGAAGAGGAGATAATCCCAACTAAGACAGGGCCCCCTCTTGCCCTGGGCCCCATAGCAGTCACATGGTCTGCCGCTATGGTAGTTACGCCCCTGGGTCCAATCAAAGGGGTTGTTCAGGATTAGGAAAACATGGCTGCTTTCTTCCAAAAACAGTGCCACGTATGTTCACAGGTTGTATTGCTGTTTTGACCCATTGACTCCAATGGAGCTGAGCTTTAATATCAGACACAGCCCATGCACAGGGGAGGTGCCATTTTTGGACAACCCTTTTAAAGGAGAGCATTTCCCGCACCTCTCGTGACAGATCCGCTTTATTGTTGGTACTGCTTTAAGCACTGTGTGTAAATTCTCGTGGAATAAATTAAATTAAAACTTCACCTTGCTCCACTATCCTTATATCCAAAGCTCCAAATGAAAGATGCAAACCTATATATAGTCTGCATGGCTTTAACCCTACAGTGCAGTGACAACATTTTAGTTGTTCAAGTTTATTAGAAGGAACCACTGATGATGGGCTAGTGATAATCATTGTGCTATGGCTAGGACCCCCATCACAGGCAGCAAGCATTCAATTTCCCTCTAGCACCACTGTTGGAGAAATCAGTGGGCTTCCCATGTGAGGTGCTAGGGTCTCCAGAGCTAGAGATACCACTTTGTATCCATCCTTTGATCGCAACGGATGAGGGACGTGAACTGGAAACCCCCTTCTATTAAGTCAAAATTCCTTCATGCGGTATTTAAAATGTGTTTTTGTAGCCAAGAAATCTCTGACAAAATATCATTTCTTTACTTACTCCATGGCTGTATTGGTACTTATTTTTGGTGCAGTTTCCTATTTTGGCTTATTTATACAGACAGGTGAGTCAGACCAATACTTGTGTGTGGTCTTAAGCTCCCCCTTGATCTCAGTATACGTTCTCCATCATTATTTTTAATTTGAACGTATTATTGTAGCCATTGGATTCTAATCTTTCTGCTTAACCGTCAATGGTTTCAAGACCAGCAACTGTACTTGTGTGGTGGCATCACTGAGGAGAAAGGCCGGGCAGGCCCATAACTAAATTTTTCCTATTGTATTGTCTGCAGAAATCTTCAGTACTCACAGTCTGGAACAAAAGTATTCAGAGCCATGGGTTAGGTGTGACCGTGCTGCGGACCTCAAATAGTAGTCCACAATGCATGGGCACTGTCCGTGTGCATGCCGTTTACGCATATAGACCCTCTGACTTGAATGGGTCCACGATCTACAAGAGACGGTCTGCTCTGCAAAAAAATAGGACATGTTCGGGGGGGGGGGGGTTTTGCGGTGCAGACGCACGGACTGAAATACCACAGAGGCGCTTCATAGGGCTTCCATTGGCCTCCGATCTGTGCCTCCGCTCCGCACTGCTCTGTATCTTCAGGATTGTTCACCCATTCAAGTCAATGGGTCTGCATACGTGATACAGAGTACACACAGCTGGTGCCCGTATATTGCCCTTAAGGATAAGACAAATTTATCAAACACCATGCGACATTTGATAGACCGGGTACATCAACCCAGACTTAAGCAAGACTGGCCACAAATGTTCCCCTCATGATAAATGCCACCCTTTGTTGTTGATTATTTTTGGTCTAAGCTGCCCCACATTATAGACATGAAGGGGGGGACACATATAAATTGCACATGGTCACAAAACATAGGCTGGCTTACAAGGTTTCATCAGCTCTAACAGCAAACAGAAAAAGTAGAAAGTCAACACATTTCAGGATTTCCTTTACAGTCTATCTCAAAGGCCAGTTCTATGCTGTGCTCCAGACATACCTCACACCCGACCTTACTGAAACCATATTTTCACTTGCCTTGTAAATAATGTTGCACAGGTCATTTCCCTTGTACGTGTGGATCCTCTCTTTGTTTTCAGTTCACTGTCTCAGAAAGGCAACTAATGACATACAAATATTACTAGAACTATGAAGGAGACAGGAAAGCAATTTGTAAACATGGATGCACGCAAGCACGCATCCTTACATCAACGTGAAGTGTCTATAAGCAGCACCTTAATATTTACAGATGTGGGTTGGCCACTTTAAAAACATCCAGGCTGAATGAACATGCTACTCGGCTATTTTCGGCACTCCCATACAAATGAATGAAGGCTGAATGCGCATGCACGGCGTGTCCTGGAGCTCCCTTCTAGAGATATATGCAAGTCCTAGAGGTGGAACCTGAACCTATCTGACATTGGTGGCAGATCCTAGCGATCTGCCACTAATGTCTCAGGTGAGACAACCCCAGACCTTTCACTAAGATTTAGGTAGTGAAATACTTACACTACTTTACGGAGCGCCCCCCGCTGATGTCCAGCCAACATTTTTTTTTTTAAATAACCCCCCGTTCGTTTATTTTGTATGAGGCGGGGACTTGTCCTTTGCCTGGGGAGTGATCTTCCTCTCCCTGGCTGCGAGCCGAGCACTATGATTGGGTGCACTCACAGCCAGGGAGAGGAAAACCACTCCCCAGGCAAAAGACAAGTCCCCGCCTAGTACAAGGAGTCCCCGCATGTGAAAACTAACGGGACCGGAGAGCATAACTGGGGGTTATTTTGAAAAAAAAAAATATTGCCTGGACGTCAGCGGGGGCCGCCCAGGAAATTAGTGTATGTATTTCACTACCTAAATCGTAGTGAAAGGTCCTCTTTAATGTCGTCGTTTTATTCCGGCTGCCTCTGGAGGCAGCACAGATCCGGCAGGCCGGAGAAGGCTGCCGCTAATGTGAAAGTAGTCTTAGAGTGATGTTAGTAACATAGTACATAAGGCAGAAAAAAGACATCTGTCCATCCAGTTCGGCCTGTCATCCTGCTAGTTGATCCAGAGGAAAGAAGTACTCCCTGGATCAACAACCCATCTCGCTATAGCCTGTAATATTATTACACTCCAGAAATACATCCAGGCCCCTCTTGAATTCCTTTATTGTACTCACCATCACCACCTCCTCAGGCAGAGAGTTCCATAGTCTCACTGCTCTTACCGTAAAGAATCCTCTTCTATGTTTGTGTACAAACCTTCTTTCCTCCAGACGTAGAGGATGTCCCCTCGTCACAGTCCTGGGGATAAATAGTTGATGGGACAGATCTCTGTACTGACCCCTGATATATTTATACATAGTTATTAGATCTCCCCTCAGTTGTCTTTTTTCTAAAGTGAATAACCCTAATTTTGATAACCTTTCAGGGTACTGTAGATCCCTCATTCTAGTTATTACTTTAGTTGCCCTCCTCTGAACCCTCTCCAGCTCTGCTATGTCTACCTTGTTCACAGGAGCCCAGAACTGTACACAGTACTCCATGTGTGGTCTGACTAGCGATTTGTAAAGTAGTAGGACTATGTTCTCATCACGGGCGTCTATGCCCCTTTTGATGCAACCCATTATCTTATTGGCCTTTTCGGCAGCTGCCTGACACTGGTTTTTGCAGCTTAGTTTGCAGTTTATTAAAATTCCTACATCCTTTTCCATGTCAGTGTTACCGAGTGTTTTACCATTTAGTATGTACAGGTGAATTGTATTATTCCTTCGCATGTGCATAACTTTACATTTGTCAGTGTTAATCCTCATCTGCCATTTCTCTGCCCAAGCCTCCAATCTATCCAGATCCCTCTGTAGCAGAAAACTGTCCTCTTCAGTGTTAATTACTTTACACAGTTTAGTGTCATCTGCAAAAATTGATATTTACTGTGCAGGCCTTCTACAAGATCATTAATAAATATAATGAAGCGAATAGGGCCCAATACTGACCCCTGAGGTACCCCACTGGTGACAGTGACCCAATCTGAGTGTGTACCGTTAATAACCACCCTCTGTTTTCTGTCACTCAGCCAGTTACTTACCCACTTACAGACATTTTCTCCCAGTCCGAGCATCCTCATTTTATATACTAACCTTTTATGAGGTACAGCGTCAAATGCTTTGAAGAAGTCCAGAAATACGACATCCATTGATTCGCCGCTGTCAAGTCTAGAACTTACCTCCTCATAGAAACTGATTAAATTTGTTTGGCATGACCGATCCCTCATAAAACCATGCTGATATGGCCTTTTTTGCTTATTTCTGTTGAGATCCTCTAAGATAGCATCTCTCAGAAAACCTTCAAACAGTTTCCCCACAACAGATGTTAAACTTACCGGCCTATAGTTTCCGGGCTCTGTTTTTGGACCCTTTTTGAATATTGGCACCACATTTGCTATGCGCCAATCCTGTGGGACATTCCCTGTCAGTATAGAGTCCGAAAATATCAGAAATAAAGGTCTGGCTAGGACATCACTTAATTCCCTTAGGATACGGGGGTGTATGCCATCCGGTCCTAGCGATTTGTCTATTTTAATATTTTTAAGTCACTGTTGTACTCCTTCTTGGGTCAGACAGGGCACTTTTAATGGGGGATTTATTTTTACATTCAGCATTTCATCTGACAGTTTATTTTCCTCAGTGAATACATTGGAGAAAAAAATATTTAACAGCTTTGCTTTCTCCTCATCGCTCTCTGCAACTCCCCCTTCATTACTCTTTAAAGGGCCGACACCTTCAGATTTATACTTTTTAACATTTATATAATTGAAGAAAATTTTAGGGTTAGTTTTACTCTCTTTGGCAATTAATCTCTCTAGTTTGGCATTTTTTATTAGTTTTTTACATGTTCTATTTTTTTCCTTATAGTTTATCAGTGCTTTCTGGCTCCCCTCCTGTTTTAGTGATTTATATGCTTTCTTTTTGTCATTTATTGCTTTCTTTACATTTCTATTTATCCACAATGGTTTCTTTTTGTTCCTTAACCTTTTATTCCCATACGGTATGTACCTCTCACAATGAGAATTTAGGATGCTTTTAAAGAAATCCCATTTTGTGGCTTTATTTTTGTTTTTGAGGACTTTGTCCCAGTTAGTTTGGCCTATGGCCTCGCTTAGTTGGCTAAATTTAGCTTTTTTGAAGTTTGGTATTTTTGTTCCTCCCTGTAGAAATGCTCTTTTGAATGATAATTGGAAGGTTATTACTTTATGGTCACTATTTCCCAGGTGTCCCCCGACCTGCACGTCTGTTGTTCTATCAGGTCTATTGGTTAATACTAAGTCCAGTATGGCCTTCCCTCTAGTGGGGTCCTGAACCAGTTGGGAAAGGTAATTGTCTTTGGTTACTGCCAAGAACTTGCTTCCTTTATGGGATGTACAGCTTTTAGTTTCCCAGTCTATATCTGGGTAGTTGAAGTCCCCCATAATAACGACTTCATTATGATTTGCGGCCTTGTCTATCTCATTGTCTCATCGGCCTTGTTGTGCTAAAAGCCGATACTGTTAGTGTCCTAAAGGGTTACATATTGCACCCAGTAAGAAATAATACATGCTATACTATGCATAGAGGTAGCATTATATATCAGATAAACATAATCCTGGATTTGCAGCATTTAAATAAAAATGAACTTATTTCGTAGTAGGATCTGAGAGTTTTGACCTCCATTACATAAGAGCTAAACACAACCTACAAATAAACCAACAAAGATATCTATAGTTTTTTTATTATACAGTTTATACCGTACATCCACAGATGTACAGATGGACGTTTTCGCTTGTTTATTCTAATGAATTAGCTACGATGAGTGGGGGTTGACTTGGAGTTTTCCTATTAATGAAGGAAGTGATCCATGTGTCCATAAAAGCAGTGAGTTTGTATATATGAAGCTGTAAATTATATGCAGTATGGTAGCTTGTGTTGCTGAATAAAAGCTATATATATATATTTATATACACAGCGTGTATGGTAGAAACCTCTGTATTATCTAGCGCTATTTGTATTAGAATGACGCACTTCATAGAAGGTCATGGTAGGCCTCTTCCGTTGCTGTTCTTTGCTTGATAACTGTTTTAAGCCTGCTGAGCTGAGGCATGAATAATGACAGGCTGCAAACACTGGTTTTGAAATGTTATGAAATTACGGTAGTTGTGGCTTTAACGTTTTTCCTTGAATTGAACAAAACAGAAGGAGAACATTGGAGAAGTAACCCAGTTAGCAATGCCACCCACATCTCAAGTCAAATGCCACAGTTACAAAGGTTTACATTTGTATAAGGTGCTGCAAATAACTGCCTACACGCTACATAAACAAGCCTTACAACGATGGCAGTGTCTTCAATCATGAAGCCTTGCGGTGTGGAGCACTATATATAAAATCTACTGAGACGGGTATTATTTCTTACTGATCAGTATCACATAACACAAATGCCACCACTGAGGGCATGCAGTTTGGGGACTTCATACCTAGGTCTGTGATGTGGCAACCACTGTGGGTGGATAGCCGATAGCTGATCAGTCTTCAAATGCTTTCAGTTCACTTGCGTTGTTACGGATCAGGCGGGCACTTCCGGCGACGGAAGTGCACGCCGGATCCTAACAACGCAAGCGTGAAAGAGGCCTAACATTGGTTCAAAACTGTGCAAGGAGTTTTTGCGAGGTACATATTGATTGTTGGAATATTCTATGAACTGCATTGGTGTTTTTCAGACCATAATATATTGAAATAACCATACACTAAAATGTGCACGCTTACAAGAAAAGATGTATTTAAGAGGAACCTGTCACCTACAAAATGTATATTAAACCGCTAGCATTTCCTTACAGATGATTTCATCTTGTTAATCCTAATCCTAATCAACCTAATCGCCAAAAAAAAGACTTTTATTCCCCCACAGGCGGTATGTCAATAAGGGTCTTGAAGTCAAGTGGGCAGCGCCTTTCTGACTTGAAGTCAAGCTTGGGCCTTTTTTCTGTGTCCGTGAAAAAAAATAGACGCGTCTATGATTTTTCTTTGAGGTTGGTGGTACTTGACTAGATTTTTTGGTGATAATTATCATCGTTTTACAGCTCAAAGTAAATGCTGGTAATTAATTCTTATCAATAAATTGAACTATAGACATGTATTACTATAATCTTTTTTTATTTACTGCGGTTTTCCAATTTGTCCATGAAAATGTTGTCTGTCCGTGATTTTGAGTTAAGTTGTCCAGAAAAAAGAAAAATTCTGGTTGGCAACCCTGCTTGCGACGCCACCTTCCCACCCCATAGCATTTGATTAATGGCCCTGGTTTTTTTGTCATGTCGGATTCCAGCCTGGTATCTTGCGCATGCGCTGTGTCATCGCAAACCAGGGCCATCAATCAAACTCTAAGGGGTGGCTTGGGGGCGTGGCGAGCTTGACTTCAAGTAAGAAAACTTATGCCCCCTTGACTTCAAGACCCTCATGTACATACCACCATTGGGCTCATCAGACAGCAACTTTTTGGTTTTAATGCTGGCGGTTTAATGTGTGTTTTATAGGTGAAAGGTTCCCATTAAAGGAATTTTTCAGGGCCCCCAAAAATGAAGCCTGGGAAAGTTATAAAATAAAAGACAAAGCCTTACCTGTTCAATCCACCACCTTTCAGGAACCACTACTATGGCGGCCCTGGCAGTCTTTGTTTCTGGCGGCACATCATTGTGGAGTGGCAGTGCAGAAACAGTGGAGGATTGAAAGGTGAGTAGCGCCTTTCTTTTTTAATTTTAGAACATTCCCAGCCTTAGGCATCCTGCACACGGCCATATCTGTTTTTCTGGATTGTGGATCTGCAAAATACAGATGGGGTATGTGTTGCACCCAGATTTTTTGTGGACACATTGTATTCAGTAGGTCTTGTTTTGCCCACAAGTATAGGACATGATCTATCTCTATGCGGATTGAACATACGAATGCGGAAAGCACACAAATCACCCGTGTGCTTTCCGCATCCTTCTGTCCATTCTGCGAAAAGATAGACAATGGGGGAGATTTATTAAACTGGTGTAAAGTAGAACTGGCTTAGTTGCCCATAGCAACCAATCAGATTCCACCTTTCATTTTGTAAAAATGCCCAGGATGTACTAAAATAACAATAAATATTGCTCACCTGGAAAATCTGCCTCTGCTGCGGGGCTCATGTCTGGTTCAGTGATGAGAGTGGACAGTGATTGGCTGCAGTGCTCACATGGGGGTAGTCATAACCTCATCACTGCTGGACCGCAGCCGAGACCAATGGGAGAACTGGCGCGGCAGTGAGTAATATTTATTTTGACATTTTAGCACGTCCCCTGTATTCTCTGTAAATTTTAAGCTGTCCCAGATAACCCTTAATCTGCACGATTTGGCTGGGAATACACACCCATCATCACATGGTTTTTACATAATACCATTTACTGTCTTATACTACCTATTTCTATTGATTGCAGATGTATATGGTGCTCCCCCAATCTGATTATTGTATATAGTGGATCCCCACACATTATACATGGTGTTTAGGCAATACTCAGGCTCCATATGGCTGATTTTGATTACTCAATATAACGGCACAGCCACATAGGTCTCCCTTTGGAATCCAAATTCGGGATTTGATAAAAGGGGAGAAAGTATAAAGGACAGATACGACTTTTTTTATTTTATTATTCACTCCTGGTTTTCGCTTCCAAAACTGCATAAGGAAACCTGACCGTGTGACTGTACCATTAAAGTACAACCACACAGTGGATTCATGTAGCGCTTGCCAAGCAGCCGCACGGCGTCCAACCGCAACAGGCTCCAATGAAAGTAGGCCACACTGTTCAGTCTGTCTGTATTGTTAAGGGCTGTGCAGCACCTTCAATACGGTGCGGTCTCGTTAGACTGTGGGCTGTACAGTCACACTGTACTTGATCGCAGCACCCCGCGACCACTCCATATGGTCGTACCCCAAGGATAATATTGTAACAGCCATTGCTGGGGACAGGTTAGAAAATTAAGTGATATTCTCATCATCTTGTATTGCAATGGACTGTTGCCACAGCAGATATTTACCACATCTATAGCAAATATATATGAGCAGATGTCATACAGTTCACTTTATGACACATTTGAGAGTTGAGAAGTTTTGCCTATAAAGTCAAACCAAGATTCTCTGGTAAATATGTAACTTATGTTCTATAGGTGGGAGTGCTGTTTTATGTTGCCTGTCCTTGAATGTCAGAAGATTTTTCTATAACCCTACTGCTTATTTCTATTTCACTCCATAATTTTACTATATTGTCGTTGTTTGACTCTTAAAGACCCATGACTCAGGGGCCCAAAGAAACCACACTCTGCACTTTAATAAGATTTATTACTGTAGTGAATTTTACAGATAATTGTAAAGTTGGTCTGGTGCCAACATGTAAAGTAAAGGCACTGTAATATTAAAGATGACCTTTCACCACTCCTGACATGCCTGATGTAATAGCTTCATGCATTCCCCATGTAATAACAATTCTGGAGCATCTGTTCTTATGTCTCTATGATGTGCCGTTCCTTTATTATTTCTACTAGAAGTTATGAACTGATTGCTAGCAGTCAGCAGTAAGGGTACAGAGGGGTGGTAACCAGTTGGGGGTGTGTATCCCTCTATCCAATCAGTGCTGCCATTTTCAGACTGTGCAGGTACACACCCCCAACTGGTTACCACCCCTCTGTACCCTTACTGCAGACTGCTAGAAATTAAATCATAACTTCTGGTAGAAATAATAAAGGAATGGCACATCATGGAGTCACAAGATGCTCCCGAACTGTTATTACATGGGGAATGCGTGTAGCTATTAAAACAGGCATGTCAGGAATGGTGAAAGGTCCTCTTTAAAGGCTAGCTAGTAGCTACATACAACTGACTGAAGAGTCTAATTTTAATGGAGTTATATAAAATATCCCATTCCTATCATGAGTCAAACTGGCAGAGACGTGGGCAAGTAGTGGTTTTGTGAGTTTCAGATCAGGGGCAACAAAGTATGCCCAAACAATGGTCAGGTTCAGAAGAGAGATGAGGACTTTGTACTGGATAGCAGTGTCTCCTTAGAAGCAAAGCAATAGGTAGGCCTCAAGTTCCTCACATGTGGAACATATGTAAGCAGCAGGGGCTGGATGGCAAATTTTAGTCTGGGGGGCAAACACACAGAACTGGCCCATGTGTAGAGGCAGCGTCCCCAAATATCTACTGGGGACCAACCCGGGGGGCATGTGCCTCCCTGTACTCCGGCCCAGCCCGCTGCTGGTAACCAGCTCTAGTTGCTGGGGAGGGGAGATGAAGGGAATAGGTACAGGCTAACCCAACCGGCATTGCATCACCTCACTAAGACCCAGCAATTTGTGTCATCCAGACCTGAAGTTTACCGTATCCCTTAGAATTGTTTTCAGAAATATTCCCTACTGTGACTGGAGACAGGTCTGCCCAGGATGTATACATGTAGGTTGTTGTCTGAGAAGAAAAAATGTACACGGACTATACTTCACAGAGGTTTGTTTCCCCTTCTCTTTTGATGGTAGACTGTAATATCCTTCCTCATCATGTCATTCCGCCCATGAGTGTGCAAAACAGGGGACTAGCTTTGTATTACCAGACTTTAGAGCCAATGACAATATAATAGAGTTACTGAGCAGTACAGTAGTTCACAGTAGTTATAACTTGTGGTATTGATGTTATTTTGAGATTGCCCATATAATAACATAATAAATTTTACATTTCGTGTGATTTTGGATGGATTTAATACTTATAACTTAATAGCTTTTTGGCCACTATATGAAGGTGCATATGCAGACATAGTATGGTTGTGTGAATGGACACACTCATTTGTACAGCCCCTGGGTCTGGATAGGTGATTGATTTACAACTAGACATACATTAAAAAGCTTTACCACTCAGTTATACCTTAGGCCTGTTTCATACTTGCGGCAGGAGTTCATGGCAGGCTGTTCCACACGCAGCGGTATTTGTCCATCCGAATCCTAGCATTCCTCCTGATAAAGGGGAATTCACACCCCGAAACGCGTTGAGCCGCTCCTCACCCCCACCCTGTGGTTTATTAAAGGACTTTGACCAGAAGACCCTGTTGGACTGCAGTCATTTCCAGACATCTTTAAGGCGACCCAGGCGCAGGAGGTATCCCAGTGGGTGTCTTGAGCTTATCCCACTCGGGACCTCCTGGGTGAAGTGAGTTACACCTTAATAGTTGTTTTTAGTCTTTTATCCTCCGCCGCTTTCCATTTATGCGACTTTTGCTGCATTATTCAATTATTGACCTTTCTCAACATCACACCAATTATACGATTTACTTTTACCTAACTCTCATCATATTCTACACCTCTCTACTTCCATTGCTAAGCTCTTGGCGCCATTTCCATAGGGGGCCCTCCTCTTTTTAGCTATATACTCTGTATATACACACTTCTCATCTGACTATATCCACTGAGGGAATCTCACTGGATATTTTGCCCCCTGGCAGCCTAGGCTTATTTCACTTAATTTTCACACCGCTTGGATATTACCAGCCTTTTAGTCCTGCTCCTTCTCATCACTTGGTCCTTCCTCTGGCGCCTTGCCAGTTACTCCCAGACTCTCCAGGGACTGTGTTTAACCCTCTCCCTTTTTCTCCTCTACGGCCATACATTTGTTAGGTAGAGGACAGACCTCCGCCAGACCGAATTATAGTCAATGGGGCTGGCGGGCATTCTGATAATGTCCAGCAATGCCGGATTCAGAAAGCTCTGGCAGACTGTTCTCTGCTAGAACAGCCTGCCGGAACTCCTGCTGCAAGTGTGAAAGAGGCCTTATGGTACGGCCACACGTTCAGGTGTGCTATAATTCATGGCAGTAACTATGAAATGGCAGTCAATACATTTCTCCGTTAATCTTTATTGATCAATCACAATGTAACTGAGGCCAGACATGGGCCACTGCCATCACGTGTGTGGAGGTGATATCACCTCTGCAGAACACTACACAAAGACCTGTGAGGGAACTGGAGTGGCCAGGGATAAAACAGGTAAGTATTGGTTCTTTTATTTTCTTACACAATTTATCCCTTGACTTGTTTTTTTCTCTTTATACCAGACAACCCCTTAAAGAGCTAAGCAGATTATTTGGAACTTATACAGAAATGCTTGGTATTTATTGGGCATTCGTGCAATGTAATTATCACTTACTTTGCTTTAATTATACGTGCAGTACTGTATTATTTGATATTTTGGGTTGGGATGGTAATGTATGTACTGCTGCAGGAATGTACCTATGCTTCTGTTTCTGTGTATCAGAGGAGCAGTTCTGTGTATTATATATATGGCGTACATGGCGTGGATGGGGAAAAATCCCCTTTGTGACCGAATCTGCAACAGATATACGCCAAAAATTGGTGTATATCTATTCATAAATGACCCCCTTAGTTTTTATGTAGTATAACACTATGAAGACAGTTTTCCTCTCTCCATAAGGCATTTGAAGGAAAACTAGTTTAGAATCATAACTATATCCTGTCTGGTGCTGTCTGCAGAGTTTTTTTTTTGTTTCCTGCTCTCGGGTGTTTGTGGAACCTGTGCATTGTTTCCTTTCTTCTTGGGGTAATTAATATGTGCAGATTCTAGGTATTTTCATATCTTAAGCTAGATCCCTAAAATAACAGACATATTATTTTCCGTATATTCCAACAATTATTAATTTACAGTTGTAGGGCTTATGTCTCAGTATGAATCTGATATCATATAGGCTCTGTGAACCTCTGTGCATAGGCCTGTGTCATGTGCTGAAACCGTAACTATATTCTCATAATTTAGTATATGTGGATCAGTGATAAAAATGATCAGCGTGATTAAAGATATTATCCAATACTATAAAAATGCCCTCCATATTCCGGACCCTCACAGTGAATATAGTTACCTGGCTCCCTGCGCCGCTGCTGCTTCTCCCTATGCGTGGATGAAAACATCCGGTGTCAGGGGGAGCAGCCAATGGCAGGTGGTGACGGGGACGAGTCTCCCAAACATCGCGGGTGTCGCTTGGGAAGCTGGTCCCCGTCACTGCCTGCCATTGGCTGCCCCCGACAGCGGATGTTTTCATCCAAGCAGCAGCGGCGGTATGGGGACCAGGAGCAGCGCAGGGAGCGGGGAGACAGGTAAGTATATTCAATATGAGGGGCTCAGCATATGGGGAACATTTTTATAGTATTGGATAACCCCTTTAAAGGTGTTTTCTGGGGTTTCTATGACTATTTAACAGATATGCTCTTGAAGTTACTTACCCCATGTCCATCTTCCTCATGTGTTTCTTTTTTCTTTTTTTTTTATCTTCTGACCTGTTTTCACCATGTAAACAAATCCCTCTGGTTTATTACATCCTGTATGTGGTACTTCCTGTCGCTGTATCCAACCAAACCCATGATGCACTTCTCATTTCTCTGCCCTAACTCGCAGCTAGTTTCTAGCTCCGCTTACCCACCTAGTTACAGGCTCTCTCCTATCACTGCCCCTGTGTACTTTGACACTCCCATAGACATTACATCACAGGAAATAAGAGATGCATGGACATGGTCATGTGACCACAGCCCAGAACAGAATATAGGTGCAATAACGGTGAAATAAATATGTTACAATTTTACAGCTCCTTTCATAAATGATTATTTTAAAGGATGATGATACAAACTGGAAACCCCTTTAATAATCAGCTTTGGTTGTGTTCTGATATGAGATTATCGGTTGTGTTTTATGTAAAGTAATGTCTTTCGTGTAATCCTCAGGCTAGGTCATCAATATCAGATCTGGGGGGGTCCGACACCCAGCACCCCCGCCGATCAGCTGTGTGAGGAGATGACGCGCAGCGTGCACCTGCCATCTCCCGTGCACATGGCACGGGCGCACTGTGTGCATCATCTCCTCACACGGCTGATCGGCGGGGGTGCTGGGTGTCGGACCCCCCCAGATCTGATATTGATGACCTAGCCTGAGGATAGGTCATCAATAGTAAAAGCCCAGACAATCCCTTTAAGGCTAATTTTACAAGAGCGTGTTCAGTCTGGAAAATACCCTGCGTGTGATGGTTGTATTTTCCAGACTGCTTGTCTAACCAGAATTCACAGCATCATTCTGTGAGATTAGAGAAGCATATTTCCCGGACTGAGCACGCGCGTGTGAACTTAACTGAAGAAGAACTGCTGCACAGCTTTGTATGTACTTTGAACATGTGTGTTTTTCCTTTAGATTTGCATTGTGTTTTTAGTTAACAGATTGTGATGTTCATTGCTATTTTTACGATGAACCAGATTTTTGCACTTAACTAGAACAACCATGTTTATTTTCTATCAGGCTGTTAACAGCTATTGCTCAGTGTAGACATTTTCCCTTAGGTATATTATTAAAGTGACCCTATGGTTCAAGAAAAAAAAATCCCATTCACCGGGGAACGTCCAGAACTCTTGCTGACCTCCTCTTTATCTCTTCAGCTGCATATGCTGGCTCGGCAATTTTCGGTAGTTCAATAGAGGTGAATGGAATGGTGGCCATGCTTGTACGGTGCACCCTCCATTCTTTTTTATGGGCCTTCAAAACTATCTGACTGTGCGCACACGGATATTTTTGAGGCCCCCATACAATTGAATGGAGAGCACGCCATTTATGCGCGTTGCAATCTTGTTCACTTTGGGGGCCCTGTTCCGGTCGCACCTCTGGCGATATGCCACCAATGTCTGAAATGACACAACCCCTTTAAAGGAGTGTTTCAACAAATTAAAAATGTCTTGCGGGATCCTGTTGCTGTAAAAAAAAATAAACCAGCTTACGCTCACTTCCCCGATCTCCTGCTGCTGCCATTCACATGGTGCAGGGGTCCCCGTTGTGCTCAATTTCAGGCTCCTTTCCCAACACGGCAGGAAATGGCTTGGAATACCACTCTGGCACTGAGGTGGATCATTGCTGCTACCCTGTAATTGGCTGATACAACCATTTCCTGCCGTGTCGAGGTGTCAGCAGAAAGTGTAGCACACCACACCATTGAAACGACAGCGGCACCATCGGGCGTGAAGGGGTTAAGGGGAAACATGTCAATGTGTTGGAATGGCCTAGTCAAAGCCAAGATCTCAATCCAATAGAAAATCTGTGGTCAGACTTAAAGATTGCTGTTTACAAGCGCAAACCACCCAACTTGAAGGAGCTGGAGATGTTTTGCAGGGAGAAATGGGGAAAACTCTCACCGGTAGGATGTGGCAAGCTCATAGAGACTTATCCAAAGAAACCTGGAGCTGTGATTGCCACAAAAGGTGGCTCTACAAAGTATTGACTTTAGGGGGGTGAATAGTTATGCACATTGACTTCTTCTGTTATTTTGTCCTATTTGTTGTTTGCTTCACAATAAAAAACAAACATCTTCAAAGTTGTGGGCATGTTCTGTAAATTAATCCTCAAACAATCCAAGTTAATTCCAGGTTGTGAGGCACCAAAACACGAAAAAAGTCACTTTTGCAAGGCACTGTAGGTGCAGGTCCCACCGCTGTAAGACAATAGGGGCATAACCTAGCGATATGCCCCCATTGTCCATGGTGAGACAACCCCTTTAACACTTATTACCTCTAAAACCCACGTATCCAAAAATGCATATTGCAAAAGCGTGCCAATTCACAGTAAAACATCCCGCTATTGTAATTATAGGCTCTACCTTGGCTGCTGCATGTAATTTTACCCTTCTTTATTCTGTTATGTAAGGAGACCATTTAAATTGCTATGCTTTTTGTATTTCTTCCAGGAGATGCTCGAGTGAGAGGTCCAGCAGGGGTTCTCTCTGAACGCCGTGGCTCATACCCTTTTATTGATTACCGTCTCCTGAACAGTAAGTATAGCTTGCACATTTCTAAGCTAATTTGTGCCGTTACCAAACAAAAGTGCTGCAGTAGGAGATATCTAACACATTTACAGTATATGGGGTGTTACACGTACCGCCAAAACATATTCACCAGTACAATATTCTTAACACTCCTCCAAGTGAGTGTGCACATTGTACTCATAAGGATCTATGATGCTGTGAGTCTGGGTCAGTTAAACCTGAGGTCAGGAGGACATGACACCTCCAAGTAAGGCCTCTTGCACACGAACGTTTTTTTTTTCTGTTTCCGTTCCGTTTTTTGCAGATCCCATTTGCGGTCCCTATGCGGAACCATTCACTTCAATGGGTCTGCAAAAACAACGGAAGGTACTCCGTATGCATTCCCTTTCCGTATTTCCATTCTGTTCAAAGATAGAACATGTCCTATTATTGCCCGCAAATCACGTTCTGTGGCTCCATTCAATCGTTCCGCAAAAAAAAACGTAATGCATCTGTATGTCTTTCGTATCCGTTCAGTTTTTGCAGAACCATCTATTGAAAGTGTTATGCCCATGCCCAATTTTTTTATGTACTTACTGTTTTTAACATTATTGTACGCTTCCATTTCCGTTTGTGATCGGCAAACAACGGATCACAAACGGAAACCAAACGGAAGAACGGAAACACTACTGAAACAAAAAACGGATCAGTTTAAAACGGACCGCAGAACACTGAAAAAGCCATACGGTCGTGTGCAAGAGGCCTAATACAGATGTATAAAACCTTAGATCTTATATACTGTGTAAAGAAATGGGAATGGAAAATAAAAGTTATTTAAAGAAAGAAAAAGGAATACAGATGTATAATATGTCCGGAACATGGATGCGTGAATCCGGCCTTAGGCTGGATTCATTTGTGTATTTCTTTTGGAATTCCGGTAGTGTACAATGTAATGGAATGAGCATTTAACAAATCCACAGCGGATTCTAGACACATGGTGATTTTGACAACAGATTTCATTCACTGCGAACAGTATAATCCGTGGCTATTTCTACAACGAAATCTGCAATGATATCCAAATTTAATAACATGCAAGTTTCTCATCATATTCCTCCACATTTGCTTTATTTCTGCAAAGAATTAGGATAATCACTGTTTTTTGGCAAAACATTAAAGGGTTGTGCAGGATTAGAAAAACATGTCTCCTTCACTCCAAAAATAGCCCCCCACCTGTTCATGGGTTGTATCTGGTATTGCAGTTCTGCTCCATTGAAGTGAATGTCACACATAACCTGTAGACAGGCGTTTTCGGAAGACAGCGGGCATCTGTTTCTAGGCTTGGAGATCCCCTTCAATTTCTGACAGCTACAGTCCTTAGTCACTGATTCTCCAACAATAAACTTTAAAGGGCATCTGTCAGCACATTTGTACCTATGAAACTGCCTGACATGTTGTATGTGCACTTGGCAGCTGAAGGCATCTGTGTTGGTCCCATGTTTATATGTGCCCACATTGCTGAGAAAAATGATGTTTAATATATGCAAATTAGCCTCTAGGAGCAATGGGGGCGTTGCCATTACTCCCAGAAGCTCAGCTCTCTCTGCAACTGCCGTGCCCTCTGCACTTTGATTGACAGGGCCAGGCAGTGAAAATGTCGTCTTTTCTGACAGATGCCCCTTAACCACCAGTCATAGTTGTAACCAACACTAACAAAAGATATTTGCAATCACTTGTCACTGCAAATGAAACATCTCTAACCCTAAGACATATTATCCACAGGATCTACAGGGTGAATGAAAAGTCGCAGGACACCATTTTATTTCAGAAACGAAAGGGAAAATGAAATATCTGAATACCCTAAGTAATAGGCATATCAAAAAGGAGCAGAATGTTCTCAGATTGGCAATATCTCTTGTGGTCCAAAAGTTCTCAACACAGAAAGTCGCAACAACAACTGGAACGTTCCCTATGATGCTCAGCTATTTGACGTGCTGTCCCTGATGCTGAACACAGAACTTTGAAGATTTAAAGGGAGTCTGTCACCACATTTACACCCTTTAAACCGTTCACATAGCGCTATAGCCTAACCTTACATGCTTTAAATGGTACCTTTCTTTGCTTTTGTGGAGTTTCCAAACAAGCAAAAATGTACTTTAATGCATATGTAAATGAGGGTTCGCAAGTGCCCAGGGGCGGCATCCACTGCGTTGGAGCCCAGGCTTCTCTGCCTCTTCGGCTACTGCGATGCCATGCCAACAATGGACATCTTGCGAGCCCTCGTTTACATATGCATCAAAGTACGTTTTTGCTTGTTTGGAAACTCCACAAAAGCAAAGAAAGGTACCATTTAAAGCATCTAAGGTTAGGCTATAGCGCTATGTGAACGGTTTAAAAGGTGTAAATGTGGTGACAGACTCCCTTTAAACTTTCTATGGTGATAACTTTTGAACCACAAGAGATATTACAAATCCGATTGCGGCAGTTGATTAATGAGAACATTCTGGTCTTCTTTGATATGCTATGTGACCTCCTTCCCACTGGAAACATTTGCCCTTGATCCAATATGGCTTGTTTCAAAATAGCGGCCATGTGGTAGCCCCCTCACCTATTACTTACTGGGGTATTCAGATATTTTATTTTCCCTAACAGCGTGTCCTGCAACTTTCGGCTCACCCTGTACTGAGTTGAATATGACCATTATTCACACATGTGAACTGTAGAGGGATAAATACATAAATGAGTCCTAAAAGATGCCATCAATGTGATAAAGGCGAATAAAACCAGGAATTATATTAGAAAAACGTTCCTCTACCAGGCAGTGCTGCCACAGAAAGTACTCGATTTGTATGTACTATATCATGTTGTTAGCACTCTCCAGAAGAAGGTTTATAAAATAAGCTTAACAGAGAACCATCTGGTGTTCTCACCAAAGTCCTAGGCCAAGACCAAGTCAGAAGTTGATTTCAACCTTAGTTGACGTCATCACATTCAGTCACAGCGGGGGAAAATAATGAACACATTGTCAGTGTTACCATAGCAACTTTTTTCCTGGGTGACACACTGAGATTTCAATGTCGCTGGAAAAAAAGACTTCTCTGCAAACCTTTGTAAGGACTCCTTCATTTGCCAAGCTGTATCCAGAAATGAAACCTTTCCACATCTAGCTATTTATTTACAGTACTGTCAACCTTTTGTATGATTCCTAAAAAAAAAAATTGAAAAAATATTGTGATTTGTTGTAAGATTATTGTCTTACCTTATTGATTGCCTTTTAATTAGTGTAAGAGCAGAAAATTGTGCTGAAATTCACATAAATGCCTTTCCTTAAGCAGGATTTGGATAGAGTCATCTTTGCTATGTTTGTGAATTTCAGATCGCAACCTGAAATGTCAATAATCCGATCGCTTGGGCCTAATCATAGTTTGACCCACACAAAACTATGGGGGTCATTTACTATGCTGAATTGTGCCTAAATTTCAGGCGCCGCTATCTGCAACTTTGCCCCGCTCAGGCCAAGTCTAAAATTGTGGGCGTGGCGGGGAAGGGGATGGGCCGGCAGGCCCCTCTCATTCACCATTTTCTACACCTGTTTTAAATGTAGAAAAACGGTCTTGTATTTAGAAGTGGTGGTGAATGCGCCAAAGTTATGAAGAGGCCAGCGCCTCATAACTTCGGCGGATCCACCACCAGTTTAGGGCTTTATTACGACTGGTGTCTAAAACACCGGTCAAAATAAAAGTGTCCCTATGTCACTACAATGTTAATGTTAAATGGTGTTTTCCAGGACTAGAATATAGATGATCTTTCCCCAGGATAGGTCATCAATTTCAAATTGGAACGGATCAACTCCCAACACCCACACTGATCAACTGACTTAACAGGCCAAGATAGAGCACTATATACCCGTTCCCAGGAATGGATCCATATTTTGTGTATTTATTTTTTTTAAATAAAACTTTTATAAAAACGGTGGAACTGTGTGTGGTAGACAATGAAGCAATCAATATTAGATAGAAAGAGATCCTATATGCAGCACAGAAAAGCTCAGAATTGCTGCACTACTAGGCGCAGTCAGTCCCACAAGTACGGAGCTATGCTTGGTATACCATATTTTTCGCTCCATAAGACACACCTAGGAGTTACAGGAAGAAAATAAGAAAAAAAGATGTTTTTCATCAAACCTCAGATCTGACCCCCTATCTTCATCACACCCCCAATCCTCATCAGACATCAGATCAGCCCCCAGTCTTCATCAGACCTCAGATCAGACCCCCAATTCATCAGACCTCTAATCAGTCCCCCATTCCCCATCAGACATCAGATCAGACCCCTATTCCTCATTAGACCTCAGATCAGACCCCCATCAGATATAAATTAATTAAATTACCTCTCCAGCTCTGAACGGAGCCACCACTCTGCAGCTCTTCCTGCACTAGCTGCTCTATGGTGTTCTCCAGACGCCTTGGTGCACTGTGACCTGACATTGCACAGCATCAGGTCATAGTGCGGTCACTATATCCTGACTATGTACGCAGTCAGAACAGTGCAGCACGGTTCCCAGAGAAGACCAGGAAGCGGTGACAACAGTCAGCACCAGGAGTACTGTTTTCACCACTCCTAAGTCCTACTGTGTACTAGTGAGCGCTTCCATAATGGAATTGCCCACTAATATTCACTTCATAAGACGCACTACCATTTTTCTCCCACTGTTGGGGTAAAAAAGTGCATCTTATGGAGCAAAAAAATATGATACATTTTACTGATCAACTGGGGTGCTCGGAGTTAGACTCCCAATGACCTGGTATTGCTTGCAGAATATTTTAGTGTTCTCTTTGCATGTAATTGCCTTTCATTGTGGATAAACAGTATCAGGCTCGGACTGGCCCACAGGGGTACAGGGAAATTCCCCGGTGGGCCCCTGAGCAAAGTGGGCCCCTAGTCTCTCACCCCCTACACAAGTGGCACATAACACAGTAGCCTTACTGCACTATATACATATATTCAGTGTACAGCACCTCCACCAGCCTATGTTCATATAAAAAACTTGTTAGATTATTTATTCTATTTGAAATAAATGTTACTGGTGGGCCCCCGAAATAAATGTTACTGGTGGGCCCCCAAAATAAATGTTACTGGTGGGCCCTAGGTACCCCCAGTCTGACACTGAACAGTATAGAGAAAGCACTTGATATTTTAAAAATCTGTGCCTTTAATATGTGTTTTTACTTAGTTGAGACAAGTACCTGAAAAATAAAGTAGATAAAATATTTAAAAAAATGATAACTACATATCTGACTAAAGAATATATTTTTCTTTTATGGTCTGTTGAGTAAAATAACTGCATTTTAACCCTCATTCAAGTGATTGCCTTCTTTTCATAGAAATCTCTGTAAGCCGTGGGTGGAACAATCCATTTACCGTATTTCTAATTTGAACACTTTTTGAAATGAACATGGCAGGATTCCCTATGTTTTTGTGATTACTTAGTAGATATTTGCCAAGTTCACTACTGACCTATTGTCCGATGGAACGGGAAGGGTGTTCTAGAGATAGCATTCCGGATACGTCCCAACCACTGAAAAGGCAAAACGAGGAGATAGAGGGATGTGATTGTGAAAACAATAAGAAGGCTTTTTTGACATTTGCTATCTATTTTCATTACTAGAATAATTTAAGCAGTCAACTTGGAGACAATGCAGTATGATGATAGGATAACCCATTTCACCTTTATTCAAACCTTTAGATTTTGTTTTACTGTTTTAATAATTGGCACACATAGTTTTACCATTTTTTCTTTACATTTTTTTTCTTTTCTTTTATATTTCAGGAAACTTTTTTTAGTGCCTTGGCATTATTATATAGCAAAGACAATCCGAAAACAAATTGTATATTCTTTGGTTATTCCGTCCAAGTTGCTGTTATACAATCAATAAATCCAAATACGTATTGCAAGCGCCATTTGCCTGCAAACACATGCAGCGTCTTTTAAGATGGTAGTGAGGTTACTTTGCCAAGAATAAAGATAGGAAGGAATGTGGATAAATACAAAATGATTGACATAACTGTAGAGGATTTGTAACCAACCTTTTTTCTATGGATCATTTGTACTTTTTCATAATTAAAAAGATTCTGTAGCAGTCACATATTACCCGTTCTCTTGCCCTAAATTACATGGTTTCAGAATGGATTGAGAGTCACTTGGGCCCCTAGGTAAAGAGCAAATGGCCTCTTGCCACCTGAGAGATGATAATGTTTTTGGTGAAGATTGTCAGTTCTTTATCCTGGAGTGATGTTAATTCTTTTCTCAGGTTTTGAAGGAAGAAATGTCCCTGAGAGCAGAAAAAGGTGGTTTAGCCTGTATTCCTCTGAATGGAGAGGGTCTGACTTAAAGGGGTTGTGTCACTTCAGCAAATAGCATTTATCATATATAGAAAGTTACTAATGTATTGTGGTTGTCCATATTGCGTCCTTTGCTGGCTTGATTCTTTTTTTAATCACATTATACCCTGCTCGTTTCCATGGTTGTGACCACTCTGTAATCCATCAGTGGTGGTTGTGCTTGCACACTATAGGAAAAATCACCAGCCTATGTGAGCTCCCACAGTCCTGGCCACCAGATAGGTTGGTACTTTATCCTATAGTGTGCAAGCACGTCTACTAATGATGGATTGCAGGGTGGTCTGTAACCATGGAAATGAGCAGTGTATAATGTGATGGAAAAATCGAATCAAGCCAGCAAAGGAGGCAATATGGACAATCACAATACATTAGTAAGTGCCTTGTATTACCTTTCTATACATGATAAATGCCACTTGCTGAAGTGACACAACCCTTGTAAGCTTGGCAATTGTCGGGCCGATTGTCAGGAACAAATGTTAGTATGAACGGTCATTCATCGGGTGAAATCATTTTTTAGGCTTACTTCACAATTTGGGATTAAGCTGTCCGCCAGGCTGTTCCATGGGATAGTGCCGTGTGCCTGCCAGATTCCATTGACTATAATGGTATCCAGTGGGAATCTGGCTGCTCCCTGGCATAAATGAGACACTATCCAGCTATGCCGGATCCAGGGAACACTGGCAGGCTGTTCTCTGCTGCTGCAGTTTCCTGGATAGCTTTGTTGTAAGTGTGAAGTTAGCCTTATGAAGACACCTAAATCATTGTTTCTGGGCAGCAAATTGTGCTGTAAAACAGTGATCTGCTGCCCAAAAACAATGAATCTGTATGAGGACGAACAATGGCAGTAGCCATCGCTCATCCCCGCGCAGTGGAGGTGATTGCTGTAAGTAAATGCAGCTCTTTCCAAGACTGAAAAACAGGCAGTTATCAGGAAGGAATGACAACTGCTCAGTCGGTGAGTGTAAATGTGCCTTTAGTGTCAGAGAGGTGGAAAACTTTGGGTTTCTGGGACTAAAACGTTATTGGCCTAACTAGTATTTTATCTTGGGAGCCCTATCCACCAAACCTTGCTGGCCTTTCCTAGAAAAAACCCCTTTAAAATGGTGTCCATTCGGAGGAGGATTCAATCTGCTAAAAGGGGGAAAGGATTTAAAAGGTATTCCAGGGTCCTGTGGTGCATTACAGATAGGTTATTCATTTGAATGAACATTGTGTAATGCTTAATTCCCCCTGTGGAGGTGCTGCAGGAAATTTGGACACTGCAAGATTTCCCCACAGATTACAGCTGATCACTGACGGTCCCAGTAGGAGGAATCTTTATGGTCTCTTGATTGTCAAGGGACCCTTCTAAGATGTAGTGATTGTCCAAAGAGGTGAACCCCTTTTAAGGGCTAATACGCGATACCCTAAAAATCCATCAATGTTATTTGCACAGCACCAGGCTGTGCAGATAACTGCAGCCAGCCTATTCATTTGTGTAGGGGAAATGCAGTAGGGATTTACCAGCATTCTAATCCCCTTCTTTCTGAGGATTACGGGGGTCTAGGAGGTCGGACCCCCACCAGTCACAAAGTGATGTCAATCTTAGCGATATGCCATTGCTTTATAAGTTATAGTTGATAGGGATAATTTAGTGAAACTTATTGTGTATTGTTATTTTTTCCATCTGGGAGTACAAAACACCCCATAATGTGTAATCCTCTATTGATGTGAGCACAAGAACTCTGAAAGCAAAGCATAAAAGACACCAGGCGACACAATTTGCTGGAGACAATGTGAAAGATCACATGTTACTCCTTGTGTAAACCATATCTTGCCATAGTAAAGCCAGGCCATGTGCAAAAGCTGCGGAGGATGTTTGAGTAGCTTAAATGTTCTCTATTCATATCAGCCCACCAGCATGTACTAATGAATTACAATTACTCCTAAATCTTACTTTCCATTGAGAAAAAATGTGCAAAAAATAGTCCTTGGGCCATGCATATTGAATCTAGCAGCATGTTACATGATTCAAGCAGAAATACCGGGGGTGGAGTTGCTATGTGAATATTTATGATTTGTTCACGTAGAATCTGAATAATACATAGGAATACTTCATATGAAAAAACAGGAAATCCAGCTTCTTTAAAAGATGTGCAGCTTTATTTCATCAGGTTAAAATCTTCATATAGGAAAAGTGCTCAACGGACGACGCGTTTCAGGTCTGAAACGCGTCGTCCGTTGAGCACTTTTCCTGTATGAAGATTTTAACCTGATGAAATAAAGCTGCACATTTTTTAAAGAAGCTGGATTTCCTGTTTTTTCCATATGAAGTTACAAGTCTGGTCCGGACTGCATCCGTGCTTCTTGTTCAGTTACGATAGGTGAGAGCTGCTATCATTGCTTTTTTGTACCTGAATAGGAATACTTCAATATTGGTAAAGTTATACATTTATGTGTCTCACGTCAGTCATTCAAATAGCCAGAATGTCTGGGGTCACATTTAATATCAGCAATGGAAAACATTGTAAATGTCCAGGTCTAAAATTAAAGAGGTTGGCCACTTTCAGGTTATTGTTGACCAGTGTGTTTGTAGGATGCATATATGACACTAATATAAACAGTTTGTGGCATTTTGTATATTTCATAAGGTATGCTTCCTTGTTTACAAGGAATTTTGTGCTGTCCACACAGAGGTTCTGTCTATAAGAGCACTACTCAAAGTTATTGAAATGTTTGCCTGGCTTTCATTATATAAACTATTGATGTATTGTGGCACACAGTGGTCCCTCAAGTCACAATGGCCCCCAGTTAACATATTTCCATCATACAACGGTCTTGAGACTAGAACTTGAAACCACACTCAACATATAGTGTCATAGACAGTCCAGATCTGTGGAAAGAGTGATCGACTGACAGGTCCAGCCAATACAACTGTATTTCTGAAATGTATGCACTGATAGGCAGTACAGTGCGGTCCTAGATTTCCTGTACTGCTCTGCACCTATGCCAGGGTGAGCTGCTTCTTTGGACACCAGGTATGAGTCCCATAGAGTTCCATAGAAAGTGATCAACATCCTCTAGTAGCTATTTATGACTTTGATATGTAAGGGTTTGCTTTATCATTTATTAGTCTTATTTTTTTCTTATCTTGGGGTGATATCTTGGGGACTTTGGAACTAATTACTAGTTTTCCATAGAGATATGGTCTCAGACTACAATATTTCCAACTCACAATGCTCATCCAAGAACAAATTAACATTGTAATTTGAGGGACCACTGTAGTATACAGTACATTCAGTTTAATGTTAGCAAGTTTAATCAGTGCGCACCTTTGCCAGTTGGACATGATCCACAAACATACAAAACACATGATTTCAGCCTCTGGATACCTATAGGAGCAAACAGTGATCTTGAAAATGGTGAGGAAAACCATATACAGTATGTGCGAAAAACTGAAAGCAAAGGCCGGGTTCACATCAACACTTTTGGAAAAATGGAAGTGCCGGATAGGGCACATAACTGATCTGAATGGAGCTAAACATTGACTACGATGGTGTCCGTTTAGTTTCCATTCGGAATCCTGTTTTTTAACTTGATAACTGGACTTTTTCGTCGAGTCTCTTTAACAGAATCTGTGACAGACATCCCACACGGAACCTTCAGTTCAGATGCGAACTCGCCCTATAGCTGTTTGGACATTTTGAAGCTTTTCCATTATTATTTTTTTTTCTGCTTGGCTTTTCCTATAAAAATATGAGAGAGGGTATTGAGTATAGGGTATACATGTTTTAGAGGTACAGCTGTTTATGTGTTTTTTTATCTGAACAGAGTCAATATCTATTCTCATGAGGTCAAACAGAGTAGCTTTTACACATTCAATGTTTCTGGTGCAGAATTATTTTTGATTTTAATGAAACACTTGTCAGTTCAGCTGGTATATTAATTCTACACAAGTTATATTTTTAAACTTTTGACCGGTTGTCACTTTCTTATTGTTAATGGTTGGCTTTGTAGATTTACCCGCATAGCTATTGAAAATAAATAAAAAATAAAATTAATTATTAAGGCTCTAATAGAAAACATCAGTAGGCTGCGTGGCCACGTGGTTTTTGGCAACCACATCTAGTTTTGCCTATAGAAAAATCCTAATTATAGATGGCAAGGTCAATGCATACTGCATTCCAATTGCACTTACCAACCCTACATGGCAGCACACAGTCTGTACAGTTACTCCTTGGTACTCTGTGTGCTGCCATATGAATGTTTCAAGGGGAGAATTAAAACCTCTGTGTGCCTGTAGAAAGCCAGAGATAAATTCCAGCCATTATTAATAATCTCTCTAAAAAGTTATTCACAGTCACTGTTTAGTTTATGATGTCTCCAAGGAAAGGAGGTTGCTCCAAAGGCGACACCTTAGGGAAAAAAAGGGTACATTAAAGATGCAAAAGAACCTCTACAGTGATGAGTAGCGTTCCTCTAATGATGCTCATTTCACCCAGGCTTTCACTGCATACTCCCACCATCTGATCTCTACTTTATGACTGTTATTTACCCTCATTTATTCATTTGCAATCACTATATTACCACACTACCATCCCATCCTACCTTATCTGGGACTTGCCTCCCCTATATGGTCAGGTGTACCATATTTTAGTATATAGTGTTGTCTGCGTTACGCTCAGTGGAAAGGTTACCTGTGACATTAGCAGTTCTGCATTTAGTACATTGTGTTCTAGCATTTGGAAACCTTCATTGACTATAATGTTGCTTCTCCTAAACTAATGTGTCACCTTTTTGTAGCAACCCTCTCTTCTTGGAGACTTCATAAACATATCACATCTGCACCTTTTTTTAATATTCCTCTTGTGGTGTTTAATAAAATAACAGGTGACTGAGCATGACTTCTTGGAGCATTCTTGGATTTAATTTTGCCTCAGAGTAAAAAGGGGACCCCTTTTTCCTAACAGCACCTCCACATCCACTCCAGAGTGCTCACCCATATTGATTCTTGCCATTTAATGGTCTGTATACCATAGATCCATAATGCTGCCACATGCACAAGGCCTAAGAAAGAGAGTTTCTAGTGAGAATATATTCACAATCCTAATTCATGAAACAAAATATACAACCAAAGGTATGCACATCAGAGCTGTGTCATTTAGCAATAACAGGCAGGAATGCAAATGGAGTTGCACATGCATTGCCCAGTATTAATGGACCCATGTGTGCTCAGAAAGATCCAAATAGGTATTTACAGGCCATAGTTTACTATTTAAGCAATTTGTCAAATCCTACACAGACTCATTTTAATAAACATTTCTATCTTCATATTTGCACAAATCAGTCATGTGCACTCGTACTTTCCAAGAGCCTGCAATCATTCATCTCTAGCATCTTGCTGGGGTCAATTCAGGCAAAGCAGTGTTTTCATTCAATTCTTCCTTCTTTTTTCACCTGTTTAGTGCAGTTTTCTTAAGCACTTACTTCCTCTTTCAGAGAGTTTGGTATGTGAATCCCTTGACTGGGCCTTACTACAGTAACTTTATTATTTTCTGTGTAAGGCATGCACTGTATCATAACCTAAAACTAAACCAAATGTGAAAATATAATGGGAGGAGTAGGATCTGCTCTCCTGGACATGCAATCAATACAATAATGGATGCAACTTTAGCAGAGTCACCTGTATTGAAAAGTGTAGTTAAGGATATCTAAACCTTTATTTCATTTTTCATAATGTAATAGTATATAGGACAGGTGATAATGGTTAACTTTGTAATATATTTAATTAAAGAGGTTGTCCGAGTTATGAAAAAAAAAGCACTGTAAATCTGCAATATATACATAAGCTAAGCATGTTTTAGGCCAAAAAAATATACATTTCCTCATTTCCCTATTTCTGTTCTTACCCTTTGTTTACATGCAGTTACAGAGCTGTGGGGGCGAGTAACAACAATCTCTGAGGATTTCCTCATGAACATGACGATGTTGAGTGTCAACAAAGACTGCCTTTCCCCTCCCCCTGCTCTGCAAAGGGAGTGAATAAAACTACTGCCCTGTCTGCTGTCTGACTGAGATACTCATGTTGTATGTGTAAGACCACAAATGCCAGCTGTACAGTACAATGACATTGCTGATACACACAGGATCTTCCTCCTACCTGTTCTTGTGCAATGCTCTGCAGACACCTTCTCACAGCCAGCAGAAAAGCAAAGAGGAGAGAACTCATCTAGTCTTTGTCAGCTCTGTGTTTGCAGGGTGAGGAGGGATGATCCTGTGCACAGTATTTGTCTCTTCAGTGCCTGGATAAGAGTAAAGCCTGCAGCTGATCAGTACATCAGGCAGAGCCTCCAACCCAGAGTCTGTGCTGTTTATGATAGAAGGGGTTAAACTTTGCTGAAGACTCCAGTGGGAGAGGAGACACAGGGCAGACAGCTAAGCAACCAGATTGGGCAGTGCAGGGGGCGTGGCTAGTCACTCCAACCAGCAAAGCCTTCACAGTGACCTACTGTGCACAGAGGCAGACCTGCTCCTCTTGCTCCCCAAGGCTGCACAGAACGTCATCAGGGCAGGGAAGGAAGCTGATCACAGGTCATGCGACGCTAACTATGAGAACAAGGCCACTGGAGATGAAGTAAGTGAATTGAAAACCCCTTACATTTGCTTAGTTAGAAACTTTTGATTACTGTTTCTGAATTGACTGAGCAAATCCGTACATGGAAATCTGTACAGGGGAAAGATCAGCTTACAGCAGACAGAGCTGCAGCATCAAGTGAGCACCCCAGGGCTGGAAAATTTTTCACCTGATAATCAAATTCTGGGGACAGATAAATCAGTAGTAGCTGCAGCCGTGCTTGGTCTCTGTCTGCCACAGCAGCTTGTCCTCTTGTTTTCCCCTGCCACTACACAGACTTTAGCAGGCTGTGCACAGACTTCTGAGTATAGATTTGCTCAGTCATTTCAAAGACAGTGATTAGTGCAGGGGCAGGAGTAGGGGAAATAAGCGCAGGCACTTTTCTATAATGAAATATATTACAAAGTACACCTGTACTATTGAATTATGAAAAATAAAATAAAAGTTTAGGTACTCTTTGAAGGGTATTCCAAACTCGGACATTTATGGTGCATTGTTAGGACATGACATAAATGTCTGATTGGAGCGGTCCTCAGAGTTTGGACCTGCTTCTACCTCTAATGGGGCACTGAAGTGAACATGCTCACTAAGCTATTTTCAGAAGTCCCATGGCAGTGTTGTGCTATCTGTTCGCTTCAATGCCTGTTCTTGGGATAGCAGCAGATCTTAAAAGGTGGAACCCACACCTATCTGACATATTTGGCATATCCTAACAATATGCCACCAATGCCCCAGATGGAAAAACACCCTTACAGGGGTTGTCCAGTATAAAAAAATAATCTTTAATTGAACTTGCTAATATACTTCCATTTTCAGTCCACTTCTAGTTGGTGCTCAACACAGAATTGCACATTTTGTGTCAGCATGGGACCTTCGGGGTTTTATGGAATCAGAATTTTTATGTCCTATCCCCATGAAAGGCCATAAATATCAGATTTGTCAGCAGCTGTTTGAGAATTGAGGCCTCTTCATTGTTTACATTGGTCCACCTACCTTTACATTGACAGTAGTTGAGATGCAGGGTACTGCAGCTGAGTTCTATTCAGTTGAGTTCAGCTAGCTTGATCTTAAGTATTTGAATTATGCAGTACTACAAACAAGCAGTCAAATATAAGCCTTCAGGGCTTATAGCACATCGGAATTGCATGCAGTTCAGTTCCTCAAATTGGGAGTCACCATCCGTTTCTTCACAAGTGGAAAAATGCTGTGCAGAACAGTTTTCCACCTGTGAAGAAAAGTCTGGTAAGGGACTTTCATTTGGCTGAACTGTCTGCAGTGCCTATATAGTAGCCCTGTAGGCCAATATCTGGCTTTAGATTTTTAAGGACTATTTTGGACTGGTTTGCTGCTTTCATAGCCCCTAATATTTCTTATAAAAACAGAGTGGCCTGTTCTCAAAGGATTTCACCTTGTCAAAATAGCAACTGAGAAGTTGGAGCTATGACAATGGCAGTGCTACAGCTTTGCTTTCCGTGAAATAAAATGTAAATGAACCCAAGCTAATCAGTAAATCTGTCAGGACGTCTCTCAGAGAAGAACTGTATGAGGTGTAGTGATTTGAGATCATGCAATACAAATCCACAACTGTCATGAATCAGGTTTACAAGGAAGAAGTGAGCTGCCGTATGGACAAGATAGGAATACTAATGCCTTTCTGTGGATCTGCAGGTCTGAATTACATATTGTACCATGGGAAATCAAGTTGTTATAATAACCAGTGGTCAATAGGAACAGTAGACATGACCTGCATGTAAATCACTTCTGCCGTATCTTTTCATTTCCCTGACTTCTGAAATGATTTTATATTTTCTTAAATAATTAATTAGAGGTGTAAGTATCATGCCAACACAATGGACATGAAAGTTTACAAAACAATAAAAATACAGTGATCCCCCAAGATACAATGGCCTCAGGATGCAATATTTTTAACATACAATGGTCTTTCCGGACCCATCGTAAGTTGAAACTAGACTCAACATACAATGTCGCAGACTCGGATCCAACCAATCCAGGCCTCTTGATTCTCTGGTAAAATAGCTGGATTAGTTGCTAGTTATCAGCAGTTCCTGACTGTTATATGTGAGGACTTGTTTTATCTGTCTTAGTTATCTTATTATACACCAAATTTTAGTGTGGGACTGCCGCCCAAACACCCGGACACACCCCATCAATATACACAAGCACAACACCCCCGGGTTCTATTCAATCAATATCTTTATTATCATGATTAAAATAATCAAATCTAGCATTATAAAATCACATAAATATGGTTGGTGGTACAAAAAACACAAAGGGATCCAAACCCTTACGGCAGAAAGTATAACCGCAGCTCATATAATATCAGGATTATATAATATATAATAGCATTAGTGGGGCACTACATACAGCATTACATAAGTATGGTAAAACTCAATAATAATAAATAATATATGATCACTGAGGCATATACAACCCCAGCAATCCTATCGATGTTTGTAGTCAAAATGTAGGGCGCTACATACTATATTCCATAATCGTTATCAAAACACCATAGTGTTTAATATAAGGTAATTAGAGTGCATATGCCCTGCTGAAGGTACAACATAGACAACAGGCCCCAAATACAATAATACCTGATATATCTGTTCCCATCTGCGCCTCCCGTGTCCCGACGCGCGTTTCGTCCGCACTGGCTTCCTCAAGGGATAGTAGGGATTAGTTATCTGCTTACTTTTCTTAAATCTTCATTTTCTTATCTTGGATGACATTTGGGGCTTTGGAACCGATTACTCAATTTACAGTGGTTTCAACATACAATGGTCCTCCTGGAGCCAGTTAATATTGTATCTTGAACGACCACTGTAAATGAGATTATCCAATAACAACAATTTTCATCTATCCACAGAATACATGAAAAATGTATAATGTCTGTGGTCCAGCCTCTGGAAGCCCCATTGATCACAAGAATGAGTCCTTGTCCCCTGTTTGATTGGAGTGGTGGTGCGCCTGTATGACCACTGCTCAGTTCACTTCTATGGGTCTGATGGAGATAGCCAAGCACTGTACTTGACAGTCCCATAGAACCGAATGGAGCCGTAGTTGAGCATGCACACCTCCTGTCCTTTCACACAGGGGACTCAGGGACCCCCAGCAATAATACATTTATCACCTATCCTGTAGACAGGTGATAAATGTTGTTTTGAGAAAACTCCAATGGACATCTTTTAGGGCAATTTTATTATATTAGTGCATTGTACTTAATTTGGGCTAAAATGCATTTTTTTCAATTGATATTTTTAAAACAATTTCAACCTTTTGTCTTTTATCACCTTCAGGTTGGCAGACTGTTCTTTATCCTTCTCTCTGAAATGGCTTGCTCTGTAGCCCTTACCTGTACTTTCTTGGCGGCTCATAAACACTCATTTAAGATTAGCTATTATCAGTATGATCATCATGTGGCTTAAAGCATCACTAACTTTTCAACAAACTTTGCATTAATCAATAGCAGATTTCTGGCCTCTATTTCACTTGTATCTAGCATTTGTATTAGTTTTCCTCATAGTAAATGTGTAGTTTGCAGTTCTCTCAGGTAGGTGGAGATTAGCTGCCATCTACTGCACACAGAAAGTGGAGGAGAATCTTCTTCCTAACCTTCTCTTACTCATTTAGTACCAGCCCCAGGATCATGGAGGACATTACAGAGAAGTACTGCCCTATATATATGTGAGTTTAGTACTTGTGCTAAGATAGAAACGTCCTATGTAGTTGAGGTACAGCGTGTCAGAACCCTGCTGATCAGACAATGATGGCCTATCCTAAGAATAGGCAATCACTTGTAATTGAGTGGGCACACAGAAAGTGGAGGAGAATCTGCTTCCTAACCTTCTCTTACTCATTTAGTACCAGCCCCAGGATCATGGAGGACATTACAGAGAACCCTGCTGATCAGACAATGATGGCCTATCCTAAGAATGGGCAATCACTTGTAATTGAGTGGGCAACCCTTTTAAGAAGGCTGCTATAGTGAAATATTTAAAAATATGCTTCTTAATGGCCTTTGTGTGCATTTTGGGCTACAAATCATTTTTTTGATTATTAAATTCTTTAAAAGGAGTGCTTATGAGCTGTCAAGGATCTTAAGATAAGTGCTACAGATCATGACCCTCCGAGCAGCTGTCTGACGGTAAAACCGAAAGCTGGAGAGAAAAAAGTGATTGAAAATGTTTTAATAAACAAAATATGTAAAATGCAATAATAAACAAAAAATTGCTTCCAAAGCTGCCCGTAGCCTTTAAGCTATGTTCATAAAGCAGACTCCATTGTTTGCAAAAAATCTGATGTGGAATCCGTGGCAGAAATCCACCGGTAACCCTTGAATTTATGTTGCAGTTTAAACTGCCGCAAGTCGGCATGCAGATTAGTAACACTGAATGGCTTCTGTCACTTCTTGACCTGGATTTACAGTCTATGCTGAAAAACATCCTGGACCATATGAATGATAGTGTGAATTCTCATTGAAAACAATGGTATGTGGATTTTGAATGGAATTCATGCCAGAATCCATTGAAAAATGACACCATTATGAACATAGGCGTTCTAATGTATAGTTCTAGTCACCATATATCCTCTCCTATCCTAGGAGTTGCTCTCAGTATGTACTAATTATAGCCTCTGAATACTTCAGTTATTGGCACCGCATAGTTATCCTTTACCTACTTGGAACTGAACTTGTCAAAATATTTTATCCATGGTTTCCGGATGTTCCAGGGATTCATTGTTCAAAAGAGATCTATTTGTTGAACTGTTATGGCAATAATGAACTTCCTGAGGTGTTGCCTACAGTTACAGTAGTATCAAATCTGACATTGTGCAACCTATTATCTGAATTATCCCAGCCCAAGGTAGGAGCCATTTGGATAGTGAAAGCTTCTTAGTTAGTAGCTGATAGCAGACCACAGGTAGACACTCATTTGAACACATTTAGGGGCAGGAGTAGCACATGTAAATATGTGCAGTCTAAAGGGTGTATTAGACATCCGGATGCCTCAAGCATTCCATCTCGGCATTCACCTGCCCGCTAGCAGAGGACACAGCTGCTTTTACATACAGCGATGTCCTCCGCACCATGGTGAGGAGCGATCGCTATGCCATCCCTCGTCCCATGCCTCGTCCCGGCATATCGAGATTACATAGCACGATCTGCCGCTGGCATTTCCAGATCTTTAAGCATGCTGAAAGATCTGAATAGGCCGACGAACAAGCCTTTGCTCTCTCATCGGGCAATCAGAGGCAGTATAAGGCTGGTTTCACACGAGTTCCACACACTGGATTCGCAGCAGGTTTCAGGGAGAGCACCCATCCTGACCTCCCAGCACTGACAGGGTCGCATAGCATTATATTGATTTACGATGCTATGTAACCCTTACAGCATTGTTATCCCTTACATGTCAGTGTTATCCAATACATTCCAGACCTCTATGGGTTACATAGCATCATAAATCAATATAATGGTATGAGACCCGTCAGCGCTGGGAGGTCAGGATGGGTGCTGAATAGAGCTTTGCTACATTTGGGGCTTTTTTGCACAAAAATTGTGAAGTTTTGCATTTTATTTTTAACACTCATCCCAGCGTTTGAAGACGTGCCAGATATATCAACCAATGTGCGACATTTGATAAATTTGGCACAAATCACGCCAAAGCACACTGAAGAAAAACCGACTTAAAAAATTCCCCCCATAATATACACATAAACACGTAACACTTTACAATATCATAAATTACAGTCAAGGGTGGTTTTTCTCAAAATTTGTAAAATCGTTATTTCTGTACATTTTTTGTAAAACTGAGAACCCAGGGCTGTGGAGTCGGAGTCGGAGGCAATTTTGGGTACCTGGAGTCGGAGTCGGCAAAAATGAACTGACTCCTACTAAATTTAAATTGGAATAAAAAATAAAAAAAGCAAGTTTAAATGTCCCAATTCACAAAAAGTTATAATTAATGACTTCTCTACTGTAAGAATAAAGGCCAATGCATGCAGTGCGTCACGTTACCACAAAACGAACATGTTAAGTGACCGTGAAGAAGCATGCTTTTCATATGCTTCACTATATGGCACGCAACGCACAGTTAAGGAGCGGCAATACTTATACTTTCCATTGTGTTGTGTTCCGCTGTTACAGGGAACGCATTGCCCATGGTTAACCAAGCCTCTCATTGATAACTGATTATTAAGTAAATATGATTTTTGCAGGACTAGAGACACTTGTATAAGTGAAGGGAATGGAGAGTCAATAGTTCAAGACTGAAGCTGTAAACCATTAGAAAAACTGCTATCATTCAGCTAAGGATATAAAAACTTGTAAACTCAGATTGTTAGCTTAAACTTTAAACATGACTATGGGGGTCTACTAGAGAAATGTATGAAATACATTCGCATATTAAATACAGAGGAGTCGGAAGTACCAAAAACTGTACTGTGAGAACCACCAATGAAGAAAAAAAATTAAGCATGAATCCTATGCTGCAACATATTTTCTTCTGTTAGGCTACCTTTACACTTGCGGTAGCAGGGTCGGACAGGCTGTTCTGGCTTGGGAACAGCCTGCCGGATCCGTGCTACCGCAAGTGTGAAAGTAGCCTTAATAACCATCATTTTTAGACGTGGTTTCCTTGGTTAAAATTAACCATTAATTTGCCATCATAGAGTTTGATTATTGTTCTGACTAAGGGCTCATGCACACGGCTGTGTGTCGGCCGGGCCCGTGCTGCAGACCGCAAATTGCGGTCCGCAATGCACGGGCACGAATGTGGGGCACCCGCATGCGGATCACGGACCCATTCACTTAAATGGGGTCCGCGATCCACATCCGACGGTCCGCACCACAAAAAAGTTGTGCATACACTACTTTTTTGCGGTGCGGAGGCACGGTCAGAAACACCATGGAAGCCCTCCGTAGTGCTTCCGTGGGGATTCGATCCGTGCCTCCTTTCCGCTTCTCCGTGATTGCGGACCTATTCAAGTGAATGGGTCCACGATCCGTGGTGCGGGTGCACACGGCCGATGCCCGTATATTGTAGACCCCCGTATCCAGGCAGCAATACGGCCGGGCAACGGGCATGTGCATGAGCCCTAAGGGCTTATTCACACATCGGTGTTTCACATCTGTGTGCTGTTCTCCATGAACCCCATGTAGATCCATTGAATTCTACTTGAGTACATTTAGGGCTCATGCACACGACCGTATTTTGTTTCCTTGTCCGTTACGTTTTTTTTGCAGATAGGATGCAGACCCATTCATTTCAATGGATCCGTAAAAAATGCATGTGCTGTCCGCATCAGTATGTCCGTTCCATAGCTCCACAAAAAAAATAGAGCATGTCCTATTTTTTTCTAGTTTGCGGACAAGGATAGGCATTATTACAATGGATCCGCAAAAATAACGGATCTGCAAAAAAAAAAAACGGATGCCATATGGACGTCATCCTTTTTTTTTTTGCGGACTGCAAAACACATACGGTCGTGTGCATGAGGCCTTAGAAGTACGTTGTTTTCTGTGGACCGATGGATGATAGCATGCACTACTGTGGTCCATTTTGGGGACAGAATGTGGCAATTCAATTCAGTGCCGTCCATGTGTGATCTGTCACTTATCCATTGCACAGAAAATTGATATTAAATTTGTAAAAAATAAAAAGTTGCAGTTTTACCTGGACTAAGACACGTCCTGCGTAGTGATGAGCGAATTTGCGATATTTTGCGAATATTTAGGTGAATATTCGTCGAGAATTCGCGATTATTTTCTTGATTGCGAAAATCGGCAATGTAATATGCGCGTATTGCGCACGCAATACAGGCGTGGGTCACTAGTGCTACATTTTTCAAGCTGCTAAAAGTTTCCTGTTGATAGGGCATAGCTTCTAAACTTGGCACAACCCCTTTAAGATGGTAATAGCGGACCAGAAGACATACCACTCCAAAATATGTGACACTTCATAGATTGCCTCTGGGGCTCCAATCACTTGTAGTGGTATGTCCTCTGGTCCGCTATTACCATCTTAAAGGGGTTGTGCCAAGTTTAGAAGTTATCCCCTATCAACAGGATGGGGATAACTGATCACTGAGGGTGCAGCCAGTGGGCCCCAGGTGTCCTGTTGTGCCCTGCCTCTCAATTTGTTCTCTAAGGGACTGCCAGAGATACAGATTAGGCCACTGTTATTTTAACTGGCTTAGGGCTTGCTCACACGACCGTATGTGTTTTGCGGTCCGTTTTTCACGGATCCGTTGTTCCGTTTTTTGTATCTGTAGTGTTTCCGTTTCCTTTCCGTTCGGTATTTCCACAAAAAATCTCTGTATGGTTTTTGTATGCGATCTGTTTTTTTGCGGATCACAAACGGAAACAGAAAATTTGTAATCATTACTTTAATGTACTGTAATGTTTGTAAACAGTAAACACATGGGCAAAGTGGGGATGGATCCGCAAAATCCGGATGACATACAGATGTGTTCTGTATGCATTCCGTAGTTTTTTGCAGACCCATTGACTTGAATGAAGCCACGGAACGTAATATGCGGACAATAATAGGACAAGATTCAAAATGTTGCGGAACGGCAATACGGAAACGCAATACACACGGAGTACCTTCCGTTTTTTTTGTTGAGGACCCATTGAAATGAATAGTTCCACATATATTCCGCAAAAACAATGGAATGAAAACGGGAAAAATATACGGTCGTGTGAATGAGCCCTAAAGCTGAGAGTTGCGTGCTTCCAATTTGTCTTTGGATCGACCGTAAAGGGGTTGTGTCACTTCAGCAAATGGCATTTATCATGTACAGAAAGTTAAAGGGGTTCTGCAGTTTGTTTAAACTGATGATCTATCATCTGGATAGATCATCAGCATCTGATCGGCAGGAGTCCGACACCCGGGACCCCTGCCAAATAGGCTGTTTGAGAAGGCAGCGGCGCTCCTGGAGCGCCGCGGCCTTCTCACTGTTTACCGCAGGCCCAGTGACGTCACAAGTTGTATCAACTGACCTGGGCGGGGCTAAGCTTCATTCAAGTGAACAGAGCTTAGCCCCATCCAGGCCAGTTGATACTAGTCGTGACGTCACTGGGCCTGCGGTAAACAGTGAGAAGGCAGCGGTGCTCCAGGAGTGCCGCTGCCTTCTCAAACAGCTGATCAGGCTCCCCCAATCCCGGCGTTTTTTCCAATAGTGTGCAAGCACGACCACTACTGCTGGATGGTGGTCGTAACTATGGACACAAGCAGTGCATAATGTGATGGGAAAATGAATCCAGCCAGCAAAGGAGGCAATATGGACAATCACAATACATTAGTAACTGCTTTGTATTAACTTTCTCTACATGATAAATGCCACTTGCTAAAATTAGACAACCCCTTTAAATAAATTGTCCGATTTCCTGAGCTCTGAAGAGGCACCATGAGTCAGGAACAGTTGTTTTAAATCTGGACACTTGTTCCTTCACCTTCCATTCCATGACAGGGAAGACAAAATGCAACACTAACCCAAGCAGACAAGCAGTGTAAGGTGATGTATATGCTACTATAAAATATTACCCTAGCAAACTCGGCATTCAGCCTGCTCTAGCTAGTAATATCCAGTTTCAATGCGAGGTTGAAGAAGGGGTCAGACTGGTTAGCACATACCATGAGAATCTTATTCTCATCAGATCTAACTTGGTGGGAATTTAGAGCTCTCCCACCGTCTCATACTTTAGAACACACATTTTCTGTGTAAAAAGATGATGCTGGCAATGGCTTACACCTGGGATTATGTAAAGAGGTCTGGTATGTTCAGGGACAGGTCACCCCATATCAAACCGCCTCTGCAGGAGAGAAACGAATGCATCAAATGTGTTCTCCAGTCTGCTGTGCGAAGCTGAGCTTTTCTCATTTTAACCTATTGTGAATGGTGTTCTAGTGTGAAAACCTCTACATAGCCGTCAGCCAAATTGGGCCAGGCCGCTCTTCATAATGGCCTGTTTCATTGTCTGCCTGCGACACTGGAGTTCAAATACGGAAGTTAATAGACACACGGTGCAGAAGATCTGCCCCAAAACCACACAAAAGATGCACATAAATCCGTACTGTTTATCCTGGTTTTGGTGCGCATTTAGGCCACCTGCAGAAGACGCACGTTTTGTCCCATGGAGGAAAACCGCAGCATAATGCAGCACCAGCAAAGTGTATGACATTACACAAATCTCATGAAGACTTTGCGGATTGTTTCAGTGGTGAAATTGACCTGCTTTGTGGATTTCCAAATCTGCAGCATGTCAATTATGTTTGCGGTTTTGGCTACATTCACACGTCCGTGTGTGTTTTGCCGATCCACGGATCCGCAAAACACGGACACCGGCAATGTGCGTTCCGCATTTTGCGGACCGCACATCGCCGGCACTCTTATAGATAGAAAATGCCTTTTCTTGTCTGCAATTGCGGACAAGAATAGGACATGTTCTATATTTTCAGGGAACGCGATTGCGGACCCGGAAGTGCGGATCCGCAATTCCGTTCCGCAAAATACAGAACAGAATTGCGGACGTGTGAATGGAGCCTTTAAGTGCGGATTTCAGCCTTTCCTAATGAAGGGCGAGATCTGCGGTAAAACTGCTTCTAATCCAAACCAAAATCCGCAATTAGAAATTGGGCATTTTGGTGCAGAAAGGCACATAACTTTTCAGGGAAATTTGTACGGATCTTATGTGTTTACCCGCACTCATGTGCAGGCGCCTTATGGGGCGGACTTTGCTGCAGATTTTCTGTATATGTTAACAACCCCATTGATGTCTATGCGGAAAACCACTCTATGGAAGGTGCGGAATCGCACAAACAATTGGCGTTCTGGGGATTTTAAAATCTGCACAACAGGTCATTTTCTGCATGGAAGAAAAAAGCAAAGTGAACATGAGATTTATCAGATCTCATTCACTTTGTTGGTACTGTATTAGGCCTTATTCACACATCCGCAAGTGTTTTGCGGATCCACGGAGCCGCGGATCCGCAAAACACGGACACACCGGCAATGTGCATTCCGCATTTTTGCGGACCGCACATTGCCCGAACTCCATAGAAAATGCCTCTTCTTGTCCGCAATTGCGGACAAGAATAGGACATGCTCTATTTTTTTTGCGGAGCCGCGGACCGGAAAATCGGCGGCGCGCTCCGCAAAATCGGATGCGGAGAGCACAGTGTGTGCTCTCCGCATCTTTCCCGGCCCCATTCACAGTCAATGGGTCCGCATGTATTCCGCAAAATTGCGGAATACATGCGGACTACATTGCGGATGTGTGAATAGGGCCTAACTCTGCGTTTTTTCCGCACAAAAATCCACTCCGAAAAACCACACTAAATCCGCATTGCGTGCAGGTAGCCTTAGGCCCCTTTCACACAAGCAAGTATTCAGCGCGGGTGCAATGCGTGATGTGAACGCATTGCGCCTGCACGGAATCCGGACCCATTCATTTCAATGGGTTTGTGTACATGAGCGATGGTTTTTACACATCACTTGTGCGTTGCGTGAAAATCGCAGCATGTTCTATATCCTGCGATTTTCCCGCATCGCTGGCCCCAAAGAAGTGAATAGGGCTGCGTGAAAATCTAATCACATCCGCAAGCAAGTGCGAATGCGGTGAGATTTTAACGGATAATTGCTAAGAGGTGTTGTTTGTAAACATTCAGTTTTTTATCACACGCGTGCAAAACACATTAAATCGCATTGCACCCGCGCAATAAAAACTGAATGTGATCACAAACAAAACTGAATGTACTTGCTTGCGAAATCGCGCAGTTTTCACTGAACACATCCGCAACGCATCCGGACCTAATTTGCTCACGCTCGTCTGTGCACAAATGCAGATTTCAAAACAAAAAATATGTGCGTTTCCTTGTGCAGATTTATGCACCAGATTTGCGCCAACAACCTCATCTGTTACTTGTGCTTTTTGCTGCAGATTTGCTGCAGTTTTGTCGCAGATGCCACCCTTTCATTGAAAAGTCCGCACCAAAAATCACACAAAGAGTTGACATGCTGCGGATTTTTAAATCTGCAGGTCAGGCCAATTTCTGCACAGAAAAAAGGAAGTAAAGTGTACATGAGATTTGGCTAATCTTATTCACTTTGCTGGTACTGTGTTACGCTGCAGTTTTTCTGCACATAAATCCACATGGAAAAAACGTTTGTAATCTGCATCTTGTGCAGGTAGCCTTAAGCTGCCCATACACACAACATTTTGATCATCCCAAAACGTTCATTTGTACAAACAAATCCCACTAGCAACTTTATGATCAAAATTGGCCAGGGAGTCAGTTTTATAAAAAAAAAACTGTGAATGTTACCGATCTTGTAACAGCTTGCACTTTTCCAAGTTTCCAACTTGACAGATCAAATGTTCAGTAGACAGAAGTTTCCCGTTAGCCATCGCAGACCATCGTTCACATTTTTAAATGGTGGTCGGCCAACATGGACAAAATCGTCAGCTACATACTGTATATTCCTGATGATCGGTTGTGCTCACACTTGGAGTAGGTTCTATCACATCATTTCTGTTGCATCTAATGGGCTGAATAGCCTAAGGCTATCCTGCCTGGTAAAATGCAAAGTACAGTAGATGGACCCATTGGCCCTCAGGATAGACCAGTAGTATCTGATCAGTGGGGGTCCGACACAAGCTGTACTTGGTATTGCGCTCAGCTGCATAAAAGTGAATAGGACTGAACAAGATACCAAGATACTGTGCTTTGTAAGCATAGAAAAGGCCGTGGCGCTCACAGGCACGCTGGTGCCTTCTCCAACAGTTGATTGGTGGGGGTCCTAGGTGTCAGACCCTCACCGACCAGATACTGATGACCTACCCTATCAGTAGTAAAATCCCGGAAAACCCATTTAGGGTCCATTCACACATCCGCAAAATGGGTCCACATCCGTTCCGCAATTTTGTGGAACGGGTGCGGACCCATTCATTTTCAATGGTGCCGCAAAAGATGCGGACAGCACGCAGTGTGCTGTCCGCATCCGCACTTCCGTTCCGCAGCCCCACAAAAAAATAAAACATGTCCTATTCTTGTCCTCAGCCACGGACAAGAAAAGGCATTTCTATAATAGTGCCGGCCAAATCCGGAACGCACATGGCTGGTGTCCGTGTTTTGCGGACCACAAAACAGTTGCGGACGTCTTTTATTTTCCATGTCACTATTTATTGAAGAAGTTTCTAAATCTTTCATTTTTCCTGCTGGCACGCGAGCCTCAGAATAGGCTGACAGTGGATTTCTTACCATGGATTAGGAATTTTTTCAGTATTGGACACATTTAACCCTAATCGTGAGCTTCAAGCGAGCATAGCCCAGCAGCGTACCTATTCAGAAATGTTTCCTTCTGGACAGAAATTGTAGTGGTTGCTATGAATAAAGCTTTCTGCAAAACTGGGGATTATATCTATAGGTGTGAAACCTCCCTAAAAGTGAAGTGTTTTCAGGAGAGCGTAAGGTTAATATCGAGATTAGAGACACAACCACATAACATATGATGACTTTTGGATGGCTTTCCAGGGTAGCGTTGGCATTATATAGTATATGCTAATATATTGGCATATAGGGGGTCATTTATTAGGACGCCAATCTTAATAATCCGTACATCTGGCGGTGGATCTGCTGAAGTTATGAAGAGGCGTCGGTCTCTACATAACTTCTGCACCACCAGCACCAGTCTAAATGTAAGGCATAGAAAATGATGAATAAGACGGACCTGCCGGCCCATCCCCTTCCCCGACCACATCTCACCCACTTTTTTAGACCTGCTGTGAGCGGGGAAAAGCCTGAAATAGGCCTAATATAAAAAAAAAATTAAAAAAGGCTTTCTTAACAGCGAGTCGAAGTCTGTTTTGAGGATATTGGTACATAAAAGTGCCACTATAATAACGGTGCCCATACAAATCAGGTGAAGGCCAGTTGAAGCCATTAAGCTAACCATCTAATGTGTATAGGAGTGTCCTGACATTTCTCCTACAGATATCATGAAATGTAGGATCGGCCATGTTGAATTTGTGACTAAACACAAATAAAATGTAGAACCCCTTTAAGGATATCGTGGATGAAATACAGAACACACAGTACATCATGTAAACAGTCACACAGATACCAGTACAAATATCCAATTCAGTATGTGGCCAGCAGACCATGTGAATGTTAAGCAGGCATTCCTGCTGTTTTGCCTTCGGGGATCAGAAGGAATTGACAGTACAGTTGATGACTGGTTGATTTGATAAATAAGTAGACAGTCATATACGTTTTTATGGGTGCAGGGCTGAACCTCGGGTGCTGGCTGCTAAGCTGGAGCAATGTTAAGGTAAGCAGAAAGCAAACACTATCTTTACACTGTGTCTACTTGACAAACCCTTCCAGAAACAACAGCACATCTGTCTATGCGCTGTCTGGTATTGCACTTCAGCTCCATTCACCTGAATGAGGATGGGCTGCAATACCAGAAACATCCCATGAGCAGATGTGGTGCTGTTTCTATAAAATTATTTCTAGTTCTCAACAACCCTTTTTAATTTATCTGTGGAACCAACTTAGGCTACTTTCACACTTGCGCTTTCCCTTACCGCTATTTTTCGGGGGAAAACGCTTTCATTTTGTCCCCATTCATTGTCAATGGGGACAAAACTGAACTGAACGAAACGGATTGCTCCAAAATGCATTCCGTTCCGTTTGGTTGCGCTCCCATCACGGACAGAATAACGCTGCAAGCAGCCTTTTCCTGTCCGCGATGTAGTGCAGAGCAAGACAGATCCGTCCTGACACACAATGTAAGTCAATGGGGACGGATCCGTTTTATCTGACACAAAAAAAAACAGATCTGTCCCCCATTGACTTTCAGTGGTGTTCATGACGGATCCGTCTTGGCTATGTTAAAGATAATACAACCGGATCCGTTCATAACGGATGCAGGCGGTTGTATTATCAGAATGACAGTGTTTTTGATGATCCATGACGGATCCAGCAAAAACGCTGATGTGATAGTCACACACTTTAAAGTAGTAACACTGAAAAGTACAGATTTGCCCCCTTTTTAAAAAGTTTAACCCCACTGGACAACCCTTCCCTTTTTTTTTTATTGTCTTGCAAAAGTTCAAGCAGAACACCATGGCCATGATTTATCATACCTTCACTCCAGAATTCTGGCATCAAAAAGTCCCAAAATAGGGCATTTGCGACTTTTCACACTCATTTGCGCATAATTTTGCGACTTTTTTACATGTGTACACCACTCACTCCAGTTTTGTAAAAAATGGACGTGGTTAACCATGTTAATGAGTTTCACTCCAGATTTATCATTGGGACTTTTTTAAAAAGTCGCAAAAAAGTCGCAAAAAAGTCCCAATTTCACTCCAGTGAGGACCATGCTTATCTTATGCGACTTTTTAATAGAACATGCGACTTTTTTGTAAATATGTGCGACTTTTGTAAAGCCGCTTACTGAAGGATGAACTGCTGCCATCAAACCACATTTATCACAGTATTAAGGGACCATTAATAAATCTGACTAGGCAGAAGTGACTTTGGACTTATGTGAAATTGGAGTAAGATGGAAGTGTAATGATAAATCTGGCCCCATGTTCGTATTTAGGAATTTGTAAACAATTTAATTCGAGAAGGCTTTCCTCCAAGACCAGTTGCCACTGTAATGCTCCGTTTCATCAGGTGATGTATAATATTTCGTATCTAGGATAACAGTGGTGACATAGAAATGGCGATAAAAAAGAGCTCCCGATCCTTCATTTTTCAGTTGGTGTGAAAAAACCCACACTGTGAACTCAGATTAGCTGATAAAGATTTCTGCATCACTTTTGGTATGTGGTAGATTCCAAATATGTGGTGTTATTTCCTTCTCCCAGTCAAAAGCTACCTTATATTGTCATGATGGACTGCACTTAACCCAGTCATTAGAACAAACTTCCTAAATTGGGAGAGTGGTTAGATCAAATATGCGATGGTATAACTGGAAGCGTGTTTCTAAATTCGTTCTACCATTGAAAGATTGTCCAGAAACAAGAAGACATCTTTACTGGAAAGACTTGTTTTAGAGCTGCTTTTATGTTGTGCCAGTCAGTCTGACAGCCTAATTGGATCTGAGTGTGGTCTTCAACATTTCAGTTGCACAATAATCTGGTGTTATGTAATCAGAATGTGCTCTAGTCCCTCATAAATTAAAGTTATTTTTTTTATAATCTCCTTTTATGCTTAAAATACCATACCAAATGAGCATTGATGCAAATAAAAGCCGTATTGCGTCGCCATAGCACAAAGCATTAGTCAGACCTCCTGTAGGATATAGAGTACAGTTCTAGGTATCAGTAAAAGCAATGTTATGCCTTTTAAATAAGAAGAGAAATCTACAAACCTTGCTGACAAAATTAAGTGTTTTCATGACCAAGTCTATCTACCCACACGCTGATTCCTAGCACAAGGAATTATACAAGGAACTAAGCATTTCTGGGTAAAATAAAACATGTAAATATCCTCTTCTGTGAAGATCCTGTAGAGCAAAGGTGCAACTTGAAGCCCCGAGACCCCAGTGCAAAATCTGTAACAGGCCCTCCACATACCAAGCGTTATTTAAATTATTGATATCCTTATAAGGCCTCTTTCACGTGTCCATGATGACATCCGTGAATAGATGTTCAGTGGTTCATCCGTGGTTTCACATGTCGATGAAGAATCCGTGTTTGGTCCATGTACGCAGGGCCAGTTCTAGGTGAAATGAGGCCCGGGGGCGAAAAACAATAAGGGGCCCCCCTCCATGTCACGTCATCAATCACCCCCTTAGCGTCACATTATTTCTCCCCCCTCCCCCATGGCAGCATACAGAAATACATACCTCTTACATCACCCCCTTCGCATCACATTATTTCTTACCGCCCCCTCCATAGCAGCATACTCCTCCCCCCATGGCACATTTCTCCCACTCCAATCCTTGGGCCAGTCGGCTGGCAGCAGCACATCTTTTTTCCCCCAGCTCCCATGGCACATTTCTCCCCTCCATGTGCCAGTGCCACATGGCAGCAACACATCTCCGCCCCTCCCCTACCCATCTCTCCTTCTGTGCCCCCCCCCCACCCCCCGAAGGCAAATTTCTCCCACTCCAATCCATGGGCCAGTGGGCTGCTGCAAATCGATCCATAACCCCCCCCCCCCTTTCTACTACTCCATCTCATGAACCAGTGGCAGACAGACATGGGATCCATCCATCCATTTGTTAGCTATTATACAGTAGCTATTATACCAAATATAAATACCTGTAAGGTTACTTTAAGTTCTGTGAGACTGTAACTGAGGGAAGGACAGGCAGGCATTGGTGACTCCTGGGCCTTCGCTCGTCGCTCCTTCTTCTCTGAGTCTCTGGGGGCGGAGCTCCCTCAGCACAGTGGCAACGTCATGTGAAGACGTGCCTGTGCGGCAGCTTCGAGCCTGCGCACGCTCCAGCCACTGCAGGCAGGCCAGGCAGCGGAGCTCAGAGCGGCCGCGAGCCCCGCCCCCTCCTAACTCTTTCAGGCCGCAGGCCAGGCGCTTTCACTGAGTCTGCGCTGCTAGTCGGCCGGCGGCCGCCGACTGCAAATAAATAGTAAGTAGTAGGGTTAGTTGATTGCGGCGGGTGGGCCGGCGCCGGGGGCCCCTAAGGACTCGGGGCCCGGGGGCAATTGCCCCCCTTGCCTCTATGGTAGCGCTGGCCCTGCATGTACGTTAACAATCCGAAATTACTGACAAAAATAGAGCATGCTTACGTGGTGTTAACACGTAGGAAATCACTGATGTTTAAATGCACGTTTTTCTGTACAACCTTCCGTTTTTGTACTAAAGTGCATCCGAATCCGTTCCGTGTTTGCGTTTTTCCGTTGTTTTTTTTTCAGAAAAAAAAAGGAGGAGGAGGAATACATGTTGCTAGGGTAAACAGATCCGCAAAATCGGATGACATTCGGATGCTAAACTGCATGTCTTTTGTTTATTTTGCGGATCCATTGACTACAATGGGAAAACGGAATGGAAAGTTGGACAGAAAGTAGGACAATGTGTTTCTTTTTTCAGGATCCGCATGCAAGGATCCCGAGGAACGAGTCATGGATGCGGACAGCACCATGAGTGCTATCCGCATTTTTGCGGAGGCCATAGCAATGAATGGATCCGATTAAACGTTCCGATTTTTTTCGGAACGGAATCGGATTGCAAAATCGGACGTGTGAATGGGCCCTTAGGCTACGTTCACACGACGACAATTGTCGCGCGACAAAAAGTCACACTATTGTCGCGCGACAATTTTTATAATGGGAGTCTATGGTGTCGCATTGCGACATGCGACATGCTGCGACTGCGACACGACAGTCGGAAAAAATCCATCCGGGATGGATTTTTGGACTGTTGTGTCGCAGTCGCAACATGTCGCATGTTGCACGTGCGACACCACCATATACTCCCATTATCAAAATTGTCGCGCGACATTAATGTGACATCAATGTCGCGCTACAAATGTTGCAGTGTAGTGGTTCCCGATTTAGTCGCGCGACAATTGTCGTCGTGTGAACGTAGCCTTAAAGTGAGTCGGTATACGTGCTGTCTGTGGAGACCATGGACAGCACATGTCTGCGATTCACTGATGTTAGGGACCTAAGTGGCCTCTTGGCTTCCTCAGGCACCAGGGTTTGAATATGACTGCTACTTGTGAACCCCTCATGGCTACATCCCTGAAGCTCTTTTCATTACATTTCCTGTTTTTCTGAGCTGTTTCTTTCACAATTGCCTTTGAAGTAACACCTACCAATAGAGGTGTTAATGTGCGAGGTACAAATATATCTGGAATAAGGTCACCTCTCTTCTCGCACTTTTGTTTATTATGATGGGGTTTGTGTTGTTGCAGATACAGCACACTCGGGAGAAATTGGCACAAAGAAAAAAGTAAAGAGACTCTTGAGCTTTCAGAGATATTTTCATGCATCAAGGCTTCTGCGTGGAATTGTGCCACAAGCTTCACTGCACTTATTGGATGAAGACTATCTTGGCCAGGCACGGGTAAGCATAAATGCACACACAAAGTACACGCAGTGCTAACAAAGAATTCCTTGGAAACATGGAGGGTGTACATGAAGCTCTTCTGCATACAACATAAATGGACACTTTTTTTTTTGCAAAAACTTTGGTCTTGACTAATATATTACATATTCCAAAGAATACATCTGCTATTTAAAGAGTAACTTAACTTTTAATGAACTTTTTGTAAAAATGTCCCTAATGCCATAATACTTTTTGTTATGTCTTTTATTAATGCTTTTAGAATTTTGAATAAAGATGTCCCCCCAAAAAACGCACCATTCCCTGTGCGCTTAAAATCCACTTTTCTGTTCACACTGACTTCTCAGCGGTGTATGGAGTACGGGCTCTACAGTTTCTCAATAGAACGGAGAACGGGAAGGAGCGCACATCGCTGCTCCTGTGCCCCCCGGAGAATTACTAAATGCTGGCATAGCACATGGATACCCTGTAACCATGTGCTATGCCAGGATTAGCTGAGCAGAGCGGCTCCTGCGTGTGCCTGCTTCGCTATGCTAAGGGTCTTGCATGTCAGCTTTTAGCCTAGCAAAGCAGGCACAGGCAGGAGCCCTCCTTGCTGCAGAAGACTGAATCAAGACAGGCCCATAGACTTTCTTTTGAACCCGTCTCCTGCAGCGAGGAGAGAGCGCACTATGTGAGCGCTTCTGTTTGCTCGTTGTAGTCATCTGGGAACATCTTAGCACTCAGACCCCCACCGATCGAAACCGGTTTTATGCCCCTATGACATATCAAAAGTTTTTAAAACTTCAATGACACTTTAAATGTGTTGCCTTTTGAGTAATTAAAAGAGTTATCCAAGAGTGAAGAACCCCTCCCTACAGTGGTCGGACCTGCCATAGTGACAATACTTATTTGGTCCCTGATGCTGGTTTCCTCCCAGAACACTCCATGTGACGCAGGGGGGGCGGTCACCCTCTCTGTCAACGGATGTTCATTTCTGCAGGCGAGGGAGATGTGATCCGGGAGGAAACTGGCATGGGGGACCAGGTAAGTATTGTGAATATGGCGGGTCCGGGCACTGTAGGGGGGTTATTCACTGTTAGATAATCCCTTTAATAATAGTTGTGTAGTAACCCAGTGGATTACTGCAAAGGGCTAATTTAAGAGTTACCCTCCTGCTAAAGAGTTAACTGTTGTGGTTTATTGTTAATGTACTTAGTTACTTGTGTACTATGTATATCCCAAATGATTATGTATGGGCAATGATTAGTTCCAGGGTGTCAAGCTGGTCCTGCTCCCTGGTTAGTGAATTTCTAGTCATTAAAGCTAGAAACAGCTCAAGCATGTGTTAGCGCCTGAAAAGCAGGCTTTGAGAGGAGTCTGATCCAGGGAATCTTTATCCCTGAGGCTGAAAAACTGCCAGAGATCAGGTTAACTAGGAGAAAGAGAACAGACATTTTTCTGATGGTTGAGGACCACAAAAAAGGCTTTGCTAGAAAAACAGTAAGTTACCACACATTTATGGTAATAAGACTTCACTGCTTGTGGAGAGGGTACCGTATATTGCTTTGGCACCCACCACATTCTGGCAGACAGACTGGCCCGCCAGAGTTAAGGTCTGCACCCGTAGCCTGGGAATTGCCTGCACCTTCTATATATACTACTCCTCCCATCATCTGTTTGGTAAAGAGAGACAAGATATTAAAAGATATCAGCCTATGAACAACTCCCATCATTCAGTGGTGAAGCATGCTGGCAGAGAGGTGAATCCCATGGTTGTGGCCGTCCCAGCTTCACATCCTACAGTTGACTCATTGTACAGGCATTGTAGAGGAGTTTATATATTCTGACATGTACAACATATTAACTAAACAATTAAGCTAACAAAATTCTTTGTTTTATTAACAGCATATGTTATCTAAAGTGGGGATGTGGAGTTTTGACATTTTCCTCTTTGACCGCCTGACAAATGGTAAGCAGGGTTTGTATGACACACACATGCTTTTAACTTTCTCTTACATCACATGCATAGCAGTCCGGAGAGCTGAATTTCTGCCACTGATTGGACACGTGTTAGGTTTTATTCATCACGGCTCTTAGTAGACATGAACATTTCTATAACATTGGTTGGCAGTCATATTGCCAATATAGATGATCATGGGACAATTTTCCCATCTCGATCCCAGCTTTGTTGTGTAAGATCTTGTCCAACCAGGTGGTCATAGAGAGATGACGCCTGCACACAGCGTTAAGGCGATCAGGTTTTGATCAGGTTTTCTAATGGAGTCTTGAAGCTAAAAGTAGAACCTGCTGCCCTTTATAGTCCATCTCCCGTTACGATCCACACCTGATTTTACCTTCCAAATGGCATCCTTATCAAAACCTGAACATGTACAGGTAGCCTAACAATGATGATTACAATCCTGAATCTGTCACCAGTGACCTCCCTATCCAACTGTTGGTATAGACACATAGCTGTTCATCTGAGGCTCCGTTCCTGAGTTATGATACTTTTTTTTAATATGCAACTTAGGCCTTTGGTGCGATGAAGGTGTCAACATTGATCTTCTTGCACCCAAGCTCAACTCATTTCTGTGACCAGCCCCTGCCTCACTGCTTTGCCACTTCCTGGACCTGTCAATCAAAGCAGCGACGGAGGGGCTGGGCACAAAAAGGAGCAGAGTTCGGGTGCAAAGAGAGCAATGGCGATGCCCTCATTGCACCAAAGGCATAATTTGCTTATTAGGAAAAAGTATCATAACTCGGAAACAAAGCCTCAGATCAGCAAAATAAAAACACAGTTGTAATCAGGTGAACTACAGCAATATGTCTATACAACTGACTATAGTTGGATAGTAAGGTTGCTAGTGACAGATTCCCTTTAACCCCTTCACAAGAAGTTTTTAAAACTAAAAAAAAGTATAAAAATTTCCCCTTTCCCCATAATAAAAATAAACAATATAAAAAATTAAGATAATTTGCATCATCACATCCCAAAGTGACTGAACTATTAAAATATAATTTATTATGGTGAACGCCGTGAAGGGGAAAAAAATGAAAATGCTTGTTTCAGTGTTTTTTCGTCGCTTCACCTCCCCACAAAAATTGAATGAAAAGTCATACACACTCCAAAATGGTATAACTGAAAACTACAGATCAGCCAACAAATAATGAGCCCTCACACAGCTCATTATGGTGATGAAAAGAAAAATTAATTTTTTTCCAAGTTTTTATTTTAAAGGGGTTGTCTCACTTCAGCAAATGACATTTATCATGTAGAGAAAGTTAATACAAGGCACTTACTAATGTGATGTAATGCAATTCAGCAGTGTGGCTGTGCTTGCACACTATAGGAAAAAGCACCAGCCTATGTGAGCTCTTATGGTCTCATTCATCAGAGAGGCTGGCGCTCTTTTCTATAGTGTGCAAGCACGGCCACCGATGCTGGATTGCAAGGTGGTCGTAACTGTGGAAATGAAAAGTGTATATTGTGATGGAAAAATGAGTTTGCCAGAAAAGGAGGAAATAATGGACAATCACAATACATTAGTAAGTGGCTTGTATTAACTTTCTCTACATGATAAATGCCACTTGCTGAAGTGAGACAACCCCTTTAAGTATTAGAACACAAGAAAAACGACTGAAATGTGGTATCTCTGTAATTGTACTGACCCAGAGAATAAAGAGCACAGGTCAATTTTACTGCATAAGGCACGAAACTCATAAAACTATGCGGAATTGGAATTGTTTTCCAGCTTCCCACTAAATTGTATATTAAATGTATAATATTAAATGGTGTCATTAGAAATTACAACTTACCCTGCAGATAACAAGCCCTCATACAGCTATGTAAATGGAAAAATAAAAAAGTTATGGCTCCAGGGAGGCAGGGAGTGAAAAACACAAAAACGGAAAGTTGCTGCCTTATGAAGAGGTTAATAGCGTAAAACATTATGTAACAAAAATATAATCAGCGTGATTTTTTCAGCAGATGGTGATTGTTAAGCTGAATTATCTACCATGTGCTTCTCATGAACCCACATCATTTACGGGCCACTTATTTACCTCAATTATTGGTAGAGTATTAAAATTGCATTACTTAGAAATGCTTGCTACAGGCCTCAAGCAATGCAGAGAAGTCCCAGTGTACATTTAGCAGCAGGGAATCACTTGGACAATCTCCCCCAAAATTATTCACTAATCAGACATAGACATATCCAGAGGTGCGAGGGCATTTTCTAACATTGGTGCATAAATAGGAGATGTTCGAGGAGCGGTTGAGTTGAAGTATGGGTCGTTTTTAAAGAGAGAAAACTTACATGGATATATGTGGGAAATGTAGTAATGAGTGCCAGGCAGCTGCTACCAAGCAGCCAAAAAATCACGATCATGGCATGCGTAGAACATAGTTCTCCCACACAAGGAGTATTTCATTCGGTTTTGGGGAGGTGTCAGGAGTAGGCAACCAAATATATGGAAAGAGGGTTTCTACATTTGTAGAATGATTTCTCTACTGTAAGACCTGTGAGACTATGGAACTAGCTAGAGGAAGGCGTCTTGTTATTTAAAGGGGTTGTCCCACTAATAATATTCTACATTTTTTCAGATGAGCACCTGGATCTGAATACTTTAGTAATTGCATGTAATTGAACATTTATTATAGCTACTGAGTTATTAAGTGAAATCTATCCATATAGCGCCACCTGCTGTTTGCGTCTTTTCTAATTTCTCTGTCCTGCTAACTGAGACGAAGCACATACTCAGATCCATCATTCAACTGCCACTGCTTGAAATAAATCTAGCAGAACAATTGGAGCAATGACTAGAGCGATCTCTGGGCTGGTTCAGGCTTTGTTAGGGTCCATTCACACGTCCGTGTGTGTTTTGCGGATCCACGGATCCGCAAAACACGGACATCGGCGATGTGCATTCCGCAATTTGCGGACCGCACATCGCCGGCACTCTCATAGAAAATGCCTTTTCTTGTCCGCAATTGCGGACAAGAATAGGACATGTTCTATTTTTTTGCGATTGCGGACCCGGCCGGGACATCGTCTGTCCCCATTTAAACTAATGGGTCCGTAATTCCGTTCCGCAAAATGCAGAACAGAATTGCGGACGTGTGAATGGACCCTTAGAAGGTTGTCATGAACTATATGATGTCTGATTTTCATTTTTTACATTACTAATGGGATGATCCCTTTAGTTGAAAATATTTAAAATGAGGCCAACATGCTTTTTTTGTAATGATATCATAAAGGCGGTTTGGTGGTTGATCTTGGAATTTATTCTGATTGCCATGCTTGGAGTCGGGAAGTTGTTTTTATTCTAAGGTCAGAAAAACTGGCTTATTTGGGTATCTGCCTACTTTGGATCATCACTGCTGGGGAATAGGTTGAACTAGATGGACTCTTTTGAAACTTAGAATGTTATTTGAGGTATGTACTAGCAGGTTTGAATTGGGTCTTCTTACTGGCACAGGTAGTGTGACTGACAATCAGAGCCTTGTATCTGATCCCAAGGCAGCAATGCTAACCACTGTTGTGCCCAGGGTCATTTACCATGTACAGTAGTTATATTTAAAGGGGTTTTGCCATGATTGATGTAAAAAAAAAAATCTGATATCATATAATACATGCCTTTCTAAGAAAGCAAGAACCAACCCTGTTACCTCACATGGAACCAGATATCTACTTATTCATGCTCCAATTGCTTTGTCAGATTTATTTCAGGCTGGCAGACACTTCAGGCTGACACTATTTCAGGATGACACTATTATGACGCACTGTTATGGGGGATCTGCTGATGACGCACTGTTATGGGGGCATCTGTGGATGACGCCCTGTTATGGGGGCATCTGGGGATGATACACTGTTATGTGGGGGAGCTGGGGATGACGCACTGTTATGGGGGCATCTGGGGATGACGCACTGTTATGTGGGGGAGCTGGGGATGGCACTGTTATGGGGGCATCTGGGGATGGCACTGTATGGGCGCATCTGTGGATGGCACTGTATGGGGGCTTCTGGGGATGGCATTGTTATGGGGGCATCTGGGGATGATGCACTGTTATGTGGGGGAGCTGGGGATGGCACTGTTATGGGGGCATCTGGGGATAGCACGGTATGGGGGCATCTGGGGATGGCACTGTTATGGGGGCATCTGGGGATGACACACTGTTTTGTGGGGGAGCTGGGGATGGCACTGTTATGGGGGCATCTGGGGATGGCACTATTATGTGGGGAGCTGGGGATGGCACTGTTATGGGGGCATCTGTGGATGGCACTGTATGGGGGCATCTGGGGATGACGCACTGTTATGTGGGGGAGCTGGGGATGGCACTGTTATGGGGACATCTGAGAATGGCCTCCTGACTCCAGTCCTACCTGCGATGATACATTATAGTAGGTAGGGTAATACTGGCAGCATTAAGATTATACCGTAATTTTTTAAACATTGCCTGTAACATTAGTACAGCAGGCCCGGTGTAGTAGAATACAGTTACTGCACCGGGCCCTGCTGTCATTAGCAAGCAAGATGCCGACCACAGCCCCTCCTCATTGATACACACGCCGGCTGTGCCTTTCAGCAGTGCGGCGGTGTATCAATGTGTGCTGCATTCGCCCCATAAGATGCAGCACTATTTTCCCCCCACTTTTGGGGGGGGGGTGCGTCTTATAGGGCGAAAAATACGGTATATAGCGCCACTAATTTCTGCAGCGCTTTACAGACATTAGCATCAGGCTGTCCCAAATGGGCCTCACAATCTAAGTTCTCTATTAGTACTGTATGTGTGGGAAAACATACAAACTCCATGCAGATGTTGTCCTTAGTCAGATGTTCTTTCTGTTGTAACCCTTTCCCTGTAACTGCCACAGCTTCTTGCAGAAGATGTGTCTGGTGACAATTGAAGATTTAAACTGAGCAGTGCGACCGCATTAGTGAGGTTGACAAAAAAAATAAGAAGAATAACAAACAGCAGGTGGCGCTATACAGATACATTTTATTGAACAACTCAGTGGCTATACTAAATTTTTAATTACCGTATTTTTCGCCCTATAAGACGCACCGGCCCTTAAGACACACCTAGGTTTTAGAGGAGGACAATAAGAAAAAAATATTTTTAATTAGATCTCAGATCAGGCCAGCAATCAGACCCCCAATGTTAATCAGACCTCATCTGACAGCCCCAATCAGACACCCAATGTTAATAAGCCCCTTAATCAGACCTTAGATCAGACCCCCAATGTTAATAAGACCTCAGTAAGACCTCAGATCCGCCCCCCATGCCATTTATGAGCCTTTGCTAGCCTCCATGCCAGTTATGAGCCCTCCATGCCATTTATGAGCCCCAGTGCCATTTATTATGCCCCAGTGCCATTTATTATGCCCCCAGTGCCATTTATTATGCCCCCAGTATGAGCTCCAGTGCCACTGAGTAAATAAAATAAAATAAAAACACTTACCTTTCTTGCTCCTGGACGACGCCACTCCTCCAGCGCGCTCTCTTCTTCTTTCTGCTTCTATTTTCTTCTGTCGGCTGTGCACAGCGCACCCTCACACAGCGCACCCTCACAGCGCACCCTCACACTGTGCGCAGACTTCACAACCGAGGATCGGGAAGCAGTGAGGTTTGAAAGTGTAGAATATTTTTTGGTGGCACAACCCCTTTAACTTAATCTATTAGCATTTTAGGATGGTGAATAATAATACTTTTTGAGCAGGGCAAAAAAGTTCACACACACTCAAAACTTGTTTATGCCAAAGAAAAACTATATACATATCAAACAGTTTTCAGGATGTATCCTCAGAAAGCTGAAGCTTCTGCTTCTATTGATTCTTACTGATCCACTGCTCTGCAAGGAACATAAAGGACCGTCAGTAGCCTTATTACCTTTCTGCCGACTGAAGAATGAAAAGGCTTTTGTGGTTCACAACATTCCTGTATTTTCCTTATTCACCAGCCCACAGCCAGAGCGGGGGACAGCCGCTGTGTATTATTGTGAAAATGTCAGCAATAAAAATCTGCACAATCCTGCACCTCAGGAGCCCAAAAGAGAGGGTACAGTTAGAAATAAGAGTCCCCCCCAACCATCCTTATTAAGGACCACTGAAAAGGCTTCCTTTTCCATTACTTATAACTAACTCAAGCATTTCTCTTTCCCCAGGTAACAGTCTTGTAACACTCCTGTGTCATCTCTTCAACGCTCATGGGCTTATCCATCACTTTCAGCTCGACATGGTGAAATTGCACAGGTTTCTAGGTATGTCTACCTAGGCTGTATGTAATATGTGACCTCCCATGCAGGGATCTAAAACTGTAAAGAGACCGGACATATCTATTTTTAGTAAATACTAGTAATTCTCCTAGAGTCATTCTGGAAGATGATTTCTTAAACTAGGCATTTTGTCAGCCCACTGTTATTCCTCCTGGAGATATATAAATAAATTGACATTATGATTACTCAATAAACACTTACACAATGCTGTCCAGTCTCTGCCGGCAGTGTAACTCGTTTCAATTGATTCATACATTTCCAGGATGAGTAACAGAGGAGCATCATAATACAGAGATCTCAGAAAACCAGTTCGAGCATTGTTATTTCATGGGAAATACAAGTATCTACTAAAACTGATATGTCAGTAGAATTGATATGTTAAAAACATAGGGGAACATTTATTAAGACTGGCGTTTCCACAGTGGTTTCAAGTCCCTCTCACATAAGTTTGGCACTTTGTTGGCAGGCCATGCGACATTCTTAACTCTATGCCAGCCCTTGATTTAAAAGGCTTTTCCAAGATCTTTTGACTAATGATCTATCCTCTGGATAATAAAAAACGAAAAAGATAGGACAGCACTACTCACTAGGTTTTCCCATATGTTTCCTTTTATGTGGCGGTGCCTCCGGTAGATAGATCCTGGCCCTCCGGATCCAAAGCAAAATCAATATAGAAAAGAGAAGCCGCGGCACTCCTATATCAGTGAAGTTTTTCTTCCTTTATTAGCACCCAAAATTGACAGCGACGTTTCAACCTCCACGGTCTTTATCAAGCTTGATAAAGACCGTGGAGGTCGAAACGTCGCTGTCAATTTTGGGTGCTAATAAAGGAAGAAAAACTTCACTGATATAGGAGTGCCGCGGCTTCTCTTTTCTATATCCTCGCGATAAGTCATCAGTATCTGATCATCTTTTTGAGAAGGCATCGGCACTGGCAGTGCCACCACAGCCATCTCTCAGCTCACCAAGCACAGCGCCGTCCATTGTATAGAGGCTGTGCTTGGTATCGCAGCTCAGTCCTATTCACTTCAATGGGGCTGATCTAGGCCATGTGACCAACAAATGTGACGTCACATGGCCTAGAAAAAGCAGTAGCGCTACTGCCAGCACACATGCTTTCTCAAACAGCTAATCAGTGGGGGTCCTGGGTGTTGGACCCCCAATGATCAAATACCGATGACCTATCCAGAGGACAGGTCATCAGTAAAAAGATCTTGGAAAACCCCTTTAAGGTATTTTCCGCACCAAAAAACGGTGAGGAAAATTATAAATTAGCCGCGCCTACCCACTTTCCCGACACTTTTCTAAAGTGGCAATGTCATTACCAATACCTTGCATTCGTTTCTTAAAGAATTTGACTTGACAATGTTAGTACACAAAGTAATGAAGCATTTAGCTACAGTTTATGTGTTTTTCTTTATGATGGGAATGACACTGTTTAATACATATGTTTACTTGGTAATTGTTTTTAGTCATGGTTCAGGAAGACTACCATAATCAAAACCCATATCACAATGCTGTCCATGCTGCAGATGTCACACAAGCTATGCACTGCTATCTAAAAGAGCCAAAGGTATGTATATTCTGTGGTATTTATCGAATGCTGCTGTTAGTTCAAAGGGCCAAATATTACTTCATATGCAGTTCATGTCATATATAATAATATACATGCGTGTACTTCTTAAGAATGATTTCCTCGAACTCAGATAATCTGCCGTTGAAGAGTTTTTGGAGTCATCAAAAACGTGCACATGATTTATCACTTACAAATGTAGGGGGTCACTTACTAACCAGAAACACCTATATTTCTGGCACAGATTGGGGCACAAAGGTTATTTGCTCAACAATCTACAACAGGCATCCTCAAACTGCGGCCCTCCAGCTGTTGCAAAACTACAACTCCCATCATATCCGAACAGCCTACCGGTTATCAGCCTACAGCAGGGCATTGTGGGAGTTGTAGTTTTACAACAGCTGGAGGGCCGCAGTTTGAGGATGCCTGATCTAAAACTTCTTCTATGCTCATGCCAAGTCTAAAAAAAGGCGTAACGTGGACGGGGAAGGGAACGGGCAGGCCTGTCTCATTCATGATTTTCTACACCTGGTTTAAGCTTAGAAAATGGTCTAAATGTAAGAGCAAGGAAGCTGCCTTACATTTAGAATCAGCAGTGGATGCGCCGAAGTTATGGAGAGGCCTGCGCCCCTACATAAATTCGGCGATCCGCCGCCAGCAGAGGGGTTATTAAGTCTGGCGTCTAAAATGCCTGTCTCAATAAATGTGCCCCTATATTTCTAGAAGCCCAAAAAAAAAAAATCTATAATTTAATTGCTGTGCATAAATTATTATAATTAGGTTGATAGATCTTTAAAATTTGTATGGATCTTCAGTTTTCTGTATATTATGATTTTGTGAGTTAGGGAAAGGCGCTTAAGTGATGGCCAAAAATGGCTATAGCTATCCCAGAGCAATTGCAGATTTCTTCAGTAAATATACAGAGCAATGCATATGACTTAGATATAATATACAGTAGATATAGGACACATAGGTATGTCATTTGCCTCTTTGAGTGTATGGCTGTCTCGCGCGCCAGATGCCGCTGTGTAGCCATACCATCAAGGATGCTTCATTAATATTCCTAAAGAAGCTAGCTGCGGAGGTTGCTATGTCCTTGTAAATCTTTACTGCTGCTATTAGGTCATTTAGCTGCTGCTTGCAGAAAGTAACCATCTGCTTACGTCACACAGCTTGCCAGCTACCTAACTCCTCTGGACATAATGCTCGGGCTGCTGGCAGCAGCTGCACACGATGTGGATCATCCAGGAGTAAACCAGCCATTTTTGATAAAAACTAAACACCATCTTGCCAGCCTGTACCAGGTAAGAATATGTGAGCTTTATGTATCCAAACAAAAGTATTTACTGTATGTATACAAAATCTGCAGAGCCATGCGTTTTTTTGGAATCCCCATGCGTATTGCCATATTAAAAAGAACCTATCAACATGAAAATGTTACCTGATGTGAATGCGCCATTTAATAGATTTGGAGACGCTGAGTGCAGAGATGTAAAGGTTTAGTAATTGTACTTATTAGATTGTGATTTCCTTAAAGCAGCTCTGTCCCCTGGATCAGCCCTACCCGACCAGACATATAGGTAAGGTTGATGACGCTGATTAAAAAAATACCTGTCTTATGTCTGTCGGTGGTATCGTTTGTGGGGGGTTAGCTCTCTTCCGGGGGTCATTCATACAAAGACTGTCGTCCACCGCAGGATTCGGGCCCAAACATTGCATTTATTTGGCAGCAGGCAACACAGAGTTATAATGCAGCTCAGCAAAATCGACATAAAACACAAAATAAACACCTACCCGGCTGGGCAATTACTAAACAGGCAAAATCCCTACCCCACTGTAAGCCTTAATCACACCCGAGCAGTACGTACAGCTTTTACCTCTGTGCGTTTTCTCCAGCCCCAAGGTTGTGCAACCAATTCCCTTGGGGGAGCTGGGCTCTCTAGTCCGCCTGACTAGGACCCTGCGACCCAGACATCGCTCTGTGCCCCCCAAGTCCACACAGACAGAGCCAGTCCCAGGCCTCTGTCTTGCAACCTTTCCAGGATCCAATTCCCAGGACCCCACTCTCCTTGACAGTCTGGGCTGCACTTCTTTATCCCAGACTGATTGTACACCGGGTGAAATAGGGTGTGGACAGCAGTATTTACCCCTTCCTTTCAAGTGATCAGTGTGAGAACAGTCACTTTCTCACTCTTTGCAGAGAAAATTCATCTTTTAAAATGATGCAAATTAACTATTTGAGCACCAGGAGGCAGGCTTAGGCAGTTCTAAAACCGCTCCAGCGACACCTCTCTGCTTTTCATCACCCCCCGCCTTTAGATTTACAGCACTAGATCGCACTCGTGTCCAGTACGGCGCATACGCACAACATCTTTATCCACAAGTGAAGATGTTGTGCGCATGTACCGTTCTGGACACGAGTGCGGTCTAGCGCTGTCCTAAAAGCAGAGGGGCGTGATAAAAACTGCAGACAATCATAAGAGTCCTAACCGTCAGTAACACCTAATCACAATCCGGCACTAAGTAGGTGTAAGTGTCTTACAGAAAAGACTAAACTGATTAAACGTTCCTGCACTTGATCTCTTCAGAGCTATTAAATGGTGTCCTGAAATTGATCAACATTTTCCTGCTGACAGGTTCTTTTTGAATATCCCTATATACACCAGTTCATGAAATTTCATAAAGCAACGTATAAAATCTAGTAATATGTAAAATACCTACAAGACTGCTGATTTAGCAGGGTATAAAGTATGCAAAGATCAGTATCCCTATCAAATGCACAATGGCCACATCCATTCAGACAATATGTACATGCATGAAAACTTCAGTAGGAGTGTAAGCAAAGTACGCTAGCCTGCAGACACTGATGATGTATGCACATGCGCCCCCAAAATGAATCATAGACATCAGCAAGTATAATTGATGTGTACATGCACTGAAGTATCCTTTATAATAAATGCCAGTCGTGGAAGCGTCCCTTCAAGGTTGCGGTACATAGTGTCATACATTAATTCAGATATGAGAAGTTAAATTCAATAAATATTAAATGTAACTCTGTTATACTTAGTATATACATAATAAATCAATGATAGCTAACCTTTCTGTAAGTTCATAATAGTATCAGCACATCATAAGCCATAATAGTGACTGCATTGAGGATGCTCTGTGATCCTTCTTTGACAATATATATTCATGCGATTTTTGTTTCTTCCAAAGAACACATCTGTTTTAGAGAACCATCACTGGAGGTCCACTGTTGGCATGCTGAGAGAATCAAGGCTATTTGCACATTTGTCAAAGGAAATTACGTAAGTATTGTAAAAGAGCGGAACTCTGATATTTGTATATTTCCTTAAAATGTAAAAAAAAATACACCCTAAAACATAAGGTCATTCTCTTCATACACTTTGTTGATAGAAAGAAAATATAAAAAAAAACTTGCAGGAAATATTTCTGATGTCAAATGGGAGGGTCATCGGGGATATAGATGAGTAAACCAGCCACATGGCGTGTCCAGAGTTTTTAAATGAAAAAGTGATGACAAAATTCATCTTAGTACTGCAGTAAAGAATGAAATGATGAAGACTGAGGAGGAATGATTCATTCTGACATCAGTGAGTCCCAAAGAAACAGAGAGGAGCTATTGTAATGTTTTAGTAAAGTAAAAACCATCATGAGCCCAGACTAACTGGTGGTGTGGTGTAAGGCTAATTCATATGTATTGGGTCAGGTTCGGACAGAATGACTTAGAAGGGGGTTTGCAATTGCCTGATAACCCCCCTCGTGTCTAATACTTGCCCCATAGAGTGTAGGATAATATACAATGGAATGGTTCATGAAATATGATCATGATTTTACATTGCTGTTGGTGGCTTTGATGAGATGGAACAAGCTGTGTCTGGACTCCTGGACCGATCACAGGTTTAATGACCTGAACTTACTGCATCGTAGGGATCTCTGATGCCGAGTTTGGGTCAACTTGTGGTTGGGCCACGAACCACATCCAGAATCTGGAATCTAGCTTTTGGTGCAGATTCTGTGGAAAAAAGCCATGAGGTGGCTGCACAGAATCCGCCTTTCATTGTTTCCAATGGGAGGCCGCGCTGCCGCAACCATTTCAAGCGGGGCCTACTATTGAAATCAATGGCATTACGCATTGCCCACTGGCGGCTTGCCAGCAGAAGGCATCGTGTAAACGGCCCCCTAAGGCATTTTAAAGCCAAAGCCAGGACTGAATCCAAAAAGCAGGAAATGTATAAAGAAAAGATTTGATACTTTTTCCCTCTTTGTTATATGCTCATGTGTTTAATTCAAAAACTGTATTAAAAACTGCCACAAAAACGTGATTCTAACCGTATATAATTACATCACACAAGGAGCATCTTGTATCTCATTACTCACCTTAACCACTTGATGTTATTTCAGGCTTGATATTGAACAGCAGTTGGGTTCTCTCATATTATCGACAGACATCAATCGTCAGAATGAGTTTCTAGGCCGATTTAAAGATCACCTTGACAACAAAGATCTCATCTTGACAGATTCAGACCACCGGCATTTTATGTTGCAGGTAATAAAAAAAAAAATATCCAAGTCTAAAGCATGTATTCCCATGAGCAGTTTGACTCCTATTAAGTATTGCATTGTATATCCTGAGAGGGCACAGACCATGTTGGGCACAATGTCTGTGTGTAAATACACTGGGGCACATTTACTAATCAAACGGATCCAGTGTTCTGGTGTACATGCCACAGTTATAAGGTGTTTTAGATTCTTTTTGCACTTTGCCTAAAAGGGCCCATTGCTTAGGAAAGGAGGTGGTTTAAAATGTGCTAAGGTTTATCAAAATTGTGCCAAAAATTAAAGTAGCAGTAAAATAAATCAACTATTATCCGGTGTAAATTTAGACAAAAGTGTTTAAAGATGCAACAAATTTATCATACGGCATGAGCTTCAGTGATAAATGTGTCACTTTTCTGGACTGTCTCATCTAAGCTTACCCTATTTAATTATTAAGATTTGTGAATCTGCCCCTTTGTATAAAAAAAAGTATAAGAATGATAGATTAGGGTCGTCTTACATAGTGTATATCACCCCTGAACAAGTGCCGTTCAATGATATACAAGCCTACAGCACTAATTTTCACATGGCCCTTTTAAACACAATAAGAGATATTTGATTGTTACGACAATGATGAATTCAGTTGCATATTGTCAGCAGTACATCCCCCGTTTACATGGGGGGATGTACTGCTGACAAATGTCGATTCTTGGTTCGGCATATAAAATGTGATCACCCTGCATTTGTTTATTTATCGGGTGATCGGTGGCATGTTCACAGGGGGCAATGATGAGAAACAAGTGTTTTTCGTTCCTGATGATCGGCCTGTGTTAAAGGGCTAACACGAAATATTAAAACTGCAGGCTAGTTTTAGAAGAAAAAGAGAAACTTTGGGGCCTGTAAAAGCTTGTAATTATAATGTTTCTGGATGCCAGTGAGGTGTCACTTTTACTTTTGTCTTTGCACACAGAGGTAACATTGTACATGCCTAACATGTGGGCAACTATTTGGCTTGATCTTCATACAGACATTTACTTAACTTTACCAGTGTTTATGAGGAGAGAGCCAAGTGCTTTGCTTGGTGCACTGAAACGTTAAACAGACAATCCCTGCTAAATGTTACATTGTACATTTCAGAGCACAGTATAGCATGACAAAAGGAACAGAAAAGGCCAATATGGGACATGAACTGTATGTACAGACATGAGACATGATTATTAATTATATGTACCGAATTACAATTTCAGATTGCCCTGAAGTGTGCTGACATCTGCAATCCATGCCGTGTGTGGGAGCTGAGCAAGCAGTGGAGTGAGAGAGTCTGTGAAGAATTCTACAGACAAGGTTAGATACTGCCAGGAATTGATGGCAGCTTGTCCAGCATTGCTGGGCCAAACCAATAACCTACATCTATTTTTTTTAACAAAGTTTAAAAGATCCTCTCAGGACAAAGCCAAATCTCAGGATAGAGTGAATTAGCATTGCTTGTCTTCATTTCTGTAATTATGCAGAGGGTAAGATAAGCTGTTCAACGGAAACTCTGGCTCTGTTCACACTGGAGTTTAGTAGCTTCAGTCTCCTGCCCATCATTCATTAAAATGAGAAAGGAAAACTGTCATCAGTATGAGGCTGGGAGCTCTTCCTGTAATTTTATTCCCAGTACACTGTACCACAGGCTTCCTTATCCTTGTACACAGGCATCTACTGTACCGACTTCTACAGGAAACAAAAAACTATACTAGTCAAGTCCATGGAACAACCCTGTCCCTTCGCACATACTTACCAACACTGTTGTTAGTAAATTCGGGACATTTAAGCACCAGCCCCAGGAATGTACCAAACCCACATAGGACTTCCCACTCATGGGTAGATTTTGGCCTGTGACAGCCTGAATTGGCAGGACTGCTTCTGAAAATTAGGGACAGTCCTTCCAAATTGAGGACTATTGGCAACGATGGTGGCATGGTGGATGCCATGGTTACGAGAACAATGAGCCACATCTAAGAGGGAAAAAAACTGCCTGGATCAACCATAGCGCAGCTTTAATTTTTCCAGAGCAGATTTCTATGGGGGTTTTGATAATCAAGCATGTCTGATACTTACTGGGATATAGTGCCTGACACTAAGGAGGTTACTTTGGTTGGAGCATTCCTCTGGTCTCACATGGCTGTTTCCGTATCTTCCAAAGAGTTTTATGGACCTGCATTCTATACAACTCCTCCAAATGTGGATATGCTGCTAAGGAAGAACAGGGGCCTGAGACTAGTGATATGTAAGGGTCCCAGTGATCTAACACTGCGTATAGGTTAATGGGAAAACCCCCTGTTATGTTGTGGCCTTGTGCTAAAATAAAAAAAATCTATTTTTTTCACATCAATTCTCAGTGAAAACAGAACTTTAGACATTTTTTCCAGTTTATTGAAAAATAAAATTGACATAAGTATTCAGACCCTTTACTCAGGACTTGCAGTCTCCAGTCTTCTTGGGTATGATGCCACAAGGTTTGCACACTTGAGTTTGGGCATTTTCTGCGTACTTGTCCCCATCCAATGATTCTGTCTTCTGCAGGGTCCCCTTTCACTGCTAAAGACCGTGCCATGAATATACTATGGCATGGGCTTCAGAGACCTGGCCATAAATCTGTTGAACCCAGGATTATTGAGCAACGTATAGTCTGCTTTTAAACAAAGCCATGCCAGAATGCTATGTGCAGGAATGTACAAATACATGTCTGCCTGACAAGTCTCTCATTAAACCCATCAAATTACATTGTGCAGTTGCATTTCCAGCATATGTGTCTGAAAGGGATAAAGCAGCCTATTAAATGCCTCTCTACTGCTGTGAATTTTATTTCTGGACTCCCAATGGGCATGTAATGGGTAAGCAGTTAGCAGGGTAATGGCTAAAATGAAATTTATTTTTAAATCTTCTACCTAGGAGACCTTGAACGGAAGTTTGGCCTAGAAATAAGCCCACTTTGCAATCAACAAAAAGACTCAATACCCAGTATACAAGTTGGTAAGTACACTTAAAACCAAATCGTGATTGTCATATCTAATTAGTAACACATTTTAACCGGAAGCAATATATTGATCCAGTCATCTTTAATACTTTGACGTAGCACAGGAATTATTATTCAAAGAATTTTAAAAGAATGAGTATGGTAAACGTAACAGTAGAACAATATAAAAAGTGAAGCTTCCATATAGTAGTATTCAGCTGTGTTTACTCATTTGGGGCTATTTTTAAAGGGATTGTACGGCAGATTAAATTTCTATTAAGAAAAGGTTAAGAACACTGTTTCCCCACTGTTCACATTTTGGTGCTTCCTGGTCCATCGAAATACAGGAAACGACTTTCCACTTGTCCAGCCATTCACCAGCGGAGACGGGTTACCACTATGGTCATTGACTGACTGAGTGCTCACCAAAAAGTAGAGACCAGCAGGGGACAACGAAGCAGCAGAACAGGAGCGGTAGGGGAATAGTAATAGGAGTATGGTTTATTTTTCACCATTTATCCTTTCACGTCACCAAAGGTGGATCTTAAACAGAGGAACATTTACATGAAAGAATAAGGCAAGGTTCACAAGTACAGTATGGTGCAGTCTATGATGTGCTTTTGTAGCCAATGTATAATGGAATCTGGATGGTTTCTGACATAAATGTTGGCTTTCAGCTGGACAAAAAGTACTGCTTGCAGTATCCTTTGTCCGGCCAAAAGACAGCATTAATGCTAGAAAGCGGCCTGTTCCCCGTTGGATCCCATTATAGTCAATGGGGATTCAGTGATGTGCAGCAGTGTGTGGCTATGCCAGATATACGATGAACTCCGGCAGTCTGCTCCTCTGCTGGAACAGACTGCCAGAGTTCATAATGCATATGTAAACCTAGCATTAGGGTACTTTCACACTTGCGTTATTCTTTTCTGGCATAGAGTTCTGTCAAAAGGGCTCTATGCCGGAAAAGAACTGATCAGGCATATCATAATGCATTCTGAATGGATAGAAATCCGTTCAGTTTGCATCAGTATACCTTCCGTTCAGTCACTGTCAGGCGTTTTGGCCGGACATATCACCGCAGCATGCTGCGGTATTATGTCCGTCCAAAATGCCTGATCAGTCACCGGAATGCCGGATCCGGCATTAATTCCCATTGACTTGCATTAGTGCCGGATCCGGCATTGTGAAAAACTGTGAAAAAGACTGCGCGATCACACGAACGCAAGTGTGAAAGTAGCCTTAGTAAAGTGTTTAGGTTGTGGTCACATAACAGAAAAATGAAGAAGAAAACAGATCTGCTTTATTTTAATGCATCAGTTGTGCTCAGTTTTCATCAGTTTTTGTCAGTTCCGTCAGGTTTCAGTTATTTTTGACAGGAGAAAAAGTGCAGCAGGCAGGACTTTTTCTCCCATCAAAAAAAATGATGTCTGTCAAATCTAAAATTGAGCACAACTTATGCCCAGTCAAACGAATAGGGGTTAAAACTGATCAATTTTTTTTCTGTTCTTCTGACGGATAAGAAAAACGGAAACCCCTTAACTAATTTAGGCAAAGGTCGTTTCTTCCATCCACACATTTATATACTTGCAATACGTAGCCAGAACAGGGAAGCCAATCTTATTAGTAAAGTTGGGTCCTGAGCTGGTGCCATCTGCTCTATGATCAGTTGCAGACATCCTTATCTTACCACATTTGGTCAGTGGGTGTCGCGGAAGCAACCAATTGAAGGTAAAAACGTACAAAAGTAAAAATACATTTATTATTTTAAAAAGTTAAACTAATGCCACATCATTGCCCTTTTAGACAAGATACTAGTTTGCATTTTTCCAAACGTATTTGAACTTATTTTCTTTTCAATTGTCCTTAGGCTTCATGACCTACATTGCAGAGCCACTGTTTGTGGAGTGGGCAAGATTCACTGGAGACACTCCTCTATCTGTAAATATGATAAATCACCTCAGGAAGAACAAGTCCAAGTGGAGAGCCCTTTTACATAAGCAGCGCAGCAAGAGCAATGATCGATTGGGGCCAGTTACTGAAGGAAAAGACGACCAAAAGATCGGTGAAGGTGGAGCTCCCTAGAGACCAGATCTTTTTATGTCATTGCTGCCTTTTCCTTAGCTGCTTTCAATGAAGAGGGATTCATATCAACCTCAGGTGGGCTGTTGTTGCTTTTCACAACAGGTCTAAGAGAGGTCAGAAGGAAGCGGCGTATAGTAATCCAGGTAACAGTGGTTGCCTACTGCCCTGTCTGGTATCATGTTCTATCAGTCTCTTCAGCATTTCTCACTTACTTCAGAGTGGGCAAGACCAGCACCCTAATTTCTAATGATCAAACTGTCTGATTAGACATGAGGACACCGGGATAGGTGGATTCTCCTGAATGAACCTTCCAACTGGAGGATGCCATATGCAGACTAATGTAGCAGCAGATCACGCTTTTTGCAAGCTACCCCCAACCTCTTGAGTGACATCCAGCCATGTTCACTAAAGCAAATACGAAATAACGAATAAAACCACAGCATAAAGGGGAATAAAACACCAGCATCAACTGGACTCAGAAGAGATCTATCTGACAAGACAACTTTATATTCTTATTATGTAAAGTATCACAAGCGAGATATTGTCTTTATTTTTACTTTTTATATTATATAGATCAGAAGAAAAGATTTGAATGAAGCACTAGCCACACTACCCTACAAATGTACAGACACTTTTGAATGTTTTCACACCACTTTGGATTCAACAAGCGACTCTCGCTGAAAGAAGAGATTGAATAAACCGTTAGCTGGACTTGTTTGGCTTTTTACACCTCATTTTCATCACAAAGAATTTATAAATGTCATTACAGCAGATGTATTTTTGCATCTGCTCTATTTTCTGTATCTGCTCTATTTTCTGTATATACGGAGCTACTGATCCCCCTTGCCAAAATACCGATGAGTTGTGAAACTGCTACCTGTACAGATATTGGCACTGTGAACAGAAAACTGTTACATTGAAGAAAAAAATATATTATATCATGTGTAAATATGGTATATAGAGGATTATTTCTAATAGAACACTCATTTACAGATAAAGGCCTTAAATTTGAACTTGTAACGTTTCAGTCATTGTATTATCCACCTAATTCACTTATGCCTTTGGTAAAACTTCAACAGTCTCTGTACGGATAGTCACTTTGAAATCGAACACTAGGACTTATTTGCTAATATCACTTTTTTTAGTGGAGGATTAACACTTGATCAGAGCAGTCAACCAGAATATATACTGTATGTTTGTACAGCAAGCTAAAATCCTCAACACAGAAACAGACTATATTCTAAATGTGGACAGGCCCCAATTATACATTTACCTGCTGTTGTCCTTGTAATAGGGTGTTGTGTGCCGTTCCCAAGCCACATAGACCTTGAAAATCCTCAATGTAATGCAGCTACTGTACAGCAGGAGCAAAGATTACATTTTATTAATACCGACCTTCAACTTTGTAATTACTACAAAAGACAAACACAGTTGCCCAGATTTATTAATAAAGCAGGACAACTGTTTTCAGGATCCGCTCATTCTGATTTTAAATCTCCATCACATTGATAAATCTGCTACCTCTGTGACATCTGCACCAGCTTCTCCAGCTACACTCTGCACCACCATGGAGCTTCTGTAAGGCACTAGAGAGCCTCAAATCGAAATATTCGCCACCCGTAGAAAGCGAGTGTGGGTGTGAGGTACATGCGTGTATGGAAACTCTTGACGTATTACCAAACTCTTGACGGGTCATCTGTGCCCAGTGGAGTTAGGAGTGGAAACTAAAATGACAATATGTTATATTTATTGTTTTTTTAATGTTATTATGATATTAGGATGATACATTGATAGAAAACGAGAGCCTAATAAATGTGCATTTTATTTTTAAGTAGTTTGTAAAAAAAAATGACTCCCTACATATAAATGCATGCACATATATAGTATTTTATAAAGACAAGTCGTAGGAGGAGATTCGTTAAGACCATTGTTTTGTACACTGGTCTTAATCTATGTGGCCCCGTCATGAGGTGCACCACAATTATTAAGAGGTGCACGCCTCTTAAAGGGGTTTTCAGTGTTTAATACTGATGACATAGTCTCAGGATAGGTGATCATTATCTGATTGGTGGGAGTCCGACACCTGGCACCCCTGCCAATCAGCTGTTTGAAGAGGCCGCAGTGCTCCAGTAAGCGGCGCCGTCTCTTCCTAGGCCAGTGCTGTCAAATTCTTTGGTCACATGGCCTAGACGCAATGCGGCTGAGTTGCAATACCAAGCACAGCTGCTATCCAATGGACGGTCCCGTGTTTGGCAAGCTGTGAGGAGGACCCATCACTCATCGGAGCGCTATAGCCTCTTCAGATAGCCGATTGGCGAGGGTGCAGGATGTTAGCCACCACTAGTCAGATGCTGATGACCTATACTGAGGATAGGTCATCAGTACTAACCATTTGGGAAAACCTCCTTAACAATTCTGGTATACCTCAGTAACCCATGTGACAGGAGCTGGCGTAGATTTTCGGTGTAATGTGCACCATTTTTCTGGCACGCATATTGTTAAGTATTTTAGGCCCTGGCAATCTTACCCTCTCCTGCCTATGCCTGACCCATTTTGTTTTACAAAAATAGTAAGGGTGATGGAAAAAGGGATAAAGTTGCAAATTTTGGCGCAAAACGGATCCAAAATCTGCAACTTTTCCATGTTAATAATGATTAGAATATGGAAATGACATGTTAAATTTAAAGAGCCTCTGGACATCTTGAAAAACAGCAGAAGATACACTGCGCAAATGCCGTATTGGCTCGGTGCCTGCGCAGTGAATCTGATGAACGCTGCTTTTCGAGCTCTTCAGATCCACTACTGCAAGAACTCAGGATTGGACGAGATGTCTAGCCCTGTCATTCCAAAGGGTGGATACAGAGACCAGTGCTAGCGGTGCTCTTAGCACTGTGGCCAACCCCCTGCTGCTCCAAATTCCTAAAAAACATAAATATAGAAATTAATATATGTGCACTCTTATTAAGCCTGGAGAGGAAATAAATATATTGTTCTACTCAGCATTATCAACCTTACCAGGCAATATGCCTGGTTTATTAGGGTTGATCATGCGAACAGAGCCTCTTTAAAGGAAATCTTCACCCAGATTTTATTCTTTAATCCATCTTAAACAATTTGTAGTCAATGAATAATGCTGGTCATGACTTCTAATTGCAACTCATAGGCGACTCACACACATTAGATTACTGTCGGTCAATCCTACTAATATCAGTGGGATCCACTAACAATTTAATGTGTCACGCTAAACAAGGATCAGCTTTGTTAGATTACAACATGTCAATGTTATCTTACCTAAAGGTAAGCTAATGCTACAGGAGTCTGGAATTTCTCTTTACTGGTTTGAAATTTGATAATTATGGGTTTGGAGAGAAAGCTGTAACACAAACCAGTGACTAGGGCCAGTCGTAAAATCAATGCGTTGACTAGAACATGACCATGCATCATTTATATCTCATTGAACATTGGGTAATAGTCCAGATATCACAATTATGGTCTCATTGAGCCTCGTTATTACACACTTATAGAATGAAGGATGATCACCTCCATTTGTAGAAACAAGTTACAATATTGTGTGCTAAGATCACGTTTTCAGTCCAAGTTGTGTGATCTACTCATGTATGAGATTTAGTGTATCAGATCAAAATGTACATACAGGAACAGGATACAGTATATTGCCATAAATACTTGGTCTACTAATAAGAGTAATAATAGTAATATATTTTAAACTAGCTTCACTTCCAAAACCTCTTTTTCTGTAATCTGATAGCAATAAAATACCTTATAACATGCTGCTGTGGGATGTCTACACTGAAAGCTGTAAACCGGTCTTCACAAATAGTCCCAAATCTGGACCAGACAGCCTGGAATGACAGTCATGTAATATCCCGATACAATTGTAAGCACTGGTGATCAATCCTGAATGATGAGCATTAATGGGAACCCGCCGTTAATTTTATGCTGAACTCATCGAGGACAGTATAAAGTAGTGACAGACGCGCTGATTTCAGCGGTGTGTCACTCATGAGCTAAAAGTAAGTGGTTGTCGAGAACCATCATCCTAATCATAGCAGCTCAGGCCTTGAAAAGAGTAAAATCTACCTGAGAAGAGTCATGGTTATTCATAATCTCCTGCTCTCCTGCCCACCTGCTGATGATTGACAGTTTTCTCCTTACTTTTCTCCCTCTCTTTCTAGGAGATAACTGCCAACCATCAGCAGATGGGCAGGGAGATCAGGAGATTATGGATAACCATGACTCTTCTCAAGTAGATTTGACTCTTTTCTAGGCCTGTGCTGCAGTGGTTATGATGCTGGTCCTCAGCAACCACTTACTATTAGCTCATGAGTGACACACGGCTGAAATCAGCGCGTCTATCACTACTTTATGCTGCTCTGAGTGTGGGCATCATATAGTTGATGACAGGTTCCCTTTAAAATCGACAACATTTCATTTGTGCTGAGCTTTCACAAGTATCCTGGGTTTAAAGGGGTTGTCTGGTTTATTAAACCCATCTTCAAATTTGCACGTTGAGCTAATTGAGCTCATTTGAGATCAATAAGCCAGAATTGAGTGCAGCTACAAAAAGCATCTTCATTTATTACATTACATCTAGTTTCAGTGGGCACCATCTAATGCTTCTTTACCAGTGGTAGCACTGCAGATTTGCTGCCAGGTTTCCCTGAATAGTACAGCTGATTGCTAATATTATCAAGGGACTTTTCTAACAAAAAAGGGCTGTCAAAGTAAAACACAAGCCCTTTTATGTGCATTAAAGCAATTTAATCAAGCCCCATCTATGACTTAGGAAAATATAAACGGATCAGATGCATTTACAGTCTTACGGGGCAGATATGCAATTTGCTATATTGTATAGAACCTATTGGCCTTTATGTCCTCCCAAAGTAGCATCCATCAAGCAGTACTATTATACCCAAATATTAAAAGGCACAAAGTGCAGGAATGTTAAGGTGCTGCATAATACTCTGCTTTAGAAAGCCTCAAAAAGTCTATATTTTCATTTTGTAAAGGTCGTCGTAGAGTTGCGGATAAAAGAAATGTATAACTAGTACCGACTAATGATTATTATAGTCCCATTGAACAGTCTCTTTATGTCAGTCATGCAAGAAGTTCATACTGTATTTTTATTTAATACGTTTTTTCATTTGATTCTGTACATAGTGTGTATGGCATTTGATATAATATAGGTAAAGTCTATATTTTATACATTTGAACTACAATAAACATATTTAATAAGTGCCTACCTAGTATGGCGACACAAATCTCAATGCACCACCAGTAGGGTAAATCCTTGTTTTATGAAGTTACTTTGTGCCACATTTCTAATAACTTAGGGAAGCATTACATTTCACGATCGAGGCTAGCTTGTGGTTGCGCTCTGAATTATAGAAGCTCTGTCGGAGATATACCTTAACAACCACTGGTCTACTGAAGGATCTGAGAGAACATATAAATGTGCACCTTAATGACTCTTATGTAAAATTTCGTCTCATCCACTGCTGCAAAAAAATCTACATGGAATCCACGCCTGTGGTGCGTATTTTATTCTGCAGTCTGTCAATTTATTCTACCACAGATTTCACCCTTTGCATAGGGTGAAATCAGTGGCAGATCCGCAGCACATACACATGTAGATTTTGCTGCACATTTTTTGTATAGTTTTCTGTTGCCTTGTAAGTCCATAGTAGATTCACACTTTTCATGGGAAATTTAATATTTTATACTTTTTTAGAATTAGAGTGTATATCCATCTTTAGAGGGGTTGTCCGGGCTTTACAAAGTGATGGCCTATCATCAGGGCCATCACTAGCTGATTATTGCGGTTCTGACCCCTTGCACCCCCGTCGATCAGCTGTTCGGCTATAGCTCTGTCAAGTGGACAGCACTTGTCACTGCAGCACTGCTGTCATTGAAGTCCACTACAAGGTTAAGTTCTGATGTGGACTGCCAGTGATGGAGCTACACCCAAACAGCTGATCATCAGGGTTACGGAGTGTCGGACCCCCTAACTGTAACCCGATCAGCTAGTTATAATCTATCCTGAGGATAGGTCATCAATTGGTAATGCCCAGACAAACCCTTTACATCTAGTTTTAGAGCTTAGATGACTGTTGCTTAGAGCTATTATTAATATACCTCATATGCTAGACAGTAGGTAGGTCCTACTTGCTTCTTGACATGTTTGTTTTAATGAAACTTGCATTCCTCACGCAATAACGATTCTGGGGTATATTTCCTATAAAGGCCATTCACACCGCAGATTTTTGCCCCTGGAATTGTGTGGACAATGTGTGTTCTGCCTTCTATTGTTTTCAATGGGAGGCAAGGGATAACTTTAACTAACCGGCATACTCCTTTAAGGATGCCTGGACTCGAGGACCTAGTTCCCTATGAAAAGGTGCAAAAATTATCCGTGCGTCTTCAGCAGCAAAAATATTTAGAAGGTAATCTAATGTACCCAATAGAGTGCACCCAACAGAACCAGTCAGCAGCCTGTATTAGCATGCAGTTCATTCTGCTGCTGTTGTAGTACACATGAGGTGTCTGGTTTATAAAGGGAACAATTTAGATAATATTACATAAGGGATTTGCTTTTCTATAATATATCCTTTAAAATATACCTCCCATTATATGGTAATCTAGCCACAGATGTAAAGATTTGGCCACATTTTGACACACAACTGTTTTTTAAAAGTCAGAATGCTCATTGACTATAACACAGACATACTAATCATATGGTAGACAATAAAGGCTAATAAGGCCTGCTACAATGCTACATAATTATTTTGTCACGTTTTTTCTAATATGTAGTTGACCACATACTTTGACTCCAGTTTCAAGCTTTACGTGAATAAAACAGTTGTTTCTACTTATTCTTAGTACGGTTGCATAGTTGTAAAATTTACATTCATTAAAATAACAAGACTACCACATTTTTGTTTTCTTTAGACTATAACTAAATTGCCCAATAGAATTTGGCGATGTTCTTCAATCTCTGAAATAGATTATAGCTAGGGTTACATGTCACATGGCCAAAGATCGCACTGCATTGCTGCCTGCATGGCAACTTATGAAAGTGAGTGGAGCGGTGTTGTTGAACCGCAGGTTGACACAATCCGAAAATATTCAGCAGATTTGGATTTCTTCCAGCTATCATGTGAGCCGCAACGTGACCCTATTCTCTTTCATTAGCTGTGATGTAGGCTACGCTACACTGCAATCTTTTGGCTGCGGCATAATTCACTGCGTAACCCTAGCCTAAAAGTTAGCTATGAACTTGCATGTGGTTTGATTTATTCTGCCCAACCTGATCAACACTGGGCAAAAGTCCCAAAGTTATCATTTTCAATTGAGGATTTACTACTTCATTTTTTTTTTACTGAAGTGCTAAACTGTGTTTCCCTTGGACAGTCTTTTGCAGTGGTTATAGACAATCACTGTAGCCTAAGTTGGACTGTATTCAAACCAAGAAGCAATGCTTCAAGAGAGAGAATACCTTCATAATTCAGCATCTAATGGAGCAAACCGTTGAGGTTCGGTATGGGCCTAGACTAGGCTTGGGGTATTATGGATCATACCAGTAATACAACACTGTAAATTTACCTTAGTTATGTTTTTAATGACTGGCCTCCCAAGATTAAAAAAACACATACATTTCAATACCAGGCAGAATGTTATATTAGAATCATTCAAATCCTATCCTCATTCAAATCCTATTGAAAAATCGTGTACAATTGTACAATAATTAGTTGCTTTGTAATATAATTAGTTAGGGCCAAAGGTTTGTTGTGTGAAGGTTGTAGCAGTTGATTTACCGAGACAATAGCATGCTAAGGCTTTAAATGTGTAAGGATCACCTTTATTCATCATAGAACATGTCATTGAGACACGTAGGATGGAATTAGTAGGGGTTGATGTAGTTAGACCTGCGTTGATTGCCGGATTAACGGATTTAGACAGCCCGACCTGCAAGGCAATATTGGGAAGGGACAATTTCTGTCCAATAACTGCCTGCTCGTCAGTGCCGTAAAGAGCTGCATTTACAGGCAGCGATCTCGTCTGCTGCCTAGAACCAATTATTTAATGTGCTGCCCAAAAGATAATTTCACCCAATGAACAAGAATTTTGCTCATTTATCCGGTGATCGGCAGCACACTGGATTATCAGGAACGAGCATTCATTCTAACATTCATTTCTGCCAATTGGGCCGTGCAAATCACCCGTTAAGAGGCCGCAGTGCGCCTGTATTGTTTTTTACTTGAGGAACTCTGCAACTGACGGTCTCATTGACTTAAAGCAGTATTCTGCGTCAACCTGGATAGGGGATAACTGTTAGATCAGTGGGATGTCAAATAAGATGCTACCTTTTCAACATTACTGGTTCCCTATAAATAGGAAAACTGATGACCAAGGCTACATTCACACCATTTTGGCACTGATGCCTTTCTTAAAAACAGCACTCTGGTGCTATGGGGGCTGTGGGGACATGAAAATGGACAAAAGGGACATATTTTTTGACGTCTGTCATTCATGGCCTAAAAAAATGGCCGTGTGAATAGAGCCATTCAAGAAAACTGAATTGACTGCAATACCAAGTACTGCTGCTATATAATGTACGGCACTGTGGTTGGTATACTATGAAGATGCCAGAGTACTCGGCCTAGCGCCATGTCTCTGTAAAACAGCTGATCATGGGTGTGCCAGGAGTGATCAGATATCAGGTCATCAATATTTAGGTCCCAAAAAAAAACCACAAGCCATCTAAGTCATGGTGATCTTTAGGAAGATATTTTTTTAAATAAACGCATTGTAAGAAATTTTTATACCTTCTATATATATTCGAGTGTACATAATAGTAGCATATAATAATAATAATAATAATATTTTTACCACATTATTACTTTATTGAAAAACAAAACAGATTCCTGTATGGAAACTGTAATGTCTTTTCACTAAAAGGCTTTCTCCTGCGGTTAACCTACAGTATTCCAGGGAATTACTGTTAAATGGGTCTCAAATATATAGTCCTGTAGGTGAATGTATGGATCATCAGGCTGTGACGCTTGAGGATCAAGGAGAAAATATGAGAGATTTTCCTTTCTGCTAAGCAGAAGTGCATGTGTTCTCATTCTAAAGTTTGTACAAGAATAATCTTTAATGAGAGATTGACGTAAAACATAAGGGCAGCAAACTTTCAGCAATTACTTTTCAGCAGGATGAAAATTGTCAGATGAAATGTCAGCATCCTGTCATCACACACTGCTATGTAGCCAGGGCTGGAAAAATTTCATAACCTTTTTGGCGCCAGGACAAACAAAAATATATGGCCTGTGGTCTTGCAGCATCTTATAATAATAAGGATTGTAGCCATAATGGTTCAAAGCTGTATCTGCCTCTAGGATTGTCTTATACTACGTGATCATTTACATGGGCCAGAAACTTACCAGCTTTGTTTATGTCTGCCACTGACTAAAGTTAGTTTTGTAAATTTTTGAATGTGTGCCATCGTATGTGAAGGAGAGAAATAAATAAGCGTGCCCAAGGAGGGGCAGAGGCAAATGCCTTGTTTTTGTGCCTGCCAGTCCTCATCTGTTATATGGGGTTGAAGTAAATCTCTCAGCAGGCTCTGAGAGTTAAACCAATGGATAAAGTGTTCCTGAATTCTGCAGGCCAAGAAAACGTGTATGTGAAAAGTGTCTTTCTTACCCTAGGCACCACCTTACTGTGTAATCATTTTAAAGTGGTGGCACTATCACAAGTGAAGAGCAACTTACAGTCAGTCAGAAGCAGCATTGCTTCTGTGCGACAGTAGGAAAATGCTCCCTGTGGAAACTGTCAAATGGCACAAGACTGCCCCCCCCCCAAAAAAAAAAGATCAAAATGGGCAACCAATAGTGGTTCACAATTTTGCCACCCAGCACAGATACAGTAGGCCTTGTATTTGTTTTCCCCTCCAAACTGTTTCCATGATCCTTGGGCCTATGGGTCCTGCACAGATTCTTGCCATCTAGTAGCACCACCTTTTCCAAGGGCATAGCAGATGCACTGCCTGCCTTGGTGGTGTGCACACCCTTTAAAAAGTGGGCCTCAGACTTACCCTTGTTTGCCGTTAACATGTTTTAAAAAAATACTCTATGGCTGCCATTGGGCAACCTCCAATAAATAATGTACCACAGCCATCCATCTTAGTTCTAGATCTTGTAGAATGGAAGCATCTAGGTTTATTTTTCTATTCTTAGAAGAATAACTATGGTCTCCAAAAATCTTCTAACATATGAAGTTTTATCATTATCTGTATGTTTTAAATTATCATCTGTAATGTGATTCTGTTGACCCCTGGACTTTTATACAGCTTGTCATATAATGCAATCAGAAAGGGTCAAATGAAGATCGTTTTTGTCTTGTAAATGTCTCTTCTTTTTGGGTAATGGCTGTTGTGAAGCATATCCTGTTATTCCTGTACAGAAAATCACATACTTGTATAAAACACAATTATTGTAGAGCATTTTATATGTCACACGAGTCAAGTTGAAAAGAAAACATTGTGTAACAATGTGGTGACTGCTTTGCAGTGATGCCAAGAATTAAATCACAGACTTAACTGTATCTTTCAACAATTCTGCTGTAAATTATCTATCAAGTCACGAGATGACAACTAATAAAAAATATGAGAAGGTTGTCCTGTGTTGTCTGCGGTCCATTTGTTTGAAGGAGTGATTAGAGTCGAGTTTTGTTGAGATCTCGTTTAACTTTTGTCAAATAAGATAAAGCATGGATAAATGGTGTCATTTATCATTACACCACCCTGTACAGTGCAATGGGGAGCACATTGTACATAGATATAAATGAACTTCTGTGGATGAAGAAGGCAGAGATCTCAATCATAAATCACACAAAATCATACAAGATTGCAATGTATTTATTTTATGCACTTATATAGCGCTACTATATTCCTCAGCCGCGCTTTACAGACATTAGCATCACACTGTCCCCAACGGGGCTCACAGTCTAAGTTCCCTATCAGTATGTAGACAATCTCCTCTCCCTGGCATCTGTAGGCATAGAGTAAAGTTGCAGGCTGAAGGTTGGTACAAGAAATACTGTCTTGACAAACCCACAACATTGAAAACTATGGCCTTGTCTCCCGCACTGATCGATTGTAAAGAACCCCCCTCAGGTTATTGCTATGTTATGAGCTTGGTACACTCAAAAAAAAAAAAAAAAACACTCAGAAATACCATACCCTGCCTTTCCAGCACTGTCGCCCTGATTGTCCCGCCAGTGTGTGTTGACTTGTTCTACAGTTATGACGTGTTGTGCATTCATTCATAAGAACTGCAGTGGCCTCATGGCTTACATGGCTACAGTGGTCATGTACATATGTACAGTGACTTGTTGCCGCAAGGAAGTAAACAGAGACCAATCGGGAACTGCTGAAGTGGTGGAGGACTTACCTGGCGAGTATGACTTTACCACATTGACTGCTTTTTGTTATTAAAAAAAAAATCCTGGATAACCCCTTTAAAAACTATACTTCGAAATATAGTAAAGATGCCACTGTAATGTTACCACATAAAACTTTGCATAAGACACAGGTGAAATAAAATACTGTGAAATTCTCTTTCAGACAACCATCCAAAATTACACAGAAGAAAGCACCACCACTGTAGTGGACCTTATAAAGAGATACTGCAATTCAAGAAAGAAAATTCACAATAACCAATAGAAGACTTAACCGGTGCACTCCTTTTCACCTTTCCACTGCAGATCAGTATGTGAAACTTTATAACTGGCAGATAATTTGAGTCAGGTGTTTACAATCAATGTCCCTGGAATGACAAAGGTGTAAGTGTGTGATCTGTTTTCTTTGGAGAACAGGGATTTATAACACGTTTCTGAAAGTGTATCATGGCATGAACAAAGGAGACTTCTGAGGACCTCTGAAGAGTTGTTGATGCTCATCAGACTGAAAAAAGTTACAAAACCATCTCTAAAGAGTTGGTAACAAACCATAGTCAGATTGTGTTCAAATGGAGTAAATATAATACCTTTATTATCTTGCCAAGGATTGGTCAACCAACAAAAATTACACCAAGAGCAAAGTGTGTAATAGTCCATGAGATCACAAAGAAACCCAAGGTAACCTCTAAGCAACTGGAGGTGTTTTTCACATTAGCTAATGTTAAATGTCCATGAGTCCCCCATCAGGAGGACACTGAACAATAATGGTGTGCATGGCAGGATTGCAAGGAGAAAGGCACTGCTCGACAAAAAGAACATTGCTGCCGATCTGAAGTTTGCTAAAGATGACCTAGACACCATCAAAACAATGTCTTGTGGACGGAAGAGACCAATTTTTTGGTTTAAAAGTGAAGCGTTCTATTTGAAAAAAGGAAAAACTCCATTCTAGCATCAAAACCTCATCCCATCTGTAAAAATGCGATTGCAAATTGTAGATCCGCAAAACATGGATACTGGTCAGTACATTACGCCTTTTGCAGAATGGATTGACTGGCCCGTAATAGAACAGGTCTATCCTTGTCTGTAATGCGGGTAAGAATAGAACATGTTGTATAATTTTGCGGACAGCACAGAAGGTTGTGCAGATGTGAACAGCACACAGAGTGCTGTACGCATCTTTTGCAGCCCAATTGAAGTGAATCGGTTCGCATCCGACTCGTCAAATAGGATGTGGGCCCAAACCATGGTTGTGTGCATGAGCCCTAACAGAGTTTAAGCTGTGGGCTAAAATCCCTCCAAGCCAGGGACTGATTGACAATTGCCACAAATGTTTAGTAGCAGTTATTGCTGCACAAGGAGGTCACACCAGATACTGAAAGCAAAGGGTCATATAATTTTGCCACTCCCAGACGTGATATTGGATAATTTTCCTTAATAAATAAATGACCAAGTCTAATATTTTGCATTCATTTCTTTGATTTGGAAAATGTAGCATTAGGTCAAATTGATGCAGAAATGTTGAAAATTTTAAAGAGTTCACAAACTTTTAAGCACCACTGTATATGTGGCTGATCTGATCCACTAACAGTTAGGGCTGTATTACACCTACAGTTGAGTATTACGATTGTAACGCTTCCTTCCCGACAATCTCCTGCTCATCATTGAAGTAGACCGTTGTATTTACATGCAGCGATCTCCTCCACCCTATGGGGAGGAGTAATCACTAAAGGCATCGCTCAACCTCATACAGAATCATTATTTGCCGACAGCATGATCTGCCGCCGGCAAACGATTTTTTAGCCCGCATAAAAATGCAATTGCCTGATGAACGCTTGTTAACGATGATCTGGCCAACCCCCCGTAGGTCTGATACAATCATATATTACTATATAAACTGAAAAGCACCTGTTTTCTTACAACCTACTAAGCATTAACACATTTTCTTGGGATAGGAACTTTTGTCCAGGAAATTATGTTGAAAGTGAGCCAAGTGGTAAATTCCACGTCACACGGAAATACTGGTTTATAGAACACATTGTGCAAGAAGCATCACCACAAACTTAAAAACATCTGTGTTTCCAGCTGCTTTGTAAGCCCCTGGGATGTTATTTTGTGGGAATGTTAACTCCATTTTAAATACTTCTACAACTTGGAGGTCAACAGATCTACATCATAAAGCAGGTGTCACTTATATTAACAAAAAACACAGGCTGACACAATAGGCTTCAATAGTACAGAGCTGCTGGGATGCGCTCAGGTTCTGCAGGCCAAGCAGCACTCAGTAGTGGCGTCCGCAGGATTTTGCCACACTGGAATTCATATTTGCTGCGACAATCATATCCGTCATACACTGCATAGATTATACCTGTGGGTCTCCAACAGAAACAAGGGAGATTTCTGAAACTGTCTAAAAGACAAAAACTGTTGTCCATAACAGCCAATCACAACACAGCTTTCACTTTTTGTGAAAAAATAGAGGAGGGATTTGAAGACTGAACATTTATCATTCCCCCCATGCCACTTTTATGGTGTAAAGAAGATAAAAACCTTGTGCTTGCATCTTTTAAAATGCCACTGTGCCTAAATCTAGACACAAGTGGCATTTCTATGCCAACCTTGCCACTTTCCCATAAAGGGGGCCTGATGTGGGCAGACAGTTTAAATTCATCGTCTAATTTATGACAAAGCGTCCACCTCCTCATTAGTTAGGCACATTCCCTGGCAGCACAGGAGATATCATAGACCAGATAATTTCCCCCAAATAGGGGAAAATACTATGTAGTAACACATGCTAGTACATTAAAGGCTGCCTGACTTTATATTAAAGGGGTTGTCTGGGTTCAGAGCTGAACTTGAACATTTTCCATCTTCACTCCTCCGGCCCCCCTGCCCTAAATCACGCAGAGCAAAGAGATTTTCTAGATATCAAGTGACGTACCGGGCTCTCCATGGGGACTGCTAGGTGGAGGCTTCCATTTAGCAGTGGGCCCGGTGACGTCACCGGCACAATGGGAGGGCATTACTGCTGCCCTAGCCTGTAAAATGGCTAGGACAGAGCTAAAACCCACCCATTAGAGCCAGTGACATCACTGGGAACACTGTTTGGTGGAAGCCTCCACCTAGCAGTGTAAAAACATAAACAAAAAAGCCCTTGCCCTGCGCAATACATGAAATGCTCTATTGCTCATATCAGAGGGGCCGAACGGGTGAACATGGGGATATGTCTGGGTTCAGCTCTGAAACTGGAAAACCCCTTTAACAATTATAAGTCTGTCTCTACACACTGTATGTACCAGCAGTTTTTCAGTCTTTTTGGGGGGAGGGCGAGTGTATAGGGAGGATTTCACTTCTCTTTTTAGACTCCCTTCCTAGTTTTCTCTTAAAGCTGGCATAAAAATAGCATTACAGTGGTACATGTAAAAGAACCCCAAGACATCTTTGTTCCAAAGTTTTAGATCACTCTCACACTCTACAGCCAATAATGCACTCAACAGTCTTGACCACTGTACAAGCAAATATCATCGTCACAACCCCCCCCCCCCCCCCAACCATCACTTACCCAAACCCTTCTGTAATCCCATACATCAATATATAGGGTGGTTCAAAAAGATGGACCTGATTTAAAAGCACTGTCATTCCAAAGATGGCGACATTTCAACACAAGGTGATTTCTGTTCGTTCTGCGGTGCAGCATGCATTTCAACAGCGTTTTGCCAAAGAGCATTTGTCGTTGGTGCTGATCATTTGAGGAAACAGGCTGTGACCACGCACCTCTGAGCAAAATGTGAGAAGATAACACTTGAAACTCATTACCATAACTTTCTGGGTAACATGTTGCCGTTGTGAAATATACTGCTTTGAAATTGGGTCCATATTTTTGAAACAATGTACCCATGTGGCCATGCCATTTAACAGCACTTTGTCAAAACCCTCTTCAAAACATAATCTTAATTGTTATATACACAGTTGTAGTCCATGTCAGATCATATGAAATGGACATTTCTAAAAGCTGAAATGTTTAAGCTTACTGGATTCCCATTAGTACTGATCCAAAAATGAAAGGTACACTTAGTACGTTCTTATGGCAACGTCTGAGGATCAAATTGAAGTGGTCTGCATGGGTCAAATGAATCCACAGGATGCAAGTCCTGCTCACCAAGTCTAGGAAATTATTTATGGATACTATTATCAGTCGAATATTAACTTTTACAGCTACCACAACATAACTGTAGGTCGTTGGTCCACTGTCAATGTATTGAGCAGGCCCTTGAGCTGAGCCTACTTCATATGCGCCAGGTTGCAGCTTTGTAATACAGCTGACAACCGGCTGCAATTAATGGGATTAGAGATAACTCCGATCCTGGTCATTTAAAGGGAACATGTCATCAACTTTATGCTGACCTCACTGAGGGCAGCATAAATTAGTAACAGAAATGCTGAGTTCAGCGGTGTGTCACTCATGAGCTAAAAGTAAGTGGTTGCTGAGAACCAGCATCGTAATCATTGCAGCCCAGGCCTTGAAAAGAGTCAAGTCTACTTGAGAAAAGTCATGGTTATTTACAATCTCCTGCTCTTCCATCCATCTGCTGATGATTGGCAGTTCTCTCCTAGAGAGAAAGGGAGATAACTAGGTAGAAGACTGTTAATCATCAGAGGTGAGCAGGGAGAGCAGGAATTTATGAATAACCATGAGTCTTCTCAGGTGGCTGTGACTCTTTTCCAGGCCCAATCTGCAATGATTGGGATGTTGGTTCTCGGGAACCACTTACTTTTAACTTATAAATGACAGACCGCTGAAATCAACTCACCTGTCTCTACTGCCGTTAGTATGGGCAGCATAAAGTTGATGACAGGTTCCCTTTAAGTCAGCAGATGCTACAATCAATAGCAACCGTGGGACTCTGATCAGTTGCCATGACAGCCTGGGGCCTTGTGGAGGCTCTAAAACCTGGCATAGTAAACTGCTTATTGAGCTCTGCTTGTGACAAAGCTTTCCAGGGTGCTCGTAAAAATCCTATCGACTGTAATAGTATATTTGTAGTCTATGGTATTAGTCAGGCATACTCAACCTGTGGCGCTCCAGCTGTTGCAAAACTACAACTCCCACAATGCCCTGCTGTAGGCTGATAGCTGTAGGCTGTTCGGGCATGCAGGGAGTTGTAGCTTTGCAACAGCTGGAGTGCCGCAGGTTGAGCATGCCTGGTATAAGTGATCAGAGGATTGCATATTTACGCCCCGCGCCCAGGGGATGGGATTTTGGCGATTTACATTACAAAGAATCTGCGACTTAGAAAAAGAATAAACCACATCATCTCCCCTGTTTGAATTCATCAACAGAAGTAATTGAACTTAACCACTATACAAGGACCTTAGTATGACACTCCGGTACAGCCAATAGCGCAATCTCCTTGCCGTCACGTGGGACGCCACCGAGTGACGTTAGGACCACTTGGGACGCCGCGTCAGGTCCTAACAGGGAATAATCGTACAGCGCATTGAAGCCGAAGTGACCGAGAGGCAGAGGGTGAAGACCGGTAACGTACTGACACATTTACTGTCGATCTTATGAGAATTATCTGGGTGGACATGTTCAAATACAAGGCGTACCAGCGCTGTTAGTGTGTTGATTTAAATGCTAATACAGGAGCGCTGGAAAAATAATATTATCGCAGCTAATTAACTGTATGCAATCAACCATCAATTCTATCGCATATAAAATCTACCAGCACTGAAATTTGTTATACTATGCGGTATATGCCCTACTAACGCAAAGAAAGCATTTAGTGTGATCACCAGCTTTGCCCACGCTAATTTAGAGTGTGGAGATTAAATGGACATAATCAGTCTGTGGAGATGATAAGGACATAATTAGTTATGTGCTACGGGTGAGATGACCAGAAGAAATATTTGATGACACAAATGTTTTAACTTGGTTGAAGCAGTAAGACACTCAATGCCGTTTAAACGTGATATTTAACAGAGGCAATTATATCCCATCGTATGACGACCGCCAATATTTAATACCATCCTATGCCAGTGTATATAGGTGTACGGATAAGGATGATCTGGACTTTTTAATGTTTTTAGTTTTTCATGGACCTCTTATAGTTTGATGTGATGAATGTTTTGAATAAAATATTGTAAAAGCCCATGTGCATCCAGACAAGTTGAGTGCCCCCATACAAGATATATATTTATTACTTTACGGAAAGGGTGAACCGGTGGGAGTGCACCTATTTCATATTGGTAAAGTGGGTGGAGCCACTATTACTCTTTACATTTGTATTTGTTTTGTGGGTGACCTATAATGATTTTTTTGTGGGTGCAATACACCAGCTTTGCACCCCGGACACAAAAAAATGATAGTTAATCCTTTTGTTCGATGGGTGACATATACCCATTTTTGGTGTGAGATACACGTGCACTTTATACGTGACAGGAAAATGAATATAGTTAATCTGACTGTTAGTTATGCCGGTGATATATACCTATTTTTGGTGCAAGATAAACATGCACTGCATATGTGACAGAGAAATGAATATAGTTAATCCATCTGTTAGTTCAGTGGGTCACATATTCCCATTTGGGTGGGAGATACACGTGCACTTTATACGTGACAGGGAAATGAATATAGTTAATCTGACTGTTAGTTCGGCCGGTGATATATACCCATTTTTGGTGTAAGATACACGTGCACTGCGTATGTGACAGGGAAATTAACATCGTTAATCTGTCTGTTAGTTTGGTGGGTGACCTCAAAGAATGAGGAGAGCATCAAATAAGGGATGTGACCTTGGTCATGTTGCTGTAATGTCCCGGAGTGTGATTACCACTCCTTCTACACCTTGCTACTAGTGTTGAGCGAACAGTTCGAGCATAGTTCGGGTTCGTAACTAATTTTGGAGTGTCCGGGACATGGACCCGAACCCGGACATTTTCAAAAAAGTTCGGGTTCGTTGTTTGGTGATTACTTCCCGCTTTCTGAAGGGCTGCACAGCAGCCAATCAGCTAGCGTTTTACTTCTTGCCCTAAGAGCCCATCACAGCCATGCCTACTAATGGCATGGCTGTGATTGGCCAAGTGCAGCATGTGACTCAGCCTCTATTTAAGTTGGAGTCACGTAGCGCCGCTCGTCACACTGCTCTGATTAGTGTAGGGAGAGGAAGCAGCTTCTGTGAGGGCGAGATTAGGCAGGGAAAAGTCAGCAACAGCACCTAATGAACGGATCGATCTACAGCTGTGAATGATTGAACTTCTGCTAGTTACTTGCTCACTGGTTTTTAGGCTGCACAGAGCGTTTTTCTGTCACTTATTTTCTGGGGTGATCGGCGGCCATTTTGTGACTTGTGGTGCACCAGAACAAGCTGCCACCAAGTCCATCAATACTAGTTTTTTTTTGCTATATCCTACATCAGGGGCTTGGCTGTGCTAATTGTCACCCCTAGAAACTCAGGATAGCAATTTCTATATTTTATTAAGGGGTTAAATACAATTGCCCAAATACCAATCCCCTAAATCTGGTGTTCCAGCTTTGGCTAGCCAAGTATAATACTGTCTGCTGTCTGGCAAAGGATAGATTATTTTATGTGGTGAAATTCAATTGCCAAAATAGCAATACCATAAATCAGTGGTTTTAGCTGTGGCTGGCAAAGTATAATAGTGTCCGCCAAAACATATATTTTGTTCTGGGGTGAAATTCAATTGCCAAAATAGCAATACCATAAATCAGTGGTTTCGGCTGTGGCTGGCAGTGGCGTACATACAGGGGTCGCAGGGGTCGCAGTTGTGACCGGGCCCGGCACTCCAGGGGCCCGGCCGCCTGTGGACCCACCCCCCAGGCCAGCAAGCTACCCTAAATCATTTTGTACTCACATGTAATGGAGCGCTCTGATGGGGCCCAGCACAAAGTACAGAGCGCTCCATTACATGTATAATGTGGGGTGGGGGGTAGGGGGGGGGAGCGCGCACTCACTCACACCCCGCAGGCATTTCTTTTCCGGAGTGAAGCAGGGAAACCTCTTTCATCCCTGCTTCACGATCTTCACAGCTCAGGAGCTCCCCCTGCTGGCCTCAGATCGCGCTGCTGGCTGTGGGAGGAGATCTGAAGACCCGGGAATCTGCCTTCAGCACAGCCAGCACCGAGATGAGTGAGGGAGCCTGTCATCAGGGAAGAAGGTAAGTATGTTTTTTTTTTCTAAGGCTGAAGACTGGGGGCAAAGGGCAAGAGGGGGGGCATAACGTATTTGAGGGGGCACCTAATCAGGCATTACTGTGAGGGGGGGGGCACATATGAAGGCATAACTATTAGGATTGAGGGGGCACATATGAAAGCATAACTACTGTGAGGGGGCACATATGTGGGCATATCTAATTTGAGGGACACATAATGTGGCATAACTACTGTAGGGGGGCACATATCTGGGCATAAATATTTTGAAGGGGCACATAATCTGGCATAACCACTCTGAGGGGGCACATATCTGGGCATATCTACTTTGAGGGGGCACATAACTGGGCATAAATACTGTGAAGGGGCACATATTCTGGTCATTACTACTGTGAGGGGGCACATATTCGGCATTACTACTGTGAGGGGCACATATCTGGGCATATTACTGTGAGGGGACACATAATCTGGCATTACTACTGTGAGGGGGCACATATTTGGCATTACTACTGTGAGGGGGCACATATTCTGGGCATTACTACTGTGAGGGGGCATATATCTGGGCATATTACTGTGAGGAGACACATAATCTGGGCATTACTACTGTGAGGGGGCACATATCTGGGCATATTACTGTGAGGAGACACATAATCTGGCATTACTACAGTGAGAGGGGAACATATTTGGCATTACTACTGTGAGGGGGCACATATCTGGGCATATTACTGTGAGGGTAACATATTCTGGTCATTACTACTGTGAGGGGGCACATATTTGGCATTACTACTGTGAGGGGACACAACTGGGCATAACTACTGTGAGGGGGCACATATCTGAGTATACCTACTGTTACAGGAACAAAGGTGGGCATTAGTACTGTGTGGTAGCACTAGATTACTCTGCTATACATTGGCATGGCTCAGTTTTACAGGCCAGTACAGCGCCCCCTGCTGGGGATTTCACCGGGGCAGTCGCCATCCCTTCCTTATGTGATTATTCTTTTTTTCTCACCACAGGGACCTTGTTCTGGATCCAGTGGACATCACGACAGCAGCGACACCCTGAGTGAGGTAGGACCAGATTTTATTAGGACTGGGTGAGTGTAGCCGTGCATTGTGGTTAGGGCTCTTTAACATCCTGTGCGGGAAATCTGCTGTGTGAATGAGTGCCAAGCCCCGCTCCAGACAGCAGAGACACAGAGCACTAACAGGATTGATAATGCTCCGTGCCTCTCTGTGATCTTTTAACTACAAAATCACGGTGACAATTAGTGCTCTGTTCTGGGCTGTCTGGAGCGGGGCTTGGCACTTTTTCACGCAGCGGATTAGCCGCACGGAAATGGCAAGTGATAGGTTACATTTTTGTAATATACTTTATTTAGGCAAAATAATTTTAGTAGTAAACTGGGGCTGAAATGGCCATTAGCAGCGCTCTCAGAAATAAGGGGGGGGCTACATTACGCTACATAAATAAATAGGCAGATAGTGTTAGGTGCCTCTAAAAAAAGGCCTGAATTTGAAATCAATACATTGGGCCAAATATTTTTTTTCTTATTGTGGTGCTTGGTGAATGGTAACAATGAGGAAAACATCTAGTAAAGGACGCGGACGCGTCGTGGTGGTGTTAGTGTACCCTCTTGTGCTGGGAGAGGACGTGGCCATTCTGCCACAGCCACACGTCCTAGTGAACCAACTACCTCAGGTTCCAGTACCCGCCAGAATTTACAGCGATATTTGGTGGGGCCCAATGCCGTTCTAAGGATGGTAAGGCCTGAGCAGGTACAGGCGCTAGTCAATTGGGTGGCCGACAGTGGATCCAGCATGTTCACAACATTATCTCCCACCCAGTCTTCTGCAGAAAGCGCACAGGTGGCACCTGAAAACCAAGCCCATCAGTCTGTCACATCACCCCCATGCATATCAGGGAAACTGTCTGAGCCTCAAGTTATGCAGCAGTCTCTTATGCTGTTTGAAGACTCTGCTGGCAGGGTTTCCCAAGGGAATCCACCTAGCCCTTCCCCAGTGGTGGAAGACATAGAATGCACTGATGCACAACCACTGATGTTTCCTGATGATGAGGACATGGTAATACCACCTCATCGGAGTCCGCACATCTCTGATGATGACGAAACACAGGTGCCAACTGCTGCGTCTTCCTGCAGTGTGCAGACCGAACAGGAGGTCAGGGAGGAAGACTGTGTGGAAGATGATGCAGGGGACGATGAGGTGCTAGACCCCACATGAAATGAAGGTCGGGCCACTGACTTTCATAGTTCAGAGGAAGAGGCAGTGGTGAGACTGAGCCAACAGCGTAGCAAAAGAGAGAGCAGGGGGCAAAAGCAGAACAGCCGCCTCCAAGAGAGTTCGCCTGCTACTGGCCACTGCCACCAGGGACCGAGCACCCCAAAGGCAGCTTCAAGGAGCTCCCTGGCATGGCACTTCTTTAAACAATGTGCTGATGACAAGACCCGAGTGGTTTGCACGCTGTGCCATCAGAGCCTGAAGCGAGGCATTAACGTTCTGAACCTTAGCACAACCTGCATGACCAGGCATCTACATGCAAAGCATGAACTGCAGTGGAGTAAACACCTTAAAAACAAGGAACTCACTCTGGCTCCCCCTGCTCCCTCTTCTGCTGCTGCCTCGGCCTCTTCCTCCGCCTCGGGAGGAATGTTGGCACCTGCCGCCCACCAAACAGAGGATGTGCCACCGACAACACCACCTGCGTCACCAAGCATCTACACCATGTCACACGGCAGTGTTCAGCTCTCCATCTCACAAACCTTGGAGAGAAGGCGTAAATTCCCACCTAGCCACCCTTGAGCCCTGGGCCTGAATGCCAGCATTTCTAAACTACTGGCATTTGAAATGCTGTCATTCAGGCTGGTGGACACAGACAGCTTCAAACAGCTGATGTCCATGGCTGTCCCACAGTATGTTGTTCCCAGCCGCCACTACTTCTCCAAGACAGCCGTGCCTTCCCTGCACAACCAAGTATCCGATAAAATCAAGTGTGCACTGCGCAACGCCATCTGTGGCAAGGTCTACCTAACCACAGATACGTGGACCAGTAAGCACGGCCAGGGACGCTATATCTCCCTAACTGCACACTGGATAAATGTAGTGGCGGCTGGGCCCCAGGCGGAGAGTTCCTTGGCGCACGTCCTTCCTCCCCCAAGGATCGCAGGGCATCATTCTTTGCCTCCTGTAGCCTCCTCCTCCTACTCGGCTTCCTCCTCCTCTGCTTCCACCAGCTCATCCAGTCAGCCACACACCTTCACCACCAACTTCAACACAGCCCGGGGTAAACGTCAGCAGGCCATTCTGAAACTCATATGTTTGGGGGACAGGCCCCACACCGCGCAGAAGTTGTGGCGGGGTATTGAACAACAGACCGACGAGTGGTTTCTGCCGGTGGGCCTCAAGCCCGGCCTGGTGGTGTGCGATAATGGTCGAAATCTCGTCGCAGCTCTGGGACTAGCCGGTTTGACGCGCATCCCTTGCCTGGCGCATGTGCTGAATTTGGTGGTGCAGAAATTCATTCACAACTACCCCGACATGTCAGAGCTGCTGCATAAAGTGAGGGCCGTCTGTGCGCGCTTCCGGCGTTCACATCCTGCCGCTGCTCGCCTGTCTGCGCTACAGCGGAACTTCGGCCTTCCCGCTCACTGCCTCATATGCGACGTGCCCACCAGTTGGAACTCCACCTTGCACATGCTGGAGAGACTGTGCGAGCAGCAGCAGGCCATAGTGGAGCTTCAGCTGCAGCACGCACGCGTCAGTCGCACTGCGGAACAGCACCACTTCACCACCAATGATTGGGCCTCCATGCGAGACCTGTGTGCCCTGTTGCGCTGTTTCGAGTACTCCACCAACATGGCCAGTGGCGATGACACCGTTATCAGCGTTACAATACCACTTCTATGTCTCCTTGAGAAAACGCTTAGGGCGATGATGGAAGAGGAGGTGGCCCAGGAGGAGGAGGAGGAGGATGAGGGGTCATTTTTAGCACTTTCAGGCCAGTCTGTTAGAAGTGGCTCAGAGGGAGGTTTTTTACAACAGGAGAGGCCAGGTACAAATGTGGCCAGCCAGGGCCCACTACTGGAGGACGAGGAGGATGAGGAGGAGGTGGAGGAGGATGAGGAGGAGGTGGAGGAGGATGAGGATGAAGCAGGTTCACAGCGGGGTGGCACCCGACACAGCTCAGGCCCATCACTGGTGCGTGGCTGGGGGGATACAGAGGACGATGACGATACACCTCCCACAGAGGACAGCTTGTCCTTACCTCTGGGCAGCCTGGCACACATGAGCGACTACATTCTGCAGTGCCTGCGCAACGACAGCAGAGTTGCCCACATTTTAACGTGTGCGGACTACTGGGTTGCCACCCTGCTGGATCCCCGGTACAAAGACAATGTGCCCACCTTACTTCCTGCACTGGAGCGTGATAGGAAGATGCGCGAGTACAAGCGCACGCTGGTAGAGGCGCTCCTGAGAGCATTCCCAAATGTCACAGGGGAACAGGTGGAAGCCCAAGGCGAAGGCAGAGGAGGAGCAAGAGGTCGCCAACACAGCTGTGTCACGGCCAGCTCCTCTGAGGGCAGGGTTAGCATGGCAGAAATGTGGAAGAGTTTTGTCTCCACGCCACAGCTAACTGCACCACCACCTGATACGGAACGTGTTAGCAGGAGGCAGCATTTCACTAACATGGTTGAACAGTACGTCTGCACACCCCTCCACGTACTGACTGATGGTTCTGCCCCATTCAACTTCTGGGTCTCCAAATTGTCCACGTGGCCAGAGTTAGCATTTTATGCCTTGGAGGTGCTGGCCTGCCCGGCGTCCAGCGTTTTGTCTGAACGTGTATTCAGCACGGCAGGGGGCGTCATTACTGACAAATGCAGCCGCCTGTCCACAGCCAAAGTGGACAAGCTGACGTTCATAAAAATGAACCAGGCATGGATCCCACAGGACCTGTGCCTCCCTTGTGCAGAATAGACATTTATAACTGCCTCCCCCTCAACCATGTATTCTTGTACTCCGGGGCACTTCTTTATTGAATCCTCATTTTTTTAACTTTACCATGATCTTGCGGTGCAACCCAAAGTTGAATGAACCTCTCCTATGTCTGGGTGGTGGGGCTGAAATAACTGAGAGTGGCCTTCTCCGGTGGTGGTTGATATGACGCATGATTCCTTGCTGTGGGACCTCTCTCCTCTGTCTGGGTGCTGGGCCGAAATAACTGAAAGTGGCCTTCTCCGGTGGTGGTTGATATGATGCATTATTCCTTGCTGTGGGACCTCTCTCCTCTGTCTGGGTGCTGGGCCGAAATAACTGAGAGTGGCCTTCTCCGGTGGTGGTTGATATGACGCATGATTCCTTGCTGTGGGACCTCTCTCCTCTGTCTGGGTGGTGGGGCCGAAATAACTGAGAGTGGCCTTCTCCGGTGGTGGTTGATATGACGCATGATTCCTTGCTGTGGGACCTCTCTCCTCTGTCTGGGTGCTGGGCCAAAATAACTGAGTGGCCTTCTCCGTTGGTGGTTGATATGACGCATGATTCCTTGCTGTGGGACCTCTCTCCTCTGTCTGGGTGCTGGGGCCGAAATAACTGAGTGGACTTCTCCAGTGGTGGGTGATATGACGCATGATTCCTTGATGTGGGACCTGTATCCTCGGTCTGGGTGCTGGGCTGAAATAACTGAAAGTGGCCTTCTTCAGTGGTGGGTGATATGACGTATGATTCCTTGCTGTGGGACCTCTCTCCTCTGTCTGGGTGCTGGGGCCAAAATAACTGAAAGTGGCCTTCTCCAGTGTTGGGTGATATGACGTATGATTCCTTGCAGTGGGACCTTTCTCCAATTGATATTGGTTAAATTTTATTTATTTTATTTTGATTAATTTCCCTATCCACATTTGTTTGCAGGGGATTTACCTACATTTTGCTGCCTTTGGCAGCCCTCTAGCCCGTTCCTGGACTATTTTACAGCCTTTTTAGTGCCTAAAAGTTCGGGTCCCCATGGACTTCAATGGGGTTCGGGATAAAGTTCGGGTCGAGTTCGGATCCCGAACCCGAACATTTTCGGGAAGTTCGGCCGAACTTCCCGAACTCGAACTTCCAGGTGTTCGCTCATCTCTACTTGCTACCACTTTCCATGTGCTAATTTATATCAGCTAATATATTTCCTATACTGTGCATATGTATTGCTATGTATTTCCTATAATTATTATGTTCAAGTGTAATAACATAGTTTACCACAAGGTGAAAGCAAACACTTGGCAGAGCATTAGTGAGAGTCTGGGACTTTCATTCCAGACTCTATTCCTCTCTTAGAGTGGAGGAGTTTAATTAGTGAGCAGTCTAGCATCCTACCTGCTGGGAGAAGAAAGCCTTGCCTAGTGCAGTCTCACCCCTGCTAGGGGAATGCACCTGGACAGGTTCTGTTAGTCCTACGTCAGCCTTATCACGGGAGGTTGTGCAACACCAAGCATAAGCAAGCTGGTGGTACTCATAGCCAGTACAAGAAGTTCCTAGGATTTTCTAAAGTAAGAAACTGACTACTAATCTAACTGAGCTAAGAGAGCTACAGAGAAGATACATCAGAGAGGAGTTTGTATGCAGAGAGAGTATTTGGCTGCCATTTGCTTGCTGAAACCTATTGATGACCAAGACCAAGTCTGGAAACGTTATGGAATATCGTTTATTACAAGTAAAGCAACTGTTCAACTGTTTACCAAGTCTGGACTCAACTTTGTTCTACCCCATCCAAGTTACATTTCCCTTTTGCACTGCTTTGGACCACGCTCGTCTGGGATCCAACCATATCAAAAAGTAGAAACACTCTGACAAAGTGCTACACAACATCTCCAGGGATATTGTGGCCTGTTTAACACCACTCTGGCCTTCCTACCACTGGGTACCATAACATCACTTCAAAAGGGAGCCTTGTGCTTCCGCTGCTTAACCACAGCTGGCATCACGACTACTTACTCTAAAAGAGGGAAATATTTTGTAGATACCTCCATAGGGGTAAGGGATCCCCCAGGCGTGCTTAGTGGGCTTGTTGCAGTGCTGTTGGAGCTCCTGTTGCAGGGAGAGGACGTGGTCTATCTGTGCCAGCTACACACCCAAATGAAACACCTTCCTCAGGTGCACGTAGGAGACAGGACATTCGGTATCATTTTGTAGGCCCGAATACCGGTGTACAAATGGTGAAACCAGAACAAGTAGAGGCAGTAGTAGATTGGATGGCTGACAGTGTCTCCAGTTCCTTCACATTGTCTCCCACCCGGTCCCCTGCTGAAACCTAAGAGGTGGCACCTGCACCCCATGGGCATCTGTCTTTCACCTCAACCCCTTGAAAGTCAGCCAACCAGTCTGAGCCCCAAGTCATGCAGCAGTCTCCGCTGGACCCCAGGCTTTGGCTCCGAAGCAATAAATAAAGGGAATAATTGAGGGGTTAAGGAAAAACTTGAGTCCAGACTTTGAGATGACGTTCAATGGCAGCTTTACTTGAGTAAACGTTTACCCAAAACAGATTTCAGGCTTTATCTTGGTTCCAGCAGGCTTTAGCATTAAAATGGCAGGCAAACTCAGTGGAGGACCTGGAATAAATGCATAAGATGACAAGAGGTTAGACCAATAAAGACAGTAGCAAGGTGCAGAAGTGGTAACACCACTCTGGGGTGTTACATGCTGATTACTGGGTGGCTACCCTGCTGGATGCCCGCTACAAGGACAACGTGCTGTGCTTAATTCCATCACTGGAGTGTGATCGAAAGATGTGCGAGTACAAGCACACGCTGGTAGATGCGCTTCTGATGGCATTCACACCTGACAGTGGGGGCTCAGTGAAAGCACAAGGCGAAGGCAGAGGAGGAGGAAGAAGTCGCCAACTGAGCTGGGGCACCGCCAGCACCTCGGAAGGGAGGGTTAGCATGGCCGAAATGTGGAAAAGCTTTGTCAGCACGCCACAACGAGCACCACCACCTGATACAGAACGTCTTAGCAGGAGGCAGCATTTCAGCAACATGGTGGAACAGTACGTGTGCACACAACTACATGTACTGACTGATGGGTCTGCCCCATTCAACTTCTGGGTCTCCCAATTGGGCACATGGCCTGGGCTTACCCTTTACACCTTGGAGGTGCTGGCCTGCCCTGCGGCCAGTGTATTGTCCGAACGTGTATTTGGTACGGCGGGGGGGGTGATCACAGACAAGCTTAGCCGCCTGTCTACAGCCAATGTGAGCAAGCTCACGTTCATTAAAATTAACCAGGCATGGATCCCACAGGACTTGTCCATAACTTGTGCTGAATAGACAACTATGCCGGCCTCACACAGCCTTTGTTATACTCCAGCGCACTTTCTCTTTGCATTCTCTTTTCTAGTTCCCAATGTTTTGGGGTCTTCCCAAATTTATAAAAAATAAAAAAAGCAACATAAACAGTGTTGGCTACCTCCTCCTCCACCTCCTACTCCACTTTGACCTCTGCCTCCTAGTTCAAGATTATTATAATTTTTTTTCTATTCTATGTTATTTTAAGTCATTTCCCTATCCACATTTGTTTGCAGGGCAACTGTCCTGCTATTACCCCCATTTTGCTTCCTTTTGCAGCCCTCTAGCCCTTACTATGACTATTTTACAGCCATTTTAGTGCACCAAAGTTCAGGTCCCCATTGCCTTGGATCATTTTGTGCAGTGAAACCGCACACATTGCGGTTTAGTGTGGAGGTTGTGAGGGACACCATATCCTCCTACTGCCCAGGTGGTGATATAAGGGATAGTGAAAACCAGAACCTTATGTGAGTATATGGAGACAAGTAATATACTGGTATCTTTGTTTTAGTGATCCCCTATAGCCAATAGTTTTGATGGCGTTGCATGTATCTGCCTTTTTTCTTACAGCTTTTAACCCCTAATTGGCACGTCGCCTGATGAGTCCCAAAAGGGATGAAACGTGGCGCGTAGGGATTGTATACAAGGGGCAGTTCAGAGGAATTTTAGGCCCCGTGCAGGGACAGGTTCCGTACGGGGTCGCCCCTGTCGGGGCGGGTGCTCCGTGTCTATAGGCAAGGCTAATATAGGGCCCCCTCCTCACCTAGTTTTTATGGAGGTTGAAGACCAGGGCCGTACAGGAGCCACTGCCACTATCATACACGAAGCTGCCTTTTTTGTCTATATGAATATTCGAGAGATCCATTGAATTGGGCACAGGACCGCGCTCATTTGAAAAGGGGTGAGATTGAACCTTTTTACTTGAATTTTGTATATTATGGTATTAGTGGTGCATATCAGTGCTGGCATAATGGCGAGTATATAGCCAATATAGAGACAAGGCCGCCACTGTTGCACCTTCACGTATTGGTGTCTCACTGTTTAATTGGTGTATTTTAATGAACTAATAAAAGTTAGATTTTAATGCATAGTCCACCACTGGAATAGATTTACCTCCTCCTCCTCCACTTTGACCTCTGCCTCCTAGTTCAAGATCATTATAATTTTTTTTCTATTCTATGTTATTTTAAGTCATTTCCCTATCCACATTTGTTTGCAGGGCAACTGTCCTGCTATTACCCCCATTTTGCTTCCTTTTGCAGCCCTCTAGCCCTTACTACGACTACAGCCATCACAGCCATCTTAGTGCACCAAAGTTCAGGTCCCCATTGACTTCAATGGGGTTCGGGTTCGAGTTGGGGGTAAGTTTGGGTCCTGGACCCGAACTTTGACCCGAAGTTCCGCTGAACCCGAACATCTATGAGTCCGCTCATGCCTAGCCGTCATTCGTTCTGTATAAAGAAATAAAAAAAAAATTTATGGGTGTGAAAATATGGCAAAGAAAAAAGTTTTCTCAAAGGTTTGTATTTCTTTAAAAAGTAGTAAAACATGATAAAAACCATAGAAATTTGGTATCACTGTAATTGTACTAACCCACAGAATGAGGTTGTCATGTCATTTCTAGTAAACAGTACACACTATAAAAACAAAAAAATGTCAGTTGTGTTTTTTTCAACCCACAAAGAATGTTTGTCTTGTTTTCCAGTACAAGATATGGTAAATTAAATGGTTCCATAAAAAAAAAAATATACAACTGGCCCTAAAAAAAATGGATGGAAAAGTAAAGTAGAAAAAAAAAAAAAAGTCATAGTGGAGGGGTAAACTAAAACGATAAATTAAAAATAGGCAGTGTGCTGAAAGACTTAAAGCAGTGTGCTGTTCTATTGCTAGAGATGACTGACAATTTTTGGGAGACAGAATGGGGCTGAGGTGATACCAAGCACAGCCACTATCAAATAGACGTGTGCCAGTGCCTTCTCTGACCCCAACCAATCAGATATCCTTTTACGTCTGCTGTGTGTTTTCCCTTGCTGGAAGAAAACGCACCATAACTGCAGATATTTTGTTGCAAAAACCACATGCGTTGTTTGAATACCGTTTTTTTAATGCTTTTTTTGCTGTACCTAAAATGCAGCACAGCCGTGACATGTGCCAGCACCCTTTGGGAATACTTAAATTTACTCCCTGACCTAAAGGAGGATAATGTTACTCAAATGTTGCTGGTCAAGTTTTACATATCAATATATATCAGTGTAATGTCTTCAGCACATGCTAGTGAAATGTATTACATATGAAATTCTATTTATGGGTTAAGGATGCCCCCTAGTGGAGTAATATGATATAACATAATAAAGGAATGTGAATAGAATTTGCACAATTTGACATATTAGCAGATGCTGATCTGGTTATAAGTTTTATAATATACATTGGCAGTTAAATGCAAGGTACAAAAACCAACTGGCCAAACACACACATACCTAATCATTTTTCCTACAGAGATAAAGGGACTATTAGATATACCAGTATGTACCTGACTAGTGTCCATGGGTGCATGGCTCATCCTGCTTTCTGTGCTGCTGTCCAACTGAGGCCTGGTACACATAGCTCTGGAGCTGGCTCCGGGGTTAAAGCAGAATGGCCCCATCTTCTGTTAAGACCATCAATGCACAAAGGCCACAATAGCTGTCAAACTTGGTCCGTACCAGAGGTCTTAGGACCCCTTTTAGCTTTAACTTAACTTCTGTCTCCTTACCGTGTTACTTTTTTGTGTCAAGACCCCAGAAGGAGGCAAGTATGACCACTGCCCCGAGACAAGTGGTGGCAGGCCGTGCACAGTGGCACGAGGCGGCAGGCCGGGCACGGAAGCCACGAGGCGGCAGGCCGGGCACGGAAGCCACGAGGCGGCAGGCCGGGCACGGAAGCCACGAGACGGCAGGCCGGGCACGGAAGCCACGAGGCGGCAGGCCGGGCACGGAAGCCACGAGGCGGCAGGCCGGGCACGGAAGCCACGAGGCGGCAGGCCGGGCACGGAAGCCACGAGGCGGCAGGCCGGGCACGGAAGCCACGAGGCGGCAGGCCGGGCACGGAAGCCACGAGGCGGCAGGCCGGGCACGGAAGCCACGAGGCGGCAGGCCGGGCACGGAAGTCACGAGACGGCAGGCCGGGCACGTATATTTTTCCTAGATAAGGAATTAAGTCAAACATATTAAGCCAGGTTGCTATCCTGAAAGATCTAAGCTCCAAATTCTGTCCTCATTAAAAACGGTGATTCTACTATCGTCTGAGGTCGAAACCAGGCCAACCGCCTATTTAGAACCACACAACCCCATCTTAGTCCCAGCCTTGGGCCCTAAAAGTTCTTGTAGAATTTCTTCAACCCTAGAGCAGGGAACCTCTCTGCGTCCTTCCCGGAACAGGACAGGAAGAACACTGGTGAGTGGAGGTGGGAGGGACCTTTTTAATCTCTCCGTTTCCTGTCCCAAGAAGGTCAAAGGGAAACATCCTCCTGTTGTGCTGTCATGAGGGATGAACTGGAAAATATAAGTGGTGGTCAGCAACATTCATCACAGCAATGGAATAAAAAGACCAAGCCCTATGGTAGAGTTTAGCCAAGGCATGTTTCCTGACCATCATTGTCCGTGCCATGTGATTAATATTGTCGGGAGGACCTCTATTTTGATACTACGAAGAACCCTGAGCTTCATAGAGGGAAACACATATAGGAGGCTGAAGATGTTACAGGGAGATACCAGGGTGTCCACTGCACATGCCAGGAGCTCGCATATCCGATCCATAAAGGTGGGAAGTTTGTGGTTGAGCATGGAAGCTATCAGTCCAGGTCCAGGCAACCCCAGCGGAGACAGTGCCTTGAAGACTTTTGGATGAAGAGACCACTCACCTGGGTTTATTCTTTCCCTGCTCATAAGGTCTGCTGTCCAATTGTCCACCACTCGGGACCTGGACTGCTAATAAGGGCGGCACATGCTCCTCTGCCCACCTCAGGATCTTGGATATTCTGTCATGCCCACCTTGATGAGTGAGGTACACTACGGCTGTAGCATTGTCCATCTGGATCGGCACACCACGTAGGAGGGAGTCCAGTGAAGAAGGGATAGGTAGATGACGTGAAGTTCCAAGATATTGATTAGAAGCTTGAATTCCTTCAGTGACAGCATCTCTTGAACATAACCGTGGCAAGCCTTGGAACCTTTAGAAGGGCCGAGGCTACCACAGCGAATGAACGGCTCCCCCAGTCTCAGCATGGGAGTCTGTTCTGGCCCTCGGGGCACAGAGCTCTCGGGGAAACGCAGCTCAGATTCTGTGGTTACAATTCACAACATCTGAGAGGTTAAATATCTGTAATCGGCACCCAGTGGCTATAGCACCTGCTCCGGAGTGGGTGCCATCTTTAAAGACCCAACATATGCCATACATATAAGAAACGTCAGGAACGGGTTAAGTAGATTAATTCCAGATTTATCAACTGAGCCTTTTTAACAAGTCACAAAATGGGTGGCAAAGAAAGTGGAGTAACATCTAAAGACAGTACTGTTACGGTCGGTTTACATGAGGTGAGGAGCAGCAGATTGTCAGAAAGAAGCGTTCCTTCCTGACAACTGGCTGCTCGTTTAGTGGAGGAGCAGGAGGAACAATAACAATAAACAAAGAAAGAAGAAGAAAGAAGAATATAATATAAGTAATACGTATTAGCTTTCGGGAAAAAAAAAATTCAATATAAAAAGGACATAGACTGGATAATGTGGAAGAAAAAATAAAAATAAAATTTGAATTAAAAAACGTAGACACCTCTCCCAAGATTCAAACCTGGGATCTTCACATTCAAAACCACGTACCCACCAAGCTATAGCATTACCACATGTCTTTTCTATGCTTATGAGCTAATACGTTTTACTGGTGTCTGTATAATCATATATTGTGCCTGTGAATACAGCAGTGATATGTAGATTAGCTTTCTGAGCAGATCTCAGTGTGGTGAAGCTGTACTGTATATGATATTTACATGATCGCAGAAAAGCTCTGCCCTCAGCTGGATGGCTAGCAGTCAATCAATGGGATGGGGGAAGTGTGCAGAGCACAGGGGGCATTACAAAGCAGTGCTCAAAGGATTCAGCCCCGCCTCTGAGTGCTTGAACATCTCATTTGTATATGAGTAAAAACATAGATATCTCTCCAGCTGTTTATCGTACAGACAAAAGAAATGTATCGTTTTAATCAGCATGATGAGCCCTACCAGCCAGTATGTCTGGTTTAAAGGGGTATTCCGGTTATCATAAATATAACTTATGTTTTAGACTAATTCATCATCAATAATTACCTAATATAATGTAAATTTCACCTATTTACTGTTCAGTAGGTATAAAAGTAGTTTTCTTCCTCTGCGACCCACTGTGTTTCCATGGCATCGACCTGTTGTTCTGAGCCTTTGTTAGGTCAAGCATGCTCAGTGTGTTAGGTCCTTTAGCTAAATGTCTTGAGAAACAAAGGGTGTGTTAGTGTGCTGCTGAATACCGAGTAGAGGGGGCGTGACTGCACTGTGATATCAGGCGGCCAATCAATAAACATCAACACTCACAGGAGGAAACCTAGGGATTGTGGGGGTTCTAGTCTTGTGAGGGAAGATCAGGCGCTATGATACTCTCATTGTGTTGCAGGCTCACACAGGAGCTAGACAAATGGATTGATAGTAAAATGAAGCTCTGGTTGGGCCACAGCTTGCAGCCTTAATGCAGTTTTTCCAAAAAAAAAAGTTACTTTACCGGAATACTCCTTTACTAGGGTTGATCTTGGTGACAGAGCCTCTTTAAGTAATTCTTTTAGCCAAGTACAGCGCTCGGCTATCTACAGAAATCCCATAGAAATGAATGGAGTGGCTGATCACATACTTGACCAGCTGCTTCGTTTATTTTCGGGGGCTCCATGGGGTATGAAGCCTCCATTTTCATGATTAGTGGAGGTTCTAGTTGTAGGACCTCCACCAATCTGGTACTTATTCCCTATCCTGTGGGTAGGGGATAACTTAATATAACCGGAAGCCCCCACCTTCCTCTTCTAGTTGCAGATGCAGCAGATTTGTTATATAAATGAATACAACTGTCCCAGTCATCTGTGTGAGGCATGCAGACGTGATCCCATTCACAATTACCAGTCGCAGACATTTTTGCTTCATGTGAATATACCCCAAAGCTCCAGTGTTTCAGTATGAACTGCAGTCATATGGAAAAGCACAGACCAGTGAAACTCAACTTTAATACATAAATGTAGTGAAAATATTACCATGTCCCTTGGTTTAGAGGTCTCAGAATTAGTACTCGGAATTGAAAAATAAGAAATTAAGAGAAGTTTGGAGCTAAAACAAATTTATTTTAAAATTATTTACAAAAGGGAAGTATGTACAGCATTTCCTTGTGAACATGTAAAGTGTAATAAAGTATAATAAAAAAAAGCAGCATCTCTTGGTTTTACATGACTGCAAATTTAGAAATAGCTAAAACCATGAAAATGAATAATGTAAAAAAACATACACATTTTAGAAAAACTTAAATGGGTTAACCTGTAAACAAAAGTTATCACCTATCCATTGGCTAGAAGATAACTAAATGATCGGTGGAGTTCCAACGCTGGGACCCCCACAAATCCTGAGAAACGGGTGTCCTGTACCCCCATCTTGATGGAGCGGGAGGCAGAGCATGCGCCCAGCAGTACCATTCATTCTGCATGGAGCTGCCGGAAATAGCGGACCCGTTTCTCTGTATCGGTGGGGGTCCCAGCAGTCAGTCGATCAGTTAGTTATATCCCTATCCAGTGGACTGGGGACAACTTTTGGTTACCAGTATACCCCTTTAAAACATATGAAGCATGAGATCTTGCATAGCACACAGCCATCAGTAGTCAGCCAACAAGCCCAGCAAGAGTTCACATCTCTGGGACAGCTTTTTGCTTTCCCAACATAGGTTCATCAGTAAAAATTGCTGCACAGTAATGTAAGCTCATTCCATTAAAAGCTGCCCAGACACATGGGGTAAAAAAAACTAGTAGAATCAGAAACTAGATTTTAAACCCCAATTTCCATAATTTAGTACCATGACGGTCACCTTACATTAGGAGAATTATCACGGACACCCTTTCCTTTGCCATTTAAAGGAATTCTCCATATTTTATCAGTTACATGTGGTCTACTATTCTGCCCTGTCATTCACAGTATGGCTAAAGTAGTTGAATTTTCTCAACACATAGAACTTCAATACTGATGACCTAGACTCCCTACTCCCTCTACTATATGACTCCCAGTACCCCTGTCAATAACATGCTTAAATGTGACTTCAGTCATGGACTTTGTGCAGCTCAGTCCCTTCAAGTGGATGGAAAAGCAATAACAAACGCAGCCATTATACAAAGTATGGCACTGTGCTTGGTGTGGTTTTAAGCATCGTATCGGCAACGTTGACTAGAATCGGACACCCACCAATCTGATATTGAGGAGGTATCTTGGGGATATGTCATCAGTATTGAATTCCCAGAAAAACCCGGTGAATATGTATGAAAATTGGACAAGAGCATACAAGGTGAAAGATTCATGGTTGTTAAGTCACTATAGGCCAAGAAAGTTCTGGGTATTGTACAGGGTTTCTTTCAGCATCAGTGTTGACCTAGTCATTTGGTCTAAGGTGACAACACAAATATATTTAAAGTAAAATGCAGAGCGTTTTTAAGAATAGGTCAAATGGACATGCTACGGTCATGTAATATACCAGGGCCATCCATTATTTTCACTTTGGTTCCTCACATGCAAATTTCCTAGATGCTCTGTACACTATACCACAAAATAAAACAAGATGGCTGCATGCTACTGGGCTGAAGAGGAGAGGTTACCAGAAAAATGTTGCCGTTTATGACCTCCCTCAGTGCTCTGCAGCTATTGGCTGAAGCTTCACCTCACAGACTTCCTGCTTTCCCCGACCCCTACATTTATCGGGAACAGAATATTAAAATCAACATCTCTCTCTTTAGATGCATAGAGTTACACAAAAGGGAGGCGAAGGCTCAATATATTACCGGTATAGTGTGCAGAGCGAATGCAGGGGGTGGGCGGAAGTGTGTGAGGTGAAGCTTCTCTGAGAACATTAGAGACTTGCTTGGCAGGGGTCAGAGTGAAAGAGTTATTGTCTCTGGTAGCTAACATGACCATAGTAGCTATTTTTGCCTGGAGTGTTGTATTAAAAGGGTATTTTGGCAAGAAACCTATTCATAGCAAATGGCATACTGTCTAGGGGAACCGTCACCAAGACATCCAGCAATTTGAAAAATTATGGATTCTGTGTCCCCCATTACTACTCTAAAAATGTAAGAAGCAGAGATAACGGGGGCGTGGCCTGATCGGGCATGTAAGCAGACGCATGGTGTGGAGGTCCTGGATAAGTCTCCTGTATATTCTCTGTTTACCTGCTGTTTTGCAGGACAACTTACCACTAGCCTGTGTGGAACTTCTCCCCCTGCGACTCAACACCTGCCAGCGACAACATAATGCGCCAAAAGTCCAAAGAAAAGGAGGGGAAGGAATGCGGCCTTGCCACGCTGCCCAAACAACATGGTTCCGCGTAAGCTGCGAAGATGTAAGAAGTGGCTGTACGGCTAGAAAAGTTTGCCCGCTCCTCGACACACTCAGCAAGCGCATCAGATCTGGAAGTAGACAAGGCATACTTAAAGACGCCACTGGGAATGTCGGCTCCTGCCCCATACCACTCACAGAGATGGAGATCAGTGTAGTACTGGACATGAGGGCTGCTCCCGAGATAGAACCCACCATCAAGCAGCAGTGGCGCAATGCAATATGGCACTTACCTCGTTGAATACGCATATTGGGGGTTCTTAAGGAGGACATTTTACTTATCAGACAAGACATGAGGCAAGTGAAGGAGCGGATTGGTGAGATGGAGGGCCGACTAAGGGCCCGTTCACACGACTATCGTTTTGCGGTCCATTTTTGGTCTCAGTAGCGTTTCCGTTTCCTTTCGGTTTCTGTTTGTGATCCGTTTTTGGCGGATCGCAAACCGAAGCAAATAATAATGTTTTAACAGTAAGTACATTGAAAAACTGGGAAGGGTATGGCAAAAACGGAGCGGATACGGAAGCATTCAGTTTTTTTTAAAACCCCATTGACTTGAATGGAGCCATGGAACGTGATTTGCGGGCAATAATAGGACATGACTCAAAATGTAGCGTAACGGAAAAACAGAAAAATGGAATGCATACGGAGTACATTCTGTTTTTTTGTGGACCCATTGAAATGAATGGTTCCGTATACAGACTGTATACTGAACACAAAAAACGTTTGTGTGAACAAACACCAAGTATAATGGAGGATCAGGTACCACCTATAAAAAGAGACCTTCATCATGTAATACACAATGTCTCACTGCTTATATCTAAATCTGATGATCTTGAGAATAGACCGAGACGTAATAATGTCCGAATAATTGGTGTGCCTGAACACGCTGAGGGAGCGGAGGCTGTTACGTTCATGGAGAAATGGCCTGCTGATAAAATTGGAAGAAGCAGAGATTGCACCATGCAAGCATTTTTACAAATGTCTATAGGGTTTGACAGAATCTTTTTTGCTGTACATTGACAGGGGTTGTCCAATTATCACGGTTCATCTATCCACGGGATAGGCAATACAGGTTTAATTGTTGAAGGGAGCTGCAGCCCCATTTATTTTCATGCAGACTGCCGGTGGGCAGTGCCATTGAGAATGAATGGATAATCGCCCGATTCAAAACGAGAGACTCAGGGCACCTCACTCATGATTGTGGACCAGCGGGAAAACCTTTATCACCCTTATGATAGAAAAAAACATTTAAAGTAGTAATAAAGGACAACAGACCCCACCTACTTCTGATTAGCGGAACCCCAGCAGATCAGACAGTTATGCCATAGCTTACCCATAATAGGTTACTTATCAGAATTCAACTTTAAGCTTTAAAAAAAGCCTTTGTACATCAACTGTTAAGATGCAACCAACAAACTTTTACAGTAAAATGAACTTCAAAAAGAATCCCCTGGCTTCAACGAAGAAAGAAAAAGAGGAGTTGCCCCGTTATGTTCTGCTAGTTGCAAAAATAGATATTCAAACATCCAAAACAGGTTGCGTCACCTCACACATAGACACTTGTAAGTTCTCGCTGTGTTCTTTTCCCCACAGGCTTTAGCAGATGGCGCCCAAACTACAAATGAAGAACATAGGGGAAAAAAAAAAAGATGAGAATCCTGTGGTTTTATCATATCTGTTATCAATAGGTCATTCAAGATCTCTTTGAGAACAGTGATCATGTTAGCTTCATCATTGCTGCATGGGAATTACAAAAGATGATGACTAACGAAGACTAGCCAATAAAGGTCTAGAGCAGGGATGGTCAACCTGCGGCTCTCCAGCTGTTGTAAAACTACAATTCCCACCATGCCCTGGTAGAGGCTGATAGCTGTAGACCAGGCATGCTCAACCTGCGGCCCTCCAGATGTTACAAAACTACAACTCCCAGCATGCCTGAACAGCCTACAGCTATCAGCCTACAGCAGGGCATTGTGGGAGTTGTAGTTTTACAACAGCTGGAGGGCCACAGGTTGAGCATGCCTGCTGTAGACAGTCTGGGCATTCTGGGAGTTGTGTTGCAACAGCTGGAGAGCCGCAGGTGGGCCATCCCTGGTCTAGACATTCTGAGTCCAATCATACTAGTCACCCTGAATAGTATAAAAAAAGTTCTATAGTGTCTATAGAAGGCTCAAAACAGAGCAATAAAAGGCCACTTATTTATTTGCATCACATATAGTATATACTGCCTTTTGGCTTGACATGGTAGTCCTGAATTATGAATAGGGATGAGCGAAACAGAAAACATAAAATTGCAAATTTGCTAATAAATATTTCAGTGTGAAACTACTATTAAACCATCCAAATTGGCACTGTTTGGTGGTAAATCTAGGATAGGTCTGCAACAGTGTCAGTAGTCAGTACATATGGTCATAATTGTGGATGAGCGAATCGACTTTGGATGAAACATCCGAAGTCGATTCGCATAAAATTCATTCTAATACTGTACGGAGCAGGACCTCCGTACAGTATTAGAATGTATTGGCTCTGATGAGCCGAAGGATATTGCTTTGTGAAGTCTCATGAGACTTTGCATAATAAATTCATAAATTAATTTGTACTATAAAAAAAAACATTTCCCAAACTCTGGTTCGGTTCCAAGGTACCACTTTCCTGAGTTCGGGAAATCGTTTTTTTATGGTACAAATTAATTTATGAAGTTATTGTGTTAAGTCCCGCGAGACTTCGCGAAGTAATAACTTCGGCTCATTGGAGCCAATACATTCTAATACCGTACAGAGTTTCTGCTCCGTACAGTATTAGAACGAAGTTTTATGCGAATCGACTTCGGATGTTTCATCTGAAGTCGATTTGCTCATCCACAATTTTGACCATATGTACTAACTACTGACACTGTTGTAGACCTATCCTAGATTTACCACCAAACAGTGCCAATTTGGGTGGTTTAATAGTAGTTTCACACTGAAATAATTATCAGCAAATTTGCAATTTCATGTTTTCTTCACATTCTAAATTTCTCTCCACTATTTTTGAATTGCCAGTAGCTCCTGACCTTCATTGAAAGTGGCTCACAACATACACAATGTTGGGGAACTCTGCAATACATCATTACCACAGACTATCGTGTGAAAGGTCCATGACAAAACTTTTGCTTATTAATCTTTTATATGGTTGATTTTCATATCATCATCACTTAAGGGCTATGTACACCTTCGGAGTCAATTTTTGTTTATGATTGCATTTTACTCAATTTTGGCTAAAAATCATAAAGCCGATAAAAATATTGAGCCCTTTTGTCACAAAGGGTCAACTGTTTTTCTAACTGTGTGACTGGTTCTTTCACTTTGTGCCTGTCATCAAATAACCCTTATCTCTAAATTACTAAGAGGACATAAACACTTATTTAACCCCATAAGGACTCGCGCTGTACATCTACGGCGCTGGTGGACGTGACTTAAAGGGAAACTGTCACCGGGATTTTGTGTACAGAGCTGAGGACATGTGCTGCTAGATGGCCGCTAGCACATCCACAATATCCAGTCCCCATAGCGCTGTGTGCTTTTATTGTGTAAAAAAAAACGATTTTATACATATGCAAATGAACCTGATATGAGTCCTGTCCCTGTACTCATCTCCAGGACAGGACTCATCTCAGGTTCATTTGCAAATGTATAAAATCGTTTTTTTTACACAATAAAGGCACACAGAGCTATGGGGACTGGATATTGTGGATGTGCTAGCGGCCATCTAGCAACACATGTCCTCAGCTCTGTACACAAAATCCCGGTGACAGATTCCCTTTAAGGACCAGCGCCGAACATGTACAGCGGGCTGATGGGTCAGGTGCAGGAGTCAGGCAGTCACTGATAGCCAGAGCCCTGCTGTATGCATCGGCAAAAACACTGATGCTGGCGCTTTAACCCTCACACTGCCGCTGTCAGGGTGGCAATCGGGTCCCCGCACTGCGGTGACGGGGACCCGATGGCAGGGAAGGCAGCCCGATGTCTTCCTTAGGCATCATAGCTGCCTTTCATGACAGCCTGTGAGATCCAGCCTTCTGGATCTCACAAGCAAGAACGCTGTAAGTGTATTACTCTTATAATACACTTACAGCCAATGCATTACAATACAGAACTATTGTGATGCATTGTAAAGGGGTTCAGACCCTCAAAAGTTAAAGTCCCAGAGTGGGACAAAAAATAAAGTGAAAAAAATAAAATTCAAAGTTTCAAGTAAAGAAAATAAAAAGCGTCCATTTCCCAAAATGAAGTAAGGTGAAAAAAATCAAGCAATCAAAAAGGCGTATGCTCCCCAAAATAGTACCAATCTAACAGTCACCTCATCCCGCAAAAAATGAGCTCCTACCTAAGATAATCACCCCAAAAAAATATAAAATTGTATGGCTCTCAGACTTTGGAGACACTAAAACATGATTTTTGTTTTTGTTTCAAAAATGCTTTTATTGTGTTAAATGTAAAAAAATAAAAAAAGTAAACATATTATGTATCGCTACATCCGTAACGACCTGCTCTAAAAAATATACCACATGACCTAACCTCTCAGGTGAACACCATAAAAAAATAAAAAGGGTGTCAAAAAAGCCATTTTTTGTCACCTTACATCACAAAAACTGTAATACCAAGTGATCAAAAAGTCATATGCACCCTAAAATAGTACCAATCACACCGTTATCGCATACCGAAAAAAATGGAGTCCCTACATAAGACAGTCGCCCAAAAAAAAAAAAAAAAAACCTATGGCTTTCAGAATATGGAGACAAATTAATTATTTTTTTCAAAAATGTTTTATTATGTAAAACTGAAACCAAAAACCAAAAGTAGTCATATTTGGTATCGTCGCATCTGTAACAACCTGCTCTATTAAAATAATACATGATCTAACCTGTCAGATTAACATTGTACATAACAAAAAATAAAAACGGTGCCAAAACAGACAATTTTTGTTAACTTGCCTCACAAAAAGTGTAATATAGAGCAACCAAAAATCATATGTACTGTAAAATAATACCAACAAAACTGCCACCTTATCCTGTAGCTCCAAAATGGGGTCTTTTTTTGAGTTTCTACTCTAGGGGTGCATCGGGGGTCTTCAAATGTGACATGGCAACTTAAAGGGAGTCTGTCACCACATTTACACCTTTTAAACCGTTCACATAGCTCTATAGCCTAACCTTAGATGCTTTAAATGGTACCTTTCTTTGCTTTTGTGGAGTTTCCAAACAAGCAAAAACGTACTTTGATGCATATGTAAACGAGGGTTCGCAAGTGCCCAGGGGGGTTGTCCACTGCATTGGAGCCCAGGCTTCTCTGCCTCTTTGGCTCATATCCCTGCCCAGCCTCTTCCTCTGCCCGCCCATCTCTTCTCTCTCCCCCCCGGCGAGATCCCGCGCCTGCTCGCTCACTGGCTTGGCCAGGGCATGCACACTGCGATTTCCATTGTTGGCATGGCATTGCAGTAGCTACTGGGCAGGGATATGAGCCGAAGAGGCAGAGCAGCCTGAGCTCCAACGCGGTGGACGCCGCCCTTGGGTACTTGCGAGCCCTCATTTACATATGCATCAAAGTACGTTTTTGCTTGTTTGGTTAGGCTATAGCGCTATGTGAACGGTTTAAAAGGTGTAAATGTGGTGACAGACTCCGTTTAAAGTTATCCCAGTGAAATCTGCCCTCCAAAAACCATATGGAGTACCTTTCCTTCTGCGCCCTGCCATGTGCCCGTACAGAAGTTTACGACCACATATGGGGTGTTTCTGTAAACTATAGAATCAGGGCAATAAATATTGAGTTTTGTTTGGCTGTTAACCCTTGCTTTGTTAGCAGGAAAAAAAATTAATATCTGCCAAAGAAGTGAAATTCTAAATTTTCATCTCCATTTCCCTTTAATTCTTGTGGAACACCTAAAGGGTTAATAAGGTTTGTAAAATCAGTTTTGAATACCTTGAGGGGTGTAGTTTCTAAAATGGGGTCATTAATTGGTGGTTTCTATTACGTAAGCCTCACAAGTAAGTGACTTCAGACCTGAACTGGTCCTTAAAAAGTGGGTTTTTGAAATTTTCTGAAAAATCTCAAGATTTGCTTCTAAACTTCTAACGTCCCAAAAAAGAAAATTTCATTTACAAAATGATCCAAATGTGAAGTACATACATGGAAAATGTAACTATTTTAGGGGGTATCACTATCGGTTTTAAAAGCAGAGAAAATGAAATTTTGAAAATTGCGAATTTTTCAAAATTTTGGGTAAATATTTTGACTCAAATTTACCACCGTCATGAAGTACAATATGTGACGAGAAAACAATCTCAGAGTGGCTTGGATAAGTAAAAGCGTTTTAAAGTTATCACCACAAAGTGGCATATGCCAGATTTGCAAAAAAAGGAATGGTCTTCAAGGTGAAAAATGGCAGGGCCCTGAAGGGGTTAAGCCACATTTTTATCAGTAAGATAAGGACTGAGCTTTGATGAGTGTCTATAATGTCAGAGAGAAGAGATAAGGAGCCCTCAGCTCCCCAACAGACGGAAAAAAGAGAAATTCTAGAGGCTGCTACTAGAGCATCTCAGCTCAGTACAGAAAAAAGGATTCACCATTTCTAATTTAAAAAATATTTTTTAGCTCAAAAGGAGTACAATACAATAATAAAAAATATCCCCAAAGGTATACATAGCCTTTAAGTAAATTTTATCTATACAGTACCATTGGGGTTTCAGGACTAGAGAACGGAGATTCCTCGTAAGATCTATTTTCTTTATCGTATGAGTCATCTTTATGCCTGTGTGCAAACTTCTGCTTTAAAGCGCGGGCTATAATAGCTGCCGGGTCTGTTAGATCATTGAGAGAACGTCTCTTCTTGTCTTTCCGGGTTAAGGGTGTGCCGCCGGGGGATCTGAAGGAAGGGAGGAAAAGTCAGCTACATTTATCAGCAAATGCCTAATAAAATATAGGTAAATAATCTCACCTTTCAACCGTACGAAGCTTGATGGAATTCATGCCTTTTAAAACATCCATCATACTGGGAAGCTTATCCACACTATCGCTTTCCATTGGGCTGCGCTTGTGAGAAGCTTTACGTTCCTTTATAAGACTAATGGCAGAGTTCAGGTTAGAAGGTGGGGCTGGAGGTGGAGGTGGTGGTGGAGGGGGCGGTGGCACTGGTGTTGTACATTGTGAGAACTGTGCAGAAAGGGGTGTAGAAGCTAAAGATGGGGGTGGAAGGGCATTACTTGGGCTGCCAATAGAGCATATTGATTCTGTATCTGAAAAGGAAATGTAATAAAACAAGTATGTAGCCAGGTGTTCAACCAATAAACTTAGTAAAGAGGAACTGTAAACCCCAAAATGCGCAATCTGAATGTTATAGAGGAGGTGAGCAGATTGATATATAGTTTTGTTGGAAAAGAGTCAGTAAAACTTGCAATTTATACATTGGAAACTGTGCTCTTTCTGATTTCAGCTGTACACAGGGGAGGTGTTATTACTGATTGATAACATTCTATGTGTAAGTGTGTATACAGAGATAGCTGTCAGTCACTGATAGTTGTACACAGGAGGTGTTATCAGTAATTGATAGCATTCCCTGTGTAAGTGTGTATACAGAGATAGCTGTCAGTCACTGATAGCTGTACACAGGGATGTGTTATCAGTGATTGATAGACCTCTCTGTGTAAGTGTGTATACAGAGATAGCTGTCAGTCACTGATAGCATTCTCTGTGTAAGTGTGTATACATAGATAGCCGTCAGTCACTGATAGATGTACACAGGGGATATGTTATCAGTGATTGATAGCATTCTCTGTGTAAGTGTGTATACATAGATTGCCGTCAGTCACTGATAGATGTACATGGGGGAGGTGTTATCAGTGATTGATAACATTCTCTGTGTAAGTGTGTATACATAAATAGCTGTGAGTCACTGATAGTTGTACACAGGGGAGGTGTTATCAGTGATTGATAGCATTCTCTGTGTAAGTGTGTATACAGAGATAGCTGTCAGTCACTGATAGTTGTACATGGGGCGGGGGGGTTTGGGGGGGTGTTATCAGTGATTGATAGCAGTCTCTGTGTAAGTGTATATACAGAGATAGCTGTCAGTCACTGATAGCTGTACACAGGGGAGATGTTATCAGTGAATGATAGCATTCTCTGTGTAAGTGTGTATACAGAGATAGCTGTCCGTCACTGATAGTTGTACACAGGGAGGTGTTATCAGTGATTGATAGCATTCTCTGTGTAAGTGTATATACAGAGATAGCTGTCAGTCACTGATAACTGTACACAGGGGAGGTGTTATCAGTGATTGATAGCATTCTCTGTGTAAGTGTGTATACATAGCTGTCAGTCACTGATAGCTGTACACAGGGGAGGTGTTATCAGTGATTGATAGCATTTTCTGTGTAAGTGTGTATACATAGATAGCTGTCAGTCACTGATAACTGTACACAGGGGAGGTGTTATCAGTGATTGATAGCATTCTCTGTGTAAGTGTGTATACATAGATAGCTGTCAGTCACTGATAGCTGTACACAGGGGAGGTATTATCAGTGATTGATAGCATTCTCTGTGTAAGTGTGTATACATAGATAGCTGTCAGTCACTGATAACCTCCTGCTCTATAACCTGCTACTTGCAAATTACACTGCACTTCATGGGGACAAGTCTTCTATAACAGGAAATTTTTCATTCATGAAACTGTACCAAGAAATAAAAATATATCATTGACTTACAGGACTGTGTGGATTTTGACTCTTGCATAGCGACAATAGCAGCGATCTGCGCTCGCAGCTGCACCAGCTCATCCTCTAAAGCTGCTATTTTCTGAATGGCATGGTCATTTGCAGGAAGTAGACTGTTCTCAGACACTCTGTTGCCCGACACGATAGTCAGAAATCCGGAATCTGTGTTAGGGGGTCCCGCTAAGAGGACTTCTCCCATGGATTTGTTTGATGGAAAATCATGTCTGATAGAAAAAAAGATCATTATCACTATAAAGACATCAAAGGGGTTCTCCGGTAATAATGCCATTTTACCAAGTGTCCTTAGCTTAGTAGGTCAGGCTGCTTGCACTTGGTAACATGGCATTTTTACCGGAGAACCCCACTAATAAAGCGCTACACTAGGTATCAAAGTATCCCCCTCCGCGCCATGGCCGGCAGATGTCTGCTGTTTCAAACAGCAGACATCTGCCGGCCATGGCGCCAGCTGCACGTGCGAGCGGGCACCATGTTTACACATCGCTCCAGCGCCGTACATGTACAGCACTGGTAGTGAATGGATTCATTTGGACATCCATAATGTGGCTTACATCAAACAAGATCATCACTAGGGGGCGTTGTTGAGTAAACAAGCCAGTCTGCCTCTTGAAATCTTCTCTGTCTGCAGGACATTATCCTGTCCATGCATATTAAGCAAAGGGGTGCGAGAAGCAGAAGGGGATGCTGGGACTTCTTATTCTTCATCAAGCTGAAACTGTAAGTTCTGCCTCAACCTGTGAAGTTTATGAGCTGCTCTGGCATAACACTGGGGTCCAGTGAGTAACAGAAAATAATGTTACATTACATGTAGCCATGACTGAAGTGGGTTTTTTTTGGTTTGTTTTTTAAAAGATCCTTACATAAACCCTTTAGGAGTAATGACATGAGATTATTACCTAAATCGGGTGCAGGTCATAACATTGTCATCCAACAGACATGGGGCATCTGCCAAAGAAGGGATGTCCGGTCTCTTCATAGCTTCGTATTCTTCAGATTCTAACACTCCAGGTCCCAAGACTTTCTGCAAGGAAGAAATTATAGATAGAGTTGAGCGAACTTGTGTTTTAAGTTCGGCATCCAAAGTTCGGGTTCAGGTTATCCAAGCATCCCGTTATGGATTCTGCTACCACGGACCATAACGGCATTTGGAATCCATAAGGGGATTCTTCAATGAATCCGAACCGTGGACAACACGAAGGACCTGGGGTGACATCACCGTCATGTGATCAGTGCAGGGGGCGTGGCTCAGCACTGGATTAGATAAGATGTGGTATCCTACGACCTCTTATCCCATCCAGTACTGAGCCCGCCCCCTGCACTGATCACATGACGGTGACGTCACCCCAGGTCCTTCACCCCGTGTTCCAAATGCCGTTATGGTCCGTGGTAGCGGAATCCATAACGGGATGCTTGGATAACCTGAACCCGAACTTTGGATGCCGAACTTAAAAGACAAGTTCGCTCAACTCTAATTGTAGACATTAAACATTTGTAACTGGATATAAAACTTCTGCACTTAAAGGAGTTGTTCCATCTAGGCCTTTCATGGCGGAGATAGGAAAAACTGCAGGAAATGCTGGAGCAGAAAGCTCTCTGTTGTTTCCATAACTCCCATAGCAGTGAAATGGAGCTACGGAAACAGTGTAGCTTGCTGTGCTATACTGTTTGCCGAACTCCCATTCACTACTCTGGGATATATGGAAACAGTGGAGCGCTGGCCATTCCTTAACCGTCTACCGTGGCTCCAACTTACTACAACCACTTTAAACAAGCTGCACACGGGTCGACTTTACTGCTAAGTTAATTGATCTTAATAATTGCACTGTCCCCTTTAAGGTGGTGATATCACAGGTGGAGGCGTGACATCACAAGAGATCCTAACCCTATAAATTAGGCTCTAGGACCCGCAACTGATAGCCATTTGTGGTGGCTACACCTGGGAAAGGAGGTGGCCCATGGTAGGTGTGGTGCATCCCCTTTTAAGCACCCAGTGTGAATAATGACGTATGTGTGAATCGACGGTGGTGGAAGTGATGTAAGAGAAATAGGCTTGTGATCACTTAATGCTTAAATGGACAACTTCAGTGATGCTGATATCACTGATGAGAAGGGCACTGCCATCAGAAAGGGTGCTGGCCCTTTAAATTGGGACACACAACTAGCAGACAGTCTGAATGGCTGAACATGGAATTATGGAAAGCCCATACTGCAGATCTGGTGTGTGCCCTTTAAGGCTTCTTAGCAGCTGATCATGCCATGGGCATGACATCATGGGGATGGGGTTAATGGTTATGATGACATGGTGGGGAAAGGGTGGATTCTTGGTAAGGCACCAGTGCATGTGTTGACATACCTGGGTTTTTTAGGTCACAGAAGTTATGATGTCACAAAGGACAAGGTAATTGGACCCAGAGCTGCTGACAACCAAGGTATTTGCACCCGGGAACAAAGGTGGATCATGCTGGAGGTACTGTATAAGGCTTAGTGATATGGAATTCTGGCCCTATACAATTAAATTTGGGACCTACAGCTATCAGACATTCATAGTGTTAGCATTCAGGAGCAATCCATTTGAGAGGCGTTTAAAGGGGTTGTCTCATCATGGATCGCTAGGATATGCCCCCATTGTCTTATAGAGAACGGAGCCATGCAAGTTAAGGAGGGCGCACTGCGCATGTGCAGCCACCCTCTATTCATTTACTATGGGGCCGACTATTTCCGTCGGGCCCCATAGAAACGAATAGGAGCGGGGGCCGCGAATGCGCGGTATGCTCACATTCACTTCTATGGGGAGCTGGCTTGGTGGTGGCCGGACCAGAGTCCTCCAGCCACCACCTTGCGGGGCTCCGTTCTCGATATAGGGACCCGCACCTAAAGGACAATGGGGGCATAACCTAGCGATATGCCCCCATTGTCCATGATAAGACAACCCCTTTAATCTGAAGGGTCAACTATAGGGCACCATGCACATGGTGTCGAGATTGCACAAACCTGGAAATGAGGTCTAGGACATCGTTCCAATGGCAGCAATGTTCCAATGATACGAACCACACTACGAGTCCAGCCATAGTTCTTCCTTTCCAAAACCTGGATGCACTAGAGAGGAACATATATTGGCATAAGCAAGAAAAATAAAACCCCGTTTTTTCCTACAAGGATTAAATAAATGTAATAATGCGATGCATTTGTGAAATCTGTCCACGGTCCGGTTCTGGAAAGCCTGTAGTTGTATGTAAATCTTCATGTGACACAAGGACATAACCATGTTGTCCAGGGCCTATCAGAGGTGCCAACACAGCCATGACATTACAACACATGATGGGGGTACTATTAATGTGAAATGGTTTTATTAACCCTTAGGATAGCAGAGGTTTTTTCGTTTTCATTTTTCTTCCCTATTCTCCTTGAGCCATAACTTTTTTATATTTCCAGTCACATAGCTGTAGGAGGGCTTATTTTTTGCGGGACAAGTTGTACTTTCTAATGCCACCATTAATTATAGCATAAAATGTAGAGGGAAGTAGAGTTGTTTCGGTACCAAAATTTTGATTCGGCATCGATACCATAAAAAAGTATTGCGATACTCGATACCATTCGATATCACGCCCAAAAAAAAACGCCAAAAAAATCTGCGTGCATTCCACATTTGATGGAACTGCCGGCTCATAATACAACAGTCCTATCCTACTTTTTTACGGCGACTAAAAGAAAATGGCGAATCGTGCATTTTTTTTTTTTACGGCGTTCACCGCGTAAAAGTGGATTTTTTAATAGTTTGGACTTTTGAGATGCGGCGATATGTAATATTTTATTTATTGTTTATATTTTATATGTAAAATTGGGAAACTTTTTTTTTCTTTTACAGTTTATTTATTAACCATTTCCCCCTTAGGGGCTAGAACCTGGAATCATTTTCATCCTATTCACCCTAATAGAGCTCTATCAGGGTGAATAGGATCTCACCCTCTCCCTGCTGCCCTGTGCACACAGCAGCAGGGAGCAGACTATGGCAGCCAGGACTTCAGAAGCGTCCTGGTTACCATGGTAACCGATCGGAGCCCCAGCATTACACTGCTGGGGCTCCGATCACTGCCACCAATGAGGAGAAGGTGAGGGGACCCTGTGGCCACTGCCACCAATGCTTTTATTACTGGGGGGAGGGAGGGAGGAAGGGGGGGATGGGGAGCCACACTGGCCACCAATGTTTTAATACAGGGGACGGAGGGGGGGCGGGAGCACTGGCCAGCAATGCCGAGTACCGTTTCATATATAAATGCAGGCAGAAGACACACGCTGCCGGCACCTGCCTGTGACCTAGCACTGCGATCAGAGGCAATTAACCCCTCAGGTGCGGTACCTGAGGGGTTAATTGCGCGGATCGCAGCGCTCTGTCACTTTGTCAATTTAAACTTTGATTAAAAAAAAAAAATTTGATACCATTTTGCAGTGTGCATGACTTTTTGATCACATTTTATAAAAAAATTTTGGGTAAGAGAAGCAATGAAAAAATGGCAAATAGGCCATTTTGACCCTTTTTTCCATTACGCCATTTGCCGTACTAGAAGTTTTTTTTTTCTATTTTAATAGTATGGGCGTTTTCGGTCGCGGTGATACCCATGTTGTTTAGATTTATTGTTATTTAGGTATTTATTTTTTAATTATACGGAAAGGAGTGGGCGATTTAAACTTTTATATTTTTTAACCTTTATTTTTTTTTATTATTTTTTGTGATTATTTTGTAGTTCATATATGAGCCTATAAATTATGTTTTTTAAATTATATTTTTTAATCCGGGATTTCGCGCATTTAAATGCTGTGATCTCACTTGGTAAAGGCATCTAAAGCATTTAATTACCGCGACTGGCATTATTGCCGGTCATGGTAATTAGTCGCAGGTCTCTGCTGTTTGAAACAACAGACATCTGCCGGCCATGGCGCCCACTGCACGTGCGAGCGGGCGCCATGTTTACACATCGCTCGGTTTAATTTGGACATCCATGATGTGCCTTACATTAAAGGGGTTGTCACCTTTTTTATATTGATGACCTATCCTTAGGATCAGTAATCAATATCAGATCACCGATCTAATAATGGCAAAGCATTGATTTGGCATCATATATCCTGACACTTTACTCGGTATCGAAAATCAAACTTCAAATTCTGGTACTGTGAGAACCCTAGTAGCAGTCACCCGTCACTGCCTAGCATTTTCTGGGTTTCCAGTTGACACCAGGTGGTGAAGCGCAGCAGAGCAATGTCCGAATGGCTTTGGCAAGGAATAAGTTAGGGGAGAATGACATCTTATATACTATGGTAAGGTGTACGGTAAAGTGCTGGAAAACATGTATATTTCATCCAGAATCCTCAGATGGGTGAGGTAAATGAAATCCAGAAAGCTGCAGAGGTTTAAGCAAAGTGTAGTTTGCTGAGACAGGTTTGTTTAGATTCTGTTCTGGGCTGGGTTTTATTTGGATTGGTGGGTAGGTTTGGTACAGGGACCTGCTAGTCCACACCCAGCACGGCTATTTCCCCTAGCCTGAGGTGATCCCAGGTGTGGCTCCTGAGGATCATTACGGGGGAACAAACCAAGGCTTCAGAATCTCAGCCAAGGTCAGAAAGCCGGGGAAACTAGTTGACCTGCTGGCTGTCCGAGTCTGATTCCCCCTGTGTGAACTGCACTGTAGTGGGGAGATAGAGACGACCTGTCTAGATAGTGCCCAGACGGGCAGCAGTTTATATTGTTGTTTATCTGATGTTGGTGCCGCAGCTTCACCACACCAAGTGGAGTGGTAACTTGGATGCTGTGTTTTTGTTATGCTGCATACCAGAAAATAAGCTGTTTGGATTTTTTAACCTGCCGTCTGTGCTGAAGTCTGTCATTGCTGACCCCACCCTGAGTACAGATACGGCAGGAGTTTCCATGTCTTCCCCGGCAATCATCAGGTCTGAGGCAGCACCAGGGCCACAATCAGGCTGGAATAAGAGCCCAGCCCAGACTGTCAGTCAGGGGAGAGTGTTCGGTGAGGCTCTGTCAGTGTGGTCTCAGCAGGGCAAGGCTGAGGGGCCACGGGGCTTGCCTGAACTTTGGGGGATGCTGTGACGCCTTGGAACAAGGGTCACGAGGCCAGAGTTGGGAGGACTACTGGGCCACTACCCCCCAGAACGTGTTGAAGGGTCACAGCCTGAAAGCTGCTGGACTGTATGGCTGGAAAGCTGCATTGATGTTCCAAGTGTGAACAGCGCTCTGTATAGGTGAGTCAGGGATCATGTTATATGTTTAGGTAGAGACCAGACGGGAAGGTTTTCATTTTGGATCGTGTTTGCTGGTATCAAAATAAATGCACTGTTTGGACATTTAACACAGTTGTCAGCGAGAATATTGTGACAGACCCCGGAGATGGAGATAATCCCTTACTATATATATATATAATATCTGTGTCTGCGGAACCTAGGCAGCCTCTACTGAATGCAGTGATGTTTCACATAACCAGATATCCCACCCTGTGTCCACTGCAGTACTATACACATAAAATCCATACAGTTCCCCTAGATGACCACATAAAACACCGATTGGATTCAGTACCATACCTGTATGTCAATGCCTTCAAACAGCACAGGAGGAAGGCGATTTGCTATAGCACGGACAATGCTACGTCTGCGGGTAAACCGTTCCCATACCGGCTCGAGCTGGGGAACAGAATAGAAATGATTCTTAGGACAAAACCAAACATTAAAGGCATGTTGGACATTGGGGGCATATCGCTAAGATATGTCCCCAATGTCTGATAGGTGCAAGTCCTAAACGAAGCCTGCGGAGTGCGCTGCTCGGCTATTTTCAGCGCTCCAATAGCAATGAGTGGAGTTCAGCCGAGCATGAGCGGTGCGCCCCCTATGGCACTTTGCGGGCTCCGTTCTAAGTATAGGTGAAGGTCTCAAAGTTGGGACCCACACCTATCAGACATTGGGGGCATATTCTAGCGATAGGCCCACACTGTCCAAGATGGGAATACTCCTTTAAGATCATTAGTCTATAACATGAGACATACAGACAGGGGATGGACAAGGACTACAGGTAGATTCATTAAAGGGAGTCTGTCCCCTCCATATGGCCATATACAGTGCTTACATTGTCCTATAGCACACCTATAGATAAATGTAATGGTACCTTTGTCTGTTTCTTTACACTTGCAGAAGCTGGAAAAAAGCCGTATTAGACTTACCGGTAATTCCGTTTCCTTGAATCCACCATGACGGCATACAGAGAGATGACCCTTGACCTCTATAGGGGCAGGAACACAGAGAGTTTAAAAAGCCACCACCCACTCACACCCTCAGTGTTTACAAATTACCAATGGGTGCATAAAACTTATAAAAAAAGGTTTGTTTTTTTTTTGTTTTTTTTTATATGTGAGTATTACTTCATACTCAATTTGAGAAAAAAACTCCAACAAAAAAGGGAGGGAATATACCAGCCGTCATGGTGGATTCAAGGAAACGGAATTACCGGTAAGTCTAATACGGCTTTTCCATTTCATCCACCATGACGGCATACAGAGAGCTACCAGATCACTAGATTTTGGGTGGGGCCGCAGCCTGTAAAATTTTACGGCCAAAGGATAAGTCTGCAGAAGCAGACACATCCATTCTGTAGTGCCTAATGAAAGTACTTGCATTGGCCCAGGTTACTGCTTTGCAAATGTTTTCTATAGAAACTCCTGCTCTCTCAGCCCATGAGGATGCCATGGCACGCGTAGAGTGAGCCCTGATACTAGTAGGACATTCCCTGCCTGCTATCGAGTAACAACAGGAAATGGTGTCCTTTATCCAACGACCAATTGTAGCTTTGGACGCCTTTTTCCCTTATTCTGACCAGAAAATAAGATAAGGAGGTTATTATCCTTCCTAAACTTCTCAGAGACCTCTAGGTACTGGATTATGGAATCCCTTACATCTAGGAGCTGTGAACAACCCTCACAAGAACTAGCTGACTCGGGAGACAGAGATGGAAGAATAATCTCCTGTTCTCTATGGAAATCCGTAACTACCTTGGGTAAGAACCCCGGATCCAACCTAAGGACGACCCTATCTGGGTAAACAGAGAGATAAGGTTCGCGACATGAGAGAGCCTGGATCTCTCCCAGTCTCCTAGCCGTAGTAATGGCTATTAAGAAAGCCGTTTTAAGAGACAGATGTTTGAGAGAAATATTGGTAGTTGGAGCAAAAGGAGGCTTCGTTAATCCTGAAAGAACTAACCCTAGGTCCCATAGAGGAAACTTTGGTGAAAGAGAGGGTCTTAGCCTGGAGGCTGCCCTAATAAAGCGCCTAATCCACCTATGGTTGGCTATGTCTTGGTCATAGAAGGCTCCAAGCGCAGCAATTTGTACTTTTAATGTGCTAGGTCTAAGACCTATTTCAAGCCCCTCCTGTAGGAAGTCTAAGATCTTTTGCATACAGGGAGGAGAAGAATTCGGAGAGACGTCCCCAGGAAGGAGCAGAATCTTTTCCAAATCTTTAGATAAATTGCTGTGGTGACCTTCTTCCTGGCCAGTTTCAAGGTGTTTATCACCCTTTCAGAAAGGCCACTCCTTTTCAAGATCTCGCTCTCAGGATCCACACCGACAGACTTAGCACTTTGGGATTCTCGTAAAGAATCGGGCCCTGGTATAATAAGTTCTTTTGGGGAGGAATTATCCAGGGATCCTCTACCGCCATTGACCTCAGACTGGCGAACCAGCTCCTTTTCGGCCAGTATGGAACTACCAGAATCACCGTGACTGGGTCCCTTGAGATCTTCTGAAGGACCCTTGAAATCATCGGCCAGGGAGGAAACGCATAAGCTTTCTCCCAGGTCCAGGGAACTGAGAAAGCGTCCACTGCCCATGGGTTTCCCCTGGGATCTAGAGAACAGAAATTTGCCACCTTTGCGTTTGCTTTTGAAGCAAACAGATCTATTTGTGGGGTTCCCCATCTTTTGCAAATTTTCAGAAAAATGTCTTGATTTAGGGACCATTCTCCTGGATCCAAGGTTGTTCTGCTGAGATAGTCCGCTGCACCATTGTCTGTCCCCTTTATGTGGACCGCTGAGATTGATAAGACGTTTCCTTCTGCCCACTGAAAAATCTTCCGAGCGAGATCTCCCAGACTTGAGGATCTTGTGCCGCCTTGATGTCTTAAATATGCGACAGTTGTTGTGTTGTCCGAAAGGATCTTTAAGTTGGTTCCTCTGAAGGAAACTGATGAGTTTTTATTGCTTCCCAGACCGCCCGCAGTTCTCTGTAGTTTGATGATCTGCATGCGATGTCTCTTGGCCAGGTACCCTGGAGGTTTTCTGAGGCCACCTGAGCTCCCCAGCCCAGGCTGCTTGCGTCGGTTGTTATCGTGATTACTGGGTCTTTTACCCAAGTGACTCCTTTTAACAGATTTTTCCTGTTCTTCCACCAATTTAAACTTAACTTTACGTTGTATGGGATCTGAACTTTCTTGTCTAGAGAGCATTGTTTCTTGTCCCAGACCTGCAGAATCCAGGACTGCATCACCCTGGTATGTGCCTGTGCCCACGAGACTGCAGGGATACAGGAAGTTAGGGTTCCTAAGAGACTCATGGCTCTTCTGATTGAGCACTGTCTGTGAGATTGGAAGGATCCAATCTTTTCTCTGATTGAGTCTACTTTCTGTAGTGGAAGGGTGGTTGTTTGATTGACCGAGTCCAACATGAACCCCAGGAACCTTATGACTGTAGATGGCTCTAGATGGGATTTTTTGTATTTATTATCCATCCTAACCAAGTTAGGTGTTGAATGAATTCGCTGGTTAGAGCTGTCACCTCCGTCTCTGACCCGCCGACTATAAGGAAATCGTCTAAATACGGAAAAATTTTTATGCCCCTTAACCGAAGGGGGAGAGGGCCTCGACCATCAGCTTTGTGAAAACCCTTGGCGCAGACGATATGCCAAAGGGTAGAGCTGTAAACTGAAAATGTTCTATTAAACCTTTGTCGGATCTTAGTGCGAATCTGAGATATTTTCTGGAGTCTTGATGAATTGGGACGTGAAAGTAGGCGTCTTTTAGGTCGATAGTGGTCATGAAGGCTCCTTGTTCTATTAGGGGTGTAGTGGAAGATATCGATTCCATCTTGAATCTTCTGTAGGTAATGGTCTCGTTTAGTAACTTTAAGTTTATTATGGGACGAAAAGAGCCGTCGGGTTTTTTACCAAAAACATACTTGAATAAAACCCCGTCCTTCTTCTGATAAAGGGACCTTCTGTACTACCCCTGCCTCCATTAGATCTACCACACCCCTCCAAATTTTTCCCGGACTCCCTGACTGTGGGAAGTTAGTTGAAATTTCTTTGGGGGTTGAGGAGAATTCGATCTTGTATCCTTCTTTGACTATGTTCACTGCCCACGGATTCTGAGTTGTTGACCTCCAAGCAGGCAGAAAACCCCTCAACCTTCCTCCAACTCTGGCGTCATTTTTTATCTGACCTGTTTTGGGGGCTAGTGAAGGTACCTCTTCCTCTTCCCCCTTTAGCATGGCTCCAGCGGCCAGATTTACCTTTTCCCCTATATGAACCCGACTGCGAGCTGAAGGGACGAAAGGGTTTTTTCTTTGACTCCTCCGGAAACCCCTCTTCTTATCCGCTGCTTTCTCCAGGATAGTATCAAGGACCGGACCAAAAACATATTCCCCTGAGAAGGGAATAGAACACAGCTTAGATTTGGAGGTTCTATCCCTCCCCAGGATTTCATCCACAGAGCACGTCTTGCCGAATTGGACAAGGCTGCTCCTTTTGCGGCGAATCTCACCGTCTCCGCCGAAGCATCTGCTAAAAAGCTGTTGCAGATCTGAGTAACGGAAGGGAGTTAATCAATTCCTCTCTAGGTGCTCCATTTTTGATCTGTTCTTCTAACTCATTGAGCCATATATACATGGCTCTAGACACGGAGGTGGCCGCAATATTCGTTTTATATCAAACATAGATGTTTCCCAACATCTTTTGAGGAGTGAGTCGGCCTTCCTTTCCATAGGATCTTTCAACTGTGAAGAATCCTCAAAGGGCAGGGAAGTTTTTTAACCACCTTGGCCACCTGGATGTCGATTTTAGGAACATCATTAAATAGCTTAATCTCAGAGGGGTCAAATAGTAATCGGTTCTTGAATTCTCTGCACAAGCCTAATTTCTTTTCCGGATCGGCCCATTCGTCTAGAATCATTTCTCTGACATTTCCATTCACAGGAAACACCTTAGTTTTCCTGGTTCTGAGACCCCAAACATCTCATCTTGTACCGACTTTGGTTTAGGGACATCTTCAATGCCCATAGTGGATCTAACAGCAGAAAGAAGGTCATTCATATCTTCCGAAGAGAAAAAATATTTCCTCTCACTTTCCACAATTTCACCTTCAGACAGGGCTTCATTACTACCCTGAAAAGAAGTAGAGGCTCTTTCTTCCATGTCCTCCGCATCGGAGGAGGATGGAACAGAGGGTCTGGCCTTCTTTGCGGGCGGTCCAGAAGATTTGAGGGAAGCGATAGAGGATTTAATTTCATTCTGTATGAGAGACTTGACTTCCGATAGAAAGGAAGGCTGTTCCTCTTTGATTAAATCCGAAATACATGTTTTGCAAAGCTTCTTTTGTAACTGTCTGGCAGTTTTTTTCCACAAGTGGCACATTTAATACTTTTACTTCTGACTCTGGGCTCTTTCACTCCCTGTAAGAGAGGAGCAACCAGAAGTCAGTAAACACAAAAGAAGCAGCAAAGATAACTTTTCTTCCCCATAGGGGTACTCACGCCTGGAGTAGCCGAGGATGGGTCCCCAGTATCCGACTGGGAAGATGGAGTAATCGGGGCTGACATGTAGACGCCGCACAGGTCCTTGCTTCTGTATCTTTCCCTCAGTATGGATACCGAGACTGACTGACCGCTTCACTGAGCGGCGTCTGACGTCATAAGCGTGCGCCTTGCCACGTCACCCCCAAGCTCCGCCCACCCGGAAGTGACCGCATGAACGCGGTATACCCGGTGCCGGCGGCAAAAAAATTAAGCGCGGTGAGCCTCCCGAGAGGAAGGGGGACCTGCGCACATGAAGGGGGAACACAGGCCACTTCAGAAAGCGGCGAGGATACTCCCGAACCTCCCCTATCCGGCAGTGACACAACGCAGTGCGCGCGGTCAGAAGCCAGAACCGGAGGTAAGGCATGCAGATGCTAGTGGGGGAGAGCAGGACACTCCTTAGAGAGCGACGAGAATCCCCCAGACTATAACCAAACCCAGCCCTGAAAAAAAAAAGGCAGGAGGGAAGGTAAAAAGGGGATTTAACAAAAAAAACCCTATAAAAATAAATAAAATAAAAAAAAAGTAAAGAAAAACTCTATTTCCACCTCCACCAGGAGGACATACTGTGAGGTGCCCCATAGGGACAGGAAAACACTGAGGGTGTGAGTGGGTGGTGGCTTTTTAAACTCTCTGTGTTCCTGCCCCTATAGAGGTCAAGGGTCATCTCTCTGTATGCCGTCATGGTGGATGAAATGGAAACGAAGTTTAATTCATATGCAAATGAGAACTCGCAAGTGAACTGCGCAAAACCAGCGGCAAGGTGGCGTTCACCGGCGCATGCACAATAGTTAAAGTGATGCCTTGCCCACAATGGGCATCACAGTTCGCATGCCCCGGCCCAGCGAGGCAGTGCGCAGGATCTTGGCCGGACCGAAGAATCGCGTAAGGGGAATAGGAGGGCGGGCAGAGGCGGGGAAACAATGAAAAAGGCAGAGCAGCCTGGGATCCAACACAGTGAATGCCGCCCCTGGGCACTTGCATGTGCTCATTTACATATGAATGAAACTTTGTTTTTCCAGCTTTTTAAAGAAAAGACAAAGGTACCATTATTCATCTATAGGTGTGCTATAGCACAATGTAAGCACTGTATAAGGCCATATGGAGGTGACAGACTCCCTTTAAATGGAGTCTCCTAGGATAGGGAATAAATGTCTGATCTCTTGGGGTCCAACCTGTGGGACCACCACTCTCTTCACTTTTACGGGACTGGAGTTGTAGTTTTGCAACAGCTGGAGGGCCGCAGTTTGGACATGCCTGCCTTAGGGTGATCACAGTCTGTTTCCCTTTCTCATATACACATCTTAGGCCTCATTCACACATAGGAAATTTGGTGGAAATTCTGCAGCAAAAAGTCACCAGCGGTCACACGGAATCTGCCTCCCACAGTAGTGGACGTGTCCTTTGTGCTGTCGTGCCTATAAACTGCATCCGCAATAAGGGCAGCGTGGCCTCCCATGGAGAACAATGGGAGGAGAATCCTACCCCTCTGCTTGCAGATTTTTGGAACAGAATCTGTCAAATTTCCAATTTCATAAGCGCCATGTGAACGAGGCCTTAGGAAGCCCATTTTTGCTTTTTAGGAGTCTAGTAGAGAACCTGTGGAAGCCATTTCCATTGTACTTCAGGAGAATATAATACAGGGGACGGAGCAGGAAACACCCGTTCTGGCTCAGAGAGGGTGCTCCCAAGCAGGGGACCACCCCTCCATGATGTCCATATCCCCTAATAGTCAACCCATTTCTGTCGCTATGGCCATCATGACCACTGGTAGCCATGTGGCATTGAACTAAAGGTGGCAATATTCCTTCAATGGCCAACAGGTAACCCTGTGGACATCATGCGCACCAGCTTATCTCCCTGGATAAGAAAGGATTGGGCATGCTGAAATGGTACATGCCTGATCCTTCTTTCTCCCGATCTCTTTGGGCAAGAGCTGGCTCATCTGACCTTGCTCTTATATGTATGAAGCAACCAATTTCTGATATGGAATGAGACTGACTGGCAAGCCTGTGTGCCCATTCTTATGCCCACACCTGTACTAACCTGCTCAGCTGGGACGCCCAGATATTCTAGGAGTTGTCGGAGAAGCTCCAAAAGCAGAGACATTTCTAAGCCGTGTAGATGACTCAGTCCACAGCACAACGTCTTCACATTCCGCACATCCCCGGCTTCTCACCCTGGAAAACAATGAAACGTTATGTGCTGTCACCGCCACTGTTCTGTTATCAGTCACTTCAGACCGAGGAGGGGCTGACACAGGAATAGCCTGGAAGGTCAGAAGACCATGTGACTGCTATGGGCCCACGGAAGGGGGGCAGTGCTGAACCCCATCTCTTCCCAACAAGAAAACGCTGCCTATTCACTAGCAGGAGCCCAATGCAAATAGATTACTACTGATTGCAATGGAAACTGTAAGCGTATACGCTGAGCTCCCCCTAGTGGTGGCTGCAGACAGACAGTTTTGCATATATGCACCTCCTCCACTTTTTCCAACATAGAAGTCAGATAAACTAGGTGAGGTGCAGGCGACTTTTTACTACAATTTCTTCTGCTTCAAGGGGTTGTCTGGGACGAAATACTTTTCCCCTTATGCTTGCAGCCTGCCTCTACTAGGGACAGAACCATACTTACCTGCTCCCTTCCTCTCTTGTGGACACATCATGCTGAAGCCAGAGGTTGCCTGTAACAGATCATGTGACCATGCCAGGGCGGAAGTGAACAAGCCACGGAATGGAAGATGGTAAATGGAGGCAGGCTGCAAGCATCAGGGAAAAAATATTTAGTCCAGGACAAACCCTTTAAGCAGAAGAATTTTTTTTAAAAACTCGCAATGAAAAGCTGCCCTAGACAACCCCATTAATAAAAATGGGACAGTGCTCTTTATGTTCTATGTTGCCTGAGTGTCTGATGCACAGGTACTAAGAAACTGGGTGGGGGAGGGGCGCCCTACTAAGCGTGCACCCTAGTATACGGCAGATCACATGGCCGCGGTACAGTATTATCACTCACAGTCCCGAAGCAGTCTCCGCCACAGCTCATCCGTGTCCGCCCGGCCCGTGACAGTGCTCGGTGCCCTCCGCTCAGCTTCGATCACAGACGAGACTCATTCAAACGCAGCGCTGCGAGATCACGTCCCGCGCTATGATTGGACCGTTCAGTTCTGTGAGGACATGTGACAGATTCCGCAGCCAATCAGCTGCCGGTGTCACTGTGGGTTGGGCGAGGTAACGGTCGCCGAGTCCCTGAGGCAGGAGAGCTGCTGTGAGCGGACAGCTGACGGCGGTGCTGCCGACAGGAAAAGCGGGACCGGGAGGTCTGGGACGCGCCCGTTATAGCCGGCCGGTGAGATGTACGTGTGCGCTGGGAATGCGTTTTATTTCGTGTCCTGTGACGGTATTCCTAATGTAAAGCTGTCAGTGTTCTGATAGTCTTCACAGACCCTCCGCTATGGTATAGGTGGCAGTGCACATAACTGAGCCGAACGGAACCTGAGGACCCCATAGACTATAATGGGGTCCCTTAGGTTTCCGCTCAGAGGAAGATTTTTCCTACTGCATGCACTACCAGTCTCCGCTCCTAAATTATCTTCTGAGCGGACACCCGAACAGACCCCATTATAGTCTATGGGGTCCTCAGGTTCCGTTCTGCTCAGTTATGTGCGGTCCTTTCCGTTCTCCTGTCCCAGTACGTGCCCCCTGGTGAACTGATAGTGCTGAGGCAGGGGTGGGGCTGTTTTGGAAAAGGTCATATGTGCCACCAGGGATGGACTGACCGTGGGCCAATGCATAGGGGGCCACCTGAGCCCTCCTCGGGGCCACTAGGCAGGTCTTCCCTTCTGACTCCTGAATCGAACTGTATTCCCATCCTGAGACAACTGGAGTAGGAGGAGGGAAGGGGGCAGCTGGCACTGGCCACCACAGAGGAGCAGTTTTTGGGCCTGACCTGCTGGGTGGTATAATGCGCCGCAGTATGGTATTGCTGGCCCCGCCTACTTTTGTTGCCCTGACTTCTGTCAATTTGGACCTATCTACAACATTGGACCTTTTTTCCATGGCCACTTTAAAGGGTTTTTCTGGGATTTTAATATTGAGGACCTATCCCTAGGATAGGTCCTCAATATCAGATCAGTGGGGGTCCACTCATAGTAATGCCCTTATGGAGCTAAGCTGCAGTGTAAAGCATGACAAACAATTTGCCTCTACATCAGTGCATGAAGCTGACACAGAGACACTTGCTGTACCTCAGTGCGCAGGGCATAGTGGCGTTACACTGAGCTGAGAGAGTAGAACGCTGCATCAGAACTGGGGGTTCAGCACTGGAAATGAGGGGTTCACTTCACACCCAAAACACATATTATTACATACTGCAGTCACGAGGGTTGGGCGATATCAAAAATATTGCCACGATAACGATATTAAGAAATTTATCGCGATAACGATATATATCACGATAAATGCACATTTAGAAGAAAAAAACACTTGGAGACATTATACTGTATGGGGGCAGCGCAAGGAGACGTTATACTGTATGGGGGCAGCCGCAAGGAGACATTATACTGTATGGGGGCAGCCACAAGGAGACGTTATACTGTATGGGGGCAGCCGCAAGGAGACGTTATACTGTATGGGGGCAGCCACAAGGAGACGTTATACTGTATGGGGGCAGCCACAAGGAGACGTTATACTGTATGGGGGCAGCCACAAGGAGACGTTATACTGTATGGGGGCAGCCACAAGGAGACGTTATACTGTATGGGAGCGGCCACAAGGAGACGTTATACTGTATAGGGGCAGCCGCAAGGAGACATTATACTGTATGGGGGCAGCCACAAGGAGGCGTTATACTGTATGGGGGCACAAGGAGACGTTATACTGTATGGGGGCAGCCGCAAGGAGACATTATACTGTATGGGGGCAGCCACAAGGAGACGTTATACTGTATGGGGGCAGCCACAAGGAGACGTTATACTGTATGGGAGCCACAAGGAGACGTTATACTGTATGGGGGCAGCCACAAGGAGGCGTTATACTGTATGGGGGCAGCCGCAAGGAGGCGTTATACTGTATGGGGCAGCCGCAAGGAGGCGTTATACTGTATGGGGGCAGCCGCAAGGAGACATTATACTGTATGGGGGCAGCCGCAAGGAGACATTATACTGTATGGGGGCAGCCACAAGGAGACATTATACTGTATGGGGGCAGCCGCAAGGAGACGTTATACTGTATGGGGGCAGCCGCAAGGAGACATTATACTGTATGGGGGCAGCCACAAGGAGACATTATACTGTATGGGGGCAGCCGCAAGGAGACATTATACTGTATGGGGGCAGCCGCAAGGAGACGTTATACTGTATGGGGGCAGCCGCAAGGAGACGTTATACTTTATGGGGGCAGCTGCAAGGAGACGTTATACTTTATGGGGGCAGCTACAAGGAGACGTTATACTGTATGGGGGCAGCCGCAAGGAGATGTTATACTGTATGGGGGCAGCCACAAGGAGACGTTACACTGTATGGGGGCAGCGGCAGCTACAAGGAGATGTTATACTGTAAGGGGGCAGCGCAAGGAGACGTTATACTGTAAGGGGGCAGCGCAAGGAGACGTTATACTGTATGGGGGCAGCGCAAGGAGACGTTATACTGTATGGGGGCAGCACAAGGAGACGTTATACTGTAAGGGGCACAGGGGCAGCCGCAAGGAGACGTTATACTGTATGATGCACTGTTATGGGGGGGCACTGTGGCTGGCGTACTGTTATGGGGGCACTGTGGCTGACGCACTGTTATGGGGGGGCACTGTGGCTGACGCACTGTTATGGGGGGGCACTGTGGCTGACGCACTGTTATGGGGGGGCACTGTGGCTGACGCACTGTTATGGGGGGGCACTGTGGCTGACGCAATGTTATGGGGGGCACTGTGGCTGACGCACTGTTATGGGGGGGCACTGTGGCTGGCACATATATAGCATCTTATGCTATATATGTGTCATCCACAGATCCCCCATAACAATGTCAGCCACAGACCCCCAACACTGTAATGTCTTTAGAAGTAGCCCGACTTTAATAACTATTGTTGCGCAGGCTCCCGGGCAGCTCTCTGTTCCTCTATCCGCCGTCTGCTCCTTCATTCATAAAGTGGGCGGAGCATGGAGGAACAGAGATTAACTACATAAATACTGGATAAGAGCTGTGGGGCCGGTGCAGTGTTACTCTGCAGTAATACACCGGCCCCGCAGCTCTTATCCAGTATTTATGTAGTTAATCTCTGTAGAAGTAGCCCGACCTTAAAGGGAACCTGTCATCAAAAAATACCATTTAAATGTGTTAACGGTACCTCCTAGTGCCCGCAAACTGGGCACAGCGCGGCACAGCGCACGAAAGGAAGACGGCGCATTGTATGCACGGGAGCCGGGACCGCGCTCCAGCCGCCCTTTACTGCGCATGCGGCCTTAGAGCGCGGTCCCGGCACTGCGATCACGGCTGTCAGTCAAGGAGCCAGGGGGCGGAGAGAGCACTGTGGAGAGACGCCTAGGCCGCTGCCCCCATGAGTTCAAGCCTGACTTGAAGCACGGGGCAACGGCAGAATAAAAGTGCAATTTCTCAATGAGGCTAAGAGTGAAAATAGGAAGAAAAGGTGCATGTGGACACAGTTTGCGGGCACTAGGAGGTACTGTTAACACATTTAAATGGTATTTTTTGATGACAGGTTCCCTTTAATAACTATTGTTGCGCAGGCTCCCCGGGCAGCTCTCTGCTCCGCCTGTCTGCTCCGCCCACTTTATGAATGAAGGGGCAGACGGCGCATGGAGGAGCAGAGAGCTGCCCGGGAGCCTGCGCCACAATAGTTATTAAGGTCCGACTACTTCTAAAGAGATTAACTACATAAATACTGGATAAGAGCTGCGGGGCCGGTGCAGTGTTACTCTGCAGTAATACACCGGCCCCGCAGCTCTGATCCAGTATTTATGTAGTTAATCTCTTTAGAAGTAGCCCGACCTTATTAACTATTGTGGCGCAGGCTCCCGGGCAGCTCTCTGTTCCTCCATGCTCGCCTGTCTGCTCCGCCCACTTTATGAATGAAGGGGCAGGCGGCGCATGGAGGAGCAGAGAGCTGCCCGGGAGCCTGAGCAACAATAGTTATTAAGGTCCGGCTACTTCTACAGAGATTAACTACATAAATACTGGATAAGAGCTGCGGGGCCGGTGCAGTGTTACTCTGCAGTAATACACCGGCCCCGCAGCTCTGATCCAGTATTTATGTAGTTAATCTCTTTAAGTAGCCCGACCTTATTAACTATTGTGGCGCAGGCTCCCGGGCAGCTCTCTGCTCCTCCATGCTCCGCCTGTCTGCTCCGCCCACTTTATGAATGAAGGGGCAGACGGCGCATGGAGGAGCAGAGAGCTGCCCGGGGAGCCTGAGCAACAATAGTTATTAAGGTCGGGCTACTTCACTGCGGGGCCGGTGCTAAATTCCCGGCAGAGCCCGCTACTTACTACATGTCCCGGGCGCCAGGAATTCGGCCCTGACATGGATGTTTTAGGAGCGGTCGGCACACGTGCGACCGCTCCTATGACGTCATTAAATACCGCGGTTATTAGGAAACTGTGATATCGCCATATCGCAGTTTCTTAATACCGCGGTATATCGCAGCCACCGGTATATTGCCCAACCCTACAGTCACCTCTCGCCTAAAGTCATTGTCTCCACAGAAGTCACTCTCATCATCCTCTACACTGTCACTTGCAAGTTGCTTGCAGAGGAATGAAATCCCGACTCCCGTGGCACAGGACACTAAAGTTTCTCACTGGGCGCTAGGCAAGCCAGTTAGCAGCCGGCTCTGCTAGCACTGCTAATGCTGATTGGCCGCGGCCCAGCAGCGAGACCGCATAGAGTGCTAGGCGGGACTCCGGTGGGTGCAGCACTAGCCTCTGATGATGTGTTGAGTAAAGGCAGTCCCCAAGGGCAGAACAGAGGATGCAGGGAGTTGGAAAGCAGAGCCTGAGCCCGGACATGGACTCATGACAGGAGCGAGAAAAAATTTGGATGTGGTCCATGGTACATCCACATTTTTTACGGACCTGTTGACCTTAATGGGTATATGGTCTGGAGATAGGTTTCTGACAATGCAAAACTTTCCCCTATCCACAGAATATCTGGGACCACCACTGATCACGAGCACTGGATCCTGTATCCCCTCATGCGTGCATATAGCTACTCTGTTCACTGTCTATGGGACTGCTGGAGATAGCCAAGAATAATGTTTAGCTGTTTCCAGAAGTCTCATAGACATTGAATGAAGCAGAACGGAACATGCAGGGCTCCAGATGGCGACCAAAACGGTCCCCAATGCGCCTTAAAATTTGCAGATGGCAACAAGACTTTTTAGTCTAGTCGCCATTTGCAACTGGACGGCCGCGCTGTAGCTGTAGGATGCGCTGTGTATCGCTGCGCAGCCTAGTATGCTATGTTGTCGTCACTAGCACAGTGCGCTAGTCCCTCCCTCACCACTGTGACGCGGCTGCTGCTGCCACCAATGGGGAGATAGCAGGGAGGAGGAGGAGCTGTGGCCACTGCGCTACCAATGAATGTAATTAACTTATTAATTCAAGTGTAGGCTGCGGTATCACAGACCCGGCACCCGGCCTCAATAACAGGGCATGCGATCCGTGGGGTTAATTGCCGCGGATCGCATGCCCTGTTATTGAGGCCGGCTGCTGGGTCTGTGATATTAAAATATAAAGAAATATTTCCGCTGCAGTGAACGACAGAAGAAAAAAAAATCTAAACCGCGCAATTAGCTATTTTTAGTCACCTTGTCCCCCAGAAGATGTCACTGGATGTGAGAGGTATGTAGTTCTGTATTCTATAGAGCTGGCTCACTACTGTGACCTGTGTCTCATCTTCTCTGTCAAGTCCTTTTTTAAATTATAATTTATGCATTTTAAATTTGGCGACTAAATTTTTCAGTTTAGGAGCCAATGGCTCCTGGTTATTTTTTTTTAGTCTGGAGCCCTGACATGGTTGACCTACCATTCCATTTCTTTGGGGACACAGGATCCCCATTCTCATGATCATGGGGGACCTATGAGTCCTCTCCTCACTATCAGATGCTTATCCCCATCCAGTTGACTATGAAGATTTATAAAGAGGCTCAGATACACCACTAAATATACACTGACTTCTTTATTAACTGCAAGGTATCAAATGTACAGTAGATCTTCTCATTAGAAGTCAGGGCACTGGTCTTAAATGTGGCCCTGTTGATGATGGGCCTTTGACTCACGAAGAGTCGGGCCTTCAGCACTCAGGAGAGGAAAAACCCCCAGTGGAGGAAACCTCTAGGGAACCATGGCTGAAGGACTGCCCTTCCCCTAGGCGGTGGAGGAAAACGATGGCACTTAACAAGGACAGTAGATTTTTGAACGTCAAGTGCGTTGACTTCTGCAGAGACCAATCCTGGAATCTGCCTTTTGATACAGCAGAAAAATCACTTCTTCGGTGAATACATCTGACTGCGGAAAGTCCGGTAAATGACAAAGTCCAGTGGTAAATACAGCGACCGAGCCCGGAATCTGCCTCTTAATGCAGCAGGAAACTCACTTTGGTGAATATATCTTTCTGCGGTAAGTCCAGTGAATGTCAAGTCCAGTGGTTATTGCAGAGACCAAGCACGGAATCTGCCTTTGATGTAGCAGGAAACTCACTTCTTTAATGAATACGTCTGACTGCAGAATGTCCGGTGGGTGAGTACAGAGACCGAGCCTGGAATCTGCCTCTTGCTCAAGCGTAGATCATCTGATCCTGACACGGTTACCACCATGTCGTTGACTTGTGGTAGAGTCATCACCTCCCGCTGTATCTCATAATTATTGCTGGGACACAGTGAGACCCCCCGCTTTGGCACAGTGATCTGCAGATGCAAAAAATATAACTAATTATGACTGAACATGGAGCAGCGGAAAATTATATATAGGTGACACACAACTTACTCCTGTCACTGTGGGTCATTGTAATCCCTTTAACTGTATTAAACTTGGGCCCATGTTTCTAACAGCGATTCCAACGCTTATTGGCTGTTTATAGCCTTGTTCTGGGACCCACTGCTGTATCTAACATAAATATAATACACCTTATAATTGTAGGCTGATTTATTTTCATATATCTTTAAAGAGTTTGGAGCTCAGTTTTCCTGATACAAATCGCCAAAACCCCTGCTTTCTTACACACTTCCACAGTTAAAATTCTTGGAGCCATTGCTCAAGGTGATCTACATATCAAGGTCAATGGGAGCTCCCCCTAGTGGTGACTGCAGGCAGTTAGAATTTTATCATACTTATATACCATGTATCAGGCGACTTGGATGATTTTCCACTAATGGCCACTGCTCTGCTCATCTTCATGGAGAACCTAAACCCTAAATTATTCTGTGTCATCACTCTGGTGCCTCCAGAACCTGACATCATGTCTGTTATTATGAACTCCTGTCATAAATCACGTTACATTTTATGACTCCGGTAACAACAATCTTACCTTATTTAGGGATCTTTTTGGTTGTTATGACCAATATCTTCTTTCAGGGGTCACTGGTGAAGATCAGGAGATGGTTTATTCTGCGGCTCATTTTGTCTCGGACCTCTGGTGATCTGATCTGCTGCAATTGCCTTCTTAACCCCAGGCTGTTTTTATTTCCAGTGGTGACCAGTTGATACCGCTGTGTTCAAGTTATACAGAAAACACCATAAATATCAAGAAACAGAAAAATCACAAATCTTCAACATACCCAATGAAGACACAAGATTTTCTCATGGATGCGGTCTCTATCATCTGATAGTCCGACACATGTTCCCGGGATACAACTGCCTGATAATCAGGTCTTTAGGACCCAGTTAAAATAATAAATTAGGATACCCCCCTTATTAATAGGTATACCTATACAACGCTCCAGATGGCGATCAAAATGGTCGCCAATGCGCCTTAAAATTTGCAGATGGTGACAAGACATTTTAGCCTCGGGGCCCATAGGCTAAAAAGGCCAATGTTTGTGGGATTTGATTATCCCAAACCTTTGGTGATTGAGTACTTACTACACATACATATATTATCACATGAGAAGACATTATTACAATCAGTACATGAAGATGATCAAACTTAGAAAAGTCACTGGTTACTTACCGATGCCGACAAGTCTGTGGGTTCTAGACCTGTACCATGGGTCAGCGGTTGTAATCTTGGGTTGGGTAGAGACTTCAGTTTTGGTGATGTAGCTGATCTAGGTCTGTTTCAGTAATATCAGGCTTCTGGTCAGGGCAATCTCTTGGCCCATCATAGACTGGACATGTCATAAAAGACATGGAGTCGCTAATTGACCTTTTTGGGAAAGCTTGTGATTCTGCAGGCAGGATTTTAGATGGTCTCTCATCACGTTGTGCTGGAAGATCGCTGTGGGTTGACCGTCATCTGCCAGAAACTCAAAGGCAAATGATATGGCGAATACCCCACAGTCATAGGTGTTTTTCTGCTGATCCACGTTCAGAAACTTGAGATGTTTCAGGGGCTCATTGACCACAACACTGTAGATGTTATTAATCTGCTTGCAAACAGGTAGAGGCAAATTGCTGGTCTTGATGCTGTCGGCCACTAGGATGTCGCCATTTTTGAAGCAGGTGGTCAGCCAGTGCACTCTGTCCTCGTCGTAGTGGATTTGTACGGCCTTCTTTAGAACACTATACCCTGGAAAAAGAATAGCGGCGGCGGGCTGCAGGCAAATCAAAGTCCCCAAACTGATTCTGCAGGAGATCCTGGGCCTTGTTAATGAAGTCATCATCCAGCATGCCTTCCTGGCCGCTGCTCTTCAGGATGGATAAGTGCTCCGGAGACAAGTTGTTCTGTGCTCTACAGGTATAGGCCATCTCCACGTGTGCTGTTCCCAGCTACGGCCTTCCTACATCTTTGGTAGATGGAGTGGACGTGTTTTCTGCCGCCGCCCTTTTGGCTGGTGGAAATGTCTTGGTCTGACTGTCATTGGAGGTTGGTGCTTTCCTTTTGAGACTGGCTTTGGAAGCTTCACAAGATGCCTTCAAAGGGTCTTCAGCAGAGTCGTACATTTTCTTGTCCAATGTTTAAGGGTTTCAAAAGACATCATCGAATCATTGTTTTTGACGAGTCTTTCTATTAAATCGTTGCTTACAGCTGGGTGTTTTTTTTTAGCAGGTGGTGCTTTGTGGACAAGGAATGGCTCTACAGCATCAGCATCCCGGGGTCTTTTTTGTGGGGGTTTCCCACTTTCTGGTTTTTCTCCCAGGGAAATGCATTGTGGTATTAGGGGCCCCTCATGTGCAACTTTTGGATCAGTAATAAAATCGGTTGGTGTCTTCTCAGCTGTGTCATGGCAGATGATGTGGTTTTTACGTCTTAAGGCAACTGACCTGAAGAAGCTCCTGGCCTGTGTCATGATGGATGATTTTTTTGGCCAGGAAGCTGGAGTTCCTCATCAGTTCTCCATTTTTGATTCAGTTTCCTGAATCGGGTCAGAAGGAATGAGTCAATCGACATGCAGGATAAGAAAGAGTTGACCAGCAGCCGCCGATCAACATAGCACCGATGCCTATGAATCCTCATGATAGCGTCCAATCTTCTTTCTCAAGTTGTGTGCATCCAACATGGAGTCACACCTTCACAAATTCATCATTGTGATGTCATCCAGTGACATCACAGCTGTAGGCCCAGTTCTAGAACATTCTATGCAAATGTGGAGACATCAGAATACTTTGCTAGGATGAAGGCCAGATTATTTTGACCATTTAATGGCCAGAGCATCTAATATGTTAATGAACTAAGATATATGGATAGTGTTTGTCTGGATGCAGATTCTCAGTTTTCGAGAATACCTTTTAGAGTACATTTTCTATTTCACATTTTTAGTTTGATTTGGTTTCTGTGTTTTTTTTTTATTTTTTTTTTATATGTATCGTTTTCAAAATTTAGGTGCCTTTATATCAGGGGTCGACAAATCCCAGGCGCCAGGTTGCCATGGCGACCAGGAATTTGGTCCTGGGTATTTGTCAGCCTGTTTGCAAAGTTGGCCGGGCGCAGGGTCGGCGCGTCCTAGGAGCGCCGGCCCCCCGTCATGCTGCAGCCGCCCGAGCGCTCTATAGAGAGCCTCAGGCGGCTGCAGCACTGCTCCATGAGGGCGCAGCATAAAGAGAGGGACTGACAGGAGGGAAGCGCTCAGCGCTCCCTTCTGTCACTCCCTCATTGTAGCATGGCCGAGCCCTGTATGGTCCGCGGGTTCGGAGAGCATCTGTCTCCTGTACCCGGCCGGACTGACATGAAGTGCGCACACAGTGTGCACTTCCTGTCAGTCCGCCCGGGTACAGGAAACTAAAGCTCTTGTACCCGTGGAGCATACAGAGACTGACAAGGGGGGAAGTGAATGACAAGAAGGGGGGAAAGATAATGACAAGAAGGGGGGAGGAGAATGACAAGGGGGGGGGGGGGGGAGTGAATGACCAGAGGGGGAAATTGAATGACAAGGGGGGGAAAGAGCTGGGCGTTCTAGTGATGCGGGGACTGCAGAGGCTGAGCGCCAGCTGGGGGTTGTAGTGCTCAGTAAAATGTCATGGTGCCCGCTGTGTTTCTGCCGTCCGGACCCCTCTGCCCTCTCCTCCGGACCCATCTGCCCTCCCCTCCGGACCCTGTAATCCTTGTAAGGGTTTCCACTAGGGCTGCACGATATGGGAATTTTGTGCGATTGCGATTAGGGCCCTAAAAATTGCGATAACGATATGCGATGCGATATTTTAAGGGAATTGTGCTAGAGGTCTATCTGCTTGGATTTTCAAGGTAAAAGCACACACAGATGACTGATAATGTGAAATGTAGTTATGCTGAACTCAAGAACTGAAATGCACAGCGATTTTCAAAATAAAATACATACTTGTATTACTGCAAAAGTACAAAATACAAAACTTGCCATTTTCCTAATATCCCTGCACAGAACAGATAAATAAAATAGATATAAGAACAAGTGTTCATTAAAATAACGACTTTCCACCAGCCGCTCCTCCCTCCCCGCACTGTAACTGTTGTATCGCTGGCCGCACTGTGCATCATAGCGCTGGAGATACAGTGTCATGTAGAAAGTCAACCATCGCTTTATAAGACGCACTGCTATTCCCCCACACTTTTGGGGGGAAAAAAGTGTGTCTTATAAAGCAAAATGTACTGTAATATAATTGCAGCATTTTTGGGTCAGCAAATTGCGATATGGCGATTAATTGCGATTGCTTTCGCGATATATTGTGCAGGCCTAGTTTCCACATGTCATGGCGGCCGCAAGTGGCGATCACTTAGACGCTGGCAGCGTCTGACGTGTCATATAACCTATTGAAGAGGGGAAGCATTATGGGGGGCCCTACATACTCGCACATTATGGGGGGCACTATGGAGAAGAGGGGAAGGAGCACAATGGGGGCATCTACTGGGGGCCCTATGTACTGGCATGCATAATTGGGGGGGCTCTATGGAGAAGTGGGGGGGGGATCACTATGGGGGCATCTATCTATACGCAGCTCCGCCTGGCTCCTAACTTTTTTAGCTGGCTCCTAGATTCCAAGGAAAGTTGTCAAGCCCTGCTTTATATTAAATAAAACACTCTAATCCTTTAAAGGGTTTCTGTCACCAACTTTTGACATTATAAGCTGTCTGACATTAGCTATGTGCTAATGTCAGACCAGCCTGATAATGTCCTTATTATAAAAATCGGATGTATATATAGTCCGAAAAACTTACATTTATTATATTTAAATTAGCCTCTAGGAGCTGGGGGGGCGTTGCCCTGCTCCTAGCGGCTCCGTCCGGCAACCTGCTGGCACGCCCCTTCACACTTTGATTGACAGTGCAGGGCAGCGATCCTCCTGCACTGTCTCGTTCTGAATCGCGCGCCGCGCCGCCGCTCTGTATTCGGCGCAGGCGCGGTGAGCAGAGGACAGCAGGCACCAGCGTCCTCTGCTCACCGCGCCTGCGCCGAATACAGAGCGGCGGCGGGCGCGCGATTCAGAACGAGACAGTGCAGGAGGATCGCTGCCCTGCACTGTCAATCAAAGTGTGAAGGGGCGTGCCAGCAGGTTGCCGGACGGAGCCGCTAGGAGCAGGGCAACGCCCCCCCTGCTCCTAGAGGCTAATTTACATATAATAAATGTAAGTTTTTCGGACTATATATACATCCGATTTTTATAATAAGGACATTATCAGGCTGGTCTGACATTAGCACATAGCTAATGTCAGACAGCTTATAATGTCAAAAGTTGGTGACAGAAACCCTTTAAGTAAAATTACAGAATTTGAGATGCAGATGCTGCAGAACCTCTTTTCTGAAAAGAAAGGAAGAGATTCCTGTCCACCGTTGATTGTTTGGATAAGGCCTCGTCCTTCTCATAAGAAGGTCTTCAGTATATGAGATGTGTATTTTTGTGCTGTGCCCACACTGGTAATTTTGCTGTACTGACAGGCTGGCTGTATAACTCGGCTTCTTCTGTATGCTGCACCTCTTCTCTGTAGTCTGACTCTAGGTTATTCCAGGGAACTTTCCTCCTGGCTCCTGAGACTGTAAGCTTTGGCCTCCGTGGCTAGCAGAGCTTAAGGTTCTCTGAATGTCGTGGACGCGTCCAGCAGAGACGTGCCCCTGCACACCCTTCCCCTAGTTGGGGGTAAACTAGACTGGAAATAACTGGTCCTCACCCTTCCTGCAGGAAATAGGACCAGCCCACTTCTCTCCAGAAGGGGGTTAGAACGGATTGGAAAGTTCTATTCTATCTAAGCACAGCTCTGCCGTGTTTGCTGCCACCTGCTGGTGAATCGGGTACAGTACATGAACATAACAGTTGCAAACAGATTAGAAATACACAGTGTGGAGGACCTGGAATAAATGCATAAGATGACATGACCAATAAAGACAGTAGCAAGGTGCAGAAGTGGTAACACCACTCTGGGGTTTTACACTAGGAAGCCTGGTGAATCGACCCGATGACAGGGTGCCCATGAGAGGCGACTCTAAGGAAAAAATGGTGGATTTGGCAGCTTTGTAAAGTGCCCACATTGCAAGATATCATCTAGGTGACTGTCCATGGGAAGTAGAATTTTGGGGCATATGGGCGTCAGAGTGAACCCAGTCTTCCTTTTGGGTCATGAAGGTGCAGTCCTTCTCTATTGAGAACCTATGGAGCAGTCCATTATGTAATGGAGCAGCAGCGTGTATGTGGGATCTGCCATGACATTCATACGGGTACCTGGGTGCCCCTGTATTGTGGTTAGTAGGGTTCCCAGCAGGCGAATCCTTTACCCCGTGGATAGGAGAGTAGATAATGGTGGCACAGCCCCTTTAACAGCAGCTCAGACAACCCATAATTGTGCATAAAATATAAAAAAAGAAGTGATTGTGTGTGGACACTACTTGGGTCCCCTCTGTCAGACATGGAAGAAGTTCTGTGGATTTCTCAGCACAAATCCGTGGTGTACATTATAATACATGTGCATGAGGTTTTAGGAAGACCCTCCGGGCATAGTGTAAATATTCCGCCCAGAAATAGGATCAGGGTGCGGATTTCCATATCTGCAGCGTTCTCCTTGTGTGAAAATCTTGTAGATTTGTTCCCTTCACTGCATAGGGAAGAGTTCGCTGGAAATCCACCGCACAATGCACAGGTGACGCGCAGATTTTGCAGTGGATTTACAGCACATTTTTGGCCATATCCATGCTGGACTCGTGGACTAAGGCTTCATTCACACAGCCGTGTTTAGATTTCAGCCCACAAAATATGGATACCTTTCATGTGCATTCCATATTTTTCTCGCTCCCCCCCCCCTTAAGTACCAGGCCCATTTTTGTTTTTGCATTTTCGTTTTTTTTTCCTCCCCATGTTGAATGTTCCAATAGCGATAACTTTATGATATGATGGCTTATTTTCTGCGAGACAAGATGCGTTTTTTAACGGCACCGTTTTAGTTATAATTTCTGTCATTGGAATACAGGAAAAAAAAATTGTGGGTTAAATTGAAAAAAACACAATTCCAGCAAGGTTTTTTGGGTTTTGACATCAAGGGTCATCAGGCTAGAACCTGGAATCTAATAGAGATTGCCGCTCCCTCATCTGTAGGGCCGAGAGTTGGCTGTATGATACAGAGGCCCGCTCCATACATCCCCTGCACCACCGCGACGTACCGGTACATCATGGTGGCTTAAGGAGTTAATAGAAAGGACTATTCTCTTCGGAAATAGGACTCCGAACAGGACGTGTTCTCTAATTTTGTCTGTCTGAAAAATGCAGATGGCCCATGGATAAAAAATATGGTCGTGTGCACGAAGCCTTAGCTTAGATGTCTAGAGACGTCATCCATTTCGTCACTTACCTGCTCATGTGTCTTCTCTACTCTTACCTACCTTACAGCTTCACTCAAAAATGGATGCCGTGTCTGTTGTCACCCATCTGAGGAACCTGGCGTCTGAGCCACAGAATAGAGCCAGTATTGTGAGGGACAGGAGTTGCCTGGCTGGTCTCATCCTTTTTCTTAGTCATCAGGAAGCACGCGTGGTTGAGGCAGCTCTTCAGGTGAGCATTTATAGAACACTCGAAAGAGAGTATCTCTGTATTAGGCTCCATTCACACGACCGTATGTTGTCCGCAAAAAAACTGATCCGTTTTTTTGCGGACAGTTCAGCATGTCCGCAAAAAAATGTATTGCATTCCGTTTTTTTAGCTGATCCATAGACTACAATAGGGTCATGTCCTGATTTTCACTGACAAGTATAGGACGTGTTTCATTTTTTTTGCTGGGATGTGCAATGGAAGAAAAGGGCCCCATAGAAGTCAATAGGACAGCATCTAATCCGCAAAAAAACGGAGACAACATACGGTCGTGTGAATGGAGCCTTAGGCTGTATTCACATGCTGCAGCGGAAGTGCACCTGCGATGTGACTGAAAGCCCCCCAGGCATGGAAATCCAGAGTTTTAAATACCTCTGATAAAAGCTTGGTTTTGCAGCTAAATGTCCGTTAAGTGCTGATTCATTAAAATGAAATTGCAGCTGCAGCGTGTGAACACAGCCTTAAGATTTTTCTACTGATGGTGTGTCCTCCAGATAAGCTATCAATATTTAATCAGCAGGGGTCCGACATACCGCACCCCTGACAATCAGCTCTTCCCAAGTAGCTCTTCCCCTGGAAGTAACCAGTTCCCTCCACTATGTAGTGGGCAGACCTGGGGTGGAGCAGCCAATGGCAGACGGGGACGAGCCTCCCTAGCGTCACCCGCGATGCTAGAGAAGCTCCAGTCCCCCCAATCACCGCCTGCCATTGGCTGACAAACCCAACCCCCACACACACACACCGGATGTTTTCATCTGCGCACGGGGAGAAGCAGGAGCGGCGCGGGGAGCCAGGTAAGTATAATTAATGTGAGGGGCCCGGCCTATGGGGAGCTTTTTATACTCTTAGATAACCCCTTTAAGGAACAATAGTATGAGGCCTGTATGTAGCCACTACTAACCTCAATATCGAAAAGCACCCCCCTCTCTTCTGTAATCTTCAGCCTTGGATATACTTTATTATTATGGAGTGGCTTACCCGACCTGATCACCTTCACAAATGAGAGCAATTTTAGTACAAATCAATCCCAAGCTTTAAATCTCCCTTCTGCAATATGTTTTGTCCTCTATTTCTTTCACAGACCATTCACTACCTATGTGAAAATCCTCATCATTGTGAAATAATGAGAAGTGAGCTTGGTATGATGGTGAGTCTGGAGAACATAAGGAACAGGTAACTCTTCCTGCAAAGGCTCAATGTATGCAGCATCTGTTTCTCTTCATAGTGAGGTCAAAACGTTAGAGTACACATTCAATAGCCGTCAGCCGATCCTTCGGGTGACAGCTGTCTATCCTGACTTCCCCAGGCACACACAAATGGCAATGTGCTAATGACATAGGCAGTGGCACGTCTTTTGGCAGTTTTAGGCTCTGTTCACACCTGCGATGGATATTCCATTAGGAGTCTGCATCACAGATTCTGTCGTTTTTGCATGAAAAAAAACAGACCTCATTTATTATAAGCCAGTGAGGTCTGGATCAGCCCCAGCGATGTGGCTTACATTATAAGGGCTGTGGACATAGCCTACAGGTGTTGTAAGGTTTCAGCCCTGTCCTGTTTAGCAGGATCCCCGACATTGCTCTGTTATCGCTGGGGAAAGGTTGTCTTATTACTGTGTCCTTACTTTCTAATTATTTATTGTATTCCTTGATGAATGACTTCATCTACTGTTGAAGTTTCTACAAACGGTTACGGATTATGTAGTCTACCTCTACATGTGTGTGACACACTTAAAGGGGTTGTGTAAGACCCCAGGTAAAATGGGTCAGTGCCCAGAATGCGTTTAGCATGAAAAAACAAAGCTACTCGCTTGGTCACCAGTGTTCCATCCCAGCAGTTAAAGGGGTTGTCCGCTTTTTTAATATTGATGACCTATCCTTAGGATCAGTGTGGGATTGGGGGGGGGGACTGCTGGAACCCCCCGCTAATCAGCTGTTTAGAGACTGCACGAGCCTGACTTCTCTTCACCGTTTACCTGCTCATTGTTTGTCACAATTGCAGCGGTGAGCAGGTGTTATTACAAATCCTCTGTTCCCATTCACTTTACTGGGACTCCTCCTTCCTGTTCAAGTGAGCATAGATACTTAAATCAATATAAAAAAATAAAAGAGAGAGAGACAATCCCTCAATGTCCCATTCCCACAACTCGCAGTCCCCTGTGGAGCTTAAGTGTCAGATACCATTTGTTATCACGAGCACTGTTGGTCATTTACTGGCATCAGCGATGATGTGTCCCCAAGTGGCATGTGAACTCCATAGGGGACAGGACCCTGAGCGCTGGAATGGTGTGCCAGTAAACAGAAGTGTGTCCAGGCATATCCTCAGGATCCTTCACAGATTGTGTTGAGCGAACTTGTTTTAAGTTCTGCGTCCAAAGTTTGGGTATTGAAGAATTCCGTTATGGATTCCGCTACCACGGACCATAACGGAATTTGGAATCCATAACGGGATTCTCCAATAACCCGAACTTTGAACGCAGAACTTAAAACACAAGTTCGCTCAACACTATTCACAGATGAAACACGTACGCTTTTTTTCACGGACGTGACACTGACATAGAAACGTAAATGAGGCCTGACGCCTCACATCACCTTCACAAATTTTGTCATGAGATAATCGAGGTAACTCATTCGCCCAGTATTAATGTTCTGGCTGATCAGTGCATAGAACAAGCTTTCTAATATTGGTCAGTCTGCATTTTTCTATAATAATCTTTTACAAGGAAGAACAAGATGTGAACAAAGCTTTGCTACAATTTATTTATGACTTTTTCTTCAGTGACCTGAATAATCATATCAAACTACTGGCCCATCGGATTCATAAGTCACTAAGCGTGCCAAGTCGCGTACATACCCCAGAAACAAAGACCAAGCAGCACAACCTGCAGTTCTTCATTTCAAGTGCGAACAAAAGAGCAAAAACCATCACACTCCATATCCATGGACTGGATGATCTGGTAAGGATTATGAAGGCAGTTTTATATGCCCTGTGGCCCACTGGCATCAGATGCGTGACAATTATTAAAAGGCGCACATCTCTTAATAACTGTGGCGCATTTTGGGGCCATCTGTGCACCAGAACTGAGATCTAAGGCAGCTAGCAGCCGGTGTAGATTTGGGGTATGATTTATGCCATAGTTTTGTGGCATGAACTAATACATGTGCCAAGCCACCCACTGCTTTGAAAAGTGGCAAAGGCTGCGCAAAACCCCTAAAAAGTTGCAAATGTTTGCACAAGAGAGGATTTGTGACTTGATGGCGCCAGGAAACTAGCATGCAGCGTTTAATAAATTCTTGTCACACAACTTAAAGCTCGATTCCTATTGATGCATTTAAGGGGTATTCTCTACTCATACTTGATATTAAGGAAAAAACTAAAAGAAGAACTAAAGCTCATAAACATCCAATTATGGAAAAAGTATACTTTATTGTTATATAATAAATAATTAATATATTACCATTAAAAAGAAGGTAAGGAGCAAAAAAACACCATCCCAGCAACACAGATGACTGACTCCAAATTTGTAGGGTCAGAAATACAACATATGTTACAATATATTACCATTAAAAAGAAAGTACATTATATTACATCAATATATCATGTACAAGGTGAGTCCCAGTGGATCATATATACGGGGAAGACAAAAGAAGGTGGTACTGCCAATGGTACAGACAGTACTCAAGTGAGGCAGTTAATGGTATAACATATCTAAAAAACTGCAGTACATACCATCTAATTTGTACAGAATATAGTCTAACCCAGTAACCAGAATATGTATAATGAGCAGTGTGCACTTGTATATAAGTACAAGAGACTCACCAATAATGTAGGAGACCTGCGTGCCTGGGATGGCGTTACCCCGACGCGCGTTTCGGCGTGCCTTCGTCCGGGGGTTGATATTATCCCGTAGATATGCCATAAATTTGTGATTGGTCCAGGTCTTAACTTTGGGACCCGCAAGTACCTGGCGAACGGGGCTCCCTTCTACTGTCCTGGTGCGTGTGCATCTGGTTGCCGCATTTAGGCGGTGAATGAATGGAGAGGCGGGCAGACCGTCTTCTCTCTCCATTCACTTCCAAAGAAGTTATGGAAAAACCATAGCTCGCCGTCTATCGAAATAGGTCCAGTGAAAATGCCATGCATGTGTGAGTTGGAATACCCATTTAAAGGTATTCACATCAATCCAGAAATAGCCTTACATTAGTTGGAGATTCTCTTTAACCCCCTCCTGGCAGAGAAATTTTGTGGAGTTTTTTTTCTTTCTTTTTCGCTTTCACAGAACCATAAAATTTTTCTTTTTCTGCTTACAGGAGGGCTTGTTTTTTGCGGGACAAGTTGCACTTTCTAATGGCACCATTTAAAGTGGACCTGTCACTCAAAAATGCAATGCATGTTATAGAGCAGGAGGAGCTGAGCAGATTGATATATAGTAAAACTTGTAATTTCTACATTTACCGTATTTTTTTCACTTCCTGTGAATACCTATCGGTACAGGAGGGAGGGGTTATCAGTGATTGATAGTGAGTATACAGAGATAGCTGTCAGTCACTGATAACACCTCCCTCCTGTACTAGAAAAAGCAAAGATAGAAATGTATAAATTACAATTTTTACAGAATCTTTTCCCACTAAAATATATATCAATCTACTCAGCTTATCCTGCTCCATAAAATGCTGTCTGCAGGTTGCTTTGCATTTTTGGTGACAGGTCCTCTTTAATATTACATGCGATCTCATGGGAAGCTGTAAAAAAAATCCAAATGGGGTGGAACTAGAAAAAAGTAATTCTGCCACACTTTTATGGGATTTTATGACGTTTCCTACTGTATGTGGTAAAACTTACGTGTTAACTTTATTTTCCAGGTCGGTATGATTACAGCAATACCACATTTTTATAGTTTTTCTTGTGTATTAATACTTAAAGGGGCTCTCCGGCATTTTGAGGGACTTTATTGTTTGTTTTCTGTATAGGGAATGGAGAGTTGATTTTAATTTCTTAATATTTTTAAAAACTTTTTCTTTTTTCTTTTTTTTTTTACATACATTTTTAGTCCCCCTAGGGGACCGGAACATTGTTCATCCCATAGACTGCAATGATTTAACTTTGCAGTCTATGCAAGATCCACTATGTTCCTATGGAGACCTCTGGTCACAGTTGGCCACGGTATCAGAGGAGTTAAGTCCATGGTCGGCGTTATCGCCGAATGGTTGCTGTGTAAAACAGCAGGTATCTGGCAGATGTGGGTTGTGGAAGGGAATGAACAATGTAAGGCTAGAACGTATACTTCTCCTATCTGCTGGATCCTGTGGAAGGAAGATGCTCACCACTACTTACTATTCTGTCTCGTCGCCGATTCTGCAGTCTGGGCTTCGCTCATGAGAACACCTGACTGGCTACAAGCTCTTCGGGTGATTTCTGAACTGCATATCCCAGGTCTTCTCAAACAGCTGCATAATGTACATGCCACTGAACAGGAAAACATAGTAGCATGTCCATTCGACGCACCAGCAGGAGCCCGCATGCATTTATGTGGGCACGGTCCAGAATGTGGAATTGGCGGCACGATAGAAGGGTTAGTAGCGGTGAACCTATCTTATTACCCAGGTTGTATGAAAGCTAGTATTTAGTTAAAGTCCTAGAGAAACCCCTTTTTAAAGTGGTGACCTGTTACTTATTTGACATTGAAGGGGTAATGCTTGCACAGTTAGAATTTTGACAAAATACGTAGTCAATCTTATTGGAGCTTCTGTAATTCCAGGAAAGGAAATCCCTATGTGAAGAGGCATTACTGAAGGTAAAAGGAGTCATCAGCTTTACATTTCAGATAGCAATCAGGAGGTGCACAGTGCGGGTAAAGCCAGACCTGGCAACAGAGGTACGAGCATACAAAACGTTGCGAATATCCACTACCAAATTACATTTATATATTAAACATATTTTCTAAGAACTGTTTGGTGATTATTCTTAAAATAACTTTAAAATCCTGCAGTTTTCACACTGACCACTAAGCCTGATAATAGGATTTCACTAAATTCCTCTTCTGTCAAAATTACTTTTCAGCAGTCATCTCATTATCACAAGCAGGATAACAATGACTGGTAAAATCTCCGTATATAGATGACACAATCCAACATTCAGAATAGGTGATGGTCACAGGTTATGTACTCCCCCTTTCTCTACACACATGATGCATAGAAAACTCTCCCATAAATGCCCATAAGCATCTTGTTTCCATTATGTCTGCGGCCCATAGGTAATAAAGATATGAACTTCTCTGGAGGGGAGCAGACATAAATGGAAATGGTATTGAAGACGACCAGTTTGACTAATTATTTTCTCCATTAAATAACTCTGCCATTCCTCTTTTATTCCTCTTGGAAATGCATGAATACATACAAATAAATTGATATGTTCAGTCCCACAAAGATGCCCGTTGTTTTTGATGGGGAAAATATGGTCATAATCTGGAAGGCTTGTGACCATATCTGAAGCCATACAATGGCCGCTTACTTTCTGTGTACTGTTCATTTGTATGTACACGTTTATTATATTGCTGCTATTCTTTACAGTGTTTAACATCCGCCATCGCAGAAACAAAAGTCCTGAAGGCGCAGCAGGTGATAAAGAATGACTGTGGGAAAGAGGTACGCACTGTCCAGAACACAGTAGGATGTTTCAGTATCTGGGGCGTTCAGTCCTACATATGATTTTAGTCTACAGACTGGTCTGGCACCTGGAAACTAAAACAGTACGGGAAAGTAGAAAAAACGAAATTACTATATGGAAACTGTCAACAAGCTGAATGATAGTGCCCTGATGTAAGTGGGATATGGATTTTTTTAGCCCTGCTTATTGACAAGTGATGTAGAATATTGAATGGATGATCCATCACTTCCTGATACATCTCCACCCCATAGTATGTGTACGCTGCTGATTGGTACTTCACATGCTAGACATTTTCTGACAGAAGTTGCTGCTCCACTCATTCTTAGAATCAGAAGTGCGTGCATGGCTTCAACTCGGTAAACTTTTTTGTATAGGAATTAATGTAACTCCCATGAACGTAGTTTATAGTGACAACTCTTAGCACAAATGCCAGATGAATAAATTCTGCGTGGTTTACACATATCTATAAATACCCATACTCTGAACTGGTTAGTTAGTTGTAAACCTCTGAAGCTCCGCATTAGGCCTTATTCACACAGTCAGTGTTTGGTCAGTGATTTCCATCAGTGATTGTGAGCCAACACCAGGTGTGGCGCCTTCACAGACAAAAGGTAAAAGGGAAAGATCTGTACTTGGTTTTGGCTCACGATCAGTGATCAAACACTGACTGTGTGAATAAGGCCTCACGCAGCAAAACTATTAAGTATGGTAAATAAATTTCTTATCCATATCATTGGGGGACACAGCTATACCCATGGTCAAGCCTGTTGCCGCTAGGAGGTGGACACTAAGCACACAAAGTGTAAGCTCCTCCCCTTCAGCTATACCCTTCCTACAGGGACTAAGCTAAATCAGTTTTAGCTTAGTGTTTGTAGGAGGCAGACCTCCTTGTGTTGCAGGTCTGCTGATTTTTGCTTTTTCCTCTTTCTAGCGGGAGTCTCGGGCAGTCCTTTTAAACTGCCTGCACTTCCACCCAGGAGATGGGAGACCAGGGGGTCCCCCAAAACCCCTGCTCCTTCCCGTTCTCCAGAAGCAAAAGAGGACCAGAGGTACCTACAAAGCCTCCGTTTCCCGCCAGCGTTCGGATCACCACAGCCGTCCACCGCAAGTCCCCTCTGTTCTGGTGTAGCGTACCTCCCGAAGGGGCCACACACCGAAGGTGGTGACCTGGCTGGAGCGGGGGGGGGGGTTTGTGGCTTGTGTTGGAGGGCTAGCACTGAAAGCCGCGTTATTTTGGGGGCGGGGCCTGTGCTTCACGCTCCCACGGCCGGCAGCTGAGCAGAGGGAGAGTGGGCTCCAATACTAACAAGGCCATTGTGGAAATATTGGAGCGTTTGTCGGCAAGGCAGTCCTCTGACCGGTCTGACTCTGGGGATCATGGGGCGCCTACCCATCGCGGCCGCGTCCCGCAAAACGGGCCAGAACATCCTCCCCCAAAAGGGTGTCTGTGTCTTCTGTTTCCCCGGCCTCTCTTTCTCCTGCTAAGGAGTCTCACTCAGAAGTGTCCTCAGTGGAAGAGGCATGTTCTGAGGGGGGGGGGGGGTGTCAGATGAGGATGTTGTCTCGCCGGAGGGTCAGTCGTCCGAACTGTCCATCTCCATGATGGACAATCTTATTATGGCAGTACGGCGGTTATCGAGACATTGCAGGTTGAGGATCCCGCACCGTCGTCTGCCAGCTCGGGTTTTTTTTCTTTAGAAGGCCCAGTTGCTCGCACAAGTGTTTCCCCAACCACTTTGAGTTTGAGTGGAATTTTCCTGATAAACGTTTCAGGCCTTGTTCACACTTCAGTTATTTATTCAGTTATTGGGAGCCAAAACCAGGTGCGGGTCAAAAACACAGAACAGAAGAATATCTTTTCATTACACCTTATCTCTGAGTAGCCTCTACTCCTGGTTTTGGCTCACAAAAACTGATGGAAATAACTGATGTGTGAACTGGGCCTTACCTTGTCAAAACGCTTGAACGTCCTTTATCCTTTTCTAAAGGATTTGGCAAAATGGTCATCCTCCCCTATAGTGGACCCACCAGTTTCCCGCTTGACTAAATATACTACCTTGCCAGTGGGCACAGCGCTGCAGCCGGTATTTGCCTCTACAAGGGTGAGCAAGGCTATGGGGGAGTAGGCAAGTAATTTACGTCAGGGTCTCGACTCGGTAGTCCCCGCGACGGAACTTGCAGATATTGCCCTGCAGCTCTCTCATGCCAGTGCATATATTTGTAAAGCATCTTTGGACGCGGCCAGGCTTTTGGCTCGCTCGTCAGCCCTGTTGTTGGCTATTTGCCGTACCCTATGGCTCTCCTGCTGGGTGGCTGATAATGCTTCAAAGTGGACCCTGGCGGCCGTCCCTTTTACCGGCATCAGACTGTTTGGTAAGCGCCTAGATGAGATAATTTCGGACGCTACAGGTGGTAAGAGCACACATTTAACCACAGAACAGGGGGTGGTCTAATAGGTCAAAAAAGCGGAAGCCTTTTTTTCGTCCCTTTCAGAGTTTTTCCAGCCCCAAGACGGCGTCCGATAAGTCTGCCGCGGACCAGAAGCACAAACCTTCCTTCAAGCCTCGCCCTTCCTGGCGTTCCTGTAAACAGGGCTCCAAGTCCTTAAACCCAAGGAGCTCCGCTGCATGACGGGCGGCTCCCGGCACCCTCCGTTCGGGTGGGCGGCCGGCTTCATTTGTTTCGGTATGTCTGGCTGGCTCACGTCTTGGATGCGTTTTTTTTTTTTTTTTTGGTCGTCACCTCAGACCTCAGGTTCCTTTTTTCAGGCAATTCACCATTTTCGGGGGTTTTACTTCAATCTCTTTGTAATTCCCAAAAAGAGGGGACGATCTGTCCTGATTTGGACCACAAGGCACTCAACTGCTTCCTTCGCGTCCGCAGTTTGTGGATGGAGTCCCTGATATCGGTCATTGCGTCCATGGAACAGAGGGAGTACTTGTCCTTAATAGACATTAATGATGCTTATCTTCACGTGCCTATCTTTGTCAGTCATCAAAGATTTCTCCGGTTCGCAGTGGGTCCTTTTTACTTACAGTTTGTAGCCCTCCCGTCCGGCCTGGCCAAGGCTCCCGGGGTCTTGGCAATCCCTTGCTTAGACGATATCCTGGTAAAAGGTCAGTTATTCCGGGTGACGGTGGACAGCCTAAGCATAGTTCTGGAACGCTTTGGAAGTCTTGTCTTTATCCATCACAGCGGTTGACTTATCTGGGCATGGTGCTCGACACATTGCAGTCCAAGGTGTTCTTGCCTCCGGAGAAGCTCCACTCTCCGTCTTACGATTCTCCCCTTATTGCGGCCAGGTCCTGTTCCCATTCGCCGTGGCATGCGGGCTCTGGGTCACATGGTCTCTTCCTTCGAAGCAGTTCCCTATGCTCAGTTCCATACCAGAACGCTTCAGTGAGACACTCTATCCAGCTGGGATCGTTCCCCAGCTTCCCTGGATGGGCCCATGCGTCTCCCTGTCTCGGTCCGCTGGGCCCTCAGATGGTGGTTGGTCTCTCCGATGTTGACGTAGGGCCGCTCGTTCCTTCCTCTTGGCAGGTGTTAACAACAGACGCAAGCCTCTGGTTGGGAGGGGGGGAGTGTTGGAGAATCTCTCTGTACAAGGGGTATGGTCACGCAAGGAACGCTCTCTTCCAATCAATGTTCTGGAGTTGAGGGTGATTCGGCTCTCTGCGGCAGTGGGCTAACCATCTCAGGGGTTGTCCGGTTCGGGTTTAATACGATAACTCCACGGCAGTGGAGTACATCAATCACCAGGCCGGAGCTCAGCAGTCATGGCGGAGACAGCGCTGATTCTCAGTTGGGCGGAGAAACTTGTTCTGGCACGATCGGCAGTTCACATACCTTGCGTTGACAACTGGATCGCCGACTTCCTCAGCTGGGAGCGTCTCGATCACCTGCAGGTCTTTCAGGCCATCTGTGAGCGGTGGGAGCGACTGGATGTTGATCTCATGGCCTCCTGCTTCAACAACAAGGTAAAGGACTTTGTTGCGCGGTCCATGGCCCTGGCGTGCGACAAGCGGGTAATTCCGTGGGGTCGGTTCACGTTTCCTTACGTGTTCCCGCATCTGCCTCTCATTCAGCGCCTCCTCCGAAATATCGGGGCCGAGGGACTGCCTGTCATCCTCGTAACCCCGATTGGCCACGCCGGGTGTGGCACGTGTATCTAGTCGCTCTTCTCGCCGATAAACCCTGGCGTCTTCCTCTTCGTGAGGACGTCCTGTCGCAAGGGCCCATCTTCTACCTGAATTTAGGGTCGCTGTTAAAGCCGCTGTACTGAAGGCCCGGGTTTTCTCGGATGCGGTGGTCCAGACCATGATTCGGGCCAGGAAGCCATCGACTTCCCGAATCTACCTTTGGACCTAGGAGTCCTAATGTAGTTGGTGGAAGTGGCATCAGCTGCCTCCCATTCGGTTCTCTTTGCCTCGACTCTAGTCTTTCCTGCAATCGGGCATGGACTTGGGGGCTGGCTCTCGGCTCTCCTTTCTGTTTCAGCAGAATTTGGCTTCACTTTCAGCGGCCCAGACTTTCCTGCAGGGGATGGCGCATGCTGCTCCTCCTTTCCGTCATCCGTTGGATCTTAATATAGTGCTCAACACTTCTCAATATTATCCGTTTTAGCCTTTGCGGCAGGTGTTGCTTCGCGCCCTGTCTTAAAAGCTGGTATTTTTGGTAGCAATCACTTCCATCCGTTCCTGATCCTCCATCAGGATGAAGTGGTCTTTTGCCCTGTTCAGTTCATCCTGCTGAAGGTGGTGTCTAATTGAGGAGATTATTCTCCCTTCATTTTGTCCGGACCGGTCTCATCCTCGGGAGCAGTCTCTTCACACCCTGGATTTGGTACGAGCCTATCAGTCCCAGACAGCATCTTTGTGACGGATGGATTCGCTGTTCATGATTCCACTTCCTGATGTATTAGTTTGGCCATTGTGGAAGCATATTGCGTTAAAGGGAACCTATCATCAAAAAATACCATTTAAATGTATTAACAGTACCTCCTAGTGCCCGCAAACTGTGTCCACATGGACCTTTTCCTCCTTATTTCAGTGCTAGCGTCATAGAGAAAATGCACTTTTATTCTGCCGCTGCCCCGTGCTTCAAGTCAGGCTTGAAGTCATGGGGGCAGCGGCCTCGGCGTCTTTCACGGTCCTCTCCCCGCCCTGTCTCCTTGACTGACAGCCGTGATCGCATTGCCGGGACCGCGCTCTAAGGCCGCATGCGCAGTAAAGGGCGGCTGGAGCGCGGTCCCGGCTGCCGCACGTACTAAGCGCCGTCTTGCTTTCGCCGCACAGCGCATGCGCCCGACAGCCTGTAGTAAACGCGCCCGCGCCTGGCATCTATGCGCAGCCGACGTGATCTCCGGCACGCACGCCGCAGAGGCAAGGCGCATGCGCTGTGCGGCGAAAGCAAGACGGCGCTTAGTACGTGCGGCAGCCGGGACCGCGCTCCAGCCGCCCTTTACTGCGCATGCGGCCTTAGAGCGTGGTCATGGCAATGCGATCACGGCTGTCAGTCAAGGGGGCGGGGAGAGGACCGTGAAAGACGCCGAGGCCGCTGCCCCCATGACTTCAAGCCTGACTTGAAGCACGGGGCAGCGGCAGAATAAAAGTGCATTTTCTCTATGACGCTAGCACTGAAATAAGGAGGAAAAGGTCCATGTGGACACAGTTTGCGGGCACTAGGAGGTACTGTTAATACATTTAAATGGTATTTTTTGATGACAGGTTCCCTTTAATGACCTGGCCCCACCCTTCTGGGTGACTGCTCATTCGGCTCGGGCAGTGGGGGCATCTTGGGTGGTGCATCACGGGGCTTCGGGACTTCAGGTATGCAAGGTGGCTGCTACCTGGTCGTCTTTGCATACTTTTTCCAAGTTTTACCAGTACACACCTTTTGCGTCTTCTGATGCTTCTTTGGAGCGTAGAGTTTTGCAGATGACTGTTCTGATTGACGGAGGGTTGCTTGTTATGCCCACTGTTGGGAATGCTCTGTAACATCCCATGGTCAAGCCTGTGTCCCCCCTAATGATACGGATGAGAAAACTAGATTTTTGTACTTACCGTAAAATCTGTTTCTCTTCTGTTCATTGGGGGACACAGCTCCCACCCAGTCTTTTGTTTATGGGCCTTTCGGGCATGTGTTTTTCTGGGTTTGTACATAGTGTAGTGTTTTATCCAGCTTCGCCTACTGCTTTTGCACTAACTGATTTAGCTTAGTCCCTGTTGGAAGAATATAGCTAAAGGGGGGGAGCTTACACTTTGTGTGCTTAGTGTCCGCCTCCTAGAAGCAACAGCTATACCCATGGTCAAGCCTGTGTCCCCAATGAACGAAAGAGAAACAGATTTTACAGTAAGTACAAAAATCTAGTTATTTCCCCTCTTACTAATAATTAGTCAGTGGGGCAGAAATCTAGGTGAAAACCTAACAACTCTCGAGGATGAGAACGATTCCGGTCCATCCTTAACCCCTTCAGGACCCTGAGATTTTTGTTTTTCACTCCCTGCCTTCCCATAGTCCTAGCTTTTTTTTTTTCTATTCACATAGCCTTATGAGAGCTTATTTTTTGCAGGACAAGTTGTACTTTAGTGGCATCATTTACGGTTGCTTACCATGTAGTAGGAAGCAGAAAGAAAAATTCCAAATGGGGAGAATTGTGGAAAAAAATGCAATTCTGATAAAGGTGTTTTTTTTTTTTTTTTTTTTTAAACTGTACACTATGCGGTAAAATTGACCTGTTAGCTTCATTCTCCAGGTCAGTACGGTTACAAAGATAACACACTTGTATAATTTTTCTTGCGTTTTAATACTGAAAAAAAATGTAAAACCTTTGAGGGAAAAAATTATTGAACACTTCAATATATCAATACAATGCTGCCACCTAGTAGCCTGTATTAGTATATTCTGTAACATGTTCCCCGGCTGAAACAGACTTCCGCTTCCGGACTGCAAAAATGTCGTGGTCACATTTGACAATGTCATCTGAAGGGGAAAATGTGTGCGATCAGCCTTATGGCTGATCACATACATGTGCCATAGGTCTCTATTTAAAATGGCAGAAACCCGGCGGCTATGGCCATGTTTAAAGACCGGACTTCCGCTGTACATATACGGCGGAGGTCGTTAAAGGGCATCTGTCAGCTATAGGAGGGACGGGGGTATTGCCTTTACATCTAGAGGCTCTGCACTTTGGGGGGGGGGGGCCCGTCTGCTCTCCACTTTTCATGTTTGGAGGGCCCGTGTTCAGGACGCTTGGACTCTAGATATAGTAACTTCCAGTTACAAGTTAGAGTTCGCGTCCAGACCGTCGAAACGTTTTTTTCTCTTCGCGCTTTCCGAAGGATCCGGGCAGAGCCTCAAACCTCTTGATGGCAGTTCCCTTCTAGACCTGGGTGTCATTACCCCAGTTCCCTCAGAAGAACAGGGCACAGGTTTCTACTCGAACCTGCTCGTGTTCCCAAAGTGGGAGGGGTCGGTGCCCCGATCCTAGTCTTGAAGCTGCTCAGCGAGTTTCTGCGGGTATGGTGGTTCCGAAGGAGTCCCTCCGCTCCGTTGTTCCTACTCTTCCTCCGGGGTATCCTTCGCATCCGTGGACATACAGGATGCCTAGCTGCATGTCCCTATTGTGGATTCTCACCAATTTCTGACCCTCACCATTGGTGGCAGTCACTACCGGCTTGTCGCCCTGCCTTTTGGGTTAGCGACCGCCCCTCGGGTCCTTACCAAGAGCCTCGCATCGGGGTTTTTTTCTTTGCTGCCCTACCTGGACGATATCCTGATCCAAGGGGTGTCTTCCACACTCCGTATCCCCCTTGGATCCAGGCGGCGGTGTAACACCTGCTGCGCTCCCCGTATCTCACTTTCCGGGAATGCATGCAGGCCCTGGGTCTATGGTAGCCTCCTTCGTGACAGTACCATATGTCCAATTTCACGCATGTTCGCTGCAACAATGGATCCTTTCCCTCGGGGACATGACCTCTCTGGGTCCGGTTGCTCGCTTCCGTCTGTTTCTACGGGTTCGGCATCTCTTCCTTGGTGACTGTCCCTTCCGAATCTGACGTCGGGGAGGTCTTTTCTCCCAATCTCTTGGATGATAGTCACCACCGAGGCCAGTCTCCTGGGTTGGGACGGCGTTCTCCGGTCCCTCACGGTCTAGGGGGCTTTTTGGTCGGCGGCGGAGTCTCCTCCTGATCAACATCCTAGAACTGAGCGCGATTTTTTTCACTCCCTCTCCCATTGGACTCCTCTCCTGGCCGGCCGTTGCAGATTCAGTCAAATTGCCACGGCCGTGGCTTGCATCAACAACCAAGGTGGGACCCGCAGCCGGGCAGTGATGTGGGAAGTGAGGAGGATCCTGCAGTGGACAGAGTCTCACGTTCCGTTGTCTGCAGTGTACATCCCGGGAGTCGACATCTGGACGGCGGACTTCCCAAGCCACAACAAAAAAAAGTGTGGATCCAGGCGAGTGGCCTCTGCATTCAGACGTATTCGAAGACGTCTGTCATCGGTGGGGCCGTCCAGACGTGGACTTGATAGCGTCCAGGCTCAACAACAAGGTCCCAGTGTTCCTGGCTCGCTCTTGGGATCCAAAGGCGCACGGGGTGGACACGCTGGTGTCTCCGTGGAAGGACTTCAGCCATCCTCTATGTCTTTCCTCTGCTTCCAAAGCGCAAGTTCCAAGCGGAAGGGATTCCGGCGATTCTCATCGCCCTGGATTGGCCTCGTCGCGCATGGTTCTCGGACGTCGCTCGGCTGCTGGCAGTCGCCCCATGGCCTTTTCCCGACGAAGATCTCCTGCCTTAAGGACCGCTCTTCCACTGGAATTTACGGTCTCTTCGTTTAACGGCGTGGCTGTTGAAATCTCCATCCTGTAAAAGATGGGGTTCTTGGATGCTGTAGTTAGAACCATGATCTGGGCATGGTAGCCGGCTTCCTCCAGGGTTTACTACCGTACCTGGAAGGCCTTCCTGCTTTTTGTGAGAACTCGGGGTTCCCTCCCCCTCGTTTTTTCCATTCCGGTGATTCTTTCCTTCCTTTAGTCCGGCCTTGGGCTGTCCCTGAAGGGCCAAGTTTCGGCCTTGGCAGTCTTTTTTCAAAGATCTCGTGCTCTTCTGGGTCCTGTGAAGACTTTCCTGCAGGGGGTGTCATGTTCGGCCCCTCCGCGCTCTCCTGTCAGCTCCCTTCGAGCCTTTGAGGGAGGTCTCCCTGACTCTTCTTACCTGGCAGGTGGCCATAACTTCCATTAGGCGAGTATCGAAGCTGGCCGCTCTTTCCTGCCAGGAGCCTTTTCCGTTTTTTTTTCTCCAGGATAAAGTGGTGCTCCGTCCTGTTCTATACTTTTTGCCCAAGGTGGTATTCCCTTTTCCACCTTAACGTGGATCTTGTTCTGCCCTCCTTTTGCCTTTACCCGGCACTTCCGCAGGAGCGCGCTTTACATTCCCTAGATGTGATCCGGGCCCTGAAGGTGTATCTGAAGGCTATTTCCTCCCTTTGCGGTTCAGACTCCCTCCTTGTGTTTCCAGAAGGGCCTCGTGAGGGCCTGGCGGCCTCCAAGGTCACTGTGGCGAGATGGATCCGCTTGTCTATCGCTCTCGTGGCAAGGTTTCCCCGTCGCGGATTACTGCTCGCTCCACTTGGGCGGTGGGAGCTTCCTGGGCAAGGCACAATCGTGCTTCTGCGTCTCAGTGGTGTAAAGCGGCTACCTGGTCGTCCTTGCATACCTTTTCAAAGTTTTACCAGTTACATTCGCTGACCTCAGCTGATACTGTCTTGGGCCGCAAGGTTTGGCGGGCTGTGGTTCCTGTTTGACAGTTGGACGTTTTCTCCTGGCAGTGTTTTTTTTTTTCCACCCCATGGACTGCTTTAGGACATCCCTTGGTCTGTGTCCCCCAATGGAATCTACAAGAAAAGGAGATTTTTTTGTGAAACTCACCTGCAAGATCTTTCTCGTTGTTTCCATTGAGGGAAACAGCTCCCGCCCATTCTGCTCGTTGCAGGAGGGGTTCTGTTTGTGATTGGGCCTCTTGGCCTTGGTTTGATGGCTTCCTTTATTGGATTCCTTCTCCTACTGCTTTTGCAACACCTGAGTTTCTCCTGCTGGAGCCTGGGGGTATAGCCCGAGGAGGAGGAGCTCTTTCTTTTGCATAGTGTCCCTCCTACTAATACTCTAAGCTATACCCATGGTCTGTGTCCCCCAATGGAAACAACGAGAAAAAGATTTTACAGGTGAGTTTCACAAAAAATCTCCTTTTTTCTCAGTAATGCAGGCACATATAAACATGGGACCAACACAGATGTAACAGGTCCAGATTCATAGATACAAATCTGTTGTCAGATGCCTTTTAACCCGCAATATCATGCCAAAACTGTGGATAGGAGTAGCACTGTTTCTGGTAAAAGACAGCCATGTTTTACTCATCCTGTACAAGCCATTTGAACATTCCCATGTGTAAACCTTACCTGCTGTCTTCCCTTTGCATAGGTTTATGTTCCACTGCCAGTTATGAACAATCTCGTGGAAAAGATCCAGTGCTTACCGGACTACTTGCCAGAAGAGGAGAGTCCTCAGAAAGATCTGGAAAAGGCTTTAACCCGTCCTACATCAAAGGATGAATCTCGTGGAAGTTGGCTAAATGCAGCGGCTGGTTTTCTTAGTAAAACTTTTTACTGGTGACCTCTGTGAAATGTTCATCAATGTACATATTGTCCTGTGTAGTTCTATGTGATTTATTACAATTAGAAACACTAGAAGCTTCTTGGAATATGTGAGCTTTACACCAGGATCTACCCGACATCTGTCATGTACAGGAAGACTTCATTCTATTGTGCTGGTGGCTCACTAGACCAGGACTGAAATCTGCACCAAACATCCAAGAGCAAAACCAGCTGAATGCGGCATTGGTAGCCTCATCTCAAACTGGGGGAAGAAAAAATGTGTCTTGGCATAGTTCAAATTCTACCTGATGCCAGTACTTCTCAGTCGTGTAGCACTTATTACTGTATGATGTTTGTTAGTTTTGTATACATGTCTGTACTTGGTAAATAAAAAATAAGATGACAAAGTAGACTGTAGCCAATCAGATCATTGGGATGACGATTGCACAGGAACAGTCACAGCTAGTTTTGGGTGGAGTTGGTAGAAAAGTACTTACTACAGCTTTAAAAAAAAATAAACATTGTGTAATTTAATAACATTCTAGGCCTCTTTCAGTTTTCCGTCTGGATGCGATACATGTTGTGAACAGACAGCATCCTGAGCCATTCATTTCAATGGATCTATGCTATTGAGCATTGTTTTTCATGCATCATCTCGCTGCATACTCTGTATTTTGTGTTTATTCATGCAGCTCTAGCTCCATAAAAGTGAATGGGGGCTTGTGTGAAAAACTGAAGGCATCTGGATGCAAAGCATTTTTTCACTGATGATTGCTAGGATAGTTATTCAGTTTTTCTTCACACGTAAAAACGAATGCACGGAACGCAATCAACATACTGTGACCACATGGGAGACCTGCTCCCATTGTGTCATTGGGGACCATTATTTGTGATGCAAAGAGAGCAGGTCACCCCCTAATCAACATGATGTTGATAACTGTTCACCAGGGAGATGAAGAGCTGGTTGTGGACCGATACAGACCCAACCCAGCAGAGGTCAGCCACTCTCTGTATAACCCCTTTAAATCTACAACTAAGGCTTGTTTCACACTAGCAGCAGGGGAACAGCCTGTCGGATCCGTCCTGCCGCTAGTTCATGTGTGCCCCCGGACTGCCGCTCTGTCCCCATTGACTATAATGGCGGCAGTGAGGCAGTCGGACTAAAAGTACTGCGTGTTGTACTTTTAGTGAGGCGGCCTTTCGCCGTGCTGCCACCAGAACTCTGCCCCCGCTATAGTCAATGAGGACAGAGTGGCAATCCGGATCAGACAGGCTGTTCACCCGCCGGAACAGCCTGATGGACTCCCCTGCCGCTAATGTAAAAGTACTCTAAGTTTCCAGCTCCAACACTTTTGCCCATAGTCCACATAGACAATGATAAAGGCATCTCTCGGAAAATTTTGGACAAAAATATGCCACACACAGGGAATATATTATTTTTAGCCTTTTTTTTTCGCACAACCCCTTTAATATCAAGTCTGTAAATAAAATTCAACTATGAACAAAACTATACAAGAAAAGATCCAGGAGTTCAAGGAATCATCGCATACATTCTATAGGGGGGATTTATGAAACTGTCTTAACTGCCCACAGCAATTCAGAGAACAGATTTAATATTCTGCTCTTGAAAAATGGCAACAAAGTCCGATTTCACTTCAGGCAGTTTTATAAATCCACCCTATGTGCAAAGCAAATTTTTAATCCATCACAAAAAGAACCAAAACTACAATCTTCACCATACAACCATGGCAGACACGCAGCATAAACCAAAACACTTAAAAGCCAATTCTTAAAAGATGTGGGTGAAAGACGTAGATCACGTTTCCCAGTTTCTTCCGGGGGCCTTGGCATAAATGTATTCCACATGAAAAGAAAACAGCAGATTCTTTAAAATAAAGTTCAGTTTGTTGATCAGCAACTGAATTAAAATACGGTTTATAATGACTAATGAAAGGTAGTCAATAAAAAAAAAATATCTTGTAGTATTGGGCCTCACCAGATGCTTTACTCCTGTGAATAAAAGAAACGTGTTGAGGGTCTAAATATAAGAATATTGCAACTGTTATCAATAAATTCCACAAACATGAAGAATTTCAATTTTGCACTTTTACTTTAAAGGGTTTTTGGAGATTTTGATACTGATGACTTATCCTCAGGATAGGTCATTAGTATCTGATCAGTGGGGGTCCGACACCCAGCACTCCCATCGGTCAGCTGTTTGAGAAGGCACTGTGCTCCTGTGAGCACCGCTGCCTTCTCACAGCGCCGTACATTGTATAGCGGCTGTGCTTGGTATCATGCTCGCCCCTATTCACTCGAATGGGGCTGAGCACAATACCTGCTATACAATGTACGGCACTGTGCTTGGTGTGCACGGAGAAGGCAGCGGCACTCACAGGATCTCAAACAGCTGATCGGTGGGGGTCCTTTGTGTTGGAAAATTACTGCTACTAGTGTGTACAGCCTAGCACAGTATCCATAGTCTGCAACAATGGGTATTCCCATAGATTCCTATGTTATTTCCCAGTTTATCCTGATCCTATGTTTCCACGGGAGAAAGTGGTGGACACCTGTGAAAGCAGCACGTAGCATAGTCCACCATGACACACTATTACGTCAATCGGCGGGAACTATATAGCCCCCATAGTGTAACAGTACGTCAGGAGGCACTGAGCATTAATGCTTCTGTATCCATTTTAATGCCGTTTCAAGTTTTCATGTTCATAAATATATGCATAGCTTTCAAACCACTGCTGGTTTCCTTTGGGCAAGTGGTTTAGCTCTATTCCCCTGTCTAACATGACCTAACACCACAGTTTTTGGAGCTCCTATAATGCACTGCTAACAGGAAGCCAGTTGAAATGTGAATGTACAGTCTTTCACTGCCAATCATGTACAGATCTATGTTAGACTCTTTTCACACTGCATGCCATCGAATGTATGCAAGTGGTAACCCAAATGCATTCAAGGTAAGTAACAAGCCTACGCTTTTGCGAAAATGTGCCATTAAAAAAAAAACACACACACACAGTGGTGGTGAAGATTTTCTACCTTTTCATCTTTGCGCCTCTCTTCCATTGCTTCTTCTTCCTCATCTACAAGGCCATCTCCCTGATACTTGTCATGCGTCCATTTTGGACTGCTCCCAGACTTTTTAAAAGGAAACCTTCCTCTTCCTCGCTGGAAGTTGCCTCGTCCCCTTGCCCTCCTTGCCCAGTAATCCACTCCATCATCTCGGTCATCATGCTAGACAAACACAGCTTAGTTTTAAAGCAAGTCTACATATCGGTTATCTTGTTATGCAGTCAACAAGGCATCCTTTTGTAAATCGCCATGTCCGATTCGGATTTTTACATGTTTACAAGTGGCTTCATGTTCCATTCTGAAAATAGCACAGATATTTATCAAAATTCAATGCCCACAGCATGGTAAAGCCCAAAAAATGGTATCATAATATATTTTATATAGTTTATGTACAAAATATATTTAAAAAATGTACAGAAAAAAACCTGTACTACCATGGAGAATGCAATCGGGTAAATCTGATGCTCTGAATTTTCTGGGTACAAACATTACCATATTAAAATTTAATATAATTTCTTTATTATATTGTAATTTCAATATATTATAATATATGGGAGGTCAGCATGAGACAGTGACAGGCACACCAATTCCAGCGCCGCCCCTCGTATCTGTACATAATGTGGTTTTTAAGAAGTCGCAGTCCTGATTTTCACCCTCTTGCATACAGAGGACGGTGCTCAGAGAGGACCGCATAACTCCTATTGCTGAGACACTTCAGCCAGTGGCTGGGGCAATGGTTGATCTGATAAATATGTGTGGTATAGTGGGCAGTCTGTTCATGCAAATGTTAAACCTTGAAAACCCACCAGAAAATATTTCTTGCTTTTAGGTGTATATTCTGGATCCCACTCCTCCTCTTTAGATCTCTTTTGAAAACTTGGTGCTGTATTCACAGGAGCAGTACTTGTCCCAGCAAACACCCCTCGAGCACGGCCTCTGCCTCTAATTCGAAACTGCTAAACAATTGGTTTAATTGGTGAAGTGCTCCTTTTGAACATGGCAAAGATGATTATGTGGTCAATTGTAGTCTGTAAAATGTACTGTCACACAGCAGACACCATAGCATTTCAGCTTAGTGACCAACGCATATGAAGACATTAAGAATATGATGAATTGAGGGTCATATGTAATGACAGTCCCTGTAAATAAGTCATATCACAAAGTACTCAGTGATGAAACAGAGAGAATACCATAGGCAACTATAATGTACAATAAAGGGTTTCTCCAGCATTCATATTGATGACCTATCCTCAGGAAATCAGCTGTACGAACAAGCCACGGCCTCTGTGCCGCTCCATCCATTTGATAGCCCCTGTGATTGGTATCGCAGCTCAGCCCCATTCACTTGACCAATGAACGTGACATCACAAGGCCTAAAGCGCTCTCAGAGCGCCACGGCTACTTCATACAGCTGATTGGCAGGGGTGTCTGAAGTCGGGCCCCCAACAATCTGATACTGGTAACCTATCCTAAGAATAGGCCATCAATATTAAAGTGCCAGAGAACCCCTTTAAACCTCATTCAAAAAGACTGATGCCATTGAGCTTTGAAATGGTTTTCTTTTTGCTTGGTGTTTCAATGAAATTTGCCACCAGCGAACTCCTCATAAAACCAAGGACACAGATAACTGTAGATCTGAGTAAATCTTTTTCTGCTTTCTGATCTAAGGCTCCATTCCCAAGATTAAATATGTGAATAAGCCATTTGGTGCAATGATAGCGTTACTATTGCTCTCGTTGCACCAAAGCTCTGCTCCTTTCAGTGCCCTGCCCCCCTTCGTGCTTTGATTCACAGGTTCTGGCAGTAATCTAGCTTGGCCCTGTGCTTTAAGTCATACACCGTGGCTTTGCATATCAGCGCATGCACAGTACAGCCCTAACTCTCACCAAGGCTAAAAGTGACTGTACTGCGCACGCGCAATGAAATCGATCTCCACCTAAAAGAGATGGACCTCGTTATCATACGATCAGAGCATGCAGAGATATGCAAAGCTACAACACAGGGCCAGGTGTGACTGCATTGTCACTGCCTGTTCCTGTCAGTCGGAAGGGATTGGCAGGCTGGGCATTGAAAGGAGCGGTGCTCAAGTGCAACGAGAGCAAAAGCTGATGTTTTTATTGCACCAAAAATATCACTCTCTTATTTGGGAAAGGCTTATATCTCAGGAACAGAGCTTTGGATTCGGAAGAACGAAAAAACTCTCCCTCTGCACCCTCGTTTTGATAAGGAGGAAAAAAAATACAGACTGTAGACGTACACGGGTCCCTTTTTTTTTGCGGACTGATTGTAGGATATGGCCATGTGCACGAGGTCTAACATAGAACTGTGCTTTAAATGTGAGAAGAAACAAGTTAGCACTGTTCACTGTACTCCACATAATACTAGTTAATATGCTTGCACCGATCTGGAATTTAGAATGAATACCTTCACCGATGTGAGTGATGGCCAACCTCCGGCACTCCAGCAGAGGTGAAACTACAACTCCCAACATGCTCCATTGATTTCTGTGGAGTTCTGAGAACAGCCAAGCATCTTAGGAGTTGTAGTGTTACCACAGCTGGAGTGCTGAAGGTTAGTTATCATAGACCTATGGGGTTAATCCACTTGTCAAAGAGTGGACAGAAGAATCTCTCTCCACTCATGGTGAGCAACTAGTATAGAGATGGTTCCTGCAGAGACAGGACTGTTGGCGAATTTGAGAAAGCAACTCATTTGTAAAAATCTATTAAGACTAAATAAGCCAAAGTTGCCCACACTTTACCACACAGTATATTGTCATGTTGTTAAACACTTGACCACTTAGTTGCTTAACTAATATGCACTGTATAGTGTCCAAAAACTTACAAATGTGCCCCTGGGCCTACTGATGCCTGGGAAACCTGGATATTCTTTGGGCTCCATTGGGCCTTTGAATTCCTCATCTCTGCTTTCCTTCTTATTGTCTTTATCATCATCGGACAGAGAGGGAGACGGCTCGTGATCTTTTCTTCTTTTACTGTACAAAACAAAAATCACACAACACACAAAAAGAACGCTTATAAAAAAATAAAACATACCACCACATACAAACAAGATAGACACCAACAACTTTAATTCAGGCAGTGTAAACTTCAGCTCTTAAAAGAATCCTAGTTGACATCACCCAATTACATCTGGTATAACCCCTCCTCTCACATCCCAAAAGAAAAGGAAAAAAAAATAAAAAAATTCTATGATGCCACACTTATTGTATCCTCTGTTAAGCAAGCAGTAAGGCTTCATCCAGCTTTGGTAACTAAATCGGCACCTTTTTAGAACACCTCGACTCGGTGTGAAAAGCACTGTTCCCACTGGGGCACATTAGGTAGCCAAGTCAAAAGTCAATGGCCCAAATTTACGAATTACGTTAACAGTAAAATAGATTTTGGTGAGGATTTAGTGTGGAAACATAGAAATCTGCATGAGAATCTGTTTTGAAACCCGCACCCTTGTGCAGGTACCCTAAAACAGTGTCCCCCAACTCCAGTCCTCAGGGTCCACCTACCACTCATGATTTGAGAATATCCCATAGAATAAATACCTGTGGTAAGTCCTGATGCATTGAAACAAATGATATCACCTGCTGAATACTAAGGAAATCCTGAAAACATGACCGGCGAGTGGGCCCTGAGGACTGGAGTTGAGAAACCCTGCCCTAAAATACTGATGCTTTATCTTTAGGAAACTTTTAGGTACTTTTAGTAGTGTTTGTGCTTCTATTTCACCTAACTGCAGCTCAGCCCCACCAGGCACAGCTACTACATGAAGTACAGTGTGATGATCGTTAAACAATGAAGGCGATGCAACATTCACTAATCTAAAATTATAATACTGGAAACTTCCTTTAAGAAAATAGGAATTAGATTTACCGGTAATTCGATTTCCAGAGAATCCCTCATGACAGCACAACAGGAGGTTGTTCCCCTTTGACCTTCTTGGGACAGGAAACAGGTTAAAAGGTGCCCCCCACCTCCACCCACCAGTGTTTTTCAAAATTACTACACCAGGGTGGATGAAACAGATTTATTAAAATCATAAGAAATCTTATATGCAACATTTACATAGTAGTTAGTAAGGGAGGAAATGTACGGGTGCCGTCATGAGGGAATCTCTGGAAACCGAATTACCGAAGTCTAATTCCTATTTTCCAGCTCATCCCTCATGACAGCTCAACAGGAGACATACCAAATTATAATTTAGGGGGGGACCAAGTCTAAGGACAATAAGGACAACATATCTCAGATATTTATCCTTGGATAAAAATACAATTTCATAGAATCAGGAATAAACCTGAGACAGAAACTTTTTGATTCGGCCAGAAAACTAAATCTTGATAAAATTTGGGAACCCGGTCGTAACTCTGAAATGTCTCTTATCTGCATCCTTGATAAACAGACCTAAACAGAAGAAATTGTCTTAGACATCGGCCATAAAAAAGGATGCCATTTACCTCTAAGCCTAGTCTATACAGTAAGTACCATTGAGTAAAAACAACTGGCTCTAAAACCAGATAAAATATTGTAACATCATATAGAACTACTACACCGAGAAAAATTTTACTGCAGACCCCATTGCAGTTCATTCCCAAGAGCTTAATCGTTACAATATCATAAAACAACTCTGAAATGTCTACAAGGTATATGTAAGAAACCGAGCCAAGCTGACAGCACTGGCACACGGCAGGCAACAATGAGGTAACCAAACTGTACCATTAACTTCATACCGGTGCAGGACAAGCTTGGGATCCCGTACCAGGAGATGTCGGCATTAACTCAAGGGAGAAAAAAGGAGAAAGAACCCTCCCGACTAAACCAGGCCAACCGAGAACCCACCTGCCCCGCATAGCTTCAAGGGAGTCTTAAGGGTTTCACAAGATCTTTACATGGCACTAGCCAGGAGACACAGGGACTAAGGAGTGGAAAAGGTTACAGGACCTGTGCAGCATACATAGCCGCAGCTTATATGTGTGAGCGTGGCTGTAAGTGTGAATGTGGACAGAGGAATGCACAGTCTCTATTGCCGTTTTGTAGCTTCCTGGGTTGGTGTGCAGTAAGGGGAGACTCACTACCGGAGGCGACAGAGGTGCTCTTGAGGTTATGGGTATAAGGTGCAATGAAGGCAAAAGGTGCAAATAGATAGAACAACATAGAGAAGAGTTTAGTTGGGCATAAGTTGACATTTACTCAAAATCACTTGTCTTGAGGTAGATATACCAATTTATTGCCATAGAAGGGATAGCTATAATCCATACAGGACATATTCCCAGGTGCTGCCTTCCATTATAACAGGTCTAGGTAGGATCTTTACTAAATTTCAGTGCTCTGGTCACACCAATGTTCCTTTAACATCAGGCTGACCCATACTATCTCCAGGTGTAGAGTATACTATACCCTATAAATCACATGGCCGGTACACATATATGTCTTGCACTCCTTGAATTACGTACAATTTCCATTAATATTATCCACATTGTCCATGGAAGAATGTGGCTCCAAATACAGCTTTGCGCTAAACTGTAGATCGGCACTGTAGGCTACTCCACTCCCCAAATGATGGTAGACTGCATAGATTGAACTACAACTCATCTCCACTAGGCCACGAGGAGGCGGCGGCAGGAGGCCAGGCACAGAGGCCACGAGGAGGCGGCAGGAGGCCAGGCACAGAGGCCATGAGGCGGCAAGCCAGGAACAGTATAAATTTTTCCTAGATAAAGGAATCAAGTCAGACATAACTAAGCCGGGTTGCTAGACCTGAAAGACTTAAGTCTGCGACTTTGTCAATTGAATGCAGCGTGAAAATTTTAAATCCACATTCAGTCCTCATTAAAGAAACAGGTGATACTACTATCGCCTGAGTTCCCATTTAGATCCACACACAGATTCTCAATTAAAGTAATAAGAACTGTTGAGGCAATTCAGCTGGTTAAACACATGCATGGTTTACTTACCAATCTTGGAGTATGTGCTGCCAAAGCAAGCACCAATAATGTCATGCAGCTTCTGCCAACACTTGCAGAAGGAGCGTTGGTAAGCAGAAAAGAAAAGGCCCCATTCCAGCTGCTGACGGTTTCAGGCGCACTGAGGCGCGATCCTGCGGAACAGCGGATCTAAACTCCATAAACCCATAGCCGTCCATAGTGAGGTAACAAACAGCTGCATTACCCACTTCATCAGGGTTAGGAGCAAGCCAGGGGACCTCCACATAAAAGGTACTGGCATGGCCACTTATCGGGTAGGAAGGATAAGGATGAATCCAACGATCGAACCCAGGCCATCAGAGAACCCACCTATAGCCTCGGACTCCGCCAAGTGGGTTCCGGGCTGCTAAGGGACCTCTACCCCGAGAGGTGTAAGCAAGGCTATTTGAGAACTGGAAGGAGAGATCCTAGTCTCAAGCCTTAGGCCCGAAAAGTTCTTGTAGAATCTCTTCAACCCTAGAGCAGGGAACTTCTCTTCGTCTATCCCCTGTAGGGACAGGAAGAACACTGGTGGGTGGAGGTGGGAGGGACCTTTTAACCTCTCTGTTTCCTGTCCCAAGAAGGTCAAAGGGAAACATCCTCCTGTTGTGCTGTCATGAGGAATGACCTGGAAAATGGAGTAGACAAAAACGAAAAGGGGCTGTACAGTCCTTTGTAAATACAGTGTAACTACTGTTGTATTTGCCACTCAGTAGTTCTGCTAGCTACCAGTGAATGGAGACCTTGATTACATTCAGTTTCATTCTCATCAAGTCCTGCTCTCACAGCCTCTTTGTTACAACCAATGATAACCTCTGTGTCAGGAGAGGATGCTCAGAAATGTTTTCAATATCAACAATTCAGCTTTCCTTCTACTGAAAGCAAAAAATAGATCTTGAAAATGGTGAAAAACAAAGTATTTAAGAAAATGCTGAAGTTTTCATTATACACTGGTCAGGCTCTATTTATATAAGCCAGGTCAAGCAATTTCAGTTCTATGCTACTGACTAGACGGGAAAAATCTATTCAAATAATATAACTATGTAGTTCCACTACTAATTTTAAAAATTATCCTTTCTCCCTTCATATTCTCATTTCCTTTGATCCTATTTTTGTCTCATATTACAAATAAAGCTACTATATGAAAAAATCTTCTTAAAGAAGCACTGCCACAAAACGTTTATTCTCCAAGATGTTAGAAAGGTATATGATGTAACCGGCCATGAAGGTAATCTTCTTACTAGTGTCTGTATTTGTGAGTTATAACCTTCTTTCTGATACTCAGCTGTGTCATGTGACTAACACACTGACTATCGAAATAACACAGCATCTTATGTGTGGACAGGAAGTCAGTTTCTCTATGTATTGCTATGGGAGCCTCAATGTCAGTCTCAAAGGACTGAATAGAGAAGTAACGGACTTCCTGTCCTATGTCAGTTGGAGAGGCAGAGTGTTTGTCACATGCCACAACTGAGGATCAGAAAGGTGGTTATAACTCACAAAAACAGTCACTGGTAAGATTACCTTCACTACAGTTTACATCATGTACCTTTGTTGTGGGAGCGCTTCTTTAACGAGATCAGACATGTCTCCCCTACTCATCACTGTTCTGTGTCTGGCTGTAAAACAACTGGCTAGAGTAGAAGCCTCCCTGCTGTGCCTTGTCTGCAGTAGGACAATCAAATTGTTAAGCCCTGCCAATCGCTGTCTGGAGATGGAACAGATCAGGAGGAAACTGGGTAGACTAAGCGCTCAAAAGAGAAGCTGTAGTGCTCAAAGAGACACTCACCTTTTTAACCTCCCCCTCCTTTAACTAGACCACCACCAATAAGGAAGGAATGGCTTGTTTTAAACTTCATTTCACACTAAATAGACGCTTAGTGTATGTGTAGCTTATACGCTGGGAACATCTTGCAACATATACACTGAACACCTAGCCTAAATGTGTGCAACTGCTATGGAGTGTCCACATTTGGAGATTACTCAGCCTACATACTGAATGTGCACAGTGAACATAATATGAACTGAACTTTAGGGCATTTTTTAGCTAGTATTTTTAAATTTGAAAACGCAGAGAGGTTGACTTCACACTTGTGGCAAAGATAATCCGGCAGGCTGTTCTAGCAGAGTTCTCTGGATTCTACTTAGCTGGATGGTGCTGTGCACTGCCGTACCCCAGCCTTAATGCCGGGATTTGGCTGGAGAAAAACTGTTGTGTGCAGCAATTTTTGTCAAGCTGAATCCCAGCATTTGTTCCGGGGAGCAGCTGGATCCCTGCCGGATCCCATTATAATCAATGGGGTTCAGCAGGCATCTTGCACTATTTGGCTATGCCGGATCCAGAGAACCCCCACAGGTTATTCTCTGCTGGAACAGCCTGCCGGATTAGCTATGCTACGAGTGTGAATGTAGCCTTAGAAATTTTTTCCTTACAGTGTTCTCCCTCTTGATCTGGGTTACAAATACTGGTGCAAAATCCTGACCAAAATACACAAGTGTGAAAGTGGCCTTAAATAGAGCAAACCAGAAAAGACGACAATAGCCCACGACCAGGTACAGAAATGCAAGAAAGAATTTTCCGCCATGTCTCTAAATACAGTATGGAGGCATTTTATTTTTATCACCTCCCTATAATTTGTGTTAATGTCTACTTCTGTACCTTATGGGGTACATTAAATATATCTGCAATTAAGGACCAAAAAATTTTTTTTTAGACAACCCTTAGAACCCCTTATAAGATCTATATTAAAATAAAGAGCTGCTCATATAAATGCGGAGTTATTGCTAAACTGACAAAAAATACGACCACAACAAACATAATATCCACACACAGGACACATAACTGTCTGAAACGTAACAGAAATATCTCCGGACCCAAACTGTGGCATCAATTCTTGATCACTTCAATATTCTCTGTGGCGTTCAAACAAAATACAGTTTTTTTTTTTTTTTTTTTTATTCCTTCATTGACGAGTCAACAGCAATCAGTGATTTTGTTCAAACTGCGGTGTTATGAGTGAAAAAAGTGGAATCAAGCAGAAAGAACCAAAGTTCTTACACAAACGGGTTCTAGAAATGCACTGCACTGAAGTCCAACTTCCTGATGTTGCCTGGACAATAGGACACAATAATTTGTCATTTTTTTCAGTTAGCTTGCTATTCCAAAGTTTTTGTCCTCATCCACCATTAGTCGTGTAAAAGACAAATACATTTTGCTGTAAAACAAACAATTGTGATTGTTCACGTTAAACCGATATTTCAGACAATGTATTCAAAAAGCATTGACAGCTCGCTACTAGACGGATATTACATATTCTGCTTACTTGTCATCCTTGAACACTTTCAATTCCTTGTGCTCTTTCTGTGCCTTTTCTCTCTTGCGAGAATCACTAGATTCCCGGGAACACTTGGAGTCCCCCCGTTCTTTACTGCGCTCCTTCCTGCGACGGTCTCTGTCACCCCGCAGATCAATAGAGCTACTCTTTACTTTCTTTTCTATCTGAAAAAAGCAGTACAGATTTAGAAAATACTCCTTTAAAGCCGAGAATAAGAGAAGTCAAATGTAGAATGGGATGCAGTTCTAACTGATGCCAGGGAAACAAGAAGTTGCCCATCACAACAATGAAAGGAGGTTTCTCCACAGAGATGTTTATGGCTGTTACCATAAAACTGATGTCAGGGAAACAAGAAGTTGCCCATCACAAGAATGAAAGGAGGTTTCTCCACAGAGATGTTTATGGCTGTTGCCATAAAACTGATGCCAGGGAAACAAGAAGTTGCCCATCACAACAATGAAAGGAGGTTTCTCCACAGAGATGTTTATGGCTGTTACCATAAAACTGATGTCAGGGAAACAAGAAGTTGCCCATCACAACAATGAAAGGAGGTTTCTCCACAGAGATGTTTATGGCTGTTGCTAGTGTCGCTAGACCAAAGTGGCTCCGGGTAATCCACTGATATTCTAGAGATAAGCCATTTCAAGTAGCCCTTAAACATTCGATTCATGTTGGCAAAACCCACAAATTTCATGGGGACTGGCCTAATGTGTATGGTGTCCCGATTCTCCCCAACACCAAATATAGGGGATAAATGGTTGGGCATGTTAGCAGCGCTAAAGACCGCCCATTAGTGCTGGTGATGTCACTGGGCTCACTGCTAGGCGGAAGCCTCAGCCTAGCCCAGCCCGGTATGTCACCGGATTTTAAGAAAAAGTCCTTGCCCTGTGCTATATAGCGCAAAGGCAAGGGAGAGCATCAGAGCATGAAATACTCCAAAGCTCAACTCAGAGGGGCTGAATGGAGGAAGAAGGGGGTTATGTCCGGGTTCAGCTCTGAACCCAGACAACCCCTTTCAATGATGCTTTACACACAGGAAGCAGAACAGGCTGTTTACATCTAGGTCGCAGCTGTTCCGAATGCGCTCTGCAGAAAGAGGGCAAGTTCATAGATCTAGAGCAGGGTGGTCAGTTCCTTTCAGTCCCACAGAGCTCCATTATGGGGGGAAAAAAACATATGTTAAATTATATTATACATATTTTTTGCTGGACTCTGCAGAAAAGAAAAGCGTGGTACGCTATGTTTTTCACTTATGCAGTGTCCCGCAAAAAATTGATCTGTTAACCTATAGTTTTTTTTTTGGTTTTTTAAATGGAACTCTGCAATGATGGATGCCACTGTGACATCAAGTTAACTTATATATTTTTTGTATACTTTAAAACCATGACAAAAACATGATGTTAACCCAGCCATAGTTGGATAGTGCCAGTTGCCAGCCAGACCCCATAGACAATCATGGGAACTGATGGCAATTTGGCAGCTCCCCGGTATCCGTGTCAGAATCAACCCTTTTCGATCAGATATTGAAGAATATACAAAACCAGACAACCCTTTTAACCGCTTCACCCCCCCTAGCTTAAACACCCTTAATGACCAGGCCACTTTTTACAATTCTGCACTACACTACTTTCACCGTCATGCAACTTACCACCCAAATTAATTTTACCTACTTTTCTTCCCACTAATAGAGCTTTCATTTGGTGGTATTTCATTGTTGCTGGCATTTTTACTTTTTTTGCCATTATTAAAAATTTAACGACATTTTTGCAAAAAAATGACATTTTTCACTTTCTGTTGTAAAATTTTTCAAAAAAAAAAACTACATTTCTATATAAATTTTTCTCTAAATTTATTGTTCTACATGTCTTTGATAAGAAAAAATCCAATAAGTGTATATTTATTGGTTTGGGTAAAAGTTATAGCGTTTACAAACTATTGTGCAAAAAAGTGAATTTCTGCATTTTGAAGCAGCTCTGACTTTCTGAGCACCTGTCATGTTTCTTCAGGTGCTAGAATGTCAGGATAGTATAAATACCCCCCAAATCACACCATTTTAGAAAGAAGACACCCCAAAGTATTCGCGGAGGGGCATGGTGAGTTCATGTATTATTTCATTTTTTTTCACAAGTTAGCGGAAAATGACACTGAGGAAAAAAATAAAATAAAAAATAAAGTTTCCATTTCTGCTAACTTCTGGCAAAAAAAAAATCTCAGACGGACTCACTATGCCCCTCAGTGAATACCTTGGGGTGTCTACTTTCGGAAATGGGGTAATTTGTGGGGTGTGTTTACTGTTCTGGCATTTTGGGCGGGGCTAAATTGTGAGCCGCCATGTAAAACCTAAAGGTACTCGTTGGAATTTGGGCCCCTTTGCGCACCCAGGCTGCAAAAAAGTCTCACTCTTGTGGTATCGCCGTACTCAGGATAAGTAGGGCAATGTGTTTTGGGGTGTATTTTTAAATATACCCATGTTGGGTGAGAAATATCTCTGCAAATTATCAACTTTGTATAAAAAAATTTAAAAAGTTGTCGTTTACAGAGATATTTCTCACACAAAGTATGGGTATATATAAAAATAAACCCCAAAACACATTGCCCTACTTCTCCTGAGTACGGCGATATCACATGAGTGACACTTTTTTGCAGCCAAGATGTGCAAAGGGGCCCAAATTCCCATGAGTACCTTTAGGATTTCACGGGGCATTTTTACGCATTTGGATTCTCACGCTTTAGGACCCCTAAAATGCCAGGACAGTATAAATACCCCACAAGTGACACTATTTTGGAAAGAAGACACCCCAAGGTATTCTGTGAGGGGCATGGCGAGTTCACAGAAAAAAAAAAAAATTTGGCACAAGTTAGCAGAAATTGATATATTCTTCATTCGCATCAATTATCGTGGATGAAAAAATCTCTACCAAAATCAGTGACTGCGGTGTGGTGGGCTGGGCGCTAACTACCTAACAAGTAGCTAACTAACTGGCGGTGATGAGGGACCCTTATGCCCCATTCACACGTCCGCAATTCTGTTTGCGGAACGGAATTGCGGACCCATTCATTTCTATGGGGACAGACTTTGTCCCGCTCGGATCCGGAATTACGGATCCGCGCTTCCGGGTCTGCACTTCCATTCCGCAAAAATATAGAACATGTCCTATTCTTGTCCGCAATGTGCGGATCTGCAAAATGCGGAAAGCACATTGCCGGTGTCCGTGTTTTGAGGATCTGCGGATCCGTGAATCCACGGATCCGCAAAACACATATGGACGTCTGAATGGAGCCTAACAAGGGGTGTGATCAATGACAGGGGGGTGATCAGGCTGCAGTATAACTAGTGAGATGCGCGGCACTGAATGCGCACGCGTGCGTTCACAGGAAGTCTCGCGAGATGACGCGCCGATGCCTCCACTTAGAACTACAGGACCGCCCGCCGGACGCATCCGTGCGTTAGGCGGTCCTGTAGTGGTTAAAGAGGATTTCCGGGATTACTGTGGTTTTTAGCAGATATGCTCTTGTAGTTGCTTACCTCTTGTCCATCTTCCCCATTTTTTTTTTATTTTTTTTTTCAATTTGGACTTTCCTGACTTTTGTAAAAACACCACTTTGGTTTATTACATCTTGTATGTAGCATTTCATGTTGCTGTATCCAACCAAACCCATGATGCACTTCTCTTTTGCCACAGCTCCAGCACCATCCCCAACACCCAGCTAGTTTATATCTCCTTCCAACCAGACACTACCCTTGTTGCTGCTTTGACACACACATGGACATAACATCACAGGAAATAAGAAAGAGCTGCATGGACATGGTCATGTGACCACAGCCCAAAACAGAAGATAGGAGCCATAGGTAAAAATAAAAAAAATATACATACAAAATTACAGTGATACATACAAAATTGGACCAACCGGAGTTATCCACACCACAAATTAGGTGTACTCCCTTGTAGAATGTTATACCACTTATAAATAAATTAATAACTCAACATAAACATTAAAATGAAAATACTTTATTGAATAACCCATGAAATTAAAAACATATACACAATAGGTGGGGACTATCAACATATAAACCACCCCATCAATCACAATAACACAATGGTGAAGCCTCACATATCATAGATATCATATGAATATTGGTGACCTTCCTCTAAATATGACTGCTGTACCCAGCTCCTATACAATTTACCAGGGGTGGTACACCATTAACATTGCAACCTATAATGTAATAACGGGGGCTAAAGTGACTGAAAGTCTACCTATCCTAACTGCGGGCGTGTAAAGATTAGACAATATACGGGCTAAACATAGCTCAAATCAATAATGACATACCTAACACAGAAGGAAAATGGATGAAGGAGACGGTGGCGGTGACTGGCGCTCCTCAACGCGCGACGACTCCTGAGGAAGCGAACACGTGAAACGCGCGTTGAGAGCGCCAGTCACCGCCACCGTCTCCTTCATCCATTTCCTCTGTGTCAGGTATGATCGTTGAGCTATGTTTAGCCGTATCTTGTCTAATCTTTACACGCCCGAGTCAGATAGGTAGACTTTCAGTCACTAGCCCCGATTATTATAGGTACAATGTTAATGGTGTACCACCCTGGTAAATGTATAGAGCTGGGTACAGCAGTCATATAGAGGAAGGTCACCAATATTCATATGATATCTATGATATGTGAGGCTTCACCATTGTGTTATTGTGATTGATGGGGCGGTTTATATGTTGATAGTCCCCACCTATTGTGTATATGTTTTTAATTTCATGGGTTATTCAATAAAGTATTTTCATTTTAATGTTTATGTTGAGTTATTAATTTATTTATAAGTGGTATAACATACAAAATTACAGCTACCTTTTTTAAGGTATGTTGATTCAAACCTGGAAAATTTCTCCAATTTGCGTTTTTAGGATCCGGCGTGCACTTCCGTCGCCGGAAATGCCCGCCGGATCCGTAACAACGCAAGTGAACTGAAAGCATTTGAAGACTGATCAGTCTTCAAAATGCTTTCAGTGTTACTATGGCAGCCAGGATGCTATTAAAGTCCTGGTTGCCATAGTAGTAGTGGGGAGCGGGGGAGCAGTATACTTACCGCCCGTGCGGCTCCCGGGGCGCTCCAGAATGACGTCAGAGCGCCCCATGCGCATGGATCACGTGATCCATGCATGTGGGGTGCCCTGACGTCACTCTGGAGCTCCCCGGGAGCCGCACGGGCGGTAAGTATACTGCTGCCCCACTCCCCACCACACTTTACCATGGCAACCAGGACTTTAGTGTCCTGGCTGCCATGGTAACCATTCAGAAAAAGCTAAACGTGGGATCCGGCTATGCGCCGGAACGACGTTTAGCTTAAAACCTGATCCGGATGAATGCCTTTCAATAGGCATTAATTCCGGATCCGGCCTTGTGGCAAGTGTTTGGGATTTTTGGCCAGAGCAAAAGGCGCAGCATGCTGCGGTATTTTCTCCGGCCAAACAACGTTCCGTTCCTGAACTAAAGACATCCTGAACGGATTTCTCTCTATTCAGAATGCATTGGGATAATCCTGATCAGGATTTTTCTGGCATAGAGCACCGAGGACGGAACTCTATGCCGGAAAAGAAATACGCAAGTGTAAAAGAGCCCTTAAACAGGAAAAAAAGAATTTACCTTGGACGGCTCCTCCTTCATTACAAAGTCTGTGTCTTCATTCTGCATATATGCATGTTTTCTCAGGATGTTGGGTGAAAGATCTAGCCTCCTACAATAAGTTGAGAGATACAGTGAATATAGAATCCAAACAATTTCCTCCATTAGGAGCCTTTAAGTTTCCTTAAACTGAAAAAAAATGAACATGGATGAGACATGATGAAAGGAACCGCGGCACTCTCGTAGTATTCAATCTCTTTATTGCTCCAAAAGTCGAAACGTCGCAACTTTTGGAGCAATAAAGAGATTGAATACTACGAGAGTGCCGCGGTTCCTTTCATCATTCTGCGCTATTACGGGGATTGGACCAGGATCCAGCACCGCTGGCACCGCCATACAAAAAAGCCGATTCTGGAATCAAGGTAGTGCTGCCCCCTATCTTCATTTTGCATGGATGAGACATAATATACATCTATATAGTTAGTCCTGCTCTGCTAAGAGGATAGGAGTGTGTCCAGTCTTGAGTGTATCCATATAGTGCTATTTTTTATTCTAGGAAATGACAAAATAGTGCACAAAGAATAGATATATATAATAATCCAGCACAGAACTAAAATACTGTATAATGTGGAATGTTACAGACCAGAAGACTAAGTAGACAAGACTTTCAGCTTATTGTGTGTTAAATATCAATCAATATCTCCTAATCATAACAGGTAGGGTTAGAATGACAAATAACAACCATACATAGATAAGACCGGATCCACCATTCACAATAGGTGATATCACAAAAACAAACAGACGTGCCTCTATCTGGTTTTAACGAGCAGAAAAAAAAATGACATTCCTTTAAAGGATGAGATTTTTATCATACACAAACAAATACAGCATTATTAAATATGGAAGGATTGGCATGAGGCAACACAGCATTGTATGGGATTCCTGGTATATACCTGTGTATTTCCGGGCTCTTTGGACGGCTGGCATGCTCATCTGTGACTGTCTGATACCCTGCAAACCTCTCACTGAGGGTCTTTCCGTCACCCTTGAAATAATGCTCTGTTGGTTGTAGAGGAGAAAAACTGCCTCATTAGTTTAACTCCCATTAAACACAAAGCCACAGATCTTAAAGCGGGAATTGCAGAATGTCAACAAATATTAATAGTATGAACCCTATTAAAAAGACAGAAAGGGGAAGATTTATCACACAGAAATATAATTTTCCATGGGATATCTACTTGTCCCTCATTTAGTCATCATGAGCCACCATATTCAGAAACTTCCCTATGAGTCTTTAATATACAACGGACTCCTGGTTGATCGGAATGAGCGAACCCGAACTTTACAGGTTTGGCGTTCTGGCAGTGGAGGAATCCCGCTATGGATTCCTTTATAACGGAAATCTATGACAGAATACAAAACGGAAGCCTTTAAGAAGCATTCAGTTTTTATCCGTCATAATAGAAGTCTATGGTCAAGCATAACTGATCTGTCTGGTTTCTATTATGCACGACTTTGTTTTTCGTCCCGCAATATGGAAATCAGACGGATCTGTTATGCTTGGCCATAGACTTCTATTATGATGGATGAAAACGGAATGCCTCCTAAAGGCTTCCGTTTCGCATTCTGTCATAGAATTCCGTTAGAACGTAATCCATAGCGGGATTCCTCCACTGCCAGAACGCCAAACCTGTTAAGTTCGGGTTCGCTCACCCCTACTAATTTTCAAATGTCATGGTTAATTACGAAGTGTAAGAATCCATATTAAAACATGCCTAGAATATTTCTAATTAATATATATGCACTCTAGTGGATATCTCAAGAAACATGTCCAACCATTTTGAAATGCCCTAAAGCATCTACAATAAAAGTGAAGCAACTCTGCAAAGTCTTAAAGGGAATCTGCCACCCCAAATCTGGACTATTATCTACAAGGATAAGTTTGTAGTACTGCAGTTAGGAGTCTTGAACGTCATTTTTTTACTTTCCTATTACCCCTGGTTCCCCCGCTGTCACAACTCAAAGCTGCACTGAAATACACAGTCTGGACTGCTGTCCTGTTCTAACATAATGGAGAGGACTTAGGCACATACACAGCAGTCCTGACAATCTATTTCAATGCAGCTCTGAGTGCTGACAGCAAGGGGAGTGGTGGACAGCAGGAAAATAAAATCTAGTGATCTGGACTCCATATCTGCAGTACTGTTCATGTATTACTGTAGATAATGGTCCAAAATCAGGATTCCCTTTAAACATTTCCTACTGTCACCTACATGTCCATAGTAACAGATACAAACAATCTCTGTGTAGGCCGATCCTGCAGTCATACCCTCTTCAACCTGCCTCTTTTTGCTAATATAACTTTAATGGGACAGCAAGAATAAGGGGAGAGATGGAAGACACTATGACCGCGGGATCAGACTACAAAATGTTTATACAGGATAGGTGCTCATAACAAGTGTTGCAAACGGTATTATATAAAGAATATTGAGTCCCACTATGTCAATATCTGAACCTTCATAGCTATTCTAGGACGGCTAGAGGAAGAGTAGACTCATTATTGAAACAGTGTTTAAAAATTACCAAGTATCCCCCCCCCTCCCCTTCCTGACATGTTTCTACTCAGCTGTGCCTTCATCAGGGCGAAGGGGGCTATAGAGTAGACAGACTACTTTCTGAGCCCTCAAAGGTATGCCATGCCCCAAAAAGTATACATTCCTAACATTGCTCACTTAGGACCTTTACATTATATCTTCAGACTAGGTACTTTTCTCAGTGGGCTTGTGCTTTTATGACTTCCGTTTATCATGGAGGTCACGACACTATGCGGGATCTGTCCTGTGACAGATCCAAACATTTTTCACTACCGACTTATTTCTCCTAGGATGTTGTTGCTTTGAGGGCAAGAATAGGCGGCATGCTGTGCTACTCTTCCTAAGATTGTGACAGAAACCCAAGTGTGAATGTGAACACTGCATTAAAAGCAAAATGGAAATGTATTTAGCAAATTTATACATACAGTTATGGCTTACAAATTGTTTTTTCAAAAGGTTACATACAACATCAAGAATGAAACATTTTTATATATTTGTGTGGTTTGTGAGCATGTCAGCAGATCTTTATTTCACAGTTGTTGGAAAAGCTAACAGTTATAAATTATTAAAGGGCTATTCAATTTTTTATTTTATTATTTAATTTACTACTCAATTTTAATTGTTCACCATAATAGGAAATTATCCAATTTTCAAATATATTCAATTTTGCTTAAACACCTTTCTTATATCAGGTTATATCACACCAGAATGGTTTAGCCGATGAAACAGACATGTCCTGTGTAATACGTCCATGGCCTATCAAACAAGGCATCAGTCATGTGACACCCCAATGACTACATAGGACAAGTCGTGGAAACCATTGTGGCTATCACAACTACTTCACTGTGTGTGTTTGCATGGCTGCCTGCTTCTAGGTGATCTGTAAAATGGCTGCCCGTCTCTTGGTGATGTAGTCATGTAGTTAATAAAGTTAACTTAAAATTACAAACAATATATTCAGAGGAGATGGGGAGAACAATGTCAGACAGACATGAAATGCACCTGCAGGCAGTAATGCTGTATTATGCTGCATCTCAATAAACTGCTAGATATCTGGACAGTTAACTGGATGCCAGAGGTCACATGACAGATTTGAATGTCTTATGACTGACACCATCTTTAGTCCTATTTAGATCTCCTACGAATGCATTTTACAGGACTAACATGGGCCATACCATTCTATTTTTTTATTACAGAGAGGCTATTAAGCGAATAAAATAAAGGTCTGTGAGCAAAATTTTTAATATATTTTAGAAAATTATATAACTGCCTATTCTCTAAACAAATAATCATTAAAACCAGAATACTACCTTAAAATTAGAACAAACTGCCAAACAATTTTATCAATAGGGTGCAGACCCAAAAATAACTGATTTCTCATACTACCATGGGATTTTAGCATTTGGTTTGTTACTTTATAAAGAATTCTTAAATGTACTAACAGAGCTAATCATTGAAGGCTGAAGGAGGAGACGGTGATCTCTGTCAACCCCCAATAAACATATTAGTCTTGACCATGTTCAGTTTGGAGGGAAGATGAACACTTCCCTCCAGGCAGAACAAAGGAAAGGGCAAGTGAAAATCCCACCTGCTCAAAATCCTAATTTTCTGACGTCCCTTTCAGTCAGGAAGCCTCCACACAAAAGCAGGTTATTGGTTAATTGTTTATTTGCTTCCTACATGAAAAATTAAAGAGGTTGTCCAACCCCAACATTTTGGTATGTCGCTAGGATACAACACAAATGTCAGATAAGTGCGGGTCCTACCTGTGGGACTCGGGCCTAGCTCCAAAATGGGGCTCTGAAGTGAAGGAGGGCACACAACACTTGTGGCATTGTCTTCATTTACTGCTATGGGACTTCTGAAAATAGCAGAGCAAGTGCACTTGGCAATTTTAAGGAGTCAAATAACAGTGTATGTACAGCAAGCTTCCAAAGTGCTGCCACCTCTCCATTCACCAAAATGGGACTGCCGGAAATAGCAAAGCCAACGCTAGGCTATTTTTCAAATCCCCATAGCGGTGAATGGAGTGTAGCGAGGTATGTGTGGCTGCTCTCCCTTCTGTTTGGGACCACCTTCCTAGCAACATACCAAAAATAATGAGATGAGAAAACCTTTCGAAGCAATTTCCTAAATTGCTAAAACTCTGTTGTAGAGTCTGTGCAACTCCACCTAGCAGGTTGTCCTGCTGCCTCTCAGACAGATCCAAAAGCACAATGCTACTGGTTATGTCAGCTTTTTCTGCTCCACCCCCCATTGTCTTAGTGTTAGAAACAGTGGCAAGTAGGTGGAGGAGGATGCACACAACAGATCAGAGTGTGAAGAAGCAGGGAAGCATGCAGGACTTTAGGGTGTAAAGACAGAGGACAGAATCAGAGTCTGTCAGCACAAGTGTGAAAAGTTCCTACAAGGGCTGAAGGAGAAATCAGTCCAGGAATTATTCTGTGTTGATACGTGATCGCTAGTGAAGACAGCAGCATCATGGACAAACAGACCTCACATCCTACATGTATTACTGGGAAGGACATTTCCGCATGAGAAAAGTCTGAAACTAGGAGTAGACTGCAAACTGAATATAAGGGGGTCTGAAAATGAAAGATCCCACCTTGAAACTAAAGACCCCTTTACACTGTACGAACGTTATTGCCGATATTCTGCCAGTGTAAACATGCCGTTGATTAGCCAATGAACAAGCAAAATGCTCATTCATCAGGTAACAGGATCATTGGGGCGAACACCTAAATCAGTTTTCTGGCAGCAGATCATGCTATCTAAACAGCACTCTGCTGCCCAAAATAATGATACTGTATAGGGACAGGCGATGGGGCATTAGCTATCACTCCCCCCCCCCCATACTGTGGAGGAGATTGTCAGGAAGGAATGCTTCTTTCCCAACAATCCTCTACTCTATTGGGACATGTAACGGGGCCTTTAGTGGAACTTTTTAAACTCAATGTAACCCCTAACATGTAAAAACAAAAACACTTTTTAAAAATATTCTTTCCATATGAAAAGGCTGATGCAAATATACAGTACTTTTTTTTCTGCTATTGTCCCTGAATTATTGCAGTTTATATTATGAGCATGCTGGGGAAATGACAAAGGGGTATTCCCATCTCTGACATTGGGGCATATTGTTATACTTGGAACGGAGCCCACAAAATGCTGAAGGGTGCACTGCGCATGAGCGGAGGCCCTCCATTCATGGAGCAGTGGCCGTGCATGCGCATTTCACTTCCTATTCATTTCAATGGGATTTCCAAAAATTGACAAGCGTGCTCCTCGGCTATTTTTGGCACTCCCATAGGAATGAACGGAGGTTGGCCGCTTCCTCCTGCATTTTGCGGGCTCTGTTCCAAGTATAGGTACAGGTCCCAGAGGTGGGACCTGCATCTATCATCCTAGTGATATGCCTGAGATGGGAATATCCCTTTAATCAAGGTGTCGCCACAATGGCTACACTTCATGTAAGCGAGGAATAGAAATGCATGTAACAGACTAGCCATTTGGAATGAAATATGTGAAAGCATGCAACCTAAATGTGATACCATCATAACATGTCTCAGTATTACTGGTATCAGACATGGCATATCTTCTAAAATGTGGTCACCTGTAATCAGTTATACAATGAGACATCATCCTGTTAAAGAAATCAATATACAGCTAAGTCCACTTACCGCCCAGCATCCAGTACAAGTCTTAAAATCAAGCAAAACACTACAAGGTAGAGCCTCAAGTTTAATTCCAGCAAACCCAGGAATTTTAGGATCTATCAAGTCAGATTTTTTGCCATTTGTGACAGGAGGACTTTAGCATGTTTTTGCCCCAGCAACAGTATATTTTATGTGTTACATGGGTTTTCAATACATTTTCCAGGACCTAGTCATAATGAAAAAGAAATCAACACTGGCCAGTTCCAGCTCAAAGGTCAAGAGTGGTGTACATGGACAAACATCACAAAACCAAATCAGAAAGGTGAATAACCGCACAGTATTTGCCATTTTGAAACAACCAACCTTCTTTAGTTAACCCCTTTCTGTTTTAAAGTCCTCTGTGGTCTGGATATAGCATACATGTTATTAAAAAGGGGTTATCCCACTAAAAGTAGTTATCATCTATCCAGAGGATAGGTCATAAATATCAAATTGCAGGGGTCAAAATATTGGGGCCCCTGTGACCCTGAGAACAGTAGCCCTTGAGTCAGCTGTGTGAACTGGTAGTGCGTATGTCAGTCTGCCACTCCATTCATGTCGATGGGGCTGACAGAGTGCCATCTACATCAGATCCACAGAAGTGGATTGAGTGGTGCACATCACCACTCCATTTAGAGAGGGAGACCCACTTTCTCGTGATAGCTGGGGGTCCCAGCAGTCGGACCCCATGACCCGATCTTTATCACCTATCCTGTGGATACGGGCCCCTTTAGACGGGACAATTCAGCAGGCAACTGTCGGGAAGGACGCGTTACTTCCTGGCAATTGCCTGCTCGTCAGTGAGGTAGAACAATGCATTTACATGCAGCGATCTCCTCCACAGTATGAAGAGGAGCTACCTCTAATGCCATCGCTCTTACCCATACAGACTGGTTGTACGCCAGCAGCAGAGTGTGTAAAGACAGCACAATCTGCTGCCGGCATAAAACGATTTTGGTGCCTGCGCAAATGATCCAATTACCTGACAAACGAGCATTTCGCTAATTCATGGGGTAATCATTGGTACCTTTACACCTCCAGATAATCGCTATGAACGCTCATTAGTAATTATTTGGCGGATTCTCGGCCTGTGTAAAGGGCCTTTAAGTGATAAACACCTTTCATGGGATAACCCCTTTAGGCTAGATGTTTGCAGAACCCATCCCATATTTGCTTCCACCTAACTAAGGTTTGTTTAATATTGCCTTACCAATTCCCACCATGATTTAAAAAATATGTGTCATTTCAAAAAACTTTTTGATCTGTGGGGCTCCGAGTACCGAAACCCCCATGGATAAAACGAGGAAGCAGAAGCATTTCCAGCTAGCTGAAAACAGGCTGAATAGAAACTCTGAGACAATGCTCGGCTGAGCACTTAAGAGGGCAGAAGGGGGTCTCGGCATCCGGACCTTCACAGATCAAAACTTTTGATATGTCATTATGACATGTAATTTTTTTATTTTACATGACAGCTACCATTTAAGTAAACTGTGCACATAAGCGATCATCAGGCAAGTGTAGTCTAAGGTGGTCCACTCTAACCTGAGCTGGGAAAGCTTACTAAAGAGGGTGGAGGCTGAAGCAAAGTAGGCAGCTTTTAAACAGTTGTAAACTACATGCAATACCATTCACAGTAATGATGCAAATACTCAACCATTTGACAGTACAGTTGCTAGAAGATTAACAACCACTTCATAGTGCAATGGCAGCACAGAAACTTACCTTATAACTCAAAAGTATTAAAGAAAAATACTAAATAAAACTAAAGAAATGATGGATGGATCCACCGTCCCCAAACCAATTTCTGTTCTATTATAAACGATGGGTCTCGTGTACAAAAGGAAAATCGAGCGAATGAAGGGACCTACAGATCGATTATTTTATCTTGTGACGTACATTGGAACTGGTTTGCACTAATTTTATATAGAACGGTTTAATGATCGATATATGGATAGCTAAGCATACGTACAATGCAATATGAACAGATAAAACAGATCCTGCACAAGTTCTACTGTTAAAGAGAATGTGTCATCAGACAATTACCTATTTAATACGTTTTTATGTTTAACATATTTTAAATAATTTGTTGGTTATTTTTAATTTTCGATGTTAATATCTATACTTAAGGGAGTCTGTCACCAAAATTGGAAGTTACACACTGCTTACATGTGGCTCCATCACAACTACCCATGATTCCAATGGTGCCTTTGTTTTTTTGTTGGGACTTTCAGCAGCTGAAAAACGCTGTTTAATCCATATGCAAATGTAGCTCGCAAGTGCCTAGGGGTGGGGTTCGTGGTGTAGGTGCCCAGGCCACTCTGCCTTTTTTCACATTACTCCCCCCAGCCTCTTGCTTGTCCCACCCTGTAAATCCGTTGTGTCATCCCCAGTATCAGCCGAGATCCTGCACGTGCGCAGTTCACCGCCGGCCAGGGTATGCACTCTGGCCGCTGGTTTCACGTTGGCGCATGCGCACTAGATGTATCGATGCCGCTGCCCACATTAGGAATCACAGTGCTCATGCCTGGGCCGGCGATGAACCACAGCACGCGCGGGATCTCAGCCGATACTGGGGATGACACAACGGACTTACAGGGTGGGACAAGCAAGAGGCTGGGGAGGAGTAATGTGAAAAAAGGCAGAGCGGCCTGGGCACCTACACCACGAACCCCGCCCCCGGGCACTTGCGAGCGACATTTGCATATGCATTAAACTGTGTCCCAACAAAAAAAACAAAGGCACCATTGGAATCATGGGTAGCTGTGATAGAGCCACATGTAAGCAGCGTGTAACTTCCAATTTTGGTGACAGACTCCCTTTAAACAAAAACCATGAATCCTGCAGTTTTCACACAGCCCACTAATCCTAATATGCGCCACTTCTTGGTCTGTACAAATCACTTTGCTGCAGTTACCTGCTAATCTATACAAAGAGGTGATATGATTACATTCAGGATTAAAATGACAGATAACACAAGATCCTCCATTCCCAACAGGTAATTGTCAGATCTCATCTATTCTTTCCTTGTACAATGACCCCTACACAAGGCACAGAGTGTGCCTAGAAGACTCTTCCATAGAAGTCACTGAGATCCCCTCCCGACCATTGTGTCTATTGACCATGGGGCTGCCGTAAAGCAATTTTTTTAATTCTGTGTAAATGCTGTTAAGAACAGCTCAGACAAGATGGCCGCCACCATAATCATGTTCAGGAAATAGAATAAAAACATCTACAATCAGAAAATAAAAACAGATTAGAAAAAGAGTATGTGTGTTACTATCTGGTGACACATTTCCTTTAAAGGAGTTTTCCAGTACTTAAACACTAAAATAATCATCCTCAGGAAGGAGTCCGACTATTGGCACCCCTGCCAATCAGCTACTGGAAGGGGCAGTGGCACTATTCTGAGTGCTGTGACCTCTTCCTCAGCCTGTGATGTCACATCCATCAACCACATGGTCTTCTGCAGCTCAGTTACATCCAAGTGAATGACAGAGCTGCAATATCAAGCACAGTCACTATACAATGTATAGCTCTGTGCTTGTATACTATGGAAGGATCTATGTGTGAAGAAACTGCTCAAACACAAAGAGGGGTTCAAGAACATAAAACCGTAATCACTGTACAATTTATATATTGTGGATGCATATGCCGCGGTCTACCCAAGCATATATAGAATCAATGACTGTGGCGTCAAACTGTTAGCAACCCCAAATGATATCACACCTAAGACGCAGCTCTTCATGTATCGCGGTCATTGCTTACCTTTGACAAACTGTACTAAAGACACCACATGGTAGATAAAGGATTCAGGGGAGGTTTTGTTGGAGAAGGAAACCTTCATGTGGTCAAAGATGGATCGGAAGTCCTTCGGTTTCTTGATTGAATGCACAAGAGTACTGGCTAGCAGACGGTCACTAGCCAAAGAGGACGGCCTTTATTAGGCAAGAAAATAAAATTTAGATTATATTTCATTAGTCGAATATTACTTATCGCTGCTAACTTCCCCTTACCTGATATCATCAAGGGGAACTGCGGGCATCCGAAGTTTGACCTCAGGATGGTGAGACTCTGTTGCTATCATTCTGATCCTAAGTGGGCTTTCTTCCCTGAAAACTACTTTTTCTCTCACTTCATTACTTGGGTGTAAAGGAAAACTGCAGCTGAGTGGTTTTCTTATCTTTTCGAGCACACGAACTGGGTCAGGTGACTTGGGTTCCTTTTTACTAAATGACCTTTCGCCCCCTTTATCATCATCTTTATGTCTTTCTTTGGAGGTCATTTTATGCCCCTTACCCTCCTTGACCTTTTCACTTTCCTTACTGCCTTTGGTTACAGATTTGGACTTGAGCTTTGTCCCTTCTTCTTCTGCATTCCACTGGGATGTAGAAGAAAAACTTTTGCCTTGCTCCGCTAAAACAGACTTTCTAAACTGCCTATAATCCTCAGCTTCCTCTTGGTCTTCACTTTCTGAAACGGACAAAAACTGCGATTTAACAGACTCTTTTTCCAAAAGATAATCTAACATATCACGATCATCCCAATTTCGGCCTGCTTCCTTTTTAGTCTTCTCCAATGTCTTGTCTTTATGGCTTTCCTTCTCTCTATCTTTAGCTTTTTCTATTGGAAATAACCTGTGTTCTTCATCTGGATATCTGGAAAAGTAAAACAAGCATGTATCACAAAATACCAATTGCACATTATACATATGGGGAATAGTAAAATACAACTTGCTGTCCTTAAACTTAAAGATGTTCTCAATGTCCCATAATTACATTTCTATCTGTCCAGAACACCGGACGAACTGAATATTTTTGCCTTTTATTCCTAATTTTTATGCCAGCACTTTCCTTCCCCTTTTCTCAGCATCACTGCATCCTGGCAGGATGTTTACATGCAGAACTTCCTGTTAAGTTTACTAACCAAACCCAGTATGCTTTGCACTGTAAGGTTTCACAGGGTCACCTGCCACACTGTACCCTCTACAGTAGTTCCATTATTGATGCAGAGCAAGCCCGGTGAAACATTACAAGGCTTCTCCTTGACATGAAAATACTACGACAGCTGTCACTCAGAGCAGAGGGGAGGGGATGTGAAGCAGCTCAATGCAGGGAGAAGAGTGCACTTCACAGTAAAGCTCTGCCTCCAGTGCACTTGCAGGGGCAGCACCTGACAGAATAAGGCGACGTGTTGTGCAACATTTTTGTAATGACAGTCAATGGAAAAGTTGGATTTTCATACGACTATCACATCGCAGTATGTCAAAGTGCAACACCATTGACTACGATTATGAAAAAAGTCACGCGACAGTCGTGGATGTAGCCATATAGCCCTAGCCCAAAACTTCATATTTACACTTCTCCTGATAAAAGATTTGCACTGCTATCCCTCCTCCCCTACCTACAACCAGCAGTTTAGCATGGTCAAAACTTCTAAAAGACTTCATAAACTGCACATAGGTCAAGGAATATTATATTACAAAATAGGCAATATCCACTTCAGTTTTTTTTACTGAAATAGGTATGAAAGATAAATGAGAGAATGTCTGCTTACTTTTTTAGAAACTTTGCTCCTTTAGTAATGTCTTGCTCTGCAGGTTCAGTGAACATAGAATAGTGAGAGTGCCCTTCGTCGTGAGAAGCATTCTGAGACGCCACAGTCTTTGCTGGACTCTTTTGAAGAGGGATATGAATTGGACTGTTTTGCGAAGGACTGTACCGAGTTGAACCATTACCACCAGAGCCAGACCCAGACCTTTCTGGGCTATGGGCCATGGAATGTGAATTCTGAGACATAGTGTCTTTGCCAGAATGGACCACACTAAGAATAGGGCCATCAGACTGGGAAGAACTTTCACTGGGTGGAGAAGCTACTGGTGAAGGACTACAAGGGGATCTTGGACTATTTTCATAGGCAGAAAGCCCTGCCCAACTCTCACCATGCAGATCCAGTTCTTTTCCAAGTTCATCTAAAGGCTCGGATGGGTCAAAAGCATCTTTGTGCTCATCACCTGATTTCTCATTTGAGGGACTTTTCGATTTATCAGCCTCTTCATTCTTTTGCTTAGGTTTCTCACGGGAAGCTCTCGATTTTCTCTCTGGAGATTTACTGTAGCGTGATGAAGAACGGGATGACGACGACCTCTGTGACTGAGAAGACTTGTAGGATCTCTGTGATCGGCTTCTGGATCTTTGAGATGATGCAGAGCGCCTCTTAGGACTCCTCGAGCGAGACCGCCCACGGTGAGGACTTCGAGAGTACCTACGGTTCCACATTGGCCGATAACCGCCACGATAGTACCTGCCACCTCCACCTTGGTAGTAACCTCTTGCTCTTCCCCTGAAGCCATAGGGGCGCCTCATTCCCCTATTATTTCTATAATCTCTGCGGAAATCTCTATTGTACACACGTTCTCTGCTGCGAGATCGAGAGTATGTTCTTGATCTAGATCTGGAACTTAAAAATATATTTGAAACAGGTTACTGAATTGAATTAGTGTTAACACACAAGAAACAAATCCAAGCTACATCTACACTTCTGAAGACTTTGGTCAGCTGTAAAATAATTGAAATCATTTCTTAGGTTATTCTTCAACTAGATTGATTTCTTAAAAGAATTATAAAATGAAAGTGAAAAAGAAATAATCTTTTTTATCCTGACAATAAACCACAATGACTACATATAATCAAACAGTACCTTTTCTACTCTGAAAATATGTTACACTTTAGCAGTAAATTATTAGCTACATTGAAAATTTCCATCACGGGATGAGGCATGGGTCAGTAACTTCTGTCCCGCAGAACTTGTATCCATAAGAATGCAGTAATTCCTTTTTTATGTACAAATTAATACCTCAGAGACGTGTAGATATTGCAGTTCATATAAAAGAAGTGGATAGGGAGCAAGGTAGTCAAAAATATTTTTTCACACTCACTTGCATAAAAGTGCGACTGAAGGTGAGAAAAAGCTCTGCACCGTCGAGTGTGCTGATCATGGGATGAAGTTATCATTAAAAATGAGAAACACTTAGACCTAAGCTTTCTACATCTTACAGCAAGGTTCAGTCTGTCATTTGACTCATTTGTATATTATACACTATGCAAAAGGCCTGTTGCCACCTATTTCCCTGCATGACCATCTATATTTTTTTCCAGAGCAAACTGCTGTAGACTGCTTTATTAAGGCCACCCAAAAGCAGCCCAAAACTGTGCTAAGGACCGGCTACTGAAGCAATGTCCTTGTGTAATTGGAAAAGGACTGTACATTAAAAAAGAAAGGCGCCTCTCTATCCCCCCACAGGCATACCTGAGGAGTTGGTCAGAAATCTCACCCTACCCACACTGTAATATTCATTGCTCTCTAAATGGAGGCATTACTGAACCACAAGCTTTGAATATATGGGACTCCAATAGATAACCACTAACAATGTATGTGCAACTACTAGATGGTCTGTTTAAGGTTTTGGACACCTTTGATACAAAAAAAATTACATTTGCATATGTTAGTGGTCGCCTTAAATAAAAAAAAATAAAAAACTTGCTAAGTTTCAGTCTGCAATCTTTATTCTTTTAGGCATAATGCACACGACCGTTTTTTTATGCTGTCCGCAAAAAAGGGTTCCGTTGTTCAGTGATCCGTGTCCGTTTTTGCCTTCCACTGTGTTTCCGTGTGTCTTCCGTTTTTTTTAGCGGACATGACCCAAAAGATTTTACCAAAAGACAGGCTGTCAATTTTTCCCAAGTGCCTGCCAAGGGATCCGCAAAAAAAAAACGACACGGAACGCGGATGACACACGGATGGCCATCCGCATTTTTTCACGGACCCATTGACTTGAATGGGTCCGTGAACCGTTTTTCACAGACAAGAATAGGACAGGTTATATTTTTTTGACGGACTGGAATCACGGACCACGGACGCGGAGGACAAATGGTGCATATGCCGAGGTTTCCACAGACCCATTGAAAACCAATGGGTCCGCAGAAAATCACGAAAAACGGAGCAACGGACACGGAATCAAACAACGGTCGGGTGCATGAGGCCTTATTCACAACCCCTGAGAAACCCTTCTGTGTGCGTCTCTTCCTATTCACGGCCTGTGTGATCTGCCCTCCGTGGATGCTTTACCCCTCTCACCACACTCTGATCTGCTTATGAATAGAAACCCTCCCTGCTGCTGTATCTAACACTGAGGGAATGAAGGGGCAGAGGGAACCATCAGAATCAAGATTTATGTCACATTCACTAGCACCAGCAGCCTGGTAAAGGATTTAAAGAGGTTGTCTCACTTCATCAAATGGCATTTATCATGTAGAGAAAGGTAATACAAGGCTCTTACTAATGTATTGTGATTGTCCATATTGCCCACTGGATTCATCTTTCCATCACATTATAGACGGCTAGCTTCCATGGTTATAACCACCCTGCAATCCATCAGTGGTGGCTGTGCATGCAGGAAAAAGGGTCAGTGCTTTTTCCTATAGCAGTGATGGCGAACCTTTCACAGACCGAGTGCCCAAACTGCAACCCAAAACCTTATTTATGGCTAACTGCCAACACGGCAAATTAACCTAAATACAACAGTCCAATATAGTATATATTCTATGTACTTTAACATTTAGCTGTAATAGCCTTTATTGTGTGCTGCCTATGCCATTCATAGTGCGCCCTGCGCTGATGAATGGCAGGAAAAGTCTAAGCTAAGGCATATTGGTGCACATATACTTTTTCCAGGGTGTGGATGCCCATAGCGAGGGCCCTGAGTGCCAACTCTGGCACCCGTGCCAAAGGTTCGCCACCACTATAGTGTGCAAGCGCGGCCCCCACTGCTGGATTGCAGGGTGGTCATAACCATGGAAACGAGCAGTGTATAATGTGATGGAAAAATGAATCCAGCCAGCAAAGGACGCAATATGGATAATAACAATACATTAGTGTCTTGTATTAACTTTCTCTACATGATAAATGCCACTTGCTGATGCAAGACAACCCCTTTACCCTAAGTTCACACTTGCGTGTTTTACAGCGCGTTCGAACGCGCTGTAAAACACTCAACACATGCAAACCAATGCTTCCCTACGGGGCTGGTTCACATTTTCGCGTTTTACAGCGCGTTCGAACGAGCTGTAAAACGCCCTACGCATAAACAAGTACTTGAGCTTTTTTTGGGGCATTTGTCGCGCGTATTGTGATTGACACCACAGTAGTCAATCACAAGAACGCACGTACGACGTGCGTTTCCTATTTGCAAAAACGCCCTGTAATACGCGCGTTTCAAGAACGCTCAGGTCTGAACCCAGGGTTAATGTCCTTTTACATGGACCAATGACCTGGCAGATTATCAGGAACGAAGCAGATGTTCCCAATAATTGCCCGATTGTCAGCAGAGATGAGGGCTTCATTTACATGCAGCAATCTCCTCCACTCTATGGGTACAAGCATTTGATAAGCGATCGCTTATCGATCACAGGGAAATCACTGTTCCTGCGCAGCAGATCATTTTTTATAAAACACAATCTACAGCACAGGAACATTTATTTTTTGTGTCAGCAGAACATGGTTACCCGATAAACGAGTCTTTACACGCATATGGACAGATCATTGGTCTGTATAAAAGGACCTTTACAAACACACTGCGGAAAATGGTTGAAAAAAGTTGAATGAAAATGTTTGTTTGTTTGTTTTCAAGAAAGTTGCTTACTTTCGCATCTCAGGAAGTAAATGAACAAAAACAAACAAAAAAAAAATAAATCAGTGCAAAGGCGTCCATAGCATAAGTGTATTGCTGTGCTGTTTGTTTTTGTAGGCTTTCCACCACTACTGTTCAGGTTAACTCATGCAGAAAATTCTATTAAAAGATTAAGGGGGTCATTTATCGGTGTAAAGTAGAACTGGCTTAGTTGCCCATAGCGACCAATCAGATTCCATCTTTCATTTTATAAAGGAGCTGTGAAAAATGAAAGGTCGAACTGATTGGTTGCTATGGGCAACTAAGCCAGTTCTACTTTACACCGGTTTGATAAATGACCCCCTAAATGTTCTACAATTGTACCGCTAAATACAATCTAGCTATCAAGAAATGTGAATCATGCAGTAACCAGGCTCGGGTAACAGTGATGACCCACTGCAGATCGGTCATATATTGCTTCCCGAATATAGGCCGATTATTTACCTATATCTTTTCTTTCTTGAGTGGGACCTTGATCGCGAGGACGATGGCGATCGTGATCTTGAAGAATGGGACCTAGAGTTTGAGCGCCCCATTTTCTAAAACGTAAAGTTACCTGAAAACTGAAAAGGAAAAATACACAAATTGATTAGTATCATATAGCAATACTGTCCATTCATTCTATTACTGCCGGAATCGCAAATGTGTTGTCAACTCTAAAAAACACATTTCCTTTTTGCCTATTCTGAGGTAACGGAGAGTAGGGGTCCCCTGCGTGGGATCCGCATCTCTCAACCAGAGTGTGGTTACATAGAGGGTGGCTGGCTCTATAGGACGTGTCCTCCGTGACGCAGACAACCCACTGACTTGGATGGGTACTGCGGAATGCTTCATGTCCTCTGAATTCACTGCAAAATTCTGCAGTCATTGATCCTATCCACTTCAGTGGGAACTTTGGACATGGATTTGGCACTCCTTCTGCCCCAAGACTGAAAATGTAACCACTTTCTTCCACACCGCGCTTTTTAAAACCACAAGTCGGGGAAAAAAACATGCAATTTTCCCATTTCATATGGCTCGAATGCGGAACCATTCACTGCAACGGGGGCGCAAAAAAACAGAAATTATGTGCATTCCGTGTCTGTATGGCCGTTCCACAAAAAAAATAGAACATGTCCTATTTAAAGATGAGCGAACTTCTATTTTTAGTTCGGCGTCTAAAGTTCGGGTTATCGTAGCATCCCGTTATGGATTCCACTACCGCGGACCATAACGGCATTTGGAATCCATAAGGGGCTGCTTCATTGAACCCGAACCGTGGACAAACCTAAGGACCTGGGGTGACGTCACCGTCATGTGATCAGTGCAGGGGGCGTGGCTCAGTACTGGATCACCTCTTATCCAATCCAGTGCTGAGCCACGCCCCCTGCACTGATCACATGATGGTGAGGTCACCCCAGGTCCTTAGGGTTGTCCAAGGTTCGGGTTCAATGAAGCATCCCCTTATGGATTCCAAATGCTGTTATGGTCCGCGGTAGCGGAATCCATAATGGGGTGCTACGATAACCCGAACTTTAGACGCCGAACTAAAAATAGAAGTTCGCTCATCTCTAGTCCTATTACTGTCTGCATTACGGAGAAGAATAGGAATGTTCTATTAGAGGCCGGCTGTTCCGTAAAATGCAGAATGCACTCAGCCGGTGACCGCAAAACAATGGTCATGTGCACAAGCCCTGTGTAATTAATTGCTGAAATCTTTCCGGCCTATATATGTAAATGGCCTGAGACAAGTCTTGCGTCCTTTATTTTACCAGAGATGAGTCCAGCGTGTTTACCACCTTCCTGCGCAGGCACGCCCCTGTGTTCATGACTGACACCTGCCTGCGCCTCTAGTGAGTAATGCTGCGCCTGCGCATAGGAAATGACGACAGGGTAATCGATAAGCCACAAAGGAAGCCGAGGACCAGAGAGAGTAAAGCATTACTGCCTAGATGCGCAGGCGGACGATTTCAAAGGGCAGGGGGGGCGTCAATGAAGAACTTGGGGGTGCAGCTATGCAGGACTCATCTAAGGTCATTTACATAGAAGGTGGGAACGTTTTGGCAATGATTTATGCAGCAAGGGCAATTTGGGGCTCATCCACTAGCTACGGAGTAGAATTGGCTTTCGGTTGGGGGGGTTAAAGGGGTGACGGGTTCCTACATACAAGAGACAAGCAGTTATCACTAATGTGACTGGCACATTCCCGGGGGCAGCGGAGCGTGAGATTAGGCATTATGGTGTTGGGACATCAGCGGGTACCCTTATTCTGACACAATATAGATCCCTATGGACGAGCCCTACATAGGCTCCCTGATATACATAGAGCACAGGACTTGTGATATATATATATATATATATATATATATATATATACACAGCTGCTGTATGGGAGCCTGCACACCACACAGGATAGCCCCCAATCCCGGATTCCAGGACTACACACCGCATTTCACGTAATAAGGCATTATAACGAGGAGGGGAGAAGCCTTTACCGCCTGTTACAGCTCGGGCAGCATGGGGTGACGGGTCCTGCTGGCTCCAGCTCTGCCCGGACGGCCCTGCTTACATTACAGCCGGCCTTATAGCACGGTGCACACGGCGTAACGCACCTGACTAGACAGCCGCAGCTCACACGGACATACGCTCGCCGTTATCCACCATTCCTCCTCCTCTGTGTAACGCGAAGGTCCGGAAGGTGGCGACAACAGGAAGTGTCAGCACCGGAAGCAGAAGACGGGCTGTGATGACGTCACCGCGCACGAGCCGTACAAGGCGACGACTGCTGCTGCGCTAACAAACATGGCGCGTGTCAGTATGCCCTCTCCATCCCCGTGCAAATTCATTTCATGGCATTTGGAACTTGAGTTTTTTTTTTTCTTTATTAATTTTTATGTATTTGCTCTCAGGTTTTCGGGCATAACGTCAGACAGCAATAACACTTAGGGAGGGGGATTGAAACTGGCGTAAAGGAAAACTGGCTTAGTTGCCCATAGCAACTAATTAGATTTCACCTTTTAAGAATCCTTTAAAAATGAAAGGTAGACACTGGTTACTATGGGCAACTAAACCAATTTTCAAAACGCCAGATTTTTTGCTAAATCTTCACAATTGAGAGAGATTTGGCATGAACTAGGAATGGTGTTTAAGTCTCTCCCTCTTCTAGAGGATGCCAGGTTGTAATGGAAAAAGACTGGGCACGAGTCTGGTACTGCCCACTTGTATGTGTCAGAAAAATGGGGCAGTGGTTTTGTAACCCCCATTAAGGTGCTGTACCCTGTTAGTAACGTATCTCCTTCCCACAAGATGGAGGGCAAACATTTGATCTGTGGGACCCACATCTATCAGACAATGGGGACATATCCTTGCAATGTGCCCCCATTGTCTCAGGTGGGAATACATATTTAATGTCGCCTTTTTTTTATAAGGTACCGAAACATCACTTCTGCAGCCCAGGACAGGGGAGGTGCTATGGATGAGGCTAGAACTACACCTGTCCCTGGTGCATACGCAAACCCCTGACTATACCTAAGGCCTCATTCACACATACATGCACCACTTTCCGTGAAAACTCGACCCGCCGTCCTGTTGAGTGCACGAGTGCACAGCGTTGTTGGTGTGAGAGATAGATTCTTATATATATATTGTGTAAATTCTGTAGTACACATTTTTGTCCGCAAGATGGCAGCTAACCAGATGTGTGAACCTTTGTGCTTTTCTTTGTCTTAGGCCCCTTTCACATGGGCGAGAATTGCGCGCGAGTGGAATGCTTGACGTGAGCTCACTGAAACCGGACCCATCCACTTCAATGGTGCTGTGCAGATGAGGGGTAATTTTCATGCATCACTTGTGCTCCAGGCTTTTTCACCAGGAAGTCTCTGCGGCCGTTCCCTGCACCGCTCTGGGTCCCTTAGTTCCTCGGACGACCGGAAATGCATTGCGGGTGGCTAATTTAGGCCGCGAATTCGCAGGAAATGTAGGCCGCAATGTAGGCTCTATGACGCAGGGGGCGGGGCTAGGCTTACCGCCGCGGCTCCGTGGGAGGAGACTTGACATTTCCCATACTGGTCCAGACTGCCTTACTCAGCTCACGCTTCTACTGAGGAACACAGGACCTGCAATCCCCTGCAAGCTGGTAGGACAGTTACACCCCTCTCCAGCCTTGAGTTCAGTATTGTATTGTGTTAGGTTAGCAGCCATGTCCGAACCCACTAGCGACCCTCACATGCCACCAGCCATCACTTATAATGCATGAACTAAATGCAAAATTAAGTTTCCTTGCGGTCAGCCAGATTCCGTATGCTGTGTACCCAGACAGGTTCAGCCCTCCAAGCCTACGTAACCGCATGACCACCCTGACCATGTGGAACCGGACTGGGCCCGTGCCCTATCCCGGGCAGTGGAGGATTTATCGAAAATATTCCAATCCACCCTCTCCCTCATGGGTTGTTTGGTTGATAAATCTCCACCTGCGCAGTCTGCACCCTCCTGGGGTGAACAGCTTAGTGGCAGACCTTCGCACAAGCGACCCAGAGCAGAACATCATTCCTCCTCTGACGCCTCAGCATCTGCACCCCCACTGGGGTCACGCTCAGACACATCCTCCCTCCCAGAGGAAGTTCTGTCAGATGGGGAGATTGGGGTCTCTGACTCCAATATGGATCCGGAACAGTCTTCTAAGATTGCTTCCATGGTGGATAGCCTAGTTACTGCTTTCCATGACACCTTCCAGGTGCAGGATGACTCCCCCTCCACAAGCCACCAGGGGGTGTCTTTTCTCCGCTCCAGACAATCTCCTAAAGCCTTTCCCTTACATGACAACTTTTCGGTGGTCTTTGCAAAGGCGTGAGACCATCCAGATCGTCGCTTTACCACATCCAAGCGACTCGAACTGCTGTTATCCCTTTCTGGCGGATTGTGTAGCTAAGTGGTCCTCTCCTCCTAAGGTGGATCCTCCAGTCGCACATCTTTCCAAACATATCACCATTCCTGTGGCCGACAGCTCATCCCTCCAGGATCCCGTAGATTGCCGTATGGAGTCTTTTGCTAGGTCTGCTTTCGCAGCAAGTGGCTCAGCACTTCGGCCCATTTTTGCTTCCGCCTGGGTGGCTAAGGCAGTCTCAGAATGGGCACTCCGGTTAAATCAGGACTTGGCGGCGGACCTCCCTCTGGCTGAGCTCTAATCGTTGGCCCTGCAAATCTCACAGGCGGCGAAGTATCTCTGTGAGATGGATGGATCCTTGGATGCGGGTACACTAGTTGCCCTCTCATCGGCTCTCGCTTTAGCCTTACGGCGCAAACTGTGGCTTAAGGTTTGGGCAGCAGATTAATTGTCAAAGCATTCCCTTGCAGGCCTCCCTTTTTCCGGCTCCCGATTATTCGGGGCACGATTGGATGAAATTATCTCCGAGGGCAGGTCCAAGTGCATGTTTAGCGCCAAGCCCTCAAATGCCCGGGGTCATTCCTTTTGATGCTTCTCGGGTACACAACGGGCAGCAGGAGCCCCTCCCAAGTCCTCCACGCAAGACCAGCAGAAAAAGCTATTCTTTCAGCCTCAACCAGCATGGTGCCCGCAAGCACAGCCCACTCGTCCCTCGGCCAACAAGCAGTCCTCCGCATGAAGGAGCGCCCCCACCATCATGGGTGGGGTTGTTTCCTCCTTTTTCAGGACATTTGGCAGGCCCACATTTCAGACACGTGGATGCTTGAAATTGTAACCTCGGGTTACAAGATTGAATTTGCTTCTCCTCCTCCAGAACGATTCTTTCTATCCCAGCCACCCAGATTCAGGTCGGGCCGTCGCCTTTTTTCAGGCAATTCGGTAATTCAAACCTATTTGTCGCCCCCAAGAAAGAAGGATCCGTTCGACCGGTTCTGGACCTCAAGCTGCTTAACCAGTTTCTCCGGGTTCAACACTTCAGAATGGAGTCCCTTCACTCCGTTGTTGCTTCACTGGAGTGGGAAGAATTCCTCTCTTCAATAGGCTTACAGACATACTTACACGTCCCCATTGCTCCGGCGCATCAGCGCTTCTTCCGCTTTGCGCTAGGGCCCCACCACTACCAGTTCATCGCCCTTCCCTTTGGCTTAGCAAAGAAGGGCCAGGAGAGGAGCGAGCACTTTCATGAAGACTCTCCTTTCAGCCGAAGGTAGTCTCTGCCTTCCACGTCAACAAAGACATTGTTCTCCCTTCGTTTCGCCCCTCTCCCTCACATCCTAGGGAGCAAGCTCTCCATCAGCTGGATGTGGTTCGGGCTCTGAGGATTTACCTGTCCATTTCTAGTTTGTTCCGCCGTACGGACTCCCTATTCATTGTTCCGGAAGGTTCCCGTAAAGGCTTGCCAGCCTCTAAGGTGACAAATGACAGGTGGATTCGCTCGGCGATTGCTGAAGCATACTGCTCCCCGGGCAAGGCACTGCCCCTTGGTATCACGGCCCACTCGACCAGGGCGGTGGGCACTTCTTGGGCTCGTTTCCACCATGCTTCCGCCTCACAGCTGTGTAAGTTCACCAATTTCTACCAGGTGCATACCTTTGCATCAGCGGACGCCGTTCTGTGCCGCAAGGTCTTGCAGGCAGTGGTGTCTTAAGCTTCCGCGAGGACGTTGTCCATGAGTGTGTGGTTCTTCTCTCCCCGTGGACTGCCTTGGAACGTCCCACGGTCCTGTGTCCACCAATGATACGAGCGAGCAAATTAGATTTTTGTGGTCTCACCTGTAAAATATCTTTCTTGCTTAGTTCATTGGGGGACACAGCTCCCACCCATTGTTTTCTATTTTTGCAGCAGGTGGTGGCGGTTGGTTTGCCGGTAGGGTCCTCAGTTCGGGTTCGGTCCTATTGGCATTAGTTGTGTTATGGTTTGCTTCATGTATGTTTTTTCTCCTATTCCTACTTCTTGGGCACAAACTGATATGCTCTCTCCATACTGGAGGCGGTATAGCCGGCAGAGGAGGAGCTAACACTTTTCAGCCTAGTGTCGCCTCCTAGTGGCAGTAGCAGCTATACCATGGTCCTGTGTCCCCCAATGAACGAGAAAGAGATTTTACAGGTGAGTCCACAAAAATCTAGTTTTTGTCCACAGATATTTCTACAGTTTTTTACGCCACCTGCCCCCTAGAGTGAGCAACTTTTTGAAGAAGACACATTTTTCTGGGGTATATCTACTCAACTAGCTAATTACGTTCACCCAGTTTTCAAACGTGTTGAGAGGGGAGCAAATTCAAAGTTTTTGCATTTTCATTTCGTCATTTTCTCCCCCATCTTCCTTGAGCCATAACTGTTTTATATTTCCATTCACATAGCTGTATATAGGCTTATTTTTTTGTGGGACTAGTTGTACTTTCTAATGCCAGCATTATTTATGGCATACAATGTAGTGGAAAGCAGTAAAAAAAAATAAAAAATCCAAATGGGGTGGAACTGGAAAATAAACCCAATTCCTTCACCGTTTTGCGGGTTTTGTTCACACGGCGTTCCATTTGCGGCAAAACCCATGCCCTTCATTCTCTGGGTCAGTATGATTACAACAATACCCCTTATGTATAGGTTTTTTTGATACCTATGATGTTTATATTTTTTGTTATTTAGATGTTTATATTTTTATTATACAGAAAGGGGGGGGGTGACTTAAACTTTAAATTTTTTATGAAGCTCATATATGAGCCTACAAAGTCTATTTTTTAATTTTGAACAATCATGTATTTTTAAACTGCACTTATTATTGAGAATTGCACATTTCTTATGGTGGCCAAAATAAGAATTGCACTTTGAATGTTCTCAGCTCGAGCTTCCGGGTTTTTACGCATTTAGATGCCATGATCTCACTTGATCACGGCATCTAAAGCCTTTAATTACCACAAACGGCATTATTGCCGCTACCGGCACTGTGGACTGAATTGCAGACGATGGCAGTGAGTGGACATTGCAGACGATGGTAGCGAATGGACATGGGGGGGGATTGTTTTTAAATATATATATATATATATATATATATATAGCTATTACTGGGGGACATTTTATATACGGGACATTATGCTACAAGGGGAATACAGGAGAGGGAGAGCATTAAATATATATGGGGAAATTATACTAAAGGGGGAGAACATTATATATACAGGGGCAATTTACTACAGGGGGGAGAACATTATATATACTGGGGCAATTTACTACAGGGGGGAGAACATTATATATACTGGGGCAATTTACTACAGGGGGGAGAACATTATATATACTGGGGCAATTTACTACAGGGGGAGAACATTATATATACTGGGGCAATTTACTACAGGGGAGAACATTATATATACTGGGGCAATTTACTACAGGGGGGAGAACATTATATATACTGGGGCAATTTACTACAGGGGGGAGAACATTATATATACTGGGGCAATTTACTACAGGGGGGAGAACATTATATATACTGGGGCAATTTACTACAGGGGGGAGAACATTTTTTGATATTTTTCTTTAATCGGACTGTATTTCTATTTCACTTTAACCTGGCTACAAGGGGAAAAAAGGAAGGTCCCCTTATTGTGGAACATCCCTTACCCTTCTAATTGTTAACCCCTTAAGGACATGGTGGACGTGACTTAAGGACCAGCGCCGTACATGTACGGCGGGCTGGTCCTTAAGGCAGTCACTGACAGCTGGGCCCCTGCTGCATACGCCGGCATCTGTGAAAACACAAGATGCTGGCGAGTTAACCCCTTGTATGCTGCGGTCAATGATAACCGCAACATGCAGAAGGTTCGTGGAGGGCTTTCCCATCGGGTCCCCGCGCTGCAGTGGCGAGGACCCGATGGCAGAGAAGGCAAGCCCGATGCCTTTCATAGGCATCAAAGCTTTCCTTCTACGGAAGCCTGTGAGATCCAGCCCTTAGGCCTCCAAAGGCACCACTGGAAACCGAATCCGAGTTTGGGAAATGTTTTTTTACAGTATTAATCAATTCCTGAAGTTATTATGTGAAGTCTCGCGAGACTTTGCCAAGTAATAACTTCGGCTCATCGGAGCCAATACATTTTAATACTGTACGGAGCGCTCGGTCCGTACAGTATTGAAACCAAGTTTTATGCAAATCGACTTTGGATGTTTCATCTGAAGTCGATTCGCTCATCCCTAATTATAATTACAGAGGGCACTGCATCAGGACTTTACTGGCGCTACTACAGGGGGATATTATAAATACTGGAGCGACTATAGGGGGCATTATTACTACTGTGGGCTCTATAGGGGTGCCTTTTAGATCAGCTTTGTTTCTACTGGGAGCTCTAAAGGGGTGATATATGTAGATATATATTTTGAGGAGCCTTTTTTACTGCTGGTCTAACTATAGGGGGCTTTATTTCCACTAGGAGCCCTATGGAGGCATTATTTCTGCAGTATAATGTTTGTGGGAACTGGGAAGCACAGTGGGGACAGTATTGGGGGTAGCAGCAGGATGACAATAATCGGGGGGTGATGGAAAAGTGAGGAACCTAAGATGCCTGTGTGCAGTGGCGTACATAGAGAAGTAAGAGCCCCATAGCAAGTATCAAACCAGGCCCCCCACACAGAATAGATGCGTTTCTACCTAAACCCTTTTCAGTGACCCTTGGGCCATTTTTCCACTGCCTCATTTGCTAAAAGATGTTCCTTTAGATAGAGGGTAGAGTCCTGACCAAGTTTTCACCTCCAGTAGAAGAGGAGATAATCTCAACAAAGACTGGGCCCTCTCTTGCCCAGGGCCCCATAGCAGTCGCTTGGTCTGCCGCTATGGTAGTTACGCCCCTGTCAGTGTGCCAAACTCTGCAGAGATGAGACACGGCTGAAAGATGTCATCATGCCGGTCTGCTTCCAGTGGTGATGAAAATGAGAAAAGAGAACATCTACATCAGAGGAGACATCACTGGATTTAAGAGGTATGTGATTCGGCGTTCTTCTGTATGTGTAATAGTGCTGTATATAATGTTCATCCACATATGTCTCAGTAGGCGTTAACAGGAAGTGTTGGATTGAGAAATTGGCACAGGGTGGGTGGAGGCACCATTAAAATTTTATCTTCAGGCAGCAGAAAGGCTAGAATCAACCCTGATTCCACATGGCCATTCTGGAGAGTCTTTTCACATAGTTCTATGTCATGCTTTTTCTCTATTATAACTGCTAGAAGTTTATGGATAAACTGCCAACTGGGTGTTTCCACGATGAGTTCCTGATCAGTTGCTCCAAATTAGCTGTTGTATCGGGACTGCAATTAGTTACTAAAGATGTCAGTGTCAGTGATATCAGTGGAGGTGATCCTTTGTAATTTTTATACTCATTCACCACTTCTATGTAACATGCTGATCATGACACTTTGTGTGCAGTGCTATTGACATATATTTATTGTTTATATATTTTATATGTAAAATTGGAAAAGGGTTAATTTATACTTAATATTTAGGTGTTTTTTTTACTATTTTTAATTTTTTTTACTTTTTATTTAATTACTATTTCCCCCCTTAGGGGTAGAACCTGTGCTCTTTACATCCCTTGTCCTATTCACCCTAATAAAGCTCTATTAGGGTGAATAGGACTTCACACTGCAGCAGGGAGCTGACCATGGCAGCCAGGACTTCAGTAGCGTCCTGGTAGCCATGGTAACCGATTGGAGCCCCAGCATTACACTGCTGGGGCTCCGATCAGAAGAGAGGAGGTGGGGGACCCTGTGGCCACTGCCACCAATGATATTAATACTGAAGGGATGGGGGGAAAGGAGGGGGGATGGGGGAGGGCGCACTGGCCACCAATGTTTTTTATACTGTGGACAGGGGGGGCTGAGGGCGCACTGGCCACCAATGATAATAAGGTTTCAGATATTACAAACACAGGCATTAGAAACACATTGCCCAGACCCTGCCTCTGACAGAGCCCTCAGCCCCTCCTCCTTTTCTTCTCTCTGTCCATTGGTGGCCAGTGCGCCCTCAGCCCCTCCTCCTCCTCTTCTCTCTGTCCATTGGTGGCAGTGCGCCCTCAGCCCCTCCTCCTTTTCTTCTCTCTGTCCATTGGTGGCCAGTGCGCCTCAGCCCCTCCTCCTCTCTTCTCTGTCCATTGGTGGCCAGTGCGCCCTCAGCCCCTCCTCCTTTTCTTCTCTCTGTCCATTGGTGGCCAGTGCGCCCTCAGCCCCTCCTCCTCCTCTTCTCTCTGTCCATTGGTGGCAGTGCGCCCTCAGCCCCTCCTCCTCCTCTTCTCTCTGTCCATTGGTGGCCAGTGCGCTCTCAGCCCCTCCTCCTTTTCTTCTCTCTGTCTATTGGTGGCAGTGCGCCCTCAGCCCCTCCTCCTCCTCTTCTCTCTGTCCATTGGTGGCAGTGCGCCCTCAGCCCCTCCTCCTCTTCTCTCTGTCCATTGGTGGCAGTGCGCCCTCAGCCCCTCCTCCTTTTCTTCTCTCTGTCCATTGGTGGCCAGTGTGCCCTCAGCCCCTCCTCCTCCTCTTCTCTCTGTCCATTGGTGGCAGTGCGCCCTCAGCCCCTCCTCCTCCTCTTCTCTCTGTCCATTGGTGGCAGTGCGCCCTCAGCCCCTCCTCCTTTTCTTCTCTCTGTCCATTGGTGGCCAGTGTGCCCTCAGCCCCTCCTCCTCCTCTTCTCTCTGTCCATTGGTGGCCAGTGCGCCCTCAGCCCCTCCTCCTCTTCCTCTTCTCTCCATTGGCAGCGCGGCACAGGGGGAGGGAGAGACACTGCCTCCTTCTCAACTGTGCTGCTGAGGGAACATGGCCGCGCTGAGACCGGCGCGCTCATGTTCTGTGATAGCACAGTTATCGGTATATCGGCTTGGTTAGGGGCCGATACCGATAACTGTGCAAATCATGAATATCAGCCGATAATATCGGCCAAACCGATAATCGGTCGACCCCTACACAGTACTAGAGAAAGTGTCGTTCACGTTCACGGATCTGTTTCAAACAGATACTGCATTTTAAAATTGGATCATATAAATTGTCTTGTGCTTGATAAAGAGGCATATTGCTGTTTCGTCTAGTCTAGTTTCAGCAGCTTAAATCTATGCAGGGAATTGATGTTACTTAATTAAATTTTTGATTTCTACACAGGATTAAAGCATTGCATGCATGATGAGGAATTTTTTATATTTTTCTTTATTCGGACTGTATCTCTATTTCACTTTAACCAGGCTACAAGGGGAAAATAGGAAGGTCCACTTATTGTGGAACATCCCTCCCCCTTCTAATTGTTAACCCCTTAAGGACCAGCGCCGTACGGCGGGCTGATCGGGCGGGTGCAGGAGCTGCGTCCTCCTGATCAGCGGCACGGACCCGGCAGTCACTGCCAGCTGGGCCCCTGCTGCATACTCTGGCATCGGTGAAAACACAGATGCCAGCTTGTTAACCCCTTGTATGCCGTGGTCAAAGCTGACTGTGACATTCAGAAGGTTCGCGGAGGGCTTCGCCAGCATGGCAGAGAAGGCAAGTCCAATGCCTTCCATAGGCATCAAAGCTTTCCTTCTTCAGAAGCCTGTGAGATCCAGCCCCCAGGCCTCCTGCACATAACCGTATGGTTTTGCGGTCCGTTTGAAACTGTGCCGTTTTTCTGTTTTTTTTGTTTCAGTAGTGTTTCCGCTTCCGTTCCATTTTGCCATTCCGTTTGGTTTCCGTTTGTGATCCGTTTTCAGCGGATCGGAAACGGAAGCATACAATAATGTTTAAATAGTAAGTACATTAAAAAAAATTGTGCTAGGCATAAAATTTTCAATAGATGGTCCCGCAAAAACTAAACGGATACGGAAGACGTATGGATGCATTCAGTTTTATTTTTGCGGAACAATTGACTTGAATGGAGCCACGGAACGTGATTTGCGGGCAATAATAGGACATGTTCTATCTTTGAACAGAAATACAGAAATGGAATGCATACGGAGTACCTTCCGTTGTTTTTGCTGACCCATTGAAGTAAATGGTTCCGCATATGGACCGCAAAAGGACCACAAAAAAACGGAACGGAAACGGAAAAAAATAGGGTCTTGTGCAGGAGGCCGTTTTTGCAGATTCCGTATGCGAAACCATTCATTTCAATAGTTACACAAAAAAAACGGAATGTTCTCCGTATGCATTTCGTATATCCATTCCGTTGAAAGATAGAACATGTCCTATTATTGCCCGCAAATAACGGTCCGTGGCTCCATTCAAGTCAATGGGTCCGCAAAAAATACGGAATGCATATGGAACACATCCGTATGTCTTCCGTTTTTTGCGGATCCATGCCCACTTTGCCCATGTGTTTACTGTTAAAACACATTACTGTACAATTGTACATTACATTAATGATTAAAAATTTTATGTTTCTGTTTGCGATCCGCAAACAACAGATCACATACGGAAACCATATGGAGATTTTTTTGCAGCACTATGAAACGGAAAAATAAAAAGGAACAACGGATCCGTTAAAAACGGACCGCAAAATTCTGAAAAAGCTATATGGTCGTGTGCAAGAGGCCATAGACTGGGTCTTACAGGCAGGTTGTCAGCATAAAAGCTGACAGCCAGTGCATTACAATATCACATGATCCACTCCCTCACCTGAACGCCATAGAAAAAATCTAATAAAAACTGTCATTTTTTTTTGTCACCTTACAGCACAAAAAGTGCAACACCAAGCGATCAAAAAGGCATATGCCCCCCAAAATAGTGATTTCCGCGCGGGTGCAATGCATGAGGTGAACGCATTGCACCCGCACTGAATCCGGACCCATTCATTTCTATGGGGCTACGAACATGAGCGGTGATTTTCACGCATCACTTCTGCGTTGCGTGAAAATCGCAGCATGCTCTATATTCTGCGTTTTTCACGCAACGCAGGCCCCATAGAAGTGAATGGGGCTGCAGGAAAATAGCAAGCATCCGCAATCAAGTGCGGATGCAGTGTGATTTTCCCGCAAGATTGCTAAGAGACGGGACCCGATCTTTATTTTTTTCCCTTATAACATGGTTATAAGGGAAAATAATAGCATTCTCAATACAGAATGCTCAGTAAAATGTAGATTAAGGGGTTAAAAAAAAAAAACTCACCTTATCCACTTGATCACGTAGTTGCCGATCCCTCCTCTCTTCTTCAAGCATTAGCTACCATCTAAAGGACCTGTGACGTCACATCACATGGTCCAATCACATGGTCCATTTAACCGTAACGTGAACGCGCATTCGCGAAAAAAAAGGACGGCTCGGCGCAGTAGGAAAATGCGCCGAGTCCAGTTAACAATAAAGGGCTACGGGGCATGCGCGCCTAGGCTAGGGTAGCAAATTTTTACAGGTCAGTGCACAAGCGCAAGTATAACAGGCTCGCTTGCTGCACTGACCCTGGGTTCACACCAATGCATCCCTATGGGAGTGGTTCACACTTGCGCGTTTTACAGCGCGTAAAAACGCGCTGTAAAACGCCCGATGCATAAGCTCGTTCAGGAGCGTTTTTTTGGGCGTTTGTCGCGCTTTTCCTCCCATAGACTTCAATGGGAACGCGCGTTTAACGCGCGTTAAGTGTAGAGATGCCCTTTTTTAATTGGTCTCCAGACCAATTAAAAAAAGTCTCCAGAGTCACGAACGCGCGTAAAACGCGCGTTTACTATTGCCAAAAACGCGCGACTAAAACGCGCGTCTTAGAAACGCTCAGGTCTGAACCCAGTGTGAAGGTAGGTTAAAACAACGGGCCACGGCGCATGCGCGCCTAGGGTAGTTTAAATCTTATTGGCCCTGGGGAAGTTTACATTTTATTGGCCAGTGTGTTAACTGGACTCGGCGCATTTTCCTTCTGCGCCTGCGCTGAGCCGTCTTTTTTTGCACAGGCCGGAATTTTCTGCTACCTTCGCCGCGTTCATGTTACGGGTGAATCTACCGCGCCTGCGCCAACAAACCCCCGGCAGAGCTGAGGTGAGAGACACGCCTCCCACGTCACGGAAGTGACGTGGGTAGCAAAAAATTCCGGAACAACGGCACAAAGTGAAAGTACCAGTCAAACAGGTAACCCTTTGTGATTTTTAGCCAAAAATAAGTTAAATGCAATCATTAAAAAAATTGACTCTAAAGGTGTACATAGCTTTTTAGTTTGCCTGCCAATTTATGACAAAACCTGCTGGAACCGAGAGAAAGATCACTTCTTGTACAGATGCAAGTTGATTTAAGTAAAGCTGTTGAACTTTATAAAAGTCTGGACTATTTCTCCACCTCCACCATCACTCTTTGGAGCCTGTTTTGGAGCCTAAGGGTGCATCCGTTCCGCAGCCCTGCAAAAAATATGGAGCATATCCTTGTCCGCGGTTGCGGAGAGGCACACAATCCAAGTTGGTTGCAGTCCAATGTAAAGTTTTCACAGTCAGTGATGATTTATCAAGTTCAAAGCGCCGCCGTCTCCCAGGAAATTTTAGATCACTTCATGCCCACACTGCCAAAAGTACCAATACCTGGTTTAATAACCACAATATCAGTGGACTTCATTGGCCAGCAAACTTGCCTGACCTATACCCAACAGAGAGTCTATGGAGTATTGTTAAGAGGAAGATGAGAGACACCTGACCCATCAAAGCAACCTGGGCTTCCATATCACCTCAGCCTCCATGCCACGATTGCATTATTGATGCAATAATTCATGCAAAAAGAGCCCTGAACAAGTATCAAGTACATATACTGTACATACTTTTCAGTAGGCCAACATCTCTATATTACATTTTTTTTTTTTTTATTGGTCCTCTTTGAAGGGAATGTGGTTTACTGAAGTGCAGGAGTAAAGGTCAGTCACTTTATGGTGTAGCGAGAGGGGGAGGAGTTTTGGTCAGCTCCTATTACCCTTAGTGTGTCGTTTGCTGACCATTGTAACAACCAACAATGGTGCATGTGGCCATCTCATTAAAAGTACCTATCCAAATAAATGTTTTTTTCTGTCATTGCTCTGTTGTGTCCTGCCATGCTTCTTGTTCTGCTAGATTATTTTTAAGTATTTGTCTGTGACACACACACAGCCCTGCTATATACACACATAACTGCCGTACACAGATACAGCTCTGCTACATGCAGATACATCTGTGCTACACACACAGTTCTACTGCACACACATACTGCTCTGCTACACATATACAGTTCCATTACATACATAGACCTCTACTACACACATAGAGCCTGCTACACCAATACAATTCTGCTACATCCATACAGTTCTGTTTCACACATACTGTCATGCATTCAGCAAGTTTATTGTTAATTTATTCATAGTTTTCATGCATAGTCAATTTGCTTTATGTATAATTCTCTGTTGAATGTGTAAGCAACATCTAGTGGCCGTTTACATACATTGAAGCTATTGACATTAGAAGTTTGGTCTACTTCAAATCCCATAGCTTGTGACCCATGAATTTAGTGACATCATCATCCCTGCACACAGCAGCCATTTTCCTCATTCACAGTCATCCCTGCCAGAGGTAGCACATGGTCTGGAAGTTCCTGGAATCATCCTCCACATCTAAGCCAACAGTAGCATCGCTGGTATGCCACATTACTGCCTGTTTGCATATTGTATTTGCATGTCTTTTCTCCTGCTTATGTATAGCAGCTGTAGTTATCAGTTAGGGACCATGCCTGTCATGCAGATAGGATAGCATGCTCATGGTTCTATCTGTATCTGTGTTTATATGTGCATTGCTATATGTCAGACACCATTAGTAAGCGCATTATTTTTCTGTTCCCCAGTTTTACCGCGCATTTACATCCTTGCAATAAAGATAAAGTTGGACGATACTCCATTATCAATTCATTGCCGGGATAAGGTTTAGCCCGACGTGAGTTAATAGCCAAAGGGCTCTCCAAGTTTGATGACAGACCTGAAAGCTATAGGTCATGGTGATCATCATTCAGAAATACAATCAGAGACCTAGATCTGTCTGCATGTGAGGAATTTGATCTTCTTGTCAAGTGGCTAGGAAATGAATCGGCAGAGCATGCAAAGCGGATTAGAGCCATTAATATTAACTACCCAAGCACAGGGTTAAACATGATATGGGAGAGACTTGAGGACTGTTACGACTCACCAGATGTGATAGAGAACGCACTCTTCAAAAGAATTGAGGATTTTACCAAGGGTTCCAGAAGCTGAGAGAACTGAATGACTTGCTGACAGAGCTCCAAGTTGCCAAAGCTGAAGGAGATTTACAAGGTCTGGCATTCTTAGATACTGCACGTGGTGTAAACCCCATAGTACAAAAACTACCTTATAACCTACAAGAGAATTAGATTGCTCAAGGTTCCAGGTAAAAGCAACAGCACAATGTCCCATTCTCTTCATTCTCATTCTTTGTGGACTTTGTGCACCAACAAGCAAAGACTAGGAATGATCCCAGCTTTGACTTTTCGATGTTTGTAACCACTTACCCCAAACCAGGTAGGCCTGTCTCACTTCGTAACATGAAAGGTACACCTGTTGCAGTACAAAAGACCAGTGTATCTTCTAAAGACCCCTCAAACAAAATCTACAGTACCTCAGAGTCTGAAAAGATCTCAACCAAAGACCCATGCAGAGATTGTCCTCTAAATAAGAAACCACACTCATTGCTGAAATGCAGAGGATTTAGAGAAAAACTTCTCAGGGACTGCAAAACTTTCCTCAAGGAGAACCACATTTTTTACAAGTGTTGTACATCAACCTCTCATCTTGCAAAAGACTGTACTGTAAACATCAAATGCTCTAAATGCAGCAGTGAAGAGCACAATACAGCCTTACACCCTGGGCCAGCTCCATGGACTCTCACACCCTCAGAACAGGCTGTAGAGCATGGCGGGGAGGAGAGAGACATAGTACCTCTTGAAGTGACACCCCAGTGCACCGAAGTCTGCAAAGAAGGTCTTAGTAACAAATCTCGCTCCAAGATCTGTCTTGTTACAGTTTACCCCATCGGTCATAAAGAGAAAGCAGTAAGGCTGTATGCCAACCTTGATGATCAGAGTAACAGATCTCTTGATAACTCGACTTTCTTTGATATCTTCAATACGACACTGCTCTCCATATTCACTTAAAACTTGCACAGGGGTGAGTGAAGAATAAGGCAGAAGAGCTACTGGCTTCCAAATCGAATCCATAAATGGTGAAGCATCCCTACCTTTATCTAACTTGATCGAATGCAATTGGATGCCAAACAATAGAGAAGAAATTCCTACACCTAAGGCAGCATTACATCATGCACATTTAAAATCCATAGCACATCTCATACCTGTACTCGACCCAGAAGCAAAAATAATACTTCTGCTTGGATGAGATATCATAAGAGTCCACAAAGTGAGAAAACAAATAAATGGTCCTCACAATTCTCCATATGCCCAGATGCTTGACCTAGGGTGGGTCATTATAGGGGATGTCTTCCTAGGAAATGTTCACAAGCCAAACGCAGTGAATTCTCTTTACACTAATACTTTGGAGACCGGACGTCCATCCCTCTTTCTGCCTTGTCCTAACAGGTTCCTTGTAAGAGAAGCCGGCAAGTGTACTATATCCCAACTTTACACAAATCGAGAACCATTCTTGTGGTGGAGACCAAGACCACTTGGAGTGCAAGGTGTTCCAGAGGACAAAGGAAGACCACAAGATAGCTCCCTCTATTGAAGATGAGGCCTTCTTAAACATAATGGAGCAAGGATTCTTCAAGGATAAAACGAGCACCTGGGTTGCACCACTGCCTTTCCAACAACAGAGATCAAGCCTTTAAACGCTTCTGTTCACTCCAACGCAACTTTCATAAAAGACCAGAGATGATGGAACATTTCTTCATGAACAAGATATTGGAAAATAGTCATGCAGAAGTAGCTCCAACCCTAAAAGAATGCTGGTACCTACCAGGACAAATCCGAGTGGTATTTCACTCAAGTTCACAATATGAGGGAGTCTCTCTCAATGAAAATCTTTTGATAGGGCTAGATCTCAATGGCACACTTCTCGGTGTCCTCATTAGATTCCATAAAGAAGCCATTGCTGTAGTTGCAGACATACAAATGTTCTATTGTTTCCTAGTCAAAAAAAAACACAGGAACTTCTTGACATTCTTTTGGTTCAAAGACAATAACCTACCCAAGACATTATAAAATATTGCATGAACTCTAGTATAATGCTCTGCTTGCCTATATTGGGATTTTTCTTTTTCAGAAACATGTTATAAATAATACTATTTAACATTACTGATTTTATTGCAATATATGTAATTTTTTCACATGTCAACCTTAATAAAAACATTTGAAATCTAAAAATATTGCATGAAAGTGCATGTTTTCGGCAACAGCCCATCTCCTGCAGTCGCTATTTATGGACTCAGACTTTCTGCCCAAGAAGGTGAAAAAGACTATGAGGAGGATGTTAAGAAGTTTGTTGAAAGAGACTTCTATGTAGATGAAAGTCACTTCCCTCACCAGAGGCTGCAATCTGTGTACTTAAAAGGACTTAAAGTATGCTTTCCTGTTCAAACCTCAGACTGCATAAGATAGCTTCAAACAGCAAAGTTGTTATGGAGGCCTTTCCTACTCAAGATCATGCCAGTGATTTGAAAGATCTAGACTTGACAACAGACTCATTACCCATGCAGCGCAACCTAGGGCTCAGCTGGGACCTCAAGTCTGACACCTTTACCTTTCAGGTCGACCAAGAACAGAAACCCTTCACACGACATGGAGTCCTAGCCACCATTAACAGTCTATACGATCCACTTGGATTTGCAGCCCCTGTGATCATCCAAGGTAAGACTCTGCTCAGAGAGTTTAACACATATACATGTGATTGGGATTCGCCACTTCCCTCAGAGAAAGAGGCACTATGGGTAACATGGACAGACTCTCTAAAGGCATTATCCAACATGCGTATACATAGGCCATATGCCCACTTCTCTCCTGAGGTTCAGTCTAGACAGCTGTGCATATTTTGTGATGCTTCAGTAAAAGCAATCGCTGCAGTCGTTATACTATAGACATTAAAGTTCAAGTACAAATTGGCTTTACAATGAGCAAAGCAAAACTGGCACCAAGTCCTGAGCTTACCATACTAAGATTGGAACTTTGTGCTGCTGTTCTAGCAGTAGAACTATCAGACCTTATTGTGTCTGAAATAGATGTAAAACTTGATAGCACAGTGTTTCATACAGACAGCAAAGTAGTGTTGGGCTACATTTACCATGAGAGTAGAAGATTCTATGTCTATGTTCATAACAGAGTTCAAAGAATCAGGAGGTCTACACAACCTACCCAGTGGCGCTATATACCAACTGACCTCAACCCTGCAAACCATGCTACAAGAGCTTTTCCTGCAGCCCACCTTAAAGATACCATGTGGCTCACAGGACCACCATTCCTCTACAGGCCTCTACTTGACACTCTTGAGAAAAACTCATTTGAGCTGCTAGAACCAAACGTTGATGCAGAGATTCGTCCTCATATTTCTGTACTCACCACAAAAGTTTCTAACAGAGAGCTTGGATCCAAACGATTCAACAAGTTTTCTATGTGGAAATCACTTTACAGAGCTATAGCTGGCTTGATTCACATAGCCAAATCTTTTAGAGCCGCACCTACAGGATCAGAGCACTGCAAAGGATGGCATTACTGTCACAAGGCCCATACAGTGGACAAGCTCACACAGGCCAGAGACGTTATTATCCGTTGTATCCAACAAGAGGCTTATGCTCAAGAACTTGAGCTCCTCCAAAATCAAAAGAGCGTTCCTAAGGACAGTTCCCTCAAGAGACTTGACCCCTTTATAGATGCTAATAGACTGTTGAGAGTTGGAGGATGCATTTCAAATGCGAAACTCGAGAGTAATTAACATAATCCAATAATACTCCCAAACAATCATATTGCATCTTTACTTGTGCAACACTACCATGAGAAGACTAAACATCAGGGACGTTTGTTTACTTAAGGTGCTTTATATACAGCTGGATTCTGGACAATGGGAACCAAAAGACTTGTGAGTAGTCTCATTTTTAAATGTGTCACTTTCAAAAAACTACAGGGTATGTTTCAGTCACAAAAGATGGCTTACCTCCCTGCTGACCGTCTCAGTACACAGCTACTAATGTTGGTCTTGACGTGTTTGGCCCATGATCTGTCACCACACGACACACTAGAGGAGGCCATGCAAACAGTAAACGCTGAGCGGTCATTTTTACATGCATGAGAGTCTTTGGATACATCCAGCTATAAATGCTCTCAGACGTTTAATTTCCATTAGAGGCCCAGTAAAACTTATCCGCTCTGATAGGGTTACCAATTTTGTTGGGGCCTGCAAAGAACTGCATATCCCTTCAAACATTGACCGTAACCATGTAGAGAGATATCTTGCTGACTAAGACTGCAAATGGTCATTCAACCCCCCACACTCTTTCCACAAGGTAGGCTCTTGGGAAGATATGATTGGCATAGCCCGCCTGATCCTTGATTCTGTCTTTCTACAGTTGAGAACTTGGGTGTTGCTTACCCATGAGACCCTCTCAACCTTCATGGCCGAAGTAGTGGCAATCATAAATGCCAGACCTTTGACTTCAATATCCAACGACCCAGAGGATCCTTTCTTGCTCACCCCTTCCACTCTTCTCACCCAAAAGGTTGGTACAGCATCTGCTACTCTTGGTGAGTTTAGTACTAAATACTTGTACAAATGTCAGTGGAGACGAGTGCAAACCCTAGCAGATGCCTTTTGGGATAAATGGAGGAAACAATACCTCTCTACAATGTCCGGAATAAATGGCAAACCAGCAAACCCAACATGGAGGTTAGTAATGTTGTCCTTGTCAAAGACCCTCAGTCAAAAAGAAATGACTGGCCTTTGGGACTGATAACCAAGATGTTCCCAAGTGAAGATGGGGAGGTCAGAAAGGTGGAAGTTAAAGTCTGCAGGCAACTGAACTGATTTTGTTGCGTTCGCCAGAAGTGACTTAATATAGTATACTTATAGATACCAGACGGGAGTGTCATGCCTTCAACAAGTTTATTGTTAATTTATTCATAGTTTTCATGCATAGTCAATTTGCTTTATGTATAATTCTCTGTTGATTGTGTAACCGCACCATCTAGTGGCCGATTACATACATTGCAGCTATTCACATTAGAAGTTTGGTCTACTTTAGATCCCACAGCTTGTGACCCATGAACTTAGTGACATCATCATCCCTGCACACATCAGCCATTTTCCTCATTCACAGTCATCCCTGCCAGAGGTAGCACATGGTCTGGAAGTTCCTGGAGTCATCCTCCACATCTAAGCCAACGGTAGCATCGCTGGTATGCCACATTACTGGCTGTTTGCATATTGTATTTGCATAGAGCTGAGCGCTGCGATTGGCCAGCCTCCAGCCTGGGAGAAGGAGACACCCAGGGCAAAAGAAGATGTCTCCGCCCCAGGCAAAATTATCAGAAGCACGAGCGCCGGTACCGGGGGCTACAACGGATGAACGGAGCGGCACCCAGGGATACAAGTAAGTGCAGGGTCATCCCTGGGTGCCGCTCTGCATGTATATACATTTGCCTAATAAACTGTGGACCAGTGAAAGGTCCTCTTTAAGTCAGGGGGTCTGGCCATGCTGGATCTCCCTGTCTGCCATTTATAAGATGCAGGCAGATTTTTAATTAATTTATTTTGCTAAAAAGTGCATCTTATAAAGTGAAAAATATGGTAATATTCTCATTTTCTGAGATACTGACTTTTGGGTTTTCATTAACTGTAAGCCATAATCATCAACATTAAAATAGATAAATGTTTAAAATAGATCTCTTTGTGTGTAATTAATCTATATAATCTCACTTTTTGAATTAAGTTACTGAAATAAATTAACTTTTCGATTATATTTTAATTTAGTGAGATGTACTTGTTCGATCGAGCACTTGCTTACGATAATTGCCTTATGTAAATGTGCCGTCGCTCACCTGACATGCTAGCACAGTGCTCATTTGATAGGCAATTTGTCACTTATGCAGCACCTAAAATTGTTTGTCGGAAGCAGTATGGCCTGTGTAAACATGGGGATGAATGATCGCAGTATCAATTGTTTATGCCCATACAGAGGGGATGACTGCTGCATGAAGAAGCTGGCAGTGATTGGGACCAAACGATTTGCTCCTGATGATTGCCTTGTGTTTCGGTCTGTGTAAATGGGCCCCAATAGAAGAAGATGCTTTAAAGGGACAGTGGGCCCCCTGTGCACCCCTGCTCCCATGTATTGACTAGGAATGTGCTGTAATGCTGTGTGTTAGACATATTGATGTTTACAGCATATGTCAGCTCCTTTGTTCATGGTAGAACAGGAATATCCAGTTCTGCTGTGTTGAGCCTGGTGTCCCACAGACCAATTAGAATGGAGAAGCCTACTGGGGGTGTGCCAGAGCATTACATCACTGTGTGATTTTGCAGTTGTCCTGCAGAGGGGTCTGGTGACTTCACTCTTCTTTGTCTGCTGCCTCCATAGAGCTGATCCCTCTGCAGCAGATGCAGCTGGAGATCATGTGAAGTACATGCACAGCAGTGACCGGTGCTGGCCAGCTAATGTAGGCAATGGCTTTCTGAGCAGTGCATTAGCAGCAAGCAGCACAGTGTAGCCACCACAAGGTCATTTCCACTACAGTGGTGTCCAGCATCAGACCAAGGATGGGTCGCCTGTGTGAGAGATGTGCTCAGCTGGTGCAGGATTTTGTGAACTTTGTCAGGAGACTGGCTTCTAGGATAGCGGAGCACATCAAGGAATGTGTAGCTCTCCTTGGTGAGTGCTGCTGTCTGAATCCCAGGGGCTCCAAAGTGAAGCAGCTGTATGAGCCTGTCCTTCAGAACCATGAGAAGCAAGCTGCCCAGGAGTTCCTCAACCACATGGAGACAGGTAATTGACTCTCAGATGATCATTGTGTGCTTCTGAGAATACTACAGCTATAAGTGCTGTTTGTTTTGTGGTCCCAGTCTAACTGCATTATTGACATGATGAAGGATATACATCCTGGAGACCATAGGGGGATGGGCTAGCCATGTTTTCCCCCCCTGTTTCTACACGTGCACTTCCCTTTGCTCAGAGACATCATTATAGTGCCCGTCAGTATAGTGGAGGTGACTTTAAATATCCTACATGGGGGGAGGGCACTGACGAAAATATACAGAAAACCTGTCCTTGTCTTGTGTGGCTGACAGTTTGATTCTCCTGAATAAATAGTGCTGCATATCTCAAGCAAGATCCTGACAGTTAGACTGTTGCTAAGGAGCAGTCAATATTTTGTCTTTTAGCGTCACTATGCACTTATTTGATGTTCTTGTCATGGGGACATTTGTCTGTAAATAGATAAAATATAACTATATTGAGGCTATTTTGGAAACACTCAAATATTTTGCAGAGGCTCCTGGATGTGTCTAATTACATATGAAGCTGGGGGTCAATTAAAGATGGCTGGCTCCTCATTTACATGACAAGGATTGGAGGCTGTCACAGCCATTTTAGCAACATTTACATGCATGTTTTCCATTGGAAACGCGTTGTCTTTTATTTGTAAGGATTAGTTACATGCTGGAAGAATTTTTTTTTTTTTTTTTTTTTGTGAGAAATAGGTTACAAACCCGGTTAGAGCAGACCCCACACATCAGTGATCATGACGTAACCACCACTAATCCTATATGCTCAAAGTCATTGAAATCGTGAGGTCACAGGCTGCCCAAGGCAAGAATATATGAGTCAGATGACTTTTACATAACCTTCTTTTCTATGATGTTGTCTTAGACGGTATATCCTATATTCTTTATAAAATTTGGAATATTATTGATGTCAGTGTATTGAGGTTTGATAACAATGCTCTGACTTACAGGGGCACTGTAAAAACTGACATGAAATATGCTATTTGGAGGACCTAGGTAGCTGTAAAACATGGCACAGTTATTCAGCTGTTAGGCCTGTCTCCTCCATTTCTAGGTGTGCGTTGTATTCCTCTTTATATGTACATTGTAGTAAATTGGTTGTAAACTGGCTGTGCTTTTGTTCCAGACTTCACATTTACTGCTTGCTCACACTGCAGTGTCGGTTTATTTGGAATTGTTCAGAATGCCTTGAAGTATTTTTTTTTGTAGACATAACATATAATTATGTATTGTAAAGACCTGCAACTGTCCAATAAATTGTGTATCCATTAAATCCTGAATTAAGAGGATCTGTGACTATTTCACCTGCGCCTCCCCATGTCCTCTATTGGTAGGTGAGAAGAGTAACTCTTGGGCCAGTAGCTCCTTTGACATGTTTGTAAATGTTGCAAAGTCTTTGAGATGCTGAGCCCTTCACCCATGAGAAATAGGGGTGCATCCACAGTGGGCATTTATCTCCTATTCATCGGATTGCTGATAAATGTCTGACTACTGGAACTTCCAGTGACCACTAGAAAGAAGGTCCTGGGTTCCCAGTGCAGCAGTGGTCGAGCATGCATCCAGCAGCATTCAGTGTTAATCAGGCCAGCAGGATTGGTAAGGCTCCCAGCCCTATTCTGTGGCACAATACCTTTAACGAAGTTGTCTATGATTATAATTCATTTAAATGTTTAGTTTCACTGTAGTGTAAAGTCTGGAATATATTAAAATGGAACCCCAGGCGTTACGGTGCAGTGAAACAGCACAAACCTTTACAGGGTAACTACTTTGAGTGGATCAGTGAATAAACACATTTATATGTTTGAAGGGATTCTCTGAAATTGTGATATTGATGAACTATCCACAAGGTAGGGGTCCGACACCTAGGAACCCACCAATCAGTTGCCTGAAGAGACAGTGGTCTGTTCCGGTGAGCGCTGGGGCCTCCTCACAGCTTACCAAGCACAGTGTCGTCTATTGTATAGCAGCCATGCTTGGTATTGTAGCTCAGCCCCATTCACTTCAATGCGACTGTGCTGCTTCTAGGCCATGTGACCGATGAATGTGACGTCACTGGCCTAGGAAGAAGCCGCACATCGGAGCACCAGTGAATGGGGGCTATGGAAACAGCGCTGGGCCAATCAACTGTTTTTGTAAGCCCGGGCATCTGGGGCCAGCATGTAGTCCCTTTATCTCTCTGGCCTGTTATTTTTATTTTCTTACTCGCTTACATAGCACTTACATATTCCACAGCATTTTACAGACATTATTGGAAGCACACGGATAATCCATGTGCTTTCAACATCCGCATGTCCGTTCTGCAAAAAGATAGAGCATGTTCTATCCTTAACTGTAGACCCATTGACTTAATAAATGCGGATGCAGCATGGACTGTATCCTAATTTTGCAGATCCGTGAAATGTGGTCCAGAAAATAGATACTACCGTGTATATGAGACTGAATTACACAGACGAGCAAAAGGGTAACAATGTTTTAAACTTTGACTTTCAGTCTCCACATCTCACTATCCACTACAGCTTCAACCTTGAGACTACCATCATTTTATAGACAATCATCTTGGCTATCTCATACATAAATTGGACTTGGAACTACTTAGCATATGATTAGTTATGCAGATTCTTGTCACGTAACTGCATTGTTACTGTTTATTTTTTATTATTTTGTTAGTATTTTGTAAATCCACCTTTGGCTTTCAACACTGCCTGAATCCTTCTAGGCATGCTGTCAGTCAGATTCAAGCATGTCTCGGCCAAAATCTGTTCCCAGGTCTCTTCTACAGGTTTCCAATGTTGGTGCATACTAGTCGACTCACTTGGGTGCGAAAACAGCTTTTTCTTCAACTTTACCCACAAGTGTTTAAATGATTTGAGGTCTGGGGACTGTGGGGGGGGGGGGGGGGGCTTATCCAGCACCTCTACTTCATTGAACCTTTTTTTTTTTGCCAATCTCAACATATGCTTTGGGTCGTTGTCCTGCTCGAACACTATGTCGTCCTTTTCATACTCATAGTACTCGAGTGTACGAGGTAACTCATCTTTTAGGATACTCACATATAGCTCAGCATTGAGATCACCACCGATCCTGGTCAAGTATCCAAAGACGTGGCTGTAAAACAATCCCATATCATCAGGCTTCCTCCATCGAACTTAACATTCCTTCAATTTCCTGATCCATTAGCTTTTCTCTTGTTTCTTCCAGACCATTTGCACCCATCAGAGCCCAGTCTATTGACTTTAGTCTCATCGCCCCAAATCACTTATTTCCAATCTTCTACTGTCCACTGTTCCTACTTTTTTGCAAACTCAAGCCAACACCTCTTATAAAGATATTGAAGTTGAGGCTTCTTCACCTTTTTTTAGGCCACCATTTCAGACTTGTGTAATACGCGCAGCATTCTAATTGCATTGATGTCTGTGATCTGACTATGACGAAGCATACAAGCCACCTCCACTGCCGTTTGTCGGGCCAGAACTGATAGACCTTTTGATGAGCCGACTTGTTGACTCCAATATTTTGACTGGACGTGCCTTGGCTTTGCAATGGATGGAAAGACTTTATTTCGTATTCTTCTAACTGTCATGGCACTCTCATGATGTAGTTTGGCAATTTTTTGGCCAAGATACAACTATCAATGAGCTGGATGATGCTGTTTTTCTTTTCTTGGGAAATCTTCTTCATGGCTGCAACGCGATTCGAACCAGTGACCGGTGCTTGGAAATCAACCTAATAACGTACTGAACTGTTAGAGAATGTGAGAACACGTAGTAATGTGTAGTATACAAAAAGAAAAAGATTGTTCCATCACCAGGAGCAAAACAGTTACAGAATCTGCATAACTAATCATATGCTAAATAGTTGCAAGTCCAATGTATGTATGAGATAGCCAAGATGATTGTCTGTAAAATGATGGTAGTCTCATGTTCTAAGCTGTAGTGGATGAGATATGGAGCCTGAAATTCAAAAGTTCAAAACGTTGTTACCCTTTTCCTCGTCAGTGTATATGGCAAGACCTCCCCTTCTGTACAGTTCATTCTTCAGCAGCCTTATCATAGGCAGCATTACAGTGACAAGTGAGGGCATTTTCACATCAGCGCTATTATTTCAGTTGTTCTGCTATTTTATAGGAGCAGAACAACGAAAATAATGGAAGTGCTGGGTTCGGCACATAACTGACAGGAACTGAGCCGAACAGATCCCATTGACTTTAATGGAGCATGTTTGGTTTCGGTCGGGAGAACATTTTGGTTGTTTTTAGTAGAGGAAAAATGTCCTACATGCATAATATTTTTCTCTCCTATTTTTGACTAACTCTGGAGCCACCAACGCAGATATGAATATGCCCTTACAGCTATACTATATAGACAAAATATTGGTACACCTAGACATTTCATTTAAAAGCATTTTTCTTATGTCCCATGCTACATCCATAGGCATTAATATAGGGTTCCCACCATCTCACCCCTCCTTAAAACAGCTTCCACTATACTGGGAAGGCTTTCTCCAAGATTTTGTAGTGTGTCTGTGGGAAGTTTTTTCTATTCATCCAGAAGAGTATTTTATTTATGAGGTAGAGAGTGACATTGGATGAGAAAGCTTGGCTTGCAGTCTCCGTTCTAGTTCATCCTAAAGATTGATGGCAAGGTTATGTGTGGGCAAGTCAAGTTCTTCCATACCAAACTCACCCAACCATGTCTCTGTGGATCTTGCGTTGAGCACTGGGGCAAGTGGGTTTTAAAAAGGCCTTTCTCAAACTACCCACTAGGGCTGAAACGATTACCCGATTGAATCGAGTAATTCGACACAAAAAAATTAGCATCAAGGGTTCGTTTGTGTCATGTGACCACGGAGCGGGAGTGAAGCGTTTGCTATTACTCACTGCTCCGTGGTCACCCACCAGCCTGCACCGCGCTGCTCTGTACTGTATCCTGACACATCGTCAGGTCATAGTGCATGTAAGCGCGCACTATGACCTGACGCTGTGTGACGTCAGTGCAGTAAGCAGCTGATAGCACTGTGGGGGTACTCACAGTTGATTGTGTGTAACATATAAGGCCTAGTGGTCAGTGCAAAAACTGCACAGTTTAGTTTAGTTTTTTATGTAGATTGGAAATTTTAAAAACACAAACCTTCTGATAAAGCCAAACATTTGTAAGGCAGCACTTTTAAATAGAGTTGTCCTATAGTTTTATGACTTGTTAACCAGCCATTCTTAATTCAAATTGCTGGTGGTCTGAAGGTAAAATCCCAGTTACCAAGTAATGCCAACAAATCCCTACTATTAAACATCATTTAGGCAGAAAAAAAACAGAAAAGCGCTCATAGAGTGAATATGTCAACACACTTGAGAAAGTATGTAATGAAAAAGAGTCTCGCCTTCTGAGGTTGTGCTAAATTAGGCACAGCACTAATAAAACCTTATTGTTGTTAATACATCCGCTGCTGTGTCCTGGGGCCCTGTATACAATTGCCAACCATATCTGGACAGGAATTTCGGGTGATAAAAGCTCATGACACAAAAGTCACAGGCTGTATTATTGCTCGACCTTGTAGGCGCAGGAATGGTGAATGGAATGCTCAAGGGATTATAAATTACTGTATAATCCGTTTATTAGTAAAATCTTCTAAAAAAAATGCATTTCTGGGCTCTAGGGCCCCTTCCTCAGGTTGCAGAAGAAACAAGTATAAGAAGTACATGCTTGTTTCTTCCTTGACTTGAGGAAGGGGCCCTAGAGCCTAGAAATGTATGTTAAAAAAAATATTTTACTCATTAAACTGATTAAAACTTATAATTCCTTGAGTTCTCCTTTCATCATTTCTGAGGTCCTGCAATGCAGCCTGCGACACTTGTGTCACGAGCTTTCTTCACCCAATCATTTGTCAGCATGATCCACACTATTAAACCAGAGATATTGCCTGGTAGGATATATCATGATTAAAGTAATACCTTAGTTATCTTTGTATGAGATATCTGCATTTTTCAATAATATGCAAATGAGCTCCTTCAGACACCAAGATGTCGGTCAGAAGCCTTGGAGCACCACTATTGTAACGTCTTTCTCTGTGCACTCTCCGCTCCCCTGTGATTGACAAGGTTGCACATCTTGTCTAGCCCTGTATTCTTACACCATGGCTCAGTAGCTTGCACACTCGATCTGCTGCTGCTCTGGAAAAAATTTGTGTGTCAGATTATGGTGTTGCAAAGATGTTTTTTTTCAAAGGTTTTTAGCTATTCAAAAGTAGTAACATAAAAAAAAAAACTATATAAATATTCTACGTAATTGTAGTGATCTGCAGAATTATGTCATCCTGACAATTGCAGGGTTTTTTCGATTACACCCCACAAAAAAAATTTGTTTTTCCTTTTCTGCAATACATAATATGGTAAAAAATACAACTTATTCCACAAAAAATAAGCCCTCATATGGCTATGTGAACGGAAAAGTAACAAAAAAGGTGTGGATTTTGGAATACAGGGAGGAAAAAAACTAAAGCAAGAAAATGTTTTGCATCCTTAGGCTAGTTTCACACTAGCGGCAGGACGGATCCGACAGGCTGTTCACCCGACGGAACAGCCCATCGGATCCGTCCTGCCGCTAGAGTGAAAGTAGCCTTAAAAGGGTATTCCAATCTCAACCATTGATATACCAGGACTACTCTAACAGCCAATATTGATAGGTATCAATATGTAAGGTACTTATTTAATTGTCTCAAGCTATTTAGATATTATTTGCCTAAATTTTTGTGGACACGTTCTGTTCCTACATAGAATCTTGTAATGTTAGACACGTAGGTATAAGGCACAGCCATTGGGTCCGCGCATGAAATTCTGTGGATTTGCAGGCCATAATTATTGTTTTACAGGCACATAAAAACAATGAATCGGAAAGATCTGTCATAAGTACCGTTTTATTATGCTATCAGTAATTCCAAGAAGACTCTCCCAAGGGGTTAAAGTATTCTAGGGCAATCAAAATTCTCATGTAGAACCTGAAGAACCTCTGACCAGAAAGGTACTTGCTTTGAGCAAGATGTCACATCAGGTGTATAAGATATCCTGTGTAAAAATTACATTTTCAGTAGAAAGTCTTAGCCCTCACTACTGACAAAAAAGGAGATCTTTAACTCCTTCAAATCTTTATGATACAGATCATGGAGATCTGATGCTCATTTTGTGTAAGTTTGGTCCTCTGTAAGTTGCATATATCTGGGTGGGTGGGTAGCTTAGCCAAGTCTGTAGCTTGGAAGAGAAATGGAGAGCCCTAGGGCATGTCGGAGCATTTCTTCAAAGCTCATCTCTATCCTGTAGAACCATCATTATCAGGAAATACATGGGTCAGAAGCTTTACACCCTTTCCTTCCCAGAACATCACCCCAGGAAGATCACAGAAGCCCATTGTTCTCATCTGCCTCGATACCCTCCATGTTCCTATGTTTACAGTATTTGAGGGTCTGCATATGTACTGTACCCTTTCACGCCCTTGTGATAATTTCTCATTAGCGGTTTGTGCTGTTCTGTGTCAGGGTAGTAAAGATAACTGATCTCTGCATATATATCACCCTTGTTCAGGCCATCAAGGACATTTCTGATGGAAGTATTCTGGCGTTTACAGAGGACCTTTAATCTCTCCTGACATGTCTGTTATGTTACTTAATTACATGCATTTCCCTTTTAATAATAATTCTGGAGCATATATTTTTATTACTCTGCTATTCCTTTATTATTTCTGCTAAAAGTTATAAATTAATTACTAGCAGTTTGCAAAAAAGGTACAGATGGGTGTTACCAGTGGGGGGTCCCTGTGTGGTCTGACACTATCTTGTCAGTGCTGCCAGTGTTAGACTGTGCAGGGACCCCCCCCCCCCCCCCAATTGGTAATAGCTATCAGGACCTTTATTGCAAACTGCTAGCAATTCATTCATAACTTCTAGAAGGAATAATAAGGTAGTGGCACAACCTACAGTGGATATAAAAGGTCTATACATCCCTGTTAAAATGTCAGGTTTCTGTGCTGTAAAAGAAAATGAGACAATGATAAATCATTTCAGAACTTTTTCCACCTTTACTGTGACCTATAAGCTGTACCACTCAATTGAAAAACAAACTGAAATCTTTTAGGTGGAGGGAAGAAAACAAAAAAAACTTAAATAATGTGGTTGCATAAGTGTGCAAACACTCTTATAACTGGGGATGTAGCTGTGTTCAGAATTAAGCAATCACATTCAAAATCATGTTAAATAGGAGTCAGCATACACCTACCATCATTTACAGTGCCTCTGATTAACCCCAAATAAAGTTCAGCTGCTCTAGTTGGTCTTTCCTAAAAGTTTCTTAGTCGCATCCAACAACAAAAGCCATGGTCCACAGAGAGCTTCCAAAGCATCAGAGGGATCTCATTGTTAAAAGGTATCAGTCAGGAGAAGGGTACAAAAGAACTTCCAAGGCATTAGATATACCATGGAACACAGTAAAGACAGTCATCATCAAGTGGAGAAAATATGGCAGTGACGTTACAAAGAAATGGACGTCCCTCCAAAATTGATGAAAAGACGAGAAGAAAACTGGTCTGGGAGGCTACCAAGAGGCCTACAGCAACATTAAAGGAGCTGCAGGAATATCTGGCAAAGACTGGCTGTTCGGTACATGTGACAATAATCTCCCGTATCCTTCATATGTCTGGGCTATGGGGTAGAGTGGCAAGACAAAAGACTTTTCTTATGAAGAAAAACATCCAAGCCTGGCTACATTTTGCCAAAACACATCTGAAGTCTCCCATGTGGGAAAAGGTGGTATGGTCTGATGAAACCAAGGTTGAACTTTTTGGCCATAATTTCAAAAGATATGTTTGGCGCAAAAACAACACTGCACATCACCAGAAGAACCCCATACCCACAGTGAAGCATGGTGGTGGCAGCATTATGCTTTGGGACTGTTTTTCTTCAGCTGGAACTGGGGCCTTAGTTAAGATAGAGGGAATTATGAACAGTTCCAAATACCAGTCAATAGTGGCACAAAACCTTCAGCCTTCTGCTAGAAAGCTGAACATAAAGATGAACGTCATCTTTCAGCATGACAACGACCCAAAGCATACATCCAAATCAACAAAGGAATGGCTTCACCAGAAGAAGATTAAAGTTTTGGAATGGCCCAGCCAGAGCCCAGACCTGAATCAGATTGAAAATCTGTGGGGTGATCTGAAGAGGGCTGTGCACAGGAGATGCCCTCGCAATCTGACAGATTTGGAGCGTTTTTGCAAAGAAGAGTGGGCAAATCTTGCCAAGTCAAAATGTGCCATGCTAATAGACTCATACCCAAAAAGACTGAGTGCTGTAATAAAATAAAAAGGTGCTTCAACAAAGTATTAGTTTAAGGGTGTGCACACTTATGCAATCATATTATTTTATTTTTATATTTTTCTAAAAGATTTTAGTTTGTTTTTCAATTGAGTTGTACAGTCTTTGATACGAGCGTGTCCGGATTAGGTCCGGATGCGTTGCGGATGCGTTCAGTGAAAACTGTGTGATTTCACAGGCAAAGCCATACAGTTTTGCCTGCGATTACGTTCAGATGTTCAGTTTTTTCTGCGCGGGTGCAATGCGTTTTGATGAGTTTTTCACGCGTGTGAGAAAAAACTGAAGGTTTACAAACAGCATCTAGCAACCATCAGTGAAAAACGCAGATGCAATGCGTTTTTCACGCAGCTCCATTCACTTCTATGGGGCTAGGGCTGCATGAAAAAAGCAGAATATAGAACATGCTGCGATTTTCACGCAACCCACAAGTGATGCGTGAAAACAAACGCTCATGTACACAGACCCATTGAAATGAATAGGTCAGGTTCACATCACGCATTGCACCCGCGCAGAAAATTCACCCGTGTGAAAGGGGCCTAAAGGTGGAATAAGTTCTGAAATGATTTACCGTATTTTCCGCCCCATAAGACGCACTTTCCCCCTTAAAAAATGGGGGGAAATGCCCCTGCGTCTTATGGGGAGAATACTGACATTGTACATCGCAGTCTGCGATGTATGAGCGGGGAGGGACTGGGAACAGGAGCTGGGGGCCGGCAATTGCGGCGGGGCCAGTGCATTCACTGTACTCTGGCCCCGCCGCTCCAGTGCTCCCTTATGCAAATATAAAATGTCTCATTGAATTAAAGGTGATTAAACGATTAAACATGCCCCCTCACTGGTAATATTACTGAACACAGTAACAGCTTCTGCACGCCGCAGGCAGGGCGGCGGCAGCGTAACTCCCTGATGTCATGTGCCTGCGCCGCCTACTTTATGAATGAAGCAGGCGGCGCAGGCATGTGACGTCAGGGAGTTACACTGCCGCCCGGCATGCCTTCATTGTACAGAAGCTGTTACTGTGTTAGGTAATATTACAAGTGAGGGGGCATGTTTAATCGCTTAATCACCTTTAATTTAATGAGACATTTTATATTTGCATAAGGGAGCACTGAGCGTCGAGGTGGTGGGGATCTATGGATGACACTTTTATGTGGGACATCTGTGGATGGCACTGTTAAGGGGTGGGGGGGTCTGTGGATGGCACTGTTATGGGGGGGTCCTGTGGATGGCACTGTTATAGGTGGGGATCTGTGGATGACACATATATAACAGTGCCATCCACAGATCCCCCATAACAGTGCCATCCACAGATCCCCCATAACAGTGCCATCCACAGATCCCAATAACAGTGTGTCATCCACAGATCCCCATAACAGTGTGTCATCCACAGATCCCCCCCATAACAGTGTATCATCCACAGATCCCTCCATAACAGTGCCATCCACAGATCCCCCATAACAGTGCATCATCCACAGATCCTCCATAACAGTGCTCCATCCACAGATCCCCCATAACAGTGCCATCCCCAGATCCCCCATAACAGTGCCATCCCCAGATCCCCCCCATAACATCCACAGATCCCCCATAATAGTTCCATCCACAGATTCCCAGTAATAGTGTCATGCACTATTCGTTCCAAACCCACCAAAAGCACACCTTTTGGTTAAAAATATTTTTTTTCTTATTTTCCTCCCCAAAAACCTAGGTGCGTCTTATAGGGCGAAAAATATGGTATCTTTGTCTTATTTTTTAGCGCAGAAACCTGACATTTTAACAGGGGTGTGTAGACTTTTTATATCCACTGTATAATCATGTGAATTGCTCCAGAATTGTTATTACATGGAAAATACGAGTAGTAGTAGACCTCTTTTGAGGTAATGTATCAGCAGAGAGTAGTATTTAAATGCGTTTTTTATTACAGAGATATTATACAACTTTGATGGTGTTTTTAATATTTATGTAACTATCGAAATAAAAATAAAAAATTCTTTAAATGTTGGCTGTCTTCCCACTGGCCAATAGAGTAGTCACCATAAGCTGGTAATTCCTGTTCTTTAAAGCTCATCACAGCTTCCCTGTATATAAAGGCAAAGAGTGAGAAATACATATCTCATTATCATTTGAGGGTGGGCAACATAACAACTGCTTCATTATACTGTTGGAAGTCTAGATAATGTAGGATCGCAGTACTACACTGACAGATAAGGCTCCTTATGCAGCTCCTCTGACTAGTGATGAGCAAAGCGAGATTCGGATGTTGCATCCTAAATCGCTTAGTTCATAACCAAGGAATAATACTGTGCGGAGATTCGCCTCCGTACAGTATTAGAATGTATGGGCTCCGATGAATCGAAGTTAGTTATTCGTGAAGTTGCGCGTGATTTCGTTGAATAATTTCGGTTATTGATTTTTAAAGTGGAAAACCATTTTAATGTTTGAAACCGAACTCGAGTTCGATTCCGAGGTACCGAATCGTCTTCTGAATCTATCAATGTAAAGGGGCCTTAAATGGGTTTTCCAGGATTTTAATATTGATGATGTTTCCTCAGGATAGGTCATCAATATCAGATCTGCAGAGGTCTGACACCCGGCACCCTTGCTGACCAACTGGTTGAAGAGAAGGTCTGCTTGTAATTACACCTGCTCACCGCTGCAATGTCAACGTCAAGCAGGTAAACAATAAAGGTAAGGCTGCTCTCACATGGAGCGTAGCCTTCTCTTCAACCAGCTGGCACCCCCGCCGATCTGATATTGATGACTTATCCTAAGGTTAGGTCATCAGTATTTAAATCCTGGAAAACCCCTTTAATGTACACACACCCTGCTTCACTGACTGTACAGAAAGTACAGGTATGGCTAAGTGCACATCTGCAGTGGAGGTTTCCTGCAGCAGCCTCCATTGCAGATTCTGGCAAAATAAGGAACAAAATACTGCTGCATGCAGTGGTATTTCATCTGGCAAAAAGTCGGCATTCATGTTGGAACCCAATGGGCCCCGTTACAGTGAACGGTACCGGCAGTGTCTGTTACATCTGATGATTCCAGTATTCTGTTCCTGTGCTAGAGCAGAATACCGAAATTGTAGCCCAGATGTGAACCTAGCCTAAGAAGTATGTGCCTCCAATATGGCCACTCCAGGGAAGGGTTTATAAATGAAAAAATAGCTACAACATAAAGAAAACCAAACACAATATTTATTGTCTATATATTTTAAGAGGACCTGTCGTTTTACTTTGTTTTTGTAGTGTAGAGACAGAAATAGTAAACATTTTTGTAATATACTTTATTACTGAAAGATGTTTCTTTTTACTAGAAAACAAGGTATAAAGAGTCTTCTTGGCAAAGCTCTAACTGAGCGGTACTAAGGAGAGTCTGTCTTCAGTGATAATCTATACCAGTGATCAACAACCTTCAGCACTCCAGCTGCTGTGAAACCACAACTCCCAGTATGCACACTTACTGTAACTCTCATAGAAGTGAAAGAAGGATCCTGGGAGTTGCAATTTGAGAGTGCTATCCTGCCTCCCTATATTTGCCCCATCTATCACTGATGTGTTTCTGCCTCTCTGACTTGCTATCAGCTCTAACTTCTGGCAGCTTTATATATGTGTCTGTCCTCTACACTTCTCTCTTACCTTGGGTTCAGACCTGAGCGTTCTTAAAACGTGCGTTTTACGCGCGTATTTCAGCGTGTTTTTGCAAATAGGAAACGCGCATCGTACGCGCGTTCTTGTGATTGACTACGTGTGACAAAACGCCCCCAAAAAAAGCTCAAGTACTTGTTTATGCGTATGGCGTTTTACAGCGCATTCGTACGCGCTGTAAAACGCTCAGGTGAGAACCATGCCCATAGGGAAGCATTGGTTTGCATGTGTTGAGCGTTTTACAGCGCGTTCGAACGCGCTGTAAAACGCGCAAGTGTGAACTTAGGGTTAGGCAATAGAGCAGAGAATGGGGTTCCAGTGCTTCGCAATGACAGTAAGTTTACAATAACATAACACACTATCAGCGCAGAATGCTGCAGCACCACTCCTCTCCCTACTTCCCATAAAGAAACTTGTTTTTTAGCTTTTTATACTATAGACTGCAATAATATACTTTTGCTGTCTCTGGTGTAATTTCTGTATTGCTATTAAGCCTTGCCTGGGGCAGGGCTTAATAGAGAATTTACTGTGGCAGGCCTGGGAGCCTTCAGAAGGCCCTAGGCTGCCAAAGAAACTGAACTTCTCCTGCTGTCCTCTGGGACAGTGGGTGTTTAGTAACCAGAGGGAGCCTTGTCCCTCTACATGACCATGGTGGTAGTTGATCATGAGAGGGGTTAGGGTGGGTTCACATCACGTTTTATGCCTCCGTTTGACGTATACATTTGAAAAAAAAAGGATACAAAAAGGCAGCTCACCAGGTTCTTGTATCCTGTCTGGTAAAAAAAAAGTATACTTTTTTTTTTTTTTAAGAATTGAACTCTATAGTGAATGGATGCCACTGTATGGCATCAGTCTGAGGCATCCGTTCAACGTATACATTTTTGTATGCATTAAACGGATGGGAAAAACGTGATGTGAACCCACCCTTAAATGTTCATGATTGGCATAGTGTCTGCTGCCAATGTCTGAGGGGATGTGTGGTTTTTCAATTTTAGCATCCTTCAATAAATAGTGTTTTTATGCTTTTACCTGAAGAGTCCTGGAGAATTTTTTTCCCTTGCCTAGCTGGTCGGCTGTGTATAACAGCAGGCACCCACTGGCTATGACACCCACTCAGCTCCTGAGGTGGTGCCATCTTTAAAGACTTGACATCTGCCCTGCATGTACGGCGGGTGTCGGGAAGTGGTAAACAGGTCAGTTACCCAAAAGTAGATAAATGAGTTTAATCATGAACTATTTAAATTGAATTAAAGATTACCACATGAACTAAAACACAAGTGTGAAATAATGTCATCCACTCTCACCTCCATAAAGAACACAAAGAGACTTTACTGAATCCAAATACGATGTGAATACGGTGTGTTGTCTCCAGTCTCAATAGGACCCACTAAAAAGATGGCAGTAAGCTTTTTTCTCATTAGCTGAGACCTGGGTGATGACATAATTATAGTGCTTCTTTATGAAAGTTTTTTAGTGTGATTGCTAAGGGGTTTTTGAAACACTGCTTACATTTTTGCATTTATTTTATATTGAAGGACTTAATGAATCACCAATTGGAAAAGAGACCCTGGATGCATTGATGATCTTGGCCTTTTCAGAAAATGCTGACCTCCAACATTCGGCTGCGTTGTATTACTTGCATATGAGCCAGCACAGTGAGTATTCAAGAACAGTTTATATTTCTTCAGTGTTTGATATGTTTCATATATCATCAAATACGTTATATTATATTTTAAAGTGATATTATTGTCTCTGGGGAAATCCGATAAGTCCCCACTTTTGTTGTGTGATTGGGAAGTGATGAAAAAGTAGCATGTAGCTTTTCAGTCCTTCTCTATAAAAGAGCACCTGTCAATAGGATCAACTCTGTTAAACCAGGCTGTCTGGTAGGGTTGATCCTGCTGAATAAACTAATACCTGCCTTGTGAATATCGGTTGCAGTGTTCTTGAGAAAAAAAAAGGGTGTTATTCTTTATGCAAATCAGGGCTTCAGTGCACCGATGAATGAAGCCAATAATGGAAAGCTGAGGAGCTGAGATGCACCAAAGCCCTCATTTGTATAAATAATAATTTTATATTTTTTTTTCTTGGAAACACCACAACCCATTTTCCCAAGACAGGTATTGTTTTAATCAGCATGATCAACCCTACCTTAGGGTTGACCCTGGGGACCAGTGCTCTTTAAATACCTTTGCAGTATCTACTATGTATAAATAACCACATAAACGTGTCTTTATAAGTTTAGGGTACACGTTTCATAAAGTGCTAATATACAAGCTCTGTATATAGTAAGAGAAAGTGCCCCCTCCTAAATTAAAAACACAAAATAAAACAATCTGTTACAAAGCAGGAGGTTCTGTTTATGAATGGTCCTTACAAGCATAATGCTTGACAGTGTCTCTGAGCCTTCTTCTACAATGGTAGTTACATATGGTTTGGCGGTTTTTGTAAACGTGCTTTTAGAGTAGGACACGTGTGATGCCCGCACATTTTTGCAGGTTTACCCATAAAACTGCACAGCCTTTAATGATAATGAACAATTAATTTTTAGCCACACACTAGAAAATCGCGGCATGTTCGCGTGATTTCTGAATGCGTGTTGACTACTTGCCAACCATCTTTTAGTGCATGTTTCACCAAGGGCTCATGCACACGACCGTTGGATGTTTTGCAGTCCATAAATTGCGGATCCGCGAAACACAGATACCTGTCGTGTGCATTCCGTATTTTGCGGAACGGAACAGCTGATTCCTAATAGAACAGTCCTATCCTTGTCCATAATGCAGACAATAATAGGACATAATCTATTTTTTTTGCGGTATGGACATACAGAAACGGAATACAGACTGAGTCATTTCCGTTTTTTGCGGCTCCCTTGAAGTGAATGGTTCCACATACTGGCTGCCAAAAAAAAAACAGAACGGACACGGAAAAAAAATACGCTTGTGTGCATGAGTCCTAAAATATGGGGTAAGTCTTCCTGGTGCCTCCCTCTGATTTTATCCAAGAGCAGCAGGAAGAAAGAAATGAAGGGATTCCTCGTACTGCAGTAACTAGCATTGTCTTCATCCACAGGAACCTGCAATATTAGACAGAGATATAAAAATAAGGGAAACATTTTTAAAAGTTGCTTAAAAATGATGACTGCGATGTAGAGTTCAGAAATTGTAGCTGATGCACTGGAAAATCTTTTTTTCTTTTAATAATTCTATCCATAGTGAATACACAGCTGCCACCAGAGTTCCTGGAGCCGTACCAGCCATTGCTTCAGTCCAGTGATTTGGAGATTCAGCAGATGTCTTCTTTATCTCTTGTAAACTTTCTGCTTGAAGGAAATTGTAAGTCTTGAACGAAGTACACACAATATATGAAAGTGCTAAAAATGCATAAAATGCATTCTCCATTACAATTAAATTAAAGGGGTATTCATATATGAAAAATGTATGGCCTATCTACAGGATAGGCGAGGTCCACATGTTGGTTATCATTGTCTTATGCTCACATGTATACTTAAATTTTCATTTTATTTTTACATAAAGAGGACCTTTCACTAAGATTTAGGTAGTGAAATACATACACTACCTTACTGGGCGGCCCCCGCTGACGTCCAGGCAACATTTTTTTTTTCAAAACAACCCCCCATTCGTGCGCTCCGACCCCGTTAGTTTTCACATGGGGGGCTCCTTGTACTAGGCGGGGACTTGTCCTTTGCCTGGGGAGTGATCTTCCTCTCCCTGGCTGCGAGCCGAGCACTATGATTGGCTGTGCACGCAGCCAGGGAGAGGAAAACCACTCCCCAGGCAAAAGACAAGTCGCCGCCTCATACAAGAAATCCCCGCATGTGAAAACTAACGGGACCGGAGCGCACAAACTGGGGGTTATTTTGAAAAAAAAAACTTGCCTGGACGTCAGCGAGGGTCGCCCAGGAAGGTAGTGTAAGTATTTCACTACCTAAACCTTTAACTTTACACGTAACTTTACAGAGTGGGGTTTCTGAAAACTGAGTCATGTATAGTGCATAAAAGTAAAGGGAAGTCTTAATGCTTCAGTTCACCAAGACATTTTGAAAAATTGTATGGTTCCAACTTTATGGGAAAAGTTTGGGGAAGGCTTTTCCGTTCCAGCATAACTTTCACCCCAGTCCACACAGCAAGATCTATAAAGACATGGTTGGTTTGGTGTGTAAGAAGTTGACTAGTCTACACACAGCCCTGACCTCAATCCCAGTAGACACTTTTGGGATGAACTAGAATGGAGTTTGCGAACCAGGCCCTCTCCTGAAACAGTAATGTGTCATGTTGGAAGTTTTCATCTGTTAACGGCTGAAACTAGATGTACTATACAGTATGTGACATGATCAGCCAATTACAGCTTATTGCTCTTCACTTTGAGCAAGCGCATTAGACTTTTTTGATTTACCAGGGCCTACTACACACTACACTCTGGTACTTGCTACTACACTACACATTGGTGAGTGTTCCTGTCAGGCTCCTCAGCCATGGTGGCATATCATAGGCAGGATCACATCATTGCCATCTATTGTAGAGCAGTGTACTGTGTATACTGAGGAACCCACTCCCCCACAGGCAGCTCTGCGAGAGAAGGCAACCACTCCTGTTCACTTTTTAGGACAGGTTGCTTGTGGCCATTTTTAGTCATTCCCAGAGGACCCTTTTAAGCTTGATTTATATATCATCAGCAAATAAATATCTTATGTCTATGGCTAGGTTAACAGCCAAAAGATCCCTGGTATCCAGGGGACCCAGGATGAAGGAATTAGATGTGTCTTACAGTGACTTAGTGAGCACCTCCATCTTTACATTATCTATCTTGTGTACCCATGGCGTCTAGTACTGTGGTGAGGCAGATTTCCAGTAAGCTGGGATACAAGATATTACAGTACTCATGAGATGCTTGACAGTGATTCCTGATATGTCTGTTAGGAAGGTGCAGAAGGTATATAGCTGAAAAAGCTGGTCAACTTTATATGGAGGGCCCTACAGCGCAATGCACTCCATCTAAGAAACTAGTCAAACGGGGGCAGTCCCAGAATAGAAGACATATGGTACCCTCAGCTGATATTTGGTTGTAAAAAGGCAAAATGAAAAGACTTGGATTTAAATTTGTTCTTTTCGAACATTTAATGTATTTAGTTTTAAAACTACACATGACGACCTGTAATCTCTGTTTTCAGTGAATAAGGAGCTTGTTGTCCAGGTGGGATTACTTGAGCCGATATTAGAGCTGCTGGAGTCTGGTGATTCGGCAGTACAGTGTAATTCCTGTGCATGCATCATGACTTTGGCTATATCAGGTGAGGATTGAAATCATTGCTGTTATTTAGTTATTTTTTATTCTTTTTAACTAATAAATATTCTCTACTTTCCAGAATCCAACCGTGAGGCCATTGGTATTGCTGGAGGAATTCTACCTCTGCTCACACTGGCAAAATCCTATGATCCCAGGGTTCAGCAAAATGCTGTTGGAGCTATTCTGAACTTGACTAGATCAGGTTATTGTACAATTATTTACGTACTTTGCATTTATATAAATACTTTTTTCTGACACCGGAACGTAGAAGAACCATTATTACCAAATTTTGTCTTTCCCTCCACATTGAACATGGTGCTTTAGCTGCAGACAGCATGTTATTGAGCAGATTGATTTATAGTTTTATGGGTAAAATAATCAGTATAATTTACATTGTATTCATGTATATACCTGCTCATTCAGGGCTTTAAAGTCAAGGAGACGGTCCTATCAGTGATTGACAGCCTTCCCTCTATGACTGTGTATACAGAGATAGCTGTCAATCACTGATAGGACCGCCTCCTGGGCTTCAAAGCTCAGAATGAGCAGAAATGTATATGAATGAAACAAAGGTTATACTAAATGTTTACCACAATACTATATATCAATCTGCTTGGCTTCCTATGCTCTATAACATGGTGTCTGAAGCTTACATTGCATTTTCATGGTGACAGGTTCCCTTTAAGGGGTTGTCTCACTTCAGCAAATAGCATTTATCATGTAGAGTAAGTTAATACAAGGCACTTACTATTGTATTGTGATTGTCCGTATTGCCTCCTTTGCTGGTCGGATTCATTTTTCCATCACATTCTACACTGCTTGTTTCCATGGTTATGACCACCCTGAAATCCATCAGTGCTGGTCGTGCTTGCACACTATAGAAAAAAATGTCAGCCTTAGCGCACTCACGTGTTCTCGGCCACCAGAGTGGCTGCTGTCTTTTCCTATAGTGTACAAGCTATTAACTTTATCTACATGATGAATGCCATTTGCTGAAGTGAGACAACCCCTTTAAGGTTCATCACATGAGATTGTATATCATCTCAATACTTCTGTTGCTGATGAATTCTTCGCCTAATGAAATCTTCTATTGTGACATGCTAACGTACTGCAATAGTAAACTTTCTGGGTTATCAGATTATGGATCATCCGTTATTTACCCCTCTTTTTTGAGGAAAAAATGAAGACACTATGCAGCTAATCGTATTTCTTCTACTTAAAGAGATATTTACTTTGTCGTTACAATTTTACATTCTTGGATGAAAATATACAGAGAAAATGAGATTTAAAGGGGCCGTTTTATGAAGACAAACCCTTTTTGAATGGAAGATGGGTTATGTTCTGCTGTTATCATTGGTTATCCACAGGTTTTGAGCGTGCTTTCTTTGCGCCCTGGTGGTCTGTGGGGGTAGTCGCTTTTGGAAAGTCATTTCCCCTCAATGAGTGCCCATGTAATTCATGGTTTGGCTGCGACCTCTGGAGCAGAAGCAAGTCTTCGAGAGTGTCTCTGTTCTGGCATATAGTGTAGGGGCGGTTCCAAACGTTGACGTCCCACTATGACCACCACATAGCCTAGGGTGTATGGACCGGCATGTCCCGATGAGACACCACTTAGGAGATAGTAGCAGTATAAAATATTTAGCAGATGTAAATGATAATGTTTTAGTTCAACCTCTTAATTGTGGGGATGCTGAGAATATTACAAATGTATCTTGTATGATTCTAGAGAGGATCAAAAGTATCCTGTGCCGAGAAGGAGCCCTGCCAGTTCTCACCTTGCTTCTGCAGTCAGCAGACTCAGAAATCCAGGTATAAAACAGTAATATATTGTGATGAAGATACATGTATACAAATCTAGCTCTAGGGTTGAAATTCTACAACCCTCCGGGTTCTTACTATTTTTGCAAGATATTGTTTATGTAAAATTGCTATGAATAAATGGTTATATCGCTAAACTAATTTGTCTGTAAAATTGCCTCAATTGGCATCATTTACATCCAGGTTGTCAGGAGGCTTGTTTATTGGTGATCGCGTCGTTCATGCAACACCTTATAACTTTTCATGAGGGCACATTACCCTGTGTACCCAGGGGATGTGCTTTTGACAATATACAAAGAGAATGAAAGGACAAACAATCGTAATCATGATTGTTTGTCCCCCGAGTATTTTGCATCAGACTGCATGAAAGGCCCTTTAAACGAGCGCCATTCGACTTGAATATTGTTCACTGCAGCTTGTTATTAGCCCGGCATTGGGCTGCTTAAGAGGACCCTTTACACTGGCCATAGGAATACTTGTTAGCGATAATCTGGCGGTGTAAAGGTGACAGGGATTACTCAATGAATGATCGTTTTTGCGGTCACCTAAATCATTGTTTGCCAGCAGCAGATCATGCCATCTAAACAGCCAATGCTGCCGGCAAACAATGATTCTGTATGGTGACGATTGATGGCATTAGTGATCGCTCCTCCCCATACTGTGGAGGAGATCGCTACATGTAATAGCAGCAGGCGATTGCTGGGAAGGAACACTTCCCTTCCGACAATCCTCTGCTAAATCTATCATTGTAAAGGGACCTTAAAGGGATTCTGTCACCTGGATTTTAGCTACCGAGATTTTCACATCACTACATCAGTCTCCACGATTTATTGTAAAATATACTATTCATACCCCTATCCATCTTGTCATTTAGTGTAAAAAACGCTTTTGTTAGTATGCAAATTACCTCTATCAGGAACTCAAGGGGATGTTCCTCTGTCTGTTGGAGCCCAGCCGCACCCATTATCTCGAAGACCAGCACCGCCCCTCTGTTAATTATTCAGTCCCCTCCTCACTTATTTTTTTTGGCAGTGCACTGTAATCTTACTCATGCGCCCTGGTTACACTGGTCCGGGCCCGCGTGGTGTCCTGGCAGCAGCTTCACGTAAGCAATCGCGAATGCGAGGAGAGGAGTAAATAATGAAAAGAAGGGCGGTGCTGGGCTCCGAGATAATGGGCGCGGCAGGCTCCAACTAACAGAGGAACATCCCCTTGGGCTCCTTATAGAGGTAATTTGCATATTAATAAAAGCGATTTTTACACTAAATGACAAGACGGATGGGGGTATGAATAGTATATTTTACAATAAATCGTGGAGACTGATGTAGTGATGTGAAAATCTCGGTAGCTAAAATCCAGGTGACAGAATCCCTTTACAATGATAGATTTAGCAGAGGATGAGCCTATGTTTGGTTTTAATGGGGATAAAGGAGAAATCCACCGCCAACACCTCTGTCAGCAGCAGCTTCTCTCCTCGCAGATTAAAAGGATCAGACGTTGAAATTCAGTTCGCTGAGTTCGCCCCTCAAGTCAAACGTGTATGGAGGCCCTAAGCTCCTGTGTCCCATGATCCCAAATTTGTTATTTTTTCATGCCATAGATTTATCTTTCAACACCATTTACGGTTTACATATAGATAAAATCTACCTGAAAAATAAAGAACCATTCCAAAGATGTTGCCTTACTTTTGAACTGTCCTTAAGATGCTGCAATATTGCGACCCATTCTCAGCTACAGTTTCAGTCACGTTGTTTAGAATTCCTAACATGCCCTGATTATTTGGTATAAGGATCATGCTCATTTCTGAAACTACACATCTTTACCGCTCTGTACAGTCATTCAGTATATGAAAAACGAATTCTCTGCAGCAGAAAGTGTTGCTTTATAGAAGCTTAGCTAAAAGCTAAACGTCAGATACTTGTGCCATCCACTAGAAGTCTTTGGGGGTCATTTATTAATACCGGCATTTTAGACACCGGTCTTAATAACCCCTATATCTGGCGGTGGCTCCGCCGAAATTATGAAGAGGTGCCCGCCTGTACATAACTTAGGTGCATCCAGCGCAGTTCTAAATGTAAGACAGCTTCCTTGATGGCTTATATTTAGACCATAGAAAATGTCCGTGCTACACCCACTTTTTATAGACCTGGCGCGAGCGGGGAAAAGTCGCAGATTGTGGTGCAAATGACCTTTTTACCGCAATCTGCACCAGAAAAACACCTAATATCGGCATATTTCTAGGTAATAAATGACCCCTTTGTGCCGTCTCAGAAGAAAAAACATGCATTAACTGAGGATCCATACTGGATGAGTAAATCAATGTATTAGTCAAGTACTTTTCATGTGGATTCTATTTTATATAAACTGTAAAATGGTATTCATGTGCTGTATATATCTAAAAAAAACTAAGTCGAATCCAGTCCTTTGCAACCGTGGAACACAAGTCATAGAGTTATCAATTTCAGTAAAGAAAATGACTAGCATCATTTACACTCTGGTCTGACAAGGTGCTGAATGTCAGATGGTGTATTTCTAGATTAATTACTGCTAAAGTGTTTATTTAAATTCTAAGAAGCCATTCATTTAGAAAATCCTGAGATTAGATCAGTAAGCTGCACCTGTAGCCTCCTAATGTTTAACCTGACATAGATTATACATGAACCCCAGCCCCGGAGATAAGTCACTTTATGTATATAGGCCAGTATCTATGCTAAGCCCTGGTTATGCACATTACTATCAGCATCGCCCTTTATGTTGAAGAGAAGCTCCTGTTGATCAATAGGTTGCTGTTTGCTTGGCAAATGAAATCCTTCATCAAATATGGAGTGGATGGACTTTATCCTGTTATATATAGCAACTAGTATCGGGCGTATACATCCGTTCTGTATATTACATTTTTTTTAATAACGTAAATCTTGTAGATTACATAATTGTAAACTTTCTTATATTACGAAACTGAAAACAAATTGGTAGCTGCATATAGGAAAAAAAACAAGCCAACACTTCTTGGTGATATCCCCCATTGCCCAAAGGGGTGTAACTACCATAGCGGCAGACCATGGGGCCCAGGGCAAGAGAGGGCCCAGTCTTAGGGGATTAGTTGGGATTATCTCCTCTTGTACTGGAGGTGAAAACTTGGTCAGGACTCTACCCTCTAAAGGAACAACTTTTAGCAAATGAGTCAGGTGGGAAAATGGCCCAAGGGTCACTGAAAAGGGTTTAGGTAAAAACCCTTCTGTCCTGTGTGGGGGGCCTGGTTTGATCCTTGCTATGGGGCCCTTACTTCTCTATGTACGCCACTGGCTGTCCTGATAGTTCTATGGTCTCTCACTGGCCTCTTTACATAGTCAGAATGGGCTTTTCTTTAGTTATGTTGTCACAATATGCAGATGCCATTTTTTGACAGTCGGTTTTCCCAGAATGAAAGCTTATGACATACTCATAAGAGAAGGGATAAATGTTTGATTGTTGAGATCCCACCCCCTTGGACCTCCACTAATCACAAGAACGGGGGGCTTGTGTTCCCCGTTTGAATGGAGTGGCAGTCAAGCATACGTGCTGCTGCATAATTCAACGGCTTTGGAACTGATGAAGGAACTCGAACACTGTTCAGATAGCGACTCACTTCCTAACTCGGGTTCTGACTCTAGACCAGAGGTTACATGAAGTAAAAATATTGGCCTATGCCCTGCCATACCAATCCTTCTGCTTGCTTTGATGGGGAGGGTTGGAGACTTTAATGTTAGCACATTTCCTAAGAAACACTTCAACTGTATTATTTTTTTTTTAAGAACAGAGGGGACATTTATCAAATCTGGTACTGCTGTTTTGTGGCATAAAAATGTCATAAGTAATGTTGCGTGCAATATTTTGTGACTTTTCGTGAGCTGCACCTTTCTATGCTGGAAGGTACTGGAATGCCCACAGTAATATTTGTCCGGCCGAATCCCAGCATTTTTGGCAGGAAGCGGCCAAATCTCCGCCGGGCCCCATTATATACATTGGGACCAGGACACACTGTTTCACATAGGCCCCCTGGACTGGGGTAGTCTGTGTGTTTTTCTAGATCACTATACGCAGTGTGTGACACAGATCTCTTAGGTTTTGCTACCACTCTGGACCCCCCAAGTACCTTTTTTACCTTTTTCTAGGGCAAGGTTGTGCAGGGAGAGGTGTCGGCATTGGGCCACCCCTTGCTGGGTTTTTTGGACCCAGTAGTAGCATTACTAGGGTATATTAGGCCAAGTAGTGCAACACTAGGAGTTACTTTGGCCAGATACTATAGGACCGGTGTCTCACGCATTAGGTGTGTCCAGGTTGGTTTGTAGTTGGGGCCTTGATACATGTTTTTTAGCTGGACTCAATAAAAGTGAAGTTTTATTCTATCTCATTGCTCCAATTTTTAGGAATTTTCTTGACTTCTTGAGCAATTTGTGGAGCCTCTACCACTGTTTTGGCCCCTTTGATTCTTGATTTTTGATTTATTATTTCTTTGATTATACATTGGGACCCAAGGGCATTTCGGTACAGCCTGGCAATGCCGAATCCAGAGAGCTCCGTCTGGAACTCTTGGCAGCCGTGTGAAAGAAGCCTTAGCATAGCGATTTCAGTCTGAAAACCAAATTCACATTCATCTATGATGATAAATACCACCAGAATGTATAGGTGGAGAACCTCATTTTCTTTCTTTTCACACCCATATTTGAAATTAATGTCAAACAAGAATGAGTGATGAACATGACTTGTCTATAAACGATTTGCATTGCAACTAAAATCCTGGTTGCTCTTTGTACTTTGCATGTTGTGAAAGAATTAAGGTGTGACCACAACAAACGGAGGATTAGCAGACCTCTAAAGATTGCAATTTAAGGTGTATTTGTGAAGGATTTATAAGGCTTTTTAGGTGCACCTCACCTGTGGTTATCGGTGTTCATCTTCCTTTCATCCATATGTTTTCCAGCTGAGTGGAAATAGAACATCCTGTTGCCAATAAGATTATCAGAACACTAAGGTCAGACACACACACGAACGAGTTCCCATTCTGACCTCGCTCCTCTGACAGGATTGCACAGCATTATACCGATTTATAATGCTGTGAGATCTATCGTATCACACTGACAGCATTATGTCAGTGTAGTTCAGTAGATTGCAGGTCTCCCATGGACACACAGCGTTATAAACCATTCCTGTCAGAAGAGTGGAGGCCAGAACGGGATCTCTCGCTGCCACACGCTGAGAGTTCCTCACATTCTGCTCGTTTGTGTGAGTCTGGCCTATCAGAAGCTGGTATCAGGGCTCAATGGTATGGCATTAGGTAGTGATTACGTTGCATTCACGACCTGAGGGATCCACAGGGCCCATTGCTGTATTGCCTAAGAGAGGCACAACGATGTAATTCTCTTATACTGAGTTATATTCTTGTATAAGTGAATTATTTTTATACTATGTCTACAACCTCTGCAGGATGATGGCAGAATCTGAGATTTTTTTTTATTATAGCTAATAAAACATTCCTTGAAAGAGGACTACAAGTCTGTGTATGCAACATCTGCAATTAAAGGGGTTGCCCACTTTCTGGCTACCTGTGACCAATGTGTAGGTAAAGTGACTATATAGCACTAACTAGTATAACCTTTGTTGATATTCTGTGGTGTTTGCTATATTTCATAAGTAATGTCCCCTTGTTGGGCAAATCGTCTTTGCTGTACACATAGAGGGTCCTGTCCATAAGATGGCTGCTGATGGAGGGTCATGTGACCAGACACATCACTCAGTCTCCTCTCGTCCATTCAAACACACTGAACCTGCTATAAACTCCCAACACTGCAGGTGCAGAGATATTTGAATGGTTAATGATTCACCTGGTCACATGACCCTCCATCAGCAGCCATTTTATGGACAGGACCTCTGTGCGGACAGCACAAAGGACATGGCCATCAAAGGGGCATGGCTTCTGAAATATAGAAAATCGTGCAGAATAACATATATATAATATTTATTAGGTTCTATATACTCATCTTACATATAGATTGGTTAACAGTGGCCAAAAAGTGGCCAACCCCTTTAAACTGTTGCAATACATGGCTAGCATGTCTAAGCACCTAAAACGTGATAGCACGTTTGCTTATCTTCTCTTGTTATTATATGTAGCGCATTCGGCAGCAACCTCTGTATTGAAGGGCTCATTCAGATGAGCAGGGTTCACATCCAGGTACTGTCTGTGTCTAGAACGGACAGCACCCAGAGTGAACCCTGATCCATTAAAGTCAGGGTGGGAGAGTTAGCAAAACTGGTGTCAAGGAAAACTGGCTTAGTTGCCCATAGCAACCAATCAGATTCCACCTTTCATTTTCCAAAGGAGCTCTGAAAAATGAAAGGTGGAATCTGATTGGTTGCTATGGGCAACTAAGCCAGTTTTCCTTTATACCAGTTTTGATAAGTATCCCCTAATGAGTCATTTCACATTTTCCTCACAAACCATTGCTGTGTGCCAAGAAAATTGCAGCATGCATCAGCCAAGACCCAAATGAACAGGTCTGCAGGAAAAACAGACAGCACATGGACACCTTCCATGCAGTCCATTTAAAGACTTGTCTGTGTTTCCCAGCCGGAACATGGACGTGTTTAACGTCGCTTGTCTTAAAGGGCCCTAAAATAACTTTATCCAAATCCTGTTCTCTGATCTTTCTTCCAGTGAAAATAGAACATGACAGTGACCCAATATATCCCACGTTGTGGAGACCACATGCCTGCATATGAACATTGTCAATGGGAACTTGGCTATGCAGATTAAGTAATACACACAAGCTATTGAGAATCTGTGCTATGATAATTAATTAGGTTAGCACAGCTCCACAATAATTCTTTTGAAAGCTCTCCCTGACCAAGCTTACTGATCTGCCCCCAAACCTCCTTTTCATGGCTCCCAAGTGCCCTCCACTGCTCTACCAAAGTTCAGAAGGTCCTAACGGCAAGGCCAGGGACGGGCAAACTGCGGCTCTCCAGCTGTTGCAAAACTACAACTCCCAGCATGCAAAGACTGCTTATCAGCCTACAGCAGGGCATGGTGGGAATTGTAGTTTTACAACAGCTGGAGAGCCGCAGTTTGTCCATCCCTGGGCTAGGCGGAGCTTTGGGATATGTTAACCGGCTGTACCGTAAAACTAGTCATGTCAAAATCAGTGCAAAAATAATGGTCAGGAAGAAGAGATGAATAGTGTTTGTTATTTAAATAAGGAGGGGCTACACTGTGTGACAGTAGGCCCCAAGTGAGGTTATAGTATGGCACTGATTATCTGTGCTCTAAACCCACCATATGGATGCCGTATGGCACTCTGTATACTACTTGGACAGCATGTTGACTATTTATCCAAGAAGTTCATAGCATCATGGAAGTATATTTTACGTGTGTGTATAGTTATGGTTATTGCTGCCATGAAACCAAAGTCTCAAAATGCGTGGTTCTTTTTTTCTCAAAAAAATTGTAGACAACTATGCGACTGCCACTCATATATGGCTGTGATTCTCCCCCATTCTTGACAAATGTCTACATACACCTTTGTCCAAAACCATATACTGCCTACTATAGTCTGCTATAATCTTGCTAGGATCACTACCTATCCCCTTCTAGTTCTTCAAACTGTGTGCTCTAAAATATAGGTTCATTGGACCTGCTCCTCAGGCTATAGAATTAACTGTATCCACCAGAAATGCAGTGATAAAGTACCAGACATGTTATACATGCTGGTCTGTTCAGTTTCCCGGTCTATAGACTTTAGGACTGCCTATTATGCCATTTTATTGTCTTGGAATGTGATCAGCAGCAATCCAGTGGTGGCACTGGGCCAAGTGTAACTTCAGTTCCTTCTGCAAGAAAGAAGCCTCTGCACAAATCAGGTGACTGTAGGAAAGGTTATTTAGGGCTTTGGGCAATGACTTACTACTTTTGTGGTCCGGGCAAAACCTAGCAAGCTCCAAAATGTAGAAAAGCTGAACAATGCTCCATAGGGCAGGCGCAATTGATGGCCAAAAAAATGTTCATCGATTCTTCTGCAACTGGGGATTTTTAGATCTGGACTAATTCAACACTTGAGGTTATGACCTCTGCAACCCCATTAGTTAAAGTACTGTCTTGAGAATGATCTAGATGCAACAGGATTTCCAGCATTGGCACCTCTGTTCTTCTAGAATGTTTAGGGTACTTTCACACTTGCGGCAGAGTGATCCGGCAAGTAGTTCCATCATCGGAACTGCCTGCCGGATCAGTCGATGTCGATGTAAACTGAATGCATTTGTAAAAGGATCAGTCTTCCAAATGCATTGCAAGAACGGATCCATCTCTCCGCTTGTCATACGGATAGACGGATCCGTCTTGTATTTTTTTTACAGTTTTAAAGGTCTGCGCATGCGCAGACTGGAAGGACGGATCTGTCCTTCAGGTATTTCTAATGCCGTATCCGGCACTAATACATTTCAATGTAAATTAAAGCCAGATCCGGCATTCCGGCAACTGATACGAAATTTTGGACGGAGATAATACCGCAGCATGCTGCGGTATTATCTCCGTCCAAAACCCAGTTCAGTGAAGACACCCTGATACATCCTGAATGGATTTCTCTCCATTCAGAATGCATTAGGATATAACGGATCAGTTATTTTCCGGTATTGAGCCCTTTTGTGTGAAAGTACCCTTAGGGTCCATTCACACGTCCGTGTGTGTTTTGCGGATCCGCGGACCCGCAAAACACGGACATCAGCGATGTGCGTTCCGCAATTTGCGGACCGAACATCGCCGGCACTCTCATAGAAAATGCCTTTTCTTGTCCGCAATTGCGGACAAGAATAGGACATGTTCTATTTTTTTCGGGAACGCAATTGCGGACCCGGAAGTGCGGATCCGCAATTGCGGACCCGGCCGGGACATCGTCTGTCCCCACTGAAATGAATGGGTCCGCAATTTCATTCCGCATATGCGGAACAGAATTGCGGACGTGTGAATGGACCCTTACTCGCTGGAGAAGGAGCCATGTCTATTATTAAATACAGGTATTGCTGCATGTTTTTTTGGTGATTCGTGCAGGATGTGAACAATGTTTGCGTGGTAAGTCATCAACTATTGTTTCAAAAGGGTATATGTAAAACCAAGGTGTGACTGAGAAATGATTAGGTCTCTGGTACACTTGTTTCACCGGGTTTTGTGTGTTTTGCTGTAGGTAGCACAACTCTCTGCTACATAAATTCATGACACATCAGAAGATTTTATGGACTGGATTCCCGTCATTACTGATTAAATGCTTGACTGTCAATTATACCTAATTATTTCCAATGAAATACAAAAGCAGGTTGATGTGTACATCTGTATGTTGATGGAACAGTAACTATGATTGGTAGCTCAAGCAGCGTACACAACTTGGCCATATAGGTGTTATTGCACAGATAGCTTGCACACAGGATACTGCAGGTGACATGTAACCATAGCTCAAGGGCTTACTATGAGACACTGGTTGGCTTACATTTAAATGACTATGAAAAAAGTAGCATGAAAAGATGGAAGAAATCATAGTAAATTATAATGTCTGCTGCATCACAAAATGTAATTTGTTCAGCAAGAAGTTCTTAAAAGTGTTACCTGAATGTCACCACGAGTCCATTTCTGTAGCTTCAGATGTTCTTGATGTTTGTCTTGGTGTTAGAGCTCATGCACACCATATTTTTTTCTGTTCCGTTTTTTGTGGACCGTATGCAGAGAAATAGGTCCGCAAAGAAAACGGAAGTTACTCTGTGTGCATTCCGTTTCTGTATGTCCATATTTCCGTTCCGCAAAAAAATAGAACATGTCTTATTATTGTCCGCATTACGGACAAGGATAGTACTGTTCTATGAAGGCCCAGCTGTTCCGTTCTGCAAAATACAGAATGCACACGGATGTCATCCGTATTTTTTGCGGACCGCAAAATACATACGGTCGTGTGCATGAGGCCTCAGACTCATGTTAAGCCATTCACTTGCTCTTTGCAGTACTACAGCTGTGCTTCTTTGGGTAACATTGCTGCTAATCCAGAGCACCATAAAGCCATGCTCGCCATCGGGGACAAGTTCTTGCTTCGAATGCTGGTCTCTCTAATGTCTTCCTCTGTGCAGAAGGTAAAGTCACTCACATAATCAAATGTATTGCTGGATATAATGTGCATGTAATTGTTCCAAGGGGTAAATGTTTCTTTTTCTCCCCTAAATCCAGTAGGTTATTTGCATAAAATAGCTATTGTGAATTGTGGTAATATGCATATTGCAGGTTTGAGAGACATGGGCCTTCTAACACTAGTAGCTAAATCCAGAACAAGTAAAGCTGCATTTACACGATTATCAGGAACGACCATTCCCGACAATCTGGCCGTGTAAATGTGCCGATCACCCGATGAACAAGCAAAACGCTCTTTCATCAGGTGATCCTGTCGTTCATGCAGGCATCACCGATCATTGTTTCTGGGCAGCAGATCATGTGGTCTAAACAGCGATCTGCTGCTCAGAAACCATGATTCTGTGAGGACGAGGGATCCCGACAGAATCGTCCCGTGTAAATCCACCTTAATATTATATACAGTTTTAGGGTATGTTAAATATGTTCTCATGATAAGGCCTAGACAAAACTTTTTCAGATCTTTGAGCTAGCTAAAAGTGGCCATGCACCTTAGATAATCCAAAATAAAGGTAAAAAGTCTCCTGTACACCGCGCTGCAGGTCCAAGAAGTGAAGTGGGTTATGTTTACACAATTCAGCCAAACAATTATGTAGGACCGCGCTGCTTTCTCCATCCTTCAGGAGACGAATTCTCCCTTGTTTCATTCACAAGTGTGTGCTGACACAGGAATATGGTGCTCTTCATACAGTCCACAGTCCTCTTTGTGTAAATAGCTCTGTGACAGACCAGAAGAGCGCACCAATAGTGAAGCTCAATCGACCAACTTGCTAATACAAGAATTTATTAATACTCACAAACATCCATAAATAAAAGGCATATTAAAAAATAAATAAAAACTTGAGGGTGTTTTATTATTGATATGCCTTTTATCTATGGATGTTTGTGAGTATCAATAAATCCTTGTATTAGCAAGTTGGTCGATTGTGCTTCACTATTGGTGCGCTCTTCTGGTCTGTCACAGAGCTATTTACACAAAAAGGACTGTGGACTGTATGAAGACCACACCTCTTTCACCCCTCTGGCCCACCCTTCTTTCCTATTGTTACCTCCTTCTCTCCCTCACAAATCTCGCGCCTGCGCCGCTCCACACTTGTCCCGCATCTGCGCACTGCTATGCCCATTATGGGCACAGGAACAGGGAGTTGGAATGCGCATGCGTGGGTCCTTAGCTCGAAATCCAGCGGGCGGAAGTAACCAGCCGCAGCAGAGAACAGCAGTGAAGCCAAAGAAGGGGATGGGTCGGCACAGCATCATCGTCTTTCCTCTAGCAGGCGCGAGATTTGTGAGGGAGAGAAGGAGGTAATAATAGGAAAGGAGGGAGGGCCAGAGGGGTGAAGGAGGTGTGGTTTTCTGGGCACATCGCCGAGGGGCCTGGGCACTTGCTGCAGTAACGCTGTCCCTGGGCACTTGCCGAACCTCATTAGCATAAGTTTTAAAAGTCTTTTTTGGAAGATCTCAGTGAGGGACAACACAAATAAAGGTACCATTGTAATGAGGGCAAATAAGTCTATAACCTGATCTGAGCGGTCTAAAAGGTTCAGATTAGGTGACAGACTCCATGCTCAGTCTTTCTTCCCGCTGACATCTGTCATCAGGGGAGAGACAAGACACCTCCATATACCTTAGATGGTTCTATGTCTAATGTGCATGGCCACCATGTTGTATTGACTGTGTGTGGTGTAATGGGATGACATACAGTAGAATGATACAGCCAGTTAAAATTGTAGCATTAGAGTCCAAAACCTTTAAAGGCTATGGACAACTCTGGAGGCAGTTTTTTATTATTATTGCAAAGTACTCATTTTGGGCTAAAAATCATTTTTTCAATTGGTCTTTATGAAAACATTTCAGCAAATTTGCAAATACATAGAACAGACAGCTCTACAGGAAACTGGCAGAAAATTTTTAATAAAGACTAATTGAATAAAAGATTTTTAGCCCAAAATGAGAATGCAATAATAAAAAATGCCACCCAATGTGCCCATAGCCTTTAACATACTCCCTCTGGTAGTAGAATCTTTGGTGTAAACAGGTTCGTCTGTTATTTTCTTCCTACTCACTTTGTACGTTTTATTTTTTATCAGGTCTCCAGTCAGGCATGTCTTTGTTTGAATAACCTAGCTTCAAGTGGTAAGGGATTTTATGTATTTTTTACGAGCATGACGTTATTTTATGCTTCACCTTGCAAAGATTTGCAGTTCCATTTGCAAGTTGTTGGTTGTTTTTTTTTTTTTTTTTGTATTTCTTTGTATTCGGTCTTCTTTTTGTGGTTAATGTACTATATATAAACCTGGTATTTTGCTGCTGCCTTTATGTTTTCCAGTATACTTCTTACAAAATAGTTGTGATCTATGCTGTTGTAGTGATTATTTTTTTATATTTTTTCAATCATTACTTCTGGCATCTTGTTGAACTTCAAAGCTGAAGTTCGGGCTCACCTTCTCAGTATGGACATCATGCCTTTAGTCCTCTCCCTGCTGAATTCTAGCAATAAAGATGTCCGACAGGCTTCCATTACTCTTCTGTGCACCATGTCGCATCCTCCAGGAAATATGGTAACTATATATGTGCTGTATATGGTGTTTTGTTTTGTCTGTAAGACTGTACTGTATTGCTTTTAGGTTTTTCTATAACACAAACATTAAGTTCCTACAGATATCTTAAGGTAATATCCAAAATATAATAAATAACATAGAAGAAAAACTTCACTAGAGAAATAAGGGCTCAGGGTCCTGCCATGTGGGGGCAAATGAAGTCCCTATGGGTCTTACGAGCTGAGCTGTTGGTATTTCATGTGCCCTAGTGAGGCATTAGTATTCTCCCCAAGAAGCGTTGCAGATACACATAACTTTTTTTCTCATGGATTTATATGAAATTCCTCCGTGTCTCCGGTTTGGGGCCATACTGATTTTCTGCAGTCTACAGACTTTATGTTCAGATTCTCACAACACAAATGTGAAAATGGACTTGTACAAGAGGCAATTCTTAGTTTGGTATTCCTTTTTACTGCTTTCACTGAGGGTTTAGCATGTATCCCTGAGAAAATGAAATTCTCTAATTTAGTCACCAGAAGTCCGAATAGCATGGAGAAGATAATACGCTGAGGTTTCCTGGGTGGAGCTCTAGTTTTTGCCTAGTGAAGACTGATGCTTTTGTTATCTTAACCTTCCTGCATGTCTAGGATGTACTGTGTCTTAGCCTTTGCCTTGTATCTTAGACTGCGCCTCTAACCACCCCCTGTTTTATCTGTTGTGCTCAGGATGCATTGTTGTGTGAAGAAATGCTTCAACATTTAGCTATGCTGATGCAGATGGAGAGAGCGAACCCTGTGGTTGTTATACACGCATCCTGCACAATCCAGAATCTGAGCCAACCAGAGAACATTGAGGTAGGTTGTCCTCACAGCTCCCCTAGCCATGATTAACCCCTTAGTGACCACCAATACACCTTTTTACAGCGGTCACTAAGGGACCTTAGGCTGGGCCACAGCATTTTTACAACGGGTCAGTCTAAGCACTGCACAGGTCTCCCGTGCAGTGGAGAGCAGGGGCTCCGATCTGAGAGAGAAGCGCCGATCTGAGCCCTTAGATGCCAAAGTCAATAGTGACCATGACATCTAAGCAGTTACAGAGGGAGTGGACTCTGTCTCCCTTCTGTACCCACGAATGAGGTCGTGGGGTGTCAATGTCTATGCAAGACAGGCTGAAACCTAATGAAGTTCCCAACCTTGCCTGTCATGTATCCTAGCAGGCCAATGTATAGCACTGGCAATCATATACTGCATTGTATGAGCAATCGCAATGTATTATAGAAGCAATCAAAAGACCGCTTACTTTTGGGACTAGGAAATAGTTAAAAAAAAAGTTGCTGTTTTTTTCAATCCAAGTAAAAAAAAAACACCTTTTTTCCACTGAAAAAAAAAGCTTTTCAATGGAAAACAACTAGCACTACACAATTAATTTATGCAAGGTAATGTAATTTTTGCCATACGGTGAATGCCATAAAAAACAAACATAAAAACAATCCCAGAATTGCAGTTTTTTTGCTTATTCACTACAAAAAAACGTGATCAAAAAGTGCTGTGTATCCCAAAATGATGCCAATGAAAACAAAAGGCATCCCACAAAAATCAAACCTTCGCACAGAGGAACAAAAAAAAAAACGAACGTTATGGGTCTTGGGATGCGGTGATGCAGAAACATTTTTTTTTTTTTAAAAGGTGAAAATTTATGTGAAAAAAGTAAAACTGAAAAAAAAAAAACTATACGTATTTGGTATAGCAGTGATCGTACTGACCCAGAGAATAAAGTTATCATGTTATTTATGCTAAAAGTTGAATACCGTAAAAACTCAGTGGGAGTCGTGTGTCCCTCCACAGAAAGTAATAAAAGTTATTCAGTAAGTTATAGGCACCCCAAAATGCTGCCTTTAAAAACGACAACATGTCCCGCAAAAAAAATCCCTCATACGGCTACACTGATGAAAAAGTAAAAAAGTTATAGTTATTGGAAGCCGACGATGAAAAAAAAAATTGCTTGGTCAGAAAGGGGTAAAGAACTGCAGGGTTTGAAACGCGTTGAAAATACATTGTCCTACATGGTGTCATTTTATCTGTTCAATAAAGCCTGTTGATTTTAGGGTCCATTCACACATCCGAGAAATGGGTCCGGATCAATGGGGCCTCAAAAGATGCTGACAGCACACGGTGTGCTGTGCGTATCTGCACTTCTGTTCCGCAAAAAACTAGATGATGTCCTATTCTTCTCCGCAGACACGGATAAGAAAAGGCATTTCTATTATAGTGCCGGCCATGTGTGGTCCGCAAAATGCGGAACGCACATAACCGGTGTCAGTGTTTTGCGGATCCACAATTTGCGGACCACAAAATATTTGCGGACGTGTGAATGGACCCTTATCAAGAGGTTTTCCATGCACCTAGCAGGTGTTGATGCTGTCACCCATTTTAAGAACGGAACCTTTTTTTTCTTGCTATTTCATCTGCCAGGTAATTGTAAGGAGCCAGTGCTTTGAAGAATTACTGCTCTCACTTCTTGATCCGAACAATGAAGAGGAATCATTGCAGTATGTTGCATCCTGCCTTGCAGAGCTAGCTACCAGTGGTAGGTTTTTACCACTTCTGTTGCACAAAAAAAAGTCAAACCTAATGTTGCAGGATGAGACAATGAAAATGTATGTGTGTGTGTGTGTGTGTGTATGTATATATAGTAAAACAAAAAAAGCACTGCAGCACTCCAATCATGTAATTCAATGGTGCAAGTCCTTAAACCATAGGCCAAATGGTCAAATATACAGCTAGTTATCCAAAAACGAGGCAGCACTCCAGGATATTGTGAAGAAGTGGACCCTTTATTCACCCATCAGCGACGTTTCAACCACTCATTGTGGTCTTTATCAAGCATTTGAATAACTAGCTATATATATATATATATATATATATATATAAACACACACACACATACATCATGTTCAAGGCCTCTTAAGGGACTAAAAATAAAACGAAAAAAAAAACCCAGTAAAAATAAATAAATCACACAATAGCACTCTGTGAAGTGCAGCCATGTTTAAGAGGCTGTAGGCTTCATGTGTATGGAACACTAAGGGCTCATTCACATGAACGTATGGGTTCCGTATTGCGGACCGCATATACGGATCCGCAATAAATGGACACCGTTCCGTGTGCATTAAATTCAATGGGTCCGCAAATCAGGAGATGCGGAGCAGTTCGGAACGGAGGGATGCGGCCCCGATTCAAGTGGAATGGGTCTGGTTCCGTCCCGGAGGCCTCACATTCTCCGTGCATTGGGGACCGCAAATTGCAGCCCCAATGCACGGAACAGAACACTTACGTTCGTGTGAATGAGCCCTAACCCTGAGAAGGCTTCTTGGGGCTAGTTATGTTTTTTACAGCCTGTATATTCAGGCTGGATTTAGTGGCAAATCTAATAACAGTAGCAAGATATTGAAGGTACTATGCTGGTTATAATACCAGCGCGCAGTGATAGCTTTTGCAAGGGTGCTGTCACACCTGGGGTGATTGATTATATGCCTTTACATATCTTTTACACAAGTTCTTTGATATATAGTGTACTGGTCACAATAATCCTTATGGAGCTTTCACTGTTGTGCATGCACCTTTGAGCATGATTAGGAGTATTCTGGATGGGCTGTGGCCCCAATTTTTAATAAATATATAATTAAAGGATTTATTGTTTTCTTTTAGCGTTCAGTTCAGGCTTGGTTATATTTCAGTACATACTAGGAACATATACCTCTAATTACTTAATTGTCGTTCTCCGAAACACGGGCATGATGGCCATACGGTCTTGTGAATGAACCTTAAGGGGAGTGAGGCGTTTTTTACAATGGAGTTGTCTATATTGAGCACCAGGGGTGTCACTGGAGCGGTGCTTAAACCTCATAAGCCCACCTCCTCCTGGTGCTTCAGTGCCTCATTTGCAGAAAAATAAAAGTTTAAATTTCTCCAAAACGCCTGCAAATACAAGTATTGTTTACCTCAGCAGGATCCATCCTACCAGGCCATATGCCTGGTTTGATCCTGGTGACAGAGCTGCTTTAAAGACTAATATAATGGGGATACAGTTGTAGCGGAGAATTGTTCTGTAGGGAGAAGTTACATAAGAAAAGCCATGACAATTTAATTTGTGTCCGTTCTGCCGTATCACATTAGCCAGTATTAAAAGCATGTCCTATGCTTAATGTTAAAGCCTGTATCTTATAAGCTGTGTCCATGCTGTAATATGTAGATTAAGCAGAAGTACATTGAATATTTAGAGGGTCACAATGGGGGAGTTCTGGTACCTTGAGCCCTAAGAAGTTCCTCTACATTGCACTTGAGAATAAGGAATGTGAATCCATCATGATGGAGATCTTGGGGTCCCAGCTGCTAGAACACACTGGTTGTGTAGAATAGGACTATACAAGTATTATACAACTAGTCGTGGACTCTTTATTTTCCAGACTTCACACGGGAGCAGCTGATTAAGAGGAAGGATGAAGCACTCATCAGGTGCCTGGTGAGGTTGGCAGCGTGCTTGGAACACAAAGAACTCTCCTTTCAAGCTGCCACCGTTATCAAACAGCTGTCACATGGTGGTAATGTACCTAGAACTGTATAAAACAATGTTATCCTTCCCATGAATATGTCACCTTCTAGGGAGCAGAAAGCCTAGATATTGGCTGCATGCTAGTGGAAAGGCAAGGTGACTGATTTGTGCATAGCGGCTCAGATTTACTATGTCTTCTGTCTAAAAAGTGGCACAATTTTGTGCATCTAGGGTTTCTATACATTCTGCAACTGTTAGCAAGCTTACAGGAAAGCAGGTGGAGCGTCACATTAAAGGGTGGAGTCTAAGATGCCCCATTTTGCGCCGAAAGTCCAGCGCAATTCCGGCATAAAAATCTGTCTTAATTAACGTAAGCCAACCAGAAGTGTTATAGAGTCCGTGAAAAGTGTCTGTCCCTGAGCTCCTGTGATAAATGTGGTGCGGGTTTAGACAGCCCCCTATATATAAGCTTACGCCATCCTTGTGATTAGTAAATCTGGGTCAGTATGTATACTAGCCTAATGCATAACTGTATGCCCCCTGTGTCTGTACAAGGCATGTGACCACTAGGGATCTAACAGACATAAGAAACACCATATACTTCATTTTAAAATAGGGTTTCCTGGTAATTCATTTAGAGCAGGCATGCTCAACCTGCGGCCCTCCAGCTGTTGCAAAACTACAACTCCCATCATTCCCGGACAGCCCACAGCCATCAGCCTACAGAAGGGCATGGTGGAAGTTGTAGTTTTACAACAGCTGGACGGCCGCAGGTTGAGCATCCCTGATTTAGAATATCTAAACATCTCTCCCCCCCCCCCATGTTCTTAAAGTGTTACTCCTCATAAAGCTAAACAACATTACAAGAAGAGTGGGTGACTGTCACATGTCCGTATAGGCGGATTATCCATGCATCAGTGAATTGGTTTTGAAGGGTAGTGCAAAGCATTATATAAATCTTGTGTTGCTCACTGTCCATTATCCAGAAACATTCAAATTAGAAAGTTCCAGTTCCCTCTGATTAAACCCATGTTCAACCCAACCGATGATACTAAGGAAAGCATTGGGCCCTTTAGGCCTCATGCACATGACCGTTGTTTGATTCCGTGTCCGTTGTGACGTTTTTCGTGATTTTCTGCAGACCCATTGGTTTTCAATGGGTCCGTGGAAAACTCGGCAAATGCACCGTTTGTCCTCCACGTCCATGATTCCAGTCTGTCAAAAAAATATAACCTGTCCTATTCTTGTTCGCGAAAAACGGTTCGCAGACCCATTCAAGTCAATGGGACCGTGAAAAAATGCGGATGGCCATCCGTGTGTCATCCGTGTTCCGCGTCCGCGTTTTTTTGCGGATCCCTTGGCAGGCACTTGGCAAAAATTGTCAGCCTGTCTTTTGGTAAAATCTTTTGTGTCATGTCCGCAAAAAAAACGAAAGACACACGGAAACACAACGGAAGCAAAAACGGACACGGAACAACGGAACCCCGTTTTGCAGACCGCAAAAAACAACTGTCGTGTGCATGTAGCCTTAAATAGATGTGAAAAGCTCGTACCTTCTACTTCCAAGAGCACTGCACTGGCAGAAACAGCAGCCTGTTCATCCAGTTCACTGAAAATATGGAATGAATGTTTACCTAAACACAACATACAGTTTTCTCAATATAATTGGCCATATTGAATGTGTTGTATGCCTGTATTAAAGGGGTTGTCCCATGAATAATATTGTAACGTTTTTTAAACCAGCACCTGGATCACTGAGTTATTCAATGAAATCTGTCTGTATAGCACCACCTGCTGTTTGTTTTTTCTTATTTCTTTGTCCGGCTCACTGAGAAGGTCGCACATGCTCAGTTTCATCCTTCAGCTGCCTCCTGAACTGCCAGCGTATACATCTAGCAGAGCAATGCATGTGGAGATCTCTGGATCCATGTGAGGTACAGGGCTGGTTTGTTAGGCCTCTTTCACACTTGCGTTGTCCGGATCCATCGTGTACTCCATTTGCCGGAAGTGCCCGCCGGATCCGTAACAACGCAAGTGACCTGAAAGCATTTGAAGACGGATCAGTCTTCAGTATGCTTTCAGCGTTACTATGGCAGCCAGGACGCTATCAAAGTCCTGGTTGCCATAGTAGTAGTGGGGAGCGGGGGAGCTAAAGTCTTGGTTGCCATGGTACAGTGTAGTGGGGAGCAGTATACTTACAGTCCGTGCGGCTCCTGGGGCGCTCCTGAATGACGTCAGAGCGCCCCATGCCCATGGATCACGTGATCCATGCGTGTAGGGCGCCCTGACGTCACTCTGGAGCGCCCCGGGAGCCGCACGGATGGTAAGTATACTGCTCCCCTGCTCCCCACTACACTTTACCATGGCAACCAGGACTTTAGCGTCCTGGCTGCCATGGTAACCATTGAGAAAAAGCTAAACGTTGGATCCGGTGATGCGCCGAAACAACGTTTAGCTTAAGGCCGGATCCGGATTAATGCTTTTCAATGGGCATTAATTCCGGATCCGGTCTTGCGGCAAAAGTTCAGGATTTTTAGCCGGAGCAAAAAACGCAGCATGCTGCGGTATTTTCTCCGGCCAAACAACGTTCCGGTCCTGAACTGAAGACATCGTGATGCATCCTGAACGGATTTCTCTCCATTCAGAATGCATTGGGATAATCCTGATCAGGATTTTTCCGGCATAGAGACCCGACGACGGAACTCTATGCCGGAAAACAAAAACGCTAGTGTGAAAGAGCCCTTAGAAAGAAATTGCCATGTACTATATGATGTCTGATTTTTTGTTTTTTACATTAATCATGGGATAACCCCTTTAATTAATTCTTCCCTTTATTACACGACCAACACCTTTTGTTAGGTAGGGTATAGACCTCTACTCTTAGTACCTTTTAATCAAAGAGGGTTAGCAGCAAATTACAAATACAGTATTTAAAGTATAATAATCTCATTTGATTTTTTTACTATAGGCAAAATTGCAGCAGATTTAAAACCAGTCATGAAAGAAGTCCAAGCCTACCTCATGAGTTTCCTCAGTCACCCAGAGCTGAGATTTCAGCAGATGGGAATCGCCACCCTGTGCTCTTTAAGTGAAGGTATGCTCTCTCCCTGTGCTGTCTAGTTGAATGCAGTCTCTTGAGTGTAAGCAATGCTACTGTATTGTTCTTCATAGGTAATACAGAGAAGAGGTCCAGGAAAAATGCCTGCCCACCTCTATGATCACTAATTATCTTCCGAAATAGTTACATAAATGTGTGTCAATGATAGTACCAGCACTTATAAACTCAGACAAAAGTTAGAAATGCAGCTAATAAATTGCTTAGCAATTTCTTTACAGAGGACCTGTCTCCTGTTTTAGTAACACCTTGAATTCTCCACATAATCTTTTTATATAACTACGTTGTGCCATTCCTCTATTATCCCTACTAGAAGTTTATGAATGAATTGCCAGCAATCTGCAATAAAGGTCCAGATGCATAGTGTCAGACTGGGCAGGGGCACCCCCCAACTGGTAACACCCAGATGGGCCTTTATTGCAGATTGCTGCCATTTTGTTCATGTAAAAAGGTTAATATGTATTCTGCTGTCTGCAAAATGCAGATCTGGAAAATACCGATGACGTCTGTGTTTTTTGAAGATCCATTGACTTAAATACTTTCAGCATCCGTATGTTCCAAATTGCAGACCACGGACTTATTAAAGTTAATGGATCTGCAAAAAAAACAACATATGCAACATGGACGTCATCTGTATTTTGCAGACTGCAAAATAAATATGGTCATGTGAATGCATCCTAAGAATATATGAAAAGATGCTCCAGGATTGTTATTACACGGAGAAAGCTAGTAGTTACTAAAACAGATGTCAGGAGAGGTGACAGGTCCTCTTTAAATATGTTGTCTTGTGACATATGACATATTGCGGTTATACAAGGAATATCTTGGAGGGGGAGTGGGCTAAAAAAACAAATAGGTTCAGTGTGTCTACGACATTGACGAATAAATGACTGGCATGTAGTGCTGCAGAATAATAACTCCTGATTGCTGGGTGGTAGGTCGGATTTACAGCAAAAAATGCTATGTAAAAATCGCATTCTTTTATGCTGTAAAGCCTCATTCACACGTCTGTGTTGGTGCTCAAATCCATGAGAAGGTAGTTTTATTCCGGTGGCCTGTCGGCGTGCGCTGCCGTGCCACCGCCGAAATTCCGCCCCACTCCCTATTATGGTCAATGAGGCCAGAGCGGTAGTCCGGGGCACACGTTCACTAGCGGCAGGACGGTGTGACAGGCTGTCCACCCGACGGAACAGCCTGCCGGAGGTCCGTGCCACTAGTGTAAAAGTAGACTAAGCCAGTTCTACTTTACACCAGTTTGATAAATTATCCCAAAGGTCCCTATAGTGTCTACAGCAGTTATAATGTTCCCTAGAGTGCCCCCAGTAATAATAACACCCTATATTTTGCTCCAGGTAATAATTCCTGTATAGTGTCCCCAAAAATAATGTCCCCTAATAGCACTGCCCCATATAGAAATTTCCCCCACACTGCCCCATATAGAAATTTCCTCCACGCTGCCCCAATATAGTAATTTCCACCACGCTGCCGCCATATAGAAATTTCCCCCACTCTGCCCCCATATATTAATTTTCACCACACTGCCCCATATGGTAATTTCCTCCACACTGCCCCATATAGTAATTTCCTCCACACTGCTCCCATATAGTAATTTCCCCAACACTGCCCCCATATAGTAATTTCCCACACACTGCTCCATATAGTAATTTCCCCCCACACTGCCCCATATAGTAATTTCCCCCACACTTCCCCCATATAGTAATTTCCCCCCACACTGCCTCATATCTTAATTTCCCCCCCACACTGCCTCATATGGTAATTTCCCCTACACTGCCCCCATATAGTAATTTCCACCACACTGCCCCATATAGTAATTTCCCCCACACTGCCCCCATATAGTAATTTCCCCCCACACTGCCCCCATAGTAATTTCCCCCACACTGCCTCCATATAGTAATTTCCACCACACTGCCCCATATAGTAATTTCCACCACACTGCCCCATATAGTAATTTCCCCCCACACTGCCCCCATATAGTAATTTCCCCCACACTGCCCTCATAGTAATTTCCCCTACATTACCCTCATATAGTAATTTCCCCTACACTACCCCCATATAGTAATTTCCCCCACACTGCCCCCTTATAGTAATTTCCCCCACACTGCCTCATATGGTAATTTCCACCACACGGCCCCCATATAATAATTTCCACCACACTGCCCCATATAGTAATTTTCTCCACACTGCTCCCATATAGTAATTTCCACCACACTGCCCCATATAGTAATTTTCTCCACACTGCTCCCATATAGTAATTTCCCCCACACCGCCCCATATAAAAATTTCCCCTACACTGCCCCATATAGTAATTTCCCCCACACTGCCCCATATAATTCCCCCCACACTGCCCCCATATAAAAATTTCCCCTACACTGCCCCATATAGTAATTTCCCCCACACTGCCCTCATATAGTAATTTCCCCCCACACTGCCCTATATAGTAATTTCCCCCACACTGCCTCATATAGTAATTTCCCCCCACACTGCCTCATATAGTATTTCCCCCCACACTGCCTCATATGGTAATTTCCCCCCCACACTGCCTCATATGGTAATTTCCCCTACACTGCCCCATATAGTAATTTCCCCTACACTGCCCCATATAGTAATTTCCCTACACTGCTCCCATATAGTAATTTCCACACACTGCTCCCTATAGTAATTTCCCCACACTACCCCATACAGTAATTTCCCCACACTGCTCCATATAGTAGTCTCCCCCACACTGCCCCATATAGTAATTTCCCTACACTGCCCCATATAATAATTTCCACACACTGCCTCATATAGTAATTTCCCACACTACCCCCATATAGTAATTTCCCCACACTGCTCCCATATAATAATTTCCCCATACTGCTCCATATAGTAATTTCCCTACACTGCCCCATATAGTAATTTCCACACACTGCCACATATAATAATTTCCCACACTGCCTCCATATAGTAATTTCCCCACACTGCCCCCATATAATAATTTCCCCACACTGCCCTCATATAGTAAATTCCCCACACTGCTCCCATATAGTAAATTCCACACTGCTCCCATATAGTAATTTCCCCACACTGCTCCCATATGGTAATTTCCCACACTGCCTCATATGGTAATTTCCCCACACTGCCTCATATGGTAATTTCCCCCACATTACTATATGGGGGTAGTGTAGGGGAAATTACCATATGGGGCAATGTGGGGGAAATTACCATATGAGGCAATGTGGGGGAAATTACCATATGAGGCAGTGTGGGGGAAATTACCATATGAGGCAGTGTGGGGGAAATTACCATATGGGAGCAGTGTGGGGGAAATTACTATATGGGAGCAGTGTGGGGGAAATTACTATATGGGAGCAGTGTGGGGGAATTTACTATATGGGAGCAGTGTGGGGGAAATTATTATATGGGGGCAGTGTGGGGGGAAATTACTATATGGAGGCAGTGTGGGGGAAATTATTATATGTGGCAGTGTGTGGGAAATTACTATATGGGGCAGTGTAGGGGAAATTACTATATGGAGCAGTATGGTGGAAATTATTATATGGGGGCAGTGTGGGGGGAAATTACTATATGGGGGTAGTGTGGGGGAAATTACTATATGGGGGCAGTGTGTGGGAAATTATTATATGGGGCAGTGTAGGGGAAATTACTATATGGGGCAGTGTGGGGGGAGACTACTATATGGAGCAGTGTGGGGGAAATTACTATAGGGAGCAGTGTGTGGGAAATTACTATATGGGGGCAGTGTAGGGGAAATTACTATATGGGGCAGTGTGGTGGAAATTACTATATGGGGGCAGTGTAGGGGAAATTACCATATGAGGCAATGTGGGGGGGAAATTAACATATGAGGCAGTGTGGGGGAAATTACCATATGAGGCAATGTGGGGGAAATTACCATATGAGGCAGTGTGGGGGAAATTACCATATGGGAGCAGTGTGGGGGAAATTACCATATGAGGCAATGTGGGGGAAATTACCATATGAGGCAGTGTGGGGGAAATTACCATATGAGGCAATGTGGGGGAAATTACCATATGAGGCAGTGTGGGGGAAATTACCATATGAGGCAGTGTGGGGAAAATTACTATATGGGAGCAGTGTGGGGGAAATTACTATATGGGAGCAGTGTGGGGGAAATTACTATATGGGAGCAGTGTGGGGGAAATTACTATATGGGAGCAGTGTGGGGGAAATTACTATATGAGGGGACAGTGTAGGGGGGAAATTACTATATGGAGGCAGTGTGGGGGAAATTATTATATGTGGCAGTGTGTGGGAAATTACTATATGGGGCAGTGTAGGAGAAATTACTATATGGAGCAGTATGGTGGAAATTATTATATGGGGGCAGTGTGGGGGGAAATTACTATATGGAGCAGTGTGGGGGAAATTATTATATGGGGCAGTGTAGGGGAAATTACTATATGGGGCAGTGTGGGGGGAGACTACTATATGGAGCAGTGTGGGGGAAATTACTATATGGGGGTAGTGTGGGGGAAATTACTATATGGGGGCAGTGTAGGGGAAATTACTATATGGGGGCAGTGTAGGGGAAATTACTATATGGGGCAGTGTGGTGGAAATTACTATATGGGGGCAGTGTAGGGGAAATTACCATATGAGGCAATGTGGGGGGGAAATTAACATAGGAGGCAGTGTGGGGGGAAATTACCATATGGGGCAGTGTGGGGGGAAATTACTATATGGGGGCAGTGTGGGGGAAATTACCATATGGGGGTAGTGTGGAGGAAATTACCATATGGGGGTAGTGTGGAGGAAATTACCATATGGGGCAGTGTGGGGGAAATTACCATATGAGGCAGTGTGGGGGAAATTACCATATGAGGCAGTGTGGGGAAATTACCATATGAGGGCAGTGTGGGGGAAATTACCATATGAGGCAGTGTGGGGAAATTACTATATGGGGGCAGTGTGGGGAAATTACTATATGGGGTAGTGTGGAGGAAATTACTATATGGGGCAGTGTGGGGAAATTACCATATGAGGCAGTGTGGGGAAATTACTATATGGGGCAGTGTGGGGAAATTACTATATGGGGGCAGTGTGGGGAAATTACTATATGGAGCAGTGTGGGGAAATTACTATATGAGGGCAGTGTGGGGAAATTACTATATGGAGCAGTGTGGGAAATTACTATATGGGGTAGTGTAGGGAATTACCATATGGGGCAATTTCCCACACTGCCCTCATATAGTAATTTCCCCCACACTGCTCCATATAATAATTTCCCCCACACTGCCCCCATATAGTAATTTTCTCCACACTGCTCCCATATAGTAATTTCCCCCACACTGCCTCATATGGTAATTTCCCCTACACTGCCCCATATAGTAATTTCCTCCACACTACCCCCATATAGTAATTTCCTCCACACTACCCCCATATAGTAATTTCCCCCCACACTGCTCCACATAGTTATCTCCCCCCACACTGCCCCATATAGTAATTTCCCCTACACTGCGCCCATATGGTAATTTTCCCCACACTGCCCCCATATAGTAATTTCCCACACACTGCTCCCTAAAGTAATTTCCCCCACACTGCCCCAATATAGTAATTTCTCCCAACACTGCCCCCATATAGTAATTTCCCCCACACTGCCCCCATTATCCCCATATAGTAATTTCCCCCACACTGCCCCCATATAGTAATTTCCCCCACACTGCCACCATATAGTACAACAATTTCCCCCACACTGCCCGTCATGCCCCTACACTGCCCTCCCATGTAATAACTTGCCCCCATGTAATAATCTGCCCCAATGAAGTGATTTGCCCCCATGTAATAATCTGCCCCAATTAAAGAGGACCTTTCACTGGTCCACAGTTTATTAGGTAAAGCTATGTACATGGAGAGCGGCACCCAGCGATGTCCCTGCACTTACTTGTATCCCTGGGTGCCGCTCCGTTCGTCCTCTGTAGCCCCCGCTACCGGCGCTCCTGCTGCTGTAATTTTGCCTGGGGCGGAGACTTCTTCTTCTGCCCTGGGCGTCTCCTTCTCCCAGGGCTGGAGCGCTGGCCAATCGCAGCGCTCAGCTCATATTCAGGATGGATGAGCTGAGCGCTGTAATTGGCCAGTGCTCCAGCCCTGGGAGAAGGAGACGCCCAGGGCAGAAAAAGAAGTCTCCGCCCCAGGCAAAATTATAGCAGCAGGAGCGCCGGTACCGGGGGCTACAGAGGACGAACGGAGCGGCACCCAGGGATACAAGTAAGTGCAGGGACATCCCTGGGTGCCGCTCTGCATGTACATAGCTTTACCTAATAAACTGTGGAACAGTAAAAGGTCCTCTTTAAGTGATTTGCCCCTATGTAATAATCTGCCCCCACACTGCCTCCCATGAAATAATTTGCCCCCATGTAATAACTGCCCCCAAAGTAAGCACACACAGAAAAAAATACAATAAAATAAAAGCTAATACTTACTTGTGTCCGGGAAAGTGAGGCAGGCAGCAGGCGCGCAATCTTCATGTCCCTGCATCCCGGCATAGGCGCGCGATGATGTCATCATGCACGCCTACGCCGAGTTATACTACCACATAGGCCTCAGGCCTATTAGGCCTGAAGCCTATGGCGGTGATCGGTGGCGGGGCAAGGAACTATGCGCTCCCGTGCCCGCCGCAGGATGTGGGCGTTCAGGTCGGCGTTGGGCTGTCAACCCGAACGCCCCTGTGTTAATCTGTCACTGTCAGTGATGCATCTGTGAAGCTGTCCATAAAGGATCCGTGTTGGGTCCATGTGCCATCCGTGTTTCATTGACACTGCACAGCTAAAAAATAATTTTCCAAGCATCTCTTCCTAATGATCCGTGAAACACGGATGGCATCCATGGTTTTCACAGATTCAGACTATAATGGGCGTGATGGATCCGTGAACACGGACAAAATAGAGCATGCATCCGTGCTAAAACATGGATCCTGCTAACACACTGATGTGTGAATAGACACGTTAAAATAAATGGGGACGTGTGCTGTCCGTGGAGAACATGTACAGCACGTCTGTGGAACACTGACCTGTGAATGAGGCTTAATTGCCATGGTTTTTCTGATTGTCTGTGCAGTTCTTATAAATGAAATAAAGCCCAGGGTAAAGCCAGTTTACACGGTGAGTTTTCCAAGGTTTTTCCTCAGTTTTCTGGTAAGGTTTGTCAATATGAACAGCACTAAAGAACAAGCAGACACCCACCGTATTTCCAGCGGTGTCTGTTTAGACACCACTTCCAAGAAGGGACAGGTCCCGAATCCACACCTAAAGCTGCATTTGCCCACTTTCACATTGTCAGCATTTTTTATTATCTGTTATACATTTTTGTCTGTAAGTTACACTCCTGTAATCAGTGGCTTAGGAATACTGATGAAAAATACTGAACAAATACTGACTGTGAAAGTGACTGCTTGTGTAGTTGTTCTGGAGAAGGTACCTATATTGTAATAAATCAATACAGTATAAAATGATAGCAATAGCTAAAAAACAGCCTTGTTTCCCTGCTAAGGGGATTCATAACACTTACCTGGCAGTACAGCCCTTTCTCAGCCTCCACTGCTGTCCACATAGGTGCTGGCTCCTCCACACCACTGAGTACCACAGGCTCGTTATGCAACTTTCTAAAAGCCCATGCACCTTTTTACATCATCCTTGACACTGAGGAGTGGTGGGGCGGGTCCATCAGCCCCAGTCAATTCAGTAACATTTACACCAAAAAAATGGTGACTGAAATCTACTCCAGTCCTGGCTGGAGAAGATTTTAATCTAGGTGCATGGACTGGCAGAGGATGCACCTAATTTATGACGAGGTATGTACCCTGTTATAAATTAGGTGTATCCTCCTGCGGCGCGGGAAGGTATCCAAATGATCCCCATTGTAGCAATGGAATGGCTGCAGTGGTGGATAATCAAAAACAACCTAGGGTTCATCGTTGTAAAAGTAAAGGTCTAATAAAACCTGCACATCAGTCGTATGGCAACTGAATTCTGTCCACTTTTCATACACACAACACAATAAACCCATTCGAGGTCATTTACTGTACTCCAGTTTTCTGGCACAGTAAATTTGCAAATTTTGTTGCAAATGCTGATTTGTGACTTTTTAGCTTTTACCAACATCCTCTGAATTTTTCCACAAAAAGTGGTCAGGCGGAGGTGGGCCTTCGTGGGAGCTCTGCGGTCCAACTTATTTAACAACATGTGCGCCAGAAAAATGGTGCACATTACGACAGAGATCTACTTCAGCTCCTGGCTGTAGTGGATGTCAGTTCTGGTGCACGTGCAACAAATTAAAGGGGTTGCCTTCTCTTCATCGATTTATCTTGAGGATAGGTCATCAATATAAAGCAGACAAACCCTTGAATTAGGCGGCGTGCCTTATTTCACCTGGGTTTTTACTAAGACTGGTGTGAAGTGGGGCGTGGCTAGCCAGGCATGTGAACGGCCGTGTGTCTACTGAGCTCCTACACATACCCGGCAGTTTATCCTGAAAAACTTGAACATTCTCGCTGCGAATGCACTTACCTTGTTCCTGGCTAATTGAGGATCACACCGGTGTCTGGCACAAGCGTCATCTCTCAGCCATGACCAAGAGAAAGGAGGTGAGAGGAGCGGACAAGGATAATCAAGATGGCGCCGGATCAGCTACTCCTGGGCACCCGGGCCGCACAGCGGAGATACAGTGCGAAGCAGGGGCAAGGTTAGAAAAATATGCTCACTCAGCCGCAACATTAAACACAAAAGGGACTCGTGAAAAGCGGTCACCTCCACTAGATGATAACGACCTAGACTTAGAGGGTGAAGGAGCAGGGGTTGAAGCAGGAAATATATATATAGCCCTAACAGATATGATGCTCTACAAACACGTGGCACAGAAATGGAGTCAAGGGCCCAGGAATCGGACTCAGAAGAGCCGACTCTCAAAGATGTTATGCAGGCTATAGCTAAATGTGGCAAGTCGCTGAACACTCTCACAGTGCAAGTGGGAGCTATAAAAGAAGACATCACAATAGACATGACTTAAAAAAGCTGGATGAGTGTACAGCCGCCCTCGAAGACCGCATGGGACATGTGGAGGACACCATACAACCTCTTAAAAGAGATGTAATAGAACGTGCTCGAAGATTAGATGCAGTAGCAGCCAAGCAAGATGACCTAGAGAACTGGCTACGCGGGAATAATGTGCGACTAGTAGGAGTGCCTGAGAAGGTGGAAGGGGCAAACCCCACAGAATTTTGTGAGGCTTGGCTGAAAGAACAGTTTGAGGTGGAAATTTTAACCCACTATTTGCGATTGAACAAGCCCACAGAGTCCCAACTCACCCATTACCACCGGGTGCACCACCAAGACCTGTGCTAATGAAAATACTCCATTATAGAGATCGGGACATTATTCTCAGAAAAGCTAGAGATTTACCTGAGCTTTCCGTCAATGGACACAAGGTGTCACTCTTTCCTGATTATTCCCTAGAGGTACAGAAAAGAAGAGCAAGATTCCTCGACATAAAGCGACATCTGAGGGCGCTTAATGTCACTTATTCCATAATGTACCCGGCAAAACTAAGAGTGGTCGCCCTGGGAAGTACCAGTTTTTTTGAAGAGTGGCGATGAGATAGTTGGGATTCGACATGAAAGGCAGCTGCGTGAGAAAAGGAACCAGGAGGATTAATAATGGAGTTCTCATACTCAAGCGCAAGTAACATGGTCACACACAATGAGTTGGAATGTCTGTGAGCGTGCCTGTGCAGATTTTAGATAACGTACAGAGTGTTTGATATGATAGCCTGATTATATTCAGGACGTAAGCATAATTATAAAAGGCAGCGAGGATATAATATGTTATATGAAGGACCTATATAAACGCCGACCGGGGAAGGTGTAGGGAGCTATGACACTAATGGGTCTGATATTAGAGAATATATAATTACTGTTCTGTGTTAATACAGTTTTATTGTTATCTGTTCTGAGAACGCCACCTCTCTTTCTGGTGGATTAGCTAACCAGATATAGCTGGTTTTGTCAGTAGGTGTTCTCCGATCCTGCAGACCTAGGAATAGGTGTTTTAGCGGGATCCTGCTGGGAAAGCTAGCACTTTCAACTTTTAGCTGTTAACTGCCTTTTTAGAGGCATCGTTCGGGGAAAGTTTAGGGTTAATATCTTGAACTGCAGCTATGAGAATAGGGGTCTTGTGGAATCAAAATGAGGTCCATAAAGCAATTCGTAAGGGTGTGTCGTTGACTCCTGTGAGGTATGAGGAGACTTTTATAATATCATGGGATCGGTATGGCTAACTTAGTGAGGTTTTTGAGCGGGAATGTCAGAGGGGTAAAAGAAGCTAATCAAAGAAGAGACATGCTCTATTTTTTTGACGGAATGTAAACACGGACCACGGATGCGGAACAAAAACGGTTGACCATCCCCATTTTTTAACGGACCCATTGAAATTAATGGGGAAGCATCCTATTCGTTAAAAAAAATGGAACGGACGCGGAAACAAACAACGGTCGTGTGCATGAGGCCTTAATGCGATCTTTAGAGATCTTATCTGGAAGAAGAGAACTCCATGTATAAAGCTCACTACATAATGCAAACCAAAAACTCAAGGAGACCCATTTATATTTATTTATATCTGCAGATAAGACATGCCATACAGTCCCAGGAGCAGCAGAGGGTAGTAGTACCTGCTGCGAAACACCCCATTATAGATCTTACTACCTCGTATGGAGATACTAATGGAGTAATTTCACTCCACTATAGGAGTCTCATGGAAGTACAATATAAAAAATGCCCATTGCAGTTACATGAAAATTGGCATTGGGATGTTACTGACTTGACAGTGAAACAGTGGGATAAAGTGTTAGAGGAATTTCCTGAAGTAGCAGTGAGTGAGGCCCAGAGTCTCTCAATTATATCCACTCCATTGAGTATATAGAACTCCAGTAGTAATGAAAAAATGGGGTATCGGGAGGATGACCGATCCCCGAGATGTGGAATGCCTAATGCAGACCTAATCCACCTTATGTGGAATTGTCCATAACTGAGACGATACTGGACAGATGTTACTGAACACAGAGTTTTGCATAAAAATAGATATGTCAGCCCTGATATGTATATTGTGATATGTTAAGACATTGCCTGTAACTTCAGAAAAGAGAATAGCTATTATACGTATATTAAATCAAGCAAGGAAACTAATTGCATATTATTGGATTGCTTCAAATCCTCCAAAAATACAAGAATTGGTAGAGAAAGTTCATACCTTGATACAATTAGAGAGATTTGTCCATCAGAAAAGAGGTAATATTAAGAAATTTGAGAAAATATGGTCCTCATGGTTGCAACATTACAGTGTCACTTTCTAGTCTTTTTGTATAATAGAATATGTCGTACTAGGGAAAGATTCAGTAAGATGTAGATGCTTGGAGACACATCTCCAAGAGTGTATAATTATATTGATAAAGCTGTAAGAGGAGAGATGTGGGGTGGATATTATCTGACATGAGGCTATGCTAGATGGGGACTGGCATACCAGCCTGGGCATTATTAAAGTAGTTCACATGGGAATGTGAGATGAGTATGATTGTATGCGACACAGAAGAACTACAGAAGTACCAGAAGAAGAATCACACAGAGTCAAGTGGTAATCTACAATTCCGAACTTTATTGGAAACCATAAACAGTGACTTCACTATCTACCTTCTCTGAGTTGCAGTCCTGCAGGGGGTGGGCTGGGGGGTTGTTGTATTTTATAGTTTTTCATAAAAACTATAAATAAAAATTATCTGATATAAAAAAGACTGGTGTGAAGTCCCTCGTAAACGAGTCCCCCATTGAGATACATTTATAAAACAAAAAGTGCTGCTCTGTGAATTTGAAAAATAGCACGGAGTATTCTGCTATAATGTGTGTAATACATTTCAGAGTGTCATGATAACATGCAGTGGTTGTACCAAATTTATCCCCATGAAATGGTAAGAGGAAGAGAGGTGCGTCTACAGTATGTTGCGAGCAAAATCTTGATAAATTTGGTACAATGTTTTAGGGAGAGTTACATTGTTTACCCTTCTTTTAAATATTTGCCTTATGTGTAACAAGCTTAATTTTCTGATTATTTGACGCCTAAGTAACCAAGGGCAACAGTTTTTTTTCCAATAAACGGCACTGGGGAAAAAAATTAAGATGGTACTTGATCTACCTGTAAATAACTCTATATATAACATTACACTCTGCGCTCCCCTATGTTCAGAAAAACTCCTTCTGTTCTCCTGCTGATGTTTTAGCAGGTGCCGCTGCAGGATATAAGTGCTGATCCCCTTGAAGTACAGCTGGTGTATACAAACTTGCTTTTATAAATAAATGCTATATCCGCACTGGCATACTATTTAAAACAACTTTAAAGTCTCTGTTAACAAGTTCTCCTCGATTCACATATAATGCGCACAGGTTTCCTACCTTATATCACTGTATTAATTTGGCCCTATGTCCGGATCTGGAGCTTGTAATTGAACGATGCAATCTTCAGCTACACTGCTTAGTTCGCGTGCCGCCCCGGCCGGTGGCAGGCGCGCACGCAGGGGCCAATTCTCATCCTACGCGTTTCGGGGCCTGCGGGCTCCTTCAGGCCCGAAACACGTAGGATGAGAATTGTCCCACGGCGGTATCAGTAGAAGCAAGTGTGACGTCACATTCTTCCTTCACATAGAGCGGCTTCTGTGCGCGCGTCTGCCACTGGCCGCGGCGGCACGCGAACTAAGCAGTGTAGCTGAAGATCGCATCATTCGATTACAAGCTCCCGATCCAGACACAGGACCAAATCAATACAGTGATATAAGGTAGGAAACCTGTGCGCATTATATGTGAATCGAGGAGAACTTGTTAACAGAGACTTTAACATTGTTTTAAAAATAGTATGCCAGCGCGGATATAGCATTTATTTATAAAAGCAAACTTGTAAATAACTGTTTTCATCTTCTTTCCAGATCCTGAATTTTCTGTGGCCATTAGTCAGAGTCGACTAAAAGAACAGCTTGAGCAAGTCCGTCAGCAGACAGAGGAGACTCAGGAGCTACTCAAACTGGCCATTAGTCAAACAGACAGCTTAAACCTGAAGGAGTGATTGGTGTCCACTCCCTATAATATGTTTACATAGTTCTGGCTAGTGGTGCGGGCAGCAGTGAGCCCCACTGACTGTTCCTTGTAGTGTTTTATTTTTCCAAATAAGGAAGATATTTCGTGACTTGGACCTTGAGTATTGGTGCAGCCTCTTAACAATAAGCATTGGTATCTGCAGAAAACAAGCCACCCACTGTCACAGCACATTCCTTCAGGAGGATACTTAGATCCACTTTAAAGGGTTTCTGTCACCTGAAAACTGGGTATTAAGCTGGCTGACATTAGCGATGTGCTAATGCCAGCTGAGCATAACTATATTAGTGCCATCTCACTGCCTGCCGCCGTTATTGAGAAAAACGAACTTTTATAATATGCTAATTAGCCTCCAGGAGCAGGGGGACATTGCCCCTGCTCCTAGATGCTCCGTTCTCCCACCTCTGGCAACGCCCTGCTTCACTAGATTGACGGGGCCAGGCAGCGTTCACCTCCTCCTGTCGGCCCTGTGCGCTGGGGAGATCTCACGCCATTCAGTATTCGGCATAGGCAGGAAGCTGGCACCCAGCGAGCGCCCTTTACTCACTGCGCCTGCGCTGTATATTGAACGGGACAGCGCAGGCGCGAGATTTACACTGCAGACAGGGCCGGAGGTAGGACACCAACGCTGCCAGGCCCTGTCAATCTAGTGAAGCAGGGCGTTGCCAGAGGTGGGAGAACGAAGCCTTTAGGAGCAGGGGCAACGCCTCCCCTACTCCTAGAGGCTAATTAGCATATTATAAACGTTCGCTTTTCTCAATAACGGCGGCAGGCAGTGAGATGGCACTAATATAGTTATGTTCAGCTGACATTAGCACATCGCTAATGTCAGCCAGCTTAATACCCATTTTTCAGGTGACAGAAACCCTTTAAGGTACAACTCCACTCAGAATAAATGCGTTGTCCAAGATTAGATACCAGGGTCAGCTTTACTCTTGTCCATAGGTTGAGTCTATAATATTGTACAGTCACGTGAATGGAGCTTAGACTCTCTTCACATCACGTTTATGGCCTCCATTTAATAAAGATGCTAGGACTTATACATTTAACTAATGGCTCCGAGTGACATTACATAACCCATAGGGTCTTGCTGTTTAAAAAAAAAAAAAAAAAGCGTTCATCATGTTTTTTTCTTCTTTTTACTGGATACCACTGTACCATATAAACGCGTAGTCTACAATGCTATTCCATACTGGAACCACGTGGACAGATTTATTGTGTATGTTGAGAGCTTTCCCATACACTCCTAAGTTTACATCACAAACATGATAAGAACATAGCCTTAGCTAATACCATAAACAGTTACTGGACAAGGGTAGGAATGTTTCTTGGAGAAAAACAGCCCTAAATTCTAGGTAACCCCTTTAATATTTTATGCTTGAATATTGGGGACTATCTAGGAAATTATTAACTATTGAAACAAACTGTACTGATTGGCTAAAGGGGGCATTTTCTGAGTGGGTTTCCACCTTAAGGGTATGGCTACATGGTGACGTGTCGCACCACACAAAAAGTTTCATAAAGTGTATTTCAATACTGTTATAAAGAGACATGCTGTTATGCAACAGTCGCAAAAAAAAACAGACTGGTGTGCATGGTTTGCGACTGCCACATTGCAGCATATCGACACCATTGAAATACATTATACTAAGTGTTGTGTGCCATATAGCTGTAACCCTTAAGGGGTTGTCCAGGATATTGATGGCCTCACACTCCCACCTTGTAGTTCCGATGCTGGAGCTACACAGCTCTGTCTGTTGTGTCGTGGATGGAGCTTGTAACTGCAGCACTGCTACTTTTCACTTCTCTAGAAGCAATGTTGCACTTACTACCTCCATCCACTACACAATGGAGGCAGCTGTGTAGTTCCAGCACTGGAACTATAAGGTAATAGCTGATTGGTGGGAGTGTGAGGTGTCAGACCTCTTTTGGTGTCCTGTTCTGGACAACTCCTTTAACAGCATCTTCCAAACACATTACATTCTAGCTTTTTATTTATTGCACACTTTATTGTACTTCTCTTTTAGAATAGATTTTATATGTTGTACCTTTGTGTTTTCTACCTGTTTAATTACTTTGCATTTATTCCTAATGTACTGTAACATTAAATATTGATATGGTCATACTGTGAACCTGTGAAAATTTTAATGAGTGATTAAATAATAAACTGGAAAGATGTCTCTTTTTCTTACTCTAGTGCAGGGATCAGCACTCCAGCTGCTCTGAAACTACAACCCCCAGAATCCTCCTTTCACTTCTATGGGAGTTACAAGCACAGCTAAGTAAGTGTGCCTGCTTGGAGTTGTAGTTTCACAGGAGCTGCAGAGCGGAAGGTTGCTGATCCCTGTTCTAGCAATTACTTTGTTCTCATTGTGAAACCCAAAATATAACGTGGTACTGAAAACAGAGAGAAATGAAAACACATTGAAAATCGATTAACTAATTACTTTAAACAGATTTATTAATTAATGACATGCTATATAGCGTAAAAGAAATAAAAACTACATGATTTAGGCATTAAATATAATGTCTATGTACATGAAGAAAAGGACAAACAAAAGCCAAACCAAATTCAGTCTATGACGCTGTGTATAAAAAGTGGGCCCAATCATCTTTACATCATTCCATCATTGTGACATTACCCCAATTTATTGCAACATATTAGAATTGAGGTTTTGAATAGTGTACAGATCCTTTAGCTAAAACTGTGTTCTAGCTCACGATACCCATCTCTGGTGGTCAGGTTTCAGGGTGTAAGAACTCAGACCCCCGATCCCTCTGTGACCACCAGTAATAGGGACCTCTGGGCTAGAAATGTAGGATAGTTTAGCTGTTCACACGTGAATAATTGCTGTGAGTTTTTCCTTATGTTTAAAAAGTGCACATTTATAGACCTTTAGCAAACAGACAAAACAGCAACATTCATATGAAAATGTGTTTGAAGAATGTGACACCATAACCAACAAATAAAATAAAGATAAATTATCAATAGTTCTATATTCTCTCTTGCTCTGAAACGAGCAAAGTTATACTAATTACTTCTTTCTTTCAACCCATAAATGTATAGAATCTTCCATGTGTATAAGAATTTAGTAAGGCAAAGAAACATCTATAGTCAAGCAGACATTACAATATAGATACTTTTTTTCTTTTAAACTTTAGTTATTGTACAACAAATATTCAAGTATGATAAAATTAGGTATAATTTACTTTCTGGACAGTGGGTCAATAAACTATAAAAACAGATAAAATCATAGTAACTACTAAATTTGTAATTATTAATTAGATTAAGATCCCGTCAATTACTGTCAAAGAAACCAACCTATGAGATGATTACTTTACATGTTCGAGAACCTGATACAGTAGCCTATACATTAAAGCCCCTTTAAATGGAGTTCTCAGCAATAATATTTAAACCAAACGGTTTAAATGACACCGCTCCCTAGCCCTACACGTAGAGCTATGAGGGTATTTTCAAGTATTAAACATATACAGTGTAAAAGATTATCAGGTTAAACAATTACATTTAAAACCGGACAGTCCCAAAATAGTCCCACAATCCACCTCGATGCTTCCATGCTTTTCTTTCTTTCAGGTAGGTAAAAACTTCAACATACAATATGCGTGCAAAAAGCAGCATTTTAAGGAAAAAGCTGTTTAATGATGCCAGTCTGTTAGCTGGTAACAGTAAAAGGTTTCCTTCTGAGAAAAAAATATCCCAAAAATTCGAAAGAAAAAAAAATCCTTTTAAATTTTCAAATGAATCCCTGGGGCTTTACGGGTGATTTATAAACCTCAGTTCTGGGTGTTCAGATGACCTCTGGGGATAACAACAGAACATTACATTACGTGTGAAGAAATCACATTAAGAGTTGCTTCAGATTAGACTCGCTATTTTCACAGCTACTTGTGATCCACTCAGGACTAACAGGATAATTTTTCCTCTTTCAATTGGCACCAATGAAAGTTTTTGTAGCGCTACAGAATTGCATCTGTCAGCAGGGTCATCTCTATCAAAACAGATTTAATGCCTGGTCGGGCTGACCCAGTTGATTAAAACCTTGCCCAGAGCTCCTCTGCTCTGCCCTCCACTTGACTGTCGGGGGTCAGATGTCTGATTTGTCATCTCACCTTGCCCTGCAATCCCATGCATGTGCTGTTCACTTCAACTTGATAAAAACCTAAACTTTTAAGGGCACCTTTAAGACTGATTCACATGACCGTGTTCAGTCCAAGAAAACCCAGTCCGTGTGATGGTCACATCTCCCAGCCAACCCGGCTCCCCTGACCCGAACTGACTGCATCATAGTAATTTATGATAGTCAGTTCCTATATGATCACATAATGACTATCAGTTCGGGAGATATGGCCAACATACGGACCATGTTTGCCGGACGGAGCACAGTGGTGTGAAACAAGCATGGCTACATGCTGGAGGTAACAGAGGAGATGTTTGCGAGTCGTCCTAATGCTCCTGTAATTGCCCACTGGCCCCTGATATCGCCCATATGGCGCAGGTAGGTGAGTGTTAGGGCCCACGGGCTACTTGAGAGACCTTGACGCTGGTGCCCGAGGCTTAAGACATGTCCTTCTAGTAGGATATGTCGAACTGACCTCTCAATTTTTAACATCAGTGTGAGGGTTTAGTGTGACGGCAGTGTGCACCTATCTCTGGTTCTGTGTTTGTTCTGAGTTCTTGCCACATCCACATAAATTTCATCTTATGTAGGATGTCCATTGTGGTACTTGTAGTCCGTTGCTGGCATCATCCATTGTATGCATTTTTTGCTGGTGATTGCCATTAGCAACGGACTACAAGTGCAGGATGTGCTCCCCTATAGAAATGCACAACTGCATATGGGTATGAGCGCATCCTGCTTGCTTATCACCACATTTTTTGATGGTTTATATATGAATCAGCCATTAAAGACTTATTTTGCCTCAGACTTGTTTTTCTAGTATATATATATATATCTATATCACTGCCTGAAGGGACGCTAAAACCAAAATAATAAACTTTATTGAAAAATCAACATAAAAGTGGAGTGACACCCATTCTAGGCTTATTCAACTGGTCATCTCCTCAGAGCAACAGTAGCCCATATAGAGCTATATTTCCTTCTAAATGTCCCTGCAGGGGAACAACCACAGAGTGGATTCCTAAATGGAGGTGAATATACCCCCGCAGAAAGCTCCTTGAGGTGCTAGTGTTAATGCCAGGGCACAGTGTGTGCGTCCCTGGCATTCTCTCTGGTGTGGGGAGGTAACTTGCGTTAAACAAAAGGACAGGCAGAAGACAAGGGTATTGGTGGAACAGTGGTTGGTATGTATTGTAGGTACATGGGCAGAGTATGCAGAAGGCTCAGTGTATGCATCCCAACTCTGTTCCTCTCTCCACCTATAGCAGCATACAGGCAGTAATTTCTGTCTGACCCTGCTGGTCCCTGCCTGAGGAGTGGACAACCATTAACATAACCCTGTGCCACTCAACGCGTTTCAACTACTGTCTCATCAGGAGCAGTTACAGTGTAGCAGTATACAGACATTCGCAGCGACAACTTGTGCTCTGTGGCATTCAGCGCTGGTATGGCTGAGACATGCAAACTTGCAACAGGCTTTCTCATGGAAGGAGAATCCACCCATGGGCATGACAGGAAACTCGGCAGCTGCAAATGACAGAAATTCAGCTCCATGGTCTACTTTTGCTTTCAGGAGGTGACCAGTTGAATAGCCCTAGAATGGGTGTCACTCCATTTTTTGATGATTTTTCAATAAAGTTTATTATTTAGCTTTTAGTGTCCCTTATATATATATATATATATATATATATATATACACACACACAAACATTTTTGGGATGCACACCCTCTTATCTTTAAATTCATTAAATTTTGTTGTTGTTTTTTTAACAGCATTCACTGTGTGGGTAAAAAACTTTGTATTTTTTTATTTTATTTTTTGTTCCAGAATAAACATTTTGGAAGGGAAAAAGTTTTTTCTAAGGGGTTGTCCCACCTGGATATTTATGGCTTATATTTGTATGCTATAAATGTCAGATAGGAGTGGGCCCTAGAGGTGAGAACCGTACCTATCTCAAGAATGTGACAAAAAAGCCTAACGCACATGTACAACTTTCTCTATTTAATTCTATGGGACTTTTTTCAGAAGCTTGCAAAGAAAACTCCAGCATCCAAATTGTGGTGAAATCTTGATCATCATGGTGGTTATGATTAAGAGCCTTTCAGCTCGAAACATGTAAACTGCTGGTTGAGGGAGTTGGAGCTGTGTTTCTCTGCGTTTTTCCAATTTGGATGCTGGAGTTTTCTTTGCAAGCTTTTGAAGTATAGGATTTATCCAGTCTGCTCCGTGCTCCATATATCCTTGGTGAGCTGGGACTGGAGGGGGTGCCTCACATGCACAGCATTCTTTCCATTCATGATGGGGTGCCATTCTTGAGACACCCCACCTAGCAACATTCCATAAATGTCCAGATGGGACAACTTTTATTTTTATTCCATTACTTATGATTATATACTATTGTATTATCATATTACTTAATTGTTTCTTTCTGTCCTGTAGACTAACTTTTTAAATTATTTATTGTAGTTCCACGACCATGCAATAATTTGATCACTTACAGTAGAACACAGGACTATGGCAATTTTCTATAGGGGAGATTTATCAAAACTGGAGTAAAGGAAAACTGGCTTAGTTGCAACCAATCAGATTCCACCTTTAAGTTTTCAGAGCTCCTTTGGAAAATGAAAGATGGAATCTAACTGGTGGCTATGGGCAACTAAGCCAGTTTTCTTTAGCTTCAGTTTTCTAAATTTCCCCCTATGTATTTTCTCTGTCAGTCTAAAACTGAGAGGCAGCCTATTAGTCTTACGTACATGGCGAACCTGGGGGCCTTTGTTAAGTGTAAGTGTGTGACGGTGTTCAAAAAGGTTAAGTTTGTGGAATGAGACAAGTAGTCTCTGATATGTCTATTAGGCTTGTTGGGAAAGCAGGTTATGGCAATATATAGTTTCCTTGTTATTTCAGAGATAAGTGGCGTCTGGAAGCCATCTCCCCTTTTACACTGAAATACCATATGCGTTTGATGGAGCCAAACATACATATTAATGTGTGAATCAGGGTTCATAACTATTGGCCAAATTAACCTTTCTGCCTATGACCAGTTTAGGAATACCAGTATATTATCAGAACTGATCGTTCTGTTTTAAAAGTGATGTTTTAGCAAAAGACCTTAATATCTAAAGGTGTCCATTGTGACTTTATCTTGCACTTATATGTTAAAAATGTCCTAAAATCACTGTTTCTCATTCTCTTCACTAATGAGCCACGTTAACTGCCCAGCATTTTCATACAGGCTTTCACTTATTTTCTGGTTGCTTTCTTTTATCACGTTTAGTTCCAGATTACTGGTCAGTTAGTGCTGTAAAGACATACGCTACAAAATAGAGAAAGGCTCTTTATTTGGCGTTTACCATTATTATTTTACCTGCTGTTTGTGGTGTTTGCACATTATCAACTTCAAAAGCGATAAGTGGATTCAGAGGTGGAAGGTCCTCAATGCTGCTCCCTTCATTGTTTAGAGAATCAAGTTTCATTGGTTTCGATCCAACTGGTAAATTTATGATCTCTTCAAAATTGTTGTTTGTTGTACGTAAACCATTTTCATTTGGTAATTTCTCTGTGCTTAAAGCCATAAAGGACACATTAAGTCAACTAAAGGAAAAATTGCCGCAAACTATACAAGTACATTCAATAGCTATATAGTTACAGTATATATTAACCTTACCAAAAGGTTATCATCAGCAAAGTAAAAATCATTCATGAACATTTTCATTTACCTGTCTTGGGAAAAAGTAACAATCCTTGGTGATGTGGCCACCGATTTTCCATTTCGAATGGTTTCTGCATCGTGCGGGAGAAATACCGATGTCTGCTCCTCTTTTAAGAGGATGGGTGTAATGGCTAGGGAGAGAATGCCCACATTAATAGAACATTAAAGGGATTCTGTGGGAACATAGAAAATCTTAAAACATCATCTAAAGATCATATAATCCTCTATGGATTCTAACCTTGTAACTGCCAAGCAATTTTGCTTCCACAATCATACTTCATGCTCCCAGTAAATCCTGTTGTTTACAGCCCTGAAGTTCCTGGTAGTGGGAGTGATTAGCTTAGACCAAAACAATTCCCATAGTTCTGTGCGCCTCCAGTTCAAGCCAGTTTGTACACGCCCACTACACCTTTACATGTAGAACGCCCGAAGGAGAGTAAAAAAATAATAAAAGAGTGCAGGCGCAGAAGGTTCCTATGCGCGCTAGCGCTATCAATGCAGAAATCCATCTCTCCCACTGCTGTAACGTCACAACTTGTATCCACTGCCTTGGAGAGAGGCATGCCGGGATAGCTAGTCGTGACGTCATGTACAGAAATACTTTCTGGATGAGGAAGGTCACGTGACCGCTCTCCAAATCGGCGGTCAGAGATGAGATCGGAACGCCAAGTAAATTAGTAAGTTGCAGGGCATGGCAGGGGAGAGTAATTCAAACAGAAAATTGTTAAAGTGTAGAACCCCTTTAAGTATATAGATTATATATAAATGGTACATTTTTACTATACTTTTTGGAACTTTGACCAAACTTTTTCAGTACTTTTCATTTCATAGAGATGTTCAAAAAAGTAAAGGTCCTTTTACACGGGCTGATAATCAGGATAATTATTGGGGATTTTGTATAAACCCTCCTTCCTGATAACTGACCTGTGTAAAAGGTACTGGCGATGAAGCAAGCAAGCTGATCGTGTCTTTCAGCTGGCACCTAAAATCCTTATTTCTGTGCAGCACATTGTGCTGTCTAAACAGCGATCTGCTGCCCAGGAACAATCATTTGCTGTGGGACAAGCCCTCACCTCTGCTGATAATCAGGGAATTATCTGGAATGTCTGGTTTGTTCCTGATAATTGCCTGACACATGGGTTCATGTAATAGGACCCTAAGGCTAGGGTTACATGGAAACCTTGAGTGATCACTGTAGTACATAAGTCCACATACAACTCAATATATTGCTTGCCACTGCAGCTGAAGCTGGTAAATCAAACAGTACCGCTTCTTAATTTCTTGGGGTATGACCGGACAGTGCGGCTGGCCACATGCAGCCAAATTACAATTACCGCAAATCACAAGAACACTGGCCTCTGTGGGTGGGTATGGCTTGGCTGCATCCAACCAACCATACGCCATCATTTTCAAAACCTTAGGCTACCTGCACATGGGTCTTGCTGTCTTGCAGAAAGTCTGCAAGAATTTCAATGCAGATTTCTGTGTATTTGCACCAAAAAATCGCATGACTTACTTGTGATTTTTTCTGCAGATTTGATGAGGTTTTGCCCCAGATCTCAGCCTTGCATTGACAGGCTGGGGGTTATAAAACCCGCACGGCAGGTCAAATTTTGGAACGAAAAAGCAAAGTGTACATGAGATTTGTCTAATCATACACATAGCTGTACTCTATAACATGTGCAGGTCACCGCAGTGTAACTCAGGGCTAAATAAGAAAATGTTTTGTTAGTCTAATACATACCGGTGTTTTCAACCGTTTTAGGAACCTCTCCATTTCTCTGAACATTGGGCTGCTGAAAAGAAATGACATTTTCAACTTCAAACTTCCTGAACAGTTTTAGAGACTGATGCGAGATTTCATCATTTCAATCAGTGACGTAGGCTTTGTCTTATTAAACAGTCTATACTAATACCTTATCCCCTGCTTCACTGCGTCTTGTTCTCTTCATGATCTCTTCTAGCCTCTGCACAGAAGAAAATTCTGTATTAGTGTGTCTTCCAGATCTTCAAAACCTAACTGTTATCATGAGGCGACAGCCAATAGATTTTCTCTCATTTAAGTTGGCCATAGATGAAATGTTGATTATTAATGTGTTAATGATAAAGCGCCATTGTAATGCTCAACCATTAGACAATAAAATACAGGTACAGGCTGTACATGAACAATATCTGCAAGAGTGGGAACAATTTACCTCCTCTGTATAAAAAAAATTCTGTCTAAAACTTCTTTCAAAGAGGACTTGTAACCTCTCTTGACATGTCTGTTTTACTAACTACAGTCGTGGCCAAAAGTTTTGAGAATGACACAAATATTAGTTTTCACAAAGTTTGCTGCTAAACTGCTTTTAGATCTTTGTTTCAGTTGTTTCTGTGATGTAGTGAAATATAATTACACGCACTTCATACGTTTCAAAGGCTTTTATAGACAATTACATGACATTTATGCAAAGAGTCAGTATTTGCAGTGTTGGCCCTTCTTTTTCAGGACCTCTGCAATTCGACTGGGCATGCTCTCAATCAACTTCTGGCCAATTCCTGACTGATAGCAACCCATTCTTTCATAATCACTTCTTGGAGTTTGTCAGAATTAGTGGGTTTTTGTTTGTCCACCCGCCTCTTGAGTATTGACCACAAATTCTCAATGGGATTAAGACCTGGGAAGTTTCCAGGCCATGGACCCAAAATGTCAACGTTTTGGTCCCCGAGCCACTTAGTTATCACTTTTGCCTTATGGTACGGTGCTCCATCGTGCTGGAAAATGCATTGTTCTTCACCAAACTGTTGTTGGATTGTTGTAAGAAGTTGCTGTTGGAGGGTGTTTTAGTACCATTCTTTATTCATGGCTGTGTTTTGGGGCAAAATTGTGAGTGAGCCCACTCCCTTGGATGAGAAGCAACCCCACACATGAATGGTCTCAGGATGCTTTATTGTTGGCATGACACAGGACTGATGTAGCGCTTACCTTTTCTTCTCCGGACAAGCCTTTTTCCCGATGCCCCAATCGGAAAGAGGCCTCATCGGAGAATATGACTTTGCCCCAGTCCTCAGCAGTCCATTCACCATACTTTCTGCAGAAGATCAATCTGTCCCTGATGTTTTTTTTGCTGCCCTTCTTGACTCCAGGCCATCTTCCAAAAGTCTTCGCCTCACTGTGCGTGCAGATGCGCTTACACCTGCCTGCTGCCATTCCTGAGAAAGCTCTGCACTGATGGCACTCCGATCCCGCAGCTGAATCCTCTTTAGGAGACGATCCTGGCACTTGCTGAACTTTCTTGGACGCCCTGAAGCCTTCTTAACAAGAATTGAACCTCTTTCCTTGAAGTTCTTGATGATTCTATAAATTGTTGATTGAGGTGCAATCTTAGTAGCCACAATATCCTTGCCTGTGAAGCCATTTTTATGCAACACAATGATGGTGCACGCGTTTCTTTGCAGGTCACCAGGGTTAACAATGGAAGAACAATGATTTCAAGCATCACCCTGCTTTTAACATGTCTAGTCTGCCATTTTAAACCAATCAGCCTGACATAATGATCTCCAGCCTTGTGCTCGTCAACATTCTCACCTTAGTTAACAAGACAATTACTGAAATGATCTCAGCAGGTCCTTTAATGACAGCAATGAAATGCAGTGGAAAGGTTTTTTGGGGATTAAGTTAATTTTTATGGCAAAGAAGGACTATGCAATTCATCTGATCACTCTTCATAACATTCTGGAGTATATGCAAATTGCTATTATAAAAACTTAAGCAGCAACTTTTCCAATATTTATGTAATTCTCAAAACTTTTGGCCACGACTGTACACTTCATGTGTCATTCCTCCATTATTTCTCCAAGAAGTAAAATAATTAATTGCCAGCAGTCTGCAATAAAGATCCACCTGCGTTTTACTAGTTGGGAGCATCTGCCTGCATAGTCTGACACTGGCAGCACTGACTGATTAATGTCAGACTGTGCAGGGACACACCCCCAACTGGCAACACCCAGTTGTACCGTTATTGCAACAATAAAGTTACATGAAAAGATTCTTAAAAATTGTTAATAAAGGTCATCTTAGGCTACTTTAACACCAGTGTTTTTGCTGGATCCGTCATGGATCAGCAAAAACACTTCCATTCTGATAATACAAGTGTCTGCATCCGTCATGAACAGATCCGGTTGTATTATCGTTAAAATAGCCATGACGGATCCGTCATGAACAACATTAAAAGCCAATGGGGGACGGATCCGTTTTCTATTGTGTCAGAGAAAACTGATCTGTCCCCATTGACTTACATTTAGTCAGGACAGATCCTTCTTGCTCCGCACCACACCACGGACAGGAAAACAAATACGCAAGCACAATGCAGTTTCAATATTGAACAAGCACCAAGATTTAATATTGCAATATTGAAACTGCATCATGCTTGCGTATTTGTTTTTATATAGTCATGTTACTGATATGTTAGCTAATTGTTCCATTGTCTGGAAACATTTTATTCATGTTATTTGTGAATGTGCTCTAGTGTTTCACATGTGTAAATTGTAGAGGTCTGATGGCCATGGCCATCCCCTTTAAATTGCAACTAAACTCACAACTTCCCTGTCATGAGTAACGGCTGCTATGCTATAGCCCGAAACGCGTAGAAGGGATTTACTGTCCGTACCTGTACTTGGAATTTTTATAGCATCAATAAAGAACGAAACTTTGCTGTAGAGAGCTGGATTTTGAAAAAGTTTATTCAATAAGGAGGCGTGGCTTAGTGGGAAAAGGGGTGTGGCATTTTTCGATGCACCAACACGCCTCAAAGATTTGACACCAAATTAACCATCTAGCTTGAGCCACTGTGATACGTTTGCCATTTCTTTAGCATGCTTGTCTAAACATTAGGATTTGTAAATGTGCCTCACTGTGTACTAATTCTGTTCATTCTTCCTTTGGCATGCCAGCTTACAATTACTGGAAAATCCCTCTAAGAAATACAGCATTGGAACAATTTAACAAAATGTAACATGAGATTTGGTAGCTGTAACAGATGTAGTAAAGTAAATGGTTACCTTTTTCCTCTCTGAACGCTCCTGCTCCTCTTTTTGGAAATGTTTTTCCCGCTCTAACCTAATACGGTCAGCTTCTTCTTTCTAGATAGTATATGATAAAAATTATTCTTATTTCCAAGTTTTCAGGCACATAATTAAATCACTGTGTCAATGCTATGACCAGATAAGGCCACTATCCTAAAAATGTGACTCTAGCTTAAAGTCACAAAAAATGTATTTCTTTTTAAATGTCTTTCAATGCTACAACTTTATTCTAATATCTACATAGTCAAATCACATTATTATGACCACTTTTTCCTTTCGACGACAGCAGCTCGTAGTTCATGAAGGAAGTTACTTGTCATGAGCTGGCTTGGTAGGTAGGGTTGAGCGAACTTGTATTTTAAGTTCGGAGTCCAAAGTTCGGGTTAGGGTTATCGAATGGACCATAACGGAATTTGGAATCCATAAGGGGATTCTTCGATGAACACGAACCTTGGACACCAAACTTAAAAAACAAGTTCAACACTAAGGACCTGGGGTGATGTCACCGTCAAGTGATCAGTGCAGAGGGCGTGGCTCAGTACTGGATTGGATAAGAGGTGGTAAAGGACCTGGTATAATGATCATGTGACATGAGGGGCGGAGCTCCTGTGCTCTATGGAGGAGAAGAAGGAAGTAGAGCAGTGAAGGACAGCTGCGCGAACTTGTTTTTTAGTTCGGCATTCGGCTTCATCAAAGAATCCCCTTATGGATTTCAAATTCTGTTATGGTCCGTGGTAATCCATTAAGGGATTTTTCGATAACCCGAACCCGAACTTTGGACGCCGAACTTAAAATACAAGTTCGCTCAACCCTATTGGTGGGTATATAAGGTGTGTGATAGACTGTCTGCACACATATCCCTCATTGTTGTCATGGGTAAAAGGGGCAATTTATCAGAGTTGCAAAAAGGGATGATTATTGGCTTTCAGGCCAAGGGTGGCAGGATTTCCGAAACTGTGCAGTTCGTGTGCTGCTGTGGTACGATTGTTAATAAATTACATTGAAACTGCAGAGCACCTCATGCCATTGATGTTAGAGTTGAACGTACTACGAAGGTGCATAAGAATGGACTGACAAGCTACAGTGGAGCAGATCACTAACAAAATGAACAAGGGGGCTACCAGACGTGTCTCTAAAACAATAGTTCAGTGAACCCTACTGCATATGGGGCTATGAAGCAGACGGATGGTCACTGCATCTCTGCTAACGAAGTTCTGTTTGCAGAAAAGGCTTTTATTTTTGTGGCAGTATCAGAATTGGACCTCTGCCGATTGGCAAATGGTTGCCTTATCAGATGAGTCACGTTTTCTGCGTCATCAAACGGATGGAGATTAACATGTCAGGCAAGAAACATCAGAGAACAAACACCCTGCAACCATTGCTGGAAGAACACAAGCTGGTGGCAGTGTTGTAGTCTGGGAAATGTTTTCATGGCATTCTCTATGCCCACTCATCCATGTGGAAGGCACTCTTAACGGATTTAGATATGAATCTATCCTTGTAGATCACATACACCCATACATACTGGCTGACTTTCCTGGGCCAGATGGGATCTTCCAGCAAGACAATAAGAAATGTCATATGGCTAGAAATGTCCGACATTGGTTGGAAGAGCATGACCAAGACTTCCAAGTACTACCTTGGCCCCCTAATTTCCCTGACTTGAACTCAATTGAGCATCTGTGGGACCACCTTGATCGTGATGTTCGCTCTTCAGATCCTCTCTCATGCACCCTCCAGCAGATGAGGGATGCGCTGCAGTCAGCATGCCTCCAGATACATGTGACAACCTACCAAGACCTTGTTGAGTTACTCCCAGCCAGTATAGCTGCTGTCTGTGCCACACATGGTGGTTACTCTGGATATTAGCTGATGGTCATAATAATGTGACTCAATTGTGTATATACATATATGCCACCAAGTAACAGAACACAGGCATATACTTGAGATAAATGTTCTTCCTAACCAGCAAACATATAAAGACAGTGCTGTAGCTGTCAGGTGACCATATGACTATGTCCCTCAACTGCCTGGGAACATACTTGTTTCTGAAGACGTTCTGCTTCCTCGCGCTCCCTCTGCTCCTTTTCCTCTGCTTGCTGTTTCTGCAACCTTTCCTTCTCCTGGCGCTCCTTTTCCTCCTTCTCTTTTCGTTCTGCCTCCTGCTGTTTTGCCTCTTCCTCTCGACGAGCTCTTTCCATGACTTGTCTTTGAGCAATCTCCTCTTTTTTTCTCCTGCAATGTCGTCATTATTTATTACCAGTATTTATATTATGCCAGTATATTACATACATTCCCACATTCTACCAAATCCAGGACTATAGAGTATAAAAAGCTGCCACAAACTTTGTACCCATCACCCTAAAATGTGTCTTGACACCATATTTTACCGTTCTTCCTCCTCTCGTTCTCTCTTCTCTTCCCCTTCCCGCTCTCTTTGTTCTCGAGCGAGCCTCCTCTTTTCAGCAAGAATTCTAGTGGCTTCCCCTGGGTCAGTTCTTCCGGCAAATGGCTTGCTTGTCACAGTAGGTGATGCTAGTACAGGTGGCTCTTTCATAGGATTAAAAAAAGAAAATAAAGATAAACACAAAGAGACTGACTAGTGCACCCGGCCTATAATTCAACAAGCTTTGCTCTCATTAGGCATTTATATTTGGTTTGTTCTCTTGTCTCGCTTTAGTATAGTGTGTTTAGTTGCAACGTGCGCAGATAGTATAAAAGCCCTGTCTTTATCAAGTCTGAAGGGTAAAACAATCTGACAAGTGGGAAAGTGCAGCCAATATCAGATGAAGTATATATGCTCAAGTGGGAGATTTTATAGTTCCATAAAGAGTTGGCAATAGAGTCCACAACAGTCCATGGTTGCACTCATCTTATCTGGGCATTTGGCCCATTATGGCATCTATCTATTAGATTTAAAGCCAGAGTTTGACTGCAAAGGCAATCTGTAACCACCCATGAACAAAAGATAATTTTCCAGGCAAAATGTGGCCACCAGTTATCACCTCTTGGATACATGTTCAACTTTGCTGAACATAAATATTCCCTTCTTAGGAGGAGGAAGAGCAGATGGTTGGAGCTTTGGATCCAACCAAAAATTATGTGTAGAATGATCTGCAGAAACAAATCTACTGTCTATAGGTTCATGCCCAGCAACAAGTTCAATGAGGTTTCTGCGTATAGAACTGTATATAACAATTGCTTTGTAAAGGTAGACTGACAAAGCATGTACTACACTGCAGCATTCAAAATGGCTGTCCTCATGAATAGATGCCCCTTAACTGATCACCTTTACATTTCCAGCTAATACAGTATAATTGACCCAATCAAGAGATAACGATAAGCCACCCTTTTACAACAACCTCTAGGATGTCTTTTGGTTTCTCAACTGTGAGAACAATCTGTGATAATATTTTTGGTAGACTGACAGCACTCATCCCACCAACTGTATGCCAATATGGATATGAAAAGGAGGATGGAAGAGTATGAGTGGCCCATAGCAAAGATAAAAAAATAGGCCCCCTCCAGCTGCATTTTAACACTACCATATTTTGAATCACATAGAGGCCCTAGATTTGGATTCATGAATCTATTTTACACTACACTTCCCAACACTGCAGTACTTGGGGAGGTTACATCCATGTGTGACTTCACACCAACCTGATAAGGCCCACTCTCTATAGGGACCCCACAGCAGCCACATGGGCTGCCTCTATAGTGAATGTGTAGTTCAAACACCGGAGTATCTAAAAAAAAAAACTTCCTACTGTACGTTTTTAGTCAGTTACGTAGACAGAGCCAAACAAACATCTGCGTACCTTGCATAGCTTCAGTAGTAACGGGACTTGGAGTACGAGGCTTTTCTTCACCAGAGCCTTCTGAATTTGCTGCTGGTTGATCTTTTACCTCTATACTCTCCATTTCAGTGGAATTAGGTGGTATTTCTTCCTGTTTCTTCTTTGAATCTTCCTTGCTGTCTTTTTTGACTGGTCGAACATTTCCTGGTGATAGTGGACGTTGAGGGGTAGTGGCCAACTTGATGGAACTATTAACAGGAGCTACTACTGGCCTAGGTGAGGATTTATGTGAAGGCCTGAAAACCACATGAATGCTTGGGTTAACAATAAAATCAATAACCCCATGTACTTCTAGAAGACTCAAAAAAAAAGGTCTGACTGCAGGCAATAAATGATCAATTTGCATTTTCTCTTCTACGCAGACTGTAATAATTGTAAAATGTAAAACTGGGGCATAGTTTACTTAAAGAGATTGTGCAGCTAATGCATATTGATGACCTATTCTCAGGATAGGTCATCAATATCTGATTGGTGGGTGTCCGGCTCCCAGCACTCCCATTGATTAGCAGAGGAGGCGGTGCTCAGAATTACCAGTGCTTGTTCCATTCACTTGAATGGAACAAGCACTTGTAATTACACTGCCCCGCCGCTGCAAGCGAGACGTTTCCTCTTCAAACAGCTGACTGGTTGGGGGTTGGTCCAATCAGATATTGATGAGCTATCCTGAGGACAGGTCATCAGTATGTACTGGCTGCACAACTGCTTTAACCTCTTAAGGACACAGGACGTACCTGTACGTCCTGTGTCCGGTCTTTAAAGATGGCGCCCGCCCCTGCTCCATGCGGGCGCCTTAGCCGCGGGTGTCCGCATGGTTCCTGTAGCAAACACCCGCGGATAATGTCCACGACCGGCAGCGATGCCAATCGCACACATTTAACCCCTCAGATGCCGTGGACAATCCTGACCACGGCATCTGAGTGCGCACAAGACGAAAGTTTTACTTTCGGTTTGCGCTCCGGCTCCCCCGTGTGGCGATCAGAGGAGTCGGAGCATGCCTGTAGTAGCCTGGGTTTCTATGAATGAAGCCCAGGCTGCTCTGTAGTATTTCCTATGGAGCCTTGCCTGTAATAGGCTTCATAGGAAATATGTGATTTTTTTTATATATTCCAATGCTATTACATTGGAATGTATGAAAATCGCAATCAGATGATTGTAAGTTATAGTTCCCTATGGGAACTATATAAAAGTGTAAAAAAAAAAAAAGTTTAAAAAATAAATAAATAAAAAAAACACATAAAAGTTCAAATCACCCCCCTTTTGCTAAAATAAAAATTTAAAAACTAAAAAAAATTAAAAAATACACATAATGGGTGTCGCAATGTGCGAAAACGCCCATAGTATAAAAATATAAAAAAATATTACCCATACGTCAAACAGCAAAACGGAGAAAAGCGTCCAAATGGGGGAATCGCCATTTTTGGTCGCTTCATTTTCCACAAAAATTACATAAAAGGTGATCAAAAAGTCATACACACCCCAAAATGGTATCAATAAAAAGATAAGATTATGACACATAAAATGAGCCCCCATACAGCTCTGTACATATAATTACTAAAAAGTTATAGGGGTCAAAACATGGTGACAAAAAAGTAAAACTTTTTTTTCCCCACTTTTGAATTTTTTTTTCACTATCAAAACGCAAGAAAACCTGTATATATAGGGTATCGCCGGATTCGTACTGACCTGTAGAGTAAAAGTAACCGGTCAGTTTTATCGTACATCGAACGTCGAATTTAAAAAGTCGCAAAACTGTGGTGGAATTGCTTTGTTTTTGCAATTTCGCACCATTTGGAATTTTTTTCCCGCTTCCCACTACATCATATTAAATGGTGGTGTTGGAAAGTACAACTTGTCCCGCAAAAAACAAGCTCTCATATGGCTATGTGAAGCGAAAAATAAAAAAGCTATGGCTATGGGAAGGCAGGGAGCGCAAAACTGAAACTCAAAAAGTAAAAAACCTCCGGTCCTTAAAGGGTTAAAGGGGTTGTCTCACGAATAATATTCTACAGTTTTCAAACCAGCACCTGATACAACTACTTTTGTAATTGCATGTATGATATAGCACCTGATACAACTACTTTTGTAATTGCATGTATAATATATTATAGCGTAAGCACAAAGAGAAGAAAAACGGTGGCACTGTCAACCCATGAATATGACAGGAAAAGTCCAGCAATATCACGTCCAAAGAGCACAGAAAATCAGTGCAGGGAGAGCCAGGCAGAGCGCATATAAAGCCGGCTAGATGGTGGTGTTGCTCAGCCTAAGATTTGTGAGTCCATCCATATAGTAAGCAGCGGAGATAAATAAAAGAAGTGGCGGCACTCACCCAAGTCCGGTGAAAGGAAGGGAATACCTTTATTGAAGAAATAGCAGAATCAGTGCATGAAACTGCGCTGTGGATGCGAGGGGGGGAGAGGGACAACCTCCCGTCGTGCAGTGGCAGTGACGGCCATTTCGCACGGCTTGCGCTTCTTCTGACCGCGAGTCCGACTTCTGACTCGCGGTCAGAAGAAGCGCAAGCCGCGCGAAACGGCTGTCACTGCCACTGCACGATGGGAGGTTGTCCCTCTCCCCCCCTCGCATCCACAGCGCAGTTTCATGCACTGATTCTGCTATTTCTTCAATAAAGGTATTCCCTTCCTTTCACCGGACTTGGGTGAGTGCCGCCACTTCTTTTATTTATCTCCGTTGCTTACTATAATATATTATAGCTACTGAGATATTCACTAAAATCTATCTTTATCGGCTAATTTCTTTGTCCTGCTGACATGGAAGCATATGTTCAGTTCTATCCTTCAACTGCCACTAGCTACAGCATATATAGGGTACATAATCTCAAAAAAAGGGCATGCCCCCTTAGCTGTCGGCTTGAAATAAAGCTAGCACAGGGATCAGCAATCTTCGGCACTCCAGTTGCTTTGAAACTACAACTCCAAGCATGCACACTTGCTCAGCTGCACTTGTAACTCCCATAGAAGTGAAGAGAGGATTCTGGGAGTTGTAGTTTCAGAACAGCTGGAGTGCTGAAGGTTGCTGATCCCTGATTTGGCAGAAGATTGGAGCAATGAATAGGGAGATGTCTGTATCCATGTGAGGTACAGGGCTGGTTCTAGCATTGATAGAAATAGGTTGTCATGTACTAGACTATGTATGATTTTCATTTTTTACATTAATCATGGGATAACACCTTTAACATATATATGTGCTGTATATTGTATATATGTATATTAAAGAGGATTTGTCGGCTCTTGGCATGTCTGTTTCTGTAAATTCTGGTAACAATTCTAAAGCATCTTTTCTAGTTAAAGGGGTTGTCAAGTTATTTTTTTGTCCTTTGTATGTTTCTAACTAATCAAATGTAAAGGCTTTACCATGCACTTACTGCATCTGCAGTTGCTGCCTTCTCAGATTTCACTGAGGGTCACATGACCTGTGATGTCAGCCGCTTTCCCTGCTCTGATAATGTTTCATGTACAAGGCTGAGAGAGCAGATATGTGTCTGTACAAGAGACGTCACTGTGCTGGCCTGTACTGCCATCTACTCTCTCCCTGGATTCTTCAGGGAAAACTTTAACCCCTTCAGCAGCTTAGGGCTGAAGGCTTTACTGAGTAGTTGCAGGTAGTGAGGAGACAAATGCTGATTACAGGAGTTGACAGACTAGAGGAGTTCTGCAGAGCATTGCACAAGAACAGGTAGGGAGAAGATCCTGTGTGTATCAGCAGTGTCATTGTACAGCTGGGACTTGTAGTCCTACACATGCCGCGACCGGGTCCACAGGGGCAACACGTGAGCTATGGTGGGCCGATGGGGTAGTAGTAGTTTTACTCACGGTTAGCAGCGCGCCCTGGGCCGGCGTGCAGTAATGGGAAGGACAGCACCAGTTCCTTTCGGGCACTCTGTTTGTCCATGGAATCCAGCTAGATGGTGTTTGAGGTGCCCTTGGTGGAATGGGTTTTTAGGTGGCTTGGAGTCAGGGTCCCTGGGGTTCGTGATGCCAGCATCGTAAGGTGCAAATAGGTTACAAGTTCGCACAATAAGGGGACCAGTTCTCTTAACAAATTCCCAGTACTTTACTGAAGCTGATCCGAAGGTCATTAATGTGCGCAAAAGTGATTTACAGCAAGGCAGCTTCTACAATTGCTCAGGTTATTTCCCAAAAGTTCCATAAGGGGTAGTTTACCTCTATAACAATCAATCCCTTGTTTCTCCAGGTTGGAGGGATGTACTATCTTTGCTGTACTGTATAGTCATATACTTCTGTATCCTCTCTAGGAATACTATCTCCTGACAGGTGCCTTTGTGTCTTTGGTTATGGTGGACAGCTGGTACCTTAGAATCTCTCCACCAAATGCAAAGGAGACTAGAGCCTGTTAAACAACAATTACCTTCCTTTGCCAATATTCTCACTCCCTCTCTGGGTTGCCTGGATCTTCTGTAATTTTTCCATTCTATGAGCTGGTACATGATACTAACTCTGGAGTTTCGATAACTCTGCAAAATGGCTGCTGGGGTGCAGCTTTTCCTCAGACATCACACTCTCCTCTTTCTTTTTCCCCTCTCCAGAGAGCAGTGTGGAGTCAGCCCAGGGAGGTTTGTTAGAACCTCACCTTCCCTGTGCAACGTTATGAAACTCAGGCACAAGCACATTTTTTATGAAACACAATCACAGTATTAGGGTACTTTCACACTAGCGTTAGGGTGATTCGGCAGGCAGTTCTGTTGTCGGAGCTGCCAGCCGGATCCGCCGTTCAGTGTGACAACTGACAGCATTTGTAGACGGATCCGGGTGCGGATCAGTCTACAAATGCATTGCAAGAACGGAGCCGTCTCTCCGCTTGTCATGCGGATGGATGGATCCGTCTTGCAGTCTTTTTCACAGTTTTCCCGGTCTGCGCATGCGCAGACCGGAAGGACAGATCCGTCCTTCAGTTGTTTAGCAATGCCGGATCCGGCACTAATGCAAGTCAATGTAAATTAATGCCGGATTAATCCGCCATTCCGGCGACTGATCAGGCATTTAGGACGGACATAATACTGCAGCATGCTGCGGTATTATGTCCGGCCAAAACGCCTGACAGTGACTAAACGGAAGGCATACTGATGCAAACTGAACGGATTTCTATCCATTCAGAATGCATTGGGATATGCCTGATTAGTTTTTTTCTGGCATAGAGCCCTTTTGACAGAACTCTATGCTGGAAAAGAATAACGCAAGTGTGAAAGTACCCTTAAGCAGCATGTTTAAGGACACTGCACATATACAACATGCTGCTGAGTATCCCAGCAGGCAGACATGTCACTCAGGGCAGCATTTGTATTCACTCCCTTAGCATAACAGGGGGAGGGGCAGAGATTGTTGTTATTGCAGGTAAAAAAAAGGGCCAGAAGAGAACCAGGGAAATGAGGAAATATATATATTTTTTGCCTAAAACTTGCTTAACTTAGTTATATATTGCTGCCCATCAGATTTACAGTGTTATATATATATATATTTTTATAACTCGGACAACTCCTTTAAGCCTAAAGCTTCAAGCACATGGCCATGTCTGTATTTCAGTCCTCAAAATAATTGATCTGCAAAACACGGATACACAAAAATGTGGGAAGCACACAAATAAAATAAAAATACAGTAGTGTGCAAGTGGGAAACTTTTCTTTTCACACATAAAAACGGAAGACACACAGAGAGCAAAAAACACTCAAAACAAAAATCCGTGTCATGGATGAAAGCCCTTTTTTTGCAGTCAGAAAATGGACATGGATGTGTTAATGAGGCCTAATTCTGCATTGTGTCATTCCTTCCAGAAATTTATGAATAAATGGACAGCTGGGTGCTAGCATTCACCTTGTCAAACTGGCAAATGCTGTCAGCACTGACTGAGCCATGTCAGGCTCTGTAGGCAAATGCTCCCAGATTCAAAAACTTCCAGACGGAATAACAGAGCAACATCACAATGTAGAGTTTCTTGATGCTCCAGAATGGTTGTTTTTATATTGACTATATATTATGCATTGTGCTTGTGAGATTTTAAAAGAAAACACATTTTAAACAAATTGCTGCACTATGAAACTGGAACAAGCAACATGGCACAACTGTGGAAAGTGAATGTGACACACGAAAGTCCTGTGCCACCATCAGTATACTTACCTACAGAGTCAGCAACAATACAGTCTGTTACAATACCAACTGTATCACACTTACCCTCCAGAGGTAGGCGCTGATGATTTTGGTTTAGGTACACTAGGAGAGATTGCCCTCTTTATAGTGGATGTAGGCGTTAACGATACATTCTCCCTATCTGTCTCCCGTTTTTCTTTTTTCTCTACCTAATAAAAGAAAATGAAAATGTTAGCTCCTTAAGCTCCTTTTCCATCACATACAGGAGATCCACTCTCCTATGTGTTGTTATCTATGTATACACACACAGGGAATGCTAACAATCACTGATAACACCTCCCTCGAGTACAACTGAAAGAGGAGCGATATAAATTAGTTTTACTGAATCTTAGATCACTCTGCTCAGATTCTCCTTCTCCTAACATGGGCCAGTTTCAGACAAGCGTGTCCTGTGTGGAAATCACGCTCCACGTGTAAGAGTTAGGCCTCATGCACACGACCGTTGTTTTGGTCCGCATCAGAGCCACAGTTTTTACAGCTTGGATGCGGACCCATTTACTTCAATGAGGCCGCAAAAGATGCGGGCAGTACTCCGTGTTCTGTCCGCATCCGTTGCGTGGTCCGCAAAAAAAATATAATATGTCCTATTCTTGTCCGTTTTGCGGACAAGAATAGCCAGTTATATCAATAGCGGCCCGTGCCATTACGCAAATTGCGGAACGCACACGGATTTCTTCAGTGTTTTGCGGATCGTGTGCATCTGATATGGACACTGCTCATTTCTCAGGAGCGCATGGCATTATAATGATTTATAATGCTGTGTCTCTCTGCCTGACCTGCATATACCGAATTATACTGGCATAAAATGACAATTCTGGCATTGGTGTTTTTTTTTTTTTTTTTTTTTCAGTGTTCACCATGCTGGTTAAATAATGAATGACTGCATTCGTGGGGTGACGATCAGAGGACAGAAGGAGCTTCCTCCCTTTGTCTACGCTCTCAGATGCTGATCTCTATTGACCGCATCATCTGAGGGATTAAACTACTAGGATCGGAGTTGTCTCTCAGAGTGAGAGCCGGGTGTCAGCTGTATGATACACCTCGTACCCACTAATGATGGTGTGGGTTTAGCTGCTCCTATTACAGCACACAGTGTTAACTACCAGCGCTCTGTGATGTCACTAAGTGGGAAGTAGTTAAAAGGCTTCTTAAAGCATAGCCATTGCCAAATGAAATCTTATTTTTTTATTATTAAGACCACTTGTATTGTCATATTCTTTACCACTGAGAGAATTTGCACTGTTAAATAAAAAAGGTTTAGAAAGGCTCATATGTTTCGGTGGCGGACTAGAGCAACATGATATAACTAATTTATACAAAGATGATGTTGTAAACTCAGAACGCTGGATAACAATGAAGGAGGATACACCATAATTCTCTCTTAACTTACACCAAAATCTGGTGTACGTTTTTTCTTGCTTGTGTCATTGGGGGACACAGAACCGTGGGTATAGCTGCTGCTGCCACTAGGAGGCGACACTAGGCTGAAAACTGTTGGCTCCTCCTCCGCCGGCTATATCCCTTCCAGCTCGGAGAGAGAAATCAGTTTTTAGCTTAGAGTCGTAGGAGGCACACCTCCCTGCTTGCAGGGTAGCTTTATTTTTATTTTTTTTTCCCTTTCTGGTGGCGATTACCTCCATCAGAAGAGTTTCGGAAATAGCGGCCCTCTCATGTAAGGAACCCTTTTTGGTGTTTCATCAAGACAAGGTAGTCCTTCGCGCGGTACCCACATTCTTGCCAAAAGTAGTATCGGCCTTCCATTTGAACGAGGATATTGTCCTTCCATCATTCTGTCCTCACCCGACGCACCCCAAGGAACGGGTACTCCATCTGCTTGATGTGGTGAGGGCGCTGAAGATATATTTGTCGGTCTCGAGCTCTTTTCGCCGCACAGACTCCCTGTTGGTAATCCCGGAAGGTCCGCGGACGGGCGAAGGTGACAATCGCCAAATGGATTTGTCTGGCAATTACCGAATCATATCGGTCCCGAGGTAGGGCTCCACCCAGACGGTGAGGGCACATTCAACCAGGGCGGTCGGGGCTTCCTGGGCGCACCGCCATCATTCTTCAGCTTCACAGTTGTGCAAGGCTGCGACTTGGTCCTCCTTGCACACATTCACAAAGTTTTATCGGGTGCATACCTTTGCATCTGGGGATGCCGCGCTGGACCGCATGGTCTTGCAGGCAGCAGTCTCCTGAAATATGGTTTAGCAGGGGCGTCATCCATGGGGGGTGTTATTTTCGCCCTGTGGACTGCTTTAGGACGTCCCACGGTTCTGTGTCCCCCAATGACACAAGCAAGAAAACGAGATTTTTTATGAACTTACCTGTAAAATCTCTTTCTTGCTTAGTTCATTGGGGGACACAGCTCCCACCCATTTTTTCTGTTGTTTAAAGTACCACTGGTGTCTGGTGGTTATGTGCCGGTCAGGTCATCCGAGGAGGATGGGTCCTAGGGCATTTATAAAGTTCTGTTTCATTTTTGGGATTTCAGTTAATTTTCTTTCGGCTTCTCCTACTGCTTGAGCACAAACTGATTTCTCTCTCCGAGCTGGAAGGGATATAGCCGGCGGAGAAGGAGCCAACAGTTTTCAGCCTAGTGTCGCCTCCTAGTGGCAGCAGCAGTTATACCCACGGTTCTGTGTCCCCCAATGAACTAAGCAAGAAAGAGATTTTACAGGTAAGTTCATAAAAAATCTCGTTTTACCATATTTATTATGTGTTTCAAACACTTTGTTTCTCACTTGACAAGGGGTCATGGAAAGAGATATACCAGTGTGCACAAAAAATGACACCAAAATTTCAGAACACAGTATTGTGCACTGCCAACCAATAGATGGTGTTTACTCAGGTGAGTGTTTAAAAACAAGTTTAAACTAACTGATCATCCAGACACTTTGAGAAAGTTTACACTTTCTAAATATTAGACTTGATTAGTAAATCTTCTCCAAAGGCTCACGTTAAACTAATCCTGTCTAATTTGTAGACAGAGTAAAAATAGACAGACAGTCTGTCCCAATGGACCAAATTCTGTCTCAAAACCAAAAATGTGCCCCAATGTGCCATAATTCTGTAGCCAAAAACTTTACACCACCTCTAAATTGGTCTAATTTGCTCCACTTTTACATGCCACAATTGTGGATTTCAGCTTCATAGATGTATCTAAAAGGTGGACAAAAGCTGGTCATGTCCACTGTCTAGTTTAAAACGAGTGTCTAAAATGGGTGCACCAGAATTTTGGTGCAAACAATGGCAAGAAACTGGAGCACTTATAGTAAATCTGGGCCAATATGGTTTTAAAGAGTTTTAGTTTCAGTGACTAATAATTTAAACTCCCATTGGTATCGTGTTTAAATAAAATACTGAGCTCTACCAGTTTAGAATACGCTGCATAATATAGTATACTTACACTGCTGGTTCCTCCAAAGTGTGTGGTCCTTCGCCTTGCTATTGCCTCTGGTGTGGTGAAAAAATGTCTTGCCTTCTCTGAACTTTTGCTGATTGGGGTCTTGGAAAGCTGGGGACTTATGGGGCTGCAAGATGCTGAACGAGGACAAATGGGGATAACTAGGGTGTTTTTTAAAGAAAAAATGTAGTTGGAGGTGCGAATAAGAAAATGCCAGAAGCAGGAAGCAATGGAAGAAAAAAAGAAGAGAAGAAAAGTAGCCCATTAATACCAGCAAGGGATAAGTCCACACCAAAACCATCGCTGTAGGCTGTAAATGAAGTGCTGCAGTTTATGAGAAATCTACATCCAACAGAACCAAAGCCATACTTGATCTGCGTGTTCCCTGGGATCACTCCCCTGAACATCAGCAAGTTCTGGGGAGTGAAAAAGTACTGGTATGTTAGCCAGTGATGGTTTTGGAGTTGTCTAAAGCAGAAATCCTATAATCCCATAATGATTTTGGAATAACAAAAGACACAATTTTAGAATTCCATGCATAAAAGAAAAACCTCTACAGGCCCATGCACCATAAAGCAAATAAGCCACAAAGGCAGAATGTTTCAGAAGAGATATCTACAAGCAAAGCTTGGGCAAGAAGAAAGCGTTAGAAAAAAGAAGACAATAGATGAATGAGATATATATATATATATATATACACACAATTAGATAAACTAATTTTTTCAAATATGTTTATATAGGAGTCAAATGTGTACAGGTAAAGTAATATTTATAACGGAAGGATATAAGAAGTAATAATAATCCAAATATAAAAAAAAAGTGTTTTCGGCTATTACAATCTGTATTCATTGGGTTGTGAATAAGGATTGTAATAGGTACAAACACGAAAGCACTACTTTTTAATATGGATACACACCTCAATATCCTTTAGCCATTTATTAAACAAAAGGTTAGTTTTAACTAATCAATAGTTAAAGGGGTTGTCTAACCTCAATAATCACCTTTTAATCACTTACTTGTGGTCCTAGGAAGGCTTCTCTAATGTACATCAATTATCATCATGCCTCTGTCTCCCTGATTTCTTCTTCTTACATCCCCAAATACCATGCTGGTTTCTAGGGGTTACAGCCACTGCTGCAATGTTCTGAGTAGTGGCCGCGTAGGCGCACACATATACTATCCTCCGGCTGCTGCTTTAGCTGGGTTACACAGGAGCAAGCGCACACAAACTCTTGCGCATTCACTCCCGGCCTCAGCTACCTTGTCTGATCTTCCATACAAGCTTAGCACAGCCACAGGGCATTCGCTACAGCCCTGTAGTTGTGCTATAAGTAGATACAGACATCGACATGATTACTGTGGGAGAGGGAAATACATCTGATATGCCATGAAGTTTTGGGATGGCATCGATAAGATGACAAGGCAGGAATTTGAACAATGATGGAACTGGACAATAACGGCATGGAGGGAGAACTTTTTCACATAACACAGAGCAGATCGTGAAAAACAACTTACCATTGGAAGTCACGATCTGCTCTGGAAAACCTGAGGCTGGTAATGATTCTACTACACTAGCAGCCTCGGGAGCCAGATTGCTGCTCCCTGCCCTGCCGGCTGAGCTTTCAGAAAAGAGACTGAGAGAAGTCAAATGAAACTCCTTCCTGACAGACGGATCCAATAAGATTTTACTTGTCCATAGAGTATGGTATTACACTAAATACAGTTGTCTGCAGCATTATTCTTCACTATAAAATTATCGAAATTCTAGGAAACCCATTAACGTCAGAGGGATTAGTCAAGATTTGTTTGGATCAACTGGAAAATGAAACCATCAACAATGGTTATGGCTCTGGTATAGACAGACACTAGTATGAAGCATTTTTTTTTTTTTCGGTGCTAAGCCCTAGATCTCATTCATGCGAGTCTTGGGGCCAGGATTATGAGGTGTTCACAATGGATAAACCTTTTAGCTGTTCCTGCAAAAATGAACTTTGAAAGCTATGGGAAGGAGCTTAAGGGAAGGATTCCATACAGTTGGGCAGGCAAAGGGACAGCCAATCAAGTAACCAGATATTAAAAGCTTGAATCCTTGCAAACCATTCCCAATCAGATGAGACATGCAAGAGTTGTATCATTAGGGTACTTTCACACTAGCGTTTTGGATTCCGTTTGTGAGATCCGTTTTAGGGCAATGTAAGTCAATGGGGACAGATCCATTTTCAATGACACAATATGGTGCATTTGAAAACGGATCCGTTCCCCATTGACTTTTAATGTAATTCAAAACAGATCCGTTTTGGACTTTGTAATCTTTCTTTTAACTAATGCAAACGGATCCGTTCTGAACGGATACAAACGTTTGCATTATAGGTGCAGATCCGTCTGTGCAAATAAACAGACGGATCTGCATCAACACAAGTGTGAAAGTACCCTAAGTAGACATGTCAACCTCCTTAATAATGGGGAATGCACAACCACAAACTAGATGCATACTTACAGCGCACCCACAATCCTGATGGGTTTAACAAATTACCTGCATCTCCCGACAGAGCAGCTGTGCTTTTACTTCTAGCCAAGTAAGAGTGTGTAGGCGTTAGTAGTCGGGACACTACAGTGGACTCCCATGGACTAAGTTGCGGTCGTCGGCCTGGTTGTCATAAACACAATATTAGACACATATATTTCCAGCAACTTGCCTGGGTAGAAGGCATATCGAGTGTTACTTGTGACCTATATTCATATCAGATGTCTCATTAGGAAAAGTCAGTTAATAACGTCGCAGAACATTTAGGTAAGATAATTGGTGTGATATTTAAAATTAATGCATTTTCTAATAGTAAGCCCTCAGGACAATCTAGCCTAGTTACCGTGTCCTCACACTCCCTAACATACTTTATAGTCAAGTTCCTTTCTTTCATTTATTACTGTACCTGTGGATCTACTAGACCACAAAAATATCATTTTCAGCCACTTCTTATGATGTTAAAGCATTGCTTGAACATTTAGATTTGCCTGGTTGTATGCCATATGCTGTATTCATGCGATACCTGCAGGAGTCTAGGGTGCTGTTCACAAATGACTCCTTTAGATTCCCCTTGCATACAATTCATAAATTGACTAAAGTGTCAAAAGTAAAGAAATAATTTACCCTTATTTATTGTCAACATCATTCCAGACTCCTTATTGATATTGGTCTTGGCAACACATGTACCTGAATCTTAATCCATTAGCGTCATAAACAATTTTTTGTTTTTTCATTTAAATTTTTTCTACCCCACCTTCCATGATTCATTTTGAAAGACTTTTTTTTAAAGGCTTGTTTGTAGCAGGACAAGTTTGATTTTTTAATGGCGTCATTTCATTTACTAGATCATGTAACTGGAAAATGGGGAAAAAATCCTTTGTGGGCTGAAACTGAAAAAGAAACAACTCTGCTACTGGTTTTTGAGTTTGCTTTTATGGAGCTCTCTGTGCGCTAAAACTAACATACTACTTTTATTGTGTGGGTCAGCACTTTTACAGTGATACCAAATTTGTATAGTTTTACTTATGCTTTACGGAAAAAATAAAAAAATCGCTTTGTGTCACAATATTTCTAGCTACAGAGCTGTGTGAGCGCTTGTTTTCTGCTGGGGGAGCTGTTGTTTTTATTGGTAACATTCTGGGAAACATGCAGATTTTGAAAATTTTTGTCAGGGAGCAAGACGATCAAAAAATGCCAATAAACACCATGCAGGATAAAAAACATTTATTTCAATAGTTTGATGCATGGATGATCAGATGACAGAGGGAGCCCCCTCCCTCAGACTAACCACTCAGATGCAGTAGTCACTATTGACTGTAGCAGCTGAGGGGTTAAATGACCGTGAACAGAGTTATCTACAATCCCGGTCACTGCAGGTGGTGTCAGCTACACAAACCGGCAGCTGCTGCAAATGGAGTGCTCAGCTCCTAAGCCCACTAGCCTTCCACCATTATGCTGCAAATGTACAGCAAATGCCACAAAGGTGTTAAAGGGAACCAGTCAGGAGATTCATGCTGCCTGACTCACTGGCAGCATTAAATCCCAACAGGCTCCTTCATTACAGACAGCAATGTTATAAAAATGAACTGGAAATTAGGAGAGGAGTCATGTCGTCTGGGTCTGGCAGATGGACAAGTCTCTTCCTCTTTGTGTTTAGGTAGAGACCTGACAATCAAGGCAGGCGAAGAGAAAGTGGCAGTGGGATACTCAGGAGGCTATCCTCTCTGTTCTTAGACAGTTTTTAAAACTCTGTGTGTTCTCTGCAATGGCATATGACTGTTTTCAGTATAAAACATAGCTGTCTGTAATGAGGTAACTAGTCAGGATCTGTGCTGCCCGTGGATCAAGTAGCATGAATCACTGATTGGTTCCCTTTAACCTCTTTGGGACCACCAATAGACTTTATCCATCTGGTTGGTCCATGTTTATCCCTGCAAGGACAGTCCTAAACATCCTTGCAAAGATGGCAGCTGCACGCTCAATGTGTAGGAGTGGGGAGCCCGTTCAGTGACAGTCGGTCCTCACATTTTTTTTTACTGTCCCTGCCTCCATCAGTTTATACACAGCACTCTATTGGTACTGCTTCCAGTGATCATGATCTCTGGGGGGGCCAGGTGACTGCACAAGCTGCTGAGTCTTAGCACTCCCAGATCAGCTCTGCAGTGAAGCTCAACAACTTTGAAGCTGCAATATGTCTGATTAAAGGGGATTAAATTCACAATTCTTGAACTGGTTATGATGTGAGTGGGGAGTACACAACAATGTTTTTGTTTTTATTTAAAGGCTATGTACACCTTTGGGGGCATTTAAAAAAATATTACTACATTGTACTCATCATGAGCTAAAATCATTTTTTCAGTTGGTCTTTATTAAAAATATGGAGTCTTTTTCTCTGTACAGAGTTGATGGACTACTTATTATCACTGCTCTCTGACCTCCTAAACACTCATTATAGCTCAGTTCTTATCTTACTAATAAGAATGTGGCTTAAATAAGTGTTTATGACCTCTCAGTAGTTTAGAGATAACGGTTATACCTGCACAAAGTCAAACTACCAGTCACACAGCTAGAATAACAGTTAACCCTTTGTGACAGAATGGCTCAATATTTTTAGCCCAAAATGAGCAATATGCAATCATAAAAAAAAATTGCCCATGAAGGTGTACCTAGCCTTTATAAACTAAGTAAAGAGGTTGGTCCATGTAAAATACGTTTGGTAAATGAATCCCAGCAACAGCAATGGTATTTAAAAGTAAATGCGATTCTTCTTTATTCGAATAAACATATTCTAATACACGTTTCGGCACACTGCCTTCATCAATGATGAAGGCAGTGTGCCGAAACGCGTATTAGAATAAGTTTATTCGAATAAAGAAGAATCGCATTTACTTTCAAATACCATTGCTGTTGCTGGGATTCATTTACCGGCTGTACGCGGAGAACGCTCCTTCCCGCAGCAACGCTATCCTGAACGAGTGCTGGCTGTTCCGGTTTCACATGTAAAATACGTTGACATTCTGCACTTATAGCACTATAACCAAAAATATGTAGGATCACTTTATAAGACGGGATCCTTGGCAGTTTTGATGCAGAAATTTCTGCAACTGTTCCTTCCATTTGAATGAGGTCGTGTCTGCTGCATGTGCATAGATTTCTGCAAACCCCATTCAGATAAATATTACAGTTGCAGGAATTTCTGCAGCAAATTCCCCAAGTGTGCGCATACCCTGCCAATAAACTACTCAGGGAATGGTACTCCACCCTAGTAAAGAGAGTATTTAATTCTATTCTATTTGTATGATTTATCAGGCTGATAAAATGCAGTAATAGTAGTAGTATTTAATGTACTGTAAATCCCACAACAAGCCAGCAAAACTAAAAAGGACAGGCAGACACACTGATCTCAGAAATATGTATGGTAGCATCCATAGATATTAGCACAATAAGCAAACGGTCATAAAACATGCATGCCAGATTAGGGAACATACATGTGATGACAATTTGCTTCCACAAATTAGAACACAAAATAATATTTTGTTGGCAGATGAAAGCAAGGTACAAAATGACAATGACGATTCACATCACACAACAAGTCATATATCCACAGAAGCTGTATATCAGAATCTGAATTTGTTTTTAGGAATTTCTGTTGTATCCTTTACACTGTGCGACCATGCCGGCCTTATGGGTGTGGGACCTGATGGCACAGATTACATCACTGATCCCGATTAAAAGTGGGCGCCATCAGGTATCTGAGATTTGTACTACTTGGGAAGGTAAGTCATTTGGGACACTGCTAGCAATGAAATTTGGGTACGGTATCCATGTATTGTTTGGCCATTATAAGGTAAGGGGTGGTATCAAGACACCATCCAACAAAAAGGCTGGCCCCGTGTGTTAGTATTTATACATCAATACATATTGAATTCAGTCATTTTACAGGGCATTAAGAACACACATCAATATGTCTGTATATTCGTTGTAACACTGTACCTCTGTCTGGAGTATTAAGTAATGTCGCAGATGATGTGGAGAGTCGCTTGTTAATAACTGGATCAACATGTTTCGAAAGGTTCATTGTTGATACTGACCTCCTGTCAGGATCTAAAACAAATGGAGATATTGCTAATTGGCAGCACACCCATACAATGTATTAGTATCCGTACACTGGCAGATGAACCCAAGACATGGTTGCTGCCTTTCAGCATGTAGAGCTCCAGTCACACCAGGATCTGCAGGGAGGACTAGAATAATATGGGCACTCCTGCTCCAACAACATGGCATTGAAACACACCACAGAAAACACTGTTTGCACACGGCACACCTAGGCTAGGAACAATAATGTGATGCCTACTCAGTGCTATAACTATACCGGTGCCGTGTGGGGATATTACATCAGAAAGTACAGCCTATGGACAGCCTGCAGCATTGCACCATCAACTTGCAGATTGGGGCATGACTTACTAATCGGTATTTGCCAATATACGTGGAAACATCCGTTCTGACAGAATAGCTATGCACATGTACAACAGGCTACTGCAAAAAAATAAAATAACATTGAGCTGAGTTTTATAAAAACAAGTCAATTGTTGGGCTAATTATTGGTAACAAATGTTAGTACGAACGCTTTTTCCTATTATTTGCCTGTGTAAAGGTACGGTCAATCACTCGATTGATGAGCGAAAGACTGGTTCATCGGGTAACTTGTTGTTTATGCAGCACATTATAACTCATGCTGTGTGAACAGCGATCTGGTGCCCAGAAACAATGAATCTATATGAGGACGAGCAACTGTAGTAGGCATCACTTGTCTCCATACAGTACAGGGGATTGCTGCATGTAAATGCAGCTCTCACCTCCACTGATGAGCAGGCAGTTATCGGGAAGGAACCATTACTTCCCAGTAAATGCCTGCTCAGTCGGCACATTATGTCTTTAGTTAGGGAGATTTATCAACAGGATTGCACTGCCTTCATTTTCCAAAAAAACCTTAGAAAGATAAGGGCTGAAATTGCACTATGTGGCTCTAACGTCAATGAACATGCAGCGCATAGTGGGGCATTTCTTTTGTCATGCAGGCACCTCCAGCACATGCATGTGTAAGGACTGTGTGTGTACAGGGTACATACACACAGCAATACCATGTGCATGGGCCCTAGGATCATGTTCACACATGCGGTTTCTATAAAAAAATATATATAATAAAAATTTTATATTAACATTTTGAACTTTTGAGTTATCCTACATAATGCTAGTTCCTGAAGTTATCAGGTGATAGTAGGTGGAATTAAAAAGGTGTATTCTAAATTTTCGCTTTATAAGACACACTTTTTACCCCTCAAAAGTGGGGAAAATTGGCAGTGCGTCTTATAAGGCATGCAGGAGGAGCATGGAGCAGTGAGTGTAGCGCTGCTAGCGCTGGCTGTACTCACTTCTCCCTTGTCTTCTCGTGAACTACGCTGCACTGTCCTGATTGTGTACAGCGTCAGAACATGAAGACCTGGGAATGGTAAATGCACCTCACTGTCCGGCGAGATGAGTCTATTTTGTTATTTTTGGTCTGATAGTGGAGTCTGACCTGAGGTCTGACATTTGAGTCTGATATGGGGTACTGGTTTCTGATGTAAAATATTATTTCTGATTTTCCTCCTCTAAAAGCTAGGCGTGTCTTATAAAGCGAAAAATACGGTAACTTCTAACTGTCATGAAGTACAATCAAGGACATAGTACAATCTAAGCTGCTGAAGTCTGTAATATGCCAGGGCTGAGACTTTGCACAGAAGGTACTTTCGGCAACCAGTGCAATCTGCAGAATGCTTTCATATTCTTGCTCCTATACTGGATAAGACAAATACACAGACAACACAACACAAGAAACTGAACACTGAAATACAAAGGAGAGTAGAAAACAAATAATTGCAACATGTCACATATAAGGAATCAATGCAGAGTGCCGCCATGTTATCTAATTAGAAGTTTGCCAGTGGATGCTACAGTTTTTTATGAATCTGCTGACAATAAAGGTTTTATGGTGGATTCTAGGCAGTCTCCTCCTAATGAAAGCAGGGACTGGACAGGTTGAAGCGGTTAATAATGGCTACTGTTAGATACTGATAAGCAGCAAAGAACCAAAAACTATGAGTTTTGGTCCTCTCAGCGGACATTCAACCAGATTTAGACAGACATGTAGACTTGCTACCACTCTTTCTGTAAACAGCTAAGATGTCTATACATACAGTGTTCACCTCGTATACATTAACACCACATTATGGGTAAGAAGACTCTGGGGTTGTTAGCTACCACGTTCTACATCACTCAGGTTAGATCACAAAGGCAAAGACTAAAGGAACAATCACATAACACAGTGGTTTAAGTACCACCTCTTCTGACACGACCCTTGGCTTGGAAATGGTATGCCAGGTCAGATAAATCGACATTGAATGATGAGTCAACAAAGTAACCTAAGGAACAGAACATGCAAAAGTGATGTAAAATAGAGAAACAAAAAAAGAAAGGATGCAAAAAAGATGGATTGAGAACTTCATGAATTTACAGCACCAAACATGTATTTTCACATACTTTAACGTTGTAAAGTCTACCATGAAGAAAGGAACCCTAACAGGCCGGTGAAGAAGACCAAGATGGACGTCAAACCAACAGAAGTCCTGGATTGTGTAAAGATGAAGTGCACATCTACAGGGCAAGTAGCTCACTGACATTTGGCACTCCTGACAACATTTTGATGTGATCCCTGAATAATCATCTCTGTCCTGTGACTAAATAATTCTATATCCATAAGATGGAAGGCGCTAGAGAGTATAACTGATACCAAACTACCAATTTGCTGTGCCCTGTCTCAAAGCAGCACATAGTTACATGGAAAGATCTTCCACCATTTTGTTTTACCTGAACTGCTGATACTTGTATTGGTCTGTAGAGCACCACCCCAAGACCATCTGTTATTTTTCCGCTTTGGTTTCTGACTTCTTTCCATTGTACGTTTTACCACTGCCTCATGTCGCTCCTTTAAAAGGAAAACAAAGGAGAGCATTACAGGGGAATTCCAGTTAATTAAAGTTATCCTATATCCACAAGATAGAGGATAACTATTAGATTGGTGGTTATCGTACTGCTATGACCCCCACTGATCATGGGAACTGGGAGGCCCCATAACCCACGGAGCGGCCAGTCGGGCATGCATGTGGCTTCTCCATTCATTTATATGGGAGTTCCTGAGATAACTAACCACTGAACTCGGCCATCTCCGAAACTCACATAGAAATAAATGGAGAGGCATTGTGCAGGTCTGACCAGCTCCGTTCACACCCCTTTAATGCTTCATCAAAATACTGATCTTGTATTACTTAATTATTATTTCTCTGCACAAACGTGACAAATTTTGCACCCCTCGAAGAAGTCAATCTGAATGAGAAGCAAGGTGACCTACTTTTTCTTCTTCCAGTTTCTGCCTCCGCTTCTCATCCACGGCAGCTCGCCTCCTTTCCTCTTTGAGCCTCTGTTCTTCTAGTTTCTTCTTTCGTTCTTCCAAGTGTTTCTCATAATGCTGCCTTGCTCTAATTTCTTTCTCTAACCACAGAGATTCTCTTGCAACTGACAATGAAAGAGAACATGAAAAGACGAGGACGTTCATCTACGTTACATTTGCTTCTAACACATTATGTAACATTACAAATGTTCCTCGCTAAAAACTGGTGTCATTATGTACGGTTCACCTGACTGATGCTGAATAAGCTGCTTATTGAAACTGACAGAAATGCCTCCTCACAACAAAATGCTACAAGGACTTCAGCTCTGTTTATTGCTGGGCAATGGCTAAAAAGGATGATGTAGAGGTTGTTGATTGGAACATAGCCGGAAGCCTTCAAGATCCTTTCTGCCATCTCTAGGCCATACTATGACATCAGTAATGTATGTTACAGCATGTTTTCAGAGCTGCACTCGGTTTCACACTGGACATCAGCTCAGTAGGTCAAATATTACAATCTTAGCATTTTCTTTACTACTGTTGGAGAAGAATAGATGTGAGGCAGTACCAATATACAGTGATCCCTCAAGATACAATGGCCTCAGGATGCAAATTTTAACATACATCTTTTCTGACCCATCATATGTTGAAACTAGACTCAACATACATTGCCTCAGACTCAGATCCAACCAATCAAGGCCACTCTGGTAAAATAGTTGTATTAATTGATAGTTAGCAGCTATTCCTGACTGTTATATGTAAGGACTTGTTTTATCTGTCTTAGTTATCTGCTTATTTTTCTTAAATCTTCATTTTCTCTGATCTTGGATGATATTTTGGGGCTTTGGAACCAATTACTCAACTTACAATGGTTTCAACATACACTGGTTGTCCTGGAACCAATTAATATTGTAACTTGAGGGACCACTGTATAATATTTCCCATGACTGAAATGGTATTCCATGTGAAGGAAAAAAAAAAAAAAACATGGAAGATATAGTAAATGCTCAAGCACATACTTTTTTCTGATGTCAACTGCAAAAAACAAGTCATATGTATAAACAATGTCATATTACCCAGTTAATAGTACTAAGTTCATATCTCTCTGACTACCAAGCATATTCTCTGATGACTAGGAAGCTCACAACTTTACTTTACACTTTTGTCTAATGATGTTACTCCAGTTTTTTGGGTCATGTCACCAATATTAACCCAAACCTGCTAGCTACACCCCCATTAGGAGATGACGGCTGTAAAATGACAATAATCCAAACATCAAACTATAAATCACACGGAGGAAGACATCATGATTTATTTCCTTGTTTTCTCTACATGGAGTACCCTACGGAGAGATGCCATGCCTAGAGAGATGCAATGCCTAGACACATAAGCGGAAACCATGGCTGTCAAGGTCACTTGGAGTCCTATTCTCCCTGGAGCTTAACAGGCAGAGCTTAGTGCCTCAGAAGATTCTGAGGAATCCTTGAGCTGCTGCACACATTTACCTCACATGCTACCCATGACCTGAGTTCATGCATGCGTGTCTGTGCCAATGAAGACTGGTTTATTAACAATAAGTAGATTTTTTAAACCGGTGAATTCTGTTGGTAAAAACACAAAATAATGTCCCAACAAAAGCTCAAATGAACGTATGTACACAGTAAAGATGAATGAACCTTTCATGATTTGGTTCATTTCAGGTTCGCTGAATTTCTCAAAAAATTTGGTTCGGAAACAAAACAAATCTACTGAAACTAAAAGTTAGAGGGAGGGAGGGTGAGAGAGGAGAAAGAGAGAGAGAGACTAGTATGGTACTCTGGGTTTCTCAGCAATATATATGCGTTGCCTGGGAGGTACTTTTTCTAATTAGTATGCATAATATGTGTGCAGAGTACTGTAGGCCAGGCAGTGCCCCTCTGGGTTTCTGGGAAATATATTCAAATTAGCTTTCCTAAGTCTATCTGATGCTATCAGATGTAAGATATGCGAATTTTCATATATTTTTCCAGAAATTCAGAGGAACGTTGCCTAGCCTACAATAGTCAACGAGTATATTAACTGGGCTATATAATGGAAATAGTACCCACCCAGAGATCCCCCAGGGCCATTTAAGCAGAAAAGCTAATGCTATCTGCTTTGCTGTAATAAAAGCCTTTTGTCCTGAAAGAGCTAGTTGCAGATGTATGGATGGCTTACCTATTGGCCTAGTTTTGCTACATAAGTATGTTTAAAAGGCTGAGCAATGACTGGAAGGATATGCTGTAGTTGTGAAACTGAATTACAGATGTTTTTTCACATGAGGATATCTCTTTGTCTGAAATGAATTGCAAAATATTTGGGGTTGTTAGAATTAAGTGAGTAAATCCATTTTGGGATTAATTTCAGATAAACCATAGAGAGAACCACAAAGCAATATTCAGCTGAAAGTGAAATAAGAGAACTAGAATATACCACCCATGATACACTTCCCTCAATGAGACTTGCAAGCTAGCTCTCTTTCCAGAAGGACAAGAGAAACAGAATGTCTCAAAAGAAAATTGCTTTGCTTGACTTTGCTTATTGGCCTGCCTGCCCGAGAGGCCTTGGTTGGGGTGCTATTTTTTTCTTATGGAGGGCGCCAAGTATAAATGAGGAGTATCGCAACCAATTCAATTTCCCCCTGGGCAACCAGCTCTTTCAGAACAAATGAAGATAGAGGTAGCTTTTCTTGTTAAGAGGCCTTGGGGGACCTCTGGGTGGGTACCATTTCTATCATGGAGACCAGTTAATATACATGATAACTAGTGTTGGCTAGGCAATGTTCCTCTGGGTTGCCTAGCCTGGCTTACATCTGCTGGCTTCAGACAGCCGTATGAAAGTTTTTGGGGAAATTCAGGGTGAATTCTGAGCCCGATTCACTCTTCCTTAGTACACAGAAATACATTTAAACTGCAAGTAAAATGCTATTCAATCCGTCAGGAGGACTTGGGAAAACAAAACACTAAAAAAAAAAAACTAGAACAACAACAATAAAAAAGACACCCCGTGGATCTGTTCAAGATAATTCCCAAGAAGGTATGAAAAAAAGGGTCAGAAAGTGTTAAAAAAATAAAAGAAGATAATCATTACTTATTCTCAATGGTTCCCCATCACTGCCATTCCAACTGTGCTTTATCCTAGCTGCTCTCCACTTTCTGGTCGTGCCTCCACACAATGCAGTCTTAGCAGCATGCTTTTTCTTATGTGTTGAGATGGGACCAGGCAGTGGAGAGCAACTGGCACTGAAGCAGCGTTGGAATGGCAGTGACACAGTATTATTATCTATGTCTAGGAATAAGAACGCTTCTATACGAATAGAGAAGTTGCAGTAAGAACAGTTAGAGCAGAAGAAGTTATCACAGTGAATTCATTGAGAGAGTTTTTAAATAAACATTATCCTTTGTATAACAAAGCTGTATATAATTGTTCAATTCACTTTCCTTATCAATTCCTCATGGTTTTCAAGATCTCTGCTTGCTTTCATTCAATATGTACCTTATTTTCTCCCAAGATCTGTTCTAGTCATGTGAAGGACACAAGTGGATAGCTTGTTGCAAGACACAGCTAACCCTTAGCAATGATAAATAGGTCTTGGGCAACACAGTTCAAACAACTTCTCCTGCATTATCCAGCATCCTTCTCAGGAGATGTCAATATGAGCAAGAGTGGGTCGGGTAGGGGTAAAAAAGCCAGGACTCTTCTCTGAAGAATGAATGTCTAGACCAGGGATGGGCAAACTCGGCCCTCCAGCTGTTGCAAAACTACAACTCCTAGCATGCAAGACTGCTTACAGCTATCAGCCTACAGCAGGGCATGGTGGGAATTGTAGTTTTACAACAGCTGGAGGGCCGAGTTTGCCCATCCCTGGTCTAGACCATAAAGCAGGGGTAATCAACTGGCAGACCGCGGTCCGAAACCGCAGTTGCCAGCTGTCAATACAGATGGAAGCGCTCATTGCTGGAGCGCAGGGAGCTGGGTCCTGTCACGCTCCGCTCAAAGCACTCCTCCCCTCCTTCAGGCCGGCGGAGCTCTGAATGGTGAAGCAGGAAGACTTCTCCCTGCTCCAGCATTCAGCCTGCAGGCACGGATCTCGCTGCAGGCCTGTGTGGGAGGAGCCTGCAGCCTGGTAATCTGCATACGCCCCGCCCACACACTGCTGCAGAGCGATTTGTGTCTGCAGGGAAGAGAGGAATGTGAGCTTCAGGAACGGGATAAGGTGAGTAGTTACTGTGTTTTGTTTTGTTTTTTTTTAACACAGAGGGGGCACAATGGGCATTTCTACTCTGGAGGGGGCACAATGTGCACTTCTACTTCGGAGGGGGCATAATGGGCATTTATTATGGAAGGGGTAAAATGGGCAATTTCTACTCTGGGGGGCACAATGGGCATTTCTACTATGGAGGGGGCACAGAGGGGATTATTACTGTGAAGGGGGAACAAAGAGGGCATTACACAGATAGGGCATTACTACTGTGAAAGGAGCACAGATAGGGCCTTACTACTGTGACGGGGCACTTAGGATATTCATACTCTGTGGGGAGGAACTAAGGAGTCATCGCAATGTGTCAGGGGCACTGAGGAGTATCATAATGTGTGGGGGCACCAAGGGATCACCCTGCTGAGAGGGTGCACTTAGGGGTATCATACTCTGTGGAACAGTAAAGGGATGTCATACTGTCTGAGAAGCATTAAAGGGACATCTTTATTGTTAAGGGGCACTGAAAGGACATTCTTATTGTTTGGTCGGCAGAATGGAGATTAGGTGGGCTTGGAGGTGTGGATTATTGTAAAAAAAAATATAAAAAAAAATGCAGCACTACACACCAATGGTGTTGTCCCTCCTTATATATTTTTTCATTTTGCAGCTCGGACCTTCATCCGATAGCAGACTCAGGTATGTACCCCTGCCCTAGAGGACGCTTTACAGTTTATTAGCATAGGGAACACACATTGTATCAGGTTATGATGACATTTATCACAGCAAACGTGGATATTTGAAATGCATTCCCCAAGACCTATTTAGCATTGTTAACACCTTATTATGCATGCCCCTTAATATTAATAAAATGAAAAAAAGACATGTCAGTGGTAATCCATAATCTGAGACTCACTACCAATTGCTGGATAGAAGCTGCTATGATGTGCTACTGGAATACAGTATATGGACAAAAGTGTTGGGACACCTACACATTACATTTACAGGAGCTTTTAGGACATCCCATTCTAAATCCATAGGCATTAATATAGACATGGTCCTCCTTCATAGCTAAAACAGCTTCCACTCTTCTGGGAAGGCTTTCTACAAGATTTTGGAATGTGTCTGTGGGCATTTTTTTGTCCATTCATCCAGAAGAGCAAATGTGAGATCAGACACTGATGATAGATGAGAGGGCCTGGCTCGCAATCTCCATTCTAGTTCATCGTAAAGGTGTTCCATGGGGTTGGGGTCAGGGTTCTGTGTGGACCAGACAAGCTCCTCCACACCTAACTTATCCAACCATGGCTATACGGACCTTGCTTTGTGCACAGGAACACAGTCTGGGACAAAAAGGGGTCTTTTCTAAACTGTTCCCACAAAGATGAATCATACAGTTGTCCAAAATGTCCTGGTATGCTGAAGCATTAAGATGTTCCTTCACTGGAACTAAAGGGCCTAAGCTAACACTTGAAAAACAACCCCATAGTAGGATCCCCCCTCCACCAAACTTTACAGTTGGCACAATGCAGTCAGGCAGGTAACAATCTCCTGGCATTCACCAAATACAGTGCCACACTCATCAGACTGTCAGATAGAAGTGACATACTAGAAATTAACTGTGTATAACGTACCCTACTTTCTGCAATATGATAAAACTTCAATCTTCAGTACAGATATAGAAAAGTGAACACATTTGCACTTTAAAGTGTCCAAACAGTTAGGTATGTAAGTAAGCAATATGTACATATGAATGCTGCACTATATTCTATTGAGCTACGTTGATCAGTTTCAATGTGAATTTCTTAAAACTTACTAATTTGTGCAACACCTAATAATTGCCTTATAAACACTGTCCCATCGCTGCTTCGGAAATATCTACACTATTTGTTTTACACTATGAAAATTCACTAAATATTCATACTCATCAGTTTCTCCCGTTCCTCTCGACGCTCTCTGGCCAGTCGTTGTCTTTCATCCACTTTCAGAGTGAGATGTGGTTCTGAAAAAAGTACAAAATGCCAAATGTTTTTAGTAAAAAGGCAGTCAAAATGCTGTGCTGCCCCACTGGTGATACATACACTGATCTCAGGCTCTGCACCTGATGTATGCGATTTCCACCCTCGGATTGAAAAATAAATGCGCGCATAGAAAGTACATTTCATGCCTGACAAGAAGTAAAAGCACCAACTTCCACCGGATTATAACCAATCCCAAACGTACACATAAACTTGCCTGATTTTCTACTACAGGCACAGTAGCTAAGAAATGCTCTATAATCCAATAATCCAGCCTATTTGATAATTGAATACCTACAAGGTTCTTAGAGTGCGGGAGGAAATCATTTGCATAGAGTTATATATAATTGATTATTAGGGTACTTTCACACTAGCGTTAAACTTTTCTGGCATTGAGTTCCGTCCTCGGGGCTCAATACCAGGAAAAAAAAGCTTCAGTTTTATCCTAATGCATTCTGAATGCAGAGAAATCTGTTCAGGATGCATCAGGATGTCTTCAGTTCAGTCACTGAACAACGTTTTGGCCGGAGATAATACCACAGCATGCTGGGGTATTATCTCCGTCCAAAATTCCGGAACACATGCCTGATCCGCAATTAATTTCCATTGCAATGCATTAGTCCCGGATCCAGCATTAAGAATACCGCAATGACGGATCCAGAATTCCGGTTGTGCAGACATCTAAAAATGTGAAAAAAAAATAAATACCGGATCCATTTTGCCGGATGACACGGAAAAACGGATCCGGTATTGCAATGCATTTTTTCACTGTTTAGGCATTTTTCAGACCTGATCAGTCTGAAAAATGGAACTGCCTGCCGAAATCAAACAACGCAAGTGTGAAAGTACCCTCACTTTCACACTTGCGTTATTCTTTTCCGTCATAGAGTTCCGTCAAAAGGGCTCTATGCCGGAAAAGAACTGATCAGGGATATCCCAATGCATTCTGAATGGATAGAAATCTGTTCAGTTTGCATCAGTATGACTTCCGTTCAGTCACTGTCAGGCGTTTTGGCCGGACATAATACCTCAGCATGCTGCGGTATTATGTCTGTCCAAAATGCCTGATCGGTCACCGGAATGCCGGCATTAATTTACATTGACTTACATTAGTGCGAAAAGACTGCAAGACGGATCCATCCATCCGCATGACAAGCGGAGAGACTGATCCGTTCTTGCAATGCATTTGTAGACGGATCCGTGTGGTTTGTACAGGATAATGCTTTTCAGGCCTTATTCGCAGCAGCCCATCGGAGCTCAGCTGTCTTTTCACCAGAACAGTCAATCATTTTCTTCTCTGCCAGTCAAGAAGTACTCTTTACAAAATGACAGTATATGTATATGCAGGCTTATTCAAAGAAACACAGGACCCTTTTTGCTGTCAATTTTTGGACCTTCCTGTTTCAGCAAAAAGTGGAGTAACACAGGATCAGCAAAAAACAGACAACTGCATGTTCTGACACCCACTACTGTAGCAGGAGAGGATGAGCACTTTACCTGAAGCCGTACTGAGGGTAAGGGAGGGACATAAAAATAAGTGTGTGGCATATTGTAGTTGGCTAATGGATATGATCCTAGGCGGGCATTGGATCAGTTGTAAAACATCATGTCTGATGAAGAGTGGGTCCATCTAATAGGGTGAGTTAATTCACAGAACAATAGGTACTACTAGCAAACAAAAAGTTGACACCATCACCCACTTCATGATACATAGATCAGTGTTTTGTGCAGCTATGGGTAAGCAGCTTATGGGACCAATATTCTTTGATGAGCACAGAGTTAAAGGGGTCGTCTCACCTTGAACATTGGTGGCATATCGCTAGGATATGCCACCAATGTTAGATAGGTGTGTGTCCCACCTCTGGGACCCGCACCTATCTCTAGAACAGAGCCCCCAAGTTCGGGAGAGCGCACTGTGCACACATGGCCGGCCGTTTTTCATTTCTATGGGAGCGCAGAAAATAGCCAAGTGATAAGAAATGAATTCAGAGTGCACCGCGCATGAGTGGCCACCGCTCTATTCACTTCCATGGAACTGTTGGAAATGAACGGACTGGAAGGCGGCTGTGCATGCGCGGTGTGCTCTCGTTCTCTTTAGGAGCTCTGTTCTAGAGATGCGAGTCCCAGCGATATGCCACCAATATTCCAAGGGAAACAACTCTTAACTAATCACTGGCATCAGTACTGTTGCTTTCAGCGAGAAGCGGTGACTTGTCATACAGTACATACGTCCCTGTGCAGAGTCATTCACAAAAGAACGTACAATAACATCACTGGCCTAGGAAATGCTGAAAGAAAGCCACGGCACTACTGTGGGCACTGTTGCCTTCTCAAAGAGCTAATAGTCCCGGGTGTCCAGAGGAAAGGGCTTTTTAAAAGAATTTTCCTATGGATAGGTCATCAGTATCTGATTGGTGGAGGTCAGACACCGGGAACCTCCGCTGATCAGCTGTTTGAGATGAGCTGTTCTCCCAGCTTTTCCTAGGCCAGTGATGACAAGTTCATCAGTCATATGTCCTAGGCGCAGCTCAGCCCCATGGAAGTCAATGGGGTTGAGTGCGATACCAAGTACATTTGCTATCAAATGTATGACGCTGTGCTGGGTAAGCTGCAAGAAGGCCGTGCCGCTCACAGGAGCGCAGTTGCCTTCTCAAACAGCTGATTGGCAGGGGTCCCAGGTGTCGGACCCCACTAATCAGATACTGATGACCTTTCCTGAAGATAGGTCCTCAGTTATAAACTTTTGGAAAAACCTTTTATCTGTTAAGTGGGTTTGGGTATGAAATTATGTGACTTTGGTGGCACAAAGAATGCAAATAAATACATTAAAACCAAGCATTCACTACAAGGTCTCAGAATTCTAAATATGTAACCTTTGTGACTTACACAATGTGTACTGTAGTGTACATATAATGGTTAACAACTATTTTTAAAGAAGAGTTGTCGCTATGAGGCAATATATTATAGAGCAGGACAAGCTGAGCAGAACTATATAATTTGTGGGAAAAGATTCTGTAAAACGTGTAATTTACTTCTAAGTTCATGGTTCACGGGGAAGATGTTATAAGTAACTGACAGCTATCTCCGTATACACACTTACACATAGAATGCTATCAATCACTGATGCCATCTCCCTGTGTACAGCTATCAGTGACTGACAGCTATCTATGTATATACACTTACACAGAGAATGCTATCAATCACTGATAACACCTCCCCCATGTACAGCTATCAGTGACTGACAGCTATCTCCGTATACACACTTACACAGAGAATGCTATCAATCACTGATAACACCTCCCCCGTGTACAGTTATCAGTGACTGACAGCTATCTCTGTATACACACTTACACATAGAATGCTATCAATCACTGATGCCATCTCCCTGTGTACAGCTATCAGTGACTGACAGCTATATATACACACTTACACAGAGAATGCTATCAATCACTGATAACACCTCCCCCATGTACAGCTATCAGTGACTGACAGCTATCTCCGTATACACACTTACACATAGAATGCTATCAATCACTGATAACACCTCCCCCGTGTACAGTTATCAGTGACTGGCAGCTTTCTATGTATACATACTTACACAGAGAATGCTATCAATCACTGATAACACCTCCCCTGTGTACAACTATCAGTGACTGACAGCTATCTCTGTATACACACTTACACAGAGAATGCTATCAATCACTGATAACACCTCCCCTATGTACATCTGTCGGTGACTGACAGCTATCTATGTATACACACTTACACAGAGAGGTCTATCAATCACTGATACCATCTCCTCTATGTACAACTATCAGTGACTAACTGCTATCTATGTATATACACTTACACAGAGAATGCTATCAATCACTGATAATACCTCCCCTGTGTACAACTATCAGTGACTGACAGCTATCTCTGTATACACATTTACACAGAGATTGCTATTAATCACTGATAACACCTCCCCCGTGTACAGCTATCAGTGACTGACAGCTATTTCCGCATACACACTTACACATAGAATGCTATCAATCACTGATGCCATCTCCCTGTGTACAGCTATCAGTGACTGACAGCTATCTATGTATATACACTTACACAGAGAATGTTATCAATCACTGATAACACCTCCCCTGTGTACAACTATCAGTAACTGACCGCTATCTATTTATACACACACAGAGAATGCTATCAATCACTAATAACACCTCCTCCATGTACAGTTATCAGTGACTAACAGCTATCTCTGTATACACACTTACACAGGGAATGCTATCAATTACTGATAACATCCCCCTTGTGTACAGCTATCAGTGACTGACAGCTATCTATGTATACACACTTACACAGAGAATGCTATCAATCACTAATAATACCTTCCCTGTGTACAGCTATCAGTGACTGACAGCTATCTCCGTATACACACTTACACAGAGAATGCTATCAATCACTAATAACACCTCCTCCCCCGTGTACAGCAATTAGTGACTGACAGCTATGTCCGTATACATACTTACACATAGAATGCTATCAATCACTGATAACACCTCCCCTGTGAACAGCTATTAGTGACTGACAGCTATCTATGTATACACACTTACACAGGGAATGCTATGAATCACTGATAACACCTCCCCTGTGTACAGTTATCAGTGACTGACAGAAATCTATGTATATACACTTACACAGAGAATGCTATCAATCACTGATAACACCTCCCCTGTGTACAGCTATCAGTGACTGACAGCTAGCTATGTATACACACTTACACAGAGAATGCTATCAATTACTGATGACACCTCCCCTGTGTACAACTATCAGTGACTGACAGCTATCTATGTATACACACTTACACAGAGAATGCTATCAATCACTGATGACACCTCCCCTGTGTACAACTATCAGTGACTGACAGCTATCTATGTATACACACTTACACAGAGAACGCTATCAATCATTGATAACACACCACCCCGCTCACCTCCTCTATAAAATGCTGCCTGCAAATTGCATTACATTTTGTGCTGACGGGTCATAAGGAAACCCATCTGCAGACAAAGTATTTTTATAGCACCATCTGAAAAGACAAATGTAACAGAAAAGTCCATAGAACAATCTATAAAAACACAATGAGACATGAATGCAACTCACCAGATTTTGAGAGAGCGTTGTCTTTTCTAGATTGGCTCAATGACGTTCTCTTCTCTTGGACTTTACTATGAGAACCATCAGGAGCTGAAAAACACAGTGGATCCATTAAACATAGTATACAAATTATTAGTGGCATCACTATAGGGGTTTGCAGAGATTGTAGTTCAATGAATGGTAGAAATGCAAGTCAGTTGGTTAATCCAGGTACAGCAGTTGAATATAACCCAAAGAGCTCTAAAGGATTGATAAAGATTTTTTAACAAAGGTCTAGAATGGTCCCTTGCCACTACCGTTCTAACACTTCTCAGTCCACTGCCCTCTACATCCTGGTTCCTCTCAACACAAACACAATGACTTGTTGTAGAGGTGACCCACAATGATTGGCTGCGTCGTAATTTCCGGTTTGCTAAAAGAAGTCAAGAGGAGGAGGGCAGGGGACCGAAAAGCATCAAAATGATAGTGGCAAGGAGTCATAAGTTACTTTGACTTACGGTATTATTTTACACCGTTCTTGAATTTTTTTTTTTATTGAATCTTATGGATAACTCCCCCTTTAAGACAGGAGGTAAAATCATCAAGTTCACAAATAAAAGGAAATACCAAAGTATTTTTAGTTATAATGTCCATGGAAATTTGTACACTAAAAGTATGGCATCACGGATAACCCCGACAACATTGCATACTGTGAGTAAAAAAAAACAGGCAGCACAAGCTAGTTTAGCATGTGTACATATTCAAGGAGCATTTTATACAAGTTGACAAAACAGGTACTGAACGGACCTTCTGTGGAGAGGAAGTGTCACAATCAGGGTGCGGTACACTGTAGTGACCTGATACTACCGTTCTAAGGTGAACTGAAAATGTATTTATTGCAGAACAAAATAGACGTGTCATGAACAGGAACACGGTTTGTCCTGTAATGCAGTGAGTAGAAAGTTGCTTTCTCTACACCTTATGTAGAGCCAAACCCATAGAGGCACAAACACAGACTTACTTTTTACACCAAGGCACAAAGGCTTCCTATATTTATCAGACCCAAGAAGCACGGCGGGTGAAACCTTTTAGAAGTCATAGATCAACTCAGAATCCTCACTTTTCATATTCATTTCTCTTGGATCCATAAGTCTACGATGACTTTACAGCTTTTTCGGTGTGAGTAGAGGCAATTCTGGTGAACCTTAGTATCATATTCAATTATGACATATCACATCAACACTGTATCACATTACATCAGTTGTTCCAAACTTCTTATGGTTGACACCCTCGTTGGTGTTCAGGCAGGAGGGTTATCCCTTAAAGGGGTTGTCCAATTTATATTTATTGATGACCTATCCTCAGGATAGGTCATCAATATCAGATCGGCGGGGGTGTCGGCTGTTTGAAGAGAAGGCGAGCGCCGTGCCAGCGCTGCCTCCTCTTCATTGTTTACCTACTCGCCGATGCATCTGCAGTGGTGAGCAGGTGTAATTACACCCAAGCCGTTCCATTCATTTCAATGTGACGGCTCGTTTCTATACAAGTGTATACTACAGAGCCGTCCCATTGAAATGAATGGAACGGCTTGGGTGTAATTACACCTGCTCACCACTGCAGATGCATCGGCGAGTAGGTAAACAATGAAGAGGAGGCAGCGCTGGCACGGCGCTCGCCTTCTCTTCAAACAGCCGACACCCCCGCCGATCTGATATTGATGACCTATCCTGAGGATAGGTCATCAATAAATATAAATTGGACAACCCCTTTAATAGTAGTGGAGAAAACCATGGCACTTATCCTCAACTGGGATATCGATATCATATAACTGGGATATGCCATCAATGTCAGATACGTGCGGGTCCCACCTCTGTGACACAATTCTGTCGTCAGAATAAGGTCCCCCCCGAATAGCAAGGAGAGCAGCGAATCAAGCGAGGCCACCTCTCCATTCACCGCTATGGGACAGCTGGAAATAGCCAAGCCAGCGCTATGTTCAGAGATCAGAGGGTAGCCACACATGAGTGGCTGCTCTCCCTACACTTTAGGAACCCTGTTCTGAAGATACGAGTGAGTCCTAGATGGGAATACCCCTTTAAATGAAAGCAAATTCTCCTTTAAAGGAGAATGATATCAGACACGCAAAATCTGAGCGTCATGGTTTTCTCTATTACATCAGTTGTGTGTCCTATAGAACCTGAGGGTGGAAGATCCCCTAACAATGGCTGGCCAAAGGTATACAAAAAGCTTGGCCTCATACCACATATGCCATCATTGAGAGTTTTTCTGCTCTGCATATCAGACAGCGAACCTTACAGAGTTGGTGTGACCATGTATTACAAGACGGTCCACTATTCTTTAGAAAAGGGGCAGTCTAGTACTACATTTTAGCCTCATGGAAAATGTGTAAGAATGGGATCTATGCTGTGAGCACAAGAACTAGCCTACCGTATGGTGTCACTGGACAGCATTTCGTAGCTCATCCCAGTTACATGGAAATAATGCAAGAAACCTCCCTGTCTCCCTTCTTTTTACCCACTCTTCTCCTTTTCACTTTCTTGTTGCTGCTTCTGCCTTTCTTCCAGCCTATACATCTATACATCCTGATATTCAACTTTGATGTTTTCCTGCTAGAGGTCATTATTTCATTGTAAACATATGATTGGTCCTGCCATATGCTGTTTCAGACAAGTACTTATAAACCTTAAAGGGAACCTGTCACATTGAACATGGTGTCTGAGCTGAAGGCAGTATGTTATAGAGCAGGAGGAGCTGAGCAGGTTGATATATAGTTTTAGGGGTAAATATTCAGTATAACCTGTATTGTATACATTTATATCCCTGGGCTTTAAAGTCAAGGAGACGGTCCTATCAGTGATTGACAGCCTTCCCTCTATGACAGTGTATACAGAGATAGCTGTCAATCACTGATAGGACCGCCTCCTGGACTTCAAAGACCACAAAGGGCAGGAATTTATATGAATGAAATACAGGTTATACTGAATCTTATTCCGCCGTCGTAGATCAGTTGTTTAAATAGGCCATAGCACTCCTTGGCCTTATTCAACTGATCGGTGGAGGTGGCAGGCCTAAGACCCCCGCCAATCAGATACTGATGACCTATCCTCAGAATGTTGTACTGGCGGAAAAGCCATTGATGTGCTTATTACTATCAATAAGAAGATTGTGCGTACGATACAGTAGTAACGTAAAAAGCATAACTGGACATAGGAATGTGTCCACAGATGAAATGTACTACACTATATAAATCCTGCTAAAATAGTTGGATACATTAACTGAACTACTAAGAAGACTTAAAACAAGCAGAGTGTGAACGCTTCACTGAACAGTGCTGGATATGAGATCTGAACCTTCACTAACCTGTGTTGGCTTTGGAGAATAATAATAGAAATTTGCTGTTAGCAACCAAGAGCTATGGGTAAGCGGGAAGCTCATCATTTCATTTTGTCCAAGAAGGTTTAGCAATGATGAATTAAAGGGCATCTATCAGCAGATTTGTATCTATGAATCTGGCTGACCTGTTACATGTGCACTTGGCAGCTGAAGGCATCTGTGTTGGTCCCATGTTCCTATAAGCCCGCATTGCTGAGAGCAATGAAGTTTTAATATATGTAAATGAGCCTCTAGGAGCAATGGGCTCAACTTTCTCTGCAACGGCAATGCCCATTGCTCCTAGAGGCACATATGAACATGAGACCAACACAGACAGGCTCAGACTGGCCCACCGGGGAGCCGGTGAAATCCTCGGTGGGCCTCTTGCCTGTTTGCCTATACTAGTCAGCGGCAACCCCAGCTGCCACACTGTTGTAATAAATAGCGCAGCAGTTACCATAGGCACAGTGTGAATGTAGAAAGCAGCCAGATGATCGTGCCTGTCATCCAGCTGCTTGTCCTCTTGTATAGCTGGCACAGTGCTGCGGTGCCGATCTTACTCAACTGTGGACCCACCTTCTGACCTCTGCTCTCACTATGTGCATCCGTCATCCAGCTGACACTGCACGCAAAGAGGGAGCGCTCCTGCTGCCCCTGTTCCAGAGCTGAGCAGAGCGCAGAAGTTCAGTATGGGAGAGTATGATGACAGGGCAGGAGAAGAGAAGCAGGAGGCCCTTTTTAAAATAAAGCTATAAAAGTGTGCTCAGCCAGGCCAGTCCACAAGTCCCTAAAATAATAGAAGAAAAGGTATTTACTGATTTAAAAAAATGCTTGCATTTTTTACTGTTCCCCTCTCTGAAAATTACAACTCCCAGCATGCCTTATCAGATGCAGAGAGTTGTAGTTTTCCTCACTGAAAAATGCCATACTCCTAGGCCTATTAACACCATGTATACCATGATAGAAGCTGCTGGCTGTGGCTTCTGCTGCTATATATGCTGCATTGAATGTAGCTAAGCCAGTGTTTCTCAAATAGGGGGGCGCGAGGCTCCGTAAAGGGGGGCTCCAGGTCACAGGAGATGAACGTTTCCACTGTGGAAGCGTTCATCTCCATAGTGATCTGTATCGCGGTCCTCTGGACAGCGATACAGATTGCTGTGCTGTGCGGCAGTGGAGGGAGAGGCGTCTCCCTCCCCTGCTCCTCTGATAGGCTGCGGGCCTTGTGCCGGCAGCCTATCAGAGCGGTTCAGGCGGCGCGATGACGTCATTGCGCCGCCTGAGCAGTGTGCAGAGCGGGACACAGGCTGGAAGAGGCCTGCATCCAGCACTTCCAGGGAGGTAAGTATTGGGGGGTTTAATGGAGCCTGCACATGATTGGGGAGGGGGTTAATGGAGCCTGCACATGATTGGGGGAGGGGGTTAATGTAGCCTGCACATGATTGGGGAGGGGGGTTAATGGAGCCTGCACATGATTGGGGGGAGGGGGTTAATGGAGCCTGCACATGATTTTGAGGGGGGGGGGGGGGAAGAGAGCCTGCACATGATTTGGGGGGAGGGGGGAAGCCTGGACCCTGCACGTGATTGGGGAGGGGGGTTAATGGAGCCTGCACATGATATGGGGGGGGTGTTAATGGCCCTCTCCTGTGGGGAGATTGGTGTACTTATAACAATTTTATAGACAAATGATACTATTTACAGTCGCGCGGGGGCGCGAAATGTTTTCTTCTTCCTAGGGGGGGCATGACAGAAAATAATTGAGAAGCACTGAGCTAAGCCATGAAAGGACACTGCGTGAAAAAGTGGACATGTCTCTTCTTGGGAGAGTTGCGGGTTTAACCCCTTCAGGACAGGGCAATTTTCAGTTTTTGTAATTTGTTTTTTTACTCCCAGCCCTCCCAGAGACACAACTGTTTTATTTTACATTCAGATAGCTGTATGAAGGCTTGTTTTTTGCGGGACAAGTTGTACTTTTTAACGGCACCATTTACAGTTGCATACAATGTAGTGGGAAACGAGAAAATGTTTTTTAAATGGTGTAGAATTATTTAAAAAAAAAAACACTGTTCTGCTACAGTTTTACGAGTTTTGTTTTTACATAATTTTCTATGCGGTAAAACTGACTTGTTACTTTCATTCTCTGGGTCAGTATGATTACATCTATACCACATATGTTTAGATTTAATACTGAAAAAACAAAACGTTGAAAAACGAATTTATTTCTTTGCATCGTCATGTTGGCACCAATAACCTTTTTGTTTTTATGTCTATGGAGCTTTCTTAAGGCTCATTTTTGGCTGGACAATCTAGTTTTTATTGATACCATGTTAGGGTGTATAACGGTTTGCTCACTTTTTATTCAATTTTTTGGTAACTTTTTTTTTTTTTTTACACTTTTTAATAATCCCCCTAGGGAACTTGAACAAGAAATTATTAGATTGCTTCTGACAGACTCCAATTCATTAGCATTGGAGTCTATCAGAGTTTCAGGCAGGGTCTTCATAGCAACTTAGCTACTGCATCCTTGGATCATTCAGAAGGAACGAGCACTATCTGGGTACCCTGATCCCCACTAGGATTTTGAGCTCCCAGATGTTGTAGTCACATTTGACCATGGCATCTGAGGAGCTAAATATGTGTGACTGACGTTATTGTCAATTGCATACATTAGCCCTCGGTGTCTGCTGTTTAAAACAGTAAGCACTTAGCTGCTATAGCGCCTGCTGCACTTGTGAGTGGGCGCCATCTTTAAATATCCAACTCACATTGTATGCTTACAGGGATTTTCTGAGACATTATAACTGATGACCTATACTGTGGATAGATAATCAGTATCTGACCGGTGGGGATCTGACACCCAGGACCTCTGCCGATCAGCTGTGTAAGAAGACACCATCGCTCCTGTGAGCCCTTCCCTGTGCTTTTCCTAAGCCAGTGACAACACATTCACTTATCAAGTGGCCTAGGAGCAGCTCGGCTCCATAGAAGTCAATGGGGCCGAGCTGCGATACCAAGCACAGCCGCTATACAATTTACAGGACTGTGCTTGGTGAGCTGTGAGGAGGCCATGGTTAGGGCTGCTATAATTACTCAATGTAATCGATGCAAAAAAATCTTCGCAGATGCAGATTTGTTTAAACCACATGACCACGGAGCGTGGGGGACATGGATGGCAATAGCAAGGAGGGGCTGATGGTGCTGAGGGGGGGGGGAATGGATGGCATAGAAGGGCTGATGGCGCGGGGGGACATGGCATGGAGGGGCTCATCTGATGGCACTGGGGAACATGGTGGATGGCATGGAGGCACTGGGGAAGGGGACATGGCAATGGATGGCATGAAGGCACTGGTGGAGGGGGACATGGCAATGGATGGCATGGAGGCACTGGGGAGGAGGACATGGCAAAGGATGGCATGGAGGTGCAGACGGCACTGGGGGATTGGGGAACATGGTGGATGGCATGGAGGCACTGGGGGAGGGGGACATGGCAATGGATGGCATGGAGGCACTGGGGAGGAGGACATGGCAATGGATGGCATGGAGGCGCAGACGGCACTGGGGGATTGGGGAACATGGTGGATGGCATGGAGGCACTGGTGGAGGGGGACATGGCAACGGATGGCATGGAGGCACTGGGGAGGAGGACATGGCAATGGATGACATGGAGGGGCAGACGGCACTAGGGGATTGGGGAACATGGTGGATGGCATGGAGGCACTGGGGAAGGGGGACATGGCAATGTGGCATGGAGGCACTGGGGAAGAAGGACATGGCAATGGATGGCATGGAGGCACTGGGGAAGGGGGACATGGCAATGGATGGCATGCAGGGGCAGATGGAACTGGGGGACATGACATGGAGGGACTGATCTGATGGAACGGGGGGAGTGGGGGGCATGACATGGAGGGGCTGATCTGATGGAACTGGGGGAGTGGGCGACATGGCAAGGAGGGGCTGATCTGAACTTTTTAAAGGCACTGGGGGAGTGGGGGATATGGCAATTGGCAATGGATGGAAGAAATAAATATATTGTTTTTATAAAGCAATACATTATTTTAAGAAGGTTTTTCTTATTAGAGTACTCGATTAATCGTTGAAATAATCGATAGATTACTTGATTACTAAAATAATCGCTGCAGCCCTAGCTGTGGTGCTACGGCGATCACTGCTACTGCTGATTAGCGGGGGTCCGGGTGTCATATCCCCACCGATCAGATACTGATGACCTATCCACAGGATAAGGCCTCATGCACACGAACGTATTTTGGGTCCGCGTCCGAGCCGCATATTTTGCAGCTCGAGCGCAGACCCATTCACTTCAGTGGGGCCGCAAAATATGCGGACAGCACTCCGTGTGCTGTCCGCGTCCTTTGCTCCATTCCGTGGCCCCGCAAATAAAATATAGCATATCCTATTCTTGTTCGTTTTGCGGACAAGAATAGGCATTTCTACAATGGGCCACGTTCCGTTCCACAAATTGCTGAATAGAACGCGGAACAGCTTTCGTGTTTTGCGGATCCGCGGATTGCGGACCGCAAAACACCTACGGTCGTGTGCATGAGGCCCAAGTCATCAGTAGTAAAATGTTGGAAAAACCTTTTAAGTTTATTGGATTGATAAACACCCTATAGGGGTAGATACCTGGTAGTGTATGGCATATTCACTTCAATAAACTTATCCTTTTGAATATGCCAGCAAACATTTCCTTCACTTTGGTTATTGTTTAGGCTGGCTGGGGGACTGGGTGGTTCATCTAGGACATGGAATGTCCACGTGTGACTGCTGTCCAAACTACTGACTGTAAATAGCAGACAGTTATCAACTAAATGAGTTGCTTAATGGGAAACAATTTCATATAGTACAGTGCACAATACTGTTCTGTTTAGCATACTGTATTGTGTGCTAAAATGCATAAATTCATGTGCGCGAGACTGAAAAATTAACAAGTAATATCTCCAGCTCTAGGGTGGGCGCCCAAAATCAATTCCACTGGTGTGCCCTAGGACCTGAACACAGATGCCTTCAACTGCCAAGAGGACATACAACAGGTCAGCCAGTTTCATAGGTACAAATCTGCCGAGAGATACCCTTTAACAATACATGGAGTCATAAAAGCTATGTAAAAACAAATATCCCTGATTACCCTTGTGCTCTTTCACATCAGTGCTATTATTTCCATTCTTCTGTTCCATTATAGGAGAAGAAAAGCGGAAATAACAGAAGTGCCAGATTTGGCATATAATTGACAGGAACAAAGCCTAACAAATCAAATCTGGTTTCTGTTCGGGAGAACATTTTTCAGTGGAGAAAAAAGTCCTGCATATAGAACTTTTCTCTCCGCCATTTTTTTTTACAAACTCTGTGAGGAAGGTCCCAATTAGAACCTCCCATGCAGAAGTGAACATGCCCTAAAGAAAAAAACACTGATACCTTGTGACAATGGCATCTGCCAGGGCATGGGATATAAGAGCCACCAAGTGAACAGTCAGTTCCTGAAGTTGATGTTTCGGGACAAGGAAAAATGGACAAGCATGACAATCTGAGCAACTGTGAATACAGCCAGATGGTTATGGGTAGACAACTGTGTCATAGTATTTAAAAAAATGGCAGGTCTTGTGGGGTATTCATGGTATTCAGTGGTTACTACCTACTAAAAGTGATTAAGGAAAGTTTAACCGGTAAACTGGCAACAGGCTAATATCCAACACTAACTCCTCATCACTGCCTAAAGGTCTACAATGGGCATGTGGGCATCAAAACTGGGCCATGGAGCAATGGGAAAAGGTGGCCTGGTCCGATAAATCACATTTTCTTTTACATCATGTAGACAGCTGTCCATGTGTGCATTATTTACACAGGAAAGAGATGGCACCAGAAGTAAAATAGACAGAGACCATTTGATGCTCGTGACAACGTTCTGGGGAGAAATTTTGGGTCCTGGCATTCATGGGGATGCTACTTGGACATGTACCATCTACTTAAACATCTCTGCGCACCAAGTACACCCCTTCATAACAACTGTATGTCCTAAAGGCAGTAGCCTCACAGCAGGATAATGCGCCCTGCAACACTGCAAGAATTGTTCGGAAATGGTCTGCGGTCGGAACATAAAGTTCATAGTCTTGAACCTTTGTTCAGAGGAAAATGCATTGTACTCAGAGAAGCGGCAGTATTGATTGTGGGCACTGCCAGGTACAATTAATAAAAACAACTATAAAATAAGCAAACTAGATCAGTAATAACATTTTATGTAAGCAGCATGTACTACTCCTCATTCCAGTAGGTAAACAATCTTAGCTTTCCTTAATACCACTTCTCCACACTAGGGGGCAGCACATGATAGCTTTTTTTTAGGTTTTCCACAGACGTCCTCTCACCAGACAGAATATTCATGTGACAAACGCTCTTACCAGACCAATAACAATTAAGTACATTTCCTATTACCACACTAGTCACTGACAGTGCACATCATTATAGGCTCCATTAAAAGCAGTCTTGTAAAGCCGGTTACTATATAACCTGGTCTCTACAGACGTTTTATACTGGCAAGTTTATAGGCCTACATAGTCATCTATAGCCTGAGAAAAATGATCAGCCCAAGCAGCTTTAGATTGGGTAGTGGGATTATTCTCTGCTGCCTTGAGTCCTTTTATGAATGGACCTTAAAATATTGTAAGAACCTGTGCCCACTGGACGATTCCAAGGTATGCCAATGTATGAAGACACCAGTGTTGTCAAAGTAATGGGCAAGTGCAGAGGATATGGTTCCTCCTGTTAAATATTAAACCACTTCTAAGTAGTTTGCACTTATGGGCACAGGACAACTTGTAAATCTTCTGCGTCCGTCTTACCTATAGTTGATATTTTTGCCATCTGAAACCTGGGATTTGGGATATACATGAATAACACTCTAAAAAAATATGCTTTAAATTGGAAGCAACAGATTGGTATACCGGACAGTGAACATAATTTATAAAATTAAATATAGATCACACTATAAAGTTTCATTTATAGGCCTACGGTAGATTTCAGTAATTTTTTACGTCAGTCTCAGTTGTAAATAATGATGAATGAGCCGGGGTTTATGTCCCCACCTATACCACTTCCCTTGGCAAGGACAGAGCAAAAAAAGTTGCAATTGCATAGAAAAGTTACAAATCCTATGGATTTGCAACTTTTGTATGCCACAAGCAGGCAAAGTGGGAATAATACATTTCCCTCCTAATTTCATAAAATCCTAATCACTATTACATTTTTGTTTTTCACTCCCTGCCTTCCCAGAGCCATAACGTTTTTTCCTTTTTCATTCATATAGCCGTATGGGGCTTGTTCTTTGCAGGACAAGTTGTACTTTCTAATATTCAATACGATGTAGTGGGAAGCCGAAATAAAAATTCCAAATGGAATGGAATTGGAAAAAAAAATAATGCAATTCTGCCAATGGAGTGGTGCTGTGCATGGGACACATAGTGGACAGCCCTACAGAAGTTAATGAAGCCATGGTCACGCTCTTGTGATCAGTGGAGGTCAATGTGGTCGCACTCCCAGCAATCAATTTTCCTGTGGAAGGGTGATAAGTGAATTAAATGGGGAAAGCCATTTGCGGGTTAAACCACATTTTATGCTTTATATTGTTGTGCAGGATTTTCCATATCTTCCTTAAACAAACAGCTTTGTAGAAATCCAGCAGAGCTTGAGAAAAGTCTCGGGGGCAGTAATGGGAAGTTCAAATTATGGAGGATGCTAGATTGTTAGTAGAACGGAGAGCATGGGTAGGGTGGTAGACAGATGAGTCAGGAGATGTAGGGGGTGAAGCACTGTGGAGAACGTTGTGGCTGGAAGAAATGCTGCAGGTTAATAGTGGGAGGAACTGTGGGGGAAATTTATCAAGACTACAGTTTTCTATTCAAGTCTTGATCTTCTAGGCACCGGAGAAAGACGTGCCTAATTTATTAAGAGGCATGCCTCTTAATAAATTAGGAATTTCTCTGGTCTCCGTGCACCAGAAACTCACACCTATGTCAACTAGGGACTTGCATAGACTCGAGCTATAACTTACACCAGTTTCTAGTGAAAATTATAGTAAATACGGCTGCCGCAGAAGCTCCAGATCCCACTTTGCCCCGCCCTTTGCCACTGTGGAAAATTGTTAATCAGCTCAAAAGTTGCAAGTTATGGTACATTATGGCGTGTGACATAACTTATGACTTTTAAACGCCACAAAAGTTGCATCAAAGCATTTTTACTGTATATGTTCCCTAACTTTCTTGGTTACTTTCAAGATTCATTTCTAGGTTTAGGGTACCTTTAAAATGAAAGGTCGCTGCTAAAAAAAAAAAAAAATCAAATCGGGCAATGATCAGTAAAAAAAAAGAACACTTTACAGGATTATCATAGTTAACATTTCTCTAGGGATTTACCATAGCTGGGATTCTGTGAACTGTGTAACAAAGTCTAAATAAGGACTCATTCACACGACCGTCGTTTGGTTCCGCATCAGAGATGCATTTTTTTTTTACAGTACTCCATGCGCTGTCCGCATCCGTTGCTCTGTTCCGTGGCCGCGCAAAAAAAAATTATCAGTTTCGGGGACAAGAATAGGCATTTCTATAAAGGGCCGTCCGTTACGTTCCGCAAATTGCGGAAGGCACACGGGCGGCATCCGTGTTTTTCGGATCCGCAATTTGTGGACCGTAAAACAAGGCATGTTCGTGTGAACAAGCCTTAAGGCCCCATGCACAAGACTGTTTGTTTCCGCGTCCGTTCCTTTTTTTTTCACGGATAGGATGCTTCCCCATTCATTTCAATGTGTCCGTCAAAAAATGCGGATGGTCAACCGTTTTTGTTCCGCATCCGTGATTCGTGTTTTTATTCCGTCAAAAAAATAATGCATGTCCTATTTTTTTCACGTTTGCGGACAAGGATAGGCATTTTTACAATGGATCTGCCATAAAAATTGGATCCGTTTTTTTTGACGGACGCAAAATTTGCAGGAGCAGCGGACGCGGAGGCAGGCAACAGTTGTGTGCATGTAGCCTAAGTCACATTGGTTTAGAAAACAGAAAAGCCAAAGACACCGGAACGCTAATAAAGTCACAAATTTATTATTTTCTTTGTTAAAACATGCTTGTTTGCAACATTTTGGTCACACGTGGCCATTTTCAAGCCATTATCTCAATTATATACTGTATATTCAAATGGCGTAATTACGGTTTTCAACACATACACACAGACAAAATTGTTAGTACCCTTCCGTTAAAGAATGAAAAACCCACAATAGTCACTAAAATGACTTGAAACTGACAAAAGAAATAATAAATAAAAATTTACTGAAAACAAAACTAATGAAAATCAGAAATTGCTTTTGAATCGTGATTTAACTGATTCATTTATAAAACAAAGGGGTTATCCAATCCTATAAAAGCCCCCCCAAAATACCAGGCCCCCCACAGTGAATATACTTACCTAGCTCCCTGCCCCACACCTGGTCCCCGCACTGCGGCTGCTACTTTTCCCCGTGCGTGGATGAAAACATCCGGTGTCGGGGGGGGGGAGCAGCCAATGGCAGACGGGGATGGGGATAAGCCTCCCTAGCATCGCGGGTGACGCTAAGCCATTGGCTGCTCCCCCCGACACCGGATGATTTTATCGGAGCAGCAGTAGCAGTGTGGAGACCAGGAGCGACGCAGGGAGCGGGGACCCAGATAAGTATATTTAGTGTGGGGGGGGGGCATATTGGGAGCTTTATATAGGATTGGATAACCCTTTTAACTTAATATTTTGTTGCACAACTATATGAGGCAATCACTGCAATCAAGCAATTTCTGTACAAACAAACAGCTCCAGCTGTCTCAGGTTTGAAGGATGCCTTCTACAGCCTACATGTCTCAGCATCTTCCACAGATGTTGAACAGGATTAAGATCAGGGCTCCTAGAAGGCCACTTCAGAATAGCACAATGCTTTGTTCTTAGCCATTCTTGGATGTTTTAGCTGTGTGTTGGAGGACCCATGACCTGCGACAGAAACCAACCTTTCTGACACTGGACAACACAATTCACTTTAGAAAGCCTTGATAGTCTTCAGATTTTAATGTATCCTGCACAGGTTCAAGACACCCTGTGCCAGATGCTCAAAAGCAGGCCCAAAACATAACCAAGCCTCCTCCATGTTTCACAGTAGATACATTTGGGGTCATTTATCAAACTGATGTAAAGTAGAACTGGCTTAGTTGCCCAAAGCAACCAATCAGATTCCACATTTCATTTTCCAAAGAAGCTGTGAAAAATGAAAGGTGGAATCGGATTGGTTGCTATGAGCAACTAAGCCAGTTCTACTTTACACCAGTTTGATAAATGACCCCAAATGTTCTTTGCTTTGCATGCTTCATTTTTGCATCTTTGCACATACATCTGATGTGACTTACCAAAAAGCTGTACATTTTGTCTCATCTATTTAAAGGACATTCTCCCAGAAGCTTCGATTTTCAGTAAATTTTTATTTATTATTAATTACTTTTGTCAGTTTCAAGTTATTTCAGTGACCATTGTGGATTAAAGGCTACCTCGACGAACAATTTTGTCCATGTGTGTATATTCCCTATTGTGGGTTGAAGGGTCCAACAAATTTATCTACGTTTCAGATTTCCATGGCTAGATTGTTATTTCCACAATTACAAGTGAGAGGTATATCTACAATAGGGCACTTCACTAGATTAGCAGGATACGTGCAAAGCACATGGCGGTGGATGCCCTCTACCACTCAAACCATGGTTCCATGCTGCACAGCAGCCTGTATGTTCATTTGTGCACGGTCTGTACACAAATGCTATCTGTGCAGCATGAAACCTCGATCCATGCACATCCATGAACATACACACTCCAATTTACATACACTTGAAAGTATATTTTTCAATTTACTAAATAGCTATGGCAAGTGGTCGGCAGTCCAAGTTGAGCATGTGGGACATGGTGCACAGGGACACTACCTGCAATCATTGCGGGTTGAAACGGGTTAGGATCAATGCTCAGTCTACAGCACGTGATTCTGGAAGTGTCTGCTACAGAAGAAGTACACTAGGAGTGCAGCGCTCACCCGGTAAGGATATAAGACTCTTCACTATGGACAAGTTTAGAGGAAATAAATATAGCCAAATAACCCCTTTAAGTCAAATACTATGATACTAGAGTACAGATAAGGTCGCCATATTCCGGATAGACTTCTTGGGGCAATATGGATGAAGGGTTGAAATGGACTGTTCCAGCCACATGAAGAATACTTACAAGGACTCAGGAAAACGTGAACTCTGGACTGCATATGGCTACCATAAAGTTATTTGGGGTGGGGGTTGGGATGGGGGGGGGGGAGTTATTGCACTTGTATGCCTTTACTTACTTGTAAAACCAATAAAAATATCTGATTCAAAAAAACTTCCTGTTTGTGGCACATTAGTATATGTGAGGGGGGAAACTTTTCAAGATGGGTGGTTGTGACCATGGCGGCCATTTTGAAGTCGGCCATTTTGAAAACAACGGTGTGCTTGGTTTTAAGGTAACTTTATTCTTTCATGAGTTATTTACAAGTTGCTCTTTGTTTACAGCCATTGACATGTCGCCGAGGTTAACACGTGAGGAGCAGATAGAAATTGTGTTGATTTCAATGCAAGACATACGAGACCACCCATCTCCCATGCTACAGTTAGCAAACTGCTTGCTAAGTTTTGTGAAACTGGTTCAGTGTTGGATTTGCCAAAATGTGGACGCATGGCTGTCCTAGCTTCATTCAGCAAGAGCCCACAGCGTAGCACTCGCCACATGTCACTGGAGAGTGGCATTAGTTGAACATCCCTTCGGTGGATATTAGCTACTCACAAATGGCACGCTTACAAACTCCAGCTACTGCAGCATCTCAACGAGGATGACCCAGATCGGCGCACTGGAATGCAGAATGGGCAAAACAAAAATTGGAACAGGACCCTCAGTTTACGCAGAAGATTTTGTTCAGCGATGAGGCAAACTTTTATGTGAATGGTGAAGTTAACAAATAAAACCACAGCTATTGGTCTGACACTAAACCACATTGGATAGATCCCTCCAAGACTGTTCGAACAAAAAAATGTATGGTATGGTGTGGTATATGGGGTACTAAGATAGTGGGGCCATTCTTCATCAATGGAACCCTCAAGGCCACTGGATATGCGAAATTGCTACATGATGATGTGTTTCCCTCTTTATGCACTGAAGCTGGCACGTTCCCTGAGTTTTTCCAGCAGGTCTCCCGATCTGACCCCCTTAGACTTTTATCTTTGGGGTCATCTGAAGGCAGTTGTCTATGCTGTGAAGATACGAGATGTGCAGCACCTGAAACTACAGATACTGGAAGCCTGCCATTCCCATTTTATTAAGGTGTATCCATATAAATGGCCCACCCTGTACATAGTGCTAACTGTAACTGTTGAGGCACAGCTTTTCACCCTGCCTCTTCTCTCCCTGCATGGGTTATTCTAATAAATTTGCTGTTTAACATGTAAAGTGTATTAGGTGGAGCAGCTTTATAAAAACAGACACACAGTTTTGATACATGAGACACATTGCATAATCTATGGTAACAGTAGGTACATTATATATCTCCAATATCAGCTTCTTATATTAATGTTTATATAAGCTATGGTAACAGTGAATAAATTGTATATCCAGTGTCAGCTCCCAGTATTAGATATCTTTATAAACTATGGTAACAGTGGGTACATCTCCAGTATCTCCTTTGAGCAGTTTAATAAAAGGAAAGCCGAACTCCGACTGGTAGCTATGGGCATCACAAAATCACTTAGAGACAGACAGATTGCAATGTAATGCAAGTAAATACACACAGCGAATGAGCTGTTGCTATGATAACCATAATTCCACCATTATTCCTATTCAGTTAGCCAACGGATGTCATGTAACTCTGTTAACCGAATGCAGGAGGTCTCAAAGAGGTCAGCGGCGCTGGACTTTCTTGAAGTATAACTGTCGTTTATCTTTAATATTTTGTAGTGCAGGGAAAGGGGTGCTAAACATTTTTGAAGGGGCGTGGGGGGATCCAGTGGACATCACACCGAAACTTCAGTGACACCCTGTATGCGGTAGGACCATTTATTGCAAAGTGTACTGGTACCGCCGTGTACCCTAGGATAGATTTTATTAGGTAAGTGGGACTGGGACTGCTGGAAAGCCTAGCTGCACCTCTGCATTTTTGTAATATACCTTATTAAGGGTGTAAGTGCCTTATTTGCAAAGCTTTAATTGCAGATAGGCAGTAATAGTCTGGTCACATGTACAAAGGTACTCGGGCAGTGAGAAGAGACTGGAAGCCTCGCATGAAGACCGACTCTACTTAGCAACTATCAGAACATTGCTAGGCATACTCTTTACTCCCCGTTTTCTAGTACAAAGGAACATCTTTCACTAATAAATTATAAATCTCTTTACTTGAGGATCTTAAAATGAAACTGAAACAACAGTTACACTTAAAGGACCAGAGTCCTCCACACCAGCCAAGAAGAGCCTTCGGAGGGTAGAATGAATGCACTGCAAACGAAAATATTACTTCTATAAACAATGTAATGTCCAAAACGGCAGGAAAAAAAATCTGATGCTAAATGTTGTAAAGTCAATTATGACAGGACTTGGCGGCAAGAATGCACTGTATATGAAAGAAATGCTGAGCTCGTTACACAACAAATGGAAACCCAAGTCTCCGCGCATGCATTGCGAGTGGAGGGTAAATCACTGGATACAATCAGTGTAAGGCCCTATTCACACGTCCGCAATGTCGTCCGCATGTATTCCGCAATTCTGCGGAATACATGCGGACCCATTGACTGTGAATGGGGCATGGAACGATGCGGAGAGCACACACTGTGCTCTCCGCATCAGTTTTTGCGGAGCGCGCCGCCAATCTTACGGCCACAGCTCCGCAAAAAAGTAGAGCATGTCCTATTCTTGCCCGCAATTGCGGACAAGAATAGACATTTTTTATGGGGCTGCCGGCCGGGTGTGTTTATGGATCCGCAATTTGCGGATCCATAAACACAACGGACGTGTGAATAAGGCCTAACAGATATGGGGAGAGCAAACATAAAACCATAAAAATATACATAAAAACTACAAAGCAACATGTGGAAAGAGGTCCATGTCTCATGCCCCGTGAGGAATATCGTCCTGCAAACGCGTCCGCATTTTGTATTTTAAGGTGATCTATATAACGTAGCATGTGGATGTGTGAAACAGTCGTTCTCTACAGTCTGGCCTATATAAAGTAGCCTTATGATGTGTTTACATTGTGTTATATTCCTTGCATTTTAATAGTCAACAGTCCTGGAGGCATCACATGTGCCTTTGCAGTAAAATGCACAGGGCTATTAGGCCTTTCTTATAATGCCACTTTATGAACATGTTCTAAGAACCATATCTGATCCAAAAGAAACAAAAAGGAAAAATGCTGACAATATCATACCTATAAATGAATAAATTTGAGATAACAAAAGATGTGTTTTTTTTATACACAAATTATTATAGTCGGCAGGTCTAGAGCAGCATTAAGATACAGTCACTTAATGGACTCTTATGCCTCTAGTAATCTCTTGAATCTGCGCAAAAAATGTAGGTGCACTTACAGGAAGCAGAAAACAAATCCAAGACATGTCAATTTGCAGTGCAAGCCTTTCATTTCATTCACCATTCTATAGCACTGCCTACTGAGAAAAATATGCATGTTTTTATAAGACACTATTTAACTAAATAGTAGAGGTTGCAAAACTGTAAGCAAGTGGCCTGGCTACAATAGTTCAATATATTACTCTGCATATCTTTTATTATTGCGTTCTGTTGTCCCAGTGTCAACGTAAACTCCCCAAAAAATGTGGCCTGTCTGTCCCAGGAAGAAGTGCAGAGGCGTCTTAAAAAGATTAAAATAGACAAGTCACAGGGTCCAGATGGCATACATCCCTGTGTCCTAGGGGTTGTTCACCAATCCTGCGCATAGGTCACCCATATAAAACAGAGCCTGGAAACAATGGCCCAGTAAGTTTAACATCTGTCGTGGGTAAACTGTTTGAAGGTTTTCTAAGAGATGCTATCTCTGGAGTATCTCAATGAAAATAAGCAAATAATGCCATAACAGCATGGCTTCATAAGGGATCGTAACTAATTTAAATCAGTTTCTATGAGGAAGTTCTAGACTTGACTAAGGTGGGTCAATGGATGTCGTATATTTTGACTTCTTCAAAACATTTGACACTTTACCACATGAAAGGTTAGTATATAAAATGAGAATGGTTAGACTGGGGGAAAATGTATGTGGGTAAGTAACTGGCTCAGTGATAGAAAACAGATAGTGGTTAATAATGGTACACACTCCAATTGGGTCACTGTCACTAGTGGAGTACCTCAGGGGTCAGTATTGGGCCTTACTCTCTTTAATATATTTATTAATGATCTTGTAGAAGGTTTGCACAGTAAAAATATAAATTTTTGTAGATGACACTAAACTCTGCAAAGTAATTAACACGGAAGAGGATAGTATACTGCTACAGAGGGATCTGGATAGATTGGAGGCTTGGGCAGTGAAGTGCCAGATGAGGTGTAACATTGACAAATGTAAGGTTATGCACATGGGATGGAATAATGCAAGTCACCCATACATATTAAATGGTAAAACACTCGGTAACACTGACATGGAAAAGGATCTAGGAATTTTTTAACTGACAGTAAACTAAACTATAGAAATTAGTGCCAGGCAGCTACTGCCAAGGCCAATAAGATAATGGGTTGCATCAAAAGGGGCATAGATGCCCATGATGAGAAGATAGTCCTACCACTTTACAAATCACTAGTCAGACCACACATGGAGTACTGTGTACAGTTCTGGGCTCCTGTAAACAAGGCAGACATAGCAGAGCTGGAGAGGGTTCAAGGAAGGCAACTAAAGTAATAACTGGAATGGGGCAACTACAGTACCCTGAAAGGTTATCAAAATTAGGGTTATTCACTTTAGAAAAAAGACGACTGAGGGGAGATCTAATAACTATGTATAAATATATCAGGGGTCAGTACAGAGATCTCTCCCATCATCTATTTATCCCCAGGACCGTGACGAGAGGACATCCTCTGCGTCTGGAGGAAAGAAGGTTTGTACACAAACATAGAAGAGGATTCTTTACGGTAAGAGCAGTGAGACTATGGAACTCTCTGCCTGAGGAGGTGGTGATGGTGAGTACAATAAAGGAATTCAAGAGGGGACTGGATGTATTTCTGGAGTGTAATAATATTACAGACTATAGCTACTAGACAGGGGTCGTTGATCCAGGGAGTTATTCTGATTGCCTGATTGGAGTCAGGAAGGAATTAGGAAACTTGGCTTTAACCTCAGGAACGTTGTTTTTTTGCCTTCCTCTGGATCAACTTGCAGGATAACAGGCTGAACTGGATGGACAGATGTCTTTTTTCAGCCCATCAAACTTTGTTACTATGCATGTTTTGTAAGACACAGCCAGAGAATTCTTGCCCCAATACAGTCAGAAAACCTGATATAAACATCTGACCATTACTTAAAGGGGTATTCCAGTTTGAAGCATTTATCATCTACCCAGTGAATAGGTGATGAATGCTAGACAATAGGAGGACCAACCTTAATTGCAACCCCAAACGACTGCCATAACCACCGTGGTCCCCCATTCCCCCCCAAGGCTCCAAGACCACACCTAGGAAAAATTTAAATGCAGAAATAGCCGAGTACAGCACAGGACTATTATGTGGTTATTTAATATAAAGTCTAAGGGAATTACTTTGAAATGCAGTACCGTATTTTTCGCCCTAGAAGACGCACCGGCCCATAAGACGCACCTAGGTTTTTGAGGAGGAAAATAAGAAAAAAAAATATTTTGAACAAAAATGTGTGCCTTTTGGTGGGTTTTGAGCTAATGGTGTTATGGGGGATCTGTGGATGGCACAGTTATGGGGGGATCTGTCGATGGCACTGTAGTGGGGGCGTCTGTGGATGACACCGTTATGGAGATCTGTGGATGACGCTGCTATAGGTGGATTCAAGGGATGACACATGAATAGCATTTTATGCTATGTGTCATCCACAGACCCCCATAGCAGTGCCATCCACAAATTCCCATAACATCGCAATTCACTGAATGACCCCCAAAGGGTGGTGGGGGCAGGCATCTACAATACCGTAGTTCTGTAATTACAGCGGGCCCGATGCAGTCACTGTATTCTGCTACACCGGGCCCGTTAACTGTAGGAATCCTAACTGTGGGCATATGTATAGGTTTATTAAATCTTCTATATATCCTGTACTTACTATACTACTAACATCCCAGGCAAGAGGCAGGAAGCTGGACCGGCGGACGGGCACTGGCAGCGTAACTCACTATGTCACACGCCAGCTCCGCCCACTTTATGAATGAAGAAGGCGGAGCAGGCGCATTACGTAGTGAGTTACGTTGTCAGCGCCCGCCCGCCGGTCCAGCCTCCTCTCCTGCCTGGGACGTTAGTAGTATAGTAAGTAAAGGATATAGAAACGATTTAATAAACCTGTACATACGCCTACAGTTAGGATTCCTACAGTGAGCGGGCCCGGTGTAGCAGAATACAGTGACTACACTGGGCCCGCTGTCATTACATAACTGGATGCTGGCTTCTCCTCCCTCCCCCCTGCCCACTGATACACCCGCTGACCGCACTGCGCAGCATGCGGTCGGCGGTATACAAGTGTAAATGCCAGCATTCGTCCCATAAGACGCACTGCCTTCCCCCCCCCCACACTTTTGGGGGAGAAAAAGTGCGTCTTATATGGCGAAAAATACGGTATATACTGAACTTGAAACCTGCTGATTGTTGGAGGTTATGGAAACATCTGAAAATTAGCCACTTCTGCTAAGTCTTTGGTTTTTTTCGCTTGCACATTGTCTGGCAGTTCTTTGTCAGACAATCAAGTTTCTTGACCTGAGATTCCTAATTATTTGTAGGTCACAAGCCACACTGAATAGTAAAACTACAAAGGAACATTAAGGATATGATTGAATATCACTCTTGCCCTAGTGTTAGCTGCCAGTGATATGGTTTATGAGCTACCTGGTGCCACTAGAGCACAACAGCATCTGTGTATGCCAACATCTTGGGAGTCAAATGTAGAGGGCCTGAGAACCAGTCCTGACACTCTGGTAAGGGAACCAGGTTCTAGACTACCAACTATCATAGCCTTTTTAATGAAGCTACAAGGACACATGGGGAAGATTGGCCATACACTCTACAGGAAAATTTCCTGGTGGGCCGATGCCCAGGGGGCCAATAGAGCCCTACTCACTGCCGCCAGCTAGGTAAGTAATGATCTGTCGCTCCCAGTCTTTATTACCGCCAGGGTGTCAAGTAGTTATGTACCTGGACATCAGCTATAGTGGCCCTTTTGACTCCTGAATTCAGCTGTATTGCCATCTTGAGGCAACTGGAGTAGAAGGTTAGAACGGGACGGCTGGAGCTGGCCACCACAAGGGGCAGCTTCTGAGGAGGTATTTGGCTCCACTGGGGCAGTATTTTGTGCTGCAATATGGTAATGCTGGCCTCGCCTACGTGTATTAGCCCTGCCTGCTGCAATTGGGACCCACCTGCAACATGGGGTCACTTTTAGATTTTTTGACAGGTCCACTTTAATTTCCCAGTCTGCCCCTGCATGGATATGATTTGAAGAGGAAGTATGGCCGCTCCACTGAATTTTACTTATTTTGCAGCACTGCACACAGATTATATAAAAGGACATCACTCCATCACTGGAGATATGTCCCACTCCCTGGCCAATGCTAGATCTATGGTTGCAGAGCTGTACTTGCATTGCTAAGACAGCAGTGTCAGATTTTTATATATTACTTAAACTTGTCTAACATAATCATCCTCATTTCTCACCATACAAACACTGCTGTTTTCATCAAACCGGCTGGTGGGTCAAGAAACCTTTAGGGTACATTCAAACAAACGTGAAAAAAAAAAAGAAAATGGCTGTTAAAAATGACAAAACTGTTTTAATGGCCGATTTTTACAAGTGTTTTATGAAGCGCAGTCATTAAAAACGGCACCTTTCAATTGTATGGGGCCACTGGTCAGTAAAAACAGCCAAAATTGGGACATGTGAATAGCGGCAGTCAAAAAAAAAAAAAAAAGTCATGTGAATAGGCCGATTGTCTTCAATTGTTCTGAAAATGGCTGTGTGACGGCTGGTTTTCGCCATCGTGTTAATGTACTCCAGTAAAGGACTCATACTCCAAATTCTTTAGAATATATTATGGTGGAAGTATAAGAGATAGGCAGGGTATTGCTCTAACGCAGTGATGGCTAACCTCCGGCACTCCAGTTGTGGAGAAACTACGACTCCCAGCATGCTCCATTTAGTCATAGTTTTACCACAGCTGGAGTGCTGGAGATTAGCCATCACAGTCCTAAGAGAAAGCCATTGATGAGCTTATATCACCACCATATATGAAAAATCTGTACCCTCCAATCAAATACATCCTCCATCTACACAAATTTTGCATTGTCACACTTACTATCTTCATTTGAGATTAGGAAAAAAAGCTGGTACTGCAGTTGAGACCCGTTCATTTGGAAGTGAATGAGCTGCAATACCAGACACTGTCAAAGAAGAAGAAAGGCGCTGTTTTTGGAAATAAAGCAGACTGATTAATGTGGTTGAAAGACTCCTCTACCCCTTGTTTATATAGAAAATCTGTTTAAAGGAGTACTTCTTGCCTTATACAAATCTGAAGTGATGAGTACGAGCCACCCAAACACATAGGACAACTACACAAACTCTTGCCATAAGTGTCTTATGCTCTCAAGGATGGTTGAATGAGGGTGCAAACGCTGCCCACCAATTCTTCCGCTGTCACACGGGCCTAAGCAGATACCCTATGTAGTAGCAGATATAGAATCTAAGAGCATAGACCTTCTCCAGTGCCTGTTAAAGCTCCTTATAGATCTGCACTGGTGCAAGAATCAATCTATACCCAGCCAGCAGAGGAAATAGCTTGTGAGGATGAAGTCACCATCACGCTAGACAACCACATTTATCTCACTCCCGTCAGTGCACATCGCCCTAGAGAATTTCCGCTGCCATATGATAACAGACTCAGCCATGTGGAGCTAGATGAATGCAGAACATTTGTAGATACAAGGAAACAAAAACTATAAGAGAGCACAACGGATGCGATTCCTTTAGGAAAATTATAACAAAGCCAGACAAACACCTACTTGTGGAGAGTGCCTAATAGGTGTAAGGAGTCTTATGAGAAAAAGGTATGTTCACTGGACAATAAATTAAAGGGTTATTCTCACCTCAGACAATGGGGGCATATCGCTAGGACCCGCACCAAAATCAAGAACGGACCTCTGAAAGTGGTGGAGGGTGCACTGCGCATGTGCAACTGCCCTGCATTCATTTTCTATGGGGCCACCGAAAATAGCCAAGCACTGGCTCGGCTATTTCCTCCGGGCCCATAGAAGTGAATGGTAGGGGTGGCCGGTCATGCGCAGTGCGCTCCCATTGACTTCTACGGGGTGAGAACTTGGTGGTGACCGGCCCGGAGTCCTCCAGCCACCACTTTGAGGGGCCCCGTTCCTGATATAGGTGGGACAACACCCCAACAGTGGGATCTGCAACTATAAGACAATAAGGGCATATCACTAGCATTTTCTGAGATGAGACAACCCCTTAAAATGGGTAACACTGGTATACCCCATAACCACCATCTGTCGATAGCAACCACACTATACTGCTTATAGACCTATATATGCACAGGCGCTGCCTTCTCTGCTCTGTTTACCTGCTCACCACAGCAACTGCAGTGGTGAGCAGGTGTAATTACAAGTATGGTGTCCCTATTCACTTCTGTGGGATAGCGTCTTCCTATTCCCACAGAGCCGTCCCATAGAAATGAATAGGAATGCCATACTGGTCACCACTGCAATTGCTGCTTTCCCTTCAACCAGCTGATCGGCGGGGGTACCTGGAGTCAGATCCCTGGTGATCTGATATTGATGATCAATCCTAAGGATAGGTCATCAGTAGTAAAAAGCAGACAACCCTATTAGCTATGCAAGGACGTTCCTGCATGTCTTTTTAGAGTTAGCAGCTGCACAGTGATCTTGCAGCTACAAGAGTGGGGAGACTGCTCTCACTGACAGCAGCACTCTCAATAGAGAAGACAGGGATATTTTTTTTTTTGTCTATGTCATTGACTGTATGCTTCCTGCTCTAATCCTAGCGATCATGTGATTAGTTGGGGCCAGGTATTTGTATGAGCTGCTGGGCCTTAGCAGACCCACATCAGCTGTGCAGTGAGCCTTGTACAATGTCTCTGGGGGCTGTATTCAACTTGTAACTGGGGATAATGGGATAATATGGCAGCCCCAGTTACAGGAGCAATAAAAAAAATATCATGTTCAAATTCCCTCCAAAGGTCTTTTTTGACTCTATGGAGGGCGAGGGGAGTACAAAGTGTAAAAATATGAATAAATAAAATAAAGACAAAAAAAAAATGTAAAGTAAATTAAATAAAGAAATGAAATATGTGAAAAACAGACAAACCCCCCCCCCCCCCTTTTTTTTTTTTTTTTACATTTTTCTAGTTATAAAAAAAGAAAACATAAAAATGCTAAAATAAAAATAACACCCCATCTATCACCTAATAAAAGCTAAAAATTACTGAAGTGGAAAAAGAAAGTACCTAAAGGGTACATGTGCTAATAAAAAATCTGAAAATGTGTCTGGTCAGGAAGAGGGGGGTGAATGGTCTAGACTTGATTAGAGCAGTGATTGGTAAACATCATCACTTATTCCTAGGGGTATGTTTGAATGTGGTGTAAAAGCTGCACAGTTGTGTGCTGCAAATCCACGGTGGATGAGATTTTAAGAAACTTCATCCACATTCTGCAGGATAACAATCTGCAGAGTAAACTGACCTGCGGTGTGGATTTTATGCGGCAGATTTCCTCTGCTAATTTCAATGCATAGTGTAAACTCCATGTTAAATCTGCAGCTGACATTCCGCTTTGTGTGACCGTACCCTTACACTAGTTTACCGAAATCGTCCAATACAAAGCCAAATTTGTATACTTTCAGGGTTTGACTGTAAACAAGAACTTTTCCAATCACATATAGTTTGCAGAATACTGGACCGTCACATAGGTTTTGATTGCATAAAGCAAGCAAATCATCATAGCTTTTAGCTACAGAAGTCAGGAATAGATAACTTGATGAACATGCACAATATGTATACATATAGGGGCAAACACATAAAAAATAGTGCTGAAATATTTTAAAAAAAAAAAACTATTTGTGCTAAGATTTGAGACTTGTAGACTGGATTTGGCATACTTTAGATGTGCCCCCCATATGCTGCTGAAAAGACATTAGTAGCATAAAGAACAGTGGTGAAGAGCTGCCGGAACATAAGACCTCCACACTTCCCCTCATCAATGAGCAGGCTGCACACAGATCAAAGTCTATGTGCACCACCAGTGGCTGGTACGGCTATCTGAACGTGCTGGCACGCAGATCCTTCACTCTCCTCGATGTGAATGGACGCCTGGCAGATGGCCTGCTTTACTGCTTGTTTGCACAATACTGTTCTCTCCTTCCAGGAGGCCAAGGAATAGAGCATGATCAGTACCAATGGATTCCTCTGGTCGGGACATGTGCGAGCCAAAGAAACCATAGAAATAGAAATAAAAAGCAAGCACAAATTCAACCAGCATTGCCTGTAAAGAATAATATGGACCAGTGTTATATAGAAGGCTTTAGTAAAAAGGTGGAGGTATTTTGACATGGCCTTGCCAGCCATAAAAAAAAATAAAGAGATTTAACTGACTCTGAAAAGTCAAAAATTATTACGTCTTTCAGAGGGATGCAGCACTCTTGAAATTGCTAAGATGTTGGGGGGTGATTACAGAAGCATCAAACATTGTGTTGCCAATAGTCAACAGGGTTGCAAGAAACATGCGTGTTGAGAAAAAAAGATGCAAATTAACTGCAAAAGATTTGAGAAGAATCAAACGTGAAGCGACCGAGGAACCTATAATCCTCCAGTGATGTCATATTCCAGAACTACAACCTCCCTGGAGTGCCCAGAAGTACAAGGTATTCAGTGCTCAGAGACACGGACAAGGGAAGAAAGCCTGTAACCCGACCACCATTGTAGAAGAGACATAAATGAAAACGTCAAGACTGGGCCAAGAAATTTCAAATTTTTCAAAGGTTTTATGGACTCATGAGATGGGTGACTATTGACACTCCAGAAGGATGCACTCGTGGATGTGTAATGACCCGAAATGCCATTACCACTCTTTTGTACCTTGCTACCACTTGCTATGTGCAAAGACTGTGTCATCTAATGTCTGGTATATCATCATTAAATAAGGCCTCTTTTACACTTGTGTTCTGAGGATCAGGCGGGCATTTCCGTCCCACTGGATCCGTCAGAACGCAAGTCGCCTGAAAGAATTAGAAGACTGATCAGGATCTTGATCAGTCTTCGAAAGGCTTTGAGGTTACTATGGCAGCCAGGACGCTATTAAAGTCCTGGTTGCCATAGTAGTAGTGGGGAGCGGGAAAGCGGTATACTTACAGTCCGTGCGGCTCCCGGGGCGCTCCAGAATGACGTCAGAGCGCCCGATGCGCATGGATCACGTGATCCATGCGATCACGTGATCCATGCGCGTGGGGCGCCCTGACGTCACTCTGGAGCGCCCCGGGAGCTGCATGGGCGGTAAGTATACTGCTCCCCCGCTCCCCACTACACTTTACCATGCTGCGGTATTTTCTCCGGCCAAAAAACGTTCCGGTCTTGAACTGAAGACATCCTGATGCATCCTGAACGGATTTCTCTCCATTCAGAATGCATTGGGATAATACTGATCAGGATTTTTCCGGCATAGAGCCCCGGCGACGGAACTCTATGCCGGAAAACAAATACGCAAGTGTGAAAGAGCCCTAATGTGCATATATATTTCCTTATAAACTGCTGTTTACATGTAATGTGCCTGGTCTACCAGCAGAGGGCGGCAATCTGTGCAGAGCTAGTTTCTCTGGAGAGGAACCTTCTAGTTCCATTCCAGCCCTCTTTAGAGAGAGAGGAGTTTAGTTAGTCAGTCAGTCTAGCCTACCCCCTTCCTGGTGAGAGGTTGTGTGTCTACTTTGCTAGGCCCACAGGCCCTGCCTGTGAAGTGATACATGGATGCATGTCCCCTCCTGGGCTTGCATTGCCTCCCAAGCTAAGAGAGCTTGATGCCAGGAAGAGATTCCTAGGAAAAAAATAAGAGACAGACTACAGCTAACCTAAGTTCCAGCAGAAGAGGAAAAGTTCCTATTTAACCCAGCCAGGCATAGCAGAGCTGAGAGAGCTACCGCATAGCAAAGCTGACATTGTTGCAGAAGTATTTGCCTGCCAAAGTTAAGCCAATACCTGCTGATGACCAAGATAAAGTTTGGAAACTGTTTGGATTACCATTTATGCCAAGTAAAACTGTGTTCATTTGTTCAACGTTAATACAAAGTCTGGACTCCATTCATTCTACTTATTCATCACCCAGGTTTAACAACCCCTTTTAGCACTTGCTTCGGACTACATCACATCTGGGATCCAAAACGCTGCGCGCCAGCGCCCGAAGAGTTAATTTGCCATTTTTGTTTGCTATGGTGTAGCAGCTTTTTCATGCCCAAAGGCGCGAAACTAAAGAAACGCTCCCTCTGGAAGTGCGAAAACCTAGCCTGCCTACTGGGAGCAAGACTATTGTGTGCAGAGGCAAAAGGGAAGCTCCACCCCTGAAGCCCCTCCTTAATTTCCTAGCTGTACACGCACCAGCGAAAACAAGATGGCGCGGCCTCGACTGGATTGGATGAACATGTGCTGGGGAGACGAGCTACCGGAGGACAAGAGACCTGCATCGGACCTCAAGGTATCCCAGATTGTGAGGGGATCCAGTTCAGTGACACCAGCGTTCTGATGCGGCGGCCGAGTAGGCCGGAGTTTCCACTCCGCTGCCCCAGAAGATCTGGGAGCAAGACTACCTCAATCCCGTTGTGTCCCTTCAAGTTACAGCCCACGCCACCGATATGTGGGTTTATAGAAAGGCGGTGGAAAACTGAGTCATCTGATTGTTAGACCGACCTCTGCCTGGCGACCCTGAGTGGAGGATCGGAAGCATCCTTTGGTTCTCTGTTGAAAGAGGCAGCGGCTTTATTTAGGACGACAGGTCTGGAACGGAACTTTTTGTGAACCGGTGCTCTGTTAAGCGGCCGCACCTGCCCCAGACCCAGCACAGCTTGTACAAAGTGGAGCAGGTGGAGTACACCCCATGAAATCCACCAAAGTGCTGCTGGGGTGAACTTGCTGCAAAAGCCCTTGGTTCCAGCGTCTGCCCCGGAGGTCTGGCAGGAGGACCCATCTGCTGTGGGGAAGGTTGGATCCTTACAGGAGACTGCGGGAGGACTACTCCGCTACCGGGAGCGACCCAAGCCGGAGCAGTCACCGCTCATCCCGGGGTTGCCTCTACCTCCAACGTGCCAGGTGGGATGCGTGTCTACGACCATTATGTCCTTCCAGCCCAAGGTTGTGTATGAACTCCCTTGGAAAATGAGCGCCACTCAGGAAGACTATCTTCCAGCGCTAATACAGCCGGAAGGTCTGGACCCCATATGAGAGGTAGGAGCAGCCGCTCCGATTAAGCAAAAAATTGCCACCCAAGTGAAAACTGTGAGCACTCGGTCATTCCCGGATTCATCCACCATTCAATTGTGGAAGCGCTCATCTCCATTGTCATCTGTATCGGCGTCCTCAGGACAGCGATACAGATGGATGCTGCGGGGCAGGGGAGAGGCGTCTCCCTTCTCCGTTCCTCTGATAGGCTGCAGGCCAAGTGCCTGCAGCCTATCAGAGGCTGGTGCAGGCGGCGCGATGACGTCATTGTGCCCCCTGAGCCGTACAGCGCTGATGGAGGTAAGTGTATAAGTGTTTATTTTTTTATATGGTACTAGTTACTGCCACATGATTGGGGGGCATCTATGGGGCACTTCTTACTTGCACATTATTGGGGGGCATCTATGGGGGCACATCTTACTGGCATTATTGGGGGCACTGTGGGGGCACTTTTTACTGGCACATTATGGATGGCACTATCGGGGCACTTACTGGCACATGTTTGGGGGCATCTATGGGGGCACTTCTTACTGGCACATTATTGTGGGGCATCTATGGGGGCACACCTTACTGGCACATTATTGGGTGGCACTAAGGGGGCACCTACTAAGGCCCCAAAGAAGGGGTATTTTATATAGAGGGCTCGGTATAGGGGCATTTTATACTGGGACACATTATGGTGGGTACTATGGGCTCATTTATGGGAGGCAATAAGAAGGGGTATTTTATACTTGCAAATTATGGGGGACACTGATCTACTGGGGCACTATATATGGGGCATTTTATACTGGTACATTATGGGGGGCATTGGGAGGAAGGGGGGAGAGAGGCACTATGGGGGCATTTACTGGGAGCACTATTTAGGGGTATTTTATACTGGCACATTATGGGGAAATTAGCTCAACTGGGGGCATTAAAATGGGGTATTTTTTGCACTGGCACATTATAAGGAAAATTATTACTACTGGGGAGCATTATGATGGGCTTTATTACTACTAGGGGTCTATGGGGAACATGATTACTAGTATGGGCACTATGGGAGCATTATAACTTCTGGGGCACAGTGGGGACATGTTGGGGGCCCTGTAGGAGCACTATTACTACCGTGTGTGCTCTAGCAGAGAATTATTACTATTAGTGGGACTTTTGGGAGCACCTAAGCACAGTATGAGCTTAGCGCAATTATTTTTGGGGGACGTTATGTTTACACTATTAGTGTCAGGGGCACCATTTGCTGGGCACAGTTATTTTAGGGCACTGTGTGCCAATAATGATTGAAGATGGCATTATCTGTGTGGTACTAGTATTATCAGGGGGTTTATCAGTTTCTGCAGTATAATATTGGGGAGCACAGCGGCACAGTATTGGGGGTAGTAGGATGATTTGTTCAGAAGATGGGAGGATGATGGAAAATTTGTAAACTAAGATTTTTTTTTGTCAAACTGCAGAGACGAGAAATGGCTGGAAAATGGTGGTCTGGTCTGAAAGGAGAAGACGAGGAAAGAGAACATCTACATCAAAGGAGATGTCACTGGATTTAAGAGGTATGGGGCGCTGTATTACCCTGTATGTTCTGTAGTGATTGGGGGGGGGGGGGGTGTTTAGAATTTGGCCCACCCTGCCACATCCTGGCCCCAGACTTCAGGTCACATTGTGCGTGTTCTGAATTCTGGCGCCTCGCACCCATCTACTACATTATCTGTACTCAGAGTTATCAATGTGTTATCTGTGGTGTTACATATGAATGCAAGTGATATCTACTACATTATCTGTAAAAGGGGCACAATACTTGGCTTGCCCTGGGTGGTGGCCACCCACGCTATACAAGGTGGTGTCTGGAGCACTCCGGTCCGGCTACCACCAAGCGTGCTCCCCACAGAAGTTAATGGGAGCGCACCATGTATGACCAGTGGAACTGAACTGCCAATTAGTTCTATTTCTAACGGAAATAGCCGAGCCAGCATTTTTGGTGGCCCCATAGAAAATGAATGGAGGGCAGCTGCGCATGCGCAGTGCGCCTTCCAACACTTTCGGGGCTCCGTTTTTTATATAGGTACAGTTCACAGCGATATGCCTCCATTGTCTGTGATGGGAATACCCCTTTTTACACCTCTTAGACTGGGTGATTATAAGGAAAATGAATGGGAACAAGCGTTCAAAGGAATGCTCAAATGCGATAAATGTCCCTTATAAGGCTACAACCACACGGTAATCTTGTAATGAGCATGCAGTGTGGTCGTACCCCTATCGTGCCACTGATCAGTCGATAAACGTGCAAAGGCTTGTATGTCTGATCTTTTATCAGGATGGAAGATGTACAATTAATCGGCAGCACATTTCCCTGTGTAATATGTAGAATATTGTTTTGTGGCTATTCGGCGAAATGTCACTACAGCAGCAGTCCCACAAATACCGGAGTTGGTCCCGATCTCCGTTTCAACATTCAAATACAATACAGGGTAGTGGAGCCGCGCTTGCAACCAGGAACCAAGATATCAAAGTGCTCCACCGCAGCTCCGAATCTCGTTCTCCAAATGCACCACACCAAACCGCGATCACTTCAATGGCTCTCCCTCTAAAGGCAAACACCCGAATATAGTGTAGCACGCTCTGTTAATCGTAAAAAATCGCTTTATTATACTCACAGAATACAATGCTTGATACAGGCCTTACAGCATACCCGACCCGGGTTTCGCCATTAGCTTCCTCAGGGGTTACTGGTCCGTAGACAGTCAGTACAATATAAGTCACGGAAGACCTGCAGTATGTCATAAAGATAGGAGTGGAAACATGGTACATTCGCCTCTCATTCACCTCTAGGTAGAGAGGTGAATGTACCATGTACCCCCGAAGATGCTCCTTTTCCACTGCTGTTACATCTCCTATCTTCTTATCTTTCTGTATTTCCAGGAACTACTAACTCCAAGCAATCCTTAAACTGCAGTACATATGGCCTACCATATCAGCATCAAGTAGGTCAGGGGTAGTGAGGTATTGGGTTTGATAGTGTGTGGCTCTGGAATTAGCAGGTGGTTAATACACAATGTTGGCAATCAACTATTTGGCCACCTGGACTGAAGATATGTTATGAAGACAAATCTATATACTCTGGAGTGCTAAACTGCCTTAAAGGGGGTTGTGCCACAAAACATATACATTTTTAAAAACCGCACCTGGATCTAAATACTTTTGTTATTGCATGTAATAAAAATTTAGCATAACCACAGAGTTATTCAATAAAATGTATCTGTTTACCGCCACCTGCTGTTTATTTTCCTTATTTTGTCCGTCTCACTGATCTGGTCGATCGTGCCCCGTTTAAGGCTCCATTCACACGTCCGTGAAATGGGTTCGCATCCGTTCCGCAATTGTGCGGAACGGGCGCGGACCCGTTCAATCTCTATGGGGACGGAATGGATGCGGAGAGCACACTATGTGCTCTCCGCATCTGCATTTCCGGAGTGTGGCCCCGAACTTCCGGTCCGCAGCTCCGCAAAGAAATAGAGCATGTCCGATTCTTGTCCGCAGCTGCGGAAAAGAATAAGACTTCTCTATTTGTGCCGGCCATGTGCGGCGTTGGTGTTTTGCGGTCCGCAAAATTGCGGACATGTGAATAGACCTTAAATCTTCAACTGGCACTAGCTATACATTCTGTTAGAACTTGTGGCAGTTACAGGAGAGAGCTGCAGCAAAAAGGACATGCTCTCTCAGATGCCAGGCTGAAGATAATCTAGCAAAGCAGTGAATGGGGAGATCTCTGGATCCATGTGAGGTACAGGGCTGGTTCTAGCTTTGTTAGAGAGTGTCATGTTATATATGATGTCTGATTCTCATTTTTTACATCAATCATGGCATATCCCCTTTTAAGAGGAACTGCCACCAAAAATGCAGTACAGTCTGCAGACAGCATGTTATAGAGCAGGAAAAGCCAAGCAGATTGACGTAGTTTTGTAGGACAAAAAAATAAATAAAAATAATAATAAATATACAGTGAGGCCCATAAATATTAGGATATCAACGCAATTCTAACATTTTTGGCTCTATACACCACAATGGATTTGAAATTAAACAAACAAGATGTCCTTTGACTGCAGACTGTCAGCTTTAATTTTAGGGTATTTACATCCAAATCAATTGAACAGTGTAGGAATTACAACGGAGTGCATATGTGCCTCCCACTTAAGGGACCAAAAGTAATGGGACAATTGGCTTCTCAGCTGTTCCATGGCCAGGTGTGTGTTATTCCCTCATTATCCTAATTACAATGAGCAGATAAAAGGTCCAGAGTTCATTTCAAGTGTGCTATTTGCATTTGGAATCTGTTGCGGTCAACTGTCAAGATGAGATCCAAAGAGCTGTCACCATTAGTGAAGCAAGCCATCATTAGGCCGAAAAAACAAAACAAACCCATCAGAGAGATAGCAAAAACATTAGGTGTGGCCAAAACAACTGTTTGGAACATTCAACACCAAAAGACCCGGAAGACCACCGAATACAACTGTGGTGGATGACCGAAGAATTCTTTCCCTGGTGACGAAAACACCCTTTACAACAATTGGCCAGATCAAGAACACTCTCCAGGAGGTAGGTGTACGTGTGTCAAAGTCAACAATCAACAGAAGACTTCACCAGAGTAAATACAGAGGGTTCACCACAAGATGTAAACCATTGGTGAGCGTCAAAAACAGGAAGGCCAGATTAGAGTTTGCCAAAAGACATCTAAAAAAGCCTTCACAGTTCTGGAACAACATCCTATGGACAGATTAGACCAAGATCAACTTGTACCAGAGTGATGGGAAGAGAAGAGTATGGAGAAGGAAAGGAACTGCTCATGATCCTAAGCATACCACCTCATCAGTGAAGCGTGGTGGTGGCAGTGTCGTGGTGTGGGCATGTATGGCTGCTAATGGAACCGGTTCTCTTCTATTTATTGATGATGTGACTGCTGACAAAAGCAGCAGGATGTTTCCGTGAATTTATGACATTGTGATTTTGTCATTTATGTGTACCTGGACATTTGTACCTCTGTCATTTTTTCTTTTTATTTTTTTTTTCTTTCTTTTTATCGCATTTTATGCTTATGTCTATATATTGTCATAATGTCTCTTTTGTTGTTCTTGAAAATGAATAAACAGAGTTTCAAAAAAAAAAAAAAAAAAAAAGCAGCAGGATGAATTCTGAAGTGTTTCGGGCAATATTATCTGCTCATATTCAGCCAAATGCTTCAGAACTCATTGGACGGCGCTTCACAGTGCAGATGGACAATGACCCAAAGCATACTGCAAAAGCAACCAAAGAGTTTTTTAAGGGAAAGAAGTGGAATGTTGTGCAATGGCAATCATCTGACCTGAATCCGATTGAGCATGCATTTCACTTGCTGAAGACAAAACTGAAGGGAAAATGCCCCAAGAACAGGCAGGAACTGAAGACAGTTGCAGTAGAGGCTGGCAGAGCATCACCAGGGATGAAAGCCAGCGCCTGGTGATGTCTATGCGTTTCAGATTTCAAGCTGTAATTGTCTGCAAAGGATTTGCAACCAAGTATTAAAAAATAAAAGTTTGGTCCCTAAAAAAGTGGGAGGCACATATAGAAACTGTTGTAAGTCCTACACTGTTCACCTGATTTGGATGTAAATACCCTAAAAGCTGATAGTCTGCAGTTAAAGCACATATTGTTTGTTTCATTTCAAATCCATTATGGTGGTGTATAGAGCCAAAAATGTTAGAATTGTGTTGATGTCCCAATATTTATGAGCCTGGCGACAGTCAGGTCCATAAATATTGGAACATCAGATTAAAAATATATATAGTCTGTATTAATTCAGGCAGTAGTCGCTTTTGTAGTTTTCAGGTGCACGAGTCTCAGCCTTGACTTCAGGTATGTATATCCATGAAAAATCAAAGCAGCACTCTTCTTCTGAAAAAGCCGCAGTGTCTTTATTCACACATGTGACACAAAATAGGCAACGTTTCAATCCCCTTCCAGGATCCTTCTTGGCTTGAGAAGGATCCCGGAAGGGGATTGAAACGTTGCCTATTTTGTGTCACATGTGTGAATAAAGACACTGCGTTTTTTTCATAAGAAGAGTGCTGCGTTGATTTTTTGCTGCGTTGATTTTTTTATGGATATATATATATATATATATATATGTATACACACACACACTTTTTCTGACTTCAGTTATACACGGACCCTGTCTTACCAGTGATTGATGCCCTGTGTAAGTGTGTATGCAGATAGCTGTCAGTTACTGATAGTTGTACACAGGGGAGGTGTTATCAGTGATTGATAGCATTCTATGTGTAAGTGTGTATACATAGATAGCTGTCCGTCACTAATAGATGTACACAGGGGAGGTGTTATCAGTGATTGATAGCATTCTCTGTGTAAGTGTGTATGCAGATAGCTGTCAGTCACTGATAGCTGTACACAGGGGAGGTGTTATCAGTGATTGATAGCATTCCCTGTGTAAGTGTGTATACAGAGATAGCTGCCAGTCACTGATAGTTGTACACAGGGGAGGTGTTATCAGTGATTGATAGCATTCTATGTGTAAGTGTGTATACAGAGATAGCTGTCAGTCACTGATAGTTGTACATGGGGGAGGTGTTATCAGTGATTGATAGCATTCTATGTGTAAGTGTGTATACAGAGATAGCTGTCAGTCACTGATAGTTGTACATGGGGGAGGTGTTATCAGTGATTGATAGCATTCCCTGTGTAAGTGTGTATACAGAAATAGCTGTCAGTCACTGGTAACTGCCCAATGGGGTGGTTTTAAGTTAAGAAAAAGTAGAGATATAAATGTATAAATTACATGTTTTACTGAATCTATTCCCAACAACCTATACATCAATCTGCTCAGCTCCTCCTGCTCTATAGGGCTACTTTCACATCTGTGGTTCCCTTCCGCTATTGAGATCCGGCAGAAGATCTTAAAATTGGATGAAAACGCTTCAGTTCTGTCCCCATTCATTGTCAATGGGGACAAAACGGAACAAACCAGAACAGAGTGCACAAGAATGCATCCCATTCCGTTGCGTTCCCAAGCCTGACACAAAATCACTGCAAGAAGCATTTGTGTGTGCGGCATGGGAAACTGCTGGATACGGCGTCAAAAACTATGCAAGTCAATGGTATTTGATGCCAGATCCGGCTTGTGCATTTTCGATATAATAAAACCGTTCTGAACAGATGCATCCAGATTAGTTTTCTATTTTTTGGTTTTGAGATCCGGCAGAGGATCTCAAAACCGGAAAGAAAAACGCAGATGTGAAAGTAAACTAACCTGCTGCCTGCAGATTGCACTGCATTTTGTGGTGACAGGTCCTCTTTAAAATATACACGTAGGCAAAGGGGATTTCAAGCTTGCCTGAGATTGACCGAGAGGCCTCCAGGGATTACTAGATTTCTAGGCAACGAACTAATCATAACCTTTGTATTAATTTGAATACAGCCCTGTTAAATCAATGTGCCTTCAAACAGGTAGGAATGTATGGCTTGAAGGGTAGGCTAAAGCGACAACTCAAGTGTAGTAGAATTTGTGTAGAACAAAAAAAAAAAAAGATACTGGAGGAATTATGTACAGACATGGATACTTTGCCCAGAGGTAAACAGTTATTTAGGAGGTCGTCCAGTTTCAGTAAAAAACCAGACAACGTTGGGAAATAGGCTGCAATAAGGAACACAACAGAGTTTACCTTGCAGATCCAGCACCGCTGCTCCGGTTCTCCTGATCAGGCCCTCTTTACCTAGCTGCAATGATGACATCACGTCCACAACACCTGACTGTTACAGCCAATCACTGGCCTTTTCTGTCTACCACTGAGGACAGTGATTGCAGTGGTCACATTTTGTTGACATGATGTCATCGCTGGGTACGTGCCTGGCCGGGAGAACCGGAGAGGCGGCACTGGACCTGCTAGCTAAGTACTGCTTTATGCTTTCCCCAGCATTGACTGGTTTCTTAATCCACCAGCGGCCATGTTCTAACTGCACTTGTCATAGTGGTGATGTTTGTCAGAGGAGGTTCTTGGCACTGACGAGTCTCTAATAATATATTCATTTACTGCTCATATATGTTTCCAGCACATCTGTGAACGTTATCTGTGGACAATCCCTTAAAATAGTCTTTTACTGAGGCCTAGAAGACTGTGCTCACACCACTAATCCTCCAAGCATTAGGTTGCACCCAAGGTGGCTGACTGCTGTTTCCTGAACTTTCTGTGTCTTTGAGGGACTAAGATGGTCTAGCATACCCCACCTAGGCAATATTTGCCTCTTGTGCATAACAACGTCTTGGTGCCCCTGGAGATCTTTGCAACCACTTGACTCCTACCTATTTCTGGAACCACCCCTGACCACTAACGGCTGTGTGCATATAGTGTGCACAGAGACAACACCTGTGTTAAACAGAGAGCGGTCCTGTTGAACTTAGAGCAAGCCAGTACACAGCCACTGTCTCACTGACCTCACATGGTGGTTCCAACAGGTTCTGATCCTCTGTAGACTTTAGTTAGGCTGGGTTCACACAAGCGTGTCCGGATGCGTTGCGGATGCGTTCAGTGAAAACTGTGCGATTTCACAGGCAAAGCCATTCAGTTTTGTTTTACAAACAACATCTCCTAGCAACCATCAGTGAAAAACGCAACGCACCCGCTTGCAGATGCAATGCGTTTTTAACGCAGCCCCATTGGGGCTAGGGCTGCGTGAAAAACGCAGAATATAGAACATGCTGCGATTTTCACGCAACGCACATTTGATGCGTGAAAAAAAACGCTCATGTACACAGACCCATTGAAATAAATGGGTCAGGATTCAGTGCGGGTGCAATGCGTTCACATCACGCACTGCACCCGCGCGGAAAATTTGCCTGTGTGAATGCAGCCTTAGTCTCCTGGCCTCTCTCACTCAGCCCATGGGCGAGCTGCTCAGTGGATAGTTAGTCTCCCAGTAGGTCTGTCTCTCGTGCACTCACCCATCAGAGTGGACAAACCTCAACCACACCTAGAGATGCTGCAGCACAATGTTTCTACCCTTGCTACGTTCATGGTCGGGGCTACAGATCACCAGCTCCTACTGTACATGGCAGGGGTGCCCAGACTCTGTGGGTACACTGACATTAAACAGTTCAATATTGTATTAAACAGCGTAACAACATCACATACTGATAATTGTGTTTTATAATGCAAAACAGGGGACAGGGTATGCCATTACAGTTCACCCCCCACCAATATGTCCAATTACACTGATATATCCTGTAAAGCACGTATGGCTATATCTATCCCCTGCTGGCTACTTAAAATACTTGAATAAAACACAACAAACAACATAGTAAACCACTGGAAATGCATCTTACCTATCTTATCCATGATAGATGTCATTTTATATCCCCAATAATGGTGTCCATAACCACAAGGCCACATTTCATGAAGGGTAAGCTGCATAGGCCTACATTTCAGAGCAAAGTAATCCAATGTCTGAGTGTTCACTGCTGCCGGAGGAACAGGTCAAGGTTGGGTAGAGTAATTTTAGAGACAGAAGCATCAGCGTGTTCTCACTCCATTCTTTTTGACTAAAATGGAGCCTGCACTTCCAAAGCATCAGGGGATTAGATGTGAGGGGGAGGGCACAGGGGCTCCTCTGATCACCTTCTCTGAAACGCTGCGTCAGTGTGTTGAGCTGCTTATCTCATGCTAAGCCCAAAGCAAACTGGTCACTGTTGTTGGCAGCTGACTCCCAGTATGGCCTAATTCCTCAAGAGAACATATAGCTCATCGAGACAGAGCCCCAAGTTTTCAGACGTTTCCACATTTAGAAAATGTGTCAGCTTAAGTTCCAACATGTAATGGCTCCAACATGGAGTGGAGTGCAGAAGAGCTACATGATAAAGATATGCAGACAGTACAGCATAAATCAAGCTTATTCTAATTTAGGGATATGGAAATAAGCCACATGGCAAGGCTAGTTTCAGCCCTATCGCAGCAATTCTCCGAAATGCTGAGAACTGGCCGAACAGAAAGTGCTGCACGCTGCGGTTTGTGTCCGGCCGATTCCCGGCATTCTATGCAGGAACTGGCGGCCGGATCACAACGTCGCAGATGTGAAACTAGCCTAATTCAATGCTAAACAGTGGCACCCGCTATTACCATGAATATGTAACATACAGTAAAATGTTTAAAAATAAGGAAAAATATTAACTGAGGAATAGTAAAGAATAATAGTAACACGAAAGTATGTAGAAGAAATCGGTCAGTCTTTTTAAATACGTCTTCAAAGGACAAGCCTATGAACAGGTTATACCATGCATCCGTCTACATTTTTGGTACACAGACTTACCGATCTGACAAGGAAGATTTTCCATTTAGGAAATAATTATGATGGACAAGATTTTCTTAAAAATTTTTGTCCCCCAATTTTTTCAGATATAACAACTTAAATGAGTTATCCCATGACAATTTATTTCTAACAAAACTAGAACCAGCCCTGTACCTCACATGGATCCAGATATATCCCCATTTATTTCTCCAGTTGCTATGATAGATTTATATCAAGCTGGCAGCTGAAAGGGAATGTCCTTTCTGCCGCATCTCAAGGACCAGGGCCGGCTCCAGGTTCATGCGAGCCCTTGGGCGATAAAGTCTCAGTGGGCCTCCTTACACAGTGATAACTCTCCGAGTACAGATAATATAGTAGGCATCACCTTCAGTCCTATGTAACAGCACAGATAACACAGTCATGGCTATCTGAGTACAGAAAATGTAGTAGTGTTACCTGCAGTCCTATGTAAAACCACAGATGACACTAGTGCTAATAATGTGGTAGTGTTACCTGCAGTCCTATGTAAAACCACAGACGACACTAGTGCTAATAATGTGGTAGTGTTACCTACATCCTTAGTGTGACTCTCCCACGGACCTCATGCTGGCGGTGCTGCCTCCTCTTTCTTCCCCTTCTAACCCCCCACAGAACGTCCTGATGCAGTTGCGCCAAGGCATAGGAACACTGTGGGCATGGTGATGGTGACACACACACACACACAGGGACAGAGACACACACAGGGACAGAGACACACACACACAGAGGGACAGACACACACACACACACACACACAGAGGGACAGACACACACACACACACACAGAGGGACAGACACACACACACACACACACACACAGAGGGACAGACACACACACACACACACACACACACAGAGGGACAGACACACACACACACACACACACACAGAGGGACAGACACACACACACACACACACACACAGAGGGACAGACACACACACACACACACAGAGGGACAGAGGGACAGACACACACACACACACACACACACAGAGGGACAGACACACACACACACACACAGAGGGACAGAGGGACAGACACACACACACACACACACACACACACACAGAGGGACAGACAGACACACACACAGGGGGACAGACAGACACACACAGGGGGAGGGACAGACACACACAGGGACAGACACACACAGGGACAGACACACACAGGGACAGACACACACAGGGACAGACACACACAGGGACAGACACACACAGGGACAGACACACACAGGGACAGACACACACAGGGACAGACACACACAGGGACAGACACACACAGGGACAGACACACACAGGGACAGACACACACAGGGACAGACACACACAGGGACAGACACACACAGGGACAGACACACACAGGGACAGACACACACAGGACAGACACACAGGACAGACACACAGGGACAGACACACACAGGGACAGACACACACAGGGACAGACACACACAGGGACAGACACACACAGGGACAGACACACACAGGGACAGACACACACAGGGACAGACACACACAGGGACAGACACACACAGGGACAGACACACACAGGGACAGACACACACAGGGACAGACACACACAGGGACAGACACACACAGGGACAGACACACACAGGGACAGACACACACAGGGACAGACACACACAGGGACAGACACACAGGGACAGACACACAGGGACAGACACACACAGGGACAGACACACACAGGGACAGACACACACAGGGACAGACACACACAGGGACAGACACACACAGGGACAGACACACACAGGGACAGACACACACAGGGACAGACACACACAGGGACAGACACACACAGCCATCTATTTGGGCAGATGAAGGATGAAACTGAGCATGTGCGACCATCACCATAATAAAAACAAAACAGCAGGTGGCTCTATACAGACACATTTTATTGAATAACTCAGTGACTATGCCAAATGTTTAATGACACGCAATTACAAAAGTATTCAGATCCAGGTGCTGGTTTCAAAACTGTAAAGTTTTATTTCAAGTTTATCCCTTATCCTATAGACAGGAGATGACTAGTAGATTAGGTGGGATCCGACCACTGGAACCCCTACCGATCACAATATATGAACGGTCCAGTACCCTACAGGGCCTCACAAAAAAGAAATGGAGCAGCAGGTTGGACCTGTGCCCTACCGCTACATTCATCTCTATGGGGCTGCAGGACATAAGAGTACAGGCGCTCCACTATTTACAGCAGGTCCCCTAAAAATAAATGGAGAGGCAGAGCACATGTCTGACCTGCTGCTCTGTTCATTTCAGAGGACCCTGTGGGATACAAGGCCCCGTTCTCATGATCCATTGTGGTCCCTGCAGTAGGACCCCACTCATCTAACAGTGGGATAGGGGATAACTTGAAATAACTAGAATAGCCCTTAAGGCTAGTTTCACACTAGCGCTTGTATAGTTGGCAGGCTGCTCGGGCAGGGAACAAACAGCCTGCCGGCTCTCTCTGCACTCCGGCATTGCGGCAGTAATAAATACACAGGCTGGTAACGGAACAGCAAACTTTATCAAGGAACAGTTCTTTGTGGTTAGAACATGTACAGCACACATGCTTGACAGTTTCACCTCCTAAGAAGCACACTCTTGGCAGTTACAAGACAAAAAGCCTAGGTAACAAACGCAGGGCACTGCAATGGCAATAGTCAGAGTCTCCACGGTGGTACAGGGACGGCTTGCTCAAAACCAGCAGTTTTGTCCGTTTTCCAACTATAGCCAGGATTCGCGGTACAGTAATCTAACTCGCAGTCTCTGTGGTTGGGTACACTCCTCTATAACTGGGAAGGGTTTGCTGTGCCTGGCACTTTCTCAACAACAGTTTGCACCCTGTCCACCACTCTCCAGCAAATTCCACCCTGCTCAGTAATCTGGCAGCTCTTGTTCTGCCTGGAACTTTCTCCCAGCAACCAGTTAGTCTATAGGACTGATACAGACTCCGTTCCGTCAGTCCTGTGAAAGAAGAGGTGGGCTGACATGCACAAACACTGCTCCATTCAGAGAAGGAGACTCAAGGAACCCCTGTTCTCAGGAATGATGTGAATCTCAGCAGTCAGACCTCCAGATTTTTGAAACCTATTATAAAGTGATAAATACTTTTTGTGGGCTAACCATTTTAATTGCCCAGTAAAATCAAACCTACTGTAGGAATATTTGCACAAACAGTCACAACATGGCATTACTGTAGAAGTGACACTCAACTAGACAGTGGCGTAACTACTGGGGAAGCAGCTGCTTCGGGGCCCGACACCGTGTCAGTGAAGTTAACTTCACTTCAGTGCGGCGCTGGCGACATTGGGGGCCCAAAGGCACAGGCAGCACAGCAATCCAATAACAGAGCTCCGTACAGTAGAGAGCTCTGTTCCTAGTGATGAGGCTGCTGATTGGTCAGTATCAGCGGGCTGCCGTGCCATTGGCCGATCCTCTCACACACCCCTTCTCCCACTCTGAACACAGCAGCAGCAGCTTCCTTTTAAGAGCTTATGAAGACTGGGAGCCCGTCACCCCGGGTGCTGATGAAGTGGCAGGGACAGCATGGTGGGAACGGAGCCTGTGCCGAGCAAAGACTATGTGCCCAGGTGATGTCAAACCAGAAGTCCCAGCGTGCCCTTCAGGCTTATATCTGCTGCTGGGAGCTCAGTGTATAGGTTTATGAATAGAAAAACTAACGAAAACCCTGTTTCTGACCATTATGTTAGAGCAATCAAATGAAAGTTATGTTTTAACACATCTACTACTGCTTGTTTTATCACTCTTATGCAGACGGTGTGCGCTTATATGTCCCATAATAAGCACTAGTACATGGCGGTACAGCCATGTATAAGGTCCCCAATAAGCTTTCTTGAATTCTGCATAATGTATATAAGTGGTTAGCTGCTCGGAATCCATGTATTTAACCACCACAGCAATAGTGTTATTTGTCAAGCAAGTAATGGGTCTTCATTCCCTTAGCCTATTTTTTTCCAGTCCCCCCAAAAATCTTTAATGGCCCCCAAACCTTTTGAGATAATGTTATGCTGAGGAGTCTAAAAGTGGACTTTTCAAATCCCCCCCAACAAAATACGAAAAGCAATAGTCTGCAGAATTACAAACCAGATTCCAAAAAAGTTGGGACACTATACAAATCGTGAATAAAAACTGAATGCAATGATGTGGAGGTGCCAACTTCTAATATTTTATTCAGAATAGAACATAAATCACGGAAAAAAAGTTTGAACTGAGAAAATGTACCATTTTAAGGGAAAAATATGTTGATTCAGAATTTCATGGTGTCAACAAATCCCAAAAAGTTGGGACAAGGCCATTTTCACCACTGTGTGGCATCTCCCCTTCTTCTTACAACACTCAACAGACGTCTGGGGACCGAGGAGACCAGTTTCTCAAGTTTAGAAATAGGAATGCTCTCCCATTCTTGTCTAATACAGACCTCTAACTGTTCAATCGTCTTGGGCCTTCTTTGTTTGGACCTTCCTCTTTATGATGCGCCAAATGTTCTCTATAGGTGAAAGATCTGGACTGCAGACTGGCCATTTCAGTACCCGGATCCTTCTCCTACGCAGCCATGATGTTATGATTGATGCAGAATGTGGTCTGGCATTATCTTGTTGAAAAATGCAGGGTCTTCCCTGAAAGAGATGATGTCTGGATGGGAGCATATGTTGTTCTAGAACCTGAATATATTTTTATGCATTGATGGTGCCTTTCCAGACATGCAAGCTGCCCATGCCACACGCTCTCATGCAACCCCATACCATCAGAGATGCATGCTTCTGAACTGAGCGTTGATAACAACTTGGGTTGTCCTTGTCCTCTTTGGTCCGGATAACATGGCGTCCCAGATTTCCAAAAAGAACTTCGAATCGTGACTCGTCTGACCACAGAACAGTCTTCCATTTGCCACACTCCATTTTAAATGATCCCTGGCCCAGTGAAAACGCCTGAGCTTGTGGATCTTGCTTAGAAATGGCTTCTTCTTTGCACTGTAGAGTTTCAGCTGGCAACAGCGGATGACACGGTGGATTGTGTTCACTGACCATGGTTTCTGGAAGTATTCCTGAGCCCATTCTGTGATTTCCTTTACAGTAGCATTGATGTTTGTGGTGCAGTTTCGTTTAAGGGCCCGGAGATGACGGGCATCCAGTATTGTTTTACGGCCTTGACCCTTACGCACAGAGATTGTTCCAGATTCTCTGAATCTTCGGATGATGTTATGCACAGTTGATGATGATAGATGCAAAGTCTTTGCAATTTTTCGCTGGGTAACACCTTTCTAATATTGCTCCACTATCTTTCTGCGCAACATTGAGGGAATTGGTGATCCTCTACCCATCTTGGCTTCTGAGAGACACTGCCAGTCTGAGAAGCTCTTTTTATACCCAATCATGTTGCCAATTGACCCAATTAGTGTTAATTGGTCTTCCAGCTCTTCGTTATGCTCAAATTTACTTTTTCCAGCCTCTTATTGCTACTTGTCCCAACTTTTTGGGGATTTGTTGACACCGTGAAATTTTGAGTCAACATATTTTTCCTTTAAAATGATACATTTACTCGGATTAAACGTTTGATCTGTCATCTACGTTCTATTACAAATAAAATATTGACATTTGCCATCTCCACATCATTGCATTCAGTTTTTATTCACAATTTGTTTAGTGTCCCAACTTTTTTTGAATCCGGTTTGTACATTCTCCCAGCTCCACCAGTGTATCCGAGTAGACACAGCATTTCCACCATTATATTATTGAACTAGCTAGCTCTGATGAACAGTCTGATAGGATCCTCCAAAAAAAAGGGGATGAAATTGTGGAACATCATAATGTGAATGAGACAAATACATTGTAACTACAATATCATTAGTAAGCAATGCTACATCTGTAACGGCAGTCCATGGAGCCTTCTGGAATAACATGTCAGCAGCCATTTAGAGGGAAATGCCTTCTAGGTCTTTGTAAAATGTTACTGGAGTATGATCTAATGATTTAACCACACAATATTCACTGCAGAGCTGATGCAAGGACACAGATCTGGCTGTGACATTCAGAGACATCCCGCTTCGTGCTGGAAAAACACTGGCTTTATTAGGAGTGGCTGGGACTATGGGGACTGAATAAATCTGTCATAAGAAGTGCAAAAAACATCAATAGAGGAGAATGCATTCTAGACTGTACGGACACGGAATCCAGATGAAAAGGGGGAATCTTTCATACGTATGGTTTTCTAATAGAAAATCATTGGCTAATAAGCTGCTAGTCATTTCACCACTAAACCGCTAAATCATACTTTTTGGCAAAGTAATATTCAAAAGAAAACATACAAGAGTAGACTATGACTCGTGTAACGTAACTCGAGTGTTATTCACAGGTCTGACACTAGGATCTCCAAAGAAAACAAACCCATAGCTTCCAAAAAGAGATTATCCGGTCTGGATCATCAAATATCCTGCCAGCGGACAGGATTATGTGGCTGAGGAAATCGGAGCTACAATGAAAGCCGTCCTCTAGTCAAATATGCAGAATAGCTAGATAAACAGAAGTTGGAAGAGTGTCACATCAATCATAGAATTATTTCCATCACTCTTCATAGACTCCTATGGAGGCCTAGAGTCTCCTCACACCACAGGGCCCCTGTTCTCCCAACCAGTGGGGTCCTACTGGTCAGAACTGTGCCATACATTTTACTCCCTGGAATACCTCTAACTGCTATTTCTGGATGAATAAATGAAGCCCAACATCCCTTACTTCAAATCAAAGCAAATTTTCACGAGTTATAGCCTGCAATTCTGTAGGTTCCAGAACGGACATCTCTTATCTGGGGATTTGCATTCTGGGAAGTGTAGTCTGTGCCTCAGTGCATACTAGGAGTTCTGCTAGGCTGTTCGGCGTGTCCATCAATAAACTAGTCATTGCTATCATTGCTATACAGCATTACTTAAAGGAGTTCTCTGGGAATTAATAAAATGAAAATACTTAAATATTACTTTATTATAAATATATTCCCAAATACCTTTCATTAGTTATAATGTCTTGTTTTGTCTGGAGGGCATTCACCAGGGGAAATCAAATGGCCGCTGTCCTATTAGTACACACAAAACCTGTCCTAATCACACAGGAAGACAAGTTACTTCAGTGCACTGAGCTAAAGAGCTGCCTCATCCTCCTCCCTGCTCTGCTTGTCAGGGATTATGATACAAATACAGCTGATAAGAACTTTAGTTGAATCTCTGTGGGAATGGAGTTGAGGAGACAAAGTACAGAGAGGATGGACACAACAAACTGTGGTAATGGAGACTGCATACAAAAGCTGCTGCTCATCAGCCACACCCTCCTCTCTGTACTTCATGTCTCCTCATGAACTCCATTCCTACAGAGATTCAGCTGAAGATTATGTTAGCTGTATTCGTATCATAATCCCTGACAAGCAGAGCAGAGAGGAGGATGAGGCAACTCTTTAGCTTAGTGTTGTGAAGTAACTTGTCCTCCTGTGTGATTAGGACAGGTTTTGTGTGTACTGATAGGACGGCAGCCATTTTATTTCTCCTAATAATTGCTCCCTAGACAAAATGAGCCATTACAAATAATGAAATGTATTTGGGAATATATTTATAATAATGTAATATTTAAGTATTTTCATTTTTTAAATTTCCAGAGAACCCCCTTTAAATGGTTATCCCATGAGTAATGTGAAAAAATGTAAATCCAATATCATATAGTACATGACAATCTCTTTCTAAAACTCAGAACCAGCCCTGTACCTCACATGGATCCATAGATATCCCCATTCATTGCTTTGCTCCAATTGTTCTGCTAGATTTATTTCAAGCAGGCAGCTGGGGGGGTCATGTGGGGGCATGTCCTTTCTGCTGCAGCTGGTGACAGTTGAAGGATGGAACTTAGCATGTATGTCAACCTCAGTGAGCTGGACAGAGAATTTTAGGAAAATGATGAACAGCAGGTGGCGCTATACAGATAGATTTCGGTGAATAACTCAGTGGATGTACAAAAGATATAATTTTTGTGCAATTACAAAAGTATTACAATCCAGTTACTGGTTTGAAAAATGTAGAATATGTTTTGTGGGACAACCCCTTTAACTTTTTATATAGTTTCCTATTTAGCATCATATACAAAGGAAAGACCATATTGTACGTTTACCACCGTCAGTGATCCTATTACTACCACGGATACAAACACACTGGTTATAAAGACGCTCAAACTGGAGCAGGTCTATCATTTCTATTTCTCACATGTAACATGTTCAGCTGGCCAGCCTTCATGGCAATCCGTTCTACGCACAAAGATATGTTTTGCAAATATTACAAACGCGTAACTTGCATACCTTGCGCCTTCTCCATAGGCGTGTTACCTGGGTGTCACATGGAATGCAAAATACCTTTTCCAGAAGTACAACCAGAGGAGACTGAAAAACCTCCCACTTAAGTGCAATGACAACCTATCTTTCATAAGAGCATATTTCATGGATCCTTAAATGGGTTGCCCACTTTTTATTTCGTCACCCACCGAGCGCAACCTGTGACCAGCCACCTGATTCTGACTCTGGATTCTGGGCTGTCTTCACTGCATTTGCAATGAAGAAAGGATCAGCACTCAAATTCAGTTCTTTGCAGCTACATTCCTTTTATTTTGCCCATAGATGAGGAGACAAAATGCTACACGTGTTTCGGCTATGTACTAGCCTTTGTCAAGCTGCTTGACAAAGGCTAGTACATAGCCGAAACACGTGTAGCATTTTGTCTCCTCATCTATGGGCAAAATAAAAGGAATATAGCTGCAAAGAACTGAATTTGAGTGCTGATCCTTTCTTCATTGATTTTGTGAGCCTGCCGTCTCTGGATTCCTGCACCGTTCACACTGTGAGGTGGAGTGCTGACCGTTTCTGTCTGCTTTGGTTCACTGCATTTGCAGTCTCTGCATGTAAACTTTCATATTCGTGATAGTATAATCAAAACTGGAGATGCACCAAAAACTTTCAATGTGATTCAAAAGCAGAATACTCCTCAGTAATGGCAACAAATAAGCAAATGCAAAAGTACACAAAACAAATACACATACATCTACAGCTAAATCCTATACAAGACATAAAGAAGCAAATGTTTTGGTTTGCATTATAAAGAAAATAGATTGTGTTGAGCGAACTTGTGTTTTAATTTCGGCGTTCAGAGTTCGGGTTATCGAAGAATCCGGATTCTGCTACCACAGACCATAACCTGAACCCGAACTTTGGACGCCGAACTTAAAACACATGTTCGCTCAACACTACTAATAGACACTCATAAGTCAAAAGCCACAAAACAAGCTATAGTAAAGTCTTATAAACCCTCTGAACGCCTTTACGTCAATAAAGAAACGCAATACGCTGGTATAAATACTAAATTAGAGGACATCGAAGAGGGAATTATTGAATGAAGATGTGTTATACACAAACTCCCTAAATTTACCAAATGGAATCCATGTTTACCATTGCGGGTTAACACAGTAATAGGCTACTACCATTTTACTCAATTATATGCTGTTCCTCTACTTGTGTGTAGTAGGCCCCAAGCAAATCTGAAACGGGCCCTCATTTTGGTGCTTTGTTCAGCTAGGCAGGTTAGAAGTCTTAAGTTTTTGGTTCTCTTTACCCGCCTCATAACCATTGGGCCAATTCCTTAGCTTTCTTCTAGAGAGAGAGAAACACTGTACAAAAGGTTGTCCCCCAGTACAAAAGCGGATGGGACCAATACCCCCCTTTCTTTCTGCACGAGCACATACCAACAGTGCATTTATGGTATGTATACCGTGGACCAATAGCTTGCAAAACGTTGAAGGGCACGGTTCCAAATTTACTATAAAACAGTGACCATATCTTCTCAGCTGCAGTCAGAGTACTGTACCCATACACTACAGCAGTATCTGAATTTGAAGGGGAATTCTGATTTTAAAAATAAACATATTCAATATAAACGTTGAGCAATTTTCTGATATCGCTTATGTAAATAAATGTGGCAAATATCCAATGTGTCAACATATCCCAAAGTAAAAGGTTTGAGAGAAAAAAAAGTCGTGTTAGAACAACCAGTGCAGTTCCTCATGTCCTAGAACAGGTTACAAACATATTGTTTTAGTAGTTGTATTTTAACTGCTAAACTAGCAGTAGAGGGATGCAAAAGGAAACCAAGAAGAAGCTATCCGCAATGTTTGTGCGTCAGCCACTCCTAGAACATATAATGACAAAAAGTCGCAGACGTTCATATACTCCGCATCCATTCCGTGTTCAGAGGCTGAAAGGCGGGGCCAATCCAAGGGGTGTGGTTTATCATTCATGATTATTCCGTGTACATGTCCAGATATGGACCTAAATTGGGGTAAAGATTGCGCTTCCTCAAGAAAGTAGCCAAGACAGCAGAACAACACCTTAAACAAGATCTCCCACAAAAATGTATTCCTGTGTCCTATTAGAAAGGTACATGATGTAAACTGTAATCAAGGCAATCATGGCTGACTGTATTTGTGAGTTATAACCTCCTTTCTGATCCTCAGCTGTGTGGACAGGAAGTCAGTTTTGTCTATTCATCTCTGAGAGCCTCAATGTCAGTCTCATAGGTGAGGATTGAGAAAAAGACTTCCTATCCACACACAAGATGCTGTATCAGTAGGAGAGTCCGAGTATCAGTCACATGACACAGCTGAGGATCAGAATAAAAGTGTAACTCACAACTACAGCCAAAGGTAAAGCGCTCACTTCAATACAGTTTACAACATGCATCTTTCTAAGGCCAAGTTCACCCTCCAGTTATTTGGTCAGTTACTGTGAGCTAAAACCAGTAGTGAAGCCTATTCAGAGATCAGGTGTAATGATTTGATTTGCACCTATCCTATGTTTTTGACCCGCCCCTGGTTTTGGCTCACAATAAGGCATCATGCACATGAACGTAAACTCTTTCCGCATCAGTTACTCCGTGTGCACTCCGTATGCCCGTTCCGCAAAAAAAAATAGAACATGTCCTATTATTGTCCGCATTATGGACCAGGATGGTACTGTTCTATTAGGCTCCAGCTGTTCCGGTCCGCAAAATACGGAATTTACACGGATGTCATCCGTATTTTCCATCGATCCGTTGTTTGTGGACCGCACGAGGCCTAACCAGTGGAAATAACTGACCAAAACACTGAAGTGTGAACTCAGCCTAACATTTTTCGTGAGGGTACTTCTTTATACATTCTGTTGCACAACGTACAGTAAATGGAGAACCGCAGAATCTTTTCTGCGGCACGGTTATCAAAGGAGTAGCTTGTAACTAGTTAGTTCCAATAGGACATGTTTCAGGATAGTACAAATCCCATTAACCCTTAAAGAAGGGATCCCTACAATTCCAAAGTGCGTCCAATTTAGAGATTTAGATGTCCAAGCAGACATAGAAGAAAGCGAAAAAAGGCTGCAAAGGCTGTTTTATTGTCCTGCTAGAAGCCAAGGGACCAGGACCATTCTTCTAACCTCCCAATCAGATGTAGCTGTACCGAACGCCATTCCCTCTGCAATGTCACCTATGGTATTTATTCATTTCAATAAGCACCGTGCAGTTTCCCATTGGCAAAAGTAGCAATAGAACAGATGGAAAGAATAAGCCTGGGAATTAGTACCGAGCTAAAACCATACTGCTGCTTGTAGTTTGTGCAGCCCTAGACCTACATTATGAATATATTAGCCGTCTTTGCATTACTTCGTCCTCCGATTCCTCTACGGGAAAAATACCCAATAAAACCAGATGACAAAAAAACAGCTAAATGGAAGGCACCACAGGCTAACTGTGACTCATTCTAGCAATCCCTATTGTTCCTTTTCCATAGATGGTCACATGCTTACTACAATGGTCAATGTGAAATCACCATCTAGTAGCAAAAAAACTAAAACAGGTTTTAATTGCCTGGTTGTATCAGATATACGGTAATCGCAAGTGAAATGCGAGGGCTCAGCTGCCCTAAAGAGGAACTACATTTCTTCCACTTCATGCAAATTCATTTTCCCTTTTTTCTTTTGCATATCTGCTTCAGTATCTATGGCTACTACAATGATTACATAGCAATGCTGTAAAGTCTTAAGCGATGGTGATACAAAGTACTACTGAGGATATAGGGGGTCATCTACTATCAGAAATACACCTATATTAAGCGTATTTCTGGCACAGACTGCAGCGCAAAGCTTAAATGTGCCGCAATCTGTGACTTTTCCCCGCTCACGCCAGGTCTAACAAAGTGGGTGTAGCATGGGTGGGGAAGGGGACGTGTCAGTAGGCCCGTCTCGTGTATCATTTTCTATGCCTGTTTTAGGCATGGAAAATGGTCTAAATTTAAGCCTGCTATGAATCTGTATTAGACCGGTGGTGGATATGCTGAAGTTACGTAGGCCAGCGCCCCTACATAACTTTGGCGGATCCACCGCCAACTAACGGGCTTATTAAGACCAGCGTTTTAGACTGCTAATGACCCAAATAATGTTTGGAGAACAAGTAGCTGCAGTAAGTATAGGAATCATCCACTCACCACAGCAACTGGAATTATCCACAAATCAATACATCTGCATCTTCACATAACATTTCTCTCACACATTGCTGGTTTAGTTAACTGTAACATGAATAACATAGGAAATCTATTGGGAGAACTTTCAGCCATTTATGGGATCCTGCTAATAGCCTCGCTCTTGTTATTGCTGGTGGATTTGTGGTGGTTTCATCATACCGTCATGCCTGCCAACATCCTATGCCATGGGCCTCAGTTTATAATACAGTAAAGTATGATCCAGTCACCCTGGTGCATAAAAGATTTCCATGGGAGGCCGAAGGTTGGAATTAACATGATGTTTCATATGATGTTAAAATCAGGGATGAGCGAATCGACTTCGGATGAAACATCTGAAGTCGATTCGCATAAAACTTAGTTCCAATACTGTACAGACCAGTCACGATTAAGAACTCTTTCGAAACGCGTTGACTGTCTAAGGATGTGAGAAGATATATTTTACTGCCGCTGTATTTCCGACACTGCTAATAAAGAGAAGACACTCGAGAATTTGATGCTGGAGTTACCTTTGTTCTTCCTTACTATCGTACCCAGGTCTTACCTACATCTCCGTGCACCAGGGGAACCTAGTTGGAGTGATAAAACGGGTGAGCTGGATTTCACTTTTTTCTATATCAGGAGCTCCGTACAGTATTAGAATGTATTGGCTCCGATGAGCCGAAGTTATTGCTTCGCGAGACTTCGGGTAATAACTTCATAAATTAATTTCTACTTTAAAAAAACATTTCCCGAGGTACCACTTGGAACCGAACCAGAGTTCAGGAAACATTTTTTTACAGTACAAATTAAATTATGAAGTTATTACCAGAAGTCTCGCGAGACTTTGCGAAGCAATAACTTCGGCTCATCGGAGCCAGTACATTCTAATACCGTTCCGTACAAGTTTTATGTGAATAGACTTCGGATGTTTCATCTGAAGTCGATTTGCTCATCCCTAGTTAAAATGTCTCCAAATCTTTATTTTATATATGGAAAGAACTTGGAAGTGTCTTCTGCTTGCTACTTCAATAACAAATATGGTCATATAAAAACCTTATGATTATATGCTCCACCGATGTCAGACATGGGAGAAGAAACAATTAATTATGGTAATTTTATTCTCTGTTACGGTATATTTTCCTGGAAATAAGGGGTGGCAGTGGTATTAGGCAGCTATTATCCCACAACCCCCTATGTTGAAATGAAAAATCATGGACATAAATGACAACGGTGATCCCTCAGTGACTGCACCGTATGGTGCCAAGGGCCACATCATTATCGTAGCCCCTTTTCTGGACCCCTCAGTAATCTAACAAATTATACAAGTGCTCAGGGTATCACTGGGGAAAGAAAGCTCAAGACCTTTACTTTCAGGGTGTTATAGGTCTGGAACATTTTGGAAGGTGGAAGAACATCCCATCTTCGAGCAGCTTGATTATTCAGGTAATAACAGATGATAATGAACAGTAAAACTGCTTCTCTAGCGCATTTCTATATCTTGTATTTTGCCATTTCAATTTTTTCAATACTAACTGACTGAAGGTGAAGACTGCTATCAAGGAGATTGGGATAGAGCAGGCATCCTCAAACTGCGGCCCTCCAGCTGTTGTAAAACTACAACTCCCACAATGCCCTGCTACAGGCTGATACCTGTTAACTGTTAGGGCATAATGGGAGTTGTAGTTTTGCAACAGCTGGAGGGCCGCAGTTTGAGGATGCCTGGGATAGAGTAACAGCTAGGACTGGCCCACAATGGAGCAGGTGAATCCATCGATGGTCCTCTAGTCCTCACCCCCTGCACAAGTGGCACATGGCACAGTATGCTGACTGCACTACATACATATAGCAGAGTACATCACCGCCACAAGGTATGCATCCATATAGAAAACTGGGTACATTATTTAACAAACTACCCCGTTTATTAGATGACTACTAGGCACAGAGGCAGGCCAGCCAGTATCCTCTTTCACCAGGGACCTGCCTTCTTGACGTCACAGCAGGGACCCCCATCATCAATCTTGTAGCTTGTTGCTGCTGCCTGCGGCTGTGTAAGCGTGCGTTTCTGGCTCACGTACTTAAGGGGGCCCTAGTCCAAGACCAGAGCCAGTCAGCGGGATACTGACACACAGGCTATAAGGAGCAGGCTACTCCTGAGACTAAATGTGTGCTTTGGCGCAGTTTTAGAGATTTGCAAATGGGTGTCAGGTAATATTTGCATGTAACTATACAGTGGGCTGCCATGATAATTATAACTGGTGGGCCCTAGGCACCCTAGTCCGACCCTGGATGTGATAAATCGGATATGGAATGAAATGGCATGGTTACCATCATATTCTGACATGTAAGATACATACTACTACAGTAAACTAATTAGTAAAATCACAACCACATACAATGTCTACTTTTCACTATTCCATCAGGGTTTGGCATATTTCCGACTACAACCAGGATTCTGGTCAGAGGACAGAACTATGCCGGTCGCCAGTGAAGCAGTATAATGTCCATTTCGGTCGTATTATACCAGCATATTCTGTATTAATCCAGGCACTCTACTAATACCCTGTGGAACAGGCTTGCAGACTATGCCCTTTTAATCTATTTATAGAGTCCGCCCTGCACGGTATATTAGTTGGCAGTGCTAATGACTATGGGACAGGTTAATAATGGATAATCTTAATGTAAAGATGTCAGTGACACCCTTGACACTCCTCAGCTGTTGTGGAGGAGGTGGAGTGGAAACATTCGACTTGCACGACACAGGACCTTTCACACCCACACCATACCACCGCTACATGGCAGGCATTACACTGCCAGGAGAGTTTGCTGGGGCACACTACCCTATCACAATGCGTACCAGCTCAGATCTCTGCATAAGGGAGGGCCCTGTTACTTGTAAAGACCTACAGTCCTTTGCATACTGGGTCCTAAGCAGGCCCTGCAGAGAAATGTCACTGCCAACATACCGATCAGCACTGTGCACATCTGTCACAGACTGAGGTTCCTTCACCATACGGCACTGCCTCATTACCAGCATGTCTATAGGTGACGAGCAGAAGGTCATTGAGTAGACGTAGCATCCATGTAAAGATGCACCCATCAAGGACCATCATATAACAGTGACATATCCTCAGCATTCATTTCTGGAGGACCTACCAGCTAGGTACATGGAAGTGGTGGCAACATCTGCATTGAAGGGCGAGCAGGTCTGATGACCCTGCAAGCACAAACACAATGCCTACCTTTTGCCTTCTTGCTGTTGCCATTTTTCTGCTGCTCATCTTCTTCATTAATAGTGAAGAGTACAGGAGCTGTAGGCCTTGTACCACTTTTCTTCACCCTATCCTGCCGGGTGGTCGTAGCAGATCCTGGCATGTTGCCCGCCGCAGGTTTTTTTCTCTCGGATTTTAGAAATATCAGCATGTATTCCCCTGTCCTGCCGCAGTTCCACAAGAAGAGTAAATGGAGCAGCCGCTCCTCTATATTCTAGTCCGTGGCCCCACCATGGGCCATAAGAGAGAGTCAGAAAAACGCCAATATCCACTAGAATAGATAAGCCAGGGAGAAGGTCCTTTCCTGGTGTCACATCACAAGCCTGTTCTGCTTCCTGGAATCCGGCCAGACATAATGCACCTTTCCCTCAGCCTTCTGCCGGCTCCAGCACACTAAAATATTCAGCACACAGCAAAGGAGGAGAAAATATGATCCGCCGCCGCTCACAGTTACCCTGACAACTGTGACATCGCCTAATCAAAGGAGAGCTCCGTAATGCTGCCTCTTCAGCTGGAGCCTGCTGGAATGCCTGCACCTCCGGAGCTTCCCACCAGCATGACTGAGCTGTCAATGGGCTGTGCCTTCTCTCCCATGTGGGGCGGTAGGAGATGCTTGCATAATAAGGCTAAACACACAGCAACCTGCAATGCTAGAGATACGCCATTAATAATGTATACACTATCAGGATGGAGAATACAGCAAGATACACGGCTACACCAAGCAGTCCAGATAACTGCTATTCATATACGGAAGGGGCAAAACATAATGTGGCACCGATGTACATGCATGGATATTCATATACATGGAGTGTATTTCTACATAGTGCTGTTCTGTAACAATAAGGTACTTATACTACAGAAATAAAAAATCGATAGTGCTGCTAATATAAATGTATACTGCCCAACAGATATCGCTTTCCTCAAATACTACTATTTATCAAATCAAGTTATTAGCCTACTATTGGACCCTGTGGCAAATCAGCTTTGGTTTTCAGTTGCTATTGGTTACGTCCTGTAGCGGAGCTTTCAAATGTAGGACGTAGCAAGCCTCATTGGTAAGAACGAGTGGTGTGGTTAGTGTCACATTATCTGCTGATGTCAGGACACATCTCGCTGCCCTAAGGCATGATGGGACAGTAGTCATATGACAAACCGGGAAGTAGGATTCAAGCATGGGCGATAAGAGAAAACTGAAGGGTCCATTCACACGTCCGCAAGTGTTTTGCGGTCTACAAATTGCAGATCCGCAAAACATGGACACCGGCCATGTGCGTTCCGCATTTTGTGGACCGCGCATGGTCGGCACTTTAAATAGAAATGCCTTTTCTTGTCTGTGGACAAGAATAGGACATGTATTTGAGGAACGGAAGGGTGGATGCAGAACGGAAGTGAGGATGTGGACAGCACACTGTGTGCTGTCCGCATTTTTTCCGGCAATATTGAAAATGAATGAGTCCGGATCCGTTCCCCAGGTCAGGCAACCACGAAGCACTCTCCCCGTAGTAGTGAATGGAAGCGTACCACACTTGCATGGCCACCGCTCCTATTCATTTCTATGGGGCAGACGGAAATAGCAGACCCAGCGCTCAGCTATTTTCGGCAGCCCCATAGAAATGAATAGAGGGCGGCTGCGCACGAGCAGTGCGCCCTCCACCTTAGCGGGCCCTGTTCTCGGTGTAGCTGTGGGTCCCTGAGGTAAGACCCACACCTATCAAACAATGGGGCATGTCCTAGGGATATGACCCCATGGTCTGAAATGGGAAAACCTCTTTAAGTCTGGATCTAGAATTGGAAGTTTTATATCGGGGCCTGATCATGGTGAATTTTGGTGCAGCTCTGAAGTGAGGTTTGTACACTTATAGCTGATCTGTCATGTCATGAATAACACTGGAGGAGGATACACTCGGTATGCTGTGACAAGACCTGACATTTCAGCATATATTACATGGGACTTCATCTGCATGGTCATTATCACAACTTCTATCAGAACAATGATAATCGATGATGCCATCAAGAGGCTATACCTGTGCAATAATCCTCTGTCCAAATGCCGAAACCTTTGCACGTTATGTCTTAACAGATCCCACTCACGGATCTTCTCCACTGAGTGTAGCTGTACTATAGGGACACCCACACGTTACACTCACAGAAGTTTTTAGGACATCCCATTCTAAGGCTGGGGCTGTATGGCGATCTCGGCCACGACACCTGTAGCAGAATCCAAGATCGCAATTTAGTAATGCAGCCATTGAATCGAATGGGTTCGAAGCGTGACTCGCAAGCTGCAACAGCAACCTAAGAGCTCTTTCACACGAGCGGATGCCGTGCAGGTAATTTGCTGGGTGAAAGAGTGCCAAGCCCTTCTCCGGACAGCAGAGACAAGGAGCATTAACATGATTGATAATGCTCCATGCCTCTCTGTGATCTTTTCACTACAAAATCACAGGGAGATAAAGTTGTTACCGTGATTTTGTAGTAAAAAGATCACTGAGAGGTACGGAGCATTATTAATCATGTTAATGCTCAGTGCCTCTGCTGTCCAGAGCGGGGCTTGGCTCTCTTTCACGCAGTGGATTCCAAGTACGGGATCCGCTCGTGTTAAAGAGCCCTAAGAGTCACAAAAAGTCAAACACTGCTGGATTATTATTATTTTTGTGATTCTGGGGTCGTGGTAACTTGGCTGCACTGCTACACAGAGATCTTTGGTCATGCGGCAAGTGTCATGGCCAGCATCATCACATAGCTCCTGCCTAGTGAGGGGCCTACTCCACAGGCATTAATATAGTCCCCTTTTCTAGTTAAATAAGCTTCAACCATTGTGGGAAGGCTTTCTGCAAGGTTCGGATTTCCCTTCTTTTAAAATAAGTGGCCTAGGCCAACCCCTGAAAAAAAATCCCTCCTCCACCAAACCTTAGAGTTGGCACTATGCAGTCAGGCAGGTAACATTCTCCTGGCGGTCACTAATCCCAGACTCGTATATCAGACTGTCATACAGAGAGGTGTGATTCACCATTCCACAGTCCAGCCGTGGCATGCTTTACACCACTCCATCCAACGCTTGGCACTATGCTGGGGGATGTAAAGCTTGCATGCAGTGGATGTGCGGATGGTAATGCCAGAGGAGGTTTGGACCTCTGCAGTCTGCAGAGTGTTGGTGACTTAGGCACTATGCACCCCAGCACTGTGATCCTGCTCTGTAACATCACGTGGTCCCCACTTCATGGCTGAATTACTCTACTGTGGTCCCTAAACGCTTCCACTTTGAAATAACGGTGGATTATCTAGGAGGGGAAAAAAAAATTATGAACTGGCTTAATAACTGTGGTCTCCTATTACAGGACCACACTGATAGGCAGACTGCATGGCTAGTGACTGGATTTTATACACCTGTGGCAATGGGACTGAATGTAACACCTGAATTCAATGATTAAGACACATGTCCCAGTAATTTTATCCATATAGCGTATATTGTATTGACTATAAAAACTTTCAGCCACAATTGAGAGGTTATATTTTGTCCTAATGATATCTGTTCTGTTGGGTTGCACCCAAAGTAATATTTCCACCCTTGCAATTCATACAATTGATTGAGCAACATCACGTGAAAGAAAAGCAACAGTTATCATTACGTTGTCCTCCCAGTCTGACTAATCTGATGTGCACATCACAGAACACTATGATGGAAACACCCTGGCTACCTAAGGCTGCGTTCACATATGCGTGGTCATCAACTCCAGTAGCCTGTTACGACAGAGGAGCAGACTGGTGGAGTTCACTGTATGCAGCATGGAAAGATACTTCTGCGCAACACTGACTAATATGGGATCCGACTGCTTTCCGGTATAAATGCCGGCTTTCAGACAGGCAAAAAGCCCTGCCAATGTTATACAATCTATAGGACTACCTTACTGCTCGGCAGTTCTCAACATGGATTACAATTTTCTAGCCTTATGGAGTCTGGTAGCATATAGAAGAATACATGGCACCCCTGTAGTGACATGGTGGAGATAAGACCAGGCACCCATAATAACACCTTAGCACCTTTCAATTGGAATCATTACTTCAGCTTCTTCAAATAAAGTTAACAGACAGAGTACAGCAGACATCCTTGTTCCCAGGAAGGACTGCATTTACACAGGGTGGGGTGCCATTTTGTGGCTTCAAGCTGTCAGCTGTCTCTATGACATATAAATATATTTGATTAGTGACAGTGTATGGTGCTGGGTTATACACTCCGTAATAATTATCCAATCAAAGGTTAGTTTATAATCTCTCATATATACAGTATCTAGAAAGTGAAGTTTGCTAAAAAGCTTCATTATTACAGTTATTCTTTTACATCGGGCATGTCATAATACAGACCTTATGAAGTAACATTGGTCCATGTCTCAAAAAGCAACCCTTCAGTTCAAAAAAAAACTTGGAGTGTGAGTATACAACAGCTCCCATTCTGACCTTCCAGCACTGCCGGGGTCACATAGCATTATATTGAGTTATGATGCTGTTTAACCCTTAGAGGTCTGGAATTGGAAGGCATTGATAACAGTGACAGAATGCTGTCAGTGTTATCCAACACATTCCAGAACTGCAATGCCCCTTTCACACGGGCGAGTTTTCTGCGCGGGTGCAATGCGTGAGGAGGACGCGTTGCACCCGCACTGAATCCGGACCCATTTATTTCTATTTATTTCTATGGGGCAACGCAGGCCCCATAGAAGCAAATGCGGATTCAGTGCGATTTTCCCGCATGGTTGCTTAGCAACGGGACCAGATCTTTATTATTTTCCCTTATAACATGGTTATAAGGGAAAATAATAGCATTCTTAATAAAGAATGCTAAGTGAAATGAAGATGAAGGGGTTAAAAATAATAAAACTTAAAGGGGTTCTGCAGTTTGTTACCACTGATGATCTATCCTCAGGATAGATCATCAGCATGTGATCGGCCGGGGTCCGACACCCGGGACCCCCGCCGATCAGCTGTTTGAGAAGGCCGCGGCGCTGCAGGAGCGCCGCGGCCTTCTCACTGTTTACTGCTGCTAGCGCCCCGCCCAGTGACGTCACGACTTGTATCAAGTGGCGTGGGCGGGGCTAAGCTCTGTTCAGTGAACTGGGCGGGGTGCTAGCAGCAGCAAACAGTGAGAGGCCGCGGCGCTCCTGCAGCGCCGCGGCTCTCAAACAGCTGATCGGCGGGGGTCCCGAGTGTCGGACCCGGCCGATCACATGCTGATGATCTATCCTGAGGATAGATCATCAGTGGTAACAAACTGCAGAACTCTTTACCTTAGCCACTTGATCGCGTAGTTGCGATCTGTCCTCTCTTTCCCAGCATCAGCTAAGAACTAAAGGACCTGTGATGACGTCACATCACATGGTCCATCTTACCATGGTGATGGACCATGTGATTGGACCATGTGATGTGACGTCATCACAGGTCCTTTAGTTGTTAGCTGAAGCATGAAGAGAGAGGACAGATCGAACTACGCAATCAAGTGGCTAAGGTAAGTTAAGTTTTATTATTTTTAACCCCTTAATCTTCATTTTACTAAGCATTCTTTATTAAGAATGCTATTATTTCCCCTTATAACCATGTTGTAAGGGAAAATAATAAATTCTACAGAATACTCTACCCGAAACCGGACTTCAGTGATGAAGTCCGACTTCGGGTCTGGGTACCAAACATGGCGATTTTTCACACGCGCGTGCAAAACACATTACAAACGTTTGCACCCGCGTGGAAAAATCGCGTATATTCCCGAAACGCACCCGCCTCATGAAAGAGGCCTAAGGGTTACATAGCATCATAAATCAAAATAATGCTATGTGACCCCGGCAGTGCTGGGAGGTCAGGACGGGAGCTGCTCTATACTCACTCTGCAAGTCCGACGCGTGAGACTCGCTTGTCAGAAAGGGGCCTTAGTATGGAAGGTTGCTTTAAAATGGATGTCCAGTTGTCTGTCAATGTATAGAAGTGCAGGGCTCAAGTCTATGGGAGCTATGGAAACAGTCATAGCAGTTGGTTTTAAGAGCAGTATTTTTCATTAAATTCTACCAATAATTTCCTAGTACATATGCTCTTAGCTCATGATCTATGCTCTCAAATAGCAGCAGAATGGACAAAATCTAGTAAGACTCTGAACATGCTCATTCAGGTGTTAACTAGCAATCTGTGTGTTAAGATGTACTGTACATTCTAATACATAAAATGCAAAAGACACAGCCTGTGCAGGGACACACCCTCAACTGGTAACACCCAGCTGGACCTTTATTTCAGACTGCTGACAATTATTTCATAAACTTCTAGTTGGAATAATAGAGAGGCAGTACAACACAGTTTTATGAAATGTTCCACAGTTGTGGAATCAAAGTAGTTACTAAAACAGACACGTCAGGAGAGGTGACAGATGACATACTAATAGTTCAGCAATCTTCATGAGCCAATCACTGGATCATACAATGAAACAACATGCATGCCGTGCCCTGTAGTACCTGGCTAGAGGTAGGGGACACTCTGGAGACTGCTGTCCCCTTGGGGATGCTGATGGCTAAGGCACAGCACTGCTAGACCAGTAATGATGCCATTTATATCTGTACCACTGGGATATATAGATCCACTCCAAGGGGGAATTTATTATCCCCCCCACGCAACTTTTTTGGTGTCAAAAAATGTCTCAGACTATTTAAAACGTCACTGCGCCAAACTTTTGGTCACAAGTGCCATCTTCCCTTGTGCTGAGGGAAGGGTGGGGGCTGCTGGATATGCTATGTATGCGCATGAGGTACTGCGATGCCATGCCAGGAGCGGGCATCGCAGTGCGCATGCCCCGGCTGAGGACATCAGAGCGCAGGCGCGGGATCTCAACGAGGGGGAGAGAAGAAGGGCGGGCAGAGGAAGATGCTGGGCTATATATTAGCCGGAGAGGCAGAGCTGCCTGGGCTCCAACGCTGTGGACGGCGCCCCTAGGCACTTGCGAACCCTCATTTACATATTCTTCAAACTTCGTTTTTTATGTCACAAAACTGCAGTGAAGCCAACAAAGGTACTATTTTCAACATCTAGGTGTATCCTATAGCACTATTTCAACAGTGTAATAGGTGTAAATGTGCTGACAGACTCCCTTTAAAGGAGCTGCAGGATTATCTGGCAAGTACTGGCTGTGTGGTATATGTGACAACAATCTCCCATATTCTTTATTTGTCTGGGCTACGGGGTAGAGTGGCAAGACAAAAGCCCTTTCTTACGAAGAAAAACATCCAAGCCTGGCTACATTTTGCAAAAACACATCTGAAGTCTCCCAAAAGCATGTGGGAAAAGGTGGTATGGTCTGATGAAACCAAGGTTGAACTTTTTGGCCATAATTCCAAAAGATATGTTTGGCGCAAAAACAACACTGCACATCACCAGAAGAACCCCATACCCACAGTGAAGCATGGTGGTGGCAGCATCATGCTTTGGGACTGGTTTTCTTCAGCTGGAACTGGGGCCTTAGTTAAGATAGAGGGGAATTATGAACAGTTCCAAATACCAGTCAATAGTGGCACAAAACCTTCAGCCTTCTGCTAGAAAGATGAACATAAAGATGAACGTCATCTTTCAGCATGACAACGACCCAAAGCATACATCCAAATCAACAAAGGAATGGCTTCACCAGAAGACGATTATAGGTTTGGAATGGCCCAGCCAGAGCCCAGACCTGAATCCGATTGAAAATCTGTGGGGTGATCTGAAGAGGGCTGTGCACAGGAGATGCCCTCGCAATATGACAGATTTGGAGTGTTTTTGCAAAGAAGAGTGGGCAAATCTTGCCAAGTCAAAATGTGCCATGCTGATAGACTCATACCCAACAAGACTGAGTGCTGTAATAAAATCAAAAAGTGCTTCAACAAAGTATTAGTTTAAGGGTGTGCACACTTATGCAACCACATTTTTATTATTTTTTTCTTCTCTCTGCCTAAAAGTTTGCCTAAAAGTTTGTTTTTCAATTGAGTTGTACAGTTTATAGGTCACTTTAAAGGTGGAAAAAGTTCTGAAATGATTTCTCTTTGTCTCATATTTTTTTTACAGCACAGAAGCCTGACATTTTAACAGGGGTGTGTAGACTTTTTATATCCACTGTATCTTTGTGTGAGGCCACCCTAGTTAGGGATCGACCGATATTGATTTTTTAGAGCCGATACCGATATTCTGTGAACTTTCAGGCCGATAGCCGATATTTTATACCGATATTCTGCACATTTAAATTTTTTGATTTTTTTTTTATGTTACAGCATTCAACGCTTTTTAAAAAAAATATTTTAATAGTTTGGACTTTTTGGGCACGCCGATATGTTTTTTTTATTTATTATTTATATATTTTATATGTAAAATTGGAAAAGGGTTAATTCATACTTAATATTTTGTTGTTTTTTTACTATTTAAAATTGTTTTACTTTTTATTTTATTACTATTTCCCCCCCTTAGGGGTAGAACCTGGGCTCCTTACATCCCTTGTCCTATTCACCCTAATAGAGATCTATCAGGGTGAATAGGACTTCACACTCTCCCTGCTGCCCAGTGCACACAGCAGCAGGGAGCTGACCATGGCAGCCAGGACATCATATCAATAAAAATAATAGATTGTATGACTCTGATCTACAAGGTAAAGTTTTCTTAGGATCAGTTGTTCACAATAAGAAGATAGATCGTCTCAAACTGCTTTCATCATGAATTCTGGAAGCCATGTGGATGCCACTAAAGTCTCAGAGTAAGGGCTCATGCACACAAACATATTTTTTGTTCACATTTGCATTTTTTGCGGGTTGAATGCAGACCCATGGGGATGCAAAAGATGTGGACAACACCCTGTGTTCTGTGCAAACCAGTATGTCCGTTCCGCGACATCCGCAAAAATATAGAACATGTCCTAGTATTGTCTGTTTTACGGACAAGAATAGGACAAGTTATATTATGGGCTGGACGTTCCATTTCGCAAAATGTGGAAGGCACACGGCCGGCATCCCTGTTTTGTGGATCAGCAATTTGCAGACCGCAAAATAGGCTACGATCGTGTGCATGAGCCCTAGGGTGGAGGTCAGGGTGGACATTGTATGATATATACATCATGGGTGTTCAAAATGTCAACCTTTGTACTGGTCATTAATCTCATGGCTGCCTAAAATCAACAGTGTAAGGCCAGTTCCACATTCTTGGCGTAATAGTTCCTTGGTATGAAATTTGCAGAATGGGGACCAGCAGATTGCTGATGGAAGCGAGGGACCCATAGTACTGGAATGGAGTGGGAGGCAGCTGGTAAAACTCAACTACCTAAACTTACTACCATTTTAAACTGAAGGTCCAGATGCGTGTTACCAGTTGTAAGTGTGTCTTTGCACAGTCTGACACTACCCAATCAGTGCTGTCTGCAGGGCCGGCGTCAGCACCCGGAATACCCAGGCAAGTGCCGGGTCCACTACCCCTGGGGGGCCCCACTGATCACACATGGGGCGCCACCACTGAACCAGCAGATCAAACCTCTGCTGTGCCTAGTAACAGGTGCCCCCTCCACACAACCCTACATAGTGGGCATCACCCTATAGAGAGGTGCGAGCCTGGCACCCTGCAGTCACCTGAATGCGACTCCCTCCATGCAACTCTGCTGAGTACCGGGGTACTGCTGGAAAATCTATGGAGAAGAGCCATGATGATGACACATGGCAGCTGTTCCTAGCACGCTCTCTGGTGCCCGCCGTGTATGACCCCTGGGGCCGGGTAGAACCCTTGCACGCTGCCCCCATCGGGACCTAGGACAGTTGAAGGTTTTTTTGTTTGTCGGAGCACAGGTTAGGACTGCAGTGTTTTCAGCTCCTTGACCAGACACAACCTTTATGTTATTTCCAGGGCCCCTTGCAGACAAGCAGTAATGACCCTCCATTCATTATAACGACCCCCAGAGCCCCCTCCATACAGTATGACCCCCTGGTGTGGTAGCCACTGAGGGGTCATTACTCTGAAGGTGGGGGCCACTGGGGGTCATTATTCTGGAGGTGGGGGCCACTGGGGGTCATTATTCTAAATGGAGGGCCACTCAGGGGTCATTATACTGTGTGTGGGGGTATTCGGGGGGGGCATTTTACTGTGTGTGGGGCCATTAGGGGGCATTATACTGTGTGTGTGAGCATTGGGTTGAGTTATTATACTGTGTTAAAGGGCCACTAGTGGCCATTATACTGTATGGGAGCCACTGGGGTTTACTATACTTTCTGGGGGCCACTGGGGGTCATTATACGTTGTGGGAGCCACAGGGGGACATGTAAAATTCCACAAGGGAGCCCACTGAGATTTTTCGCCCAAGGGCCCACATGAACCTGGAGCCTGCGCTGGCTGTCTGTGTCGGAATTTGCAGGGACACACCCTCATCTAGTAACATCCATCTGGATCTTCAACTTTTAATGCACAGATAAAGATACCATTTTGCGTACAAAACATGTTTTCCGTGTTACGCGCCTGTGTATCCATGTAGCACCATCGGCCACTGCAGGTGCTAAGCCGTTAACAAACCTTACCGTTTCACCTCACACCCTACCTCCTATTTACATTACTCAGAAGTCTCTGTTTGCTCCAAGCTCACCTCGCTCTCGGGGCTGTATGCAGCAAATGTGTAATTACCATCGCGGCGGTTACGGGAGACGGTATTAGCCAGCAGATGCAAACAACCAGCTTTCTTTTCTTTAACAGTTACTGTCAAACTCAGTTTGAAGGGATAAAGGGAACAAATCAGAAATTAGGATATGCAATGAAGGGTGGAGAAGACTTTGTTAAATGCAATCATATTAGCTGAAAAAAATAAAAAAAGGATACAAAGGTTTGACGTGGCATACTGTGTTATCAGGTTACAGGCTTGCATCCCACCCATGCGGAAGCACTGAAGATGCCATGAAGACCTCGACTTACATCCTTCTTTTGCCAACACCTCCACACTGGTGTGAACAGAGCCCTATGACTGAATGACATATATTAGGGAGTTCCGGAGATTTTAAAGTGAAGCTCTACCTCGGCAGCTGCTTTAGAGATTATACAGTGGAATTCCAGCAAGGAATTTCACCGTATGGACCTAAACTATCATGGGGAATTTCACAAAGATCAAAAGCAGAAGACACAGACCAAGGGAAATTAGATTGATAAAAGCAAATGTCTATATCAAGGGCCAGTTTTATACGGAGAGCTTGTCCTACTCTTGTCTGAAAAATATAGTCCGCGGTCCTATTGTTTGTTTAATGGGTCTGCACAAAAACACATACCATATGGATGCTATCCGCGTGTCATCCGTTTTTGCGGATTGGTTGTTGTGAAACGTCACAGAATGCCAGTGACAATTATGACAACTTTCCGCATCCTTTTTTTTTTTTTTTGTGGACCACAAAAACGGAAGTCAAACAGAAGTAAAACAGACCGATGTGGAATAACTATAGATGCACAACAGACAGAAAAACGGAATCACAAATCCCCTCAATGCAGACTGCAAAAAACACACACGTTCATGTGCATGAGGCCTAAGCGTGTATTCACACAACCGTATGTGTTTTGTGGTCCGCAAAATGCAGATCCACAAAAAATACGCATGACATCCATGTTGCATCTGTTTTTTTTGTTGCAGATTCATTGTAACAATGCCTATCCTTGTCCACAAAATAGGACATGTTCTAACTTTTTTGAGGAATTACAGAACAGACATATGGATGGGAACAGTACACGGAGTGTTGTCTGCAAAAAATGAGGATCAGATGTGGACCAAAATATGGTCATGCGAATGGGGTCCTTAGAACCAGGTGCGGCTCTAAACACAGAACAGGAGCAGATCTTTCCCTTATACCTTATGTCTGTGGAGGCTCCAATCCTGGTTTTGGCTCACAATCACTGATGGAAATCACTGACCAAAACACCGACCAAGCACTGTGAAAGTGCCGTAGGCCTTACTCACAAGACCATATCCGATTTTGAGTCCGCAAAAAAAATGCAAAGAATATGGAAGGCTTGTGTCTGCGTTCCATTTTAGCTATCAGTTACGACTAGGGTGGCCACTGGCTTCACCCAAGAAAGCCGGACCTCAATGGCCACGCCCAAAAACCGATAAACCACGGCCGCCTCTGTGAAGCCACGCCCCGCCTTTGTGAAGACACTTCCCCATCGCCGGCCGGGGGGGAAAAAACAGGCGGAGGAGAGGTAAGAAGTTTCTGAGGGGAGGGTGAGCTGGGGGCAGCTGGAGTGCTCCTCTCCCCCCTCAGTAGCATGAGCTACTGAAAGGGTGGACATCCATGTGCCGTCCAGGCACTGCACTGGACGGAGGACAGGGAGCCAGAAAACTGGACTGTCCGGTCTAAAACCGGATGTCAGGCCACCCTAGTTACGACCCACAAAAATGAATAGGACCAGTTCACAAATTTTTATCAAACCTATGAAAAAATTTAACCAGAAACATATGACTTCTCTTCAAGCATTATGTTTGAGGGTGGAAGTCACAGCACCTTTATAGGCAGCTTACTGGCATTGTTTACCCGGTCTGCTGTACTAGGGTTACAAGGTAGGCAAGGCATGAAGTCTGTCAGACTGCCAGGCACTGAACATCTTCCTGCTCTCAAAGCTGGAGTGTGATGAAGCGTGAAGGCAACGCTTGGAGACAGCATCAACCGTCTGTGGATTTAGCCTCATGTTATACGGAGGTGAAATAAGTACATTCACTCTATACATGGCATGCTGAAAAGTATAAAACACTGTGGTCACGTGTCCCAAGTAGAAGACATCAATGGGAACAATGGGCACAACATGTGATTCATAGTTTTTCTTACAGGGAACATGCCATGTATTTAAGATTCATAATTACATTTAGTAGAGGGTACATAGAGAATACAAAAATTAGCAAAGGCAAGCACAGTTCTCAGGGGTGCACCTAGCCTTTCTGCTGCCTGAGGTGAAAACTGAAACGGCGCCCCCCCAGTGCCAATTTCTTAACCTAACCCCTTTGCCTCAATGAAAGCTCTTATTGCCCATGGCCGTTCAGCTGCCCCCCTCTTGCCCCTAGCTGGTGCTGCCTGAGGCGATCGCCTCACCTCGCCTCATTGGTGGTGCACCCCTGGGTGTTCTATATGTTACATGGAGAATTGTTCTAACCATACCAAGTTTGTGCACCTTCGGTGGGCAGACCTGTGAAGGGAAGCACACTTATCTGCTTCCCAGCATCTTGGCTCCTGGCCTCGGCTGCTCTGCTGGGTCCCTGGTATTATGCAAATCATGTCTGGTGCAATGAGGGCGTCATAATTGCTCTTGTTGTACTCAGGCTCCACTCATGTCTGTGAACAGCCCCTCCTTTGCCACTGCCTGGCCCTGTCAATCAAAGCAGCCAGGGAAGGGCTGGCCACAGAAAGGAGTGGAGCTGGGTGCAACAAGAGCAATGGTGAAACCCTCATTGCACCAAAGGCCTAATTTGCATAATAAGAAAACATATCATAATTAGGAGCAGATCCTCAGATCAACAAAAGAAAAACAGGGTTTTAATCAGGTGGACCACAGCTGTGTCTATACAAACAGTTGGATAGGGAGGTCTTTTCCACAGGACTGGTACATTGCACATATGCTGGCATATCCAAAAAGGGGTCAAACAGTGAGTCCATAAACTACAGGCTGGTAACAGACCTATGATTAAGTGTGGCCTTATAAATAAAAGCATTAAACCTAGACACCTTATACATTCAGAAACTGGAGACGACATGCTTTGTTCTGACAGTGAATAGCCCAACAAAAGCACCAAATATCATACCGAGCCAAAACTGTGTCGGTCTGTACTGACCGTAAACGGGGATTACTGTAATCTATCACTTTGAGGTGTGGTGCCTGGATGGAACCATTTACCTCCTCCAGGGTACTAGTTTAGTTCCTGAGGAACCACTGAAAAATAGGATGTCCGGTCTGAATATTATAGATGGAGGAAAATACCAGCTTATCTTTGTGTATCCTCCACTAATGGTTTTAGCTCACAATCACTGACCAAAGACTGACTATGTGAATCAGGCCTTTGGCTGTGCAGTAATAAAACATACTGAGGGACATTTGTTAACCACTTCCCTTCAGGCGTATGGCTATATACGGCAGTCCTAGGGTCTTTAAAGATGGTGCCTGCTCAAGAGTGAAGCAGGTGCCAGAGCTACCAGGTTTTTTATTGTTTCATGCAGCAAACAACCGGGGTTAATGTCTATGATCGGCGATAATGCCGTTTCAGATGTTTAACCCCTCAGATGCTGTAGTTAAATGTGACCACTATATCCAAGAGCTAAAAAAAAAAAAAACAGAGTGGCCAGATGGCTTTCCCCTCATTGAGATTGGAGAAGGCGTTCCTTAGCAGTAATAGGCCTATGCCTGTACAAGGCTCCCAAGCCTATTACTTGTATATTCAAAAGCGGGCCTGCAGGTGGTACTGATAGGTAGAATGAAGCTAACAGGTCAGTTTTACCACATATGGAAGGCTGTAAAAACAAAACCCATAAGGCTGCCTTCAGACTAGCAAGTGTCACACTCCGGACTCGCAGCATAGCATTGGCTTAAAAAATAGTCTCTCACATATAACCCCAGAGATAAATATTGCATGTAATGACTCCACAATTTCCTTCCCGAAGGTCTAGAGAGATATAGCTATATATTTGTAACAGACAGTGGATGTGGATGCACTGGATAAACTAACCAGTTTGTCTGGGGTAAACCTAAGGGTGTTATACTGGCAGTCCCCTAGTTTTTGCCCCTTTAACCCCTATACAGGTATCTGACCACTACAGGTGAGCCATCAGACCACTAACTTTTGGAATAGTCCCAGTGTAGTTGGTGGCTGACCCACAAGGGTCAGAGACACCTATAAGAAGCACCAAGCGATCAGGAAACAGGCAGTGGTCAGGGCAGGCAGAGTTTGTGCTATCTGTAAAACAATCTGAGATTAAGACAGGCAACAGCGGGTCATCACAGTACATAGGCAGAAGTCAAGGCAGGGAGTGGAGAGTCAGAGTCAATAAACTGGCAGAGTATGGTACACAAGCAGACTAATAGAAAAAGCACACCTTCACTCGTAAACTAGCAAGCTAGAACCTAAAGCTCAGGCACCATGCACCTGGGGATGGCACCTTAAATAGATAGAAGAGGCAACAAGAGAATGAGCACACTAAGAACAGAGGATGGAGGACCCTTGCTGGTAGGAGCAGGGATTGGTCTGCTAGGAGAAGACATGAAGGAGCAGTAGGAGAAGGGCTAGAGATGTGACCCCAGACAGTGGCGTGCATGGAGAACTGACATAATACTTCCACGAATTAAGGAGTAGGGATTAATTAAAGGTGTCTGGGCCGGCCGCTTCTCCTGCTTCTCAATGAGATCCCAACACCAGCACTAAGTGGAGGAAGACAGCTAGGAAGCTACTGAGCTTGTTAGTCTACCACTGAATGCAGGAAAAGGTGGATCAGAAGGATCAACAGCAGAGGGTGCCATCAGAGAGGAAAAAGTAATGTACACAAAAAAAATACAATATTTTTATTGCATGTTTATTGCAATAATATTTCATTTAAATACCGTTTTCGTTGCACAGTGAGACCTTTTGTGGGATAATCCTTTTATGACCAGCGTTCTGTATGCTGGTCTTAATCTCTGTCCCACTGGCATGGGATGCACCACAATTTTTATGTGGTGCATGCCTCTTAATATTTGTGGAGAATCTCGGCAAGTCCTGGCATACAAGGGTTTATAAAAGTGGACCAATATCACTAAATATCAAAGGCATAAGGAGTAATCACACGATCCTATGACAAGTTATGTAAGGTGTCTCCAAACTGCAGTGACAACAAAACGCGAGTTCATCGGCCATATACAATCTGTCGTGATTATTCTCTACTCATAAGCCGGTGGGTCCGAATCAGTAAGGTTATTACAGAGCAGAGTTTATCATCCTTGCACTTAAGTGATTCGAAAATTATTTAAATATTTATTTATAAAACTCCTTCATGTCACACTGCAATGCGATAAAATGTGCCTGCAATGGGCAAGCAAGCATCAATTCTGGACTATGGAGCAATAGTCGGATGAAGGACATTTCTGTTTACATCATGTTGACAATCGGGGGCCTGTGTGATTACTACCTGGGGAAGATACAGTACCAAGATCTACTGTGGGAGGAGGCAGAGTGATGATCTGGGCAATGTTGTGATGAGAAACCTTGGGTCCTGGCATTCATGGGTTACTTTGATTCAAACCACCTACATGAATATTACTGCAGACCAACTACTGCCAGCAGGATAATGGGCTCTGCCAATTTGGAACAACTGCTGAAGAATGTTTTAAAGGAGTTTTCCAGGCTCCTGATTACCTTTTCTCAGGATAGGTCATCAAAATCCAATTGGTGGAGGTCCAACACCCTGCACCCCTTCAATTAGCTGTTCCCTGCGACCCTTTGGCGCAAGAACTAGCACTCAGAACTGAGCCGGAAGGACAGTTCCGCTCAAAAAGTAGTGGACGTTTCAGGTTACGGCAGCTCTTCTCCCATTCCCTTCAAAGGGATTCATGGAGGTCCTAAATCACAGTTTACAGGACCTGTCACATCTCCTGACATACAATACCTGTTTTATTAAGTATGTGTTCCCTATACAATAACAATTCTGGAACATCTTAGCTTATGTTGAGCTGTTCCTCTATTATTCCAGCTAGATGATCATGAATAAAGGTACAACTGTGTGTTAACAGTTAGGGTGGTGTCCCTTCGCAGTCTATGACTAGCAGTACTAATCAGACAGTGTTAGACCTCATGCACACGAACGTATTTTGTTTCCGTGTCCATTCCGTTTTTTTTGCGGATAGGATGCAGACCCATTCATTTCAATGGGTCCGCAAAAAATGCTGACAGCACACCGTGTACTATCCGCATCCGTATATCCGTTCCGTAGCCCCGCAAAAAAAGTCCTATTCTTGTCCGTTTTAGGCGTTGTTACAATGGATCCGCAAAAATAACGGATGGCATGCGGATGCCATCCGTTTTTTGTTTTTTTTGCGGATCTGCAATTTGTGGACCGCAAAACACATACGGTCGTGTGCACTTCAAAAAAAGATGCTCCAGAATTGTCATTTCTTGTGGAATACAAAAATTTAGAAACGAGTAATGACTGATGGCAGATCTTATTCAAAGAATCTGCTGCCGTCTTGGTGCCATTTACCAAAGAACACCAGAGGTTATGTGGAGTCCATGCCTCAACAGGCCTTAGGGGTCTTACTAAAGGGAACCAGTCAGGCTACTTTCACATTAGCGTTTTTTGCGGATCCGTCATGGATCTACAAAAAACGCTTTAGTTACAATAATAAAACCGCATGCATCAGTCATGAACGGATCCGGTTGTATTATGTCTTTTATAGCCATGACGGAGCCGTCTTGAACACCACTGAAAGTCAATGGGGGACGGATCCGTTTTCTATTGTGTCAGAGAAAACTAATCGTCCCCATTGACTTACATTGTGTGTCAGGACGGATCCGTCTTGCTCCGCACCACATGGCGGACAGGAAAACGCTGCAGGCAGCATTTTGGTGTCCGCCTCCGGAGTGGAATGGAGACTGATCGGAGGCAAACTGATGCATTCTGAGCAGATCCTTTTCTATTCAGAATGCATTAGGGCAAAACTGATCCGTTTTGGACCACTTGTGAGAGCCCATGACGAATCAGAAACGGAAAGCCAAAACGCCAGTGTGAAGGTAGCCTCAAGCTGTACATGGTATCTGAGCTACTGACAGCAGGTTATAGAGAAGAGGAGCCGAGCAGATTGCTATATAGTTCTGGAGGAAAACTCAGTAGAACTTACATTTCATTCATGTAATTTCCTGCTGATTCTGGGCTTTGAAGTCCAGGGGGAGGTCCTATCAGTGACTGACAGCCTTCCCTCCATGACTGTGTATACAGAGATAGCTGTCAGTTACTGACTGAAGACAAGGAGACGGTCCTATCAGTGATGACAGCCTTCCCTCTATGACTGTGTATACAGAGAGAGCTGTATGGAGGAGGAGGTCCTATCAGTGACTGACAGCCTTCCCTCTATGACTGTGTATACAGAGATAGCTGTATGGAGGAGGAGGTCCTATCAGTGACTGACAGCCTTCCCTCTATGACTGTGTATACAGAGGTAGCTGTATGGAGGAGGAGGTCCTATCAGTGATGACAGCCTTCCCTCTATGACTGTGTATACAGAGATAGCTGTATGGAGGAGGAGGTCCTATCAGTGATTGACAGCCTTCCCTCTATGACTGTGTATACAGAGAGAGCTGTATGGAGGAGGAGGTCCTATCAGTGACTGACAGCCTTCCCTCTATGACTGTGTATACAGAGAGAGCTGTATGGAGGAGGAGGTCCTATCAGTGATGACAGCCTTCCTCTATGACTGTGTATACAGAGATAGCTGTATGGAGGAGGAGGTCCTATCAGTGACTGACAGTCTTCCTCTATGACTGTGTATACAGAGAGAGCTGTATGGAGGAGGAGGTCCTATCAGTGACTGACAGCCTTCCCTCTATGACTGTGTATACAGAGATAGCTGTATGGGAGGAGGAGGTCCTATCAGTGATTGACAGCCTTCCCTCTATGACTGTGTATACAGAGAGAGCTGTATGGAGGAGGAGGAGGAGGTCCTATCAGTGATGACAGCCTTCCCTCTATGACTGTGTATACAGAGATAGCTGTATAGAGGAGGAGGTCCTATCAGTGATGACAGCCTTCCCTCTATGACTGTGTATACAGAGAGAGCTGTATGGAGGAGGAGGTCCTATCAGTGACTGACAGCCTTCCCTCTATGACTGTGTATACAGAGATAGCTGTATGGAGGAGGAGGTCCTATCAGTGACTGACAGCCTTCCCTCTATGACTGTGTATACAGAGGTAGCTGTATGGAGGAGGAGGTCCTATCAGTGATGACAGCCTTCCCTCTATGACTGTGTATACAGAGATAGCTGTATGGAGGAGGAGGTCCTATCAGTGACTGACAGTCTTCCCTCTATGACTGTGTATACAGAGAGAGCTGTATGGAGGAGGAGGTCCTATCAGTGATGACAGTCTTCCCTCTATGACTGTGTATACAGAGAGAGCTGTATGGAGGAGGAGGTCCTATCAGTGATTGACAGCCTTCCCTCTATGACTGTGTATACAGAGAGAGCTGTATGGAGGAGGAGGTCCTATCAGTGACTGACAGCCTTCCCTCTATGACTGTGTATACAGAGATAGCTGTATGGAGGAGGAGGTCCTATCAGTGATTGACAGCCTTCCCTCTATGACTGTGTATACAGAGATAGCTGTATGGAGGAGGAGGTCCTATCAGTGATGACAGCCTTCCCTCTATGACTGTGTATACAGAGATAGCTGTATGGAGGAGGAGGTCCTATCAGTGACTGACAGTCTTCCCTCTATGACTGTGTATACAGAGAGAGCTGTATGGAGGAGGAGGTCCTATCAGTGATGACAGTCTTCCCTCTATGACCGGTGGTGTATCTTGGTTTTGTGCTGCCCCAGGCGAGACTAAACTCGGGCACCCCCCTAATATAAATTTGACCCACCCCTTCCTGTCAAGGTCAAACCCCTTTCTCTGTAAACCCCACCCCTTCCTCTTTAGGCTCTCGCCCTTTTTGTATTTAAAAGTGAATAACGAAGGCCAATATTTTGTGCTTTCTGTACCAAATTTTGAATCTATTATGTAAAGAGAATCTTAGATATAATAATATAAAGTGTAAATTCAACCACTTTACAAAGATCAGTCATCCATGATCCACAGATCCCCCTCACCATAACAGTGCCATCCACAGATCCCCCTCCTAAACAGTGCCATCCACAGATCCCCCTCCTAAACAGTGCCATCCACAGATCCCCCCCCATGACAGTGCCATCCACAGATCCCCCACCCATGACAGTGCCATCCACAGATCCCCCACCCATGACAGTGCCATCCACAGATCCCCACCCATGACAGTGCCATCCACTGATCCCCCCCATGACAGTGCCATCCACAGATCCCCCCATAACAGTGTCATCCACAGATCCCCCCATGACAGTGCCATCCACAGATCCCCCATGACAGTGCCATCCACAGATCCCCCCATGACAGTGCCATCTACAGATCCCTCCCATAACAGTGCCATCCACAGACCCCCCCCCCATGACAGTGCCATCCACAGATACCCCCCCATAACATTTTCATGCACAGATCCCCCCCATAACAGTGTCATCCACAGATCCCCCATACCAGTGCCATCCACAGATCCCCCCATGACAGTGCCATCCACAGATCCCCTCCCCATAACAGTGCCATCCACAGATCCCCCTAAACAGTGCCATCCACAGATCCCCCTCATGACAGTGTCATCCACAGATCCCCCATAACAGTGCCATCCACAGATTCCCCCATGACAGTGTCATCCACAGATCCCCCATAACATTTTCATCCACAGATCCCCCACCCATGACAGTGCCATCCACAGATCACCGCCCCCATAACAGTGCCATCCACAGATTCCCCCCATAACAGTGTTATCCACAGATCCTCCCCATCACAGTGCCATCCACAGATCCCCCCATAACAGTGTTATCCACAGATCCTCCCCATAACAGTGCCATCCACAGATCCCCCTATGACAGTGCCATCCACAGATCCTCCCTATAACAGTCATCCACAGATCCCCTCCCCGCCGCTCACAGGATTATACATTTATTAACTGTAATCTGTAACTTTAAATGAGCGCTTATCTCTTTACTAGGGTATCTTACTCTCAGCTCCGGTAGCAGGCAGTGCGGGCAGTGCTCACTCACTGACATCAAGTTACTGCGCCGCCTAGTGGGAGTAGCCGGCTGCCCGAACTGCCTGTTACCGGAGCTGAGAGTAAGATACCCTAGTAAAGAGATAAGCGCTCATTTAAAGTTACAGATTACAGTTAATAAATGTATAATCCTGTGAGCGGCGGGGCCCTGTATATTCTAACCCCAAGTCAAGCGTCCCCATCGGATCTGAGTATACCAGCATTTTGCCGCCCCATTGGCAAGTGTCGCCCTAGGCAAATGCCTTGTTTGCCTCGTGATAGATACACCCCTGTCTATGACTGTGTATACAGAGATAGCTGTATGGAGGAGGAGGTCCTATCAGTGACTGACAGCCTTCCCTCTATGACTCTGTATACAGAGATAGCTGTATGGAGGAGGAGGTCCCATCAGTGATGACAGCCTTCCCTCTATGACTGTGTATATAGAGATAGCTGTATGGAGGAGGAGGTCCTATCAGTGACTGACAGCCTTCCCTCTATGACAGTGTATACAGAGATAGCTGTATGGAGAAGGAGGTCCTATCAGTGATGACAACCTTCCCTCTATGACTGTGTATACAGAGAGAGCTGTATGGAGGAGGAGGTCCCATCAGTGATGACAGCCTTCCCTCTATGACTGTGTATACAGAGAGAGCTGTATGGAGGAGGAGGCCCTATCAGTGATGACAGCCTTCCCTCTATGACTGTGTATACAGAGAGAGCTGTATGGAGGAGGAGGTCCTATCAGTGATTGACAGCCTTCCCTCTATGACTATGTATACAGAGAGAGCTGTATGGAGGAGGAGATCCTATCAGTGACTGACAGCCTTCCCTCTATGGCTGTGTATACAGAGAGAGCTGTATGGAGGAGGGGGCCCTATCAGTGATGACAGCCTTCCCTCTATGACTGTGTATACAGAGAGAGCTGTATGGAGGAGGAGGTCCCATCAGTGACTGACAGCCTTCCCTCTATGACTGCGTATACACAGATAGCTGTATGGAGGAGGAGGTCCTATCAGTGACTGACAGCCTTCCCTCTATGACTGCGTATACACAGATAGCTGTATGGAGGAGGGGGCCCTATCAGTGATGACAGCCTTCCCTCTATGACTGTGTATACAGAGATAGCTGTATGGAGGAGGAGGTCCTATCAGTGACTGACAGCCTTCCCTCTATGACTGTGTATACAGAGATAGCTGTATGGAGGAGGAGGTCCTATCAGTGACTGACAGCCTTCCCTCTATGACTGTGTATACAGAGATAGCTGTATGGAGGAGGAGGTCCTATCAGTGACTGACAGCCTTCCCTCTATGACTGTGTATACAGAGATAGCTGTATAGAGGAGGAGGAGGTCCTATCAGTGATGACAGCCTTCCCTCTATGACTGTGTATACACAGATAGCTGTATGGAGGAGGAGGTCCTATCAGTGATGACAGCCTTCCCTCTATGACTGTGTATACAGAGAGAGCTGTATGGAGGAGGAGGTCCTATCAGTGATGACAGCCTTCCCTCTATGACTGTGTATACAGAGAGAGCTGTATGGAGGAGGAGGTCCTATCAGTGACTGACAGCCTTACCTCTATGACTGTGTATACAGAGAGAGCTGTATGGAGGAGGAGGTCCTATCAGTGATGACAGCCTTCCCTCTATGACTGTGTATACAGAGATAGCTGTATGGAGGAGGAGGTCCTATCAGTGATGACAGCCTTCCCTCTATGACTGTGTATACAGAGAGAGCTGTATGGAGGAGGAGGTCCTATCAGTGACTGACAGCCTTCCTCTATGACTGTGTATACAGAGATAGCTGTATGGAGGAGGAGGTCCTATCAGTGATGACAGTCTTCCCTCTATGACTGTGTATACAGAGATAGCTGTATGGAGGAGGAGGTCCTATCAGTGACTGACAGCCTTCCTCTATGACTGTGTATACAGAGAGAGCTGTATGGAGGAGGAGGTCCTATCAGTGACTGACAGCCTTCCCTCTATGACTGCGTATACACAGATAGCTGTATGGAGGAGGAGGTCCTATCAGTGACTGACAGCCTTCCCTCTATGACTGCGTATACACAGATAGCTGTATGGAGGAGGGGGCCCTATCAGTGATGACAGCCTTCCCTCTATGACTGTGTATACAGAGGTAGCTGTATGGAGGAGGAGGTCCTATCAGTGACTGACTGTCTTCCCTCTATGACTGTGTATACAGAGATAGCTGTATAGAGGAGGAGGTCCTATCAGTGACTGACAGCCTTCCCTCTATGACTGTGTATACAAAGATAGCTGTATAGAGGAGGAGGTCCTATCAGTGATGACAGCCTTCCCTCTATGACTGTGTATACAGAGATAGCTGTATGGAGGAGAAGGTCCTATCAGTGATGACAGCCTTCCCTCTATGACTGTGTATACAGAGATAGCTGTATGGAGGAGGAGGTCCTATTAGTGATGACAGCCTTCCCTCTATGACTGTGTATATAGAGATAGCTGTATGGAGGAGGAGGTCCTATCAGTGACTGACAGCCTTCCCTCTATGACTGTGTATACAGAGATAGCTGTATGGAGGAGGAGGTCCTATCAGTGACTGACAGCCTTCCCTCTATGACTGTGTATACAGAGATTGCTGTATAGAGGAGGAGGAGGTCCTATCAGTGATGACAGCCTTCCCTCTATGACTGTGTATACACAGATAGCTGTATGGAGGAGGAGGTCCTATCAGTGATGACAGCCTTCCCTCTATGACTGTGTATACAGAGAGAGCTGTATGGAGGAGGAGGTCCTATCAGTGATGACAGCCTTCCCTCTATGACTGTGTATACAGAGAGAGCTGTATGGAGGAGGTCCTATCAGTGACTGACGGCCTTACCTCTATGACTGTGTATACAGAAAGAGCTGTATGGAGGAGGAGGTCCTATCAGTGATGACAGCCTTCCCTCTATGACTGTGTATACAGAGATAGCTGTATGGAGGAGGAGGTCCTATCAGTGATGACAGCCTTCCCTCTATGACTGTGTATACAGAGAGAGCTGTATGGAGGAGGAGGTCCTATCAGTGACTGACAGCCTTCCCTCTATGACTGTGTATACAGAGAGCTGTATGGAGGAGGAGGTCCTATCAGTGATGACAGTCTTCCCTCTATGACTGTGTATACAGAGGTAGCTGTATGGAGGAGGAGGTCCTATCAGTGACTGACTGTCTTCCCTCTATGACTGTGTATACAGAGATAGCTGTATAGAGGAGGAGGTCCTATCAGTGACTGACAGCCTTCCCTCTATGACTGTGTATACAGAGATAGCTGTATGGAGGAGGAGGTCCTATCAGTGATGACAGCCTTCCCTCTATGACTGTGTATACAGAGATAGCTGTATGGAGGAGGAGGTCCTATCAGTGATGACAGCCTTCCCTCTATGACTGTGTATACAGAGATAGCTGTATGGAGGAGGAGGTCCTATCAGTGATGACAGTCTTCCCTCTATGACTGTGTATACAGAGATAGCTGTATAGAGGAGGAGGTCCTATCAGTGATGACAGCCTTCCCTCTATGACTGTGTATACAGAGAGAGCTGTATGGAGGAGGCGGTCCTATCAGTGATGACAGCCTTCCCTCTATGACTGTGTATACAGAGAGAGCTGTATGGAGGAGGAGGTCCTATCAGTGATGACAGCCTTCCCTCTATGACTGTGTATACAGAGATAGCTGTATGGAGGAGGAGGTCCTATCAGTGACTGACAGCCTTCCCTCTATGACTGTGTATACAGAGATAGCTGTATGGAGGAGGAGGTCCTATCAGTGACTGACAGCCTTCCCTCTATGACTGTGTATACAGAGATAGCTGTATGGAGGAGGAGGTCCTATCAGTGACTGACAGCCTTCCCTCTATGACTGTGTATACAGAGATAGCTGTATGGAGGAGGAGGTCCTATCAGTGATGACAGCCTTCCTCTATGACTGTGTATACAGAGATAGCTGTATGGAGGAGGAGGTCCTATCAGTGATGACAGCCTTCCCTCTATGACTGTGTATACAGAGATAGCTGTATGGAGGAGGAGGTCCTATCAGTGACTGACAGCCTTCCCTCTATGACTGTGTATACAGAGATAGCTGTATGGAGGAGGAGGTCCTATCAGTGATGACAGTCTTCCCTCTATGACTGTATATACAGAGAGAGCTGTATGGAGGAGGAGGTCCTATCAGTGACTGACAGCCTTCCCTCTATGACGGTGTATACAGAGAGAGCTGTATGGAGGAGGAGGTCCTATCAGTGATGACAGCCTTCTCTCTATGACTGTGTATACAGAGGTAGCTGTATGGAGGAGGAGGTCCTATCAGTAATGACAGCCTTCCCTCTATGACAGTGTATACAGAGATAGCTGTATGGAGGAGGAGGTCCTATCAGTGATGACAGCCTTCCTCTATGACTGTGTATACAGAGATAGCTGTATGGAGGAGGAGGTCCTATCAGTGATGACAGCCTTCCCTCTATGACTGTGTATACAGAGAAGCTGTATGGAGGAGGAGGTCCTATCAGTGATGACAGCCTTCCCTCTATGACTGTGTATACAGAGAGAGCTGTATGGAGGAGGAGGTCCTATCAGTGATGACAGCCTTCCCTCTATGACTGTGTATACAGAGAGAGCTGTATGGAGGAGGAGGTCCTATCAGTGACTGACAGCCTTCCCTCTATGACTGTGTATACAGAGAGAGCTGTATGGAGGAGGAGGTCCTATCAGTGATGACAGCCTTCCTCTATGACTGTGTATACAGAGAGAGCTGTATGGAGGAGGAGGTCCTATCAGTGATGACAGCCTTCCCTCTATGACTGTGTATACAGAGAGAGCTGTATGGAGGAGGAGGTCCTATCAGTGACTGACAGCCTTCCCTCTATGACTGTGTATACAGAGATAGCTGTATGGAGGAGGAGGTCCTATCAGTGATGACAGCCTTCCCTCTATGACTGTGTATACAGAGAGAGCTGTATGGAGGAGGAGGTCCTATCAGTGATGACAACCTTCCCTCTATGACTGTGTATACAGAGGTAGCTGTATGGAGGAGGAGGTCCTATCAGTGACTGACTGTCTTCCCTCTATGACTGTGTATACAGAGAGAGCTGTATGGAGGAGGAGGTCCTATCAGTGATTGACAGTCTTCCCTCTATGACTGTGTATACAGAGGTAGCTGTATGGAGGAGAAGGTCCTATCAGTGATGACAGCCTTCCCTCTATGACTGTGTATACAGAGAGAGCTGTATGGAGGAGGAGGTCCTATCAGTGATTGACAGCCTTCCCTCTATGACTGTGTATACAGAGATAGCTGTATGGAGGAGGAGGTCCTATCAGTGATTGACAGTCTTCCCTCTAAGACTGTGTATACAGAGATAGCTGTATGGAGGAGGAGGTCCTATCAGTGACTGACAGCCTTCCCTCTATGACGGTGTATACAGAGAGAGCTGTATGGAGGAGGTCCTATCAGTGATGACAACCTTCCCTCTATGACTGTGTATACAGAGAGAGCTGTATGGAGGAGGAGGTCCTATCAGTGACTGACAGCCTTCCCTCTATGACTGTGTATACAGAGGTAGCTGTATGGAGGAGGAGGTCCTATCAGTGATGACAACCTTCCCTCTATGACTGTGTATACAGAGAGAGCTGTATGGAGGAGGAGGTCCTATCAGTGATGACAACCTTCCCTCTATGACTGTGTATACACAGATGGCTGTATGGAGGAGGAGGTCCTATCAGTGATGACAACCTTCCCTCTATGACTGTGTATACAGAGATAGCTGTCAGTCAGCTCCTCCAGCTCTAGAACATGCTGCCTGCAGACTGGATTTTCATGGCGACAGGTCCTCTTATGGTTGAGCGCAGTATAGACCTCAGTAGCATACAGGCACCACTAGATGTTGCAAAATGAAGTAATCAAGTTCAACTACCAAGGAACAGGAATGAGAAATATTCCTACTGAAGTAAGCATCTTTGTTTGTGAAGAAGACATAATCACAATGGCCAACGTCATTGCACTAGATTCCTTTGGCAGTTATACTTTTAACCTAATCCCTAATTATTAACAAGATTATAAAATGTCTCAAGCAGATGAGAATATTTCCGATATTTCGGGATCATTCAGCCAATAAGGACTAAAAATAACCCCCTGCCATAAGTATGCAGGAAGAAGCGGGAGGAGACCTCGTCAGTTATATGGCCGTCTACTTCCCTATTTATGAGTCACTCATTTAATTACAGTAGTAAACAGGTCTTCAAGGGATCTGAAAACTGCGCTGTCCATAAAGGGAAGACTGTGTGTGCCTGACGTGTCCTATAAAGAGCAGACATGAATCCAGGAACCATTCTATACCGGACACTTTCAGTTTTCACTCAATACACTGTCTGCTGTCCGCATTGTTTGCAGCCCCATTGAAATGAATGGGGCTGCATAAGATTCCCAAAAAATGCAAGTCGTGTAAATGCCACCTAGCTCGAAGAGTGTAAATATGCAAATGCTAAATTTGCCCCTCCCCTTAAAAAAAGTGCACCAATGAATACCATATGTACTGTAACTACTATCATGAAAAAGCAACATTTTTTTTACCAGTATTTCAGAGTGCAACCACTGCATAGGCCATAAAACAGCTTCAGACTGGAGCAGCTCTCAGTGCCTTACTCCCAGCGGGAAGTAACAGCTTGATCCCCAGCACAACTCCACAGCAGTACTAAAAATAAAGCCTCATGCTGTGTCTCTGCATCTGTGGACAATCGTTTGGGTTCATTACCACCTCAATGCAAAACCTCAGCCATTGCATACATTTCTAAACCTGGCTTTATAAACATACACAATCACATTTGGTGGAGCTTGCATGTTTATTTCAATGGCGAGACATGAATAAGCAGTAAGCGACTTATCTTCGGTGGGAACAAAGAATCAGAGATGTTGAAATCCAAAAAGCCCAATCTCTTTGGAATTGGTTAGACAAGGGTGCGGCAAACTGTGGCTCTCCAGATGTTGCAAAACTACAACTCCCAGCATGCAAAGACTGCTTACAGCTATCAGCCTACAGCAGGGCATGGTGGGAACTGTAGTTTTACAACAGCTGGAGAGCCGCAGTTTGCCTATCCCTGTAATAGGCACATCTGTGTGTATAAATGCAGCCTAAAAGCCCCTAACGCTGTCCAATAATAGTTACTATAGGTTAAAGGGTTTAACCAACTAAACTTACAGAAGGGGGAGTGAAAAAAAAGAAAAAAAAAAACACATGAAAGTCATACCGTTCTCGTCGCTGCCTGAGCAGACGTGATGACATTTTCTTTGGCCTTAGTAGTAACATCTGCAAAAATGGCATGTGACCAATGAGCCAATCCGGTGACGTGCCATGCTTGCACATGTAACCACCACAAAAGGCTGCCTGTCTGTAATATATTTTTAATTTTGAGTGGACAACCGCTTTAATTTCCAAGCCATCGTAATGACTTTTAGTCAATGTAAACATAGATAAAGATCAAGAATAAGGGCCCATATGCACACGACCATGTCCTGCCCGTGGCCGTATTGCGACCCTCATACAGTGGGTCCTCAATACACGGCGCACCGGCCGTGTGCAGCCGTATCAAGGATCACAGACGCAATCACTTTGCATTTCGGGAGATGCAGTGCGGAAGCACGGATTGGAAGCCCACGGAAGCACTACGGAGTGCTTCCGTGGTGTTTCTGGCCGTGCCTCCACACCGCAAAAAAGTAGTGCATCCCGGATGCGCATTGCAGAACCCATTCAAGAGAATGGGTCCGTGATCCACTGCAGATCCCCCACGGTCGGCACAAGGTCGTGTGCATGAGCCCTAAGGGTCTATTCACACGTCCGTAGGTGTTTTGCCGTCCGAAAATTGCGGATCTGCAAAACACAGACACCGGCAATGTGCGTTTTGCATTTCGTGGACCGCACATCGCCAGCACTATAATAGAAAATGCCTTTTTTTTGTCTGCAGTTGCGGACAAGAATAGGACATGTTCTATTTTTTTACGAGAACAGAATTGCGGATCCGGGAATGCAGATGCGGACAGCACATAGTGTGCTGTCCGCATCCGTTCCGGCCCCATTGAAAATGAATGGGTCCGCACCCGTTGCACACAATTGCGGAACGGATCCGGACCATTTATACAGCTGTGTGAATGGAACCTAAAACTGTAGTTTATCGTTAATCCTGATTGATCCTACTAAATTATAGTGATCAGTGTCACAATCTATAAACGTTACAGGAAGCAACCTTTACAAAGGGCATTGCTGCCTGGCAGGCAGCTATGGGCAGGACTGTTGGTAGACAAGAATTACACACGTTTACTCTAAAGCGGTTGAGATTAACCTCCTTATGGTTTTTAATGTATCACATGGATCCCATATATGGCACCAAATTGCCTGCTGTGGGCCAGTACTGTAACACCAAGCACCTCTGACGTTACACAGATATTTCATCTAACAGTTACATATCCAATCATAGCCAATAGAGATCAGCGAAACATATAACAAACGTATAAACATATACTTGTCGCCAGAACGACCACATTCTGATGAATTGAACTGATATTCAGTTGCACATATTTATGCAATAAATCTGCTGCATGTGAATCAATCCTAAAGGCCTCTTTCACACGGGCGTCACGTTTGACGCCCGGATAAGAGGTGGGTGCGTTGCGGGAAAATGCGCGATTTTTCCACACGAGTCAAATCGTTTAATGCGTTTCGAACGCGCGTGGGAAAAATCGGCATATTTAGTACCCAGACCCGAACCCGGTATTCTTTAGATTTTATAGTTTTCCCTTACAACATGGTTATAAGGGAAAATAATAGCATTCTCAATACAGAATGCTTTGTAAAATGTGTATTAAGGGGTTAAAAATAAAAAAATTAACTCACCTTATCCACTTGATCGCGTAGTTGCGATCTCTTCTGTCTTTTGCATTTATTAGCTGTCGTCACCGAGCTCATTACATGGTCCATCACCATGGTGATGGACCATGTGATTGGACCATGTGATGTGACGTCACCACAGGTCCTTTAGCCAGCAGCTAATGCTTGAAGAAGAGAGGAGAGATCGGCAACTACGCGATCAAGTATATAAGGCGAGTTAAGTTTTTTTTTTTTAACTCCTTAATCCACATTTAACAAGGCATTCTGTATTGAGAATGCTATTATTTTCACTTATGACCATGTTATAAGGGAAAATAATAAAGATCGGGTCTTGAGGTTTCTGTAACCCCTACCAAAAAGAATAACAGGTCCAGATACCTTGAAGGGAATAGGTCAACAGTTTTGACCATGCTAAACTGCTTACAGCTAGGTAGGAGCAGGAAGAAGAGTGAGAACAAGTTTATTCTGCCAGGTTCTGCTCCTGCAAGTGCACAGGCGGTGGCGTTTCACTGACTGCTCTCTGCAGTCACCTGCTTTACCATAAATCCCCTCTGCTCCCCCTCTGACACCTGTAATGGTCTTCTGGATGCAAAAACTGTCACTCATAGCAGGGGAAGGGGCTGTCAACTAACTCAACAAGAAAGCAGAGGGCAATTCACAATGAAGCTCTGCCGCCTGGGCACAACCAGGCAGAATAAAAATTCATATTCACATTACTCTTGATAATAATAGGTATGTTTGTACTGCTCTCCCTGGCCCTTAGTAAGTGTTGTCTGCAGTTTAGCATGGTCAGACTGCTGACAGACTCCCTTTTACATATAAAATATATGTCGGCTGAAACCGTCCATCTCAATACGCAGTCTTTTAGAAATTAAATACTACAATTGCATTGTTAGGTTGTATCATTACAAAAAATGCTGTGCGACTTTTCAGCGCCACGTCGCCATATGGCCCTAGCTTTAGGGTGCCTGAACACGTTGTGGTTGAGACGTGGTAGCCACATGCAGATTACCACTAAATGCCGCCGTCGAGGCGCACATACCATAAACCGTGTCCTGTTCTTGCAGTAAAACTAGGGCAGCAGCAGTCTGGACGCCGCTCTAGCAGCATTGTGTACGGGCACCAGAGACATCCACAACCATTACAAGTGCAAGGTCTCAACAGACAAATCCACTTGACTGGAAAGCAATCTGAAAATGCTTCTAGTAATAATTACTAATAAGGTAACAACTGTATGATAGAAACAATGGGAGGAATTTATTATGCCCCTATACTCCAAAATTCTGATTTCAAAAAGTCACAAAAATAGAGCTTTGTCACATTTTGGACTTATCTGCACAAATTTTTAGCGACATTCTGTTTTGAAAAGTGGATGGAAATGTGAGCATGGTTAGCCTGTCAAGCTGATATAAGACACATTTATCAACTGCGATTTAAAAATCTTACGCCAGTAAAGAAGAGGTTAATAAAGTGGAGTAACATCTCAAGACAGAAGGGTCAGACTTAAGCCTCATTCACGTGTCCGTGCTCAAATCCATGAAAAGGTGGTCAATAAAGCCTCAGTGAAATCCATATTTCGCGGACACTGCAGCCGAAAAGTTTTTTTCAAAGCATCTCTTCCTAATGATACATGAAGCATGGATAAAACACGGAGGGCATCCGTGGTTTTCACGAATCCATAGACTATAATGGGCGTGATGAATCGGTGAACATGGACAAAATAGATCCTACTAAAAAACCAGATGTGTAATTACACGCAGTAAAATGAATAGGTACGCGTGCTGTCCGTGGAGAACGCGTACGTGGAACACTGACGATTTAAAAGACGCTCCAAAGTTACTAAACATTGAGGTTCATTTAATAACATTGTTACGCCGTTTTTTGTAGAAGTTGTGAGGCCCCATTATGCCACCCTTTAAAAGCTTTCCGGCAATATTTTGTCGCATGGGCGTTTTTACACGATCCTCGCTACTTAGGAGTTCTGGCCCCGGCAAATTTTCTAACATTTACTCCTGGAAACAAGTGTAAAATAGGAATAAAAACGACTCTAGTCTAATTTATGATGAGGCCTGCGCTGGTCATAAATGAGAAGCTTCCCCTGGCAGCGCAGGTGCTATGTGTTATCTGAAAAGCCGGTCTTTGATAAATGACCCCCATTGTACGATATTTGATAAATGTGGTGCAAATTACAAAGCAGACTCCTGCAAAACTGACTTCCCTCATGATAAATCTTCCCCTATGTCTCATATCTGTCACAGAATTATCTTCAAATTTTCTGACACCGCTGATCATTCAAACAGTCCTGGCGGATTTACATTTTGGGTTAGTCCCCGGCATACTAAATATCACGTTTGGAGAACACAAATCTATGTTCAACATATTCCTATTGTACAGACCAGAGTAGAATTAGGAGGGGTTAGTGTTAAACCTCCACGTTGTGGGGACACACCCAGGTCCGCCCTGTCTTTGAAAGATGGCACCCCCCCCCCCTACAGACACAGATGACAGAAACAAACACTTGGCTGGAACCACACCTGAATGCTGAAATCTCCGATTACAACCAGCACCGAGCTCGTGGTGCTCACTGTAACCTGAATACTCATCTTCATGACACATTATAAGGCTTCTCATGGGTTTCAGTAGAAGCAGGCTCTGGAGTTGGTCCCATGTTCATATGTGCCCGCATTGCTGAGAACCATGAGGTTTTATTATATGCAAATTAACCTCTAGGAGCCACGGGGGCGTTGCCCTTACCCCTACTGGCTCCGCTTTCTCTGAAACTGCAAGGTCCTCTGCATTTTGATTGACAGCACGCGTGACAACGTTTTCACGGCCTGGCCCTGTTAATCAAAGCAGAGAGGGCGCAACGGTTGCAGAGAAAGCAGAGCCTCTAGGTGTAATGGCAACACCCCCGTTGCTCCTAGAGGCTCATTTGCATATATTAAAACTTGCTCCTAGAGGCTCATTTGCATATATTAAAACATGTGCTAGTTTCCCTGTCCGTCTCGATGATAAATGAATGGAGGCCACTGATGGACAGTACCCTCGATCGGTGGCCATGCTTCCAGCACACAGATCAGGAGAACGGCATGTAAACATGAATTATTCTTAGTAAACTATCTGACATAATGATTACTACTAGCCGTTACCAGCACATGTACATTAGTAATATCAACTGGCCAACCCCTTTAAGGCCACCCTCACATAAACAGGATATGATTAGTATTTTCATGAAAGGTAAAAGCAGGAATGGATCCAAAACAGAGGAGCGGTACTAATCTTTCATGATACTCTTTATGTAGCTTCCACTACTGGTTTTAGTTTACAAGTGCTGATGGAAAATACGGACTGTGTGACAGTGGCCGAAGGGTGGGTTTTTTTTAATGCTGTTTTCGTTGCGCTTTTGCATCTGTGTTTTTGATGCTTTTTTGTGTGGTAAAAATGCCACCAGGATATTGTCATGCATTAAACGAGGCATGGACTCGCGGGGCAGGGATGTAATATTACCACTTTACAAAGCGTTGGCGCGGCCTCATCTGAATATGCAGTTCAGTTCTGGGCACCAGTCCATAGAAAGGATGCCCTGAAGCTGGAAAAAGTACAGAGGAGAGCGACTAAAATGATAAGAGGCATAAGGGTCTAAGGTTGGGTTCCTACTAGCGTTATGGCATTCCGTTATAGGTTCCGTTTATAATGTAATAAAACACGGAAACCTTTAAGAGGCTTTCCATTTTGACTCGTCATAATAGAAGTCTATAGGCAAGCATAAGGATCAAAACGGAATGTCTCTTAAAGGCTGCCGTTTTGCAAGCGGAACCTATAACGGAAAGCTCTAACGCAAGTGCAAAGCCACCCTTAGTTATAAGGAAAGACTAAAAGAATTACATTTATTTAGTCTTGAGAAGAGACGTCTAAGGGGAACATGATTAACCTATACAAATATATAAATGGACCATACGAAAAATATGGTGAAAAACTGTTCCATGTAAGATGCTCTCAAAAGACAAGGGGGCGCTGCCTCCGACTGGAGAAGAAAAAGTTCAGTCTCCAGAAGTGTCAAGGCTTCTTTACTGTAAGAAACGTGAATCTGTGGAATAGACTTCCTCAGGAGGTGGTCAAGGCAGGAACAGTGGACATTTTAAAAATGGTTTAGATGAATTCTTAAAGCGAACCTGTCACCTGCTTTTTACCTCTTAAGCTGTTAACTGTACCTTATAGATCATTGTAACCTTGTTTCCAAACAGGTGTTCTTCGTTTTTCTGGGGTTTATATTCCTGAAAAAATCACTTTATAATCTCCTGCTCTGCTGCGTCTGAAGTCACCAGACAAGTCAAGGAGGCAGACCCTCCTTGACTGCTGGATGCGACTCCCCCGCCCTAACCCCGCCTCTCATCCCTATGATTGACACTAGCTGTTCTGCCCGGGACCGCGCTGGTCTCGGCGGCGCATGCGCCGTCTGCCTTCATAGCAGCGCGATCCCGAGCCTCGCGCTGAGTGATCTGCATTTCACCAGCGGCCCGGCTAGAGAGGAGAGAAGTGCGCAAGCGCGATCTAGCAAGGGATCGCGCTTCACTCAGCGCGAGGCTCGGGATCGCGCTGCTATGAAGGCAGACGGCGCATGCGCCGCCGAGACCAGCGCGGTCCCGGGCAGAAGACCTAGTGTCAATCATAGGGATGAGAGGCGGGGTTAGGGCGGGGGAGTCGCATCCAGCAGTCAAGGAGGGTCTGCCTCCTTGACTTGTCTGGTGACTTCAGACGCAGCAGAGCAGGAGATTATAAAGTGATTTTTTCAGGAATATAAACCCCAGAAAAACGAAGAACACCTGTTTGGAAACAAGGTTACAATGATCTATAAGGTACAGTTAACAGCTTAAGAGGTAAAAAGCAGGTGACAGGTTCGCTTTAAAAGTAAATGACACTAAAGGGGTATTCTGGTTATAACAAGCTATCAGATCGGTGGGGGTCTTTCTGCTGGGACCTCTACCAATCACGAGAACGGGGCGCTGTACCCTGTGAAGCCCCCCTGAAACGGACAGAGTGGCTATTCAGAAATGCGCGCCGCGCTCCATTCATTTCCATGGGAGCTAGCCGAGCTGTGGAAAGGGGGAAATGTGTAGAACAGTGGCGTCGCTATAGGGGTCCTGGCCTGGGGCCCCCAACTATCGTGAGAATAGTTAAGTGGAGGGTGTGTGAGACTTCTCCTGTTCGCATCTATGGTGCTGCTGTGAGGACTGTATTCGGTTCTTTCACACAAGGCTTATCTCACAGAAACGTATTCGCTGCGAAAAATACGCTGCATACGTCAAAGGCATTTCCCGACCTGAACAAGTTGCTCGTGTAACATAGATCCACAGCACTCTGATGCTGTGTGTTCCTGCCTGACCTCAACTGTACTGAACTGTACTGACAGCATGATGTGAGTAGAACTCATTTCAGCTGAAGCCGGGCAGGAACACACAGCATTGTGAATCATTTATAATGCTGTGAGCCTGTGTCATAGGAGCAGCAGTCAGGATCGGTAATACCTTTGCTGTATGGAGCGTACTTCTCGTACTGAATACGTTTGAGTGAATGGAGTAGTGGTCACTAGCACAGAGCCGCTCATGCCCTCGGGCACTTTGGGATCTCCTTTCTCATCAATGGTCATTTTGAATCCAGAGAAGAAGAAAAAAGCAGTCTGGTTTGAAGTTGTTTGGCAGCAGCACCTATAGAAGCAGGCAAACAATGCGAGTTTGTGAGCGTTCATATTTAGATTAGGTGTGTGACTTAACCACTTTGCCAAACTGCAAGTACTGCCCATGCTGCGCACCCGCTTCACTACGGGCTCCTCGTTTATTTCAGTAGTATAATTAAGTGGTGAAAATGATTAGTGCCCCCCCATTTTTGACTGCGGTATCTTATGTGCCCCCCCTTTATATTGTTCCTAAAGTCACCACCGCTGTAGAAGTCTGGGTCTCCCCATACATCGCTTGTTTGAACTTGACGGACTTTAATGTCTTTTTTTTTAACTGTATTTATTAACTATGTAATATGTCTTGCGCAGTTAACTAAAGACATACCTGGCCTAAGACTCCGGTGACTCACATGCTGGATCTCATACTCTGGATCCGCTTTTAGTGCTGGAAAATCATTCATTATGTTCAAAGTGAACATGAAACACGAGCGGCAGAGAAGCAGGCGAGTGCCTGATCCGTGCCAACGTGACTGCTGATGGCGAACAATAACCGGAGGGACATATTCCCACATCAGGTATACATCCACTCTCACATCTATGTGTGCACATGTCGTAGTCTTCTACTCTCACATTGAGGTAGGTACGTGCGGAAAAAGACGCATTCAATAATAAAATGACATATCCATGCTTATAAGTCATTCGAGGTCGCATGTACCCACGATTCTGCACACACCCTAGTTGAGTGGCGCCCAGTAACCAGCTGGCAGTGGCACACGCCAACACATACGTGTGAGCACTCTCCATACCCAGGCCGCACACTGCGCTCGGCATTATCCAAGCACACAGAGAGTTAATGGAAATCCAATATCCCATCAAGGCACTGCGGCTATGTACCCTGGAGAAGGACAATCTAATCGTCAGCCATGGCATGCCATCCGCTGCTGTGGGATCAGAAGCATGAAAGTGAGCTAAGGGCAGCATTGCGAGCCCATTCTAGGTCTATTCCGCTGTGCCACCTGCTGTACTGGCGGGGCTACACAATGTGGTACTGTATTATGTCATTCCCATCCCATGTTACAAATACTGGGATTTTCCCACTTTATCTTTCTATGGTCTTTGGAATATCTTCTGTGCTATTCGTTTTGCTGTGACTGATTTAACCATTAGTGCTCCAGTCATTTCTAGAAAGCACACATGATGCAGAGTCCTGTAAGTACACGGTGGCAGCCCGCAGTGTGACATGATGGTTACTGACCCCATGATGACATGTATCACATGAGCTCAGGTGACTGCGTCGTGTACAGGGACGGTCACCGGTGCCACGGTGCATGTGTCTATAGCTCCCCTCACCTGCTGCTTGTGGCTTCATCTGGACGGTTTCAGTGTGGGACTCTGGGTAAACCTTAGGTTCTTCTCGCATTTGCTGTTCCTCCGCCATGTTCAAGGCTGACGTCATCCAGGAGAAGCGGCACCTCCCCTCCTGGGGCTCCTAAGCCACCGCCGGAGCTGGACAGGTGAGTTCCACGTAGGTAAATTCCTGCGGTGAGACGCCACCTGCAGGCTATGAGCGGGTATTGCACGAGGTGAGATTGGTGGGAGGAGCCAGTACTGGCTGTTTATGGAGACGTGAGGGGTAAGGTGATGGCTGGCAGCCCTGCAGAGCCTGGTACAGGTGGTACCCTTCCAGCATGTCCCCCTGCAGAATTGTAAAAGTGCAGTCATATTCCAAATCCTTCTAACACCCAGAAATCAAAGATAGTCACAGATTTATCTGGAATCCCCTTTATAGTGCCTGATATAGAAAGCAGAGCAGTGACGCTGAGAGAGGGGTGGGAGATTGCCCCCATTACCTCTAAATTGGTGGTGGCACCAGTGCTCCCAAAAGTGCCAGGCACATGCCCTTTTAGAAAGGTTTTATTTAAAGGGCTTTTCTTTTAATTACACATAACTTACCTGTAGAAGAAAGTTTGTACGTTTTGTAATATACAAGTTGTATGGACGCTCAGGAAGGCGGGCACGTTCCCTTCTGAAAATCCATGCTTTAGCCAATGTCACGTGTTTTACCAGGTTTTCAGCTGTGGACGGGGCCAGAACCTTTCCTATCCAGGGGCAGATTGGCCAAAGACCTTATAGGTAAATTTCCCGGTGGGCCGATGCCCCAGGGGGCCACCCAAGTCCTCTTCTCTGCCACTGACCGAGTACATAATGAGCTCTCAGCAGTAATTAACGCTGTGAGAATCAGGTATTGATGTACCCGGTCAGCGACTGCACATGGCCTCCTGAATTCATCTGATGTGGCCCCGCACCTCACCTACTAAGCCCCCTGCTCCATAGACAACTGGAGGAGGAGAACAGAAGATGGGAGCTATTGATGGACATCACACAGGGGCAGATTGAGGGCCACCCAAGTCCTCCTCTCTGCCACTAACCGGGTACATAATGAGCTCTCAGCAGTAATTAACGCTGTAAGAATCAGGTACTCATGTACCCGGTCAGCGACTACACATGGCCTCCTGAATTCATCTGATGTGGTCCGCACCTCACCTCCTAAGCCCCTTGCTCCATAGACAACTGGAGGAGGAGGACAGAAGATGGGAGCTATTGATGGCCACCACACAGGGGCGGATTGGCCATAGACCTTACAGGTAAATTTCCCAGTGGGCCGATGCCCCCAGGTGGCCACCCAAGTCCTCCTCTCTGCCACTTACCGGGTACATAATGAGCTCTTAGCAGTAATTAATGCTGTGAGAATCAGGTACTCATGTACCCGGCCAGTGACCGCACATGGCCTCCTGAATTCATCTGATGTGGCCCCGCACCTTACCTCCTAAGCCCCCTGCTCCATAGACAACTGGAGGAGGAGGACAGAAGATGGGACCTATTGATGGCCACCACACAGGGGCGGATTGGCCATAGACCTTACAGGGAAATTTTCTGGTGGGCCGATGCCCAGGGGGCTGCCTGAGCCCCCCTCACGGCCGGCCAGTGAAAGTTTTAGGGGATGTATGTTGTGCTGCTATTCTGTGATGGACTGTGCTATTTGGCTCCGTTGGGGTGGTATAATGTGCCGCAATAGTATTGCTGGTCCCTCCTACTTGTGTTGGCCCTGCCTTCCATCAATTTGGGCCCAACTACAAAACGGGGCCACTTTTAGTATTTTTTCCAGGGCCACATTAAATTCCCAATCCGTCCCTCGAGGGGCAGCTTTTGGGGCAATATATTGTGCTGCACTGTGGTATATGGTTTTGATGGGACGGTATTTTGCACTATGGTATTGTTGACCCCACCTACTTGTTTTCCCCGCCTTCTGTTAATTTGGATCCGCCTACAAAATGGGGCCACTTTTATTTTTTTTCCAGGGCCACTTTAGGTTCCCAGTTCATCCCTGTTCTTATCCCAGAGTTTGTGCATGTGCCAGGGAAATGGATAGTTCCAGCCCCATCCACAGTGAAAGTGACATCCCATTGATAGCCCAGGCAGTGACGTTGGCGGAAGCTGGATTTTCAGAAGATGACCAAGTTTCCAAGCAGCTGATTCATGCGACTACGGGAGAGTAAGGCTACGTGGACATCTGTGGCAAGGTTCCACATGCAATGCTACTTTGCCCGGCTCTATGCCAGTACTCACACCGGAAACCCGACAGACAACATTATAATGAATAGAATTCATTGGGCGCTGCCAGTTTTTGTTCTATGGCGGATTTAGCGGTTCAAGCATTTTTTCATCCATGCTGGAACAGAATACCGGATTCTAGGCACACATGTGCACCTAGTATTACAGACTTTCCTCTACAGGGGTTGTGTGTGATTAAGATGGGTTTGTGTAGATTTTGCACTACAAGATATCCACCTATATCTTTGCTAGCATAAATGCCCATCAGTATGCCCAATGGCGAACTTTACCACCATGCAAACTAAGTAAATGCTTGGGACCCCCCAGACAAGATTGCTACCTAAACTACATCCTAAGGAACAGTAGTGACCCTAAACGTATTCCTGCATAACAGGGGTCTAACAGGAGACAAAGTGTGCCCTGAAAAAATCGCAGGCATTTTAACTATTTAGTTGACACAGGTACACTATGCAGTGACCACTCTCAGGTACTGCAGCTCAGCTCTCATTCACTTGAGCTGCAGTACCGAGAGTGGCCACTAAACTGTGTAGCGAGCTGTGGTGTTTCGGCTCCATATGCTGTTGTGGCTGCGGTCAGGTGACAGCTGATTGGTGGGGGTGCTGGGTGATATTGATGACCTGTCATATGGATAGGTAATCAATATTTTAGGCCTACAGAAAACTCTTTTAAGGCCCCCATACATACACATTAGGTTATCATTGGCCGAACCCACCAATTTTGACTTAGCCGGCCAACTGATGTGTAAGGAGAACCACTCTCCCCTCACAGATGATGTCAAAGGAAAGAAGGATCGGCAAGTTGAATTTTAACACCCAATCCTTTTGTTCTGGGAGGGGGGAGTAGTGCCTGGCAGTGGATTTCTCATTTTTTGCCATTTAAACCGAGAAAGCATTTGTATGGGAGAGTTTGGTGGAATAACTATCAAAGGTGTACGGACACCTTTAGGGGAAGGTTCTGGCTATTTTATGATAATCTGTTAGGATCCATTCACACTGGCTTCATGTTTCTGTTCCATTAAGTTTTACTTCGCCTAATAGGCATGGTAGTATAGTCTACTGGATTATCCTGCATAATAAAAAAAAATTGTTGCATATTGAAATTGCCAAATCCATCGTGGATCCTGTAAAACAGTATGAAAGTTCTGAACTCAATAAGCAGGCTGAACTGTGTGCTCGTGAGACAGTCTGGCAATGGTTGTACTATTCAGTCACCTCCACTGGTCAGGCATGTGTCAAGGATCCAGCTGAGGTTTATTCCATGCTGAATGCTTGTAATTATGAACAAAACAGTAGGTAACAAGGTGATTCTTCGCTAGAGGACAGGACACGTGAGCCTAGCCAAAGGGAGATTGCAACGACAAATTTGACCATGCCAAACTAATGACAGCACTAGATTGGGGCTGGAAGGAGAAGTACAAACACACTTTTGTGAAGCTTTTCTCATCAGGAGTAGTATGAATATGCAGTTTTATTCTGCCAGATTTTGCTCCTGCCAGTGCCCAGGGCAGAGCTCCACTGTAAAATTCTCTCTGCATTGAACTGTTTCACAGCTCCTCCTCTCTGAGTGACAGCTGTAGTGGTCTCCTGGTTGGATGCTACAGCTGTCACTCAGAGCAGAGGGCAGGGGCAACAGCTCAGTGCATAGAGCTCTTCACAGGGAAGCTCCTTCTCCTGGTCCAGGGCTCTCTTTTCAGCTCATGCTGACCTCAGCATTTAGAATGATTCCCTTACGTCCTACCAGCAGCACAGATGGGGTTAACCACCCCCCGTGGACTGGCAGGACCGGCGGAATGTTTAATGAGCCCAAGACTAATAACTCAATTTAACAATTAAGTATCTCCTTAAAAGGAGGAAGTCAACCCCCAGCCCACTGTGTTTTTTTCTGTCCTCCTGGACAGGTGGACTAGGCGGTTTTGTTCCCCCCTTTCTTATGGAAAGTGCGGGGAGCCTTCTTTTCGTTATTTTTTCTACCTTGTCAGTTTGGCCGGCAGCTTATTTGCTGCCGGCCCCGTGCAGTTGCGCCTGGCTGGGTATTTTGGCGGCGCCCTTGGCCAGGATTCCCGGTCCTGTGCGCCGCCATCTTCCGGAGGTGATGCGGGACTTTCCTTTGCATCACCTCCGGGTAATCCTGCCGTGATTTTTTCACGGGCACGATTTTTTTCATAGATGCGATTTTTTATGCATCTTCCTGTGGAGGATTTGCTGGGGAGGGGTGGATTGGCTATCCCTCCCTTTCCCCTATTTTGGGAGGCTGTGTGCTCCAGTTCAGTCTCTGGCTACATATGCTTTTTCAGCTAGATCCCAGAGTCCTAAAATTGGTGTTGTTCCTCTTGTGGTGTTTTTTTCCTCAGCTGCCTCCGGTCTGTTTTTCTACCTTTCCTGTGTAGATAGGTGGTGTACAAATGTTTTATTTGTCCCTTTGTTTGTTTTTTTCCCGCAGTGATGCCGCGGGATTCGGAAGGCAGGAAAGTGGATCCAAGAGGAAGCATCTATCCTGCTACCATTGCAGCAGTCAACGGTTATTGTAAGCTGATCATACCTGCACTCGTGAGACCGCAGAAGCTAAACAGCTTAAGGCTGGGCTAAGACCAGCTTGGGAGACCGGTTGGGAATCCCTGGGTATGTTGACTTAACCTACACCAGGTGTTACAGCTGCTGTTAGAGGGTTCTGCCCTCTAGTGAACCTACGTTGCAGGATATGTATCAATGCTTTGTTAAAGGAGTCATAGGCCTGCTGGATGGAAAGGCTTCCTATTTGTGCCCAGGCCCCTATGGAGACCTCTGTCCCAGTAGAGAGACCTTCTTGGTCTCCTTAGTTTCTTCCTCCTCGGACGAGGAGGAGCTGACGTTGTGTTTTCTCCCCTGGAAAACACAGAAGTTGCTTAAGTCCATCAGGTCGAGGGACCATGATGTTGACTGTGGGGAGCCTCCGTTCCCGCTCGGGCACCTCGTGTCTTTAAAGCGGATGAGACCCTCCTCTCTGTCATGATATAGAGTGGAAAAACCTGGAAAAGGTCCGGTTTTAACAAAGAAGTTTAAATCCATGTTTCTGATGGCTTAACCCTTGGTGGATTCGTGGGGATCCATTCCCAAGGTGGACATGGCTATCGCTAAGTTGTCCAAGCGCACTCTGGTTCCTGCAGACGATGGGTCTAGCTGCAGGACCCCTTGCAGAGTGCACACTAAGACGGGGTGTTACGGCAGCTGCGGCTTCCGCTTCCACAGCCATAGCCATAGCGGCTTTGAAGTCTCTACGTTCCTCCGTCTCGTATGGATCAAATTCAAGTTGATGTGAACCAGAGGTTTTTTCCAGGACGACATACTGGCTGCTTTCAAGACCATCAACCTAGCTATGGACTTCTTGTGCGATACCGCACAGCTCCAGTTGAAGCTAGCGAAGAAGTTCCCTGCTAGCAAAGCAAGTCCTGGGAACGAGGCCAAGCACAGATCCTTGCTCTTGAAGCTAAGCAGCAGGTCTGTGGCTCATGGGAGACCAAGTGCGCCTTTGGCACCCTGTAACAATACTATCAAATAGTGTCAGGGGCCTATATATATAACATGGCCCTGGGGTCTGGCCAGCAAACAAGCTCTTGTAGTGGCTGGAGAGCACAGCGAAAGGGTCTGAGGTGCTCTCGTGGAGGAGCCAAGATGGAAAATCCACCTCCTGTCCACCGAGCCTCTGCGAGGCTCTTGGTTAATTCCTGTTACTCCTGCCGTCCTGCCAATAAGCTTCTCCATTCCTAAGCTTCATGTACCCGTCGGGAGTTGTCTCTCCCACTTCTGAGAAGAATGGATCCAAGAGATCTTGGGTCCTGAATATCATTTACAACGGTTATTTAGTCAACCTCACCTCTATTCCTCTGGACAGGTTTGTCAAGATCAACCTTCTACAAGCTGCCAAGGAGGCGATCCTAGAGGCCTACATTCAGGACTACATTTGCAAAGGGGCTCTGGAGGAGGTTCCGGCAGGAGAACGGGGCCTAGGGATCTATTCACCAGTTTTTCTGGTTCCCAAGGTTTCAGGAGATCTCCGGATGATTATCGATCTGAGATATTTCAATCGATTTATAAGGAAGGTGAAGTTTCGTGTAGAAACCATCAGGTCAGTAGTTCACGCCGTCAATCCTGGAGACGTGATGGCAACCCTGGACCTCAATAATGCATATCTGCACATCCTGATCCATCCTGGTTCCAGGAAGTATATCAGATCACGGTCCAGGTGTCCGGTGTCGTCAGGCATTTTCTGTTTGTTGCCCTTCCTTTGGCATTTCTTCTGCCCCTCACACTTTACCAAGGTGGTGGTTCTGTGGTGGCGGCTTTGAGGCTTCAAGGACTGACCATCATTCCTTATCTGGACGACTGGCTTTGAAAGCCTCTGCTCTAGCGGTCCTAACCCAACGCCTTCAGGTAATAATCTCCTTTCTGTTCCACCTAGGTTGGATCATCAGCTGGTAGAAGCTCGAACGTGAGCCCGTCGACTTCAGTAAGATATCTAGGCTTCATAATCGACTCCACTGGGATGTCGCTCCAGTTGATTCCAGAAAGAAGATTCCGGGTTCAGAACACGGCAAGTTCCTTTCCCGGCGAGTTCCAATCCAGACTCTCATGAAGATGTTGGGGCTCATGTCAGCGTCTGCGGAAGCAGTCCCTTGGGCTCTATGGCACCTCCGCCCTCTAAACAGTCGGAGGTCCTCTCCTAATGGAATGACAGCCCTGCTGGGCTAAACTCCCTGTGCTCCCTGACTTGGCAAACTCTGTATTCCCTCAGATGGTGGTGCCATCTTTTAGACGGGAAGTCTATGACCCAGCCAGTCTGGGTCATATTGACTACGGATGCGTCCTAAGTAGGCTGGGACGCTCACCTAGACGACTCTCCAGTTCTCGGGACCTGGTTTCCTCAGGAGTGGCTTTTTTCATCCAATCTCCGCGAGATTCAAGTTATCCGGCTAGCCCTCCTTCACTTAGCCCCTCAGATCAGGGGCAAAGCGGTGAAAGTCCAGTCAGACAATGTGACTGCGGTACTTCACATCAACCAGCAGGGAGGCACGAGATCACTTCCCTCTTGTCAGAGATCGGGGTGATTCTGGATTAGACAGAGTTGTACCTTCCCACTTATCTGCAATCCACATCCAAGGCTCCTCAATATGATAGCGGCTGAGCCGCGGTCTTCCGTCGGTGGAGTGGTCTTTACATCCGGAGAATTAAGCAGATAGTCCTCAAGTGGGTATGCCAGAGGTGGATCTCATGGCAACAAGGTTCAATGCCAAGGTGGAGAGGTTCTGCTCCTCTACAGGGAGGACAACCCCTGGCGTTAGACGCTCTGTCAATATCCTGGAGGTTCAGGCTGGCTTACATCTTCCCTCCCTTTCCATGATACCGAGGGTATTGATGAAAATCCGTCAGGATCAGGCCTCAGTGATAGCCATCATACTGTTTTGGCCGAAGAGATCCTGGTTTACCTAGCTCACCCAGTTGAGTCGAGGACAATATTGGAGGCTCCCCCACAGCAGACCCTGGTGTCGTGGGACACTCACCTCTGCTCAGATCTGCACAGATTCAACCTGACAGCCTGGAGGTTGATCAGTCCCTTCCCAGAGTGGAAGGGCTTTTAGAGTCGGTCCTGAGAACGCTGTCTCATTCTAGAGCGGACTCTACCAAGAGAGCCTACTCTCATCCTGTTGTACCTCAACTGAGGTGGCGTCTGCAGATCCGCCCTCTCCGCTATCCTTCAGTTCCTGCAAGACGGCCTTGATAGAGGCTACTACTCTGAAGGTTCAAGTTTCAGCCATCTCAGCTTGCCTTGAACAGGCTTTTTTCTCAGGACCCGCTGATCAAACGGTTCCTTAAAGGAGCTGAAAGATAAAAGCCTACAGTACTGAGACCCCTTTCTTCAATGGGTTTTTCAGTAGTTCTCAGGGGGTTAGCATCTCCCCTTTGAACCGTTAGAGGAGGTGGACATCAAGTTCGTCACTTGGAAGTTTGTGTTTCTCCTTGCAGTGACTTTGGCCAAGAGGGTCTCTGAGCTTCAAGCTCTCTCAGCACATGAGCCCTATTCTTACATGACCGGACCTTCTTAGATTCCTCCCGTATTGTAGGCCTAAAGTTCCTTCCTTCCAGAACATCAACCAGGTGAGATTCCTCCCGGTTCTGTCGACATCTACCACCTCCTCCTAGGAACCTGCTAGACATCCTCTGGACGCCGAGATGTCTCCGGATCTATGTGGATAGATCAAGGAGTTCAGGAAAGATGAGAATCTGCTAATCCTGTTGCCGGTAAGTTTAAAGGCTATAAGGCATCCAAACCTTCCATCAGTCGGTGGATTGAGGAGGCTATTAAGGAATCCTTTGTCTCCACAATCTGGACCTCCAGGATTCGTGAAGGCCCACTCTACTAGAGCTGTGGCTATTTCTTTTGCCGAGAGGAATCTTCTGCCTCTCAACATGATTTGCAAAGCTGCCTCCTGGAGCTCTGAATCGACATTCATCTCCCATTATAGACTAGATGCCAGTCTAGCTGAGTTTCGGCCTTTGGGCAGACTTTTCTTAGTTCTGCCAGGCAGGAAGGCCCTCCCTAGGGGTTTCTTCTTGCTATCTCCCCATCTGTGCTGCTGGTAGGACGTAAGGGAATCGTTAATTTCTAACGATAATTTGTTTTCCCTTAGTCCTAACAGCAGCACACAAATTTCCCACCCTAGTAAGTCTAGTTTTATTCTTGCTATAAACACAGTGGGCTGGGGGTTGACTTCCTCCTTTTAAGGAGATACTTAATTGTTAAATTGAGTTATTAGTCTTGGGCTCATTAAACATTCCGCCGGTCCTGCCAGTCCACGGGGGGTGGTTAACCCCATCTGTGCTGCTGTTAGGACTAAGGGAAAACAAATTATCGTTAGAAATTAACGAATACCCCTCACTAGGTCACATTCACATGTTCCGGATTTTATACAGATTCCATGCCAAAATCCAAATCTAATCCAATGTCAGTCCATACCATGAGTGCATGAATGAGCTTCCCCTCCATTCACACACTACAGCACAAAAATGTGAGAGTCTGCCTTGGAGCTTTGCCGCAGGTATACACTACGGATTTTAAAACAACGTCAACATCCCACAAATCCAGAAAGAATCCACAGCAAACTCTGCATGTGCTCCATGAAAATCTTGATTGGAATTTTGCCGAGGGTTCACTGTCACCCCCTAAAAACTACAAACCATAGACACCTATTCCATGCACCAGAGAGCGGCATCAAAAAGTCCCTTTCGCGAATTAATTTACAACTTTTTACTGTTTTATGCAATGCTTGTCACTGTGGACCAAGAAATTTAAATTATTTGCACCATAAATCTGGCATGTGATAAATTATAATACCACTATGTCAGCCACGAGCTGGCCATAGAATTCTGTTTCTGGTGCATTGACCTCCCAAGATGCACCAAAATGAGAGGAGTGCCCCTTTGAATAAATCTGGCACACCTTACGCCTGGCTAAATAAAGAGTATTCTTACTTTCTACCTTTCTTTTCATTGGGTGACCTGACCCAACAATCAGCAGAGTGATGGGGCTACAATGCGGCAGCACATCTGTACATTGTTTCTTTCTTATACTTTAGGTCAGCTCTGAGGAGCCTTCAAGTATGCTTTGTCCTGCTGTGTGATTGGCGTTGACCCGCCACTGATGACACATGCATGACCTCTCCTCGGGAAGGTCCTTCCTTTTATATCCCTGACAAACCTCTTTAATCCACACCTTTTGCAGTATACATAAAGAACGATAGATTTTATTTGTATAACAAATGTAAATGTAATATGTAAGTAACATATACTTCTTTGTGTGATACAGTGCAGTGTTCACAAAAACTCTGTGTATGGGGATCAGTACTTACAGAAAGGATACTTTTGACCTTCGAGTGGTATGCGTGTCTTCCCAATCTTGGAGGGTGAAAGGAAACAAGTGGACACAGATGTATGTAACACAAATAATAGCTTTTACTGTTCACACTAGAGGCAATAGGCTCAGCTTTAACAGAGTTCTTACTAGAGATAACAGGCATAAAGAGGTTGTCCAAGTTATATTTATTGATGACCTAGCCTTAGGATAGGTCATCAATATCAGATCGGCAGGGGTCTGACAAATGGCACCCCCGCCGATCAGCTGTTTGAGGAGAAGGCGCGCGCCGTGCCAGCGCTGCCTCCTCTTCATTGTTTACCTGCTGGCTGTCGCATCTGCAGCGGTGAGCAGGTTTAATTACTTCCCATTCATTTCAATTGGACGGCTCGTTCCTATACAAGTGTATACTAACGAGCTGTCCTTCTATTGTGTAAACCTCATCTAGTCTCCTACAGAGCATATTAGTGTACCTGTCAACTTTTAGAGTCTTCACTTCAGTCTTCATTCTGCCACTGCACACCATTGTTTAGAACCCAAACTTCTGTGTTGTGGGTATAGATGGGCAGCAGCCATAACATTTTCCATAGTGCTCTAAGAATGTAAATGCCTACTACACCCTTCCCTGGTCCAAAAACTCCGCTCACTACACCCTACATCAACCCTTTGACACCTATTTTCACTTATAAGACATGAAGGACACCATGTTGGGAACCAGGTTTGCCCATGATTACCTTTTAAATAGGGTGCTTTCATTGTATAGGTATAAGTTTCTTACTGATGGATAGCATGCTTCTGGTAAGTTTGGGCCCCGATGTATTTTATATGAGGCAGAACCAGAGCCAGCTGGAAACATAAGGGAAAGAACGTCGGGAGTGTGCCGTTCCTGTGAAAGGAAGCACAAACACACTTGTATTGTCTACATTGTTCCTGTCTCACATCTTTGATTTATATAGAGAACAAAGGCTTGTTGGCAGCAATCTTTTATGTTTACTCTGATCTGCTGACAAAGAGTCCATGTTTATTGAATGCTGCCTTATAGATAAGGATCCTGGTCATGAGAATATGATAGACATACATAATTTAACAATATCTGTAGCATCATTCCTTTAAAATTAAGTTTTGGAAAGTATTGATTTCACCTATCTTCATGGGGGAAAGAATTGCATCCTTCAATTTCACGTGGTCCTCCCCCACTGAGTCCAGTTTGAACTATACAGTGGTCCTTCAAGATACATTATTTTAAATTTACAACAATTTTTCATGGGCCATCGTAATTTGAAACTAGACTCCGCTTGCAGTGCCTAGGACTCCGATCCTACCAAACAACATGGTTTTCTCTGGTAAAACACCTGTATTGGCTGTCTAGTAGCTCCTCTCCACAGTACAGTGTGGTACTATATGTCCTGTACTGCCCTCTATCTGCACCAGGAGGAGCTGCTCCTTTGGATGTCAAAAGGGGGCAGGCAGCTCCATTTAATATTTCTGGTACTCCGTGGGGACATTTAGTAAAGCTCTTATACCACAATAATTTGAGAGTTCATAGAAGATTTTTTTTTTTGGCACAAGTTAGCGGAAATTGATTTTTTATTTTTCATATTCCACTAACTTGTGACAAAAAAATAAAATTTTACATGAACTCACCATACCCCTCACGGAATACCCTGGGGTGTCTTCTTTCTAAAATGTGGTCACTTGTGGGGTATTTATACTGCCCTGGCATTTTAGGGGCCTCTAAAGCGTGAGAATCCAAATGTGTAAAAATGCCCTGTGAAATCCTAAAGGTACTCATGGGAATTAGGGCCCCTTTGCGCATCCTGGCTGCAAAAAAGTGTCACTCATGTGGTATCGCCGTACTCAGGAGAAGTAGGGCAATGTGTTTTGGGGTGTATTTTTACATATACCCATGTTGGGTGAGAGAAATATCTCTGTAAATTGACAACTTTGTATAAAAATTTTTTTTTAAAGTTGTCATTTACAGAGATATTTCTCACACCCAGCATGGACATATATAAAAATACACCCCAAAACACATTGCTCTACTTCTCCTGAGTACGGCGATACCACGCGTGTGACACTTTTTTGCAGCCTAGATGCGCAAAGGGGCCCAAATTCCAATGAGTACCTTTTAGGAGGGCATTTTTAGGCATTTGAATTCCAGACTTCTTCTCACGCTTTAGGACCCCTAAAATGCCAGGGCAGTATAAATACCCCACATGTGACCCCATTTTGGAAAGAAGACACCCTAAGGTATTCTGTAAGGGGCATGGCGAGTTCATAGAAGATTTTTATTTTTGGCACAAGTTAGCGGAAATTGATTTTTTTTTGTTTTTTCTCACAAAGTCTCCCTTTCCGCTAACTTGTGACAAAAAGTTCAATCTTTCATGGACTCAATATGCCGCTCAGCGAATACCTTGGGGTGTCTTCTTTCTAAAATGGGGTCATTTGTGGGGTGTTTGTACTGCCCTGGCATTTGAGGGTCTCTGCAATCATTACATGTATTGCCAGCATCAGGAGTTTCTGCTATTCTTCTTATATTGAGCATACGGGTAATGAGATTTTTTTTTTCTGTTCAGCCTCTGGGCTGAAAAAAAAAAATGAACGGCACAGATTTCCTTATTCGCATCAATTAATGTGGATGAAAAAATCTCTGCCAAAAAATGTGCAAAAAAAAAAAAAGAGGGGAAAGGACATAGGAGTGCTTGCAAAGTAAGGCCCCATTCACACGTCCGCAAAAATGTCCCTATCTATTCCGCAATTCTGAAAGATAGAGCATGTCCTATTCTTGTCCGCAGCCTGCAGACAAGAATAGGAATCTCTATGGAGAGTGCCAGCATGGTGTGCTGCGGATCCGCAATTTGCGGGTTCGCAGCACACCACGGACGTGTGAATGGACCCTAGAGCTGCGATCGCTAATAAAGATCCAAAAAGCTTAAAAGTGATCTTTATAGCGCCGCAGCGATTTTACGGTGTTTTTGCAGTGATCAGAAAAAAAAAAATTCTGTCACTGAGGTGGGGCGGACTGAACGCAAGTGTGGGCACAAGATCAGGCCTGATCAGGCGAACACTGCGTTTTTTGTAGAGCCCAAGGTGACCGTAATGTACTGATATAGATCTGATTGCGATCAGTCTTGATCACTTACAGATACTATATAGTACTAGTGCTGATTAGCAACAGCGATGACGCTAATCAGCGACTAATCAGTGACTGCGGTGGGCTGGGTGCTAACTACCTAACAAGTAGCTAAATAACTGGCGGTGATAAGGGACCCTTAGGCCCCATTCACACGTCCGCAATTCTGTTCCACATTTCCATTCATTTCTATGGGGACAGACTTTGTCCCGCTCGGATCCGGAATTGAGGATCCGCACTTCCGGGTCCACACTTCCAGGTCCGCAAAAAACTAGAACATGTCCTATTCTTGTCCGCAATTGCGGACAAGAAAAGGCATTTTCTATATAGTTCTGACAATGTGCGGATCCGCAAAATGCGGAAAGCACATTGCCGGTGTTCGTGTTTTGCAGATCCGCGGATCTGCAAAACACATACGGACGTCTGAATGGAGCCTTACAGGGGGGTGATCAATGACAGGGGGGTGATGAGGGAGTTAATATGGGGTGATCAGGGGTTAATAAGGGGTTAATAAGTGACAGGGGGGGGGGGGGTTGGGGGTTGGTGTGTGGTGATTGGTGCACTTACATAGCTACCTGGTCCACTGGTTATCGATCCCAAGCAAAAGGGACCACCAGAGGAGCAGGCAGCAGATATATCAGACGCTGTTTACAAAACAGCGTCTGATATGCGACTTGGATGCGATTCTTTTACATCTACAGCCTGCCAGCGAACGATCAGCGCTGGCAGGCTGTAGAATAAGTTCTAACCTGCCGCGTTCACATGAAATCTCGGGTCTCGCGGGATGACGACAATAGGCGTGATCGAGACCTGAGAGAACCACCTCCCGCACGCCTTTTGGCGTTAGCGTGACAGGAGGTGGTTAAATTCCTTGAACAGTAAACGCAGATGTATCTCCCCTTTGTACAGTTACAAAGTGGAAAGTTGCTGCTGAGACATTACGTGACTTGTAGTGCGGTATATCTGAAAGGTATTTTCTGAGCCTAACCTTCAGTTGATTGATGGTGCAGCCCACATATTGTAATAAGCAGTCTCTGCAGGTAATGACATACACCACATATTCGGTATTACAATTAATGTACTGTTGTATCGCATATCCCTTGCCATTAGCCGCAGAGACTACATTGTTGCTGATCGTCACAAAATTACAGCAAATGCACCTAGTACTGCCACACCTATAGCTACCCTTCGTAGAAAGCCAGGTGGGTATAGTGACTTTTTGGTCATAAAACAGACTAGGACAAAGTCTCTGTCCTATATTAGGTGCTTTTTTTGCCACAAATCTGACCCCTGCTGTCACTGTATCTGACCAACCCTTCATCATTTAAAGTCAGTAGATGTTTACGAACAACGTCACAAATAGTTTGTGACAAAGGTAACAGGTAAGTAAGGCTACATGCACACGACAGTGAAAAACAGACGTGATGTACATTTTTTTAACGGCCGTCACACGTCTGTTTTAAGACCAATGGTAGTCTATGGGGTTATTCACACGCAGTTTTTTTGACTGTCAGTGAAAAACATACGTCAAAAAATAAAACATGTTCTATCTTGTCCGTTTTTCACTGACAGACTGCCTCTATACAATTGAAGGGGTCCATTTTTAACGTCCGTCTCTCAGAAAGGCATCAGTGAAATAAACGTCCGTTTTTAACAGACTTTTTTTTCACTGTCATGTGCATGTAGCCTTAGAATGAATGTCCCTAGGTTTACATGCAATTTTACTCTGATTTTTCTCCCCCGCAAGAGTGTGTGGGAAGAGCAAGGTATTCCTATCATTCCTCAAAGCCCATTCACACTATGTGAGGTGTATTGCCTGATCCGTAATCTCGCTGCGATAACACTTGCCTCTGATTCAAAAAAGTCATGTGTAGAACAACATCTCTCCCTTTGGAATATTTTTGACTACATGTGGGGGGTCACAGGACGAGGCCAACAGAGTGATATTGCCTATAACCTCCTTCCTGTAGGTGCAAGTGCAGACAATGCCAGTGGCAAAATCCGCCTGCAAACGCAAGTCCAGGAAAACGACTGAATGGGAATCACTCTGAAAAGTAAGCTGATAAGAGGGAATACAATGATTGAGATACTGAACAAAAGCCGCAAGAGCATTAGCCTCACCCTGCCACACCCATAACATATCGTCAATATAACGACCATACCATTTTAGGGAGTGGGCATAGAGATTGCTGTCTGAAAACAAAAATTGATCCTCCCACCACGCCATAAAAATGTTAGCGACCGATCGTGAGAATTTGGTACCCATAGCAACTCCTGATGTCTGAAGAAAATAATCTCCACTCAACATAAAATAATTATGTCTGAGCAAAAAATCTATACAAATACAAATGAACTCCTGTAGCTCAACAGTGTAGTTGCTATGGGTGACCAAATACCATTGTAACCGCTTAAGGACAGAGTGCGTACATATATTCCCTTTGCTGCTGTTTGAAGATGGCGCCTGCTCCAGCAGGATGCGGGAGCCAAAGCCACGGGTGGCCATCTGCTTCTTCAAGCAGACACCCGCGGCTCATGTCCGCGACCGGCAGTGATGCCGATCGCGGACATTTAACCCCTCAGATGCCATGGTCAATCCTGACCACGGCATCTGAGCGCGCACAAACCGAAAGTTTCACTTTCGGTTTGCGCTCCGGCTCCCCTGTGTGGCGATCGGAGGAGTCAGAGCGTGCCTGCAGCAGGCTGTCTCTATGAATGAAACCCAGGCTGCTGCATAGTATTTCCTATGGAGCCATAGCCTGTAATAGGCTCCATAGGAAATATGCGATTTTCTTATATATTTCAATGCTATTGCATTGGAATGTATGAGATTAGCAATCTAATTATTGAATGTTATAGTTCCCTAAGGGAACTATAGGAAAGTGTAGTAAAAAAAAAATAATTAAAAATAACCAAAAAATTCAAATCACCCCCCTTTTGCCAAAATGAAAATAAGATAAAAAAATACACATCATGGGTGTTGCAATATGCAAAATAGCCCATACTATAAAAATATAAAAAAATATTCCCCATACGGTAAACTGAAAAACTGAAAAAGGCGTCCAAATGGCCGATTCGCCATTTTTGGACGCTTAATTTCCAAAAAAAAAAATTTAATAAAAGGTGATCAAAAAGTCATACACACCCCAGAATGGTATCAATGAAAAGATCAGATTGCGCAGCAAATAATGAGCTCCCACACAGCTCCATACACATAATTACAAAAAAGTTATAGGGGTCAAAATATGGCGACAAAAAAGCTAAACGGGTTTTTCCCCCACTTTTGAAATTTTTTTTTCACTATCAAGACGCAAGAAAAACTATACATATTAGGTATTGCCATATTCGTACTGACCTGTAGAATAAAACTTACTGGTCAGTTTTATCGCACATCGAATGTCGGAATTTAAAAATCCGTAAAACTGTGATGGAATTGCTTTTTTTTGGCAATTTCATCCCATTTTGAATTTTTTTTCCCGCTTTCCACTACATCATATGCAATATTAAATGGTAGCATTGGAAAGTACAACTTGTCCCGCAAAAAACAAGCCCTCATATGGCCATGTAAATGGAAAAATAAAAAAGTTATGGCTCTTGGAAGGCATGGAGCGCAAAACGAACACACAAAAAAACAACCTCCGGTCCTTAAGGGGTTAATGGCGTGGTGGGGAATGCTGGTGTATAGGGAAATTATGTCTGCGGTAACCCACATATAGTTTTTATACCGTTTAAAATCAGCAAAGTTTTGTAATACCATGCAAGTATCCCTAAGATAGCCAGGCTGTAATGGCTGGAGAAGGGAATCGGCCCACTCTGACAATCTTTCGGAGAAGGATCCGATGCCCGCGAAAATAGGTTGCATGGGAAGGGGGGGGGGGAACCCCCTTATGTATCTTCGGGGGAGCATGGAAAATGGGAGTCACCACATGTTCAACATATATATAATCCATTTTCCTTTTATCCAGGATGCCCAAAGAGAAACTATAATAGAGAATGCCTATAAGTTCTTGTTGAAAAAGGGGGAGTGGCTTGTTTTTCAGACGTGAGTAAATATCTGTATTATCAAGCATATTAAAAACTTGTGTTTTATATACATCACTGTCCAATACAACAACAGCTCCCCCCTTATCTGCCTTTCTAATCATAATATTGTGCATATTAGAGAGAGCGTGTGCGGAGAATCCACACTAAAATCTGCAGGTATTTGCAAGGAAATCCGTGCGAATAATCCACATCAATTGGTGCGGATTTGCTGCCAATTTTCCGCATACGGATTTTACTCTCCTCGTTGAAGTGAATGGAGAAAATCTGCATGAAATCCGGTCAGGAAGAATAAAATAAATTGACATGCTGCGGATTTTAAAATCCACATCGCAAGTCAAAATCTGCATGAAAAAAAAAAATGCATTGTGTACATGAGAATTGCAAATTTTCATAGAATACAATGTACATGACCTATGGTGCGGATTGTCCGCACGCAGTCCTGATTGTGCGCATTTAGCCTTGAATTAGAGCACTTTATGTGTCAGCGAGGAGGCCAGATTCAATATGTGGGTACATTTTACACAAACACAAAAAAATCTAGAAAAAAATGTTTACATGCCGATTGCACTGAGAGCTTGAACATTCCATGTAAGCAGACTGCTGCTCACTTATAGCTTCCCTTCACTTCAGTATGATGAGGGAAGAATGTCCGCCTAATTGCTATAGGTGACAAACTGTGTTATCTCTTAAAATTAGCATTGTTCCACCATATCCAATGCCATTGGAGGCTTCAAAGGCCTTATGGATCAAAAACTAGTCTGCACTGCCATCTGCTGTTTGCCTGTAAATGATTTCAAAGACATCAAAGTGTAGCTCTGGTTAGGCACACGAAATATGTGGTAAGAGTTGTCCGCAGCATTTCAGAACTTGGTCAGTCCATATTGCTTTACGTCTCTGCTGTTGACTGAGAAAAAAAAGTCCTGAGCACTGTTTCTGCCTCCTTGGTTTCCATATTCCGTACCGATCTTCAACGTCAAGACCTTTCTTCTTTGTCATAGGAACTGCACAGCAAGATCCCATCATATTAATAAAAAAAAAAAAAGTGAAATAGCTTCCCCCCCCCCGTTTCTTTTCAGCACAGAGATAACGCAGATGCATATTGCCCACAAAATGGTTTAAAAATCTAGTTTTGGAATATTCTAAGTGCTGCTGCTTCTCCATTCAAATGGGGAACACAGGGTCCCGTTCAACTGAACGTTGGGGGCGCCAGCAACCCCCTTCTATTAGACACATCTCCAGTCCTGTGGATGGGTGTAAATTGTTTTCATGGGACAACCCCTATAAGTAATTAGGCTGTTGTTGATTCTTGTTGGTCATGATGAATTCATTTTACATATTTAGTTAACCTAAGGGTACTTTCACACTAGCGTTTTTGATTCCGTTTGTGAGATCCGTTACAGGGCTCTCACAAACGTTCCAAAACGGATCAGTTAAGCCCCAATGCATTCTGAATGGATAAGGATCCGTTCAGAATGCATCAGTTCGGCTCCGTTCCGCCTCTATTACGTTTTGGAGGCGGACACCAAAACGCAGCATGCAGCATTTTGGTGTCCGTCTGAAGAGGCGGAGCCTAACGGATCCGTTTTTTTTTACAATGTAAGTCAATGGAGACGGATCCGTTGTCAGTGACACAATATGGTGCATTTGAAAACGGATCCGTTCCCCATTGACTTTCAATGTAATCCAAAACGGATCCGTTTTGGACTTTGTCATTTTTCTTTAAACCTAATGCAAACGGATCCGTTCTGAACGGATACAAACGTTTGCATTAGAGGTGCGGATCCGTCTGTGAAAATAAACAGACGGATCCGCACCAACGCAAGTGTGAAAGTACCCTAAGCCTATTGGAGTTATAGCTAGATATCTTTTGATGTTATGACTTATGACCTCATAGGATGATCATGACATCATGATAGAAGTGTTACCAGGCAGTTATGTCAGACATACAGCAGAGCAGGGCTTTTTTTCTGGCGGAACGCACAGAACGGCGTTCCACCACCTACCGTGCTGACATTCTGACATCGCAGGCTGCGATGTATCAGCGGGGAGGGACTGGGAGGATGAGCTGGGGGCCGCCGCGTTCACTGTGCTCCGGCCCCACCGCTCCAGTACAGTTATAAAATGTGTAATTCAATTAATAATGATTCATGCTGCCCCCTCTGTAGTATAACATTCAATATATCCTACACTCACAGGGCTACTGTTATATTGTAATGCAGGCCGGTCAGCCAGACGAGCGGCAGCGTGACCGACTGACGTCACGTGCCTGCGCCGCGTGCTTCATTCATAAAGTAGGCCGGGCAGGCACGTGACGTTAGTCAGTCATGCTGCCGCTCGTCTGCCCGGCCGGCCTGCATTACGATATAACAGTAGCCCTGTGAGTAGGATATATTGAATGTTATACTACAGAGGGAGCAGCATGAATCATTATTAATTGAATTACACATTTTATAACTGTACTGGAGCGGCAATGGGGGGGGGGGTCTGTGGATGACACGGTTAAGGGGTTGGGGGGTCTGTGGATGGCACTGTTATGGGGTGGGGGGTGTCTGTGGACGGCACTGTTATAGGATGGGGGATCTGTGGATGCCATCCACAGATCCCCCATAACAGTTTCTTTGCTGGGCAGGACTTTTATATCCCCCCCCAAATTTTACTTGCATCCCTGTTCTCTAAAGGGGCGGTCCTAGGGGTGGGTAGGGGCGTGGTCAGAGAGGGGGGGGGGTGAGTTCCACCACCTTTTCTCTGAGAAAAAAAGCCCTGCAGCAGAGAGTGCATAAGGGGCTCATAAGCTGTCCAAGTCTTTGTGGGTTAATAAAGGAGAGAGATAAGATGTCAGGTTTGTCCTGTCAGTTAGTATAATGTATTCACTACAGATTATTGACAGTGGAAGTTTTACAGGTTAATATTCGTCTACTGGTTTCTAATATTGAAGATTTGTATTATCACCTAGAATTTTTATTTATTTGTGGCATGCTATGGGAAGTACTGGGGCCTCTGCAGCTTCTGCTTGCTGAGGCCATAGCTATTTTAATATTAATATATTTTTCATCTGCAATAAATGTCATAACAGAAAAAAAAAAGAAAATTGCCTATTTGCTGTTTTTGGTCATCTCAACTTTAAAAAAAAATAAAAATAAAAAGTGGCCAAAAGTCTTATAAGTCTTAAAAGTCTATGCAAATATTTGTAATAATAATATACCGCATTTTTCGCCCCATAAGACGCACCTAGGTTTTAGAGGAAGAAAAAAATATATATATATTTTTCATCTCAGCTTAGTCCCCCATTGTTTCTAAGACACCCCAATCGGACCTCCACGTTAGGCTACTTTAACCAGAGTTTTCAATTACGCTATTGAGATCCGTCATAGGGTCTCAATAGCGGAGGAAAATGCTTCAGTTTTGTCCCCTTCATTGTCAATGGGGACAAAACTGAACTGAACGAAACGGAGTGCTCCAAAATGCATTCTGTTCCGTTTGGTTGCGCTCCCATCACAGACAGACTAACACTGCAAGCAGCGTTTTTCTGTCTGCGATGTGGTGCGGAGCAAGAAGGGTCCTGACACACAATGAAAGTCAATGGGGAAGGATCAGTTTTTTCTGACACAATAGATTTGTTCATGACGGAAGCATTATTATTGTAATGGAAGCGTTTTTGCAGATCCATGACGGATCCGCAAAAAGCGCTAGTGTGATAGTAGCCTTAATAAGTCCCCCATGTGTATCAAACCTCAGATCAGAGAAAAACAATAAATAAACTTACATCTCCTGCTATGGACACCACCGTGGCTCTTGAGACCCAGCGGTCTTCCTGGTCTTTCTGCGCGCCGATGTCCTCAAGCTGTGCACAGGTCACAGCATGCGGCTGAGGAAGACCAAGAAGCAGTAAGTACAGAGCCTGCATGGGGAGCGATGCATTCAGCGCTCCCTGGTCCTCCTGTACTAAGAAGTGCTTCCATAATAGAAGCACTCATTAGTGTTCTCCCCATAAGAAACAATATCACCCCCCCCCCCCCCCACTACCACCACTGGGGGGGGAGGGGGGGGAACTGCATCTTATAGGACAAAAGATGCAGTAAGTTTTTTTTAAGCAGTAAAACTTGATAAAAACTATATACCCGTAAATGTGGCATTGCAGCAATCGTACTGATCCTCAGAATAAGGCTATCATCTCATTTTTTGGCTCACAGTGATTGGTATAAAAACAAAACCCAAAAAGCCATGGGGGAGCATTTTTTCCAATTTCACTCCACTTCATTCCCCCCCCCCCCCCCAATTTTCGCAGATTGTCTGTCAATTTTTTATACACTTGTACATAGCTCCTATTCAGGACAATATAGCCCACATATGATATTTTATATCATGAGCAAGTGAGCGGAGAGAGCAGAAATTCATGAATAACCAGGACTCTTCTCAGGTGGCCGGGACTCTTTTCCAGGCCCAGTCTGTAATGATTGTGATGTTGGTTCTCGGCAACCACTTACTTTTAACTTATAAATGACTGACCGCTGAAATGAACTCACCTGTCTCTACTTTATTCTGCCGTTAGTATGGACAGCATAAAGCCCCTTGCACACGGCTGTAGTTGGCCTGTGCCCATGGTATTTACAATGTGAGGCTTCATGCACACGACCATTCTGTTTTTTTGTGGTCCGCAAAAAAAAAAAAAAAAAAAAAAAACACGGAAGCCGCCCGTGTGCCTTCCGCAATTTGTGGAACAGAACGGACGCCCATTATAGAGATGCCTATTCTTGTCTGCTGAACGGACAAGAATAGGACATGTTATATTTTTTTTGCGGGGCTACGGAACGGAGCAATGAATGCGGACAGCACACAGACTGCTGTCCGCATCTTTTGCGGCCCTATTGAAGTGAATAGGTCCGCACCAGATGCTCTGATGCGGACCAGAACAACGGTCGTGTACATAAGCCCTGATAAAAATTCTGCAGGTCAGTACAATGAAAGCAACATTTATATTGTTTTTGTTATATTTCACTACTTATATTCTTTCTAATTTTTTTATTTTGTCTGTTGATTGAGCTGTGCAAGGGCTTGTTTATTTCTGTGGGTAAGCTTTAGATTTTTTGTGCCATTTTGGGGTACTTACAACTTTTTGATAATTTTTTTTAAAAAGAAAAGGGCAATTCTGGAATTTTATTTTTATTTTTTATGGCATGGATAACAAGACGTAATATTGAAGATCGTTTTGGACATGACTATACCAATTATGTTTATTTTGATATATTATTAATGGGAAACTTTTTTTTTTGCATTTAGCTTTTTTTATATTTTCAACAATTTTTACTTTTTTTTTAGTCTCTCCAAGGAACTTGAATCATAGTACTTTGATTGCTTCTGGACTTGCAGGGACCCACAGGAGCACTGGAACGGAGTGCTTTTAAAAGATGAGTTACTTAAAAAAAACAACAAAAAAAAAAAACAACAACACACTATTTAATGGCACTGGTATTTCAATTACCGTATATTGGACAACCCATTTAAAGTATAGGTTATTACTCTCAAGGGGACACCATACATATCTGAAAGTTAGTTTTTTTTTTGCTGAAAGTTAGTTGATGTCATATGTATTTGTTAAAGTAAATTTTTTTCTCTATATTTTACAAAACTTTTAAGGACTTCAACTGTACATTTTTTTTTTCAATTAACAAAATGCTGGCACACTTCTGCATGCTAGCAAACTGATATGGACAGATGCCTATTGGGGCATACTACAGCAACGTACTACAGACAGGACCTTTCTCAGGTGACGCTGTGAGCTCCCTTTCTTGTACAGTGCTCTGATCATGTATAATTGTCCTGAACAAAATATTCTCCAATCATAGCAAGTGCTGCAAAAGCAGATCTGTAGTTTGTTACGCGCAAAATCATCATGACAAACATGTACATCCTGGTCCAGTTATGACATTCGCCAATGACATACACTTACCCATAGATCCCCCATTGTGCTAATCTCGGAATCCAGTTTGATAACTTCACTTTTTACAGCTGCACCCTCTTCTCTATACATGATAGGTATGTGCCCTCATTTTATACACAATTCATAGTTAAAACACCTTTTACATGTTGAAGCTACATGGGCACGAATGTAATTTTGTTATGTTTTTAATGCTTTTTGTCCTGTGTATATAAAAAATGGAAAAGGAAACCGTGTTGTTTGTCAGAGGTTTATTAGTAGGACTAATGTCACATTAGCTTTAGAACAAGCCGACTTTGGTTCAATGCACATACAGAATATTGAACTGGTACAGTTTGATATTGTTGAAGTGAAAAACTAATACACATAAAAGACTAATAATTCTGCTCCCTCTTCAGTCAAAACCATCAATAAAAACAGTACAAAGAATAATAAAAAAGAATTAAAAATAATAAAAAGAATATTCCCAGTCCCGCCAACACAAGAGTATATATATTTACACATACATAGGAGACTGGAACTCACATTGGCGTTGTCAGCAGATCACATTTCATAGAACTGACAAATTAAAAAAAAATAAAGTTTGATTCCCTTTGTAATTAATTGGTAAAAGGAACCTACAGTCACACTTTGCAGTAAAATGGAAGAACTGTATGTACAGCTTGAAATATTATCTTGCGTCCCTTCCATGAACCTATGACGGATTTCAGTAGGCATAAGGGCAGCTTGTTCTTGTTATTCACAATGATTTCACATTGGTGAACAAACACGGAGATAAAGTGCAGCATCCTCTCTAGCAGGAATTCTGGTGTGGGTGATAATTCCAGGAAGACATGTCAAGAAGACCGCTTCTCTCTGAAGTCCACAATAGCCTTCCAGATTGTACATAGAGTGCCTCCCCTGTGAAGATACAGACAGTCATTATGTAGAGTTTAGGTATAAAGGGCTGAACATTGAAAAAAAAACAAAAAAAAAAACTGCAATATTGTGACAATTCTGGGGAGAAGCTTGTGACAGTACATTACTTAAAAAAAAGTTACTGAACATGTGATGATTACTACTCATACAGCGGTGTCAAATAGAAACGGGAAATGACATTCAATTAGCTGATCTGCTGTGCGTAATTGGCTGTAAGATCCAGCCAATCAATGCGGCAAATGAATTGGGGGTATACATACCCAACTGTGACAGCTTGGAGTCCTCAAAACCAATTGCTAATTGAAACGGGTTGTGTCACTAAAGAGTCTTCATTTCTCAAACCAGCACCTGGATCTGACCTTTCCGTAACAGAATCATACTGACATAAAGCTGTCAGTGTGATTCTGTAGAGGAAAGGTCAGGCAGAGGCACACAGAATTATCAGTCATGATAATGTTGTGGGCTTCTGTAGTCCACACCGCACAATCCCTCTCTCACAAGGGACACGCTCATGTGAACGAGCCCTTATAAGGTTACAATCAGGATCTTTAGAGAGTGCAGGAGCAGGGAAGCACGTGCAATGATGTAGTACAATTTACCTTAGATTCATGGATTTTAAATCATCTCGTGTAACATGCCACAGGATATCTTCCAGTGTATAGTCTTCTGCCATAAACTGAAACAGAATGAACATGGATGAAAAGATATGAAGGATTTGCTCATTAACAGGACAACTGTAAACTGGTTCGGGATTTTAACCCCTTAGTGACCACGAATACATCTTTTTACTGACGTATACAAAGGGGGTGTTAGCTAAACAACTGGCTTTAATCAATCAATACATGTACCCAAAATGGTGCATTAAAAACTATAACTTGTCCTAAAAAAAATGATACCTCATACAAGTACATTGATGAAAAACAAAAAAGTTATAGCTCTTGGAATGCGATAAAAAGGGGTTAAACTGATGTCTTAAAGGATAGGCCATTACTATAAAATCCGAACAGACCACTTCAAATGTTAAGTACATTTTCAATGAAAACATTACCAGGAGACTTGAACTACTATACATCATGAATATGGCTAAATTATGGTGTAAAGCAGTTACAATAAAAGTAATAACGGGCCATTCCCATCATATAAAGTGATATGCCTTACTTAATCACTGGAGGCTAGAGCAATGAGATCCACATTGATCCCGAGAATGGAAGGACCACAAAGCTGGTTTAGTCCCGTGTCCTCTTGACTGTTTTTCCCCCGAATAGTGGCACTCCCAGAATGACCCCATAAGTAAACAGGGTCAGTTCCATGCACAGTGGATGTGCACGGAACTGGCCCTGACGAGGATGCAGCAGTAACCCAGCAAAGTGGCTTTTTAATTTTCAGGATCTGTGGTGGTCCCAGATATCAGACACTCACAGATAATAGAGTGATAGCAAATCCTAATGGTATGCCATTACCTTCTAACATATGAAAACCTTTTAAAGCAGATCTGTCACCAGGATCAACCCTATTAAACCTGGTAGGGCTTATCATGCTGATTAAGAGTTCTTATTCCTTTGCAAATGAGAATACACAGGTATACAGGACCTCCTGCTCAAGTGATCAGCGGTTGGACCCCCAGCAATCAGATACTTATACCCTATCACACTATTTTTCTTAGAAGTACTGAATATGGATGCTGTTGGCATGTGTGTGCAGTCATCCTTTTACAGAAATATTATACCTTATGGCACCTCTTAAAACAGGACAGGACATTTGTTCTACAGCCTAAATTGCTTAATATTAACCACTTAAGCCCCCCTAGCTTAAACACCCTTAATGACCAGGCCACTTTTTACAATTCCGCACTACACTACTTTCACCATTTATTGCTCGGTCATACAACTTACCACCCAAATGAATTTTACCTCCTTTTCTTCTCACTAATAGAGCTTTCATTTGGTGGTATTTCATTCTTGCTGACATTTTTACTTTTTTTGCCATTAATACAAATTTAACGAAATTTTTGCAAAAAAATGACATTTTTCACTTTCTGTTGTAAAATTTTTCAAAAAAAACTACATTTCTATATAAATTTTTCTCTAAATTTATTGTTCTACATGTCTTTGATAAAAAAAAATCCAATAAGTGTACATTTATTGGTTTGGGTAAAAGTTATAGCGTTTACAAACTATGGTGCAAAAAAGTGAATTTCTGCATTTTGAAGCAGCTCTGACTTTCTGAGCACCTGTCCTGTTTCTTCAGGTGCTAGAATGTCAGGATAGTATAAATACCCCCAAATCACACCATTTTAGAAAGAAGACACCCCAAAGTATTCGCGGAGGGGCATGGTGAGTTCATGTATCATTTCATTTTTTCACAAGTTAGCGGAAAATGACACTTTCTGAGAAAAAAAAAAAAAAAAAGTTTCAATTTCTGCTAACTTCTGGCAAAAAAAAAGAAATCTCAGACGGACTCACTATGCCCCTCAGTGAATACCTTGGGGTGTCTACTTTCCAAAATGGGGTAATTTGTGGGGTGTGTTGTACTGTTCTGGCATTTTGGGCGGGGCTAATTGTGAGTCGCCATAAAACCTAAAGGTACTCGTTGGAATTTGGCCTTTGCGCACTAGGCTGCAAAAAGTGTCACTTATGTGGTATCGCCGTACTCAGGAGAGTAGGGCAATGTGTTTGGGGTGTATTTTTACATATACCCATGTTGGGTGAGAGAAATATCTCTGTAAACTGACAACTTTGTATAAAAATTTTTAAAAGTTGTCGTTTACAGAGATATTTTTCACACAGTATGGGTATATATAAAAATACACCCCAAAACACATTGCCCTACTTCTCCTGAGTACGGCGATACCACATGTGTGCCACTTTTTGCAGGCTGGGTGCGCAAAGGGGCCCTAAAACCAATGAGTACCTTTAGGATTTCACAGGGCATTTTTACGCATTTGGATTCCAGACTTCTTCTCACGCTTTAGGGGCCCCTAAAATGCCAGGACAGTATAAATACCCCACATGTGACCCCATTTTGGAAAGAAGACACCCTAAGGTATTCCGTGAGGGGCATGGCGAGTTCATGTAAAATTTTATTTTTGTCACAAGTTAGTGGAATATGAGACTTTGTAAAAAACAAAATAAAAAAATATATATATCAATTTCCGCTAACTTGTGCCAAAAATAAAATTCTGTGAACTCGCCATGCCCTCACGGAATACCTTGGGTGTCTTCTTTCAAAATGGGGTCACATGTAGGGTATTTATACTGCCCTGGCATTTTAGGGCCTCTAAAGCGTGAGAATCCAAATGCGTAAAAATGGCCTGTGAAATCTAAAGGTACTCATTGGTTTAGGGCCCTTTGTGCACTTGGCTGCAAAAAGTGCCACTCATGTGGTATCGCCGAACTCAGGAGAAGTAGGGCAATGTTTTGGGTGTATTTTTACATATACCCATAGCTGCGTGTGAGAAATATTGCTGTAAACGACAACTTTTTACATTTTTTATTCAAAGTTGTCAATTTACAGAGATATTTCTCACACAAAGTATGGGTATATGTAAAAATACACCCCAAAACACATTGCCCGACTTCTCCTGAGTACGGCGATACCACATGTGTGCCACTTTTTGCAGCCAAGATGCGCAAAGGGGCCCTAAAACCAATGAGTACCTTTTAGGAGGGCATTTTTACGCATTTTTCTTCTCACGCTTTAGGGCCCCTAAAATGCCAGGGCAGTATAAATACCCCACATGTGACCCCATTTTGGAAAGAAGACACCCCAAGGTATTCTGTGAGGGGCATGGCGAGTTCATAGAAGATTTTTTTTGGCACAAGTTAGCGGAAATTGATTTTTATTGTTTTTTCTCATAAAGTCTACCTTTCTGCTAACTTTTGACAAAAAGTTAAATTGTTCATGGACTCACTATGCCCCTCAGCGAATACCTTGGGGTGTCTTCTTTCCAAAATGGGGTCACATGTGGGTATTTATACTGCCCTGGCATTTTAGGGGCCCTAAAGCGTGAGAAGAAAATGCGTAAAATGCCCTCTAAAGGTACTCATTGGTTTTAGGGTCCCTTGCGCATCTTGGCTGCAAAAGTGGCACACATGTGGTATCGCCGTACTCAGGAGAGTCGGGCAATGTGTTTTGGGGTGTATTTTACATATACCCATACTTTGTGTGAGAAATGTCTCTGTAAATTGACAACTTTGAATAAAAAATGTAAAAAGTTGTCGTTTACAGAGATATTTCTCACACCCAGCATGGGTATATATAAAAATACACCCCAAAACACATTGCCCTACTTCTCCTGAGTACGGCGATACCACATGAGTGACACTTTTTTGCAGCCAAGATGCGCAAAGGGGCCCTAAAACCAATGAGTACCTTTAGGATTTCACAGGCCATTTTTACGCATTTGGATTCTCACACTTTAGGACCCCTAAAATGCCAGGGCAGTATAAATACCCCACATGTGGCCCCATTGTGGGAAGAAGACACCCCAAGGTATTCTGTGAGGGGCATGGCGAGTTCACAGAAAAAAAAAATTTGGCACAAGTTAGCGGAAATTGATTTTTTTTTTTTTACAGTCTCATATTTCACTAACTTGTGACAAAAATAAAATTTTGCATGAACTCGCCATACCCCTCACGGAATACCTTGGGGTGTCTTCTTTCTAAAATGGGGTCACATGTGAGGTGTTTGTACTGCCCTGGCATTTGAGGGTCTCCGCAATCATTACACGTATGGCCAGCATTAGGAGTTTCTGCGATTCTCCTTATATTGAGCATACTGGTAATGAGATTTTTTTCCCGCTCAGCCTCTGCGCTGAAAAGAAAAAATGAACGGCACAGATTTCTTCATTCGCATCAATCAATGTGGATGAAAAATCTCTGCCCAAAAATGTGCAAAAAACAAAACGGCACAGATTTCCTCATTCGCATCGATCAATGTGGATGAATAAATCTCTGCCAAAAATGTGCAAAAAAAAGTAGTAAGGCCCCATTCACACGTCCGTCAAATGTCCGCGATCTATTCCGCAATTCTGCGGAATAGATGCGGACCCATTCAGTGTGAATGGGGCTGGCGGTGATGCGGAGAGCACACTATGCGCCGCCGCATCAGCATTTGCGGAGCTGCGGCCGCAAACTTCCGGGTTTCGGCCCCCAAGCATCCGGCCGCAGCTCCGCAAAAGATAGAGCATGTCCTATTCTTGTCCGCAATTGCGGACATGAAAAGGCATTTTCTATATAGTTCTGGCAATGTGCGGATCCGCAAAATGCGGAAAGCACATTGCTGGTGTCCGTGTTTTGCGGATCCGTGGATCCATGGATCCGCAAAACACATACGGACATCTGAATGAACCTTACAGTGGGGTAATTAGTGTCAGGGGGTGACATGGGGTGATCGGGGTTAATCAGGGGTTAATCAGTGGGGGTGGGGTGGATGGGTGGGTCTGTGTGGTGTTTTGGTGCACTTATAAAGTTCTTTGGTGGTCCCAAGCAAATGGGACCACCAAAGGAACGATCAGCAAGCATATCAGACGCTGTTAACAAAACAGCGTCTGATATGCCATTTTTTTAACTTCTACAGCCTGCCAGCGCACGATCAGCGCTGGCAGGCTGTAGCTTACCTTGTCCCCGACGTGATCCTGTGAACGCGCGCACGTTCACAGGAAATCTCGCCTCTTGCGAGATGACGCGCGGGCGCGTCAAGGAGGAACAGACCGACCGCCCGCAGGACGCAATCCTGCGTGAGGCGGTCGGCAAGAGGTTAAAGAGTCACTGTACTTTCACACAATTTAATATCATTTAGTAGAGAATGGTGTAACTAGCAAATTTCTAAATTACTGTATTTAAAAAATATGCCTGCATCCATCTGAAATAAACTGTAAAGACATGGCTACCTAATTTGCAGTCCACTGCCTGTTGTCAAGCAAGATTGGTCTGTAGTAACAGACACAGAAGACCACTCACAAAAATGGGGGAGTGTCAGAGCCAGCTAAGATCTTGAGCCTGATAAAAGGCCTGATTCTACGTAGCTTCTGAATATTATGGAAGCCCCTGTGTGTCTGTATGTGTGATTTACCCCCCCCCGTATCTGTTCTGTGTGCTCCGGAGCTGAAAACAAACATAGTGGGAAGTAAAGGAAAGGATATCACAGCAGTACAGTGCTGGCAAAATCCACACGAGATGCCCCTGCTTCTGAGTGAAATGCATCTAGCTGTGCAGCTGAAACAGGGAATAATATAACTGAAAGAGACATTAAGGAAGCCACAAAAAAACCTGTTCCTTCACAGTTATGATTGTACAAAGAATCACAGTAATTATGCTTTTTTTTTTTTTTTAAACTTAGGTACGCTTTAAATACTCAATTAAACCAGAATGTGACTGTGCTGCTTAAAAGCCTCTGACAACCAATTTTACAACTCCTGTCTTGGAACATTTTTCTATGCTGTGGATCAAGCAGAGGTGTCACATACCTTGTTTATTGTATCCTCATCTACTTGATGTTGCTGCAGCCAATGGATGAGTTCTAGGTCTTCACTGGATGTATTGGGGGTTCTTATGTGGGACACTGATATACCGGGGATATCTGTACCAGAAATTAATTTGTTAGAAAACAGATCTAAATTTTGTTGAGTTTGTCCTCGCTACATTTAAAATCACATATCCAGAGTCTAATAGAATAATCTGCCTAAATAGAATCTAAGACTTATTTGATACATTTTGCTAGTTTATAAAACCCTCCAAAATGAATTGGTGACCACTGAATGGCAAACATAGTTTACTGAAACGTGATTTTCTGAGCTGTAAACTACTTGTATATATAGTGAACTAATAAGGGTACTTTCACACTTGCGGCAGACGGAGCTGGCAAGCAGTTCCGTTGCCGGAACTGCCTGCCGGATCCGGCAATCTGTGTTGAAACGGACAGCATTTGTACACATGTCTGTCTCACAAATGCATTGCAAGAAAGAATCCGTCTCTCCGGTTGTCATCTGGAGAAACGGATTCGTTATGTATTTTTTTCACATTTTTAAAGGTCTGCGCATGTGCAGACCGGAAGAACGGATCAGTCAATGCAGTATTTTTTATGCCGGATCCGGCGCTAATACATTCCTATAGAAATTAATGCCGGATCCGCCATTACGACAAGTGTTCCGGCATTTTGGACAGAGATAAAACCCGCAGCATGCTGCGGTATTTTCTCCGTCCAAAACGCCATACAGTGACTGAACTGAAGACATCCTGAACGGATTTCTATCCATTCAGAATGCATTAGGATAAAACTGAAGCGTTTTTTTCTGGTATTGAGCCCTGACGACAGAACTTAATGCCGGAAAGGAAAAACCCTAGTGTCATAGTACCCTAAAACATCAAAATGCTCTAAAATAATGTTGAATGGGGAAAATAAAAATCAGCTAAACGGCAGGCATCTTCCGAATATCTCTGTCCAAGAAAAAGAGAACCCTTAAGATTTGACCAATTGGTTTTTATATTCCATTTTTCTAAAGTATAGTTACTCATGGGGACCTTAAAAAGGATGCACAATAAACAATGCAGACCCAATCCAATACATGCCCATAGAGTGCAGAAGTTACAAAGCCCTATTTTGCAACCTTTTAAAATCAAAATTCTGGAGTAAAGGCATGATAAATCTGCCCCTCTGTTTTATACCACATCCATACACAATTTTAAGAAAATGCACAGTTTTTGCTTACTTATTGGCTTTGACCGTTCCTGAAGCCGTTTGATTTCTTGGTCCTTTTCTTCAATAGCCTGACGTAGTAATACTTGGAATTCCCTCTCTTTCTGTAGCAGTTCCTCTAGAAGCCTACATCAACAAATCATATCATATAGACATTAGATTTCAATAATTTGTTTCAAATGTGAATAAAATAACAGATCTTGAAAGGCTCCATATATAAGATCTTATTACAGACAGCTTGCTTACCTGTTGGACACAATTTTTAGTCTCCCCAGCTGCATATTAAATGATCGTTGAGCATTCTGAGAGTCATGCGACACAGTGGAACTGAGGGTGCTTACTCCAGATGTCTGCACATTATCGTCATTCACTGCACTAGGCACCTCACTGGTCTGTTGTGTAGCGAGGGCATTAGGGTCTTCCTCCACTTCAAGGTCATCTTGGTCTGCTGGGTCACTTTCAGAAGTGATGCTAAAATGTGGCCGCAGTTCTAGTCAAGGAAAGATATGAGTTATAGTATAGGTAACATGTAAACTAGACTTCAGCACAAGGTGTGTAGATGCAATTCAATCGTAGTTTATCCAATTAGTTCTGCAGCTGTAATATCATGATGTTTTGGCCAAATGGCCTTCTTCAGACTAATGCCGCTAGTGTTGAGGGGTAAAGTGAGAGAGGTAACAGCACTGTAGGTAAGCAGTATATGACGCTGTCTATGAAGGAAAAGGCATTGGTTTGATACTGGGCTAGACTGGATACATATAGGGTAGAAGGTTACAGGTAAAAACCTCTTGAAGGTGTCGGGGAAGGTGTGGTAGCTAGCACAGGCGCAGGACTTGGGTGGGGTCCACCAACAAAAACCTCATATCTATGGACCATTATAATTTTGCAGGTGGTAGAAATATCTTTCTACTGCTGTGAACGCAAATGACTAAGCAAAACTAAGCACCACCACTGTTAAACGCTGAACTATACTTTGCTCACATGGATAAGCTCTACTGTTCATATTATCTGCATTCAGATATGCCACTATACATTAAAGTGGTAGTCCAAGATTTTAATATCGATGACCTGTCCTCAGGATAGGTCCAATTCCCGGCACATCTGGCGATCAGCTGTTTGAAGAGGCCACGGAGCTCTGGTGAATGCTGTGGCCTCTTCCTAGGCCAGTGAGGTCACGTTGATCAGTCACGTGGCCAAGGTGCAGCTTAGTCCCACTCAAGTGAATGGGGCTGAGATGAAATACCAAGCACAGCCCCTAGCCTCCTCAAACAGTTGACTGGCAATGGTGTTGGGAGCTGGACCCCTACCAACATGATTTTAATGACCTATCCTGATAATATGTCATCTATATTAAACTCCTGGAAAACCTCTTTACATAGAACACATCACCGGACCTGTGATCACTTATGACTTGTGTAACAGACAGTGGGTGTGGACCCACTGTGACAACTAACCAGTTTGACTATGGGGTAAACCTTAAGGGCATTGTCCTGGCAGTTTCCTGGTATTCACCCTGCAATTTTGAGGTAGGGGCATGTGGCAAGGAGCAGAATCAGTAGACAGACAAGGTACGGTACATGGGTATTTAGACAAGAGACCACCTTTGCTGGTTACTAGAAAACCTCAAAGCTCATAGGAGGAGGTGGATCCACAGCCCAGCTAACTAGGGAGGCTGATCAACAAATTAACTAGCTCCTGGACAAGGGCAGGAGGAAAGGATGAACTCTCGCAGTGCTGAAAGGAAGTTCACTGAGCACTAGTCCCAATACACACAGGCAAAGTGAAGCGATGCCTGTGCTTGCCTGGGACAGCAGTGAACATGAGCCACCAGCCTAACAACTTGTCTGTTTTACTGCATAATTGTTGCAGCATCTTTTATAATAACTCTGCACTGTGCTGTTCCCATGTTATTCCTCCTAAATATTTATGAATACATTGACAACAGGGTGTGAACATTCCTCTTGTCAAAGGCTTATATCCCTACACTATCAGGATTGGTCAGTGTAAGAGCAAGTTCAGATATTTAGATTCGTTCTGCCGATATCCCGAACTAGAAATCCAAAGCAGCTGGTTAGACCAAGTCCCTCCTCTCCTCACGTGCACACAGACAATCACTGCAAGCTGGCCGCGTTGCCTCGCTCTCTCCTGAGTTCCTGTAATCCCTCTCAGAGACAAACCAGGGAAGATACAAGATAATGAAGTACTGCAACAATAGGTTCAGCCAAGGATATTTATTATACTTACAGGATATTATATAAAACACGTGTGTAATAAAACCAGGTGTCCTGGCAAGCCCGACCCAGGTTTCGCCATGCTTTTTCAAGAGCCTTCAAAAAGCCTGGCGAAAGCTGGGTCGGGGTGGCCAGGACACCTGGTTTTTACAGAACACATCCCCAACTGGTAAACCCATTTATCAATTAATTGATTCATTTCTAAGAGTAACAACACAATGCAAGGTTTTGAGAAAAGTGGCTTCTGATTTATTCTAATGTAGAATGTGAGTACTTACGTATTTACTAAAACACATCTGGACGGCTGACTGGTAGAGTTGAGCGAACTTCTGTTTTAAGTTTGTTTTCCAAAGTTCGGGTTCGGGTTATCGTAGCATCCCATTATGGATTCCGCTACCATGGACCATAACGGCATTTGGAATCCATAAAGGGATTCTTCAATGAACCCGAACCTTGGACAACACGGGGTGACGTCACAGTCATGTAATCAGTGCAGGGGGCGTGGCTCAGTACTGGATTAGATAAGAGGTGGTAGCCTACGACCTCTTATCCAATCCAGTACTGAGCCACGCCCCCTGCACTGATCACATGACGGTGATGTCACCCCAGGTCCTCCGTGTTGTCCAAGGTTCAGGTTCATTGAAGAGTCCCCTTATGGATTCCAAATGCCCTTATGGTCCATGGTAGCGGAATCCATAACGGGATGCTTGGATAACCTGAACCCGAACTTTGGAAAACGAACTTAAAATAGAGGTTCGCTCAACTCTACTGACTGGTTCTCTTTAAGCCCAAAAATTCACACACACATGTACAAAATGTTGGCAGAGCAGTCACATAACAAAACAGAGCACAACAAAACTTTACACAAAATGTGAGTAGAAATCTGGATTACCTGGTACTAATGTGGTGATGGCAGTTTGCACTGCCTTTCTAATGATACTGTCGAGAGCAAACATCCAGTGAGGCTTGATATTATGATTGCGAAGAACTTTGTTGACCTGGTTACACAGAAAACCATTATACTGATTCTTCACATCTACACAACGCTGACAATATGTATGTAAAATTGGTTGGTAGACAGTTTACATAATAAATTTGACAGATAGAAAGCCTACTAAGGTACAAAATCTCCTTACATACTGTAAAATGACCTAATACAGATCCATCAGTTGAACAATTACTGGTACACAAGGCACAGAAGGAACAGCATGATGTCAGTGCAGACTATCAGCAGGCTACAGGCAGGAGATCGGTGGAGCAGGGTAATGACCATGAAATATTCTCCATGGAAAACATAGTTAAAGTAGTTTTCCAGGATCAGAATACGGATGTCCTGCCCGTGCTGATAAGCTGTTTGAAGGGGCTGCAGAGCTTGTGTAAAGGCCCTATTACATGGAATGAATATCGTACAGATTCCCGTGCATGCAAGCGTAAATGAATGAGAATCGTATGATGCAATAGGTATGAACAATTCAAAGACGAGTGATCTTTCAGCATGTAAAAAATTATCGCTCCTAATTAATTGATCCGTTCGTATAATATGGAGTCGTCTATTGCTAACAATCTCATACATGCCTTTTGACTAAGCATCTGTCACCCATCTTTACATGTAATAACAAGGAATTGTCTAAAAGCAAACCATTAACGACCACAAGTACCAACTTTTATATATGCGTCTAATAATCGAAATTTACATGGTTAATGAGACTCTAAATCTTCGATCTTTTATTGTTATCTGTAGGACATCTGCTGGTGTTACAGTACCTTAAGTACTGAGCTCTGTTCATTGTTTACATCTGGCAATCAATATCCTGATCTTGGAAAACCCTTATGAATTAGGTGTTTCTAGGATTAAGTGAACCAGTTTAATGATCAATATGTTTCCACTCACCGCATCTTGGAAGCCAAACAGCACGACCTGGACTTGACTAATGGCGTGGCTGTCAAAGTCAAGCTCCAGTTTGAGTTTTGAAAGAGTAGAAGCAATTATCTTCCGGTCAGTGGATCTCACAAAGTCTCGTAAGCTTGCAACTAGGGTTGTAACATGTTCCCACTTTAATTTGGTTTCTTCTGTTCCCTAAAACAGATTTTTTTTTTTCATTTTTAGTACAGTTTAGCACAAACACACTCAAAGGGTTTTGTAGATAACATGATCTCAGCTGTCTAATGATATATTTAGAGGATCAGGATCATTGATAAATTACAGGGAAAAACACTGCACAACAGATGCTTTTTGCTGAAGGCAAGATAAAAAAGAGAGAGAGAGGGGACACATTGGGAACTATTACATACATGATTGCTGCTGGACACCTAGAGTAAAAAGTTGTGTGTGTGATTAAGGTCTTAGTCTTATGAGAACTTCACAACTTACAAACACTCCATGACCAAAGTTTCCTTAGCATTTAAGCCTCATGCAGATATCCGTGGAACACGGTCCGTGAGATACCGGAGTGGCATCCTGCTGAGTGCAGGAGCGCACAGTGTCATTGGTTGCTATGACGCCATGCGCTTTGTGCCGCCACTGCTGTACAGCAATACACTTGTATAAATCATAAGAGTGTATTGCTGTACAGCAGCGCTAAGAAGCGCACGGCGTCATAGCAACCAGTGACACCGTGCGCTCCAGCACGGTGCAGGATGCCAGTCCGGTATCTCACGGACTGTGTTGCATGAGGCTTTAAAAGATGTAAATCTCAAGAAAATGTGGACTCATTGGAGTAACTATTCATCAAGTTACCTGATCAAGAGCTTTCATCAGGTTTTTAACAACAGTGTCTTGATCTTCAGTCAGTATGCGATGCAGTGTAGCTCTTCGTTCACTGTCCTTCTTCAACATGAAGAATCCAGAATCTCTTTCCTCCGGTGAGGGAGGAGCACTGTGATCTTCAAAAAGTTCATCTGGAATTCTAATATTAATAACCATGTTATTCATGGGGAAATAAATAGAAAAATACAGAAATATGGACATCTCAGATGGCATAAGGCTCAGGCACCAGGGAGTAAATGCATAGCGTTCGCATATATGATCCAGCAGATGGCTTCACTCGCTCACTATTTTGGTATTGCTGGTTTGAGATTACTGCCCTTTAAAAGGGGTTTGTCCGCTTTTTACTATTGATGACCTATGCTCAGCTGTTTGAAGAGAAGGCAGTGCACATACGAGCACTGAATTCTCTGCTCTGTTTACCTGCTTGCCACAGCAAGTGGTGACCAAGTGTAATTACAAGTATGGCGTCCCAATTCACTTCTATAGGACGGCTCTGTCTGTTCAAGTAAATACTACATAGAAGTGAATGGGGACGTCATAATTGTAATTACACCACTGCAATTGCTGCGAAGAGCAGGAGGTAAACAGCAGGGAAGGCAGGGCTCGTATGATCGCTGCCTGTTCTTCAAACAGCTGATCAGCAGGAGTGCCGAGAGCTGGACCCCTGCCAATCTGATATTGATGACCTATCCAGAGAATAGGTCATCAATAGTAAAAAGCCCCTTTAAGTGCTTCTACATATTTAGTAAATAGATTGCATTTACTTAAAGGGAATCTGTTTTTATAGACACATAGCTGTGGTTCACCCGATTAAGAAGCCGTTTTCTTTTGCTGATCTAAGGCTCTGTTCCTGTTATGATACTTTTTCTTAATATGCAAATTAGGCCTTTGGTGCAATGAGGGTTTCACCATTGCTCTTGTTGCACCCAAGCCTTGCTCCTTTTTGTGGCCAGCCCCTCCCTGGCTGCTTTGATTGACAAGTCCAGGCAGTGGCAAAGTAGCGAGGGAGGGGCTGACCACAGAAAGAAGCAGTGCTTGGGTGCAAAATATTTAGAAAAAGTATCATAACTCAGCAATGGAGAATGAGATCAACAAAAGAAAAACAGAGTTTTAACCAGTTGAACCACAGCTATGTGTCTATACCAAAATATTCAAAAGGGGGGTCACTGGGACAGATTCACTTTGAGGCTATTTGCATTTTAGGTCTTGTTTCAGTTCATAGTTCTGCAAAGTTGACAGCAGGAAGCGCAGCTGTTTTGGTTGTTTTAGCTTCTCAAACACTTATGGTAAACTGTCATTTTGCCAGCAATTTCTATCAGTAAAGGTCCCTTTAGATGGGACAATTCAGCAGATGATTGTCAGGAAGGAAGTATTCTTTCCTGACAATCTGCTGCTCGTCATTGAAGGAGAGCGCTGCATTTACATGTAGTGATCTCCTCCACAGTATGGGGAGAAGCAATTGCTAATACTATTGTTCTTCCCCATACAGACTTCTTGTTCGCCGGCAGCAGAGCATGTTTAGACAGCCCAATCTGCTGCTGGCAAGCGACGATTTAGGCATCCGCACAAGTCAGCGAAACGCTCGTTCATCGGTTAATTGGCGGCACTTTTACACCACCATATAATCGCTAACAAGTGTTCCTATGAACACTCCGTGATTATCTGGCGGATTCTCAGCTTTTGCAAAGGGCCCTTTAATGTGGAGAGTGTTGAAACATTAGTTTTGTTTCCGATCATTGTTCCCTAGTTAAAACTGCATTCGTATCCAGCAATCATAACCTCTGTATGGAGATGAACGATCGCTATTATGATTGTTCATCCCCATACAGATTCATTGATTGTCAGCAGAAGATCCCTGTTTACACTAAGCAATGTGCTGCTGGCAAAGGATGATTTACTGCACCATAGAAAAGATATAGCACCGAACAAACAAGCTTGTTTCTTATGTGATCGGTGACACAGTTAATGTGGAAATTTTCAGAAAAAAGTAATCATATAATTATCCCAATCTGCTGATGTAAATGGGCGGGCCCTAGATCAAAAGTGACAACCAATATTACTGCACTTTCAGTTGTCACATTGGCAAATAATGTGTACAACACAAAAATGGCAATAGCTCGGGAAGTAAAAATAACTGCTAAACTTAATCTATTACTTTTGATTTTGTGAAAATATGGCCTCCTAAAAATCCACAGACTGTCACTTTGGGTTTTGTTGTAACTTTTACCAAAAACATAACACTTCTCAAGTATATAAAAAAAATTGAGGAGTGGGAAATCAAATAGCAAAGTCAAAAACACTGGAAACAAAAACTCACCCAAGGAAAAAACCTCTTTTGACTTTCTCCTCTTTTTCAATACAAGATTTGGTTCTTGATGTGAAGATGAAAGGTTCTGATCTCAGGTCTGTATCTGGAGATACTGATCCATATTCACTACTACTACTTGCATCTTCCACCATCACTGGCACAGGCAATGATATACTCCTCATATATTCTGCACAAGACAGACAAGCACACATAAACCTTACCAATCAACAAATATTGTATAGGTTTGGATAGAGTATACTGATTAACTCATAATACCGTACTGTGCTTCCAATAGAATCGAATACACCGTAAAAGTCTACATAACAGACAACATACTTTTTTAGAATTAGAAACATTTTTGTCCAGTTTAGTAAAATATTCTCAATGTAACCACCTTTTGGTAGATCAATTGTACATCTAGCTACACCCATTTAGATTGATGTTCGACAGCTGTTTATGTGTGAAAGGTCCTTTACGGGTCACCTCACACGTTACAGAATTTTCTGCAACATAATCTACGGTATTCGTGATGAAGTGCAATACCTGCGTTCTGTTGTGCTGCGGAATATTAATTCTGCAGTGGAACAGAATACAAATAATGTTCAGCTGCAGATTTCATGTAGCTGAATGTCTCCATTCATTGCAATGGAATTGTAATCTGCACAGAAATCCGCAACATACCATAATTCCCAAAGAAAAATCCCCATCCTATCCCGTTGCGGAAAAAACTGAATATAAACTACAGCTTTGTAAAATGCGCACCTGCAGATTTTGTTGCGGAAAGTTGCGCCACTTGTGAGGGCACCCTACCATGTGCCTAAGCCTAACCATAGCGGGTACTGATTAAAAGGCTTTGTACCGTACCTTATACAAACTGTACTGGGATAAATGAGATTGCTTGATCCCTAGACAGTTTGTGCATTATCAGTACTACACCCTGTTTGGAAAGATGTGCTGCAGACATTGATGACTGACTGATCACTGGCATATATAGGGGCCTTAAACCCAGTCTAAAGGTCTATTCACATCAAACAATAATTTTGACAACTTGTTCATTTTGGATCGATCAGAAGATATTACCCAGTCTAGGTGCACGAAAAGATCAAATATAAAATAGTTCATGTCAACAGCTGTATTGTAAAATGAGTGTGCCCACCCGGATAGCCTTAATTTTCTGCTGTACACATGCAAAATGTCCTCTATGTGCACAGTTGACTACTGACTGTTTCGGCGCAGGCGCGGTGAGCTGAGGACGGCAGGCACCAGCGTTCCCAGCTCACTGCGTCCGTGCCGAATACAGAGCGGACGGCGCGGGATTTGGGAAGCAAGACAGTGCCGGAGGCAGGAAAGCTGCGCTGCCCGGCACTGTCAATCACATGCAGAAGGGGCGTGGCCGCAGGTGGGAGCACGGAGCCTCTAGGAGCAGGGGCAACACCCTCCCTGCTCCTAGAGGCTAATTTACATATCTTATAAAGTCGTTTTTTTAGGGGAATTATAACTCAGACGGGCTTATAAATGACATTATTAGGCTGGTCTGACATTGGCACATAGCTAATGTCAGACAGCTTAGAATGTCAAAACCTGGTGACAGAAACCCTTTAAGGGTAGCCTAATGCTAGACTAGTTTCAATTTTCATTAATTATACACAGTGAATATAGTAAAATCTGATGAACCCAATTCTTACCCGTTGATCCAGGAGAAATGGCTGTGAGGAGAAAAAAAAAGAAACATGAATTGTAAGAGAATGGATTGTACATATCATAATTCATTCAACATGGATCCTATCATAAATGTGGAGCTGGCTGTACGATCCTGTGCATCCACTTAAGTAAGTCAGTTCAACATGCAAACATTAGACAGACTTTCTTTAAAGGGAGTTAACTTCGACTCTTCCATGGTGAAAAACTTTGGCAAGGCTACCTTGTGAACTTTGGATAAAGTATCTGATTAATCAATCACTGTCCTCACCAGTGGCATGTCCCAAGCGGCAAGTCACGTCACTGCAAAGGCCAATTTTTTGGCTGCAGTGGTGCACATAACCCCATCCGAATGTTTACACGCCAGGGACTGGAATAAGCCAGACGGCGCTGGAACGGATCAGCAAACAGAAGGGGGGTGGGTGCCTTTTTATGTTAGGCACATGCCTTTCCTGGTAATGACCACCTCTTAAAATGTTATGATTTGGACAATAGCTCTAAATTCTAGCACTGATTTGCTGATTACAGGCAGTATCACCCTTTTTACATAATTTTTGAGGTCTGTTGGTTACCTAACAGCTTAAGATTGGACTTCCGTTTCTTTATTGAAACTTTTAAGAATTCATCAATAAGCAGCTCAGGAGCAGTGGCACGTTTCACAGGGTCAGGCTCAAAACACCTCAAAAGAAAGGCCTTTGCCTCCGCCGACATGGTTTCTGGGATTTCTGGATGGATTTTAAACATTCCGACCTGCAGGATACAAAGTAATATGATGCAATAGGATTTGAGTCATATGTAATATGCATTCAATTATTAAAAGGGTTATAAACTATTTTTTTTACTACAGCTGTTAAATTTGTAGCACCTCTCCAGACAATTTTTTTCACCTTCCACCTTCAAAGAGCCTTAACTTTTAAGGAAAGGACTCAGACCAATAAGCTTGACCTATCAGGGCCACATAATAGTAAAAACACCAAACCTATATTAAATATGTATACCCAGGTCATGAAACTAAACACAACCGTTTATCAAAAATATACAACTTTATTTAAATACAATCAATAAAAAAAACATGAGCAATGGAGTCTGCATGATTCAATGGAATGAAAGCATGTGCAAAAAAGGGGACCATGGAGGGAGGCTTATCATGATTCTAAGATGAAACAAGGAGCGAACATATCCATGAGCATAGTCAGTTGTGTATACATAAAATTGTGATAACAATAGTAGATGGATGTGTAAATGTGCACATCCAATTATGAGCCCCCTAAAGGAGCAGTACATATAGGGGCAATCAAGATTAAGGATACATACAATATCAGATGTCTCAAAGGTCACCACTAAAGAATGCTATACAACCTATATAGTACATGGAAAGAGCGCTTCCAGCCTAAGGCCTCTTTCACACGGGCGTCATGTTTGACACCCGGATAAGAGGCGGGTGCGTCGCGGGAATATGCGCGATTTTTCTGCGCGGGTGCAAACGTTTGTAATGCGTTTTGCACACGCGTGTGAAAAATCGGCATGTTTGGTACCCAGACCCGAACTTCATCACTGAAGTCCGGTTTCGGGTAGAGTATTCTGGAGAATTTATTATTTTCCCTTATAACAGTTATAGGGGAAAATAATAGCATTCTTAATAAAGAATGCTTAGTAAAATGAAGAGGAAGGGGTTAAAAATAATAAAAGTTAACTTACCTTAGCCACTTGATTGCGTAGTTGCAATCTGTCTTCTGTCTTCAAGCTTCAGCTAACAACTAAAGGACCTGTGATGACGTCACATCACATAGTCCAATCACATGGTCCATCACCATGGTAAGATGGACCATGTGATGCGACGTCATCACAGGTCCTTTAGCTGTTAGCTGAAGCTTGAAGACAGATCGCAACTACGCGATCAAGTGTCTAAGGTAAGTTAAGTTTTATAATTTTTTACCCCTTTATCTTCATTTTACTAAGCATTCTTTATTAAGAATGCTATTATTTCCCCTTATAACCATGTTATAAGGGAAAATAACAAAGATCTGGTCCCGTTGCAAAGCAACCATGCAGGAAAATTGCAACGCATCCACACTTGCTTGCGATTTTCCCGCAGCCCCATTCACTTCTGTGGGGCCTGCGTTGTGTGAAAAACGCAGAATATAGAGCATGCTGCGATTTTCACGCAACGCAGAAGTGATGCGTGAAAATCACCGATCATGTGCACAGCCCCATAGAAGTGAATGGGTCCGGATTCAGTGCGGGTGCAATGCGTCCACCTCACCCATTGCACCCGCGCGGAAGACTCGCCCGTGTGAGAGGGGCCTAAGACCTATCCCAGTGTCCCCCACTTACCCAACGTGTTTCGCCAGATAACTTCATCGGGGGAAGTGAGGGGCAGTGGAATAGTTGCACTTTATATAGCTGAGTACATAATTACAATTAGAAACATCAGTGAAACGTATATGTGTCATACATCATGCGGAGGAATGCACCACCCCCAGACATCACATGATCTGGAGGCAAGGTGCTGAATGGACAAGCGTAGAGGGCATTTCTACCCATAACTCAATGCATCAATGACGGGGCAAGTTTATCAGGATTACATTGGCCACCCATACCCGCGCTGAAATCCCGAACAGGCAAGTAAACACAAAAAGCGCGCATATACACAATCAGATAAGTGCAAGCACATAATAGCCCTATCGCATATCTGTGCCAGAGTATATCGGAGATGCCACTAAAAGATGTATTGGCTGCCCACATTTAAAATGGGCGCTGTTCTTACAATGTGCATGATTTTAAGGAAAGGAGTCTGATCACGGGAGAAGGAAGCATCTATCTCTGATCAGATATATTACAAAGTTTATAATATTCACTATACTATTCATTTATGGAGGGGGGGGGGGGGACACGACAGTTACTCTCTAACATTTTTACTAATGTGTGTGGCTATGTGAATGGACATTAGTATTCTCATTGCCATGGCTATGCCTAAGGACATGCATTTATTTATATCTTTTAAGGAAATATAAACCTTTTATATTCGGTCTATACCAGATGTTTTTCTCCTGGTATAAAAGGTAAACAGAAGAGAGACAATTACAAGAGAGATCCATGTCCCTAGACATAGCCATAGAAACCAGAATGCAATATCCTTTCAGAAATCTGAAAATAGTGCCAATAGAAATAAAAGGGGCACACTTATTAAGACCAGCGTTTTAGACGCTGGTCTTAATAAAGCCCTAAACCGGCGTTGGATCCGCCGAAGTTATGAAGAGGCGCCAGTTTAAAATGTAAGACAGCTTCCAAGCTGTCTTACATTTAGACCTTTTTCTATGCCTGAATCAGGCGTAGAAAATGGTAAAAGATATTGCCGGCCCATCCCCTTCCCGGCCACAAATTTAGACCTGGCGGGGTGAAGTCGCAGTAGGCGTATTTCAGTATAATAAGTGATCCCTAAAATCTTTAATGGAATTCATTGTTCAAGAATAAAAAGTTTTAATTTCTAAACATGTTTAGGACACCTTTCATATTAACCTATGGGCATACATACTTTAAACATGGCAGCTTGTGGTTCTCCTAGTTCATAAAAAGGAGGCTTCCCTGTAGCCATTTCGATTACTGTGCAGCCCAAGGACCAAATATCTGCAGGCTTCCCGTACCCCCTTGGACCTTTATCTATTATTTCTGGAGCCATGTACTGAAGAGTGCCTGAAAAACAACACTGATAAATTTATACATGAAAGAACAGAAGCACTGATGTTGATTATGAAGGCTCTAAGCTGATATCTAATACTGCTTACTATGCATAAAAGCCCCTTGATTGGTGCAATTATTAGAAAGGAGTGTTCCTAGGAATGTTCCTTCCTGATAATGGCCTGTGTCAAGGTGCCAATGATCATTGGGTGAAAACATCTCTGATACAGTCACGTAAATCATTGTTTCTGGGAAGCAGATCCTCCTCTCTAAACAGCGAACCAACAACTGGTAGAACCAACTGTCACCAACTGTCCTATCATAAATGCCTACAATAGGAATAGACGTTTCATGCATTTCCACCTTGGAACCGATTAAAAGATATTTATATTCGAGAATTGCATAAACCATGGTCAGACAACAGACTTATTACAGGAGGTGATTACTTTAGACATAAGAGTGCTCAGAAAATATCATGCAGTTAGTGGCAGAAAAACAACCAGCACTCCTGTGCCAACACATTTTTGGTAATAACTCCCAAATATACTTAAAGGGTTTAAAGGCAAGATCACTTGAACAAAGATGTATTCACTAGCCATGAGTTGATCCTTCACTATTGCTACAAAGAGCATGTTAAAAACCAGTAGGAAAAAAAATAATCATAAAAAATACACATGAAATACTCATGTGCATGCAGGTTTTAAGAATATTTCATAAAACTACAAGTAATTAATGTTCTAACTACATTGGCCAGTCATGAGCTATGAGATTAATGATGTACAAACAGAAGCAACGGCAGGATACTTTATCGATAATACACAATTGTCTTACCAGTGAATGTCTCTGTATTTGGGTTAATACCAGCAAGCCTCTTTGATGTACCAAAATCAGAGATTTTCAGCACCCCACTATATGTGTTTATCAAGACATTATCACCCTAGAGTGCAGAAAAGAGTAGTTATTAACAATCTGATCTCATTCATGCATCCCGTAGCACTGCTGGGATTAAGGCTTCCCTTGCCAATTCCATCTGATTTCATAGGAGGATTAGGGCTGCATTAACTGCTATACTTACACCACCATGACAGACCCCACGGAGCGATGTGACTTCCATTATAAACTGGAGCCATATGCAAATATGAACACTCTTAGAGATTAATACCAAACCACTAATGAATATGTTTCATTTTCATAACTATTAGAACTTTTATTAGGTGCAAGTCTTCAATCTGCGTGATTGGTGGGGGTGCTATCGGTTGTACCTCCATCAAAACCAATGTGTATTCCTGGAAAGTTTCTTCAAACTGGATACTTCTGGACAAATGGAGTTCTCTGGGATTTTTATATTGATAGCTTATCCTTGGAATAGGTTATCAGTATCAGATCAGGAGTGGTTGGACACCGAGCACCGCTGCCTATCAGGTGTTCTGCAGCAGCACTGGTGCAGGGACTACATAGCTCCGTCTGGTTACTGCAGAGCTCTTCCCATTGAAGTGAATAGGAACAGCGCTGCAGTAATTAGCTCTGTCCCCTACACAATGGACGGAGCTGGTTAATTCCAGTGCCTATTCCAGTGCCAGGGTCACTGCAGAACAGCTGACTGGTGGATGTGATGGGATTTGGATCCCTACCAATCTGAAATAGAAGACCTACCCTAAGGATAGGCCATCAATAGAAAAACTCTGGAGAACACATTTATGGGTTAACCACTGTACACCCCACACACAAATATCCTGAACCCTGTAAAAATGCACACCTTTATGTCTCGGTGTACTATCTGATTATCGTGAAGATATTTCAAGCCTTCAAGAATCTGCTTGGTATAAAATCCAATCGTTTGTTCATTGTCTTTCAGAGGTCCCCATTTGGATCGCAGAAGAGCAGAAAGGCTTCCTGTAATAAAACAAGAAGTCAAATTATACGCAACAAGTGAGGTTATTACAATTTAACCACATAAAGATATCACAATTTGACCATCAACACTGCAATAATAGTCACTGACAAACAGGATTACAGAGCAAAATCTGCCTATGAGATAACTTACCAGAGCAAATATGCTGCCAAATCAGCATATAATAAAAACAATAGGGTAAAACACCAATGTTACTAAGGAAAACAATGTTGATGCCAGTTATGTGTTTATCTCCTTTTCTTGAAATGTTGTGCTCTTTACACCGTTACTTTTAGCGCGTTATCTAGATGTACAACGTACAGGAAACTGGATATGTGATTGATGTGAAATTCACATGTTATGCAAAATTGCTTCATAGTTTAAAAGTCCTTGAATACCTAACTTTTCCCTGCAGCCTTCCTCCACTATTGAAAGACTCATTCTTACCTGCTCCCCACTGCTCTCTAGCTCGCATGTGTCCATCATCTGGTCTTCCTGGAATGGCCATCTGCTCTGCTGCAGCCAACCACCAGCTTCAGTGGTTATGTGTCTCTTGTGGACACGTCCCCGGTGAAGCCAGTTACCGACTGCAGTGGAGCAGGTGACCATGTCCATACCCAGGAGGAAGTAAACACACCGGGAACTAGAAGATGGGCACACGGTAACCACTGCACAGAACCGGAGCAGCAGGGGGCAAGTACGTATGTATCTTTTAATAGCAGAGGCAGGCTGTAGGCATCAGCTAAAGGTTAGGTATTCACGGAAAACCCTTTACACAGGCCAACATGGCATGTTTACAACACATTTACATGCAGCAATCACTTCTGCTATATGGGCACAAGCGATCACTTCTGCGATACACATTAATTGTGTCTGGGCAGTAGATTGCTATTTAGACAGTACGATCTGCTGCCCAGAAATCATTATTTACGTGTCTGCAGCAGCAATGTCTACACACAATTGTTTGGTTATTCATAGGGTAATAGGCGGCACCTTTAGACAGAGCAATTAATAGAAAGGAGTGTTGCTAGGACTGCTCCTTCCCAATAATTGCCCCCATCATTGACCCATGTAAAGGGGCCTTTAGAATACAGGAAAATTATTAGAGCTTGGTTCACTGTAAACATTTAAAAGGAAGATTCTAGATAGCATTCATAATTCCAATTTACACTGATGGTTTAAAACAGCATAGTGAAGACACCCCTCCTTTTCTTTCATTCCATGCTCGGTGGAAGATATGTTCTGGTCTCCCTTTGGACTTCAGTGGGGGGAAAACTGCAGCATTAATAACTTAGTGAAGTCCATGTGGTACAACAATGTGACTTTCCATAGAATATGTCCTAGGAACATTTCCATTCTTGATTACTAGTCTGAGTTAATGTTCCGTAAAGGCCCCTTTACCCTGGTCAATTGAGCAGGGAATTTTCAGGAAGGAAGCGTTCCTTTGCCTACTCCAGTATGGGGAGGAGTGATTGCTAATGCCATTGCCCATCTCCATACAGAATCGTTGTGCTGGTTAGATATCTCAATCTGCTGCTGGCAAACGATTATTTAGGTGACCGCATGAAACACTTGTTCATCGGGTAATAAGCAGCACCTTTACATCGACAGATCATCGCTAATGAGTGTTCCTACAAAATGTTTGTTAGCGATAAGGCCCCTTTCACACTTGCGTTTTTGTTTTCCGGCATCGTTGGGGCTCTATGCCGGAAAGAAACGCTTCAGTTACAGATAATACAACCACATGCATCCGTTTGAACGAATCCGCTTGTATTAACTTTACCTATTTTTTAACATTGCCAAAACGAATCCGTTTTGAACTTTATTGAAGGTTAATGGGGACGGATCCGTTTTGCTCCCCATCCCAGGATGGAAAGAATACTGCAGCATGCTGCGGTATTTTCTCCGTCCAAAAAACGTTCAGTGACTGAACTGAAGACATGCTGAGGAATACTGAACGGATTTCTCTCCATTCAGAATGCATGGGAATAATACTGATCAGTATTCATCCGGCATAGAGCCCCGACGACGGAACTCTATGCCGGATCTTCCAAACGCAAGTGTAAAAGGGCCCTAATCTGCCTAATGCTCGGGCACTGTAAAGGGGACTAATTTCATGCCAGTCATCTTCAATTTGTGTTATTTCCACGGTGCACTAGTGGTTTAAGTGACAAGGCCTAAAACATAATTGCCTGCCTATGCAAAGTCTTTTTTTTGGGACACACACACACGACCTCTTATGAGATCAAAGCTGCATGACTATGAGGCTCCGAGTCTGGGATCTGGTCTGTGTAAACAGCCAATCATTTTTGTGGCTCCTGACAGTGTGTACCTAAGATCTATAATTTATTCATTGCGATATAAAAGAAGAAAATGTCAGTTATGTCACCTATTATGCCATGCACTTTCTCACAAACACTCATTTATAATCCTTGTAAAGAAACAAAGACAAAGAGGTAAACCAGGGTGTGACCTGTGCATGCACAGAAGCTAAACATTTGCGGCCATTGGCATTGCAGTAAACAACCTTTTTAACCAGAAACCAGCAGTGAACTTGTGTATTGACTTACTTTCACCCTCTTTATATATATAGATCCAGACACACAAACAGCCGTCTGTCTAATAATAACAGCTAAAATTTAGCAACCACTAATTGCCTCATGACTACCTGCTTGTGTCTCATCTTACACTGTGTTACTGTGTGCTGAGCTACAGTTCACAGATTTTCATTCAGTTATAATTGTAATTGCTACCATACTTTGGAGGCCTCAACTCTTGGAAATCAGCATCATTCCTAATTTCAGCATAATGAGGGCTAACATTTTCTAAAAGAGAAATTTCTCATCGGACAAACTTGAACTAATGAACTTGCATATTTTACATAAGTGGCGTACATCCCTAGGCATACCACACAAATTCACAATGACATGCTGTCCTGAAATTCCATATACAGTATTACCCAGTGCCTGCAAGGATAGTCTCTATCTCCTAGACTGGGAAGACGGAGCCAATCCAACCCAAGCATGTTGTTCCGCACAATAAGAGCAGCATATTGCTACGGACTTCTTATGAGAACATTGCAGAAACTTTACTCTTCTAGAAAACAAAGATAATCCTGTCATGACCAGTTGTTGCTGTAAGAAGCCCACATTCATTACCATCATGCAGTAACTTGGGATCACAGCTGTATAACTTCAGAATATAGTTGAATGTCAAGCCACAGTAGTCACAGTAAGTACATAAAGGTGCCAAAAACAACTGCTTTATATTTCAAGCTGAAAGGGGTTTTCCAGATCCTACCTCATGCTTTCCATTTGCCTGGGACACCTAGAAGAGTTGTCAAATCTCCAAGGCACAGCGTGGACAACTGCTTTCTCATTGAAAGCAGTCCGACTTGTACTGTAACTGTATGTGGTGCCGGGATTTACCGTCATTAGATGCAGCCACAATGCCCAAAGTACCTCGAGGGGATGGGGTGCAGCTCAAAAGGTGGTGGAGCACGATTTAATATGGCATTAAAAAAGGGTCACCAATATCAGATCAGAGAGGGCCCAATTCCCGACACTGCCACTACCTGCAGTACTGGAATCAGGCACTGCAACTATACAGGTCAGTACACTGTGTAATTAATCAATAGGTAGATTCTGGAAAACCATTGTTTCTTCTTTTCCCACAATCAATAGTACAAGAGGTGAGAGAAACACACAGAAGCTGCTACTGCTACTGGTAAGTTTTCTATCTCGCCCCAGTGCTGGATTCTCAGCTACTCTGTTCATTACTGCTGTGTCATGTCCTCTGTGCTGCTGCTTCTGTAGTTTTTATTGATATACATTGGAGCGTGTGTGACTTTTTGATCACATTTTATTCAATTTTTTTTGCGCAAGTAAAGAGATGAAAAAAAAATGGCCATTTTGATTTTAATAGCACAGGAGTTTTCAGACATGGTGATACCCATGATGTTTATATTTTTTACTGTTTATGTAATTATTTGGGGAAATTATTTAAATTTTGATACTTTTTTTATATTTAAAAAAAAAAAAGGGTAAACTTTTTTTGGCCCCTCTAAGAGGCTACAGTATTCATTAGTTAAATTTATTTTTAGCTTATACCGTAGTTCCATAGAACTACGGTATAAGCTCAATTTGCCTTTATTCTATGTTGGACTGCCAGCTGCAGGCCTCAATAGGAACTGCAGCTCTAATATGCCGGCTTCCAAGATTGCCGCACAGGGGAGCCGGTCACAACACGGAAGCACGTGTTAAATGCCTGCGGCCTGCCCAGTCGCAGACATTAGCCACAGGCCTCTGCTGTTTGAAAAAGCAGATACCCGCCGGCTATGGCGCCCGCTGCGCTCATGAGCGGGCACCATATTTAAAGACCTTCGTAGCACTGTATATCTACGGTGCTGGGAGTCTAAGGGCTAAAGGGAATCTGTCACATCCTTTTCACCACTTTTTCCCACAGAAGATTGCAAACACATTTCAAACATACCTGTGTGTAGTTTGTGTCTTTATTCCATGTCCAGAAAAAACGTTTTTATTCTGCAGGAAAAACAGCTGCCAAATGCCCTGCTGGGTGGGGTTTGCTGGTCCAAGTGCCCAAATCAAACCAGTCTTAAGGAGAGGGGAGGGCTGCTTGAAAGCTGGCATTTGAAGCTTTCAGACATCGAATCAGTAGTGTAATCAGTTAAACATATTTTTACTTTCACTTTCAACTGCATTCTCTGCCATCCCAATTTCTAACAGCTATATCTTCCAATGTAATGGGTATAATGCTGTGATTCTGTCTGAATTCCAGCTTTTAAACAAGACCAGGCCAAAATCTCTAGCTGCTACTAATACCAAGATATGAGCAGCTAAATCCACCCACCCCTCTTCTTAACCTCTTAAGGACCAGAGTATTTTTTTTTTGGGCGTTTTCATTTGCGCTCCCTGCCTTCCCAGAGCAATAACTTTTTTATTTTTCGGTTCACATAGCCATATGAGGGCTTGTTTTTTGCAGGACAAGTTGTACTTTCCAACGACACCATTTAATATTGCATATGATGTAGTGGGAAGCGGGAAAAAATTCCAAATGGGGTGAAATTGCAAAATAAAAGCAATTCCACCACAGTTTTGCGGGTTTTTAAATTCCGACGTTCGATTTGCAATAAAACTGACTGGTTACTTTTACTCTACAGGTCAGTATGAATCCGGCGATACCCTATATGTATAGGTTTTCTTGCGTTTTGATAGTGAAAAACAAATTCAAAAGTGGGAAAAAAAATCAGTTTTACTTTTTTGTCACCATGTTTTGACCCCTATAACTTTTTTGTGTTATATGTACAGAGCTGTATGGGGGCTCATTTTTTGCGTCATAATCTTATCTTTTTATTGATACCATTCTGGGGTGTCTGGGGTGACTTTTTGATCACCTTTTATGTAATTTTTTGTGGAAAATGAAGCAGCCAAAAATGGATAATCCGACATTTGGACACTTTTTTCCGTTTTGCTGTTTGACGTATGGGGAATATTTTTTATATTTTTATAGTATGGGCGTTTTCGCACATTGCAACACCCATGATGTGTATTTTTTAAATTTTTTTATTTTTATTTTAGCAAAAGGGGGGCGATTTGAACTTTTTTTTTTTTTTTTTTTACACTTTTATATAGTTCCCATAGGGAACTATAACTAACAAACATTTGATCACGATTATCATATGAATGAAAAAAATTGCATATTTCCTATGAAGCCTATTACAGGCAAGGCTCCATAGGAAATACTACAGAGCAGAGCAGACCCAGGCTACTACAGGCGCACTCCGGCTCCTCAGGTCGACACACGGGGGAGTCGGAGGGCAAACCAAAAGTAAAACTTTCGGTTTGTGCGCGCTCAGATGCCGTGGTCAGGATTGACCACGGCATCTGAGGGGTTAAATGTCCACGATCAGCATTGCTGCCGGTCGTGGACATTAGCCGCGGGTGTCTGCTACAAGAACCATGCGGACACCCGTGGCTAAGGCGCCCGCATGGAGCAGAAGCGGACGCCATCTTTAAAGACCAGACACAGGACATACGGGTACGTCCTGTGTCCTTAAGAGTTCAAATTAAAAATAATTTATAGTTTGCATTGTCATATTGTAGCATCCATAACAACTTTATTTTTTCTGAAAATATTTAGTTAATAGCTGGCTTCGTACCAATAAAAGGAACAGCATATAAAAAACATATACCAATTTATTCCTGTTATTTTCTTTAAACTCCATATTATCTACATATATCACAAATTGCTGCTAATTTTTTCATACTTCAACCTTAAAGTATAAAAATGACCAGTATAATAAATTGCTCATGTAGTATTTAGATTAAGATAGTGTGCAGTCTCGGTCCCTTTGTTAGTTCCATGCGCGGAGCTCACGCACTATTTGGAACAATATTGTATTCCACAGCGGTATTTTAAATATTTACAAGATATCCCGTTATTGCTATCTTGCAATATATTAATTGTTCAGCAGTAGTTTCGTTATTGCCACTTTGTATGTTATATATATCTCTTCATAAGACAGTTCAATACATAGTGTATCCATTCCGTGTTTCAGTCAGCATTTAGATTAAATATAGTATGATGCTTCTTCGCTTACCAGGCTCCCGACATTTGATTCAATATAACTGGTAGCCAAGATACATACTTGTTAATTTCGCGTTACTGGTTTCTTCCTCAGTAATCAGAAAGTGATATAAAAAACAAGGGACAGAAAGTGATATGAGGGTTTTCTATAGATTGGGGCAACTCAATATAAGGATTGATTTTGTCCCTCGTTTTTTATATCACTTTCTCACCACTGAGGAAGAAATCAGTAAGGTTTCGAAACGCGCTGTTTGAGGGCTTGTTTTTTGTGGGACAGTCTGTAGTTTTTATTGATACCACTGTGAGGTACATGTGGATTTTTGATCACTTTGTATTCCATTTTTGTGAGGTTTTGTGAGATTTTGTGGTTGCCAGATAAAAGCAATTCTGTCACTGTTCAATTTTTCACCATGCGGGGTAAACAACACAGTAACTGTATTCTGAGGGTTGATTCAAAAATGATGATACAATATTTATATAATTTTTTTATTCCTTTTATAAATATAAATACATTTGTTAATTTTGTATTCCATTTTTGGAAGTCAACTTTTTGAAAACTTTTTTTTATAGGGTTTACCGTGTGGAATAAATAATGATACATTTATTCTGTTGGTTGATTACGACAATACGCAATTTGTTTTTTGCATCATGAAATCAATTTTTTTGTCATTAAAAATGATTTTTATTTTCCATTGCCATAATATGTGTGAGGGTTTGTTTTTTGTGGGATGAGCTTTGGTTTTTATTGGATGGAGGTAAAATATGGCTTTTTGATCACTTTTAAAAACATTTTTGGAGGTAAGGAAAACACGAATTCTGTCACTGTTTTTTTTTTTTTTTTACTTCGTTCACCATGTGGTATAAGTAACAATCAATTATAGATTGGGCTCTTATGGATTTGGTAATACCAATTAAGTGTAGTATCATTTATTTTTTTCCACTTGTAAAAGTATGGATGAATTGGGAAAGGAGTGATGTTTTCACTTGATTTCTTTTTTTTTTTTATATTTTTCTAGTTCCACTTGAGGGCTATGAACCTGCAGTGTGCTGATCGCTAGCATAATACACTGCAATGGTTTGAGATTAAAGATCAAGCCTGCAGAGGGGAAAACTAGTCAAATAATGGCCAGATATAGTGCTATTCCTCATCTGTACAAATGTACTACTGAACTATATTACAGTCTGCCACTGCCATCCTGTAATACTTATTAGTAGGAATAATAGATTCAATTTAACTGCATAAGAAATGGAGAGAAGGTTAGCTTTAACGGGTATTCTAGTTACTGCAGATTATCCCTATCCACTGAACAGAGGGATAACTCGGTAGGGGTACAACCCCATCATGAGAACAGGGGGTCCTTTTCCGGTCCTAATGGTGCAGCAGGTTGAGCAGTTTTCAGCCCTTACCTCAGTCATCCCCTTTCCACTGAAAGTAACCAAAAATATTGGTTAGTGTACTGTAGGGTTGCACCGGGTATCGAATTATCGATACCCAATCGATACTTTTGTACCTGTATCGATTCAATACTGGGATTTGCCCTTTACCGATACTAGGCTGCGCTACTGCACAGCCTAGTATCACAGAACATGGCACGCGCTGCTCCTAGCGCACACCATGTTCCCTCAGCAGCACAGGGGAGAAGAAAGCAGTCTCACCCTGCCCCCTGTGCTGCTGCTGCCACCAATGAGGAGAGAGAGGGGTGGAGGGGCTGGGGCCACTGCGCCAGCAATAAAGATAACTAAACCATTAATACAAATACAGAAGGCGGCTGCCGGCGGCAAAATCACATACCAGGCACCTATGACCGGGAGCTGTGATCAGCGGCAGTTAACCCTGGTGGGTGCCGGCTATATGATTCTGCCGCCAGCACCAACCTCCTGTATCTGTATTAAACGTCAGTATCAAAGTCATTGGTGGCGCAATGCGCCCCCCCCCCCCATTATTATAATCATTGGTGGCAATGGCCTCCCCTCCTCTTCATCCATTGGTGGTGCAGTGGTAGCTTCTGATCGGAGCCCCAGCAGTGTAATCGCTACTGAAGCCCTGGCTGTCATGGTAAGCTCCCTGCTGCTGTGTGCACAAAGCATAGGGCAGCAGGGAGAGTGTAAAGTCCTATTCACCCTAATAGAGCTCTATTAGGGTGAATAGGACAATGGATTAAAATATCCCAGGTTCTATCCCCAAGGGGCGAAATAGCTGAAAAAAAAAAAAAAAAGTAAAAAAAACCCCACCAAAATATTAAGTATAAATCACCCCCTTTCCCAATTTAACATATAAAATACATAAACAATAAACATATTACATATCGCCACGTCCGAAAAGTCCAAACTATTAAAATATTAAAAAAGTCTCCTATGCAGTGAACACCGTAACAGAAAAATTTGCAATTTCTTAAGTCATCTTGTCCCCCCAAAAATAGGATAGGACTGTTCGATTATGGGCCAGACGTTCCATAAAATGCGGAATGCACGCGGCTTTTTGGAAGTTTTATTTTTTTTCGCGTGGTATTGAATGGTATCGAGTATCGCAATACTTTTTTATGGTATAGAAATCTAATCAAAATTTTGGTATCGTGACAACCCTAGTGTACTGTCTTTAACATATCTACATGCACACATCAAAAGATGCCTTACCTCCTGGTACCTGCTCCATAAAAATCTTAATGAAGCCATTTTCACTGAATGAGCCCAAATATTGGACAATATTCTTGTGTTTGAGGTGTTTGTGAAGTGCAATCTCTTCATGGAGTGGCTGTGAGTACCTGAAGACGCAAAAACATTTTACTGAACAAAGCAAAACATACAAAACAGACAAATAAAGATATCTAAAATAAAAATAAATTTCAAAGTCATCAAATAACAAATGTTAACCAATTAAATGTCACAAAATGGACAATTTTATCAAAACCCATGGGAAACGTGTTGCAGTTTTTAGCAGGCTTGTAAAGGAGAACTAAGGCTGGTCATGCATATTAGTGTTCGGCTCAGAATTTGTTTATCTGACAGCTATCTTTTCCAACCACCTCATAAACATGCATGCATGCATGCTCAAGTTCTCAAAGGGGACAGGGGAGAAAAGCACAGCCACACACCTTAAGGGGCTGCCTATCTCCCCAAAAAACAAGAGAATCAGGCATGTTGCAGTACAATTTGCTGGATCCTTCTCTCCCCTGACATTTTCCATCGGGGAGACTAGGGCGGCCTCCATACACATCAACTTGGAACCAGCCAACATACACCTAATATGCATGTTCAGCTTAGGCCGTTGGACTTTGCCGCTGGACTGCCGCTCTGTTCCCATTGACTATAATGGGGGCGGGGGCAGAGTTCCAGCGCAGCACGGCAGTGCACGGAGAGAGGACGCCGGACTAAAACTACGACATGTCCGACATTTAGTCCGGCGGCCTCTGCTGTGCACGGCCGTGCCGTAACTCCGCCCCCGCCCCCATTATAGTCAATGGGGACGGAACGGCAGTCCGGCGGCACAGCGAAATAGCGTCAGGACGGATCCGACAGGCTGAACAGCCTGTCGGATCCGTCCTGCCGCTAGTGTGAAACTAGCCTTAAAGGGAATGTGTCATCAGAAAATGATCTATTGTTTAAATTATATGCTAAACATATGTTTAGGTAAAATATGTTAAAGCCATGGGGTAGATTTACTGTAGAAGGCATAAACTTAGAGAGGCTGTGTATGTCTGCATCAGATTTATCATAGTGGCTCAGGCTTGATGATAAATGTGATGTAAAGGCTTTAGGCGTCATTTATTATAACCAGCGTTTTAGACCCAGGTCTTAATAACCCTGTGCGCTGACGTTGGATCCGCTGAAGTTATAAATGGGCCGCGACCTCTACATAACTTTGGTGCATCCACTGCCGGTCTAAATCTACGCCAGCTCCCTTGCTGGCTTAAAGGCTATGTACACCTTTGGGGGCATTTTTTTTTTAAATTATTGCATTATACTTATTTTGAGCTAAAAATCTTTTTTTCAATTGGTCTTTATTAACAATATGGAATTTTTTTTCTGTACAGAGCTGACATGCTCTACTGGCTGCCTGTGGATTTTTTGTCCTTTCAGTCATCTGAGGAGCAGATGGACTTCTTATCTTTGCTCTCTCACATCAAACACTCATTAAAGCTCAATCCTTATCTTACTCATAAGAATGTGGCTTAAATAAGTGTTTATGACCTCTCAGTAGTTTAGAAATAAGGGTAATTAGATGAGGGCACAAAGTGAAAGTACCACAGTTAACCCTTTGTGACCGAACAGCTCAATATTTTTTTAATAAAGGCTAAATGAAAATATGATTTTTGGCCAAAAATAAGTTAAATGCAATCATAAAAAAACTGCCATACCCCCTTTTATAGACCTGGCATGAGCGGGGGAAAAGTCACAGATTGCAGCACAATTAACCTTTGCGCAGCTATCTGCACCAGAAATATGCCAACAAAAGGCTAATTTCTGTTAGTAAATGACCCCCTTTGTTTTAACTCTATACAAACTATTGGCTTATTTTGGGTCCTCTTTCCGGTGAAGCCCACTCCACCTGCTAAGTGCCGTTCCTTTTGAACGAGTCGAAAAGATTGGAGAAAGCCTATTTGCACCACTTTTTAAGAATTAGACACATAAGTAAAATCTGGGCCCTAGTGTTTTCGGGCTACTTGAGGGACCTTGTCGTGGTGTCCGAGCTTAAGACATGTCCTCCTAGTAGGGTATGTCGAACTAACCCCTCAATTTTATCAGTGTTAGGGTTTAGTATTGCCGCAGAGTGCACCTGCCTTTGCTATGGTTAAGTTTTTGATTGTTCTCCACATCCACATTATCGCTATCGTATGTAGGATGGTTATTGTGGTACTTGTAGTCCGTTGCTGGCATCTTCCATTGTATGCATTTTTTGCTGTTGATTGCCCCTAGCAACGGACTACAAGTGCAGGATGTGCTCCCCTATATACATGCACAACTGCATATGGGTTGAGCATATCCTGCTTGTTAAACACCACACCACGTTTTCTAATGGATTGTATAATATGTTTGGAGGTGTATAAACTCTGATTTAAATAGGCCTGCTTTTCATCTACAGGCTACATTCAGGTGCACCTGGGAGGCTCTGGGCCATATCAGCCGGTCACGGTTGGGGCTCACTGGCACCTCCCACTGCAAGCATGGTTACATGCTGGAGGTCACTGGTGAGCTGTCTGTGAGTCAGGCCTTACACTCCCGTAATGCCCAACGGCTCCTGGTATCGCCCATACGGCTCAGGTAGGTTGAGTGGTAGGGCCTCGGGCTACTTGAGGGACCTTGTCGTGGTGTCCGAGCTTAAGACATGTCCTCCTAGTAGGATATGTCGAACTAACCCCTCAATTTTATCAGTGTTAGGGTTTAGTATTGCCGCAGAGTGCACCTGCTTTTGCTATGGTTATGCCCTAGTGTTTTCACCTGCAAAACGTCTGAGATGAAATACAGCATGACAAAACCATGGCACATTACCACTATGCAGATTTATAACTTTTACACTCATGTAGAGAATGAACATGGTGAACTGGAGGCAGCTTGTAATGTTCCCTGAATCATGTTCAGGTGATACAAATAAAAAAATGTTTGTACTCTGAACTGATTATATTCAGCATTCTGTTCTTTTAGTTGGGCTGGTGCAGCCTGGCACTGAATACATGACATTATCTGGTTAAACACTGCCCATCTGATAGAAAACACTTTTAGAGTTATGATGTCTTTGGACAAACTGATGGCTTTTTTTCTCTGCCCAGCTGTGTGTGACTAGACAACCCTATGGGAAATATTTGTCTGCTCATATTCACTGCAATACTGTTTCAATCTGACTCAGCATGTCATGATTCATAAGCCAAGAATGCTGCTAGATATTAACCATTTAATACAATACAGTCAATTAAAATATGTTTCAGATCATGGTGTAGATTCTCAAAAGGGAATGTGTCATCAGAAAATGATATTGTTTCTATCAAACTTTCCTGATAAACACATTTTTATTTTATTTATTTTCCAGGTCACTATCTATATTGTTTTTAAATGTGAAATCCTGCAGTTTTCACAGTGGCCACTAAACCTGATAATAGGCTGACACTTCCAGTTCTGTAGAGATTACTTTACAGCAGTCATCTCATTATTACAAAGAGCAAATCGAGCTTCGGCTCATAGATCCGAAGTCGATTTGTTAAAATACTTAGCCTCGGACGAAGTTGTGCGAGACTTCTGTAAATAACTTCGGTATTCTTACCTGCTTATTTAAAAACATTTTAAAATAGTAATCCGAAGTCGGCTTTGGTATTGATTGGTACCTTGGTAACCAGACATCGGTTGAGACAAAGTTTTCCTACACAGAGCCCATACATTTTAATGCTATACGGAAACAGCATTTCAAAAAAGTTTTTTAACCAATCGACTTGAGATCTATGATCCGAAGCTTGATTAGCTCAAGCCTAATCACCATCACGGATACCGGACATCACTTCCCGTGCAGTACCTTTGCTTAGGTGACAGAGCATGTCTAAAAACACTCTCAAATAGAAATGAATGGCTTATCTCTAGATTACAGGTTCCTCTGGTCCATGTGACTGCTGTAAAGCATATTTATGAATGCTGTTAACAGCAGCCTAGACAAGATGGCCACCACAGTAATCATATCCTCAGTCCTAAATTTCAGGCAACTATCAGAGACCTCTGTGCTGAAGACCTGGCCGTTTAATTCACAGAGAAGATAGAAATCATTCGGCATGAAATCAGCTCCCAGCCACTGTTATTGATCCCCTTCTCCCCTACATCTCCTCTGGCTCACTGTATACATTTGACCCAGTCACTGAAGAAGAAGTCTCCAGGCTCCTCTCTTCTTCTCGTCCTACCACATGCTTTTTGGACCCCATTCCCTCACACCTGGAGGCTGTCACCACTTTTGACACTGTAGACCACCATCCGCTACTCATCATGCTCCAATCTATCAGCCTAAAGGACACTGCCCTCTCCTGGTTTTCTTCATATCCTCTGACAGCTTTTTCAGTGTATCAATCGCTGGCACTTTTCCTCCTCTCCCTCTTGGGGTTCCTCAGGGTTCAGTCCTAGGCCCTTTCCTCTTCTCTCTTTACACAGCGTCAATCAGACAGACCATCATCAAGCTCCCTGCTGAGCTGTGCCTAGTGCAGGCCAGGTAAGCTTTAGACGTGTCCAGGCTGCCATGGACACCGATCAGACTCCCGCATATTCACTGCGGGGGTTCCTATCGGAAGGCAGAGGGAGTTGCATCCCTCTGCCTGACTCCACAGATGCTGCGAAAGGTTAAACGTGGCATCTGATGGGTTAAATGACAGGGTTTGGTGTGATCGCCATTTCCAGTCATTGCAGCTGGGTTACTGATGTATAGTACTGCAGCAGTCAATTCCGGCATTATGAGTTAAAGGGGTTAAAGGACTAGGGCATAAAAAGTCTTTCAGATTCTTCTGTAAAACAGTTACACGTTAAATAGTTGAATTTCCAGTTTGAATTCACGTATTGGCAGACGATATTCATCTATTTGAGCTATGCCCTACTTTTCATTCAGATATGGAGCCAGTAACAATAGAGTGGATTATCTATATCAAAGCCATAGATTAAAAAAAAGCAAGAAAAAGTTCTAGAAATTGAGAGTCATTAATCCCAGATGATTGTGTCAGTTTAGGTATTTGGTGTTGGCATTAGTTAAAGCTATTAAATAAGTGTAGGGCAATGGAATATTTACTTCTTGGACCACAATCACTTCTTTATAGCTTTTCCTTATGCTTAATATAGTTTATGCTTTGTATAAATTGGATGGAATCTCAATCTGGCAATCTACTAGGCAAGTCATGCACGCCCATTCTCAAAACATTACAGGATTGTTAAACAGTCTCCATTTTCATGCAGGGGTGCAAGAGATGCCAATTGAAGAAGAGCTGCACAAGGAGGATCCCCCTCAAAGAAGAGAATATTTAACTTCTCACTGAATTAGCTCCTGGATAGGCCCTAGGAAATTAAATGCAATAATAAGATTGTTTAAATTTCCAGGCATCAGTTTTTGTTAAAAAGGTTGTCCAACTTTAAGTCCCCTTAGACGGCCGAGAAATCATAATGATTAGCGTTAACGAGCGTTCATAGTAACGCTCATTAGCAATGATCGGGCAGTGTAAATGTACCGCCGATTACCCGATGAACGAGTACACAAAAATGATCGTTTACTGGCAGCAGATCATGGCATGTAAACACGATCTCCTGCTGGCAAACAACGAGTCATTATGGCATATGTCATTAACGATCACGCCTCCCCATTCTCTGGAGGAGATTAATGCATATAACTGCAGCAGCCTCATCCACCGGCGATCAGCGGATTGTCGGGAAGGAACGCTTCTGTCCCAACTATCTGCTGTAATATCGTCCCGTGTAAACTGTAATAAAAGACTGCATAATCACCACTTAGGACCCTATTACACTACCTGATGTTTGGGCAGTGTGAATGCCAATGAATGATAACACATTCATCTGTGCTCCGCAGTCATTCCTCTCTCATTTATTTCTGTTGATTATCAACTCGATATCCCGAATTACACAGCGAGATGAGCTGCCGATAATTGGGCATCTGTTATCCTGATGAAACATGCCCATCAGTCAACTAATAAGCTTTTACTTGTTCATCAGCTGATCGATTATCGGGAACTAGTGATCCCCTGCCTCACAATGACTGTCAGCTTTGCCAGCAGCTGATAAGCGCTAGTTACATAGTTGATACTGTTGAAAAAAGACATAAGTCCATCAAGTTCAACCAAGGGATAGGTGGGGACGCGAATCCCAGAAGGAAGTGAGACTCAGATTTCGACACGTTTTCATAAGCATTAATGGTGTTTAGCTTTAAAAATGGTTTAGAATTCTTAAAAGTAGTCAGGATAGTGCAGGAGACTACTAACTTTTAGTTTAGTTTGCTGTATTATTCCTTAAAGGGAATCTGTCACCAAATTGATGGTGTCCTAACTAAGGGCAACATAAATTAGTGTTGGGTTGATGGGTCACTTTACTTAATTGACCCAGCCATTTTGCCAAAAATCTTGTATTGAACAGCTCCAGCACATGCCAATGAGTCCCCATATTCATGAGCTCCTGGCTGTCCCCGTCCACCAGCTGCTGATTCATAGGGAAAACAACCTGTCAATCAGAGGCAGGTGGGCGGGGAGAGCAGAGAGCTCATGAATATGGGGACTCATTCGACTGCGCTGGAGATGTTAGGATTTAAAAGTGAGGAAAACTGGTGACAGATGACCCTTAACTTCTAATATACAAAGGACAAAATAGTTTTGTGCGCTGCTGGTATAATATACCAGCAAACCTACCAGAATAATATGCTGTCCTGAAATAGGGCATAATATTTTCAGAGATCCGCTTTTATGGGAGAAAACATTTGTCAAATAAGTAAAATAACAAAAAGAAATCCTGCAGTGAGTAGAAATAATGGACACAGATCATACAGATCACACAATATGAGCTCATATATTTCCTGCTTTTTTTTTTACAATCATTATTAAAATGTCATTTTTTTCCTCCACTGTAAGCAACGTACCTGCTGTCTCTCTCAGGCACCTCCTTTATAGCTATCCTGACTTGGTTACTGAGGTCTCGTCCTGCATAAACCACTCCATGTGTACCTTTACCCAACACAACTCTGTCACCATTTTCATCATATTCATAATCGAACTGCAAAAAAACAAAAGTGATGCCAGATTATAAATCTTTATAAAACAAATGCAATTATGTAATCAGTCAGTCATAGTCATCAGTGCATATAATTGTGGACACAAGTACGTTACTTATCCTTACAGTTAAGTAGATTTTTTGCCATTTGTTTTGGGTTTGATTCTAAAGAATTGGTCGGCAGATTTGATTTGGATATGAATAAATTCAAACCAAAGGGAAAGTGCTAAGACTGTCCCGAAAAGTTGTGCTGATGCTCTGGGGTCTTCACATCTGCTTCTAACCTCTTTCAAGCTCTTCACACCAGGACGGCATTAGTAATGTGACAGTGTCATATATAGCATAAACTCATGGTAGCATGTTTAGAAACACACTGCACTGTCGGATCTTATTTTTAAATGAAATGGAATCTGTCATGATTCAGGAATATTATCTGCAGTAACACATGAGTAGTACTGCATATAAGGAGTCCTGATCACAATTTTATATTTTTCTACTACCCCCATTCCCCTGTCAGCACTCAAACCCAGTCCAGACTACTGTGCCATGCTAACATGATGAAGAGGACTCCTGTGTGCATGCACAGCACTCCCAATATATTTTGGTGCAATTTAAAAGGCTGACAGTAGGCGAATGGGGGCGGGGGTAGGAAAATAAAAAACAGTGATCTGGATTCATTATCTGCAGTACTACTCATGTATTACAGCAGATAATATCTGATAAGATCGTGGTGGCAGATTCCCTTTAAATCATGGTCCATAAATGTTTCCATTTAGTGGCAGATGAATTCTTCTCTTTCTTCTGACCTGTAAAATTGTGCCTTCCTCGCTAAAATTAGGATTTGTCTGGAATCAAATTTTTGGGAACTTTGGAGACAAATTTAATTCGCTTTGAATCGATTCTATTATCTCTACTTATCATTCAAGGGCTCATTCACACAACCATAAGGGCCTAGTGCCTGTACTGTGGACTGCAAAGAGCGGTCTGCAATGCATGGGCATTGGTGAATCCCATATAATGGGTCCGCGATCCGCAAAACACGGCAAAAAATAGGACATGTCTTATCTTTTGCAGTTTGAAGTCAAGGACCCGAAGGCCCACGTTAGCGCTTCTGAGTGTTTCCATGGGCTTCCGATCCGTACCTCTGCTCCGCAAAAGACAGGGCATGACCCATCTTTTGCGGACTCATTCAAGTCAATAATTACGAATTCATAGAACGGAATACACAAAGCCAGTGCCTGTATTTTGTGAACCTGCTGTTTGTGGTCCAGGAGCCCTTAAAGTCGTGTGAATGGGCCCTAACAAAGGATGTGAGATGACATCTGAGCACCATCATTTATACCTTCTTAGTCAAATATAAATACTGCAGTACATTTATCAAGACACCAGTCTTGATCCCTGTCCGCTGGAGTAAAGGGCCCTTTACACGTGCCTAGAATCCGCCAGATAATCGCTAACGAGATTGGTTTCTAGGGGCAACCAAGTCAGTTCTCCTTTACACCAGTTTTGGTAAAAGTTCTCCTATTAAGTGGTTCAACTCCTTTTAGACCTCTGTTTACCAGAAAACCTAACCTAACCTCACCTACTGGTCACACGGTGCATGATCTATGTGAACCGCGCATGATCAGGACAGGTTTTCAGCTAATAATATGGAGCAAGCCATGTGTAAAGCCTCATTCACACATCAGTGTTTTGGTCAATGATTTCAATCAGTGATTGTAAGCCAAAACCAGGATTGGAGCCTCCTCAGACATAAGGGAAAGATCTGCTCCTGTTCTGTTTTTACAGCCGCACCTGCTTTTGGCTCAGAATCACTGACCGAACACTGACTGTGTGAATGAGGCATAACAGTTCACAGGACGTGTTCCTGTGGCATCACTGTGTGCTTTAGTAAGATATTGGTGCACTAACTTCCAGGGAATCTGTATCACAATCCACTTCATCTGTGTTTTTTCCATGTTCTTCAGTGATGCTATTCACCATATCAAAAAACCTAAAAAAGAGAAAAAAAAGAAGACATCAAGCCGAAATCAATTAAAAAATATCATTCAGTTGATGTTGTTTGATATTTTTTTTTTATCAGGCAATGTTTGAAAAAAATATTAAATATTGAAAGACAGCCATGCACATTATAAAAAAGCCAAATGTCACTTGTATACCAAAGTGTATATAATACACCAAAAAAAATCACATTACATCCAATAATGTATAAGAGGCTAACAAACCACAGCATCTAAGGATAAAAAAGAATGCTGCCATTAGTAGTAAAACTCTTTAGAGTGAATGAAGGCAGAATGGCCTAGACGTTTTTCCTTCTGTAGGAAATATGTACGTACTTTTTACAGTGAAGTTCTGTACAGAAGTAGATCTGGAAGTCATCCGAGTTGTGCAAAACATACAGAAAGCAGCATCTTTCTTCAAACTTCGATATGCTGAATAAGACAGAGGGTGTTAGAATTTCGTTTTATACCCATATCAATTATGTTCAATTATCAGTGAATATTACCTAGAAACAGCCAGAGCAATGAACAATAATTGCAAAAATTCAAGCAAAATTCAAATGTACCAGTTAATAAAATGGGGTCAAACTTATCTATAAAAGAGTTTAGCCCTGAAGATCTGAATTCCCTGCAGCGGCCCTGATCTCTGTCCATACTACTTCTGAATAAATTAGCAATAACGTAACAAATACATAAAAATGTCACAACATACAAGGAAACAGAAGAGTACTGTCATCACATCTACACCATTTATGGGCAAAATCTAAATTACTGTATTTTTCGCTTTATAAGACGCACTTTTCCCCCCCAAAAGTAGGGGGGGAAAGGCCGTGCGTCTTATAAAGTGAATACTAGTGAGCATTTCCATTATGGAAGCGCTCACTAGTATGCATTGGAGCGGGGAAGAAGCGCTTTAAGCGCTTCAGATACTCACCCTACCTGGTCTTCTTGCTAGGGCCCGCGCCCCACTGTCCTGACCCCGAACAGCATCAGGACGTGGTGCGCACATTATGACCTGACGTTGCATGCAGTAAAGTGACAGTGCAGCGAGGGCCAGAGAAGACAGGGGAGCACGACACCGTAGCGGAGCCACGGTGCAGGAGAGGTAAGGAAGTTTTTTATTTTAGTCTGATGGGGTCTAAAAGAAAAGGGCTGATCTGAGGTCTGATGGGGTCTAAAAGAAAAGGTCTGATCTGAGGTCTGATGGGGTCTAAAAGAAAAGGGCTGATCTGAGGTCTGATAAGGGTCTGAAAGAAAAGGTCTGATGGGGTTCTGACATTGAGAGCTGATATAGGGGTCTGATGTGTATTTATGGGGGTCTGATCTGAGGATCTGATAAGAGGTCTGATGAAAAATATCTTTTTCTTATTTTCCTCCTCTAAAATCTGGGGTGGGTCTTATAAAGCGAAAAATACTGTAATCACCAATATATATACTGTGTGTATATATATATATATATATATGTATATATATATATATATAAAATATATTATGCATTCATAAAAACATACCTTACACCTCTTATGGAAGCGGCACTGAAATTCCATTCGTGAAATCCTTTCTGAAACATGAGAAAAAATAAATAAAAAAATGGATGCAGGGGTGATGTATCGGAGAGAGATCAATGCTTAAAAGCAAAAATGAAGGGATCAAAACAAAAGGTTATAATCTATTAATCTAGAAAGAGGTTGAAAATGATACTAGCAGTTTGTCAGTTTTTTATCGTGATTAACAAGGACAAAAATACGTTGATATACTTTACTATTAATATGGCCTCATATATTCTTTTCATATCATATAATTAAATTACCTTATCCTGTGGAAGCACGTGCCAGATAGATATCGTTTTCTCATCAGCTTCACTGTTGATGGAAAGATAGGATGGCTGATAGATCTTTGTAGGTTCCAGGATCAAGACCTAGTTGAAATTAAAATGCACTGATTTATACTGAGTATGTAAAAGGCCGTATCAATTTTTAAAGGCTATGGACTACTCTGGGGGAAATTTTTATGATAGAATTTTAATAATTTTGAGCTAAAATAATTTTTTTAATTAGTCTTCATTAAACATTTTCAACAGTTTTTTTCACTATATCTACAGAACATTACTCTGCCTCACATGGAATCCATCAAGAAGGTGCATTAATGGCTCAATATGTAGCCCTTATGTCTGACAGCTCATTAAAGGGAACCTGTCACCAACTTTATGCTGACCTCACTGAGGGCAGCATAAAATAGTGACAGAAATGCTGATTTCAGCGGTGTGTCACTCATGAGCTAAAAGTAAGTCAAATCTCCCCGAGAAGAGTCCTGGTTATTCATAATCTCCTGCTCTCTCACCCATCTGCTGATGACTGGCAGTTATCTCCTAGAGAGAAAGGGAGAAAACTAGGTAGAAGCCTGTCAGTCATCAGCAGGTGGGCGGAAGAGCAGGAATTCATGAGTAACCAGGACTCTTCTCAGGTGGCCGGGACTCTTTTCCAGGCCTAGTCTGCAATGATTGTGATGTTGGTTCTCGGCAACCACTTACTTTTAACTTATAAATGACAGACCGCTGAAATCAACTCACCTGTCTCTACTTTATACTGCCATTAGTATGGGCAGCACAAAGCTGATGACAGGTTCCCTTTCAGGGCTCATGCACAAGAATGTATTTTCTTTCCGTGTCCGTTCTGTTTTTTTGCGAACTGTATGCCGAACCATTAATTTCAACGTGTCCACACAAAAAAAAAAAAAAAAAGAAGTTACTCCGTGTGCATTCCATTTCCGTATGTCTGTTCTGAACAAGGGTCCAGCTGTTCAGTTCCGTACGAAATGCACACGGATGTCATGCATATTTTTTGCGGACTGCAAAATCTATACGGTCGTGTGAATGAGCCCCAACACTCATTTATATTAAAGGTCTACAAGCTTTTCTATTTTGTATATTTCTATATGTTTATGATGCTTCCTTTATTTCATTTGAGAAACTGAACCTATGATGAAAAGACTAATGAACATATTCCTTCATAGGATTTGTACGATCCGTATGATCTGTATGATCAATTTCAGATCAGTGGGGTGTCTGACACCTGCATTGATTTGCTGACATTGTTTAGTAGGTACAGCATCAGATATTTTGTAGAGGCGGTATCTAGTACGGCTGCTCATCCCAGTGCAATACCAGGCACAACCCCTACCAAAATGTATGGCACTATGCCTGGAGTCAGACATCCACTGATGTAATGTTCATTGCTCATCCTAAGGATAGGTCATCAATATTCTAAAAAATCTGGTAAAAATATACCCAAATTTTGACTTTCATACAAATATCAGGCAATATGCACTTACTGGAAATCGCACAACAGACACATTCGAATTTGTAGATTCAACTAGAAAATCCATCCAAAAATCCACAATCTCTTGTTTGGATACATGTTTCTCCAAGTTTGGCTTCTTGAATTTTTGGTAAATCAGAATAGTGTCCACCACAGAGTTCAAGTACCTAAACAGGAGCAGATGCAATGAATGAATTGACAAAATGACGAACACTGACACTAGTCCAACTACCGTAATTTGCTCATTGTTATTCTGAACGTATTTAAATGTATGCTTATAATTAAAAAACATCAGATATAGTCTCCTTGTAGGTTGTTAGGATACAGATCCCAAAGAAATAATATAATTGCTACAAAAAGCTGTAGGAATTGTAACAGTTCGACAGTGAGCGGGTAAAAAATGAAGTGAAGGAAGCTCTCGCATGGAGGACGGCCTTCTCTTCAAACAGCTAATCAGTGAGGGTGCCAGTTGTCGGACACCCGCTGATCTGATATTGATGACCTATCCTGAGGATGTGTAACTGGGTTACACGTCCCCACTGCTGCCAGTAATTGGTTGCAGTGGCCACATGACCTGCATCAAACCGGATGTTGACATGGAGAGACCAGAGATCTGTGGTGCCCTAAGTGGAACAATGGAGCCCGAACCCAGCAGTGGGGATCAGGTAAGTATAATTGCCCCCACGGTTCCAGCAATGCTAGGTGGTCTGCTGAAACGTCCCAGAGGATAAACAACCCCTTTAAAGTTTGATGATTAGCATACCTATCAAAACAAAAATTGGGGCGCCACCTAACCTATACTGGGAGAGGTGGGTAGAACTTTTCTAAAATGACGGCAAAACTCCAAGCTTGCACAAAAAAACCACAGTACTAGAAGTATTGCTTCTGTGTGAGAATATTGGACACATGGATTGCCTACTGGTTATTAATGCATACATAGGGGCAAGGTGCTATAAGTCCCACACAGGGACAGCTCCAACATACAAGTTGTATGGTGATGTAAAACTGGTTATGATAAAAATACAAAAACTGAAACTTACCAAGCTGGTGCCTTCATCTTAAATAGTTTTTCTGCTGCATGGATTACTTTTGTGTGGTCATTTGCCAATACACTAGCTCCCATATAGTATCCAACATCCCAGTAACTCTGAAGTTTCTCCATGTTTCCCTTTTTACCCAGCAAACTGCTAATTTTCACTCCTGTATGAAGACAAAAAATATTACTTTTTTTAATTAATCGGCAAGCAACTATAGGAATGGGCTGTATGTCATTTTTTTCGGAGCACAAATCAACTGGTAAAGAATAAGCAGTGAAAATAAATACCATACAGATTACATTTGACACTTTTCTAGTAAATTAGAAAAAAAACAATAGTTCTGCTATTCATGTGTATTTACTCTATAGGTTCCTCCCATTGTATTTTGCAAATTTCAATGCAATAGGAAGATCAGTACAGCTGAAAGTTTCATGATGAAGATGAAACATTGCTATACTAAAATGTATACATTCAAAACATTTATTACACCAATATGTTACAGAAGTAGTCATATATAATATAGATGCATATATAGATGTTCTTCATTTCCAATGAGATTATATATATATATATATATATACATACACACATATACACACACACACACACATACTACTCACAAAAAGTTAGGGCTATTTGGCTTGTGGGTGAAATTTCAGGATGAACCTAAAATGCACTCTAACCTTTACAGGTGAACTTAAAGGGGTTCTGCAGTAATTTTAAACTGATGACCTATCCTCTGGATAGATCATCGGCATCTGATCTGCAGGGGTCCCACCCCCGGGACCCCCGCTGATCAGCTGTTTGAGAAGGCAGCTGGAGCGCCGCGGCCTTCTCACTGTTTACCGCAGGCCCAGTGACGTCACAACTTGTATCATTGGCCCGTTCACTCGAATGAAGCTTATCCCCGCCCAGGCCAGTGATACAAGTCGTGACGTCACTGGGCCTGCGGTAAACAGTGAGAAGGCCGCGGCACTGGCAGTAGCGCTGCTGCCTTCTCAAACAGCCGATCGGCGGGGGTCCCAGGTGTCGGACTCCTGCCAATCAGATGCTTATGATCTATCCATAAGATAGATCACATAGCTGTATGAGGGCTTGTTATTTGCCGGACAAGATGCCCTTTTTAATGGCACTATTGATGGTTGCATACAATGTGGTGGGAAGCAGAAAAAAAATTATAAATGAGATGAAATTGGAAAAGAACAGTTTTTTGGGGTTTTGTTTTTACAGCGTTCCCTATATCATAAAACTGACCAGTAAATTTCATTCTCCAGGTCAGTATGAATCCGGCAATACCACATACAGTATTTTTCGCTCTATAAGACGCACCGGCCCATAAGACGCACCTAGGTTTTTGGGGAGGAAAATATGAAAAAAAAAATAATTTTAACGAAAAGGTGTGCTTTTGAACTAATGGTGGTCTGTGAATGTCACTATTAAGGGGGGTCTATGGATGACACACTGTTATAGGTGGGATCTGTGGATGACACACTGTTATGGGGGGGATCTGTGAAGGACACTGTTATGGAGGATCTGTGGATGAAGCACTGTTATGGAGGATCTGGGGATGACGCACTGTTATGGGGGATCTGGGGATGACGCACTGTTATGGGGGGATCTGTGACGGACACTGTTATGGGGGATCTGGGGATGGCATTGTTATAGGGGATCTGTGGATGACACTGTTATGGGGTGGATCTGTGGATGGCACTGTTATGGGGTGGATCTGTGGGTGGCACTGTTATGGGGGGGGGGGGATCTGTGGATGGCACTGTTATGCCATCCACAGACCCCCCACCCCATAACAGTGCCATCCACAGATGTCCCCCATAAAAATGCCATCCACAGATCTCCCATTCCATAATAGTGCCTTTCACAGATGTCCCCCATAAAAGTGTCATCTACAGATCCCCCCCACCGCTCACAGTGCTGCACTATAGGAATATAAAAGTTCTAATTCATTTTAAATTGATTAAAGATTCCCCCTCACTTGTAATATTACTCACTAACAGCTGCTGTAGAATGCAGGCAGGCAGGCCGCAGCGTGACTTACTGATGTCACGTGCCTGCGCCACCTGCTTCATTCATAAAGTAGGCGGTATAGGCACGTGACATCAAGGAGTGAAGCTGCTGCCTGCCCTGCGTTCTAGTGCAGCTGTTAGTGAGTAATATTACAAGTGAGGGGGCATCTTTAATCAACTTGAATTGAATTAGAACTTTTATATTCCTATAATGCAGCACTATGAGGGGCGGCCCTGCCGCAATAGCCGGCCCCCAGCAACTCCTCCCAGTCCCTCCCCGCTCATACATGCTGGAGCATCGCAGACTGCGATGTAAAATGTCAGCATTCGCCCCATAAGACGCAGGTGCATTTCCCCCCCATTTTTTTGGGGGAAAAAGTGCGTCTTATTGGGCGAAAAATACGGGTATGCATATTTTTCATTGTGTTTTTATACTAAAAAAACAAACAAACAAAAAACTTGAAAATAATAATTCTTTTCTTTTAGTCTCCATATTCTGACCCCTATAACATTTTTATATTTATGTATGCGGAGCTATGTGGAGACTCATTTTTTGCAGGGCAATCTACTTTTCAGTGATACCATTTTGGGGCGTGTACGACTTTTTGATCACTTTGACCAAAAAACAACAAATCGGCCATTTTGACCTTTTTTTTCCGTTTCGTCGTTCTCCGTATGGGATTACATTTTTTATATTTTAATAGTACAGGAGTTTTTGCATGCCGGGATACCAATGATGATCCATTTTTTTTCTTTATTTTTCTGTTCTTCTGACAGATCAGAAGAACGGGAAAAAAAATAAATTAGAGCCTAAAAAGGAGAGATTGATGCAACCAGAGAAAGGTATGTGCAGCAGATGGTAACTTCTGTCAAAACCTCTTCCTCAACTGTACTTTAGGACACCCTGCTTTAATGGATCCTTTAGAAGTCTCCAGATATAAAGCTGCTAGCTGCTAAAAGGACACATTATTTTGTCTGGACTGCACTATTTCCCATTTCTAGATGTACAGTATCTAAAAAGGTTACATGGAGAGGTGAATAGAGACATCTGTCTTGTACTGTCATGGTCAGCTCACAGTAGTAAATACTTTTGTAATTCTTGCCTGGCACAGCTTGCTGCCAGTACTGCCAATAACCCATTTCCGTCTCATAATTATTCTCAAGCCAACAAAATGTGACCACATTTATACCATGTAAACACTAGACACGCAGCAGGGGAGAAAGATGTCAGCCAGGAAAGAAAAGTAAAACATCACATGCTTAAAAAGTTACTCATTCTGCGAGTTAACTTATCTTTAACCTACAAAAAAAAAAATCCATAAAAATTGAAATAATCTGTACAATCTTATTAAGGTGTCCACCTTTTTTATTCCCACCGCCACCCCCCGTCAGACCGGTTGAGGAAGGCATATTCACCTTCTCCCGGCTGCATTTGGTACACTTCGTTCCCTGCTTGTAAACTTTCTGGATGACTAGTGACGTACCACTTGGGGGACACATCACGTTTGTGGTCAGTCATTGGCTGAAGTGGCACATGTGACCCCTGTACATTCTGGAAGTTTACGAGCCGTGGTGGACTGAAGGAACCAAGCTGCAGGGAGCAGGTACAAAAAAGCATTAAAAAGCTGGAATCCCCTAAGCTGGAAACCTTTAAGATAGAAACACCTTTAAGTTAAGATGGCCCAGACAAGACCATGCAAATTCAAAAATATCATAACTTGGGAAATCACTGTATACGGTAAAAGTAAACCACATTTAAACACATTGTACCTTAAATCGTGACTCTCCGTAGAATCAATGTGAACATTTCCTAGAAATACTTTTTTAAAGGGATTCTGTCACTGGGATTAACGCTATAGCGATATTTATATGTGCCCATCCGTCTCCTTGTTGTGTTTAAAATGATTCCACTGTTACTGCTCTATGTGTCTTAGATTTTTATAAAAATCAATGTTTTTGATATGTAAATTACCTTGGTAAGGTGCCCAAGGAGTTGTCCCATCATCCCAGCTGTGCCCACCAATCCGGAGCCCAGCACTACTGGCACTGGCTTCGACGAGTCAACTGCGCATGCGCCGGCTCTCACGTTCTGCTGCCTGTGAGAGCCGGCGCACGTGAAGTTGACTCGTCGAAGCCAGTGCCAGTAGTCCGCATGGGCGCAGACTACAGTGTCCACTGCGCCTGTGCGAGATTACCGCACTGAGAAGAATGGACGTCAGGGCAAGTGAAGTGAATAAATTAAGTGGTAGGCGGTGCTGGGCTCCGGATTGGTGGGCACGGCTGGGCACCAACAGATTGTGGGACAACCCCTTGGGCACCTTACCAAGGTAATTTACATATCAAAAAGATCGATTTTTATAAAAATCTAAGACACATAGAGCAGTAACAGTGGAATCATTTTAAACACAACAAGGAGACGGATGGGCACATATAAATATCGCTATAGCGTTAATCCTAGTGACAGAATCCCTTTAAAAAAATCGCTTGGCCACCAGTTTCTTTTGGTCTAGTTCTGAAGTATAAAACTGAAGGGCAATGCAAAGAGAGAACCTGGCTTAAGACTTTCCCGCTCTCGCTCAGCATGCAATACTCTAGCCTTTCGAAAGGGTAGCAACATAGTGATCAATTTACCGTACACAGAAACACAGTCCAAGCTGGTGTACACAGCCTATTTTATGCATCATGAACCATGCAACGTGTCACAGACATTGCTCAGGGCAAGTCTCTCTACTGAGCCACAAAATGTGTGGATAAGAAAATTACCAATTACCGATTTTACGAAGTTCGAATGAAGAATCAAAGTAATGCCCAGCCGCCAAAAGGAGCACTGCATAATTAATTCCAGACTGAAGGGTTGGCTCAGACTCAAATGCTCTCCTGTACCTAGAAAAGCAAACACATTGAGGCAGATTAATAAACATAAGGCGGGTGTTCACACCCTGAATTTCCTGCAGTTACATAATATTCCCACATTCACCGCGTAGCTGCCTCAGTATATGTACCTTTCCTGACAGTCCTTACTCCTTGGTGGCTAGGCTACTTTCAATCATAATATTGATCTCTGCAAATAATCTCAATGTGGGCTGACCTCAAGGTGAGCTTGTGTTACATGGATAAAAAGTTGAGAAAAGAAAGGTTAACCACCCCTGAATGGCACTGGGCAACTCCTTCCTGACCACTACTGGTAACCCATATAATATGTTTCTCAAGTAATATCAAATCCTTGAACGTTCGGATGGTAAAGTAATGCTTGCCTTATTATACCACTTGGTATAAGCAAGCAGTGACCGCTTTCACACCGGTTACTATAGGGCCCATTTCCAGATTTATATAAAGAGGTCATATCAGCCTTCTCTTCGCTAGGGTAAACGCATTTAGTTAACTTTTGACTATTGATCATCTTTATGTTAATTTGAATCTCTGATTCCTTTTTTTTATGGACTGGTGCCTAAAACAATGCAGTAGAACATTGTAAAAGGGGAAATAATATTTTCTTCTTTACAAATGAAGTCTTTTCTAATTATAAGACAATAGCCTTTTGGCCTTTACAGCAGCAGACTGACACCAAGCATTATATTCTTCAATTACACCCCATTTTGACTCATGCACACGTCAGTGTTCGGTCAGTGATTTCCATCAGTGATTTTGAGTCAAAACCAGGTGAGGCTCTAAACACAGAAGAGGAGCAGATCTTTCCATTATACCTTATGGCCTCTTATACACGGCTGTTGTATGGCCGTTCCGTGCATTTGGGACCGCAATTTTAGGTCCACCATGCACGTGCAACGGCCGGGGCGGATCGAGACCCATTCACCCTGAATCGGTCCGTGATCCGTCCACACTGGCAAAAAATAACACATGACGCCCGTATGGCATCCTTTTTTTTTTTTTTTGCGGATCCATTGTAATAATGCCTATCCTTGTCCGCAAAATGGAAAAAAATAGGGGATGCACTATTTTTTTTTTCAGGGTTACGGAACGGACATACTGATGTGGACAGCACATGGTGTGCTGTCCACGTTTTTTGCGGACCCATTGAAATGAATGGGTCTGCATCCTATCCGCTAAAAAAACGGAATGGACACGGAAACAAACAAGTTCGAGTGCATGTAGCCTAGCTGATGGGAAAACACTGACGTGTGAATGAGGCTTAATACAGATCCGTCCAGGGTATAAATAGCATACAACTAACACATAAAAATCTAGTTCTTTATGAAGGGAGGCAATGATAGATCTTTTGTCATTCTGAATGTGGGTCCTTAGTAATGGAATTAGGATTTGATGAAGTTTTGTATTTTATTTTAGATGTTAACAGATGCGGTGTTTCATCACAGCGTCTGTTATCTGTATTGTACATCAATGACAATGCATATTATATCAGTTATATATGTGGTAGCAAAAACAACAAAAGCGGCAGACATTTTTAAAGAACACGTACTGCATCACCTATCCACGTTCTAGTGATCAGTGGGTCCCAAGTGAATGAACATTTGCCTGTGCATTTGTGATAAAAGTCCTCTGAAGGACAACCATTTTATGTTCATTTGTATATTATGCTGTGTATTTTTACTCATTAAAGGGGTTGTCCCATCCCAGACAATGGATATACCCCCATTGTCTGCACCGAGAACGGAGCGGGGTAGGTGGTGGAGGCCGCACTGCGCATGTGCAGCTGCCCTCTATTCATTTCTATGGGGCCGCCGAAAATTGCTGAGCGCTGGCTCGGCTATTTTCGTCTGCCCCATAGAAACAAATGCAAGCGGTGGTCGCACAAGAGCGGCGTGCTCCCACTGACTTGTATCGGGAGAGCGCTTGGTGGTGGCCGGACCCCGGGGTCCTCCAGGCACCACTCTACCTGCTCCGTTCTCTCTGGGACCCGCAACTATCAGACAATGGGGGCATATCCTAGCGATATGCCCTCATTGTCTGATGAAAATAGCCCTTTAAGTTTCAGGTAAAGAATAACTATTAACCCCTTCTGACCGCCCACCCTAAGTGCTCATGAACACGAACGTATATTCTTTCCGTGTCTGTTTCGTTTTTTTGCGTATATGGAGCCATTCATTTCAATGGGTCTGCAAAAAAAACAAACAAAAAAAAAACAACGGAAGTTACTCCGTGTGCATTCTGTTTCCGTATGTCAGTATTTCCGTTCCGCAAAAAAATACACATTACGGACAAGGATAGTACTGTACTATCAGGGGCAGCTGCTCCGTTCCGCAAAATACAGAATGCACACAGACGCCATCCGTATTTTTTACAGATCCGTTTTTTGCGGACCGCCAAATGCATACGGTCGTGTGCATGAGGACAAAATCTACTGCGGAAGTTGTTTATTTAAGTATGGCGCCTGCTCACAAGCGCAGCAGGCACTGTAGCTGCCGGGTGCCTGTTGTTTTAAACACCAGGAGCTAATGTATGTGATCAACGATAACGTTGATTGTACACATTTAACCCCATAGATGCTTTGGTCAAACTGCCTGTGGCAGGGCTCTATAGGAACATAGTGAATGCTCATAGCCTCCAGTGCTAATGCATTGGAGTTTATGAGAGAAGGAGTCTAACCATTTTTTTTACATTCCCTAGAGCATGGGTGCACAACCTTTTCTGGTTGGGGGCCACATTGTCAGCCTGAACCAATTCCAAGGGCCGAAAATAAAACTTAAAGGGGTATTACCAACTAAAATACTGTATTTTGGGAATATTGAACATACAGTATATACTATAAATGTCTAATTAACGTTCTAGGACTCCCATCTAATAGGGTTTTTTTTTAAATATAAAATAAATAAATCAAATTCCCCAAAATTAAAATAAATAATAAAAAAATAAAACATGACAGGCATTGGTCACACTATTAAAATCTAAAAATATTTATCCCATACAGCAAATGGTGTAATGGAAATAGAAAAACACATAAAAATCGCCAATTTGCCATTTTCTGTCACTTTAATGCCCCGAAAAAAAACTAAATAAAAAAAAGTGATCAAAAAGTCAGACACACTCCAAAAGGGTATCAATAAAAACTACAGATCATCCTACAAAAAAAAATGAGCCCTCGCGTGGCTCCATAGACATAAAAATAAAAAGTTATAGGGGTCGTAATATGGCGATGCAAAGTTCCAGTTTTCCAAGTTTTTAATTTTTTAAATGGAAGGAAAACAATACAAATAAGCTATTTTTGTAATCGGACTGACCTGAAGAATGAACGTCACAGTTTAGTTTAACAGCACAGGAAATGCTGTAAAAACAAAACCCATAAAAATGTGGCAGAAATGTGGGGGTTTTTTTACCCCATTTTTCCACCACATTGTATGCAACAGTTGATGGTGCCATTAGAATGTACAACTTGCAAAAAACAAGCTCTCATACGGCTTTGTGAATGGAAAATAAAAAATAAAAAAAGTTATGACTCTGGGAAGGCTGGGAGTAAAAAATGAAAACGTAAAAACAGAAAACGGCCCGGTCCTGAAGGGGTTAAGACTGGCTACTGCCTCTGCACAGATATTGTTCCTTGAAACACTGACAATAGATGTAAAACCAACAGATCTAGCCCAGCCAAAGTAAATAAGGAAGTGGTTAAAGTGAAACATGTGCCATGTAGACAACGGAACCATATAGATAAAAGCACATGAAGGGATACTTCTTTCAGATGACCACAGAAAATTTCTGTGAAACGTGGTCTTTTGAAACGTGCTCCTCCCCCAACATAAACAGAAGTTCGGAAAACTGAAAATCAGTCTCAGAAAATCTGGTCTATATGGGAGGCGGTCTTTTAGAGAGGTTTCACGGCACAACTAGCAGAAAACATGGAAAGAAAGCATGTGATTGCCGAGGTCAGTGATTGGCTGCAGTGGTCATGTGAATGAAGAATGGCTAGTGACTAATACAGTCCTAGAAGGAATTGAAGAAGCAGTTAGGAAGGCGGTGCTATCAATGATTGACAGCTATCTCTGTAAACACAGTCATAGAGGGAAGGCTGTCAATCAGCAAGGAGCTTTGTTATTGGTTGGTTTGGTGGGCTGCCGGCCTGATACACTGCACTGCAGCAGGGGAAGTTGGCGGAAGCTGTAATGAGGAGGACATAGCTCCCGGGAGTTGCTACAGTAAAGGGAGAGGTGCGCTCTTCCTGAGGATCCCAGAAAACATGGCAGTGGAGCTGAAAACTGCAGCCCGGGCATCAAGATGGACGTGCAGAACAAGGTGACAGTAGCAGCAGCAGTAGCGTGTGATGTATTGATGTGTGTAGTGTATGTAGTGCAGTGTGTGATGTATGTAGTGCAGCGTGTAGTGAATGCAGACAGGCTACTATAGCCAAGTTATAAAGTACAGGGAAGATTCACCATATTGGACTGTACTTTATCACCACCACCTCTAAGGTTATGTTCACATCACCACTATTTATTTCTGTTGTCCTGCTCTGTTAGGTAAGCAGAACAACAAAATTAACGGAAGTGTTGAATTGGGAAAGGGCAGGTATTTTGTCATAAAAACCAGAAACAGTAATGGACGCCTCAGACAGATGCTATACTGTGGCATCTGTGACCATAGAGATAAAAAAAAAACAAAAAACTTTTTTTGCAGGACTCTACAGAATGGGGAAAATGTAGTGTACCCTGTTTATACTGCAAAGTTCAGCAAAACAAAACAAAAAAAAGGATAGGCTAACATACTTTTTTTTTTTTTTTACAATGGAACTCTATGATAGCATCTGTCTGAGGCGTCCATTAACTCATATATGTTTTTTGTGTACGTTAAATGTAAGGGTACTTTCACATTTGCGGCATGGCAGCACGGCAGAGATCGCTGGACTAAAAAGTTGGACCTGCAGTACTTTTAATCCGGCGATCTCCACCCGTGCACTGCCGTGCTGCGTCCCCCGCCCCATTATAGTTAATGGGGACGGAGCGGCAGAACGGCAGTGCACGGGTACTTGTGGCATGGCGGATCCGGCAGGCTGTTCACCCGCCGGAACAGCCTGCCGGATAGCTATGCCGCTAGTGTGAAAGTACCCCAAGACAAAAACATGATGTGAACCCAGCCTAACTCACAAGGAAGCTGAACAGACTCCACTGACTATGTTGGTGTTCATTCAGTTTCCTTCGGGATCCTGTCTTTTTACAAAAAAAAAAAAAAAAAGTGCTGCATGGGAGGCTTTTTTGTCCGGTCTTTTTGACAGAATCTGCAACAGAGGCCCCTAAACGGAGACTCCAATGCAGATGTCAGCAAGTGTAGGCCTACATATTATGTACTTAAATTACTGCAAATTTTTTACGCGTCCTCAGGTAGCTCCGCCCCCCACCCCATTATAGTCAATAGGGACGGAGCGGCAGCACTGCAGTGCACGGGCACTTGCGGCAGGACGGATCCGGCAGGCTGAATAGCCTGCCAGATCCGTCCTGCTGCAAGTGTAAAAGTACCCTAAGAGGAGTATTTAATGTAGCGCAACCTCTGCACACAACTATGTATCAATCTGTTCAGTTACTGCTATAAGATGCGGCTTGCAGGTTACACTGCATTTTCAAAATGACAGATTCCCTTTAATGAGAGGCAGATCCTTGCAGTAATATAGCAGACATTACCACTTCCCTCCAGTGCTTCCTTGCCGTATGTTTTACAGGCTTGCCTACCTTATTCCCTTTGTAAGTAAATACGAAACCCATTACCAAAGAGGCACATTTACTGAACTGAATTCTAAATCCATTTCAGGATCACGGTTGACTAAAGAGGACATTCATGTAAATTCTATTGTCATGGTACTTTCACACTTGCGTTTTTGTTTTCCGGCATAGAGTTCCGTCGTTGGGGCTCTATTCCGGAAAAAAACACTTCAGTTAAGATAATACAACCACATGCAACCGTTTGAACGGATCCACTTGTATTAACTTTAAATATTTTTTAACACTGCCAAAACTGATCCGTTTTGAACTCCATTGAAAGTCAATGGAGGACGGATCTGTTTTCGATTGTGGCAGATTGTGCCAGAGATAACGGAGCCGTCCCCATTGACTTGCATTGGGGGTCATGACGCATCCCAGGACGGAAAGAATACTGCAGCATGCTGCGGTATTTTCTCAGTCCAAAAAACGTTCAGTGACTGAACTGAAGACATCCTGATGCATCCTGAACGGATTTCTCTCCATTCAGAATGCATGGGGATAATCCTGATCAGTATTTTTCCGGCATAGAGCCCCGAGTACGGAATTCTATGCCGGAAAACAGAAACACCAGTGAGAAAGGGCCTTTATTCACGATTTCAGTGATGATTATTGCTGTTCATGGGCCGGAATGTGCTGCTTTGCCCTAAGTCCATGCTGCTGAAAGTGAACTGCAGGACATTAATAAAACATAATTATTCAAAGCAATTAAATATGTATAAGCCACAGATGTATCAAGGCTTTTCAAGATGGTGATAATAACAGCTTGGAATATGAATCCAGTCCAAATCCACTACTGCACACAGTATGTCACCCGGTTATGTATAAAGAGTCTTAAATGTGCCAAAACATTGTTACATACAAGAACACTGAATGATGTAGTCATGATTATAAAACCAAGAACTTTAATAAGTAAAGCACCGTTAATATGAACCACGAGGGAAGAAATGCCACCTTAACCAGACAGGAAAGTCCAATTTTTCCCAAAAGACAAGAAGAAAATATTACATTTACAGAGGAATGAACAGAACACTTCCATGGTACCCTCTTTGTCACCTTTTTAGTAGTCTTCTGTCATCCACGATGGCCACACCACTTCTAAGAATGTCTGATGAACACTGTGTATCAGTAGCCCAAGACTCTTCCTACTTGTCCTGCCCTTGGATTGGGCAGCACTGTTCACGTGAGCAATGCTGGCCAAACCAAGGGCAGCAGGAAGTGTCTTGGGCTACCAAACGTACAGTATGCACCAGACAGTCTGAGAAGTGGTGTGGCAATATTGGATGGCAGAAGAGGAGCCCGGAAGTTCACAGATCTGCAGCTGAAAAGGAGGGCACTATGCAAGTGTTCTGTTCGTTTCCCAGTTAAAGTGGTTTATTTTTCTCGAGCTGGAGGGTCGCTTTCGGCCACAAAGATAGATACACACTGTCGGGCATAGAAGCTGCTCTTTTGCAACATTTCTCTACAGCCAGGAGATAAGCATATGATATCCTTTTCCTGAAGTCAAATACTCTTAATATTATCACAATAGTCAGCTGGAAGCATTGGTCTGGTCCCACCCAGCAGGCTTAATAAATAGTATACTGACCAGTATATGCCTTGGTCTCGGCTCTCCTCATCAGCAAAATTAGAATCCAGAAACATATCTTTGTAGATTCTTCCCACCAGACAGTACACATCAGAAGCAACCTGGTCTTCATGTTGTACCAAGGGTAACATTATCTCAAGAGCTTTCTCTCTGTCCCCTGGTAGCTTCCTCCTAAACATACAAAAAAGAGAGCCCACATAAAGGATTGCAGAAATAGTCATGGCACTGTGTATTTAGTTTCATACTGTAGTTTATTAAAATACAAAGGCATAATGCTCCACCTACGATTAATGGTAGTAATACACGGGGATGTAAAATGCGGAAAAACTAATAGATCAAAAAGGGAAAAGCCAGTCATGGAAATTGCACATTGTGCTGCTTTGAAGCCACTTTTCCAAGGTATCTGTTGGTTTTGCTTTGTGTCTAAAGCCCGGAGCAATTTAAAAGTCTTCTGAGAACTCATATTACACGACACGTACAGTATTATCACATTACACAGCTTACTGGAGTCAGGCATTTGGGGAAGTACTCCGTATTGCTCACTCTCTAAAAGTTACCTAAGATAAGTTGATTAGAAGGAAATCTTAACTGGCATCAGGTGGTTTAAAAAGAACTATGCAGTCCGATGTCATGTTGGGGTTCACTTAATTTATTTTGGATCTTCTATGTAGGTGTCGAAAACCCTGCTAAGATGTAATAGACTAACCCTATGGAGAGGACAGGTTCAGTCTGAACTTACACTGTTCCAAACTAGCTCTACCTACCGTCCTGGCACAAACCCACTGCGGGAATCCATGCACCTATGTTAAAGGCAGCAGGCGGCAACGTTTGGAAATTATATTTGATCTACTTAGAGTTACAGAAAGTGATGGTTTAAGGGCTTATTCAAATGTCTGTGTCCATTCTCTGGAAACAAAAGCCCAGACCATTTTTCATATGCAAAGGTCTGAGTTCAGGAGGAGCATTAGTGTGTTTTTACTGTGCAGATGAAAAAAACAGCAATTTTTTTCTTCCAACAAACTTTGAATCAATTTTCTATGCAGTGAATTAGTGAAAAACAGATGATATGCAGTTGGCATCATTCTGTGATTTTCACAGACCCAATGGAATGGGCATGTTCTAAGCTCAAAATGGGACCAAAGTAGTGCATGATCACATATTTAACAGTTTGCAAAAAAAAAATGCGGACTTACACATATTGAATTTAATGGATCTGCGTGCTGTCTGTGGGGCAAGTGACTTGTGAATAAGCCATGTCTTATAAGCCTATTAAAGGGGTTTTCCAGGATTTTAATATGGATGACCTATCTTCAGGATAGGTCATCAATATCAGATTGGCGGGGGTCAGACACCCAGCACCCCCGCTGACCAGCTGGTTAAGGGATGACCATACTCCGTGCGAACGCTGCCTTCCCTTGTTAGCTTACCTGCTCGCCATCAACATCGCAGAGGTAAGCAGTGTAACTACAAGCCGCTCGTTCACTTTAATGGGATGGCTCGTTCCTATTCAAGTGTATACTACAGAGGCGTCCCACAGAAGCGAATGGGACGGCTTGTAATTACATCTCCTCACCGCTGCGCTATTGACGGCGAGCAGGTAAACAATGAAGGGAAGGCTGCGCTCGCACGGAGTGCCGCCTTCCCTTCAACCAGCTGATTGGCGGGGGCACCACATGTCGGACCCCCGGCAGATCTGATATTGATGACCTATCCTGAGGATGGGTCATCAGTATTAAAATAACGGAAAACCTTAAAGCAAAGGTTTACCATCAGGGTCCGAGAAGCTAATATGCTAAGCTAATATCCAAATTGGCTGCACTTTCTCTTGTCACCAAATATGGTCACCACAAAGGAAACAGAAACATGTCAATATATCTGTAGGTCAATAAAACCTGATTACAAAACTTTCCCTACTACTCAAAATTCTGAGTTACACATAGATAACTAAATTATGCAGAGATCCTCTTTAATAGTACAAAGAAGCTTATTAACATGACTTGTTGCGCTGCCACGGACATGATAAATGTACTCATAAAAATGATAAACTGGATTAGAAACCCTGTTACAGAAACAGCAGTTAACCTTTCCAGTCACAATGTCTCTGATTAAATCCATATTGCCTCCATAAATCCAGGACGGGCACGGCAGATGCTATTACAGCTAAGTTTCCTTCATACATGCATGTGAAGCAGACCCCTATTATATCATTAGAAGGTAAAATGGGGATACGCTAAATGAAATACAACAATAACACTGATTGCTTCCAACTATGCAAAACTCACGACATCACTCACGTCATCATTCTCACCTGTTTAGTGCAAATGCGTAATGAAACTTGACATGGAGATGGGAGGACAGATCAAAGGTTGGCAGTCTTTCTAATGTCTCCACCAACTTTACAATGGAATCATAATCCTTTCCATAAGAGGAGAAAAAATAATTGCAGTTATAATGGTGACAGACACATCGATATGAGGCTGAAATGATTACACATCTGCATTGGGCGTTCGCCATAGATTCCATTTAAATATCCTGGACTTTTTTCTTGGCTTGAATTCCGTACCCCCGAACGGTACCCATTACAGTCAATGGGCTCCATTCAGCACTGTTCTGGTCAGCTATGTCCCAATAAAGGACTTCTGTTATTTTGGTTGTTCTGCTGTAGCCCGTATTATATATTTGTGTATCACACAGACCTACTGTAATAACATACGTCTGTGTATACATATGACGCACAAATATACAATACAGCACATGTATATTGTTACAGTATGTCTGAGTAATACACATACAGGGTGGGGTAAATACGCCTGACAACGGACACTACAGCACTTAATTTTGGAGTAGTATAAATGGCCCCAAAAAAGATGTTTTGTGGACATTTGTCAGGATGCTATTCTGTACTACTTCCATATATACATGCACAACTGTGAAGTTGTATACCTGTAGATTTAATGCAGGTGTCTTTGACACTACCACAAAAACAATATACAGCAGTGAACAATTAATAAGTAAGGCTACTGCCACACTGCATCTTTTTATGCATAAATGACAGATTTTTTGCAACGGAAAGTGCTACAAAGGCAGGGAAATGTATTGTGGCAGCATCTTTATGCATGAGGAGAATGGCAAGAAATCCAGCGCAAATGCATAATGAAGCTTGACATGGAGTCAGTGCTAGACATGGGGGCAACGAGATTCTAACAGGGTAGAACAGCACATATGCTAACATCCATTGTTACTTTTATAATTTGGCTTAATGCCTATTTGGCTATAAAGTATATCAAGTGCATATAACCCATTGCAGATTAAAAGAATTGTCCAATTTGGGCAGATCTTTAAACTTCAAGGAAAACCTCCACAAACAGCGGGTGGAGTTTTCTGAGCCAAGGCCAGGAGTAGATCCAGCAGAAATAATAGGTAAAAGTAATTTCTCTATATTTCTCACCCACTTCCGGCTTTGACAAAAAAAACTGCATCCAAAACGGTTATAAAAAGCTGTGTGTGACTACCAATAGAATAAAGTGAACCAATTAAAACGGATTAATTACAGCAGATGCTGATGGTCCTTCACAGTCGCATGCGTCATAGGATGTCTCCTTTGGCTAATAAAGGGTGGACCTGATAGGAGATTTTAACTTGAAAAAAATCTGTAAATTCAGGTACACTGCAAAGGCTAGATAGAAATAGGCAGTATAAAGTAAACGGCTGGAATGAACACTAGATCGGCAAAAACGGGTAAAATGGGCAAATCTTAGATGTTTTGTGCAATGCTTTGGGGCCACAACCACCTTGTGCATAAATTCATAAGTACTGGGTTTCCACCAGGCAGCCACAATGCCGCTGCTGTTTGTGGCCGAATCCTTGCCAACACAAATTTGCTGGTTAAAGGAGGAATTTCTGTCAAATTTGTGCAGCCACTGGCACAGTGGACAGGACAATCTGGGCCGTGGAAACTCAGCCCAACCAGCACAAATCCAATTCCCAGTTTACTGCTTTAACTTAGACAGAATTAGGCTACTTTCACACTAGCGTTTTGCTGGATCCAGTAAGGTTCAGCAAAATCGCTTCCGTTACAACAGTCTGCATCCGTTATGAACTGATCCGGTTGTATTATCTTTAACAAAGCCAAGACGGATCCGTCATGAACTCCATTGAAAGTCAATGGGGGACGGATCGGTTTTCTATTGTCAGATTGTATCCGCATCCCAGGATGGAAAGCAAACCGCAGCATGCTGCGGTTTGGTCTCCGGTATGGGTACACAACTATACAGAACTGAATGCATTTTGGAGCATTCCGTTCTGTTCAGTTACATTTTGTCCCCATTGACAATGAATGGGGACAAAACGGAAGCGTTTGTTTTTTTCGGTATTGACCACCTATGATGGATCTCAATACTGGAAAATATTAACGCTAATGTGAAAGTAGCTTTACACCACAATGTATATTTCACACAATTCCGTACCTGGATGTCCCTGTATGACAAGAGCAAATTTATAATGATATCAGGAGAAAAAACTTCAATGTTATCTACACGATGTCGTATCCTTGTCAGTTCAGCTGCTAACTGCTTTCCAGTGTATTGGTTGCGTGCACGTCTAATATCACTGAGGATGGCTTCTCGGAAGTATTGGCTACATTAACAAACATAGGAGGAAAAAAATTAGCAAAAAGATTTTTATCGAATCTCAAAACGATGTGTACTATATGGACCACTAAGGGTATGTTCACATGTAGCGGTTGAGATCTGGTTAAAACTGCATTGAAAAGACTGCAAAGCCAGCTTGATGCGGGTTTTAAATGCAGTATTGGTTTTACAGATGGAACACGTTGAATAAATGTGTTTCACTTGTACAAAACTGCAATCGCATCTTTTCCAATGCGGTTTTACCTGCATCTCAACTTCTACGTGCGAACATACCCCATCAGCTCTCTTTACCCTCCACTCACAGAAGCCTAGTGCGACTATGTCAACTTAAGATAACTACTAAGATATGTAAAATCACGTTACCGTGTTATAGGGAAAAACAGCCTTAGGCCTCATGCACATGACCGTTGTCTTGGTCCGCATCCGAGCCACAGTTTTTACGGCTTGGATGCGGACCCATTCACTTCAATGGGGCCGCAAAAGATGCGGACAGCGCTCCGTTGCGTAGTCAGCAAAAAAAATATAACATGTTCTATTCTTGTCCATTTTGTGGACAAGAATAGGCAGTTATATCAATGGCTGTCTGTGCCGTTATGCAAATTTCGGAATGCACATGGACTCCTTCCATGTTTTGTGGATCCGCAATTTGCGGACCGCAAAATACACAACGGTCATGTGCATGTAGCCTTAGCATCAGTCATACAACACATTGGGGCACATTTGTCAAGCTCCCTAGTTTTTAGGCGTACAATTAGACAGGCGCATTACTATTATTTTAAAGTCTCACAGCACTTCCTGAATTACACTAGACGTATGGTTATTAGTCTGACCTCTGGTGGAGCGCTTTCAGTATGACACCTTCATATTCACTAGGACTGATCTACTAAGTATGCACATAAAAGTATTGCCTCAGGCCGCTTTCAAATGAGCATATTGAGATACATCAGTATTCTGGTTCAGGATATCCTCATGATATACCATCAGGATTTCAATGCGTATTTCTTCCTTCCTTCATTATTTATGCACTGCTCAGTTTGCAATTTGCGTATTTGGCATGATGTGGACTTCAAATACTTATTATACACCCATGTGAATAGCTCTATTCATTGACGTTAGCAGCGGATTCCGAAACACAAGATCCGGACTATATGCACATTGCAAATACGCTCGTCTGAAAGCGGCCTAGGTGTGCTGGAAGTAGGTGCAGGAGTTGCAAATCAGTTGGCAATCTTTTTGCTATGTGAGATAAAATCTGGTTACAAGATTAAAATGATATCTGTTTTGAGAAAACTTGTTGTGTCATTACCAAGAAGACTTATTTTTATGCAAATGAGGGCTTCAGTGCACCGAGGGGCAGGGCCCGCTTTGGAAAGCTGAGGTGCACCAAGTAGCTGGGCCTTACCCCATGTGCACTAAAGCCCTAATTTGCATTAAGAATAAAAGTCTTTTTTTCTTGGGAATGCCGCAACTGATTTTCACAAGACAGGTATCAGCTGCTTCAACCCTACAAGACAGTATGTCTGGTTTAATAGGGTTGATCCTCCTGACAGATGCTCTTTACGTTTATTTTTTAGAAATCGCTGCAATAAAAAATGTTTGGTATTAAATTTGTGCCACACTACGGTACAAAGTAGAGGAACATTGAGGCTAGAATCAAATAAGGCAGTGGAGTGATTTGATTTGATGTAGGTGGTACTGGGGACAGTGAGATTATGACTCATCCTTAGACACATGCTGCTGATTGAAGTGCTCTAATGAAAGTCAGGACAAATATTTACCGCAGGCCCAGAATGTCACAACTTGTATCACTGGCCTGGGTGGGGCTAAGCTTCATTCGAGTGAACAGGCCAGTGATACAAGTCGTGACGTCACTGGGCCTGAGGTAAACAGCGAGAAGGCCGCGGCTCTACTGCCAGTGCTGCTGCCTTCTCAAACAGCTGATCGATCACATGCTGATGATCTATCCAGAGGATAGATCATCAGTTTAAAAATACTGCAGAACCCCTTTAAATCTCTGCTGTTTCTGAGTTCAGTTGTACACAGCGGCCATGTTATAAGTGACTTACAGCTATCTCCGTTTAGGCCACTTTCACACACAGCATTTTGTTAGTTATTTCCATCAGTGACTGTGAGCCCAAACCAGGAGTGGATGCTACACAGATAAAAGATCTGCTGTTTTGAGTTTTTGACAGGTACCTGGCTGGTTCTGGCTCATAATCACTGATAGAAATGCATAAAACAAGACCATGATTGAGGCTCTAGCTACAATAAATCAAGAGTTAGAGCACTTAGAAGTTGAATGAAACCTGCAGAGATATGAGCTGAAAGCCATTTCTAAGGGTCTTGTTTTAAAGCTGAAAGTCTCAGCTTTATAACAAGACCTGGCTTGAATCTGTATCTATTACATAGCCCAAGATCCAACCATCAGTAGCAAGGACGTACAAGGTGAGTTCTTGGCTACTGATCTGTTACCCTACCAGTACGTATTACAAGTATTATTGAATCTTTTCACACAAATCTATATATTTATCAATCGGCTCAGCTCTTTGTGCTCTATATTATGCTGCTTGCAGATTGCATTGCATTTTGTGGTGAAAGATTCTCCACAATGCTTTCTCATTGTAAAAATGTGTCACCATGGGTTTGAAATACTTCACATTATCTGTATTAAAAATGCCCGGATTTAAAACCAAATTCAATCCTGTTTATAACAGTAGTGATCCATAAACATAACATGGAAAGGAAGAAATGTACACATGGACATAAAAAACACCACCTAAATGTTTTCTAAAAATATGTTTCACCTTCTAAAGTCCTAAATCTTATATTGTTTTACATTATACTGCCATCTGGTTGTAAAGACATTACCATGAGCTGGCCTGTGCCACCTTCAAGACCTGAATAAAGCGATCCACCAACGGCAAACAAATAGGTCCAAGGAGCAATTCAAAGTTAGGCTGCATCAATTCGGTCAGTCCTTTCATGAAGCTATTTTCACAGCAGAACACTTTATTATGGGGTGTGATCATATAGGGAATAAATGTGTAGTTAGCAGTGCACATCTGTAAGAAAACACATTGAAGAAAAGTAGCAGGGTGTTAAAATATAGTTTTCCATTCTCAAATCAAAAAGCTGTAGACAAACATATATATAAAGTAAAGGAGCAGAGAGAGCAGTAGCCCCAGAACAGGCATTGAGTTACCGGAAAGAAAGATTAAATATTCCAAGATCCTAAATAAGACCCCCATCAAAAGAGTCATATAGACCATTAATATTTAAATAGGATATCCAAAGTTGCCAGATTTTCAGAAAGATGTGCATAGTGTTCGTCCGAATATCATTGGTCATGATTTTGTTCACCCTAGCTTTAACCATGGCTACTGATAGGTCTCCACTTATCTGCAATATGAATACGGGCAGCCATACAAATATATTGAGAGATTTTATGAATCTGGTTAGCACAACCAGGTAGCTTATCTGCCAACAGAAGGACAGGAAATGAAGAAATAAGAAGGGTAATACAAGACCAGAATGAGGCAACCTTAGGCTATGTCCACCAGACACGCATGATGGACAGCCCCTAAAACAGAGAGGTGAGGACATGGGGAAGAAATGATGAATCCTGGTCGGGACCAAATACGTTCTGTGGAGATTAATGTTAATCTTTAAGTGGATACCATTGCTAAAAACTGAGTGCTGGAATAGCTCCAAAAACAGGAATGCAACTGTACATCTATATTGACAAGCCCTCCCTCAACTCCATTCTCTGCCACACAGTGCACAGGAAAACTTAAAGCATATGAAATGTTTCAATAAACTTTGCATTATTCAATAGTACAGTGTGTGTACATGAAATATAACACTATTTCTGGGTGTTAAATGACCTGTATCTTTTATTTTAGCAGGTTTCTTATCTGTGTGTTATATTGTTAGTTTACAGTCTTGTCAGAGCTGGTGGCTGGAAACTAGCTGCCATACATTGCTCACAGAAATTAGAGGATAATCTACTTCCTAACTGTATCTCACTCAGAAGCTACCCCAGGATTGTGGAGGATATTATGTATAGTACATTATACCAGTACTGACCAGTACTGAAGTGAATAAATCAATTGGCTGAGATAAAAACTGACTATTTAGCTGGTGCAATCTTTATAAGTATATTTCACTCTCACTCCACTTGTACTCAGTTCTCCCCCTTCACTCTCCATAGAACTCTACTGATGTGTAATCTGATACTTCTGTGAGCTGGTCTGTCTCAAGATGGATTCAGCAGGGAAAATTAGTTTATGAAGCATGGGAGGGGCAGACTATAACAGGAGAACAAAACATTTTTCTCTGATAAGATACATTACAAAGTTTCTTATGCTTCACTGTACTATTCAATTAGGCAAAGTTGTGTAAAACATTAGTGACCATTTCAATATTAGTAGCAATATGACTAGCGCATATGTCAGTCACTGACTATGATTATTTAGTGGATGTCAACAGAGCATAATGAGGTGAGAAAATGTCAGAAAAATTGGTACTTGTGATACCATACGAACTGAGAACAGGGGAAAATAGAAAACTACTACGAAAAATGTAAAAAAAAAATTCCAGTCACATCAAAAAGAATGAACCAAACATAGCAATATAGTAAACATATACAGCTGTAAATGATGAGCAACAAGAAGATAAGCTACCAGCGATCCGGTCTCTTTGAAATGGCAAATTGGGAAGTATTATGTATATGGTTTTGAGCAATAGATAAAGCATACATGTACCTGATGTTTTAGGTGACTTTTAAGGATAAGCTGTTGTGTGTATACAAGAAGAATAACCCCATTTCTGGTCTCTATCATTTTTGTCCTCCACTGTTCTCCAGTGTTTCCCTCTGTAAGTGCTCTCTCTAATTATCAGTTTTCTCTGAGCTAGTGTCCCACAGAGAGCACTGCTACGTCTTTCTGAAGCACACCCTCAAAAGCAGTACTCGGCAGTAAAGCTATGAATCCAGTATACCAGTGTTAGAAAACATGGTCTTTGTTCCTTTGCTTCCCTATTACTGTTCACTTGCTTCCTCTTTCCTCCACTCCTCTCTATAGGCTTCTATGGGCAGTAATTGTAACCTGATCTCTAAGTGAACTAATAATCAGTCTTGGCTCTTAAAAAGGTTTTCCAGGAATTACCGTATTTTTCGCTGTATAAGATGCACTGGCCCATAAGACGCAACAAGGTTTTAGAGGAGGACATTAGATCAGGCCAGCATTTAGAACCCAATGTTAATCAGACCTCATCTGACAGCCCCAATCAGACACCCAATGTTAATAAGCCCCTTAATCAGATCTCAGATCAGACCCCCTATGGCATTTATGAGCCCCCATGCCAGTCATTATGACCCCAGTGCCATTTAATATGCCCCTAGTATGAGCCCTAGTGCCACAGAGCACATAAAATAAAAAAACCCACTTACCTCTCTCCTGCTTGCCACCGCTCCTTACCTCCAGTGCGCTCGGTCTTCCTCCTCCTTTGTCTGCTGTGACCCGGCGCACACAGCGTGAGGTCGCAGCGCGCCCTCAAACTGTGCGCAGCCCTGCACAGCAGACAGTTGAGGACCAGGAAGCGGTGAGTAGAGAGCCTTCACCGCTTCCCGCTCCTAATAAGAGCTTCCAAAATGAAAGCGCTCGATTAGTATTTGCCCCATAAGATGCAGGGGGGAAAAAATGCATCTTATGGGGTGAAAATAACAGACAAAATAACACAGCATGCTACACTAGTAAAATGCCATGCTTTCAGATGGAAACCCATGGACCCCATCATAGTCAAATGGGTCTTATCAGATGCCATTTGTGTCTGTAATTTGATGGTGCTTCCGTTATTTTTGCTATTCTGTTCCTATAAGTGAGCAGACCAATGAAAATATTAGTGGAGATGTGAACACAGAATTAACAATGAAGTAAGAGTGAATGATCTGTGCCAGAGCCACCAAGGAGTAATAGAAGTGTCTGATAAGTGGAGAGGCATTTTTCTCTAATAAGATTTATTACAATGTTTCTTATAGTGGTTCATATTGTTGTTTTATGCAAATTTTCTTAAAACAACAGTGACCATTTATATTTGTCCAAACAGTTTAGTTATATTTTACATAAAGGACTCAAAAGCTAGTATTTACCATCTTCAAATAAGGAATAGATTAACCTCTTAACCCACATTTTTATAAAGGGAATGACTTTATAAAAGAGTTAGAGAACTGCAAATTAAGTCCCAGGGCGGTGCACAATATTTTGGAATGATTTAGCAATTTATGGAATTAATATTTGAAAGAGATTTTGATGCTATGAAAATCTTGCTGGAGCTTGCATCACACTGCAGTATTTGTATGCTAGATTTAATTCACATCTTGGTTATTATTCTGATATGGAGTCTGATTTAACTGATGCCAAAGTGGTCATGAGGCTCAGGAATGTGGTAAATAAATAGTCTCTAAAATGCCAGAAATATCAGGAATATTGTTGGTAGATGTTTTGTAGAAAACTCATGTTGACCCATACATTTTTAAGAACACAAGCTTCCAAGACATCCAACTATATAACTATTCAAACTATATAGTAAACCAATTGAAGTTAATTAAATAAAAGCAGCATAAACTGGTAACTGGATTTCTTTATCAAAATGCTGGGTCACTATATTTAAAGGGGGATCATAATAAACTGAATTCAGGATCATAATCAGACTCGTAAGTGATCAGGACAGGTTGTGTGCACTAATAGGACGGCAGCCATTTTGTTTCCCCTTATGATAGCTCCCTAGACATTATGACTAAAATGAAAGGTATTTGGGAATATATTTATATTCCAACATGTATGGCGGAAGTTGCCACTTTAAAGTTGGCACTAGGGGTGGCCGATATGGCCTAAAATTCATATTGCGATATATTATGAATCATGTGCGATATGCGATATATATTTTCTATATGGGGGGGGGGGGGGCCCTGTAAACTTTTTTTCTTTTTTTCAACTTTTTATTTACTATTAGCCCCCTTAGGGGCTAGAACCCTTGTCCTATTCACCCTGATAGATCTCTATAAGGGTGAATAGGACCTCACACTGTCCCTGCTGCCCTGTGCTCTGGACACACAGCAGCAGGGAGCTCACTATGGCAGCCAGGACATCAGTAGCATCCTGGCTGCCATGGTAACCGATCAGAGCCCCAGCATTACACTGCTGGGACTCCGATCACTGCCCCCAATGATCTGGGGGGCAGTCGTATAGGACCTTTCATTAGTTTGAACTTTATTACTTAAGTAGCGGCACATAGGGCATATATGGGGCACTTACTATTATATCTGTGCCGAGCTCCGTTCGCCTGCTCTGGCCCCTGTGACATGGTGGGAACAGCAGAGAGGAGACATCAGCCTCTCTCCCTGGGTGTTCCTTCTCTCTCCCTGTGACGTTCTGCGCTGTGATTGGACAGCGCTACAGCCAGGGAGAAGGAACGCCCAGGGAGAGAGGCTGATGTCTCCTCCCTGCTGTTCCCACCATGTCACGGGGGCCAGAGCGGGGCGAACGGAGCCTCGCACAGATATAATAGTAAGTGCCCCATATATGTCCTATGTGCCGCTACTTAAGTAATAAAGTTCAAACTAATAAAAGGTCCTATATGCCTGCATGTGCCGGCCATATCCCATGCTGGGCCTCCATGACTGCGTGCTGTGATCCGCCGCAATTAACCCATCAGAACCTGAGGGGTTAATTGCGGTGGATCGCAGCGTGCAGTCATAGAGGCCGGGTATGGCATAGAGGCCGGCACATGCAGGCTACGTTGCTATTCAGTCATTCATTGGTGGCAGTGGCCACAGTCCCGCCCCTCCTCCGCACCCATTGATGGCAGTGACCACAGTCCCGCCCCTCCTCCGCTCTCATTGGTGGCCAGCGGCAGCCGCACGCAGTGGGGAGGGAGGGACTCCCTTCTTCTCCACTGTGCCGGCTCAGGAGAACATGGTATGTGCCGAGTGGCGCATACCATGTTCTACCGCGATATAGACGAAATCGATATCGTGGCACAAATTCATATCGCATATCGTCTATATCGCCCATATTGCCCACCCCTAGTTGGCACCTGCTCATGCATGGTCATGGAGTTTCTGCCGTTTGAAACAATAGAGACCCGAGGCGGATGTATACGATTAGCTCCAAGGCTGATTGCATACATTTAACCCCCCAGAGCAAAAAAAAGGACAATGCAACAGCACTCTGCAGACACAAATAAAGTACAATAATGCCATAATTCTAGAAAGCATTCTGGTGCGAATTCTGATGATTCTTGGCAAATACATTTTGTGCAAAATTATTTGGGCCCGTCTGCCAAACGTCAAGGCGATCTCTATCAGATGGTACCCGAACACTAAATACTACCTGTAATGTGCCAAAATGGCCACCATAAAATTCAGGGAGTGCAGGTTCCATTACTGGAATATACCAATACAGGCCATCAGGTAGAAGCACTATATTGGTATACAGTAGATGGTGTGTTCTATGCTGGCTATATAGCCATCACAGAACGCAATGGGCAATCTAAAGATTGCCAAGTGTAGTCTCCCAGGGTAACATAAAAAAAGGAAAAATATAATAAAAAATAAAATATATAAAAGTTCAAATCACCCCTTTCCCCAAAATCAAAATAAAACAAAAAAAAAAAAAATTAAAATTTAACAATATTTATCCCATACGGCAAATGGCGAAAGGGGCAAAAAATTCAAAGTGGCCAATTTATTTATAAAATCCACAATCTACTAGCTGGATGAGGACGCGAGATTTGTGTTTTATATGCCTGTTTTTATAAAGACTTTTGTGAGTATAATAAACCCCTTTTTTATCACGGCATCTGAGCGCGTGAAACACCCGAAGTGCGCACTGCCGGTGATGCTCCGGCTCCCCTGTGCGGCGATTGGAGGAGCCGGAGCATGTGTGCAACAGCCCCTGTCTTTATGAATGAAAGGAGGCTGCTGCATAGTATTTCCTATGGAGCCCTTGCCTGTAATAGGGCTCCATAGGAAACTAGCAATGTTCTCATAGACTCCAAAGTATTCAAATCGATTAATCGAGTACTCTAATAAGAAAAAAACAAATTAAAAGAACTCAACAGCTCCCCCGTGCCATCATCAACCCCCTCCATGCCATCAGCTCCCATCAGTCCTCTGTGCCTTCAGCTCCACCCAGTGCCATCAGTCATCTGTGCCATCAGCTCCCCCCATGTCTTCAGTCCTCTGTGCCATCATGTCCCCCCACTCCCCCAGTGCCTTCAGCCCCTCCATACCATTATGTCCCCCACTTCCCCAGTGCCATCAGCCCCTCCATGCCATCATGTCCCCCAGTACCATCAGCCCCTCCATGCCATCATGTCCCCCAGTGCCATCACCCCCTCCATGCCATCATGTCCCCCAGTGCCATCAGCCCCTCCTTGCCATGTCCCTCACTCCCCAAGCGCCATCAGCAACAAAACTCCCCCCCCCCCCCCCCAGCAGATTCGGCCGCTGCTTGAAAAATGACAACTGTACTGTAATACTTAACTTCCCTGGCCAAAGGCTGTCTGGGCATGCTGGGAGTTGTAGTTTTGCAACAACTGGAGGCACATTGGTTGGAAACACTGATCTAAACTGTTATGAACATTCTCTTCGGAGGTGTTGGGAGCAGTGGTTACGTAAGGGCAAGTGGCGAACAGATTCTGGAACACCCAGACAGACACCTAGTAGAAAGGATTGTACGATCTGCTGACAAGCACGAGCAGCATCCATAGTTTCGTTGTTCGTCATCCGGACACAGATGGCACTTTCATTACTCCTGTCTCTGCCCAGACTATTTCCAGGAGCTCAGCAGAAGGAAATTTGGTGTCACCGTGTCCATTACATGTTCTGCCATTGTCACCCACTGCCTCCTTAGTTTGAAGTGGTGTCGTGAACGAGAAACCTCGACTGCTACGGACTAGAACTGTATCGTCTTTAGCCATGAATTTAGTTTCTATTTTGGATCCAACCACGGTCGGGTTCGAGTATGGAGGCCTCGTGAGCTCTTTAATCCTGCCTTTGCTGTGGAGCGACACACTGCCCCAACTACTTGTGTGGTGATCTGGGGAGCCATCCCATACAATAGTCGGTTACGCCTAGTAGTGATATGAAGGACACTAACTGGTCAGTGCTATGTGCGGGACATCCTGCAGCCACATGTGTTGCCTCCCATGGCAGGGCTTCCAACTGGCATTTTCAGAAGGATAATGCTCACCCACACAAAATAAGGGTTTCCCAGGAATGTCTCCACCAGACAACACTTCCTTTGTCTGCCCAGACGCCATATTTATTAAAGCATTGGTGGGACTAGCTGGGACGCCGACTGTGGCAGAATCTACAGGCCCAGCTGCAACAACTTTGGGCATTTCCTGTGCAGCAGTACACCATATAACCCAACTGCATCTTTTTAAAGGGGATCTGTCACCTGCTGTAATGATTTTAGGCAGTCACCTTTTCCATGTTCAATAAAGTACCTTATTTCCAGCTCTGGTCTTCTTTATTCATTTCGAGTTTTCATTTTGATAAAAAAGTGATTTATCTGTTATGCAAATGAGGGTCCAAGGTGCCCAGAGGGGCGTTTTTTTCCAGCTCTGGTGCCCAGTAACGCCCCCTGCAGTGCCCAGCCCGCCTTAATTTGAAGCCCAAGCACGCCTCCAGATCCTGAAATCGCCTCCCACAGCAGAGACTAACAGCGCCACCCCCTCCGCTACCTCATATTTGACCTTCTACATACTCCCCGTTTGTGTTCCCTGCCTGTGCGATCTTAATACTCCTAAAGGCAACAGCCTCAAGAGTGTCACTGGGCATGCGCCGAGTCCAAAGACGTAATCTGAGCGTTGTTGCCTCAGTGAGCATTATAATCGTGCAGGCAGTCTGCGGGAACATGAACGGGGAGTATGCAGAAGGTCAAATATGAGGTAGCGGAGGGGGCGGCGCTGTTAGTCTCTGCTGTGGGAGGCGATTTCAGGATCTGGAGGCGTGCTTGGGCTTCAAATTAAGGTGGGCTGGGCACTGCAGGGGGCGTTACTGGGCACCAGAGCTGAAAAAAAAAAACACCCCTCTGCGCACCTTGGACCCTCATTTGCATAACGGAAAAGTCGCTTTTTTATCAAAATGAAAACTCGAAATGAATAAAGAAGACCAGAGCTGGAAATAAGGTACTTTATTGAACATGAAAAAGGTGACAGCCTAAAATCATTACAGCAGGTGACAGATCCCCTTTAAATGCAGATATTTCTAATAGATAAACATTATTAAAGTTAATTACGAGAAATGCTTTTAATGTCAATGTTAACTTTAGATTGTGTATATGTAAAAGGCATACATTATAATAATACTCACAGTATTCTTTTGACAAATAATTTCCTAAATAGAAAAAAAAGAATATAGTTAAAACAAGCACCATTATATTGGTAACAAAGTAAAAATCTAATTTCTGCAATTAGTAAAGGTCCCTTTAGATGATACAGAAGGAGATTGTCGGAAGGAACTCTGTCTGATCGTCAGCAGAGTAGACCGCTGCATGTAAATCACCTCCACAGTATGGCGAGGAGCGATCGCTAATGCCATCACTCTTCCCCATACAGAATCACTGTTTGCCGGCAGCCGAGCGTGTTTACACAACGCAATCTGCTGCCGGTGATCGACGATTTTTGTGTCTGCACAAACGATCTATTACCGAACCGCTCCTTCATCAGGTAATCTGTTCAGACTTTTACACTGCCAGATAATCACTAACGAGAGATTCTTGGCCCATTTAAAGGGTTCTTAAGAAACATAAGACTAAGTGATTAGACAGATCAAAATTAAACCCCAAGGAGAACTCTAGTGAACAGTGCTGGGGAGCCATAGAATTAAAAGGGTTGTCAGAAACCCCACTTTTTTTTTTTAGCTGTGACCAGGCATGGGCTGAAAATAAAAAAAGTAACAATATTCACCTTTTCGGAGCGTCCTTGTTTGAGCTCTGCACCTCTGGTCTCTGCTTCTTCCAGTCCCCACTTGTGACTTGCTGCATACATGCAAGTCACTGCAGCCGGCTAATAAATGGCCTCAGTTGTAACGTGTCAGTAAAGGCCTGTGACTGCTGAGGGATTCCTGCACACGTTATCATTGAGGCCACCGATTGGCCAGCAGCAATCACATGCATGTAGTCTGCATGTCACACTTTGTCTGTTGGGGACTGGAAACATCAGAGATCAGAGGAGCAGAGCTGGAACACGGAGGATATGACGAGGTGGGTACTGCTACTGCCTGGTAATGGCTACATTTTTTAGATTGCCGATAACCACTTTGAATTAGTCCTCATGCACACAATTGTAAGTATTTTGCTATTTTTTTTACCTCAATGGGTCTTTAGTCCACATTCTGTAGACAAGTAGAGACCATGTTCTGTCCTTTTGAAGAACTGACATACGGATGCGGAAAGCACACAGATCAACCATGTGTTTTCCGAACCAGTATGTCCATTCTGCACAAAGATAGAATATATCCGCAAACTATGGATCACAGACCCATTTAAGCCAATGGGTCCGCAAAAAAATGCTAATTATACTAATCTCCAGGGAGCCCCAGAACATAGCATTTGTCAGAAAAGTTGCACTTTATATGTCTGGTGCACTTTAAAGCTGGATCTATAAATCTCTAATGCACAAACTCTGTGTGCGGTCTTCCATTGGATTTTAAACCCCTTTAAATTATATCATTCTTTCTACCTGAAGCCAACACTAGGAATACATGAAGATTTACACAGCTAGTACTGAGTCCAAGGGCATGAGTATCTGCAGCAAACAGGTTAGGCTTCGTTCACACCACCGTTCAGCCTTTCCATTCTCCTGCTCCAGTTAGGAGCAGGAGAATGGAAAGGACAGATTCGGCACATAACTGAGCAGAACGGAACCTGAGGACCCCATAGACTATAATGGGTCCGTTAGGTTTCTGCTCACAGGAAGATTTTTGAAGCAGAGACAAAAGGCATTCACAACTAGTCTCCAAAATCATCTTCTGAGCGGAAACCCAACGGACCCCATTATTGTCTATGGAGTCCGTAGGTTCCGTTCGGCTTGGTTATGTGCCGAATCCGTCCTTTCCGTTCTTCTGCACCTAGAACGGAAAGGCTGAACGGTGATGTGAACGAAGCCTTAGAATTTATGGCTTTGTTTAAGAAGAAAAACAGAGCTCCAACCATTATGAAGATATACTATTCTATAACCCCTATCTTTTCTATATCACGACTGATGATACAATTAAAGGGGTTTTCTGGGAGTACAATACTGATGACCTATCCTCAGGATAGGTCATTAATATCTATCAGTGGGGATCTGTAACCTGGCATCCATGCCAATCGGCTGAAAAGGCCACTTTGCTCCGGTAAGCGCTGTGGCCTCCTGACAGCATACTGCCGTACATTATATAGCAGCTGTGCTCGGCAATGCAGCCCACACCCATTCACTTGAATGGGATTGAGCTGCACATAAGTAATGAGGTAAATGTGACACTTCAAACAGCTGATCGGCGGGGATGCCAAGCACAGCCACTATACAATGTATGGCTCTGTGCCTGGTATGCTGTGAGGAGGCCACAGCGCTCACCAGACTGCAGAAGCCTCTTCAAACAGCTGATCTGCTGTGAGGAGGCCACAGGTTTTTTGACGGTCTTTGAGTAACGGCAGTCAAAAAATAGGAAATGTCCTTATTAGTCTGTTTTCATGGACCAGCGCCCCCATACAGTTAAATATTAAAAATGGACTGTTTTGCTGTTTTTTATCACCCGTTGTTTTCATTGTCGTGTGAATGTAACATAAAAGAAAGACAAAAGTCCAATCATCTGATTAGTGGCCCATTCACACGACCATAAGCTGCCCGAGCCTGTATTGCAGACGGCAAATGGCAAATCCGCAATATACAGGCACTGGCCGTGAGAATTACGCATCATGAATGGGTCCGCAATCCACAAGATACAGAGCTGGGGCTTAGATGGCTTTTGGGTCAGTGCCTCTGCATTGGAAAAGATAGGACATATTTTGCTGTATATTGCGGACCAATTGACTTGACCTGCAATAGGGGATTCACGCGGCCAGAGCCTGGGCATTGCGGTACCCAATTTGCGGCCCACAGAATGGGCACGGATGGCTTACACTCGTGTGAATGAGGCCTTACGCTGAGCAAACAATGGTCATTTACTAGCCCTTCAGTGTCTGCCAACACATTCCATTCACTTCTTCTTACCTTGAGAGACTGCAGAGTTTCAGCATTTGTGTCACAGTACAGGATGATATTATTGGCCATGCTAAAGCTCTCTCTAACGCCAAGGTGGTAGAACAACGAAGGCTGGCGAAACGCATCCGTCATTTCTACGACTGCAATATCTGCAAAACACAGGGAACGCAAAGTAAGCGCTTTATACACTACATGAGCATAGGGCTGGAGAGAAGAACGATCAATAACACAGGGGGTGCCCCCTTTTACTTGTCATTTCAGGATGCGGTTTGTGGAATGCATTCATGCTCAAAATAAACCCACCCCCCACCATATGAAAAAAAAAAGACAAAAGCAAAAACGTGCTATTGCTGTACATGCACTGCATATTTGACAAGGCTCATGGTATTGGGTAAACTAAAAAAATAGAAATTCAGCAGCAAACAACCCCGCTAGTGATTAGTGTCTGAAAACTAATGTCACAAGCACAGCATTACCAAGGAAATACAAACACTCAAGAGCCAGCGGCGTCATCACTACTCCTCAGGGGATAATGCACTTATGGGACCGCAAGGGGCATGTGACCTGAATACTGCTCTGCTAAACGGAAAGCATCTCATCAAAAACTAATTTGGTTTCCCAGTCATATATTACAAGCGAAAGGAGGATGAGAGGGCTCCGTCACACTTCCATATTTGATCAGTATTTCCATATGCATGCACAATGCATTCTTTATTTTACAATTTGTTTGGTTCGGAGGATAACTACGCATACGCCAGCTATGCAAATACGCAACCTGCATTTTTAAATTCAACCTGCTGACTTCTACAGGCTAAAAACGGCATCCATCTTACAAATCCATTACAGCATGCTGCACAGTAAAAAATGCTGTGTGCAAAAAAAAAAAAAAAATAAAATTGCAGCTACAGGTACAAATTAACAGTTACAGCTCCCAGAAAGTCGCGTGACAACAAGTTGCGCAATTTTTTTTGTTGCTGTGCGACTTTTCAGTGCAACACATGTCACCCCAGCCTTGAAGACAGATAACATACTAAGGGTGCAAAGGCATAGAAAGGTAAGACAGCACTACTCACTGAGACTTCTCAGTAGGTCCATGAGGTGGCGGTGCCTAGCCTGCTGGGCTCCCAATAGCCAAGAGGAGAAGATGATAGCCGTGGCACTCAATGTCTTCAGAAATATTCCAAACAAGATTGTTTGGCGACTCAACACTGGAATATTTCGGAAAACATTGAGTGCCCCGGCTATCATCTGCTCCTCTACACTAAGAGTGCAGTCACACAACCGTATCTGTGTCCACATTCGTTTCAATGGGGGCGCTAAAGATGCGGACAGAACACTGTGTGCTGCCCGCATCCGCAACTGCGGACAAGAATAGGCATTTCTATCATAGGGCTGGCCGTTCTGTTCTGCAAAATCCGGAACGCACACAGCCAGCATCTGTGTTTTGCAGATCCGCAATACGCATAAGGTCGTGTGAATGCACCCTTACACAGATCCACTGACATACACTATATGGAGAAAGGGACTGGCACACACCTCTGTCTAAGCGCCTTATGTTCCTGAGGAATGTTTTGTACCTTAAACGTACTGAGTGCCGTGGTATTTTCTACTGGAACCGCCTGGCTTCACAAGCCTCCACTTGGCCCCGCCGCACTTCTGGAGCGCAGGGGACATTGTATCTAACAATATTATAGTAATATGTCGTATGTTATTATGGCTGGCAATGTCTGTTATAGGGACTGTCCACAGAGCGTCGGGACTAGGCGTAGGTGGCGGGGCTGGAGACAGGCAAGCTGGCCTGTAGCAGGACAAGTTACGCTGGTTGCAGTTACAATTTACTACAATGGACGTTATGGAAGCAGCAGAGGACCAGCTCACTCAGCTGTCTGTAAGTATGGCCATCTGAGGTCCGCGTTAAGACCATCTCATTGTGGAAACAGCGAGATGGGACAACTCTTAATTACTTTAGAGAGAAAACTTATCAACTTTCAATATACCTTAGGCTACTTTCACACTTGAGTTGGTGCAGATCCGTCTGTATTTGCACAGACGGATCCGCACTTATAATGCAAACGTTTGTATCCGTTCAGAACGGATCCGTTTGCACCATATTCTGTCATTGAAAACGGATCCGTCCCTATTAACTTACATTTTAATTAAAAACGGAGCCGAACTGATGCATTTTGAACGGATCCTTATCCATTCAGAATGCATTGGGGCTTAACTGATCCGTTTTGGACCGTTTGTGAGAGCCCTGAAACGGATCTCACAAACGGAATCCAAAACGCTAGTGTGAAAGTACCCTTGGACTATTTTCAAGATTTCGGCTTACTTTCCATAAAAATAAATATCTTTTGTCTCTCTTGGGAGCTAAGCATTTTCAACTTCAGAAATTTGGCACAATCTCACAAAGCAAAGACAGACTTAAAACTGACAACAAAACCACAGCAAGTAATAAATTCCACCCCGAGTTTTTACATTGTATGGCCTCATGCACACGGCTGTTGTTCGGGTCCGCGTCCGAGCCGCATATTTCGCGGCTTGGCCGCGGACCCATTCACTTCAATGGGGCCGCAAAAGATGCGGACAGCACTCCGCGTGCTGTCCGCATCCATTGCTCCGTTCTGTGCCCCCGCAAAAAAAATATAGCATGTCCTATTCTTGTCCGTTTTGCGGACAAGAATAGGCATTTCTATAATGAGCCAAGTTCCGTTCCGCAAATTTCAGAACGGAACGCAGAGCAGCTTCCGTGTTTTGCGGATCCGCGGTTTGCGGACCGCAAAACACCAACGGTCGTGTGCATGTAGCCTTACTGAAAAGTTTTCTGTGCAGAGCAAGAGGTTTCGACATATTAGACTTAGGGCTCATGCACATGAACGTGTCCCGGCCGTTCCAATGCAAGGGCAGCATCCATGCAGCTACCGCAGACGGATCCAGACCCATTCAACTTAAATGGGTCTGTGATCCGTCCGTTCCGCAAAAAAGTAGTGCATGCAGGTATTTTTTCCCTCGTCTAAAAAACGGATCTCAGACGGAAATGGCTCAAGCGGATGACAACTGATGCTACAGGATCCGTTTTCTTTTTTACTGGATCCCGAAAAAACCCCGGATCCGTTGCAATCCTATTCATAACTGATGCAACAGGATCAGTTTTTTTACAGGATCCTGTTTTTTTTTCCTCTCTCTCTTCTGACGGATCAGAAGAACCAAAAGCTAAACGGTGATGTGAACTCACCTTAAGGCCTTATTCACACGTCCGTAGTGTTTATGGATCCGCAAGAATAGGACATGCTCTACTTTTTTGCGGAGCTGCGGCTGTAAGATCGGCGGCGCACTCCGCAAAAACTGATGCGGAGAGCACAGTGTGTGCTCTCCGCATCGTTCCGTGCCCCATTCACAGTCAATGGGTCCGCATGTATTCCGCAGAATTGCGGAATACATGCGGACGTGTGAATAAGGCCTAAGGGTCCGCAATACATGGATTTCTCTCTCTCTCTTCTTCTGATGGATCAGAAGAACGGAAAGCAAAATGGTGATGTGAACAAGTCCTTAGTGACCAGTGCAAAAAACTGCACAGTTTTAGGTATATTTTTAAAGATTGAGACATGAAAAATTAAAAGAGAATTCACCAAAAATTCTTTAAAAAAAATGAACATAAGAATGTAATTTAAACAATAGGTCCTTTTTTGATGACACATTCCCATTAGAACTTTTTGTTTTTGGCATTTCTTAAACAGACAAAGCTGCTTTGAGGAAAAGCTGAACTGTGACATTCAGAAATGTGCAGAAAGCCCCATTCTAATCGGAGAACAGTATGAATATGAATAAGACTTCCTGCCAGAAGGGATACAAGAAAAATGTCTTGTTAACAAAGCGTTACAGCTGGCGGAAGAAGAACAAAACTAGCTTAGCTTGCTACTAAAGACTTTTGTGGCGTGTGTTAGATCTTAGGTGCTCACTACTCCAACAACTGCTAAACAATATGTGGTTGGTCAAGAGAAGAACACCAGGGCACAAACTGCGGCTACCATGTGCATTCTGATACCGGGCAGAAGTCCTATATGGAAATTATGGGCTGGAAGATCAGAACATAAAATATACGATTAGGTATTACACTCTTCTCTACAAACTTGGATGCTTCCGTTTCTCACCATAGTACTCACCAGACATCTCGCCAGACATTCGTTTGGGTTGAACTTTAGAGGAAACTTTTGGTTTTGGTTCTTAGGCTGAATTGAATTCCATTGTTCTGTTCAGTTATAGGGGCAGAAGAACAGCGAAAATAACAGAAGGGCAGACCCCACTCACTATGACGACGGTCAGTTGGGTTTCTGTTAGGGAGTCCATCATTTTACCGGACAAAATAGTCCCACAAGCAAGACCTTTTTTGCTCACACTTTTACATTTAATCTGCAAAGTTTTAAAAGTTCAATCCCTAACGTTGCCTCTGATGCAGATATAAACTTCACCTTAAAGGGGTAGTCTGAGCGTTTCAATTTGTTTTTCAAAAGTGCAATAAAAAAGCCTAAGCACATACAGGATTACTGAGAAAACTGAGCTACGAATCACTTTTCAGAGCCAAACAAGTCTGGATTCAGAGGGAAATACCCAAACTTCTAGCAATTCTAATGAAGAATGCAGCCGCATCACGGTTGCAAAAATGCGCTTTGACAAGTTGTACATTTGCAGAATTTAAATTTTTTTTTAACAGAAAGCCCTTGCTGCTCCTATGATAAAGTACTGTATCTGCTGTACGCTGTGAGTCATCATTTACTCAGGTGCTTTCAATGCAAATCCAACTGAGGAACAGACATATAAAACGAGAATGAAGCCAAATAAAAGGCTCTTCTCCTGCTGCACAAATACTCTCACGACTTGTCCTAGTTATTAAGTCCAATTTGATTTCATAATTTCCTCGCTTTGCCAGGAAAGTGCAGAACCTCTTTAGAGAATTTTAGACATTCCACAGTTATTAGCAAATCAGAGACCGGGGAGGACATTTATTAATAACTTCAAGAAAACTCTCTAAGTTATGTGACCTCTGCATTTCCACTTTTACTCCCGAGGAAACTGGATGATCAGCAGCACCATTCTTTCTGAAGCTAGAAGATCAACATATACCTGTGACAGTGGCTAGCTAGATTGCTTTGTAGGTCTTAGCATATGCCGGCAGGTTTTATCCCCCAAACGACAGGACTGGGTTGATCCGTGAACACCCAGCTAATTCTAGACGGTGAGCTCAGGCAGAGAAGTATTTGTGTGTCCACTTGGAAGCAGAGGAGCTTTGCAGCAGAGGCTGACACTTGATCCAGGAGGGCAAGTGTCCAAAAGTAGGGCAACATTACTCTAGGAACACAGTTGGTTCCTTAGCGGCCCTTTTCACATCAGCGTTTTTGCTTTCCGTCCTAGAGTTCCGTCCTCGGGGCTCTAGGACAGAAAGATACTGATCAGGATTATCCTAAGAAGGAAATACACTTCAGCTTTTGCGTGTTCAATTCAGAAAACGTGTTTTATTCCAAAATGCGGTAAATCATAGAGTTGCGTGACGTTTCGGCCACACGGCCTTCATCAGACTTAAACCGCGTTGGAGGCTTGTGAATGGAAGACGGGCGTGTGGTTATTATAGACAACAGTCTATCTCTGGGTATGGACGTCCATACCCAGAGATAGACTGTTGTCTATAATAACCACACGCCCGTCTTCCATTCACAAGCCTCCAACGCGGTTTAAGTCTGATGAAGGCATTGTGTGGCCGAAACGTCACGCAACTCTATGATTTACCGCATTTTGGAATAAAACACGTTTTCTGAATTGAACACGCAAAAGCTGAAGTGTATTTCCTTCTTGATATTAAAGGGTGGGAACCCGACCTTCAGTAGCGTACCCACAAGAGAGTGCCACAAGCCTCTTTCTTCAACAGGATTATCCTAATGCATTCTGAATGGAAAGAAATCCGTTCAGGATGCAAGCTGCGGATTTGTCTCCGTCCAAAAATCCGGAAGACTTGTCACAAGGACGGATCCAGAATTAATGCCCATTGAAAAGCATTAATCCGGATCCGACTTTAAGCTAAACGTCGTTTCGGCGCATCGCCGGATCCGACGTTTAGCTTTAAAGAATGGTAACCATGGCAGCCAGGACGCTACTAAAGTCCCGGCTGCCATGGAAAAGCAGCGGAGAGCTGGGGGAGAAGCTACTTACCTTCCGTGCGGCGGGTGGGGCGCTCCTCAATGAAGTCACCGGGTCCCTGCGTCGCATAGTTCACATAGCTATATGATCCATGCGACGCAGGGACCCCGTGACGTCATCGAGGAGTGCCGCGCTTGCCGCACGGAATGTAAGTAGCTTCTCCCCTGGCTCCCCATTGCTTTTCCATGGCAGCTGGGACTTTAGTAGCGTCCTGGCTGCCATGGTTACCTGAAAGCATATTGAAGACTGATCAGTCTTCAATATGCTTTCAGTTGTCTTGCGTTGTGACGGATCCTCACAGCGCAAATGTGAAAGAGGCCTTATAGAGATGGTTCAAAGAGTAAGGTATGGCCTCTGTATGTGCAGATATTGCCCCTGATGCTAAGGCCTCATGCAGATAACCGTATTTTGTTTCCTTGTCCATTCCGTTTTTTTTTGCTGATAGGATGCGAACCCATTAAAATGAATGCACCATGTGCATCAGTATGTGGGTTCCGTAGCCCCGCAAAAAAAATAGAGCATGTCCTATTTTTTTCTAGTTTGCGGACAAGGATAGGCATTATTACAATGGATCTGCAAAAAAAACGGATGCCATACGGACAATCCAGTTTTTTTGCGTATCCGCAATTTGCGGACCGCAAAACACATACAGTCATGTGCATGAGGCATAAGGCTACTTACATGGGTGTGTACATACAAACAAATTTTCGTGCAGATTTCTCTAGGTTTCCAGATTTTGTTGCAGTTTTCCCCAGATCGGCAAGGAAAAAATCTGCTGAGGAAACCAAACTAAATATTGACATGGATTTCAAAATCCGCACAGCAGGTCAATTTCTGCGCGGAAAAAATTACACAAAGTGTACATGAGATTTGTCACGTCTAATTCCCTTTGCTGGTACTGTGTTACGCTGCGGTTTTTCAACACAAAATTCTGTGCGGAAGAAAATGCATTTAAATGGCGGCGGGTCTCAAGGTGTATTTCCGCTTGATAAATGACCCCCTTAATCCGCAACACATGCAGGTAGCCTGAGGGTTACAGTTTATCTATCCATTTGGAACTTGCACAATATCAATCTTCTCTGAAGCGTTTTCCTGGCTTTATGAACACTGTACTGCTACCTGCGTACTGTATAGCATCATTTAAAGGGGATCTCTGGGATTTTGATACTGACGGTCTATCCTCGGGATAGGTTATTAATATCTGATCGGTGAGAGTCTGGCTCTCAGAACCCATGCCAATCAGCTGGGCAAAGAGGCTGCAGTGCTCTGTGTGCGCTTAGGTCTCTTCCTAGGCCAGTGATGTCACATTGATTGGTCACATGGCCTACGTGCATTTCAATACCATTCAAGTGAATGTCAAGGAAAAAAGCTTTCATCTAGCTTCTGATACAAACGCATTACTTCTTTATTGGAACAGTGCAAATAAAAACCAGAAGACAAATTCCATATCTACGCGTTTCGGATCATAACGCAAGATGTTATGATCCGAAACGCGTAGATATGGAAATTGTCTGCTGGTTTTTATTTGCACTGTTCCAATAAACAAGTAATACGTTTGTATCAGAAGCGGGATGAAAGCTTTTTACCTTGGACTTGTTGTACGCCTTGTTCCCAGGCGTTTCCTTCCGTGCATCTGATACTCATCAATGGCCAGGTGAAAGCACCTCCATCCATACTATTATCTACATTCAAGTGAATGTGGCTGAGCTTCAATACCAATAACAAGCACTATCTAATGGACAGCGCTATGCCTGGTAAGCTGTGAGGAAGTCCTGGCGCTCACCAGAGCTCCGGTGAGTGTCGTGGCTTAATCAGACAGGTGATCGTGCGGGTGCTCAGAATCGAACTTCTGCCAGTTTCATATTGATGACCTATCCTGAAGATGGCCCATCAATATGAAAATCTCTGAGAATCCTTTTAATATAAAAGAGCTCCTATTCACCATTTAATTGTATGTCAGAGCTGCTGCACCAACACTTAAAGGGAGTCTGTCACGACATTTGACCATATTTGACTGATCAAATAGCGTTATATGTGCCACCCAGAACTTAAAAACTGTACATTTGTTGTATCTAATGGAGTTTTCTTTCAGCCAAAAATGAACTTTGAAGATTAAGTAAATGCGCCCTCTCAAGTGCCCAGGGCGGCGTCTCAATCGTCCGAGCCCCAGGCAGCACCTCGTCCCTGGCTCATAACCCCGCCCTCCGTGTGCCTCTGCCCGCCCGTTTACTCTCCTCCTCTCTCCTTTTCCACTGTGGCTGCGCGGTCAAATTCGTAGCGGGCGCATGCGCAATGCGATGCCCGCTCCTGGCCGTTTAGCCGGCGCAGTAGGTATTGCGATGCACTGCCAGGAGCGGGCATCGCATTGCGCCCGCTACGAATTTGACCGCGCAGCCGCAGTGGAAAAGTAGAAAGGAGGAGAGTAAACGGGCGGGCAGAGGCACACGGAGGGTGGGGTTATGAGCCGGGGAGGAGATGCTGCCTGGGGCTCGGATGATTGAGATGCCGCCCTGGGCACTTGAGAGGGTGCATTTACATAATCTTCAAAGTTCATTTTTGGCTGAAAGAAAACTCCATTAGATACAACAAATGTACAGTTTTTAAGTTCTGGGTGGCACATATAACGCTATTTGATCAGTCAAATATGCTCACATGTGGTGACAGACTCCCTTTAAAGGCACCCTGTCGGTCTATGTCTTTACTGTCTGGAGCTGTAACGTACCATACCAGCACATGACTGTTCCAATGAATGGAGTAACCAGACGGGTAGCTAAGCAGAGAAAAGTCAAATTTGGATGTTGGAAATCTGTTGGATTACAGCACAAATGTGACACATTTTATTGACCTTCAGTATCTGCATAAAATACAGCGACTGCACACACAAAACGGAAAATGACTCATGAGAAGCCAGCAATTGTAAGCTTCCAAGGTCGACTGCACTGACAAAATACTGCAGTGTATTTCACAGCTCCAGTACTATGTAACAATGGCCTTCAATTTGCAAGACTTGACCACAGGAGTCTGCAAGACAGAGATCAGAGTAATCAGTGCATCGTCAATCCAGACCATGGGAGATCTTACAAGCCACTGTTCTATGAAGTGACACCAGAAAAGGGGTCTTCTAAGACCTCAGGATAGGTCATTAGTATTTGATCAGTGGGGGTCTGACATACAGGGCCCCAGCCAATCAGCTGTTTGAGAGGGCAGTAATGCCAGGGCAGCTTTTCCTAGGGCATGAGACGACACATTCATCGGTCACATGACCTAGGCGCATCAGCTCCATTGAAGTGAATAGGGATGAGCTGCGATACCAAGCACAGTCGCTACACAAGGTATGGCGCTGTGCTTGGTGAGCACGAAGAAGGCTGCGGCGCCTGCACGAGCGCTGGTGCTGTCTTAAACAGCTGATTGGTGGGGCTCCCGGGTGTCAGATGCCCACCAGATACTGATGACCAATCCAAAGGACAGGTCATCAGTATTAAAGAGGTATTCCCATCACTCTCTTTCATACTTACCTGCTCCCGGCGTGCCGTCCACTTCCTGGTTTCAGCAGGGGGCGGGCTGCATCTTGATTGACGTCTTCTCCCGGCCGGGCCGCGCGCTGGACTGAACGCGCACGCCGCCGCGCATGCGCCCTGGTGACTTTTTCCTGGCAAGTATACTATACTGGCCAGGAAGAAGTTACCATAGCGCATAAGCGGCGTCGGCGTGCGCTTTCAGGACTGCGCGGGAGAAAAGAAGTCGTCTGCGCAAGCGTGGCCACTGCGATTCCAGAGAAGAGCGGTGGCCGTAACCAGGGGAGACGGAAGACAACAGTCAGGTAAGTATATCTTCATTTAGTTAATTAAATATATTTAGAAAAATGATCACTGTTAAATCATTAACAGATTTAACAGTGATCATTGTGATGGGATAACCCCTTTAAAGTCTCAGAATACCAGACAAGTAGCACTGAACAATCTGAGTGTTCGGAAAGTAAATTGTGCAAATGAGCTTGTGTCAGTCAAACCACAGACGACTCCAAAAGGGAGAGAACAACCCATTTGTAGACAGCTGTTTTAGGGTTAATTCCCTCATTACTACAGTGCAGCTTGTGCGGGGAGTGGTTACTGGTTCCCAGGGACCCAGTGGGTGTATGAAAGCTCACTTAAGGAGTAATCTAAGTATATATAAAAAAACTAATGTTATATCTACATATTTACAACTAATGCTACAATGTGAAAAAAAAAAAAGGGGAGTTCTCTGCGAATGATTTAAAATGGCCACCCGCAATGCTGTCTCCTCTTGCATAGCTACCTATGGTGGTGAGGGGGTGGGGTCTTACTACACTGCTGTACAATAGATGGTATTGATGTGATCCCACCTATGATATGCCATCATGGCTGAGCAGCCTAACAGGAAAACTCACCAGTGTGTAATATATGCCAGTGCCAGAGTGTAGCGGCCGTGGCTATAAGCTGGAGCTTGCCGATCCTCAACGTTGCCTCCTATTGGGACGTATGGGAGGCAGAAAGGACAGGGCCACCGCTGGCCGACTTTCAGCCAAATTTCAGCGTGGCTGTCTGGATCGTCCCATTAGACTGCTGCCAGACAGCTTTAGCAGAAACTTATTCTGAGGGGGGAACAAAGATTCAAACACGTAGACTGTTGGCATGCGCTGAAACAGGATCGGAATCTCCCAGAATATCGAATGAGCAATTAAAACGAGCTAACACAATTACGGTGATCATAGGTTAGACTAAATGGGTGACCATGTAATAGTTGACTGCACCAAATTCACCAGAATGGTCATTTGTGGACAGGACAATAAAAAACGGTCACACTCCATTTAATCAATCTCATATTCCATCTCATGCACTGGCATGGTGAAAATAAAATAAATCACACTAAAACCAAAGCCTCAACATATGCATTTTATACTGTAGAGCAGTGGTGGCGAACCTATGGAACGGGTGCCAGAGGCGGCACTCTTAACCCTCTCTGTGGGCACCCGCATCCTGGACAAAGTCTATGGTGTACCAATATGCCTTAGACCTTTCCTGCCATTCAGCAGTGCAGGGCGCGCTATGTACAGCACAGGCAGCGCACTGAATGTAGGCAGGCTATTATAGCTATATGATAAAGCACATGGAAGATATACTATACTGGACTGTAGGATTCAGGGTAAATTGCCGTGGTGGCACTTTGCGATAAATAAGTGGGTTTTGGGTTGCAGTTTGGGCGCTTGGTCTCTAAAAGGTTCACCATCACTGCTCCAGGGTAACTGCACATCATGCCGATGACATGTGTCTTTTCCATGGAGATTTTCTTATAGTACCAAATCTGATTTACACGGCGCATATTTAGAGCGGGCACAGCAGCAGGAGCGATGTCTTATGTCAGCTTGAAAGAAAAGGACATTGATTATTTTTGGACCATTTCTTATCAATACTAATTAACCGCTTCAGGACCGCCGTACGCAGGATTGCGTCCTGCGGGCGGTCCTGCTCTTCTGTTTGGACGCGCCGGGGCGTCATCTCGCGAGACGCGAGAGTTCCTGTGAACGCGCGCGCGCGTTCACAGCGTCGCGCGTCTCGAGAGTTGGACTACAGCCTGCCAGCGATGATCAATCGCTGGCAGGCTGTAGATGCGATATAAATCGCATCAAACAGCTATATCAGACGCTGTTTTATGAACAGCGTCTGATATAGCTGCTACCTGGTCCTCTGGTGGTCCCATTTTCTGGGATCGACCACCAGAGGACCAGGTAACACAGTAAAAGTTGCACCAAACACTACACAAACCCCCACCCCCCACCCCCTCACCTATTAACCCCTTGATCACCCCATCTAGACCCCCTGATCACCCCCTGTCATTGATCACACCCCTTGTAAGGCTCCATTCAGACGTCCATATGTGTTTTGCGGATCCGTGGATTCACGGATCCGTGGATTCACGGATCCGCGGATCCGATCCTCGGATCCGATCCGCGGATCCTCAAGACACGGACACCGGCAATGTGCTTTCCGCATTTTGCAGATCCGCACATTGCCAGAACTATATAGAAAATGCTTTTTCTTGTCCGCAATTGCGGACAAGAATAGGACATGTTCTATATTTTTGCGAACGGAAGTGCAGACTCGAAGCGCGGATCCGTAATTCCGGATCCGAGCGGGACAAAGTCTGTCCCCATAGAAATGAATGGGTCCGCAATTCCGTTCCGCAAACAGAATTGCGGACGTGTGAATGGGGCATAAGGGTCCCTTATCACCGCCAGTTAGCTAGCTACTTGTTAGGTAGCTAGCGCCCAGCCCACCGCACCGCAGTCACTGATTTTGGCAGAGATTTTTTCATCCACATTGATCGATGCGAATGAAGAAATCTGTGCCGTTCATTTTTATTTTTATTTTCAGCGCAGAGGCTGAACGGAAAAAAAAAATCTCATTACCCGTATGCTCAATATACGGAGAATCGCAGAAACTCCTAATGCTGGCCATACGTGTAATGATTGCGGAGACCCTCAAATGCCAGGGCAGTACAAAAACCTCACATGTGACCCCATTTTAGAAAGAAGACACCCCAAGGTATTCCGTGAGGGGTATGGCGAGTTCATGGAAAATTTTATTTTTTGTCACAAGTTAGTGGAATATGAGACTGTATACTGTATACTGATGTATTTTTACATATACCCATGCTGGGTGAGAGAAATATCTCTGTATATTGACAACTTTGAATAAAAAAATGTAAAAAGTTGTCGTTTACAGCGATATTTCTCACACGCAGCATGGGTATATGTAAAAATACACCCCAAAACACATTGCCCTACTTCTCCTGAGTACGGCGATACCACATGAGTGACACTTTTTTGCAGCCAAGGTGCGCAAAGGGGCCCTAAAACCAATGAGTACCTTTAGGATTTCACAGGCCATTTTTATGCATTTGGATTCTCACACTTTAGGGGCCCCTAAAATGCCAGGTGAGTATAAATACCCCACATGTGACCCCATTTTGGAAAGAAGACACCCCAAGGTATTCCGTGAGGGGCATGGTGAGTCCACAGAATTTTTATTTTTTGGCACAAGTCAGCGGAAATTGTTTTTTTTTTGTTTTTTTTATTTTGTTTTTTACAAAGTCTCATATTCCACTAACTTGTGACAAAAATAAAATTTTACATGAACTCACCATACCCCTCACAGAATACCTTGGGGTGTCTTCTTTCCAAAATGGGGTCACATGTGGGGTATTTATACTGTCCTGGCATTTTAGGGGCCCCTAAAGGGTGAGAAGAAGTCTGGAATCCAAATGCGTAAAAATGCCCTGTGAAATTCTAAAGGTACTCTTTAGTTTTAGGCCCTTACAGGCTGCAAAAGTGTCACTCATGGATCGCCGTACTCAGGAGAAGTAGCAATGTGTTTGGGGTGTATTTTATATATACCCATACTTTGTGTGAAAAATATCTCTGTAAACGACAACTTTTAAAATTTTTTATACAAAGCTGACAATTTACAGAGATATTTCTCTCACCCAACATGGGTATATGTAAAAATACACCCCAAAACACATTGCCCTACTTCTCCTGAGTACGGCGATACCACATAAGTGCCGCTTTTGCAGCCTGGGCGCAAAGGGGCCCAAATTCCAACGAGTACCTTTAGGTTTTACATGGCGGCTCACAATTTAGCCCCGCCCAAAATGCCAGAACAGTAAACACACCCCACAAATGACTCCATTTCGGAAAGTAGACACCCCAAGGTATTCACTGAGGGGCATAGTGAGTCCGTCTGAGATTTTTTTTTTTGCCAGAAGTTATCAGAAATTGAAACTTTTTTTTTTTTTTTTTTCTCAGAAAGTGTCATTTTCCGCTAACTTGTGAAAAAATGAAATGATACATGAACTCACCAAGCCCCTCCGCGAATACTTTGGGGTGTCTTCTGTCTAAAATGGTGTGATTTGGGGGTATTTATACTATCCTGGCATTCTAGCACCTGAAGAAACATGACAGGTGCTCAGAAAGTCAGAGCTGCTTCAAAATGCCGAAATTCACTTTTTGCACCATAGTTTGTAAACGCTATAACTTTTACCCAAACCAATAAATATACACTTATTGGATTTTTTTTATCAAAGACATGTAGAACAATAAATTTAGAGAAAATTTATATAGAAATGTAGTTTTTTTGAAAAATTTTACAACAGAAAGTGAAAAATGTCATTTTTTTGCAAAAATTTCGGTAATTTTTGATTAATAGCAAAAAAAGTAAAAATGTCAGCAGCAATGAAATACCACCAAATGAAAGCTCTATTAGTGAGAAGAAAAGGAGGTAAAATTCATTTGGGTGGTAAGTTGTATGACGGAGCAATAAACGGTGAAAGTAGCGCAGTGCAGAATTGTAAAAAGTGGCCTGGTCATTAAGGGTGTTTAAGCTAGGGGGGCTGAAGTGGTTAAGTGCGCCTAAAAGATTAGGTATACTGGAAATGTGTCACCAAAGATTTTACCTGCCATTTAACACCAGATGGTAACACAATCCCTTTTTTGTATTCTGTTTTCTTTTTCTGATTACAGATTTTTTTTTTAAATTTTTCCTGAACATTATTATGGGGGCGGCCATCTTGTCTGAACTGTTCTTAACTTAGCATTTACACAGCATTAAGAAAATTGCTTTACGGCAGCCCCATGGTCCATAGACACAATGGTCGGGAGGGGATCTCAGTGACTTCTATGGAAGAGTCTTCTAGGCACGCTCTGAGACCTGTGTAGGGGTCACTGTACGAGGAAAGGATAGATGAGCTCTGACAATCACCTGTTGGGAATCCTGTATTATCTATATACAGAGGTGATATCATTATATGCAGGATTAGGATGACAGATAAGCAGTAACTGCGGTAAAGTACAGACCAAGAAGTGCGCCTATTAGGCTTAGTGACCTGTGCGAAAACTGCAGGAATGTATGGTTTTTGTTTAAATATAGATAGTGCCATGGAAAGTTGAAAATAACCACAAATAAAAATCTTTAAAAACATGTTAATCATAAAAACGTGATTTCGAAGGATGAGACACATTTATCATACATGTGACATGAGTACGACTTCAAATATTCCCCTCATGATGTTTCCCCCCTGGTTGCTTGGTGTTTTGAACAATGAGTCGGCAGATTTGTGAGCAGCGCATGTGACCGAGCGCTGACTATGACTCAGCTCCACTGTCCACTACATCTGCCTGATGTAACACGCTAAAGTAAATACCACACGAGACAGACTAGCCAGCTGCAGGAGAACAAATAGACAAGTCCAAGGAGTCCCACTTTCCGAGAAAAGATTGATGTTTATTGAGTTAATCTTTAAATAAAAATACGTTTCGGCTACGTGGGGCTTTCTTCAAACCAAAGACAAGACAAAAACAAACAGGGTGCTTTCCGCCGGATCCGTCAGAATGCAAGTCGCCTGAAAGCATTTGAAGACTGATCAGGATCCTGATCAGTCTTTGAAATACTTTCAGGTTACCATGGCAGCCAGGACGTTACTGAAGTCCTGGCTGCCATGGTACTCCGCAGCAGTGTACTTACCTGCACTGCGGCTGCCGGGTGCTCCTTCATGACGTCACAGGTCCCTGCGGCGCATAGATCAATGCACCGCCCGGACCTGTGACGTCATAAAGGAGCTAAGTACACTGCTGCGGAGTACTTACCATGGCAGCCAGGACTTCAGTAGCATCCTGGCTGCCATGGTAACCGATCAGAGCCCCAGCTTACACTGGGGCCCCGATCAAAACTGCTGCTGCGCATAGCTAAACGTCGGATCCGGCGATGCGACAAAACGACGTTTAGCTTAATTCAGGTTTGGATTAATGCACTTCAATGGGCATTAATTCCGGATCCGGCGTTACGGCAAGTCCTGCGGATTTTTCTCCGGCCAGAAAATGTTTGGGTACTGAACGGATGACATCCTTATGCATCCTGAACAGATTTCTCTCCATTCAGAATGCATTAGGATAATCCTGATCAGTTTTTTTCTGGTATTGAGCCCCGACGACGGAACTCTATGACGGAAAACAAAAATGCTAGTGTGAAAGTACCCGTCAGCATTCCTATGTGACCAATGACTGGTGGCAGTGGTGACGTGTCAGGTCACGTCACGCATGGCCAACACATCCCCTTTGCAGCTAATCATTGTCTGTAGCGACCACAAGACCTACGTCAAGCCGGATATTGAGGAAGAGCGACCTGAGACGTGCAGTAGGAATTAGATAGGTATGATTTCCACCATGGGTGTGCAGCAGAGGTATGTAGGGGTGAACAACCTCTTTAAAGATGAATTAAATATACATCAACCTTTTATTGGAAACTCTGTTGCCCTGGTCAGTTTGGATTTGTGTCCTGCTAGGTGGAAAGCTGCACCAAGAAGCATGGCGTTGGGCAAGTGGTGATGGGATCCTTGTATCTGAGCAGCAGGAAACTACAAGTCATATAAATGTGTAAATCAAGGCCAAGGACAATGCATTTGCACAACTGACTGAATTTCTAATACAGAAATAAAAGGGCCGCCGTTCGCTATGAAGAACAATATTCTGGCATACACATCGAGCCTATTGTAGGCTACGGATACAGAGTATATGCCAGACGTACCCTATATACTGATTATGACCTTAGGATGTTGTCACACGTGGATTAAATAAAACAGTAGTAGTATCTGTCCTCAATACTTTTTTTCTGCTTTTATGATCCACTCCTGATTTTGACTTCAAACACCGCATTAAAAACGTGAACCCGGGGGGAGCATTCACACTCTGCAGATTTAGTTCCAGGAATTTTCTGCACACATGGATCTCTGCAGGCCTCATTCAGGTGAGTGGAACTGATTTTCAATCGTGGAAATTTTCTGCAGCAAAATCTATCGGGTGCGAAGGCCCCCTGAGTGTACAGGCAATCATTATTGGCCACGTCGCACCCAGAAAACCGTAAGACCAACACTGAAGACCAACTAAACACTGCGGACCTAACTTTAGCTTGTAAGGCCTCCTCCATGCGGTTCTCTAGAAGCGACATGGCAATATGAATAGAATGTCCTTCATTATCCCTGTCAGTCAGGTGGGGTACCCTTTGGTCTTCGCTATACGCTAGCTATAAACAGAGGCTGCTCTCGTATTATTCGCTCTTTAACATATATTACAGATTGGATAAGGCACATTTTCCTATTTACTATCACCTCTTCACAATGCACAGACAGAAATCTAGACTGGCTTTTTCCAGCATCAATCCGAATGAAATGTGTAGAATGAACCACTGGTTAGTTTTGTGTCAGATTCCTGAGCCAAAAAATTGCGCAGCACTTAAGATGGTTTAGACTTAAGTCTAAATCCATCTTGTAGAGGAGCTGGGTAAGCACGTCCACAAACATAGGCTGGAAGCAGTTTACTTCCCGCGACCTTTGGTTCACTGATACAAGGGGACACACAAAAATGCCATGACTTCTTCTAATAGACTGGAAAAACAAACACACTGCACTTTCCCCTGGGGCAGTTCGGGAGAACATATCTTCCCCTATGGCTCGGAGCTAATGGGGAATTTTCTGATGGGGTAAAGTCTATGGATTCAATGAGTTACACATTTGGTTCATGAAGACAACCCCTTCAGAATGTAGCAGTGCCTGGAAAGCTGCTGATTTTGCCATGCAAGTTGTGATTAATACTTTAAAAATCTTTATTATATTGCTGATTATTATGCATAAAAAAACTCAAAATAAACATAATTTAATGCAAGTTGTGATTAGTTTAGGGGGTTCTCCAGGCCTATGTTCTAGACAGGCCAGCAGTATTAGGGCTCGTTCACACCACGAAAGTTTTTTGCTTTCCGTATACGGGCCGTTTGTTGTGTTCCGTATACGGAGCTATTCATTTCAATGGGTCCGCAAAAAAAAAAACGCATGTACTCCGAATGCATTCCGTTTCTGTATTTCTGTTCCGCAACATTTTGAGTCAGGTCCTATTGTCCGCAAATCACGGACAGTGGCTCTATTCAAGTCAATGGGTCCGTATAAAAAACGGAATGCATACGGAACACATGTCCGTATGTCATCCGTTTTTTTCTGATCCATGCTGTAGAAATGCTATGCCCAGCCCATTTTGCACGTGTTTGGTGTTTGCAATGATTACAAAGTTCATGTTTTTGCGGAAAAACGGAACGGAAACATAACGGATCCAACAAACGGAAAAACGGACCGTAAAACCATACGGTTGTGTGAACAAGCCCTTAGACTGGTGGGGGTCTGACTCCCAAGAGAAGGTACTGGAATTCCACAGCTCAGTCCACTGGTTACTGTAACATTGCTCCCTTTAATGAGAGCAGTGCTGCAGTAACCAGCTTCATCTACTACACGGCGGACAGAGCTGTGTCAGGGTTCATGCAAATCCGCAAATTACCGATCCGCGAAACATGGATACCAGCCGTGTGCATTCATTTTGCAGGACAGCTGGCCCCTAATAGAACAGTACTATCCTTATCCATAATGTGGACAATAATAGGACATGTTCTATTTTTTTGTGGAACGGCTGTGCGGTCATACATGGAATTCACATAGGAGTCGTTTCCATTTTTTTACGGCCCCATTGAAGTGAATGGTTCTGCATATGGGCTGAAAAAAAAAAAAAAAAAAAGGAACGGACATGGACAAAAGATATGTTCGCGTGCATGAGCCCTTAGTCCTGGCTACTGCAGATCAGCTGAATGGTAGGGGTGCCCGGACTGATCATCTGATACATTTTAATTAAAGGGATTTTTCAGTAACAACTACTATGGCAGTTGCTCACTGCCACAAAAACATTGGGGAGATTTATCAAAATTAGTGAGAAGAAAAACTGGCTAAAGTCTTAGGGCTCATGAACACGACCGTTTGCTGGCCGGGCCGGTGCTGTGGACCGCATGCACTACTTTTTTGCGGTGCGGAGGCACGGACAGAAAACCCACGGAAGCACTCCGTAGTGCTTCCAATCCGTGCCTTTTCCGCACGGCATCTCCCGGATTGCGGACCCATTCAAGTGAATGAGTCCATATCTGTGATGTGCACATGGCCAGTGCCCGTGTAGTGCGGACTCACTGTATGCGGGCCACAATACGGCCACGGCTGGGCAACGGCTGTGTGCATGAGCCCTTATTCACATGTCAGTGTTTGGTCAGTGATTTCTACCCGTGATTAATGAGCCAAAACCAGGTGCGGCTCTAAACACAGAAGAGCAGATCTTTCCCTTATATTTTATGTCTGTGGAGGCTCCAGTCCTGGTTTTGGTTCACAGTCATTGACCAAAACACTGATGTATGAATAAGGCTTTAGTTACCCATAGAATCAGCTTGCCCCTTTCATTTTCCAAAGGAGCTCTGAAAAATACAAGGTGGAATCTGATTAGTTGGTAAGGGCAACTAACCAATTTTCTGTTCATCAGTTTTGATAAATCTCCCCTTTTGGCTTTTACTCCACAATTATGGCTTTAAAAAGTCACAAAATAGGGCTTTTGAAAATTTTTGCACCCAGTTGTGCAAAAATGTGCGACTTTTTGAATTTTTACACCACTCACTCCAGTTTGGGTGGAAAAGCAGGCGTGGTTAACTATGTTCATTCCAGATTCAATCCAGATTGATCATTGAGACTTTTAAAAAAAAAAAAAGTTGCAATCTCACTCCAGTAGGAGAGCAGGAAAACTGGAGTAGCTTCTCTAGACAAAAGTGTTAGGTTTAAAAGGGTTATCCAAACCCTATAATGCCCCCTCTAATGCCCGGGGTCCTCACACAGGTTTAACTTACCTTGCACCCCAGCAGCCGTGTTGCTTCTAAAGCCGGCACAGCTGCCGCTACATCTTCATTGCGGGTGACGGTAGGAAGGCTCGACCCCGTCGTGGCCTGCTATTGGCTAAATGCCCCCCCGTTGCCGGATGTTTTGATCTGCCCGACAGGGTGATGCAGCGCCAGCACTTCTGGCATCAGAAGCGACGTGTGTGCCAGGGAGCAAGGTAAGTACAACCTGTGTGAGGGGCCCGGGCATTATAGGGGTGGATACTGTGGCGTAGCTAACGGCTCATGGGCCCTGGTGCAAGAGTTAAGCTTGGGCCCCCCTTCTCTCAGTGCTTTGTGTGTCTTCTTATGTGGCACTAGGGTCTTTGGGCCCCCTCAGGCTCCTGGGCCCGGTAGCGACTGCTACCTCTGCACCCCCTATAGCTACGCCCATGGGTGGATAACCCCTTCAAGGATAAGACAAATTTATCAAACAACATGTGACATTTGAAAAATGTGGAATAAACTACTCCAACACAGACTCAAACAAAACGCTGTGTGTGAAACCACCCTGAGGTTAAAGTCTATTGTCACATTTGTCACAGAAATTCTGCTGTTTCACTGATCTGATTAGGGCTTGCAAAAATCCATGTGCTTGGTGTAAAAACAAGACTATCCAGATAATGCTATGGGATACACAGGCCAAAAATCACAGGCCCAAATTTACTAACTTGTCTGTGCCTAGAATCTGTCTAAAAAGTGGAGCAAATTGGCTACAACCTTATCCGACTTAATAAAAAAGGGGCTAGGTTTATTGGAAGGGAATAAAAGAGGGTGTGGCTTACAATGCAAAGTTTTGCGCCAAAATTGAAAAAAAGTGTCTAGTCCTGCACCAAATTCAACATTCATCATCCAGCCTGAGCCACTGTGATAAGTCTGGTGCAGGCCTAGACAACCTGTCTGATGATCCTGTTACAGGGACTGATGATCAGGCAGATTATCAGGAAGAAAGAAGATATTCCTGATAATTGCCTGATCTTCAGTGGAGATGAAATCTGCATTACATGCAGCAATCTCCTCTGCTGTACAGGAACGACGATCTTTACAGTGACAGCTTGACCCCAAAGAAATTCATTGTTTCTGGGTAGCAGATCGTATAGAAACAACCTGCTGCACAGGAATGAGGATTTTGGGCGCGGGCAGAACACACGATCGGGGGATTGCTGGCACCTTTTATACTGGCAGATTATCTTGGATGAGAGTTTATACAAACACTCATCCCCAATAATCTGCCAGGTCATGAGTCTGAGGCCTATTGCACACGAACGTTTATTTTATCAGTTTACGGGCCGTTTTTTGCGTTCCGTATACGGAACTATTCATTTCAATGGGTCCGCAAGAAAAAGGAAGGCTTTTCAGTGGAGTCTTGTCATGATCAAAAACGCTATACAAATTTCACAACTCTTAGTGCCACAAAAACGGCATCCAACAAACCGATTTAAATAAAATATAGATACAATGCTTTTTGCTCCAACAAGATGGAAAGGACAGTGACTGTTGAATTTCGGGATACGAGTGTGAATCTTCTAAATAACATGCTACTGATCACTGTACCTGACTGTTTCACCTAGAACAAAATGCTCTGTTCCTGTTGGCACTTGTTTTTGCAACTACAGCAACCGAGGCTGAATTAACAGATTTTTGTAACGGCGCGTTTGTCATCGAGCTTTTAATCCAGCCCAGAAAGATTTGAGAGAAGAGAAACCAGGAGAGCGTTCTGAAAGTGACCGGCCGGTACATCTACTCTACAATGACAGGGCAAAGGGTGTTCCTAGAATAAGATTCCAGGAAATATGTATAAGATAGGTTGTGCCAAAATGGACATTTACCAACCGTCCACAGGATAGGTGATAAACATCTGAACTCCGGGTCCCCACTGCTAGAACCCCATCATCAAACACTAGCTCTGCTGCTCCATTTAATGTCTATGAGATGGACGGAAACCACTTCCAGCACGTCCACACTGTGTGAAACTGGATGATGTCCAGACTAAAGGGCCCTTCACATGGGCCAAGAATCTGCCAGATAAATCGCTTCATAGGAACGCTCGTTAGTCATTATCTGGCGGTGTAAAGGTGCTGCCGATTACCCGATGAACGAGTCGGGTAATTAGATTGTTTGTGCAGACACATAAATAATCACGTGGTGGCAAACAACGAATCAGTATGGGGGAAGAGGGATGGCATTAGCAATGTGGAGGAGATCACTGCATATAATGGCGGTGGTCTCCTTCACTGACGAGAAGGCTATTGCCGGGAGGGAAAGCTTCCCGGGTAGTACCTTTCCTGCCGGACCCCATTTACTATAATGGGAACCAGCGGGGATCCAGTCTGTTTCCGGCGTCAGTCGGACAAAAAAAAAAAAAAAACACATCCGTTAAAAAATGGACCATTTTGCCGTTTGTAATGGACGTTCTTTTTATTGCCGTCTGAATGTAGTCTAAAGGTAGATTTACACTGCCCGATTGTTGGCACATTACTGGGAACGAACGTTCCTGCGAATGCTCGGCCCTGACAATCTGCCCATCTAAATGTTCTGCCGATCAAAGAATGAATGAGCAAAATACACGTTCATCGGGTGATCCTGTAGTTCGTGCAGGCACATCAATCATCCTTTCTGAGCAGCGATCTGTGGCCCTGAAACAATGCAGTAGTATGAGGATGAGCAATCCCAATAGTGATCCCTCGTCCGGATACTGAACGCTTCCTTCCCGGCAATCGGCTTTCTGGTCGGCACGTGTAAACCCGCCTTAAGCCCTCCCAATATATTCAACGGCTGTTTTGCGAGTGCACACTGAGGGGCTGGGGAGGTGTATTGACATACAAATTAGCAATCTTAAGTCCTCGGCAGAAGTACTATTCATGTATTACCGTACTTAATAGAGCTTGCTGGAGGTGACAGATTTAAGGAGTGTCATATACTAATGCATTTGTATTACTATTATTTCCAACGCATGCCGCAAGGTCATTATCCGACGTATGAAAATTGTGATGCACACAAATGTGGCCCCACACCTTGCCCTTTCAGCTGGTGACGTGGCCTGCAGATGTCACCTACACCCACCACACTGTCATTAGCCAGCTGAAAGAGATTTTGGTAAGCTGAAACCTATAATGAGTAACAAGATACAAATCCTCAGCAGAAAAATGGATGTTCTACAAATTCCAAAACTTGCTCAACAGGTTTGTGATTCACATGTCACTTCACGGCCTCCCCAGGATAACATAAATAGGGACTAGACTGTGCTGCAGGGCAGTCATTCTCAACCTTTATTGCCGGAGGGCAGGGATCAGCAACCTTCGGCACTCCAGCTGCTGTAAAACTACAACTCCCAGCATGCACACTTACTTTGCGGTTCTTGTAACTTCCATAGAAGTGAAAGGAGGATTCTGGGAGTTTTAGTTTCAGAACAGCTGGAGTGCCGGAGGTTGATGCTGATCCCTGCTGTAGGGGGATCTCTGCAAAATCTTTCCACTCCAGCCTCAAAGAAGCCTGGTGTGGGGGCAGGTAACACATTCTAGAATTCCCGTCCACTGTTGAGGGCGTGGGACGTGTCTCACACCCAAATATCACCTAGTAAAACTGCAACTTTGAAAACGGAGGATTTTGTTGTGGAAACCCTAGCACCCTAGGGACTGCAACTCCAGGATCGCAAAAAAATCCAGCAATGTTGGATTTTTGCCATTTTGGGGTTGTGGTTGCGGCACACGTGCGAGTCTCATTGCGACCCCATTCATTGCCATGCCGACATTGCTACACTGCGATCCTACTGTGATACCAAGATCACCTTGTAGTCAAACCCTGAGGCCACCTGCGAACGGGTGCAGGTAAATGCACATAAGTTCCGCATTTATGTGCGTTTTTTCAGCAAATCTGCACCAAAATCGGCAATGTAACAGCGCTTTTTGCTGCAGATATGATGCAGTTTTTCCACAGATCTCACCTTTCTGCTGAAAAACTGCAAAAATAATTGACATGCTTCAGATTTTGAAATCCACACAGCAGGTCAATTTCCGCATCGAATAAATCTGCAAGTCTACATGAGATTTGTGCAATCTCATACACTTTGCTGGTAATGTAATAGGCTGTGGTTTTTCTGCACGGGAAAAAAACGCACGTATTCTGCAAAGTATGCCTAAGGCAAAGTGTCCGAAATTACATAAATGGTGCAGATATGGTGCACAAACGATAAATCCACAGGGAAATTTGTGCAGATCTTAAAGGGGTATTCCCATCTTAATGATCACTGTTAAAGGGCTTCTGTCACCCCTCTTAACCCATTTTTCACTAGCTGACATTAGCTATTTGCTAATGTCAGCTGAGTCTAAATATATATTTATTACCTTGTCCGAAGTTGTAAATTACGTTAAAAAGCCACTTTTATAATATGCAAATGATCTTCGCTACCAGCAAGTTGGGCGTTTACTTGCTGGTAGCCGCCGCATCTGGATTAGTTATGCACGCCCCCTTCCTCGTTTGATAGACAGGGCCAGCGCTTTCTCCTCCTCGCACTGGCCCTGTCTGAAGATGAAATCCGCGCCTGCGCCGTACCGCTCAGTAGTCGGCGCAGGCGCTCTGAGTGAAGGACGCGAGCTTTGCCGCTCCGTCCTCAGTGCGCCTGCGCCGATTACGTCACCGCTACACCCGCTTCCCTTCCGGGTGTAGCGGTGACGCATCGGCGCAGGCGCACTGAGGACGGAGCGGCAAAGCTCGCGTCCTTCACTCAGAGCGCCTGCGCCGACTACTGAGCGGTACGCAGGCGCGGGATTCATCTTCAGACAGGGCCAGTGCGAGGAGGAGAAAGCGCTGGCCCTGTCTATCAAACGAGGAAGGGGGCGTGCATAACTAATCTAGATGCGGCGGCTACCAGCAAGTATACGCCCAACTTGCTGGTAGCGAAGATGATTTGAATATTATAAAAGTGCCTTTTTAACAGAATTGCCAGCTTCAGATAAGGTAAAAAATATATATTTCAACTCAGCTGACATTAGCAAATAGCTAATGTCAGCTAGTGAAAAATGGGTTAAGGGGGGTGACAGAAGCCCTTTAAATCTGTTAATGATTTGACAGTGATCATTTTTGTAAATATATTTAATTACCCAATTCCCACCCTTTTTAAGAAATTCATCCCCACTTACCTGATTGTTGTCATTCGGTCTCCCCTGGTTACGGCCACCGCTCTTCACTCGAATCGCGGTGGCCGTGCTTGCGCAGAAGACTACTCCCTTTTCTCCCAGCCGGTCCGCGCGCTGTCCTGAACGCACACGCCGGCGCGCATGCGCCATGGTGACTTTTTTCTATGCAGTATAGTACAGAGCTGCGAACGCGCGCTGTACTATATCACCATCGTGCATGCGCGGTGGCGTGCGCGCTCAGTCCAGTACGCGGCCCAGCCGGGAGAAGACTTCAATCAAGATGAAGCCTGCCCCAAGCCAAAATCCAGGAAGTGAACGGCGCGCTGGCAGCAGGTAAGTATGAAAATGCGAAGTGGGACAACCCCTTTAAGTAGGTTCCCATGTGCAGGTGGCCTAGAGATGCAACAGATTTATCATCCAGTATCAGCCACTGTGATAAATTTGTCTTAGTTTAAGGGCTCATGTACACGAATGTGTGTGCCCAGTGCCCGTGCTTTGGACCGCAATGCACAGGCACCGTCCGTATGCACCACATTTGTGCATGCGGACCTATTGACTTGAATGGGTCCGCAATCCGCATGTTATTTTCTGCGATTTTTCTTTTATAAATGTAACCATGCACATCTGCATATTCATTTATTACATCATGCAGAATGTTTTTTATCTTTTTAGCTGTGATTTTTGTTTAGTCTGTAGTATACCCTTGAAGGAGTGGCACCTTCAGGTGTGAATGCGCTTCTATCTTGGGAGTAGCATTTTTGTGCACTTTTGCCCCGCCTATCCCACAGGCGGCCTTGATTTGGTGGTACATACAGCTGTGCAGGATCCTCCTCTCATTGGTTGCTTGATGCACAGAGGTAACTAGGAGCAGCACGCTATATGTGCATGGTCTGCGCTCCTGAATATAAATGCATAACGGCATAGGAAGGTTTAGAGTAGGACCTGCCTGACAGAGACCACCTTGGCGCGGGTAGGTGGGCACAGATGTGTTTTGATCAAAGTCTCAGATTTTATCATGTCAGAATGTGGGCTTAGTCCATATATAATGTTTGCATCTCTTGTGTTAGTGATTTTCTGTGATTTGTCACAATTTTTTTATGATGGAGGCTCCTTTAGGTGCCTCTGACACAGACGTAAATGCAGTTTAACGTGGTGTGGAGACATGGATAATAGGTCATTTGTGGTACAGAGCATATCTACACCACTAGAGACATTAAAAATATAGTGCAGACATTGCCCAAACTAAACAGAGCTCTATGCAACGTCAAAACTTATCCTTCACGTGACCGAAATTCAATAGGAAGAATCCTGCCTTGAACAATATGCTAGCTTCTCCGTTACTGGGAGAGCTAGGAATGAAAAAACTTTCCTTGAAATCTTCAGTTCCATGACAAACGCCCTTCCTCCAACAGCAAAGAATTCCTACAATCTAAATATCTCATTCAGCTCCATTACCTTGTAAAGACACAGAGGACGGCTTCTTCTGCCTAAGGTACAGCAGCTGGAGCAGCGAGTTCTCCGACAAATAAAATGTAAACTTTGCCTGGAAAAAGTGACTTGGTGATCTGATCCAAGATTGCGCTCACTATTTATGTTAAGCCCAAGAAAAAAAAAAAAAAAACTTCAGGAGGGGTTATTTACTGCAGTTTAAAACTGTAACCATGGTAACAATAACAGGACCACAAAATCTCTGTCTTGTTAAACATAACAGGGGTGTACAATCTTGCTTGCTGTGTGTAATGGAATGTGTTGCGGCAGCTCCTCGTGCTGTAAAGTTGGGTACACATGACGGAGAAGTAGTGATACCGGGGCTGCTACGGTAGGGAAATTAAACGCATTAAGGGTACTTTCACACTTGCCGTGTGCTGCCGCTCCGTCCCCATTGACTGCAGTGCACGCCCGGAGATCGCCGGACTAAAAGTACTGAAGGTCCGGCGATCACTGCCGTGCTGCGCAGTAGCTCCACCCCCCCGCCCTATTATAGTCAATGGGGACGGAGCGGCAGCATGGAAGCACACGGGTAATTGCGACATGACAGATCCGGCAGGCTGTTCACCCGCCGGAACAGCTTGCCGGATAGCCATGCCCCAAGTGTGAAAGTACCCTTATTTGATTAATCATCATTTCAGCGAAGAACATGTCCGATTCTAGTATGTTTTGCAGACAAGAAAAGGCATTTTTAACATAGGGTGTGACTTGAAAAGGTGGGAGGCACAGTGTTTTTCCAGATCCACAACAAACGGACAGGGTCGTGTGCACAAGGCCTTATAGCGATCGGATTCAATGCAACACTATACAAAGTACACTCACATACACACAGGCTCAGTGGCGCTAACAAAAAGTGTAAACTATGCACATCCATTTCTGAAAAGTGACAGTCGCTGATCTATTACCAGGAAACGGCTGAATTAGAAAAGGCGAAAGGCAGGAGTCCCAGAAGATGCGGTTTGGCGTTCTATCAGGATGTGACATCCCATCTGTAGAAACCAAACTGTTTTGAACGCAACAATGGTGAATTCACAAATGGCGGTTTCTAGGACAGTTCCATTCGCCTAAAGGGAGTTTGTAGAAATCCAGGAAATCTCAGTTGTTCGCATCCGGCAGGCAAAGCTGTTTTGCCAGATCCAGATCCGTTAGACTTATTCATTGCGATACCGGATCCGTCTTTCCGGTATCGTCCGGAATAATGGATCCGGTATTTAATTTTCCCAAACCTAGAAAGAACTGCGCATGCGCAGACCGGAAAACCGTGTCCGGCGATGCGACAATTTCCGGAACACTTGGTACCGGATCCGGCATTAATACAATGAAATGAAAATTAAAATGAAATTTAATTTTATGAAAATTAATGTCGGATCCGGAAAGTGCGGTAGTGTTCCGGGATTTTGGATGGAAAGAATTTTGTCCGGTCAAATACCGTACAAAGGACAGAACGGAAGACATCCTAATGCATACTGAACGAATTGCTTTCCATTCAGAATGCAATAGGACAAAACAGAGGTGTTTTTTTCCGGTATTGAGACACTTTACCGAATTTGAATACCGGAAAAGAATAACGCTAGTGTGAAAGTACCCACTGACATTACAACACATACATGAGATACTCATGTTCTAGCCACACGGTAGGGATACCTCTCCCAGCATCCCCATCTATCATCAGAACGTGTTGAGCTCTATCATGTCCTGAGTCCTGTTTCGTTACTTACCAAGGCACAGTGCTTGAACAGGACTGAGCTGGTGTGAATTACAGTTCCAGGCATAGTCACAATCAAATGTATAGCTCTGTGCCTGGGTAAACATTGAAGGAGGTGCCCTTCATTTAGCCATCTGGCTGAGGAGTCGGGAGCTGGCGCCCACCAACCAGATAGTGATGGCTTATCCTAAAAGATATGGACGCCTTTACACTGATTTTTAATTTATTTTTTTATATTGTTCATTTGTTTCCTTAATGCAAAATTAGGCAACTTTCTAAATGGTCTGAAATAAAAATGTCCTACCATGTGGCTTTTGCAGAGTGTGTTTAACTCCTTCACCTAGCTGATGGTGCTGCTGAACCTGACAACTAAGCACCAATCCTGTTTCTGATGGCTCTCTGCTCTCCCCTGAGTTCTAGAGAGAGCAGAGGTATGTTCTGCCTGGCACATATGTGTGGAGAGGGGGTGGGGGGCAGCTTACACAGTCAGTAGACAAGGAGGAAGGCATACACAAGGCATTTTGTAGGGGGAAACCAACAGCATCCTGGAAATAGATTCGGCATGTAAATGGCCGCTTGAGAAGTCTGTGCAAGCTGTATATCGGGGTGTCTGAAAATGAAGACTGCAGCCTGAAACTTAGTACAACTTTCTTCTCATGTATCTGGCACTGCACTCTTACACATTGTAGCTTACGTGATAAACAAGTCATTATCCCTCCCTATTTATATTAAACATGTTTTTATGACACAGAATAAACCAGCTCCTTCACAAAGCGTAGAGTGTTCTCCTGATATCACGAGCTGTCACAGGCAATACAGCACAGCTTCCAGATGTCAATTAGTTTCCCCCTCTGCGCTGCTGTTAGATATGTCTAATTTATGACGGGGCGTGGGCCTCATCATAAATTAGGCGACTTGGGGCAGTCCGTGCGCCTGGAGTAAAAACTTTGCCAGCCTCTGGCTAGTGTCGTTTTTAGCCAACATTTGCAGCTGTTTCCCCGCCCTGCTCCTGTTATGCCCAACACGCCGCAAAATCGGCCACGCACCAAAATTGTGCATTATCGGGCAGTAGGCCTCTACACAACACAGACAAGAATAACTCACTGCCTACAGTCAACAGCTTCCAAAAACGACATTGGGATTTATGGATTTACTCCTGGAAAAGTTTCTGCTTTTGACTGTGGCTGCAGTCTACTCTCATGCGCCTAAAGCAGGCATGTCCAAACTGTGGCCCTCCAGCTGTTGCAAAACTACAACTCCCAGGATGCCCTAATAGCTGTAGGCTATCTAAGCATGCTGGGAGTTGTAGTTTTGCAACAGCTGGAGGGCCGCAGTTTGGACATGCCTGGCCTAAAGGGAGCCGTCTGCACCCAAATCCCTTTGTAACTAAGCAGAATGCTCTGTAGGACTGGCTCCATGAATTAGAAATACACCTTTTGCTGCCAAAATCTGTTTGTTTTTACAAATTAGGATTTAAGTACATCAATAGTCAAGAAGTCCTTGGCGCTACTGCCAGTGCCTTCTCAAATAGCTGATCAGCAGGGGTTCAGTATGTCGGACCCCCACCGATCAGATACTGTAAATATCTTGGAAAAACCCTTTAACCCGATTGGGCTTAATTTCGTTTTTGCATTTCTGACGTTTCCAGCCATAACTTTTTTATTTTCCCATTAACATATCCATATGAGGGCTTGTTTTTTGCAGGACAAGATGCATTTTTTAATTGCACCATTTAATTTACCATGTCTCGGATTCGAAAACAGAAAAAAAAAATTTGTGGAATAAAATTGAATAATAATTAAAAAAAAACTATTCTGCCAAGGTTTTTGGGGTTTTGACATCACAGCGTTGACTGTGCACTAAAATCGGCATGACATCCTTATTCTGCAGCTCAATACGATTATAGCAATACCAAACTAATATCTATAGGGTGTATTTTGCTATATTAGTTTTAAAAAAAACGGACTGTATTGTTTATTGGTAACATTTTTGTTACTACTTTTTGATTACTGTTATTACACTTTTTGGAGGGAACAGGGTAACAAAAAAATATATATATTTTTGAAAACATTTTTTTTTTCGTAATAACTATTAGCCCCCCTAGGGGACTAGAACCTGAGATTTTTTGATCCATTGTCCCATTCACCCTAAGGCCCCTTTCACACGGGAAAGTTTTCTGCGCAGGTGCAATGCGTGAGGAGGACGTATTGCACCCGCACTGAATCCGGACCAATTTATTTCTATGGGGCTGTGCACATGAGCGATGATTTTCACGCATCACTAATGCGTTGCGTGAAAATCGCAGCATGCTCTATATTGTGCGTTTTTCACGCAATGCAGGCCGCATGGAAGTAAATGGGGCTGCGTGAAAATCGCAAGCATCCGCAATCAAGTGCGGATGCAGTGCGATTTTCATTTTCCCGCAAGGTTGCTAAGAGGCGGGACCCAATCTTTATTATTTTCCCTCGGGTTTGGGTTGAGTATTCTGTAGATTTTATTATTTTCCCTTATAACATGGTTATAAGGAAAAATAATAGCATTCTCAATACAGAATGCTTAGTAAAATGTGGATTAAGGGGTTAAAAATAAAAAACTCACCTTATCCACTTGATCGCGTAGTTGCGATCTCTTCTGTCTTCTTCAATCATTAACTGCCGGCTAAAGGACCTGTGGTGACGTCACAACACATGGTCCATCACCATGGTGATGGACCACGTGATTGGACCATGTGATGAGCACAGTGACGTCACCACAGGTCCTTTAGCCGGCAGCTAATGATTGAAGAAGACAGAAGAGATTGGCAACTACGCGATCAAGTGGATAAGGTGAGTTAAATTTTTTTATTTTTAACCCCTCAATCTACATTTTACTAAGCATTCTGTATAGAGAATGCTATTATTTTCCCTTATAACCATGTTATAAGGGAAAATAATAAAATCTACAGAATACTCAACCCAAACCCGAACTTCAGTGAAGAAGTCCGGGTTCGGGTCTGGGTACCAAACATGCCGATTTTTCCCATGCGCGTGCAAAACGCTTTGCACTCGCGCGGAAAAATCGCGCATTTTCCCGCAACGCACCCGCATCCTATCTGGCCACATTCCGCAACGCCCGTGTGAAAAGGGCTTAATAGAGATCTATTAGGGTGAATGGAATTTTGACACGCTCCCCGCTGAACTGTGCCTCCTGCACAGGTTAGCAGGGAGGTTACTATGACAGCCCTGGGAAGCTTCAGCAGGCACCAGACTGTCATAGTAACTGATCGGAGCCCCACAATTTCATTGCAGGGGCTCCGATCAGAAGGCTGAGGAAGCCGCATGCCTCCGCTTAACCTCACAGATGCCACGATTGTTGTTGAACGCAGCATCTGAGGGTTAAATGATGGCGTTAAGGGTGATCATCGTTCCTAGTCATTGCGGCTAGGTGTCTGCTGTATTATTCAGCTGGCACCCGCTGCATATGGAGCGGGCTCACCTCAGCAGTCTGCTCCATACAATTGCAGGTGCATTATGTGTTAAGGGGTTAAGATGGCCATACACATTAGCTCAATATCCTGATGTTGGGGTAATAAAGATTCTGCAATATTGGGTTTTAACATGCTTGAATCTTGTTCTCAAGGGTGATAAGGCTTGACCAGGAGTCTGGCAGCGGCTTACTCCACTTTCCCTATTGGTCAGATCAACGCTTGGACCAGCCAAGTAGTTATTTATATGGAGGGAGGTCAAGAGAAACAGCTGTCGGCCAAACAAATATGTAGCTGAAAGCTATCTGAAGTGCACGGCAACTTTAAAGGCCATCAAAATAAGGCTCTGTTTACACCTGCGTCATGACTTATGTCATGACTTATGATGCGGTCCATGTGGTTCCATCAAGATGTCTCATTTCTGACTGGATAAAAAAGGGCTGCATGTAGCAGTAATTTCCACTCCAATGCAGAGGTGTGAACAGAGCCTTGCACTTTGTGTCATTCAGTGTAAGAAACTGGACTGCAATGATGACACGAAAGCTTCTGCCAAGCACAAATGGGCACACAAATAGCTGGAAGGACTGCACGTGTGTGCGACTCAATATACCCGTGACATAAGGCAGTAGAAACAGCTGGCACACCACTGGCATAGTGACAGTGGAAGTTCTCAGTGGCAGCAACAAAATCAACCCACTTTATTTCAATAAGAAGGTGCGTCACTCACCCATAAACTATTGGGGTACAACCACACGGTCAGGTTTCTGCATGCAGTTTTGGAAGCCAAGACCAGGAATGAATTAGAAAAAAAGAGTAAGGCCTTTTGCACATGGCCATTGTGGGTCCGTTCCCAATGCACGGGCAAGGTCCGTGCAGCAGCCGGGACGGATGGAGACTAGAGTTGAGCGAACTTCTGTTTTAAGTTCGGCTTCCAAAGTTCGGGTTCTGGTTATCCAAGCATCCCGTTATGGATTCCGCTACCACGGACCATAACGGCATTTGGAATCTGGGGTGAAGGACCTGGGGTGACGTCACCGTCATGTGATCAGTGCAGGGGGCGGGCAGAGTACTGGATTGGATAAGAGGTGATCCAGTACTGAGCCACACCCCCTGCACTGATCACATGACTGTGACGTCACCCCAGGTCCTTCGTGTTGTCCACGGTTCGGGTTCATTGAAGAATCCCCTTATGGATTCCAAATGCCGTTAGCGGAATCCATAACGGGATGCTTGGATAACCTGAACCCGAACTTTGGAAGCCGAACTTAAAACAGAAGTTCGCTCAACTCTAATCGAGACCCAGCCAACTTGAATGGGTCCGTGATCTGTCCACACCACAAAAAATAGAATTGGTCCGCATCCGTGATGCAGAGTGCACACAGGCCTGTTCTGTGTATTGTGGACCCGCCGTAGGCAGGCCGCAATACGGGTACAGGCATACAACGGCCTTTATACTTTCTCTTCCTTTTATGATCCACTCTTGATTTTTTCCTTCCAAAACTGCATCAGGAGACCTGACCGTGTGGCCGCGCCTTTAGAACGTTTCTTCAAATCGAGGTGGATACATCTCCAGTGGAACCAGCGATGGCATGGAAGAAGCAGGACTCCACACACGAAATGTCCGTCTCCCGCTTCACAGTATCTACCGTATTATGTCTATCACGACTAGCATGATGACAGCTTGTCCGTTAACGCCACATACGTCTGATTCTTTCTATAGGCTACTGGAATGACATATGTCTGTGGGGCAATAGGGCCCAGCAGCTACGTCCTGTTAGGCCATGTTCACATGTTCAGGATTCAGCTGTGGGTTCTGCGCCCAATTCCTGACAGAATCCACTGGTACTGATGGGTGTATTTTATACCCTATGGCCCAGATCTCACTCTTTGCATTGCACTGACACCCTGATTAATGTCGGCGCAAAAAATTTCCTCACCCTGTACATGAGATTTTGAAAACCTTATCTTATTCTGTATTAGGGCTCATTCACACGACCGTGGTTTGGTTCCGCAGAGTAATACAGTACCAGCAAAGTGTACGAGATCTGACAAATCTCACGTACATGTGTTTTCTGTGCGGAAAACGAAACTTCTGTGTAGAATGTACATGTCCACTACGCACTTTGTGCAGAAATTGACCTGCTGTGTGGATTTTCATATCTGCAGCATGTCCACAGTTTGTGCGATTCCCCATAGAAATCAATGGGGTTATCCACATATACATAAAATCTACACCAAAAACTGCACACAAAAACCACACCAAAACAATAAATAGTGCAACTTTGTGTGCCGTTATTTACGTGGTTTTGTTGCGTTTTTCTGCATACAAATCTTTACCGCGTGCCTGCACCCCAAGGCTACCTGCACACTTTGCGGACTGCGCATGCTTTTTAAGCGCTGATTTTCGTGTGCAGCGCAATACAGCACCAGCAAAGTGAAGGAGATCGGACAAATCTCATGTACACTCCAAGTATATTTCCTACGCGGAAATTGACCTGATGTGCGGACTTTGAAATACACAGCATGTCAATTGTTTGTGTGGATTTTACTCTTTGTAATGCGAAAGGTGAAATCGGGGCAAAACCGCATCAAATCCAAAAGAAACGCATGCAAATTTTGGTGCAGAAAAGCAGAGAAATAAGCACAGAAATTCTGCTTTGCAACCTACACCCGTATGCTGGCACCCTAAGGCCTATTTCACACGAGCGTGACGAATTAGGTCCGGATGCGTTCAGGGTGCTTTCAGTGAAACTCGCGCCATTTTGCAAGCAAGTTCAGTCAGTTTTGTCTGCGATTGCGTTCAGTTTTTTCCGCGCGGGTGCAATGTGTTTTGATGCGTTTTTCATGCGTGTGATAAAAAACTGAAGGTTTACAAACAACATCTCCTAGCAACCATCAGTGGAAAACGCATCGCACCCGCACTTGCTTCCGGATGCAATGCGTTTTTCACTGAAGCCCTATTTACTTCTATGGGGCCAGAGCTGCGTGAAAAACGCAGAATATAGAACATGCTGTGATTTTCACGCAACGCAGAACTGATGCGTGAAAAAAAAACACTCGACACTAGAGGGGGAGATTTATCAAACTAGTGTAAAAATAAGCAGGCCTAGTTGCCCATAGCAACCAATCAAATTCCACCTTTCATGGAGCTGTGAAAAATAAAAGGTGGAATCTGATTGGTTGCTATGGGCAACTAAGCCAGTTCTACTTTACAGCAGTTTGCTTCACCCAATCTTCTTGGGGTGAGGCACGCTTGACTTCTAGCATCAAGACCGCTGCCCCCTTGACTTCAAATGGTCGATTCGTATACAGCACGAGGGGGGTAATAAAGTGATTTCACAGCAACGTTCGGCCCCTTACACATGAGCGTTACGGATTCTCTCAGGGTCCGGTTCAGGAAAATACTGATGGTTTGCACGCAAGTGTGGTCAGTTTTGTCTGCGACTGCGCTCAGTGTTTCGTTTTTTTTCACACAGATGCTATCAGTTTTGTAACGTAACGCTTACAAACTACATCTCCTAGCAACCATCAGTGAAAACCGCATTACATCCTGATTGCATCTAGGTTACATCCAGAAGCAACGCGTTTTTTCACTGAAGTCCCATTCATTTCTATAGCGTCAGGGCTTTGTGAAAAAGGCAGAATACAGAACGTGCTGTGATTTTGGGCCCATGCACACGACCGCTGGTGTTTTGCGGTCCGCAAAACGCGGATCCGCAAAACACGGAAGCTGCGGCCCATTATAGAAATGCTTATTCTTGTCCGCAAAACGGACAAGAATAGGACATGCTCTATTTTTTTTGCGGGGGCACAGAACGGAGCAACGGATGCGGACAGCACACGGAGTGCTGTCCGCATCTTTTACGGCCCCATTAAAGTCAATGGGTCCACGCCCGAGCTGCAAAATATGCGGCTCGGACGCGGACCACAACAACTGCCGTGTGCATGAGGCCTTTCACGTAACGCTGATGATGAGTGAAAAACAATGCTCATGTGCACAGACCCATAGATATGAGCGGTGACAGGTTCCCTTTAATGGCTGGCCACAGTGCTGAAGGCCCACAGGCCCACCACAGACAGGGAGGGGGTCGGAGCAGATAACTATACACAGTACTAGGCATAGACATGGCAACTATTCCATTTGTAATTAGTGGCGAATTACTTTGTCACGAAGTGGGAACGGCCATTGCTCTGCCCCCTATCATTGAACCACTCAGATGTCTTGTTCATCGCAGATGTCACGTTCAACCTTTTGGGGGTTGATCAACAAAAAAAAAGTATTAAAAATGATACTTACCTCATCAATTTGAGGGCGAAGAGGCCGCCACGGCCATCTTGCTTGAGAATCCAGGGCAAAATCTCATGCGGCGCGTGATGACGTCATCACGTCGGCCAGAGTGGTGATGTCGTACGTCACCACGCACGAGATCTTCAAGCAAGATGGCCTAGGTGGCCTCTTTGCGCTCAAATGTTTGAGGCAAGTATTTAGTTTTACCGCCACTTCAGGGAAAATCGATTCGTGACCACGAAGCACAAGGAAATTCAGCTTCGCAGCGAATCGAATTTTTCCCGAAATTCTGATCGATGTCCACTTTGTGAACACTATTGGCAACCTATAATACACATATGCCAAAGCCACCATTGTCCTCACCTGCGTTGTAGAAGCGGTCAAGCCCCATGGTCTCCCCGAAGTCTAGCTTGCCGAACTGCAGGGTCTCTAGGGTTGCCCCCTGACTCTCGCACGCCTCCTCCAGGCTGTGTAGGGCAGCGCTCTCACAGGCCTGCAGCCCCGAGGTGCCCTCATTGATCACATAGACCACAGTGATACTGCGGCTGCCGCCAGCAGAGCTCCCGGCTGGGGTGAAGCCCTTACCACATCGGCCCGCAGCGCCTCCCCCGCCTGCCCCATGGATGTAGTCTTCGTGCCAGAAGCTGCCAGCTGCCGGGAGCCTGCTGCCAGTGCAGGGTGCTGCCCCGTGCTGTCTGACGCCAGGCTTCTCCTCAGACGTGCAGCACCCTGGCTGAGGGGACACGGGCACCGAGAATGTAATGCCTTCACTGCAGTCACTCATGTCTCCTCCGCACAGAAAGTAGCAGGAGGAAGGGGAAACGCAAGTTCCCCTACTTGTTACCGCGGAAGCCTCCTTCCAGCCTGGCGGGAGGGTAGTCCTAACGGTGCGGTCCGGTCAGCATGCCCCGGTGACTAGTCCCTGTAGACGGCCGGAGCCGCGCGCCTCCACACAGGCAGCCTGTTGCTAGCTCGGGGATTAGTATGTTGGTGTCTGGGATGCGTGCACTTCTGACTGCCCACTGGGCGGGATACTACAAGTCACTGCAGACGAGCTGCTGGAAGTTGTGTTACACAAGACAGAGGAAGGAACTTGTCACCAGGCCGCCCCCCTGCACTCCTCCATGGCCCCTCAATCACGTGCTGCGTTCCCTTTTTTTTTTTAGAGGTGTTGACTTTAAAAGAGGACCTTTCACCGGTCCAAAGTTTGTTATTGAAATGTATATACATGCAGAGCGGCACCCAGGGATGACCCTGCACTTACTTGTATCCCTGGGTACCGCTCCGTTCGTCCGCTTTAGCCCCCGGTACTGGAGCTCGTGCTGCTGATAATTTTGCCTTGGGCGGAGACATCCTCTTTTGCCCTGGGCGTTTCCTTCTCCCAGGCTGGAGCGCTGGCCAATCGCAGAGCTCAGCTCATATCTTGGGAGGTTGCAGGATATGAGCTGAGCGCTGCGATTGGCCAGCGCTCCAGCCTGGGAGAAGGAGACGCCCAGGGCAAAAGAGGATGTCTCCGCCCAAGGCAAAATTATCAGCAGCACGAGCGCCGGTACCGGGGGCTAAAGCGGACGAACGGAGCGGTACCCAGGGATACAAGTAAGTGCAGGGACATCCCTGGGTGCCACTCTCCATGTACATACCTTTCACTAACAAACTTTGGACCGGTAAAAGGTCCTCGGTGCTCAGATCTGGAGACCTGAAGCCCCCCAACAACCCCAGTGCTCAGGCACAAGATCTGTGCATTCGTGTTTTTCAAAATTCAGTAAAACCGCATGTCTTTGGCCGTGAAGCGGCCACTAAATGGATCCAGTTTCAACTGGACAACCCCTTTAACAGGGGCGTAGCTACCAAGGAAGGAGAGGAAGCGGCTTCTACGGGGCCCAGGAGGAGGACAAATGCATTTATTTTCAGGCCCAATGAGCACTGATATACTGATATTACTCACCGCTCACTGGTCTTCTTCTCTTCGACTCCGTGGACAGCTTCAGGACTTGCAGTAGCGTGCGTAGGAGCGCACCATGACCTGACGCTGTGCGACGTAGACACAGTGCTGCACTAAGAGCAGAGGCTCCCCAGGAGGAGAAGAGAGGTCAGTATATATTTTTATCAAGTCTGAGGTCTGCATTAGGGGTACCAAGGGGGGGGGGGGGGAATTTAAAATTGTCTGTAGGGCCCGGTAATTTCTAGTTATGCCACTGTCCTTTACAGATGTCTTATTTTCACTTTTAAATCCAGCCACCATAAAATAATAAAGGCCCCAGTACCTGAGAAATCCCTGCTCTTTCCAGCGCTGCCACTTTTTTAGTGTCATCACTGCAGCACATTTAACCAAGACCATCATGGTGCACCAAGTCAGCAACGTTGGGAATTCAACATGCCCCATCCTTTGCTTTCACAGGAGATTAGCTGCCGCCAGAGGAGTCTGACAGAACTGTACTACCCTCTCCCTATTGAAGGGACGTGCACGCTCAGCCAAACCAAGAGTGCATGTGTATGGGAGGGTTCAAATGTCAGCTATTTAAAGTGTATGGCTACCTTTCACCATTTTAAGATATGAAAAGTTTGTGTCTCATGTGACTTAAAGAGTTAATGGGATTTGCGACATTTTTATACTGATGACTTACTGTCTGGATAGGTCATCAGTATCTGATTGTCGGGGGACTGACACCCGGGACCCCTACCGATCAGTTGTTTGAGAAGGACCGGCGCTTTTGTAAGCACCACGGCCTTCTGTCTGCTTTTCCTAGGGCAGTGACGTCACGTCTATCGTTCATGTGGCCTAGGCGCGTTTCAGCCCTATAGAAGTAAATGGGGCTGCGCTGTGATAACAAGTACAGCCGCAATACAATGTACGGCACTGTGCTTGGTAAGCACGCAGAAGGCTGCAGCGCTCAAAGGAGCGCCACTGCCTTCTCAAACAGCGGATCAGTGAGGGTCCCAGGTGTTGAACCCCACCGATCAGATACTCATGACCTATCGTGAGGATAGGTCAATAGTATTAACATGTCAGAAAACCCTTTTAAGTTATTTCACAGTTTTCTGTTTTCAAAAATAGCTATTTACTTGTAGCAGGATGGATGTAGAATGTGATTTGCACATTATGAAGAATTAATATGATTTACTATGTTTTCACATTATCTTTATGCGCTATTGCAGGGGTCAGCAACCTTCGGCACTCCAGCTGTTGCAAAACTACAGTTCCCACCATGCCCTTATGGGTTCTTTCAAGGAATAGGACAGGTGGACACACATCGTTTTGCAGCAACAATCCCAACTTTACTGAGAACATTGCTGATCACAGACGCTCTCCATCCCACTGACTGAGCTTGAGCTATTTTGCGGCGAAGAATGGGCAACAATGTCAGCCTCTAGATGTGCAAAGCTGGCAGAGACATACCCCAAAAGACTTGCAGCTGTAAAAGGTGGTCCTACAAAGTATTGACTCGCCTTTTCCAGATTTTTACTTATAAAAAATCTTGAAAACCATGTATCATTTTCTTTTAACTTCACACATACTTTATACAATTCACAGCTCTTACAGTCTCTTAAAGGGACGTGAATCTTGGTGGTTCTTGCTGAGAAGCACAGTCCTTACTGTAATCCCATGGTAAAGGAGTTATGTCAGGCCTTCAGACCACCAGGTCTCCTGGTCTCTGGTGGTCCCTGGTAGCTGGTCACTCTTTACAGTCCTGGGTCCTGACAGGAAATTACCTTAATCCACTCACCCCCAAATATACTCAAGAGTCTCCAGGGGCTGAAGCGCAGTCCAGGGCAACGGCTCGTCTTCGGTCCGGTGGCACTAACCCTTTTCCCCCTGCTCTCACTTGGTACTTTAGTCACTTGAACCGGGTATATGGTCTAGTCGTTCTTGCCGGTGACTGTCTCTCTCTGGTTGCTGCAGCCTTCCACTTCAGATGAATTCTCCGCAGCACTGTAGACCATCTCGCTCACCTATGGCCACCTTCCGGTCACTTCAGCCATTGTAACTACTGCTACTTCTCCCTAGCCAGGGACTTGCTTTAGGCCTGGGCTGTGGTCCTGTATTTGGTGCACCCCCGGTCGGGAATGCACAGCTGATGCATCTTTCATTCAGAAGGCACTCTCCTTCACTATCACTAAAGCAGGCAGGCAAGTATCTGATCAGTTGGGACCGACTGTGGGGTATCTGAGTTCACAGAGTGTGACCAATGTCACTAATGGTCACACATTTGTGCTGTCTCTTTAATCATCTCTGTTGGACTGCCAGAGATAGGCAAGCACTGAGCTCTCATTGGCAGTCCTATGGAAATGAATATAGTGGTAGGGTGCCTATCAGTAAAGCAGGCATTCTTCACCTGCTACAGCAGAAAGCAGTAGCAGATCTTTAACTGGCCTTTCTAGTGCTCGACCCAAACAGGGGCGTGAGTGCCCAAAGTCCACCAAGACTGCAATCCCCCCTCCCATGAGCAGGGACATCAAACAGGCGCTGGCATAGTTCCCGGCACTGCTTTCTCCATTTTCTGTGCAAAAGCACCATCTAGTGACCGGATCTTACTACTACAGTCCATAAGCAATATATTGGGCAGAGCACTCCCACTCCTGGTGATGAATGGTGCTGGAATGGCCATGTCACTTTGATTCCTGACGTGGGAAATTCTTTTAGGCTGTTTTTACACAGTCAGTATTTTATCAGTAATTTCCATAAGTGATTGTGAGCCAAACCAGGAGTAGAGGCAGCACACATGTAAGGTATAATGGAAACGGTGGCATAATTATCGCCTTAGCAGGCATAGAGGCTGCTATGGGGCCCGCAGCATTAGGTGGGCCCACCACCCAGGATCTCTCACACAATCCACTTGTGCATCCTCCCCGCCAGGCAGAATGGCATTGCTAGGCTGGGAGTAGACAAATGTTTTGGGCCCCCTCTCCCAGGCACTAAGTCGATTTACCCAGTTTCCAGGGCCCAATTAAACAGCTAGCACTGCTGGCGGAAAAAGAAACCATTAGTTCCCTCCCCCACAATCTTTAGGCCCTCTTCTGTGATGCAGGAGATGAGAAGACCTGGCTCCAGAAGAGGCAAGGCCTGCATCACTGCGGGACATGCTGGGACTGGGAACTGGTGAGCATGCTCATACTTTGTGGTTTCAGCAGAAAATTTAATATTGTCAGACTGTGCAGGAATAACAGAGAAATGGAACAGCATAGGGTGCTCCAGTATTGTTATATTATGAAAAATACAATGACCTACTAAAACAGACGTGTTAAGAGAGCTAACAGGTCCTCTTTTAAGTCTAAGGTCATCCATAAGCGGTGGAGTGGCATACTAACAATGGAGGAAGACTATGCGACTACTATAGGACCTGACCCCAATTGGCATCATAAATCTACAGCATTTTTGGCAGCCATCACAAGGGGTAGCTCAGTACAGGTTATAACTGAACAAATTTCTTTGTAGTGAGCTCCCCCTAGTGGTTGTTCAACCATGCAAACTTACATAAGAACCACAGTATAGAAGATAAGTATCTGATCAGTTGGGACCGACTGTGGGGTATTTGAGTTCACAGAGTGCATGGATTAATGGTCACACATTTGTGCTGTCTCTATATTCATCTCTGTTGGACTGCCAGAGATAGGCAAGCACTATACTCTTATTGGCAGTCCCATGGAAATGAATATAGTGGCAGGGCGCATGATGGCCTTCTCTCCTTTCACTGTGGGGACTCAGACTCCGTTCTCATCACCATCCTAGCAGCCAGAACCCCAAAATTAGATACTTGATACCTGGGGATAGGTAGGTGATAAGCTTATGATGGTATAACCCTTTAAAGGGATTGTCCAAGTTATGTTTATAAAGGCGATAATTGTGTTCAAATTATAAGAAGACTTTTGAAACATTATAGAAACGCTTCCATCAATATTTTAGCACATAATAACAGCCTATATGTGTGTTCTGTCCTCCTTATGTGTGAAGGTACATAGCTTGACAGACAGTTAAACCTTATCCCGGCAATGAATTGACAATGGAGTATTGTCCAACTTTATCTTTATTGCAAGGATGTAAATGCGCGTGTGTGCGTGCGGGAAAACTGGGGAACAGAAAAATAATACACTTACTAATGTGCTCATAAACATGATAATGCATATAAAATATTTCTGTGCATAGCAATGCACATACAAATAGATATAGCAGGAGAATGCTATCCTATCTGCATGACAAGGATGGTCCCTAGCTGCTAACTGGAGCTACTATAGAGGAGCAGGAAAAAGACATGCAAATACATATGTAAACAGGCATACCAGCGATGCTACTGTGGGCTTAGATGTGGAGGATGACTCCAGAGGCTTCTACACCATGTGCTACCTGTGGCAGGGATGACTGTGAATGAGGAAAATGGCTGCTGTGTGCAGGGATGATGATGTCACTAAGTTCATGGGTCACAAGCTATGGGATATGAAGTAGACCAAACTTATAATGTTAATAGCTGCAATGTATGTAAACGGCCACTAGATGGTGCTGTTACATAATCAACAGAGAATTATACAGAACATATATTGAATATGCATGAAAACTATACATAAATTAACAAATGAGCTTGCTGAAGGCATGACAAAGCGAATATTTTACTTAATTTTTAAATGAAAAAGGTGGTTTTCTAGATATATATTTTTTAAGTCACTCTGTGTATTCTGCTTCCTGTCTTGGCTCTTCAACCTCCTCTTTGTTTGGACCTTTCTCTTGGCAAACAGTTTTAATTAATTGTTTCAGTCAGACCATCACTGTGGCCAGAGAGGCAAAAGGGTAAGTGACTTAGGCCTCTTTCACACTTGCGTTCTGAGGATCCGGCGGGCACTTCCGTCCCGCCGGATCCATCAGAACGCAAGTCGCCTGAAAGCATTAGAAGACTGATCAGGATCCTGATCAGTCTTCTAATGCTTTCAGGTTACTATGGCAGCCAGGACGCTATTAAAGTCCTGGTTGCCATAGTAGCAGGAGCGGGGAGCGGTATACTTACAGTCCGTGCGGCTCCGGGCGCTCCTGAATGACGTCAGAGCGCCCCATGCCCATGGATCACGTGATCCATGCGATCACGTGATCCATGCGTGTGGGGCGCCCTGGCGTCACTCTGGAGCGCCCGGGAGCCGCACGGATGGTAGTATACTGCTCCCCGCTCCCACTACATTTACCATGGCAGCCAGGACTTTAGCGTCCTGGCTGCCATGGTAACAGTGAAAAAGCTAAGCGTCGGATCCGGCGATGCGCGAAAGCGGCGTTTAGCTTAGGCGGATCGGATTAATGCACTTCAATGGGCATTAATTCGGATCAGCGTTACGGCATGTCTTCCGGATTTTTGGACGGAGACAAATCCGCAGCATGCTGCGCTTTTGTCAACGTCAAAAAAACGTTCACATACTGAACGGAAGACATCCTGATGCATCCTGAACGGATTGCTCTCCATTCAGGATGCATTAGGATAATCCTGATCAGTATCTTTCCGTCCTAGAGCCCCGAGGACGGAACTCTAGGATGGAAAGCAAAAACGCTAGTGTGAAAGGGGCCTTAATTAGAGCATCAGATGTTACTGGTAAGTGCAGTGCTCTTCCATGGGCATCTTAATTTAGGCCTATCAAGAGAACAATGGAGCTGTTATACTGTTATTCCTATTCTACACCTAGCATTATCATAAAGGTTACCAGGCAGATAACTTCTTTCCCTCATAGCAGCAGTAAACTGACAAAGAATTACCTATCAATGTAGTAGCTTTTATCATTGGTGCTTTCTACTACAGAAGGACAATATTTTGTACAGTGCTGCCAAAATGGAAAAAATTTTTTTTTAAAAAAAACGCCCAAATTTGTTTTCTATGAATATTGAGTTTAAAAAAAAAAATACCCCTTTCGGATAAAAATGTAAACAATTAGATGCAGAGCAAAGAACATGTACAGTAAAAGTCATTACAAAGCTGTGGCCTTGATCACTACTCCATTTTACAATTTACACGGAAAAGGGAAGAGAGAAATAAAGTGTAAAGCACTTCTAGCTAAAACCAGAAATATATTAACAGGGCTTTTAGACCAAGTTTTATTCTGTTGACACAAACATGAAGTGCTTATTACCCTTCTTACAAGTAGCTGTGGATTAAACAGACTTTATGCTCAGTGTGTGTCTGAAGAAGGAGACAGTGCGTCTCCAAAACATGTTACACAATGCCTCTAATCCACTTTTATCTTTTTTTTAATAAACCATCATTTTATTGCCAGCACCTCATACCCTGCTTTTTAAAGTTTTTTTTCCCCCATTATATTGGAATGCGTGTTGGAGAGCCCAGCAGGAGGGAGCTGCAGCTGATCTCATTATGAGCATTCACTACAGTTGTGCCTGGAATCAGCACACACACCTCTGGTGAGCATTCACACACCACACACCAGTGTTTTCCCGATGGAGTGCCCTCTTTTGCTTTTTTTTATCTCCACATAGATCAGGGCCAGCACCAGGCTCATGTGGGCCCCCTTGTTGCATTTTTTTACATTTATATGTTCCCCTTGTGGCTCCCGCACGATATTATAACCCCCAGTGCCCCCTAGAAAGTATAGTGACCCTTCACACAGTATAATGGCCCACCCAATGCCCCCACACAGTATAATGACCCCCAGTGGCCCTGCACACAGTATAATGACCCCCAGTGGTCCCACACACAATATAATGACCCCCAGTGGCCCCCAATCAGAATAATGACCCCTAGTGGCCCCCACACAGTATAATGACCGCCTGTGGTCTCTCATACAGTATAATGACCCCCGGTGGCCCCCTTACTGGGGGTCATACTTTATGGAAGGGGCACTGGGGGTCATTATACTGTATGTGGGTCAATATACTGAATGGGACCTCTGGGGGTCATTATACTGAATGGAGGGTCCTTGGGAATAATTAGACTAAATGGGGCACTGGGGATCATTATACTGTGTGGGGGGGGGGGGGGCACTGGCGGTCAGTATACTGTGTAAGGGACCCTCACACAGTATAATGACCTCCCAGTGGCCCCCTCACATACCTATCATTGCTGGAGCGCCGGGGAGCCAGCAATCCTTTCATTCACTAACAGTAGCTCATCAGCCTGCACTTCTCTCCTCCGGCCCACTAAAGCAGTGAGACACATGTCACGACGTCACCACTGGGCCGCGCCTGGAGGAGAGAAGGAGCTGCAGTTAGTGAATGATAGGACCGCCGGTTCCCCTGCGCTCCAGCAATCAGGACTTCCATCTGTATTGATAGAAGCGCTCATAGCAGCCGGCCCAGCACCCCCCTGAGAGCTGACACCCGGGGTGGACTGACTTCCCCTTCGCACGCCACTATGCATGAAGAACCTTCTATCTTCATTAAAGAGGACCTTTCACCAATTTAAAAACTAAAAACTTACTATATCTGTGGACAGAGCGGCGCCCAGGGGTCCCTCTGCACTTGCTAGTATGTCTGGGTGCCGCTCCGTTCGCCTGGTATAGGCTCCGGTGTCTGCAGCTCCCTCTGTTGTACTGGGCGGAGTTTTTGTATTAGGCGTGTCCCTTGCTGCAGCGCTGGCCAATCGCAGTGCACAGCTCATAGCCTGGTTTGGCCAGCGCTGGCCAGCGCTCTTAAGTATCTAACAGCAGGGGGCCCCTTTTGGAAAGGGGGCCCTGGACAATTGCCCTGTTTGCTCCCCTAATGCCAGCCCTGTGAGGGTGATTAACAGCTCAGTGCTATGTGCAGGACATCCTGCAGCCACACGTGTTACCTCTCATGGCAGGGCTCCCAACTGGCATTTTCAGAAGAATAATGCTTACCCACACACAGCAAGGGTTTCCCAGGAATGTCTACTGTAGATTGCAACACTTCCTTGACTTGCTTGGTTTCCAGATTTATTGCAAATTGAGCACTTATTCGCCCTACTGGGATGCCAGCTTCAGAAACCTATGAGTGTTTAAGATCTACAGGCCCAACTGTAACATCTATGGCAAAAGTGCTGCAAAATACCATGTGGAACATGTATGCCTCCATGTCCAATCATATCTCATCTTGCATCCAGAGGTGGCCCAACAGGGTACTTGTCACAACCCGTGGTTTCGGTCGTGACTCTGTTGTGTCGCATGCGGTTGCCAGCGGCGAGGTTTGCCGCATGTGAAGTACTGTTACTTGGTAGTCTCACGTGCGGTTGCTGCTGGCAACATGTTTGATTATGCATGCGTGTCTGGTTTCCCATTAGTGTGGTTGGCAGCGTAGCATCCTGAGCTTTGTGCTAGGCGGCTCGCTGTCAATGCATGCGGTTGCCTTCGGCAACGTGTGTTTGAGTGTTTGCACTTCCCCTGTTTGGTGTGCATGGGGTTAAGGTGTGGTGGGTGTGACCTTAGGCCTCCTTATATGTTGGTGTGGTGGAGCACTGAGGTCAGTTTGGTTTTGTTTGTCTGTCTGTGTAGGAGCTCTGCTCCCTGGCAGAATGCTAGTCTGTGTGAGCCACCCTTAATTGTTATATTGTTTCCCTTTCTCTGTGTGTCCCCCTCCTGCGAGCTTCTGTTGGCCCTTCCCCACCTGGTTTATGTTGTGATGGTGTGGGCCTTGTTTGGAGGTTTGTGTTGTGGTGTGTCTCCTCCGGAAGGGGTTTGCTTTCCTGGAGGGGTTTAAGCAAGCAACTAGACAGTGCGTTTCCGATCCATCTCGTCGGCGGCAGGTAAGTGTTGGTAACTCATGTTGTCTGTTGCCTTGTTATTACTTACCTGACGTTTAGCTGTGTATTCTGTCTAGTTGTTGGCCAGCTGCTGGGCCTCTGGAGACGCCTGCTCACCCGTGGCTGTGGATGAGCGGATGGTCTCTGCCTTGCTAAGGCAATGCAGGGATATTAGGGCTCCAGGTTTGTGGGCATGAGCCTCCTTACCATCTGAGGTGGCTTATGGATTAGGAGTCTAGGGGCAATTTTAGGGACTCGCCAGAAGGTGATCTGCTCCTTGTTCCCTGCATTCCTGCTCAGTAGTTGCGGACAATGCACGGTGGGGGGGTTTCCCCCACTCCCCACCATGACAGTACTAGAGCCTCCGCTCAATTATACAGCATTCCCGAATAAACTTATCCTGTCGTTCTATTATTGTAATCTCTTACATATATGATCATTACATTTACACATAGATACATTTATTTGACTGTAACAACTCCTTCTTGATGCATTTTCTTGTAAATAATTATATACGAGTCATTGGCTCTGTGCTTTGGGGATTGCTTCTTCCCTTCCTAACAGTCGGCTGTTAAATTGTGTAATGTAAACACACCTTGTGTTTCTTTACGAAGCTTGTAGCGATATTCTCCTTGTCCTGTCATTTCATCAGGTGAGCAGATTACCAGAAGTTTGTGTGTACACATTATTCATACAGTATACACAATGGAGCACTCTGTCTTTATTTTTTTCTTTAGGTGGTGTAAGAGGGTGCAAGGTGTTGTATTTGATAGCAGGTACGTGTCACCGAGGTTGCTGGCCTCGGTGAGGTAAGAGCCGGGGTTTTTGGTCTGCAGCAGCGAGTGCTGCTCTGTTAAATAGCATGGCTGCAAAGCCGATCCGGGCTGGCTCTTACTGGGAGCAGCTAAAGAGTAGGGTGGGTGGCTGCTCCCCACGGTCCAGTCCATGTTTTGGGCTGGGTATAAAACGCAACCAGCAGCTGTGTCTGAGGGTGTGATTATCCTGGAGCCTGCAAACAGGGCTGAGGAATTCTCTGTCCTGGAGGAAGGAGCTCAGCAAGGTGGTGTTTCCCTGCGACCTGAAGGTGGAATCGCCTGCGGCTGAGCCGACTGCTAGGTGTGAACCTGCACCTAAACCACCCAAGGTGACTGGACCCTGTGTTGGCCTGTTTTTGTTTTGCCACAGTATTTCCGTTGTGTGTGAACTGTCACCAAGAGACTGCTTTTCATTTATGGTGTGCAAGTGTGAATAAAACACTGTTTGATGCACCATCTGGACTCCTTGTTTTGCCTCTAAACTGCACCCGCACCGCTGTCTACCAGAGCGACTCCTCACATTTGGTGTCGGATGCGGGCATGCGCAGTGAGGCTGGCGTGAACGCCGAACTTTGTTTGCTGAGCAAAAGTGTATGTCCTATATTAGGCCGGCAAAGTTGCAGCCTGTGATTTCTGGCAACATGGAGGCTGCTGTGAAAGCCCTCATAGAGGCTAACGTGCAGCAGCGGGAGACCAACCAGTTATTGCTGCAACATGTGATGGCATTACAGGCGGCAGGAGCGTCCCACCACGCCCATGATGCCCGGAAAGCGGTCCGTGCGGCGATCCCAAAGATGACCCCCGCAGACGACGTGGAGACATACTCTAGCCGTCTTTGAGAAGGTCGCCGTGAGGGAAAAAGTTACCCCGTGACCAGTGGGCCGAGGTGGTTGCTCCGCTCCTGGCAGCCGGACCCCAGCAAGTTTTTTTCGATTTGGCAGATGTCCAGGCAGCTGACTACCCGACCGTGAAAGGTGAGATTCTAGCAAGACTGGGGGTGAATGTTTTGGTCCGGGCCCAGCGGGTGCATCAGTGGGAATTTAACCCGGCTGAACCCGCCAGACCACAATACTATGACCTGCTACATCGGTTGCAAAAATGGCTGCAGCCAGACATACTGACTCCCACTGCTATGCTCGACCGTCTGTTAGCAGATGTATTCTGGAGGTCTTTGCCATACCCTCTCCAGCACTGGATCGGCCAGGTATCCCCACCAATGCCCTTGAGATGGTCGACCTGGTGGAGCGATATGAGGCCACCAGAAACCTGCAGGGGGTTCTTTTGGGAGGAGGCCAGTCAAACCCCGGAAACCTCCACCCCAGTCCCGGCGGCCGGCCAAACCCGCCCAGGATGTACCCCTTGCAGATCCCTCCCCAGTAGTCTGCTGGCGGTGTCACGAGCCTGGCCACGTAAGGGCCGACTGTCCACAGTGGGGGAACCCATGGAGATTAATTATGGGTACCGGGCTTCCATGTATGCCCGGAGACTGTGTGCGACCGGCACCCCGAGACAATAGACAATCGACATCTGTGCCAGGTGCAAATCGGGATAACCTGGCAGTGGCGCTGTTGGACTCAGGGAGCCTGGTAACCCTGGTAAGTGCTGCCCTGGTACAGCCCACCCAGTATACGGGCCGGAAAGTTGGTGTGGTGTGTATACACGGAGACTTAAAGGACTATCCCACGGCTGTAATGTCTCTGTCCACGGCGGCCGGCACCTGGACTTGTGAAGTGGCGATCTCCACAAAGCTGCCCTATGAACTAATAATTGGGAGAGACTTCCTGGTTTTCCGTCACTGTGGCCTGAGATGAAAGTGACTAATAGCCCTGAGACAGGGGTAACCCTAGCAGAGTGGCCTGATACCCCTGGAAGGCCAGAACCCTGGGAGCCCGAGTCTGAAGGGCCAGCGGTTGGGGTGACCACTGCTGCAGCGGTAGTGGGGGAGACAACCCCACTGAGTGTAATGGTGGGAGACACGGAGGACTTGCCACCGGGCCTGAGTTGGCAGACCTCAATGTCTCCGGGGAAAATTTTGGGACCGCACAACACCGGGACCAAACCCTAACCAGGGCCTGGGAGAATGTGCTGAAATTGATGGTAAACCCCAGAAACCAGGGGCTGAATTAATGTTCCCACGATTTATTGTTCTGCAGGATATGTTGTATCGGGTGAACCAAATCCGAGGTGAACCTGTTGAACAGTTGGTGGTGCCCACAGCGTATCGCAAGCTTGTCATGGAGCTTGCCCACCAACATGTTCTTGGGGACACCTGGGGTGGCAGAAAACCCAGGACCGCATACTGCAGCGGTTTTATTGGCCCAGTGTGTTCAAGGAGGTAGAGAATTATTGTAAGTCCTGTCCGACCTGTCAGATAACTAGCCCCCAGCCACATTTCCGTAGTCCTCTGGTACCTCTGCCAATTATTGAAGTACCGCTCGAGCGAATCGCTATGGATTTAATTGGGCCTGTACCAAAGTTCGCCAGGGGCCACCAACACATTCTGGTAGTTCTCGACTATGCCACTCGGTATCCGGAGGCGGTGCCTCTGCGACATACCTCAGCTAAGCTCATTGCCAAAGAGTTAATGGAGATGTTTTCCCGTGTGGGCCTGCCAAAAGAGGTTCTGACAGACCAAGGGACCCCTTTTATGTCCAAAGTAATGAGGGAACTGTGTAAATTGTTGCGTATAAAGCAGTTACGGACGTCCGTTTACCATCCGCAAACAGACGGTCTTGTTGAGAGGTTTAACCAAACTCTAAAAAATATGTTAAAGAGGGTGGTGTCTAGAGATGGGAAGGACTGGGACCTGCTTCTGCCCTATCTCATGTTCGCAGTGCGAGAGGTACCCCAGGCCTCTACTGGGCTCTCGCCTTCGAACTGCTTTATGGCAGACACCCTCGGGCCTGTTGGATATCGCCAAGGAAGCATGGGAACAACAGCCTGTCCCCCACAAAAGTGTCATTGAGTATGTCACCCAGATGCAGGAACGGATAGAAAGGGTGTTGCCGCTGGTCCGGGAGCATATGGAGGCAGCACAACAAGCCCAGAGTAGGGTGTATAATCGTCAGGCTCGGGCACGGGGCTTCAATCCGGGAGATCGAGTGTTGGTTCTGGTACCCACCCTTGACAGCAAATTCCTAGCTAGGTGGCAGGGCCCCTATGAGGTGATCGAGAAGGTAGGGGAAGTAATTACAAAGTACACCAGCCAGGCGGCGCAAGCCGGAGCAGGTGTACCACGTGAATTTACTTAAGCCGTGGAAAGATAGGGACACGGCCGACGACCACAGCCCCGGCCAGGGCTTCTAGGTGAAAAGGGTCCAGCCCCACAGTTCGAGGCCTGTGAAGCAGTAACCACGGTAAAATTGCAGACAGCCTGTCTTCCAAACAAGTTCAGGAAGTCAGGAGTTCATCAGTCGGAACACGGATGTGTTCTCGGACCTCCCTGGCCGCACGCCTCTCATCCAACATGACATCGCCACTGAGCCTCAGGCCAAGATCCGGTTAAAACCATACCGGGTACCCGAGGCTCGGCGACGGGCCATCGCGGAGGAAGTACAGTTAATGTTGAAGCTCGATGTCATTGAGGAGTCGAAGAGTGAGTGGGCCAGTCCCATAGTCCTAATACCTAAGCCGGATGGGACGCTGCGGTTCTGCAACGATTTTCGCAAGTTAAATGAAGTGTCCAAGTTTGATGCGTATCCCATGCCCCGGGTAGACGAGCTTGTTGAGAGTTTAGGGCAAGCCCGTTATTTTTCTGTGCTAGACCTCACCAAAGGGTACTGGCAGGTACCCTTAACGGAGTCGGCTAAGGAAAAACCGCATTTGTTACCCAGCAGGGCCTGTATCACTACAAGGTGTTACCCTTGGCCTGCATGGCGCCCGCCACTTTCCAAAGGTTAATGGACATAGTGCTGCGACCACATCGCCGGTACGCCTCGGCCTACTTAGATGATGTAGTCATCCACAGCACCGACTGGGAAAGCCATTTACCCAAGGTGCAGGCGGTAGTGGATGCCCTGAGGAAAGCCGGACTGACCGCTAACCCAAAGAAGTGCTCCATAGGGTTAGAGGAGACAAAATATCTGGGATATGTAATTGGGCGGGGAGTCATCAAACCTCAGGTAACCAAGGTAGAGGCCATTCGTAACTGGCCCCGACCGGTCACCACCAGGCAGGTAAAGTCGTTCCTGGGGATTGTAGGTTACTACATGAGGTTTGTGCCCCACTTTGCCACAATAGCAGCGCCGTTGACAGACCTGTTGAAGGGGCGAAAGTCTGGGAGGGTTAGCTGGAGTGAGAAGGCGGAGGAGGCTTGCCGCGTTGAAGTCGGCCCTGTGTGGGTCCCCGGTTTTGGTGACACCCGACTTCAACAAGGAGTTTGTCGTACAGACCGACGCTCGGAGGTAGGCCTCGGTGCGGTACTGTCTCAGGAGGTCAACGGGGAAGAACATCCCGTTGTCTTCCTGAGCCGTAAGCTCAATCCCGCCGAGTCCAGATATAGTATAGTGGAGAGGGAGTGCCTGGCTATCAAGTGGGCACTCGAATCTCTCCGCTACTACTTGTTAGGGAGGAGGTTCCGTCTGGTGACCGACCATTCCCCTCAAATGGATGAGTCAGGCCAAGGAGAGGAATGCTCGGGTCACCAGGTGGTTCCTATCTCTTCAGAATTTCAAATTCTTCGTGGAACACAGGGCAGGCCGCTTGCAGGGCAACGCAGATGCCCTGTCCCGCGTCCACTGCCTCACGTGTGCTCACCCCTCAGGGCTGAACAAAGGGGGTGTAAGAGGGTGCAAGGTGTTGTATTTGATAGCAGGTACGTGTCACCGAGGTTGCTGGCCTCGGTGAGGTAAGAGCCGGGGTTTTGGTCTGCAGCAGCGAGTGCTGCTCTGTTAAATAGCATGGCTGCAAAGCCGATCCGGGCCGGCTCTTACTGGGAGCAGCTAAAGAGTAGGGTGGGTGGCTGCTCCCCACGGTCCAGTCCATGTTTTGGGCTGGGTATAAAACGCAGCCAGCAGCTGTGTCTGAGGGTGTGATTATCCTGGAGCCTGCAAACAGGGCTGAGGAATTCTCTGTCCTGGAGGAAGGAGCTCAGCAAGGTGGTGTTTCCCTGCGACCTGAAGGTGGAATCGCCTGCGGCTGAGCCGACTGCTAGGTGTGAACCCGCACCTAAACCACCCAAGGTGACTGGACCCTGTGTTGGCCTGTTTTTGTTTTGCCACAGTATTTCCGTTGTGTGTGAACTGTCACCAAGAGACTGCTTTTCATTTATGGTGTGCAAGTGTGAATAAAACACTGTTTGATGCACCATCTGGACTCCTTGTTTTGCCTCTAAACTGCACCCGCACCGCTGTCTACCAGAGCGACTCCCCACAGTGGACAGAAGTTGTCAGACTAATCTGGTATATTTTTATGAAGAGGTGAGCAGAAGTCTGGACAAAGGAGCTCTGAAAAATAAAAGGTGGAATCTGATTGGTTGCTATAAGCAACTAAGACAATTTTCCTTTACACCAGTTTTGATCAATCTCACTCAAAGTGTTTTTGCAATTTGCGAAGGCATTTGACATCGTCCCTTATAGACACTGGGAGAGTCACTAGTAGAGAAGGATTGGGGTGTACTCGCAGATCATAAACTAAATAAGAGCATACAATGTCAATCAGCTGCTTCTAAGGCTACCAGGATATTGTCATGTATTAAGAGAGACATGGACTTGTGGGACAGAGATATATATGTAATATTACCACTTTATATCTGGAATATGCAGTTCAGTTCTCGGCACCAGCCCATACAAAAATTCTCTGAAGCTGGAAAAGGTACGAAGGAGAACGACTAAACTGATAAGGGGCATGGAAGGTCTTAGTTAAGATTAAAAGAATTTCATTTATTTAGCCTTGAGAAAAAACATGTAAGAGGAAACTTGATTAATCTATATAAATATATACAGTAAATAGCCCATTTACAATATGTGGTGCAAAGCTGTCCCGTGAAAAGCAGAAATGACAACACACATGTGAACTCAACCTAATGTATCTGTATATGGTATGAGATCAAAGCAGCTTAGACATATTCTGAACATTTATCTTTTAATTATTTGGAAGTATGCTTAACTCCTTCCCGACCTCCGCTGTGATAATATGGCAGAAGATGGGCCTTTAAAGATGGCACCTGCTCGGAAACACAGCGGCTGCCATAGCTGCCGGGTTTCCCATGTTCCATACAGCAGTAATGCCAATCGCAGGCTGTTAATCCCTTTAGATGCTGTGGTCAAATATGCTGCACTTCCGGGCCTGGAACGACTCTCCCATGCGGCGATCGGGGGAGCGATTTTTTTTGCTGGGGTCTGCAGAGGTTCTGATGCTTTTCACAGGAATATTTCAATGTAGGCCTGCAGGTGGCAGCACTGCACTGGAATATACTGAATGTTCTATTTATCAATGGATTCATTTCCATTGTTATACAGAAGTGGCAATCTCAGGATTGCATGATGTTAAGCCCTTGGAAAAAAGTAAAATAAAAAAAAGTTTTAAAAATAGAACTTTTTTTTTTTAAATATAAAAATTAAAATGACCCCCTTTTCCATATTTAAAATAAAAAATATAAACACTGAAAAAATAAACATCATGGAAAACACCACGTGGAAAAATACCCCTACTACTATTAAAATACAAAAATATGTATCCCATATGGCTAACAGCATAAATCAAAATGGCCGATTCACTGTTTTTTCTTCATTTCATCTCCCACCAAAAATTTAATAAAAAGTGAGCAAAAAGTCTCACACCCTAAAATGGTATCAATAAAAACTACAGATCGTAAACATAACTATGGGGGTCAACATATGACTATGAAAAGAAAAATATATATTGGTACTGCCATAATTGTACTGATCTGGAGAATGAAGATCATGGGTCAGTTTTACCACTCAGGGAACGCCTTAGAAACAAAACCGGTAAAACTGTGGTGGAATTGTGTTTTTTTTTCCAATTTCACCCATTTGGAAATTTAGTTCAGCTTCCCACTACATCATATGCAATATTAAGTAGTGGCATTAACAAGTACAAAAAACAAACCCTCATATGGCTGCATGAATGGAAAAATAAAAAAGTTATAGCTTTGGGAATGCAGGGAGTGAACAATGAAATGCAAAAACGTAAAATAGCATGGGGGTAGAAAGGGTTAAATGCAATAATTCTGTGGAATAATGGAATTGTTCCAGTTAATTGCAGTACCAAAACAACCTTTAAACTTTGCCAAATGTTACTAATGTCATAAATAAAAATAACAATACAAATACACATGTAAAATGTTGGTCAAAGAAAGCGGACAGGTAAATGATTTGCTAATTAGCACACAAAAGACCTATTTGTGCAGATTACTTGAACTATGGTGAGTGGGTATAATATGCACAGAAGGGGCCTGGTAAAATCTGTCTTACAGATATAACTGATAAGCAATAAGTGACTGTTACCACCACTCCCTCTGGTAGGAATCATAGTTTCGTTAGCAGCTTCCAGGGTCAAAGTCTGAGTTTCACAATCCCTGAAAAAGCTAGATGGTTAAAGTTAACCTTCACAAATAAAAATGAAGACAGTTGACAAACTGCAAGAATTACCTAAGGCCTCTTTCACACTACCATTGTGAGGATCCGGCGTGCACTTCCGTTGCCGTAAATGCCGCCGGATCCGTCACAACGCCACACATCTGAAAGCATTTGAAGACTGATCAGTCTTCAAAATGCTTTCAGTGTTACCATGGCAGCCAGGATGCTACTAAAGTCCCGGCTGCCATGGAAAAGTAGTGGGGAGCCAGGGGAGAAGTTACTTACCATGCGTGCGGCCCCCGGGGCGCTCCACAATGACGTCACAGCGCCCCTACGTGGCATGAATCACATGATCACATGGATCACATGATCTATTCGACGTAGCAGCGCTGTGACTTCATTGTGGAGCGCCCCGGGAGCCGCACGGACGGTAAGTAGCTTCTCCCCTGGCTCCCCACTACTTTTCCATGTCAGCGGGGACTTTAGTAGTGTCCTGGCTGCCATGGTTACCATTCAGAAAACTAAACGTCGGATCCGGCGATGCGCCAAAATGACGTTTAGCTTAAAGCCGGATCCGGATTAATGCTTTTCAATGGCCATTAATCCGTCCTTGCGGCATGCCTTCAGGATTTTTGGTCGGAGGAAAATCCGCAGCATGCTGCGGATTTGGATACGGCCAAAAAACGTCTCAGTACTGAACTGAAGACAACCTGATACATCCTGGATTTCTGATGCATCCTGTATTGCAATGGATTTCTCTCCATTCAGAATGCATTGGGATAATCCTGATCAGTATCTTTCCGTCCTAGAGCCCCGAGGATGGAACTCTAGGACGGAAAGCAAAAACGATAGTGTGAAAGGCCTTGGCGTACAGCCACATATTCAGGTTTCCTAATGCAGTTTTGGAAGTCAAAATCAAGAGTGGATCATAAAAGGAATAGAAAGTATAAAGGAAAGACTTTTCTTATTTTTGTATTCACTTTTGGTTTTGCTTTCAAAAACTGCATCAGGAAAACTTGACCAGTATACTCCACCTATTTGGAATGCATTTTACTCCTTGGCCATATATGCTATATAATAAATAGATGAATGGAAATGTAAAGGACAAAGAGAAAGCATATAAATCACTAAAACAGGAGGGTAGCAAGGAAGCATTGAAAAACCATAAGGAAAAAAATAGAATATGTACAAGACAAATAAAAGCCGCCAAACTGGAGACAGAGAGCTTCTTTGCCAAAGAGAGTGAAACTTTGGCTACTTTCACACTAGCGTTTTGGCTTTCCGTTTGTGAGATCTGTTCAGGGCTCTCAAAAGCGGTCCAAAACTGATCAGTTTTGCCCTAATGCATTCTGAATGGAAAAGGATCCGCTCAGAATGCATCAGTTTGCCTCCGTTCAGTCACCATTCCTCTCTGGAGGCAGACACCAAAATGCTCCCTGCCCGACGAAGCGGAGCCACAATCTGGCACAATAGAAAACGGATCTGTCCCCCATTGACTTATATAGTATTCAAGATGGATCCGTCATGGCTATAGAAGACATAATACAACTTTATCCATTCATGACGGATGCATGCAGTTGTATTATTGTAACGGAAGCGTTTTTGCAGATCTATGACGGATCCGCAAAAAACTAGTGTGAAAGTAGCCTAACCCTAAAATGTTCTTCAATTAAATAAATGGTAAAAAGTATAAATCTGAAGGTGTGGGCCCTTTACAGAGTGATCAGGGGAGAGTTGCAGACAGCGATGAGGAGAAAGCAAAGCTATTAAAAAAAAATTTCTCCACTGTATTCACTGAGGAAAATAAACTGTCAGATGAAATGCAGAGTGTAACAGTAAATTCCCCATTAAAAGTGGTCTGTCTGACCAAGGAAGAAGTGCAGCTGCGTCCTAAAAGATTAAAATAGACAAATCACTGAGACCAGATGGCATACACCCCCGTATCCTAAGAGAACTAAGTAATGTCATTGCCAGACCCTTATTTCTGATATTTAAGGACTCTATACTAACAGGGAGTGTTCCACAGGATTGGTGCTTAGCAAATGTGGCCCCAATATTCAAAAAGGGGTAAAAAACAGAGCCTGGAAATTATAGGCCGATAAGTTTAACATCTGTTGTGGGTAGACTGTTTGTAGTTTTTGTAAGAGATGCTATCTTGGCGTACCTCAGGGAAAATAAGCAAAAAAGGCCATATCAGCATGGCTTCATGAGGGATCGGTCATGTCAATTTAATCAGTTTCTATGAGGAGTTAAGTTCTAGACTTGACCGGGGTGAGTCAATGGATGTCGTGTATCTTGACTTCTCCAAAGCATTTCACACTGTACCACATAAAAGGTTAGTATATAAAATGAGAAGGCTTGGACTGGGTAAAATGACTATGTGGGTAAGTAACTGGCTCAGGTATAGAAAACAGAGAGTGGTTATTAATGGTACACACTCAGATTGTGTCACTGTCACTAGTGGGGTACCACAAGAATCAGTATTGGGCCATATTTCTTCAATATATTTATTAATGATCTTGTAGAAGGCCTGCACAGTAAAATATCTATTTTTGCAGATGACACTAAACTGTGTAAAGTAATTAACACTGAAGAGGACAGTTTTCTGCTACAGAGGGATCTGGATAGATTGGAGGCTTGGGCAGAGAAGTGGCAGATGAGGTTTAACACTGACAAATGTAAAGTTATGCACATGGGAAGGAATAATTCAAGTCACCCGTACATATTAAATGGTAAAACACTGGGTAACACTGACATAGAAAAAGACTTAGGAATTTTAGTGGACAGTAAACTAAACTGTAGAAACCAGTGTCAGGCAGCTGCTGCCAAGGCCAATAAGATAATGGGTTGCATCAAAAGGGCATAGATTCCTGTGATGAGAACATAGTCCTACCACTTTACAAATCGCTAGTCAGACCACACATGGAGTACTGTGCACAGTTCTGGGCTCCTGTGAATGAGGCAGACATAGCAGAGCTGGAGAGGGTTCAGAGGAGGGCAACAAAAGTAACAACTGGAATGGGTGGACTACAGTACCCAGAAAGAATATCAAAATTAGGGTTGTTCAGAAAAAAAAGACAACTAAGGGGAGATCTAAAAACTATGTATAAATATATCAGGGGTCAGTACAGAGATCTCTCCCATCATCTATTTATCCCCAGGACTGTGACGAGGGGACATCCTCTGCGTCTGGAGGAAAGAAGGTTTGTACACAAACATAGAAGAGGATTCTTTATGGTAAGAGCAGTGAGACTATGGAACTCTCTGGCTGAGGAGGTGGTGATGGTGAGTTCACTAAAATAGTTCAAGAGGGGCCTGGATGTATTTCTGGAGTGTAATAATATTACAGGCTATAGCTACTAGAGAGGGGTCGTTGATCCAGGGAGTTATTCTGATTGCCTGATTGGAGTCAGGAAAGAATTTTTTTCCCTCTAAAATGAGGAAAATTGGCTTCTACCTCACTGTTTTTTTTATTTTTGCCTTTCTCTGGATCAACTTGCAGGATAACAGGCTGAACTACTATGTTTATTTATTGGCATTTTTTCCTAATATGCGGTACATATAAATCTAATGTAGACCTATTCAATGAGAAAAATGAACAAAGTGAAAATAAAATCTCAAACATCTTGAGAAAAAAATAAATAAAAGCTGCTTTCAAGTCTCAGCTCTAGACCCAACACTAGATCACATTCTATTTTTGGTCATAAATGCCTGTACTTCGAAATGTTATTTTCTAGCTGTGCTAAAAGTCTAGATTAAAACTGATTTCTCCTCTAATTTAATCTCAATTAATAGAACTGTATCTGTAAACAGTCAGGCAACAAATATGAACTGCCAGGCTGGACCAGATCAAATTAGATCACAATGAATTAGTATACTTGAAGTGCACTGGAAATTGCCTTTTACAATACTGCTTAGATAATGCCCTTAGGAGTAATCCCAAGCCAAATCTGTTCAAGTGACACACGGATCCACATTCTCGTCCTAACAGCCAGTGATTAGTCCAGGGTTTCAGCAAATGAGTGATCTGTGTGAGAATACAAGTGTGAGGATACGAAGATCTGACATTCCATTGGGGGGTGGTATATATACAGTAGGTGAATGTTTTGGCACCAACATGTATTTGTTGGGTGTTTTTTTGTAGTGAACAAAATAAACCCTATATGGATGCCGGAGATGTTGTGACACAGTGGTAAATGACCGTGGAGCAGCTAGAAATTTAGAGGCCTGAACAATAACCCCAAATGGGTTAGGTTTCACCAAGCTGGGGGTGAGTATGTCCAGACCTGTGCGACAACACCTGAGACACAGAAAAAGCAGGCAGAGAAGGAGAGCAGCAGGTTTCTGTGGGCCAATCAGTGTTGGCAGCTGAAGAAGGGATTGTGGAGGCTAAATTTAAAGAGGTTCTCCGGGCTTTTAATATTGGTTACCTATCCTCAGGTCGGACCCCGGCCGATCTGATATTGAAGACCTATCCTTAGGATAGGTCATCAATATTAAAAGCCTGGAAAACCCCTTTAAGACTTAAGTACTATGAATTCCATGGCAGTGTGCACAGAGAGGAAGTGACTGATCTAGGAGTGGGTGGAAAGAGAAGTCTTCCTGCAAAACAGCTACAGCAGAGGTATTGAAATATTGCCCCACCACTGTGGCAGTGTCAGGAAGCTGAAACTATCTGTGATGCCGAGAGAGTGAAAAAGGGAAAGGCTAGGCTAACGACTGTAAATAAGTTGAGAGAGTGTTCCTACGCTTATGAACTGTGCCACTGCATGAGAAATTACAAGCCTGCATATTAAAGTTGATCAGCACAACTACAGACTATTGTTCTTGTATGTTTGGCTCAGACCCTAAACAAGCCTGTGCATTAGAATTTATGGGTGATGTGGCAGTATACGAGCAGTCCTGCTGAGATAGCTAAAGTGGGTTTGAAGACCCAGGCACAAGCCTCTACAGATAATGCTGAAGACCCAGGAGTCATGAGATGATGCAGCCCCTATGCACAGAGATGGCAAAGCTATGGCTGTACACTGACTGGATTTTGGGGGACTGGAGCAGAGGTCAAGGCCGTGGCACCTGGGAAAGCAAATTAGCTCCAGAATGTGAGAGATGACTTGTGCATGAGGAATAGCATGTAAAAAAGCAACTGGGTGAGGAAATTTTATTTCATTTCACAGAGGAACCAAAAAAGGCAGTTTACAAAATGAGGCCTTATAGACACCATAAAGACCTGGAAAAGTATGGCTCCCAGGCAGGGGCGGGCTGGGACGGGGGGTGGGGAGGCAATTGCCCCCCAGGCCGTCCTAAAGCATGACTGGGACCTTTCAGTTTCATTGAATCCATTACCGGCGCGGGCGCTGCTGTTAATCTCGCATAATAGCATTCTTTAATACAGAATGCTTAATAAAAGGACAATTGAGGATTAAAAAAAAAAAATTTAACTCACCTCCTCCAATTGTTCGCGTAGGTGCCGGTCTCCTGTTTTCTTTTCAGCTGTGGGTAAAGGACCTGTGGTGATGTCATTGAGCTCATCACATGGTCCATCACCATGGTGATGGACCATGTGATGAGCTCAGTGACATCACCACAGGTCCTTTACCCATCTTATCCGGGCGTCATACGTGACGCCCGTGTGAAAGAGGCCCTAATCTCACAACTGGGAGGCAACTTCTTGCCCTGCCCTGCCCTGCGCGTCTTCATCTCCCAGTTTTTTTTTTTCTCCCAGGCTATGAGGGAGATGGAGACGCCCACCCAGGGCAGGAGAAGAAGTCTCCTCCCAGTTGTGAGATTAAGGCCTCTTTCACATGTGATCAATTGGAGGAGGTGAGTTAATGCACCTGTCAGACCCCAGCAGGACTACACTTCCCGGCATACCTCTAGTCTGTATCTGATGACGTCACCGCGCGACGGCCGTGAATGGAGTAGTATGTGTTGGGCCCTGTATATGGATGTGGCGGCCAGTCCCGGGCCTCTTACTGGACGCTTCACTTGAGGTAAGTGTGCACACGTTGCGGCTACAGCGATAATCTGCTCCCGGATATTATAGGCATTGCTTGGTGTGTGCGTTATACTGTAGTGTGTATGTATAGCTGTATATATTCGGACTGTATGGTTCTGCAGTCAGGTGAGGTGAGTGCACAGCAATTTGTAGGAGCTGATATATTCTGCATGGGGAAAAAAACAACTACTGTTGGTTCCCACAGGAACTTGTCTAAATTGAGCAGTGTGGGACATCAGAAAATGTCTCATACATTGATTTACTTAGGTTTACCGTTGTTGTGGAAATTATTATGATGTGTTTTCTAATATTGTCATCGTGTCTCTCAGTGTGTAAACCACTGGAAGTGGATATCTTGCTGCGGATATAGAGACGCAGCAAGCAGTGTTTTCTTGGCGAATGGATAGATGCCGGCTGGGGCCCTCTGCCCAAAAGGCGGATTTATTGGCTTGGCGTGTATGCATTTATTAAGAGAACAATATACGGAAAGGAACGTGCATTCGTTATTTCCAGTGTGCCTGATCAACCGCTGGAGATGGTGACGCTGTTCCTATAAGTAGGCCCACATAAGAATCCTGGTGAGCCTTGTTGAGCATTGATCACTGATCGATGCTGGACAAGATTCCCCCCTAGTGGTGACTGAGAGACATGTTGTGGTATTCTTTCTGTGTGTGTGTGTCATCACTTCCTGTATGATTGTACTGTACCTGAAGGGAGTGGTCAGGTGTTGGGCCCGCCCACTTCCTATTTGTTATCCCTTGGTCTATGTAAATAAAGAAAGGGTCTGTGAGGGCAGTCTCTCAACAGATCTCAACCATGAAGCATCTTAACTCATTACTGGAATAGTGCGGCCTTTCCTTACACAAAGGAGCTGATACACGTGCTTGTGAGCGCGGGGTAAGAAAATTACTATTACACCGTGTTTTTGGATGTGTCTGTCTTTGCATTGAATACATGCTTTGTGTATAACTTGGGTTTTTTCCTTAGTGCAAAAATGTCAATTTTTTTCTTAGAGATCATTCAGAGTCAGTGAAGTATGTAAGGGTAGTAAATGTCTTCATTTCTGGGAGGCTGTAAGGGCTTGTGAGGGCTTGCCAAAATGTGATAGACTTGAAAAGCCTCATCACAGATAGGTCTGTTTATGGTCATTTTTAGATGCGAAATAACAGAAAAATGGAATCTCACTATAGTCTGCAGGGTTTAACGCCTTCACTAGACATAGGTTTGTTTTATCGATGGTTTACCCTTTTTCAAGATATATATATATATATATATATATATATATATATATATATATACACATAATTTAAACAGTTTGCCCTGTGGATAATTGCATTTTACCACCAAGTTGCATTGCATGGTATGTTAAACCACATTGTATCATATTTGTCTTGCTTCATAACATCAATATACGTTATAAAACAAGGAAAAGGTGGGCGTGGATGGTGAGCTGATTCGGTGGTGTAATGGGCCACTTGACTGGATTTGCCCCCTAGGACTAAGGCTTCCAGCCCTCCCCTGCGCCCAGGAGAACAGGATGGCTGTCAGGAGGCCAGAACTGGCTCCTGTGGTCATTATGCAATACCAGCAGATGCAGAAAGTCATTGATGGGAAAACATAGAATGCCTATCCCAGAATTTGCGAATATGGTCCTGATTGCAAAAATCGGCAATGTAATATTCGCGTAATGCGCGCGCAATACAGGCGTGGGTCACTATAGCTACATTTTTCAAGCTGCTAGAAGTTTCCTGAGACTGGAGAAAATGGTTGGCATGCCAGAACATTACAATAGCTTTATATGCAGATACAGTGCTCCGATATATTCGCAATTGTGAAATCGGCACGAATGATGCGACTATTTTGGCGCAATACGTTCAACTTCACATTTTAACAGGTCTGACTACATATTAGTGATTGGTGCACTAAGTATTGTTGTGAACTTGTGACATCACAGCACTATTTATATACTGTATCAGGGGTGTGGAATTCCTATCGCCCGACGCCCGGGACATGCAGTTTCGGGCGCCGGGCAAGTAGTTTGAACAGTTGTTTAGCCCTGCTTCGGGCAAGTAGCAGGGACAAGTGGGTTGGGCAGTAATAGGAGCGGTCATATGCGTGCCACGAGCTGACCCCTCCTACATCTAGGTCAGCCTGCCCCTGCATCGTGCATATGAGTACATATCACTTCCTGCAGGCGGCCCCCGGCTCCTGTATCGAAGTCTTCGCCCACCTGCCAGCACAGGAGCGCATAGCAAGTCAGCACACCGTCTCCAGAGAGTGAGTAATTACAAGCCAAGACGAGAAGTGAGAGACCCCGCAGCCCCTTGCAAATGAGCGTTCCTCCCGGAGCCTGTCCACATCGCAGCTCCCGGCCTGACCTGCAAGCGCTGACTGGGGTCACATAGCATTATACTGATTTATGATGCTATGTAACCCTTACAGTTCTGGAATGTGTTGGATAACACTGACAGCATTATGTCAGTGTTATCCAATACATTCCAGAACTGTAAGGGTTACATAGCATCATAAATCAGTATAATGCTATGTGACCCCAGTCAATGCTTGCAGGTCAGGCTGAGAGCTCCGTTGACAGACACTGGGCGGAACGCTCATCTGCAAGGGGCCTAAGAGCCAGGGTGTCAGAAATAAAGGTAGAAGAAAATGGCCAGCACTCGCTTGTAACGTTGCACGGGACAGGACCAATTCCACACGTAGTAAGATAGAAGGTCCCAGCAACTAATCTTGAATGTTTAAGAAGGTTTTATTCAGAAAATAATATAGTCCATAAACACAGGACGCGTTTCGGCACACAGGCCTTTCTCAACAGCACTGCTGTTGAGAAAGGCCTGTGTGCCGAAACGCGTCCTGTGTTTATGGACTATATTATTTTCTGAATAAAACCTTCTTGAGCATTCAAGATTAGTTGCTGGGACCTTCTATCTTACTACGTGAGAAATAAAGGTAGTGCTGTCTGTCTTCTGAGGCTCTGGCCCTGCCTGCAATCTGCACTGCACGTGGCACTTAATAAACTATAATGTCTCCCTGTTGCCCCCATACAGTATAACGTCACCTTGGGGCTGCCCCCATACAGTATAACGCCACCTTGGGGCTGCCCCCATACAGTATAACGTCACCAAGCGGCTGCCCCCATACAGTATAACGTCACCTTGGGGCTGCCCCCATACAGTATAACGTCACCTTGGGGCAGCCCCCATACAGTATAACGTCACCTTGGGGCTGCCCCCATACAGTATAACGTCACCTTGGGGCTGCCCCCATACAGTATAACGTCACCTTGGGGCTGCCCCCATACAGTATAACGTCACCAAGCGGCTGCCCTAGTGCCCCATACAGTATGACGTCACCAAGCGGTTGCCCCCGCACAGTATAACGTCACCCTGTGGCCCCCGCCCCCATACAGTATAACGTCTCCCTGTGGCCCCCACCCCCATACAGTATAACATCTCCCTGTGGCCTCCGCCCCCATACAGCATAACGTCTCCTTATGGCCCCCGCCCCATACAGCATGATGTCTCCTTGTGGCCCTGCCCCCATACAGCATAACGTCTCCTTGTGGCCCTGCCCCCATACAGCATAACGTCTCCTTGTGGCACCCGTCCCATACAGCATAACGTCTCCTTGTGGCCCCCGCCCCATACAGCATAACGTCTCCTTGTGGCCCCCGCCCCATGCAGTATAACATCTCCTTGTGGTCCCCGCCCCCATACAGTATAACGTTCTTATAAGTTCAGGACAAGTAGATGGTCATGAGGGACAAGTAGATTGAGCCCCTGCTTTAGTCCTTCGACAAGTAGTTTTTTTTTTTTATTTCCACACCCCTGACTGTATGTATGTAGCATACATACAATACATACATACATATAGCACTATGTATGTAGCATGTACGTATGGACAGCAGCTACACTATATTACTATCTAACCTACACTGACTATCTCCCACTAACTATCTGTAATATATATATATATATATATATATATATATATATATATATATATATTAACTATCTAATGTAATGTGACACAGGAAAGCAGAGAGCACAGCAATGACACTGCTGTCTCTCTCAGAACTGTAAAAAACTGCAGAAAATAGATGCTGGGGAGTTTCTTATATAGTAAAGGGGTAGGCAACTTTCCTATTGGTTGCTAGGGATGTTGCTAAGCTCAGACAAAGACATTGCAGCCTTCTCATTGGCCCACAAGCAAGAAGCAGGGAGGGATCATGGGTTCAGAGGGGAAACAAATCTAGAATATTCAAAAATTACGAATATATAGCACTATATTCTAAATATTCGCAAATTCTCGAAGTGGTGATATTCGCAATTACATTTCGCAATTCGAATATTCGTGCCCATCACTACTGTGGGATACTTGGATGATGAGGTAGGTAGAGAGCCAGACCGTCCTGTCGGACCACATCCTAGCTATGTATATCCTGTGTCATGCCAAGCACGGAAGCAGTTAATGCTCAGGAAGGTATAAGGTTGTGGAACACATCCCTCATGGGGGAAAAATTTAAGTTTTAGTATATACTGCTATTACCCCTTATTTTGTTGCAGGAAAGGACTTAGGGGCACATTTATTAAGATTGGTGTATTACACACAGGTCTTAAAGGGGTTGTCCTGCCAGTTATATTGCTAACCTATCATCAGGATAGGTCATCAGTAGCTGATCAATGGGGATCTGACACCCAGGACCCCCGCTTATTAGCTGTTTGAAGAGGAGGTGGTGCTCCATGTGAGAGCTGCTTCCTGTTCATTACCCTGCCGGTTGTCTCGGAAGTCACGGCAGTCCAGTGTAATGAGAACTTGCTTTTTCTCACTTGAATGGAGTGAGTACTTGTTATTACACTATGCCACCACTCCACTGGAGATGACGCGTAGTGTAATGATGAGGAAGCAGTGTTCGCATGGAGTGCCGTATCTTCTTCAAACAGCTGATTAAAGGGGGTGCCAGGTATTGGACCCCTGCCAATCAGTTATTGATTACCTATTCTGATGACAGGTCATCAATATAAGTGTCAGTCCAACTCCTTTAATCTATTTCCGCTGACATCAGATTTGCCACAATTATTAAGAGGCTCAAGAGGCTTTCTGCTATAATCCTGGGCAATTTCCTGGCGTAGATTATAATAAATGTGCCTGGTCAACTATAGCCACCACTGAACCAACAATTCCCTGCCCTGCTCCGACTCTAAACCCCCAAAAAGTTGCAAAATTTTGCTTAACCATGGAATGCGCCAGTTTTCTGGCATACAGCATTATTTGACATTCTGCCCCATTTTCTATATTTCATGAGATATGCCCCCTTGTTGATTAAGTGTTTTAGGATGTCCACACGGAGGTCCTTTTCCATAAAATGGCTGCTGATGGAGGTTCATGTGACCAGGCAAATCACTCAGTATCCTTCAATCAAATACTGTGCACCTGAAGTTGCACTGTTGGAAGTTTAGTTCAGGTGCAATGTGTATGAATAGAGGTGGCTAAGTGATGTGTTTTGTCAAATGACCCTCCATCAGCAGCCATCTTATGGAAACAGCCTTTGTGGGAAAAGCCCAGAAGATTTGCTCAACAAGGGGACATGACTTATGAAATATAGCAAATGGCACAGAATATCAACAAAGGCTGTATTAGTAAGTGCCATATAGTCACCTTACCTACACATTGGTTACAGGTAGCCAGAAAGTGGACAAACCCTTTTAATAAAGCTTGTTCATCCAAAGCTTGTCTTTGGTCTGTTAATTATTATTGCAAAGTTTATTGTTATTTGCATATATATTATGAAATGGCACATATGTTTCCATGTTGCCAGCCATAATAGATTCCACTAACAGAGACTTCAGCAAGATAGAGAGGAAAGAGGGCCATAACTCCCATCATTGTCTAAATCCACACAGTGGTATCTGGGAGAGAATTGCACTTTGTACAGTCAGATCTATGAATGCTATAATTTGATGTATTTGTCACAGGTAATGGGGAAGGGGAAAACACCAAATACACATAACAACCAATAGACAACAGTCTAGGCCTCAAAAGCTAAGGAAGAGGGATGGTGACCTCCTAGTAATCTCTAGACCTTTCCCTAACTCCTGCCAGTATGAGCAGATCCTGATGGTGGAAATGCTCATATGCCGGAAACCTTATACCCTGCTAAAACTGACGATCCCTAGGATAGGTAGCAGGAGATGAAGGAACCTGCATCTCCCTGAGGCCTAGAAACAACACACACCAGAGAATAACAAACAGAGGCAACAAGTACTTAGCTTAGAGATATATGGAGAAGCAGAAAAACCAAGACAACCAAGCTCTAGCAACTCAAAGCAGAAACTATTAACCGCATGGTCAGCAGTGTGAGGCGGACCTAAATAGAGCCTCATCATTGATAACCAATGGCACCTGAGGAGAGGTGACATCCTGCCAAACAACAAGATACACAGAGGAAAGCAGAGAGACCTGTCACATATCCTCATGTGCAGCAAGTCTATCCGATCGTCTCACCTCTCTCATAGGAGGGACCGTGACAGTATTACAAACTCCATTTTGCATTGGAGTAAAGAGAAACATTTTTTTTCTTCTTCTGGTCTGGTTTTCTGACAGCTACAACATACACTGACCATTGTGCTCTACACGTCCTGCCTTGCAGCCATACAAATACTTAAAGAGGACCTTTCATCACTTCTAAAGATATAAACCAAGTATGCTCACATGTAGAGCGGCGCCCAGGGATCTCCATGCACTTACTATTATCCCTGGGCGCCGCTCCGTTCTCCCGGTATAGGCTCCGGTATCTGTGCTCACTAAGTTATAGTGGGCGGAGCCTGCCCTTCATATACTTCTCCCAGGCTGCAGCGCTGGCCAATCGCAGCGCAGAGCTCATAGCCTGGGAGAAAAAACTCCCAGGCTATGAGCTCTGCGCTGCGACTGGCCAGCGCTACAGCCGGGGAGAAGGAGATGAAGGGCAGGCTCCGCCTACTATACCCAATTCCACCAAGTCCCCACCTACTATAACTTGGTGAGCGTCGATACCGGAGCCTATACCGGGAGAATGGAGCGGCGCCCAGGGATAATAGTAAGTGCAGGGAGATCCCTGGGCGCCGCTCTCCATGTGAGCATCCTTAGTTGATATCTTTAGAAGTCATGAAAGGTCCTCTTTAATATCACAGGCACCCCAACTACCATCCAGCAAGAATCTGAGAACCAGGGTGTGCCCCAGTGGTGTGCCTTTCACTGCATGGCTCTAGGGAAGAACAGTGTAAGTAAAGCTATTGTAATTGTCTCTAACAGCCAAAGCACTGCCACTCCAGCCCTCCGATCTGGCTCCTCAGGGGCTCAGTGCATGTACATATATGATTACCTTGCTGTTGATTGGCTTAGAGCATGTGTCATTATGATCAACCCTTTTAAACCATACTGCCTGGTAGAGTTGAAGAAATTAGCTCCTATTGCTGCAGTCATATGTACCGTTGCAGCATAATAATTATGTTTATGCAAATTAGATGCTCAGAGCATCAATGGGGCTGGCCTAGCCTTTTTGAGCACTCCTTCACCTCCTCCTCTCCTCCATGGCCTGATTGACAGAGCCAGGCATCCTCACTGCCCGCCTGAATTGCAACTGGGTCTTACCAGGGGTGTGTCCCATATTTTGACATACAGAATATCTGGATGATTGGATGCCAGATTCAGGACAGGATTGTGGTGTCTGCATGCAAACCATAATGGCCAATGGTGGGGACAATTGTGCCTGTAAAACCGAGGTATTATCTTCAAAATCATGCAGCTATTGGCCATTTCATGTTCGCGTGAATGCAGATGCTTCAATGTGTGTCCTCACACTAGGGGTATACAACCACTCAACATATTATGGTGCAAAAAATCCATTGTGCATCTCTAGCAAAATCCATATGAATCACATGCAGGATATGTCACAGATTTCATCCACAATGAAAATCTACAGTATAAATTGTCATGTTGTCGAAGTAAAATCCTCTCTGAAGGTCAATTTTGTTGATCATGCATGTGATTTGTAATTTCTCAGCCACTTTGCTGCTGCAGTAAATGTTGCAGATTTTCGACCACTATTCTAACACCTAACCCAACACTCAATCTTTAGCATCACAAAAGAACAACAAGAAGCAAAACTGAAGAGCAGAACCTTTTATTATAAGAAATATCCACAAATCCTGCATAGACAGATTTATAGATATCGCCAACATTTTATTAATGTACAAAAAACTTGTGTAGAAGTAGTAAGCGGCGGGTGTGGTGGTTACATACACGATCTACCTCTCCTAGATGTACATAGTCCCCCCAGATGCACCTCACCTCTAGTACTACATGTGCAGCGTCCCACTGGTTCTATATATACGTGGGCACTGCAAAGTTGTTGTATCTTATGTTATATTGCATTTCATGCCATTTATACATTTATATCTGGTTTATATCTGGAAATTCCTGTAACAGGTTGTAGGGTGCAGTACATACATCCACCACTAGATGGGAATAGCATCACTATATATATATATCCCAGTCCAGGCCTAGAAAAAGTTAGTCATGAGTTAGCCCTAGAATGGGTAACAGGTGAAACTCAGTTATGAGTCAGCTCTAGAGTTAGTTGGAGGAGAAGGAGTACTGAAACAAGGGACAACAGCCATCTTTATCAGGCTTTAAGGACCTTTGGAGTCAGGGTAAAGGACTTATTAGCCACCGGCAGCCTCACCAATCTAAACTGGAAGAAAAGGGAGCAGACACAGAGCCACCTACCAGTAAGGACAACTACATAACTTAGCCTGAAGTTTTATCCACATAAAGCCTGTTTACAGTGGATTAACAGCAGTCCTCCTCTATATGCATAAAGACTGTTATATGGGGATGTCATTTCTAGTGAGAACCTGCAGACAGTAAAAGTTGTGAGTTGGATTCAACTTGTGTCTCACTCTTCAATTTCTCTACTACTACTCTGATCAACTTTACTTAATCCAGGGGCCCAGCTGCCAAAGCACACCAGTCCCAGTTACCATCAAGGGCACCTCGAAACACCACCTGGCCGGTGTCCCCTGTAATAGACTGTGCCCTGGAGAATCCAGTGCTGTTCTCCCCCTCAACTGTGCAGGCCTGCCCAGGGACGACAAAACTGTAAGTAACCAAGAACTGTGCTTTTTACCCTCGGCCTACCTATACTCACACCGTGACCTAACAGAGACATTTCCCCTGTTGGTTTCGTATACTGCATACAGAAAAATTGGCGTCACGAACAGGATTACAATCCTCAGCGCCTTGAATGAACTGTGTACGAACTGGATTTCAGTAACAAAATTGTGTGCCATCGTGGAGTGCCTTATGTGAATGAGCCCTATCTGTTTTGCAGTTTTATTGGGCCTAAGAACTGTGCCTGACTATGTTGCACTGATTGTGTGTTATAAAAATCGCATCGCTGAAATTGAGAAATTGTGGATTTTTCCTATGTCAATAGCACTGTTTGCTTTAATTGAATAGACATTCTGTGCATCCAAGGTGGCTGCCTGAAGTGCTTATAATTTCTACTGCCACAACGTTACAATTAAGGACATTTAGTCCGAAACGCGTCAACGCTTGTCGCAATTGCCATGGAATCTGTCTGTATGTGAATATGCACCAATAAAGAAGGAACCTGATTTTATCCCATGCTTGGTGCCAGAGCCACTTTTTCCTTTGTTTTGGAATTTCTACTGCGCCATCACTTTGCAGAAGCGCCCTGTCTGGCGGGAAACATTTGTGTGCCACCCATATATGCAGAATAGTCTGGCCGGCCCCTCCTACCTCTACTGTAGCGATCCGGGGAGGCCGATCTTGTATGCTGAACGCAGCGCTGCCTCACCTGTCTGTCAGACGCATTAAGGGGATTAGCCGCGCGCGATAGGGGAGCATGACGTGCATACGTGCAGTAAAAAGACGCAACTTCGCATGTAAGTGACGGAAGGAAAAAGAAATAGGCGATCACCAGCCGTCTTTCACAGAATAAGTATATGTTTAGTTCTCCGATCCCCCTGCAGCCTTAGAACTCCTAAAAAATAACAGGGAGCACTGCCAGAAAGATTAACTTAAATAAGAACTGTCTAAGCATTATATTCAGCCGTCCCATGGTTTCTTAAAGGGCCATACACTCGCAACCCAACAGTGACCCACAGCAACGTGGTACAAAAAGTGTGTACAACCAGTTTTTTACCCTCCATTACTATGTCTGTGCAGGAAGACAATGGGGTCTCAATAGGTTTCCTGCAGTAGCCGCAGCCGGTCCTAGCGCATCACCAGCCGCTGCCACACCAAGCATGATGCCATTAACAATGCCTTATTATTTTGGGGCCCCCTGGTTCCTACGATACTCTGGGGAAGCCCATACTTTAAGAGACTTCAAAGAGAAGAAACTTGCTGTGTTCAGATTGTACCCTGTCTCAGCAGAACTACAGATGGAGATTATCCTTGCACAATTAGAAGGAGCTGCTCTTAGAGAAGTCAAATCCTGGCCAAGCTCAGAGAGGAAGACGCTGGAGCAGATATTTGAACGTCTCTACACCACCTTTGAATCCAGGACCATGTCAGAGGTCAAGATAAGGTTCTTCAGCAAGAAACAGCAAACTGGTGAGTCACTCAGAGACTTTGCATTATCTTTACAAGAAGCCCATAGAGCTGTTGTACAAGTAGATCCCCGTGGGTCAGAAAATCAAGATAAAACACTTAAAGAACAATTCATTGAAGGTGTTAGTACAGAAACCATAAAGACCTAGTTAAAGATGTTAGCTGCACAGCACCCAAGTTCTACTTTACTAGACTTTAAAGAGTTAGCCATCAGTATTCTGAGGAAAAAAAACACAGACAGAGCCTGCTGAAATGTCTGTAGATTAGCTAACTACCCCTCCAAGGTGTTACCCTATAGTCAGTCAGGCGACACAAGCTCCGGTTCCTGATGCAGTTGACAGAGGAAGTCAATTTCCTGACCAAAAGTCTGAAGAAAGTATGTCAAAAACTAGAATAATGGGAGAAACCCTTGTTTCTAAAGGACAAGACACCCCCACCAAGGAAACATTTCCCTCCTGATTATAAAGAGACATATCCCAGAAATTCTGGGAGACACCCCACGGACCGCTCCAAAACTACCCATTTGTATGTACTGTCACAAGCCAGGCCATATAGAAATGATGTGCTGGCAGTTAAAAGGGCGACCCTCAAGGCCAAGGACCGCCCCTCAGGAGGTAAACCATGAGGTCCAGAAGATCCTAGCTGGATGCCCTGATATGTAGGATCCCGTCCAGAAGTGGTTCTCCGAATCAATGGAGTTCCCTTTGTCGCCTTATTGGACACCAGATCTCAAGTTAAAACTATTCAACAAACTGAATTTGAAAAATACTGGGACCAAAACCAGCTTACACAACCCCCAGAATCCTGGCTGAGTTTCATAGCCAGTAATGGCAAACCTGTGCCAGTACATGGTTATTGGGAGCCTACTATCCAAGTGGGAAGAACCACACTATCTCAACAAGGTATAATCGTTGTGCAAGTCAGAGAAGATAATAACCCTCCGGTAGTCCTAGGAATGAACGTCCCTAGGAACTGTTACGCTGAAATGTTTGAAGCTTTGCACAAATCTATGCCTATCACTTCACCTGCTTCCAAAAATTTGCCAATGAGAAAGGAGAGATTTGCTGTGCCTGCATCAGAGGAAACCAGCCAGTGATCCTTAAACCAAAAACCAAAACACTCTTATGGTGCCGAGCCATTCTCGGAATCCGAAGCAAAGATTACCAAGCCCTGGTAGAAGCCATCCCCTCGGAAAACCGTCCAAGCTGCAAGAAGCTTAGTGACTGTATCCCAAGGTAAAATGCCTATCTGTCTTATAAATTTAAGTAATCATCCTTTAACTTTAACTAAGCATTGCCCTGTTGCTCAGTTGTTGCAAGTAACTTTCCAAGATGTTCTCAGTGCACCTACAGTCACCGCTGAACAGTCCGTTCGGAGTCTGAGTACTCCAGACCATACTCCACATGCATCATGGTGGGAAAAACTCAACGTGGGGGACACTTTGTAAGGATACGGTGGTTTGCGCTCCAGCCTGGATCCATGCCCTGTGTAACCATGACAACGATAGCTGTTTGCCTCCCAGGCTGGAAGCAGTGGCCGCTGGGCCGTCTAAGGTGGCTCCGCCCATCCACACTTGGTCAATAAATAGGAGCCAGGTGCTGCACAGGGTGTTCCACTAATGGAGTGCGCACCCTGCCTGCTCCATTCACCACGAGGACGCAAGCTTCTAACTACCTGCAACTCTGAACCTCCAGGAGAAACCCTCACCTACCTTATCCAGCTCCACCACAGCACGATCCCTGCATGACTTCTAACAGCAAGTATCAGCCTGTCATTTTGTTCACTGACATTGCTCACTGAAAGGAAGGGACACGCGCTGGTGACTATTAGTACTGCAGGCCTGGGATTTCTGAACATTGCCTAGAGCTGTTATTCATGAACTTTAATCTGTACTCTGATTCCTAAAACAAACTCTCCTCACTATTAGTTTTACACTCTATCTTTAGTACGCGGTACATGATTTTGTTACCCCATACTCTCCGCTTAAGACTGAGAGAGCCGCCTGGGGTACACACTGAGCAGTCGCAAAAGACTCCATCAACACTCAAGTAGTGTGATAGGAGTGGATGTCAAAGGACTCCGCAGTTGAGATCCTAACTGATCAATTTGGTGCGTTACATATTAGTGGAACCCTCATGGATCCAGCGGAGCTCGCGCGGCACATGGTCGCCCTCACTGAGAGGGTGGAAACCCTTAACGTGACCGTACAGAATCTCCAATTGGAAAATCAGACGTTGCGAGATCTCGTCTCGTCGCGCACAGGACACCACCACGATGGACCGGAACCCAAGGTCAGTCCACCTGAACTTTTCTCAGGAGACCGGAAGCAGTTCCGCGAATTCCTGAATGCGTGCAAGCTGATGTTTCAGTTACGCCCGGACCTATCCTACCGATAGAACCAAAGTACTCACCATGATCTCTTACCTCAGGGGGAGGCCAGAGCATGGGCTAACACCTATTTAGAAAAGGAAGACCCGGTCTTGAATTCCTTTCCGCAATTTCTTGAAACAATGGCCCTCCTTTACGAGGACCACAACAAGCAGCTGACTGCGGAGACCGCCATTCGCACCCTAAAGCAAGGGAGACGACCCGTTGAGGACTTTATTGCGGAATACACTCGCTGGGCCCGTGAGACTGAATGGAATGATCTCACTCTTAGAAATCAGTTCCGTCTCGGTCTATCTGAGGCCCTGAAGGATGAGTTAGCCCGCGGAGAGCTGCCACATACACTCGACGCCTTGATGCAGAAGGTCACCACCATTGACAGACGCTAAGGGAACGTAGGGCCGAGAGAGTCTCAGGGTTTACACCCACCCCGAGACAGACCAGCCCGGATCCTGTAGCAGAGATGATGGAGATTGGGGCAATTCGTGGTCCTCTGACTGAGAGAGAGAAGACCCGAGACGGAACCTCAACCTCTGCTTATACTGTGCGCCGGCTGATCATTCGGTCGATGGATGTCCTGCCATAAGAAAGAAACATGAAGGTAAAATGATGACGTTCTGTAACTTAGGCAGAAAAGATAACAACACAAGTGGTTACATTTATACGTCTCTTACCTTACAGTGGGACCAAAACCGAACTATCGTTGATGCAATGGTGGACACGGGAGCTTCAGGGAATTTTATCGATAAGCATCTAGTAGAGAGAAATAAAATTCCCATACAAGGAAAGATGTATCGATATCCGTGAGTTTTATTGATGGTACAACCTCTAGACCTATCCATAGCCAGACTCAACCCCTTTTGGTGACAAGCGAAAATAACCACACAGAATTTTTATCCTTTGATGTCATACACTCCCCTTCGTTCCCCATCATTTTAGGCTTGCCATGGCTCCGGTTACATCAACCAGTTCTCCTATGGGAACAGGGGAGAATTGGGTTTACCTCACGTTATTGCAGGGAGACCTGTTTCCCTATTAAAACTCTCATGCATGTAGGGGTGAACCAGGTCCCTACCCAATACTCAGAGTTTTCGGAGGTATTTAGTGCAAAGATGGCGGAAACCCTACCGCCCCATAGACCCTACGATTGCCCCATAGACCTGCTGCCGGGCAGTGAAATACCCACAGGAAGAATCTACCCATTGGCACAACCAGAACTTGACCACCTCAAACAGTATCTCGAAGAGAACTTAAGGAAGGGATTCATTCGGCCTTCAACCTCCCCTGCAGCCGCAGGTATGTTCTTCGTAAGGAACAAAGACTTGAGCCTCAGACCCATCATTGATTACAGAGCATTAAATAAAATAACAATCAAAACCGGTACCCCCTGCCGCTAATATCCGAGCTTATTGAAAGACTTCAAACATCAACTATCTACACTAAACTGGACTTGAGAGGCGCATACAACTTGATTAGGATTAGAACCGGGATGAATGGAAAACTGCTTTCCGCACCCGGCACGGACTCTTTGAGTATATGGTAATGCCTTTCGGCTTGTGCAATGCCCCTGCCACATTCCAAAACTTTATCAACGACATATTTAGGGATCTACTAGATGTATGTGTTGTCATCTATCTAGATGACATATTGGTCTACTCCGATAACCTACAAGATCACAGGAAACACGTCCGTTGGGTACTTGCGCGATTAAGCGCCCATCACTTATATGTCAAACCGGAAAAGTGTATATTCGAGACTACTACCCTTCCGTTCCTTGGTTATATAATCTCACCCAAGGGAATTCAGATGGATCAGTCAAAGATCACCTGCATCCAAAACTGGCCGATTCCGGACTCTAGGAAAGCCCTCCAGCGTTTCATAGGGTTCTCGAACTTCTACAGGAAATTCATCAAAGACTTCTCCGCTACCATCAAACCCCTAACCAGATTAACTAGTGTCAATACGAAATTTGTTTGGTCCATGGAGGCCCAATCAGCTTTTGAGTTACTTAAAGACAAATTCACTTCAGCACCAATTCTGACCATTCCGAATCCAAACTATCACTTTGTGCTGGAAGTAGATGCATCACAGGCAGCCATAGGAGCTGTTCTGTCCCAGCGGAGCTCCTTCTCATCCCCACTACATCCTGTCGGGTTTTACTCCCAGACTCTAAACACAGCTGAAATCAACTACCCCATAGGGGAAAAGGAACTTCTTGCCATAAAATGTTCCCTAGAGAACTGGAGGCACCTACTTGAAGGTTCAACACACCCCATCACAATATACACGGATCACCGTAATTTACAATACCTGAAAACCAGTAAAACACTGTCAGCACGTCAGGTACGGTGGAGTTTTTTTTTGACAGATTCGACTTTCAAATTACTTATCGACCAGGCTCAAAATGGGAAGGCTGACGCCTTATCACGTCTGGCTGAATGCCGCGCCGCAGTTACAGCCCCCACATGCATTATACCACCTAACAAAATTATCCTCGCCACCATCGAATTGGAAACCCAGCTTAAGGATGCTCTGAAAATTGACTGTGCTAACATCCCCGGAACTTCGGAAAGACCAACGGGGTTTCCTCTACAAAAACAACCTACTGTACATACCAACTCCTCTCACCACCCAGGTAATCAAACTCTGCCATGACACACCCCTCGCGGGACACCCTGGCATTGCCAAAACCATAAACCTGATACGCAGGAACTTCTGGTGGCCAAAAATGACCAAAGAAATTAAGCAATATGTTTCCACATGTGAGACATGTGCCTCATGCAAAAGTGATAGAAATCGACCATATGGCCTTCTTATGAGTCTTCCTATCCCTAACAGACCCTGGGAATGGGTTTCAATGGACTTCATTGTAGAACTCCCCGCTCCAGAGGAAACAACACCATCATGGTTGTAGTAGACCTACTAACTAAGATGGCACACTTCATCGCCCTCAAAAATTACCTTCCTCCAGTGAAACTGCCGAGGCCTTTCTGTCCAATGTCATAAAACTACATGGAATCCCTACCCAAGTTATATCAGACAGGGGTTCACAATTTATATCCAAATTTTGGAGAGCACTTTGTCTTAGACTCCAAATCGACCATAGAATGTCTACCGCCTACCACCCCCAAACTAACGGGCAGACGGAAAGGGTGAACCAATGTCTGGAACAATTTCTCAGATGTCACTGCTCATTCCTTCAAGATGACTGGGAAAGCCTACTCCCTCTTGCCGAATTCGCTACAACAATTCTGTAAATTCCTCCACTCTACATAGTCCATTCTTTGCTAATTATGGATTCCACCCTAGGTCTCTCCCTGAAATCAGCCTTCCTACAAACGTTCCTGCCACAGATGATTATGTAACTACCTTGCAAACAACCCTCATGATGCTGAAAGACAACCTCCAACGGGCAAAGGAAAGGCAGAAGATCTACTACGACCGTCACAGAAGAGAAAATCCTCCTTATCAGGTTGGAGACTCGGTATGGCTGTCAACGAGAAACCTTCGGTTGGGGGTACCTGCTAAGAAACTGGGTAGGCAATTTTGGGTCTGTTTCTGATAGAAAGAATTATCAACCCCAACACGGTGAGACTTACCCTTCCTCCTCGACTACAGGTACATCCCACATTCCATGTATCGTTGCTAAAACCGTTTAGACCTAGCCCGTTCCCCTCACGGGTTCCTCAACCCTCCCCCGATAGATGTCCGTGGTGAGGAGGAATTTGAGGTTGAGCAGCTTCTCGACTCCAGAAGAAGACGGGGAGGATCCAGTACCTCGTTAGATGGAAGGGTTACGGGTCTCAGGATGACTCTTGGGAAGATGTGCGAGACGTCCATGCACCCAGACTCCAAAGGTTGTTCCACAGGAGATTTCCCGACCGACCCTCCCTACTGGGGTACCCCGGAGAGGGTCCCCTTAAGGGGGTACTGTAAGGATACGGTGGTTTGCGCTCCAGCCTGGATCCATGCCCTGTGTAACCATGACAACGATAGCTGTTTGCCTCCCAGGCTGGAAGCAGTGGCCGCTGGGCCGTCTAAGGTGGCTCCGCCCATCCACACTTGGTCAATAAATAGGAGCCAGGTGCTGCACAGGGTGTTCCACTAATGGAGTGCGCACCCTGCCTGCTCCATTCACCACGAGGACGCAAGCTTCTAACTACCTGCAACTCTGAACCTCCAGGAGAAACCCTCACCTACCTTATCCAGCTCCACCACAGCACGATCCCTGCATGACTTCTAACAGCAAGTATCAGCCTGTCATTTTGTTCACTGACATTGCTCACTGAAAGGAAGGGACACGCGCTGGTGACTATTAGTACTGCAGGCCTGGGATTTCTGAACATTGCCTAGAGCTGTTATTCATGAACTTTAATCTGTACTCTGATTCCTAAAACAAACTCTCCTCACTATTAGTTTTACACTCTATCTTTAGTACGCGGTACATGATTTTGTTACCCCATACTCTCCGCTTAAGACTGAGAGAGCCGCCTGGGGTACACACTGAGCAGCCGCAAAAGACTCCATCAACACTCAAGTAGTGTGATAGGAGTGGATGTCAAAGGACTCCGCAGTTGAGATCCTAACTGATCAATTTGGTGCGTTACACACTTCTACACCCAAAGACCAAATTGAAGGAGTCTTAAACGTCATGAAGGAACATCATCAAGCCTTCAGTAAACACTATCGATTTTGGAGAAGTCAAAGAAATCAAACATACCATCCCTACTGGTTCACATCCTCCAATCAAGGAAAGGTACCGGCCTATACCTAAAGAAGAAGTTGAATGAACCACCTGTCTTAGGATATCCAGATTACCAGCAGCCATTCCATCTCTACACCGATGCCAGTAATTAAGGCCTGGGAGCCGTCCTGTCCTAAGTGCAAGAAGGTAAAGAAGGAGCAATCGCTTATGTTAGCAGATCCCTTAGAGGAGCTGAAAGAAATGACCAGAACTACAGTTCTTTCAAGCTAGAATTCCTCGCACTCGTGTGGGCCATCTGAAAAATTTAAAGACTATCTTGCAGCAACACCATTTGTGGCCTATACAGACAACAATCCACTAGCACATCTCAACACAGCCAAGTTGGGAGCCTTGGAACAAAGATGGGCCTCATGTCTTGCTAACTACAACTTCACTGTTAAGTACAGAATGGGCAAGTCCAATGAGAACGCAGATGCCTTATCTCGCCTTCTTACTGTAGAAGATCCTACTGACCAAAATTTTGCCCAACAAGACATCGTTACCCTTTAAAAGTAAGAGTCCTTAATCTCGATCAGCTGCACAATCCGGAATCCCAAGTTGAAAAAGAAAGATGGATTAAGCTGCAATCAGAAAGCAGAGAAATAGGCGAACTACAGGATTTTCTTACAAGTGGAAGAACACCAGAAAGAATACAAAGAAGGAATGCAGATCCGGAATTGTTAAAACTATGGAGACACAGAAAAACAACTCTTTCTGCAGAAGGGCCTACTATTAAGGAGAAGCCTAGACCCAGTCACCTACAATAGGGTGTATCAAATTCTATTACCGCGTTGAGATGCAAGAATCATTCTTGAAATGTACCATGACAAATCAGGACATTTTGACGTGCAGAAAACAGAAGCTACCATCCGCAGAAGATTCTACTGGATTGAAATGAGAGGAGACATTGAAAATTGGTGTCGAGAGTTGTCATGCCTTTTCATAAGTATATAAACATTTATACATTCATTATTGTTATAACATGTATTCATGGCCTATAAGAAGCCATGTTGTACTTATATTCACCCTCCTGTATGAACCTTCATTGTAAAAGAGAAATATGGGTTCAAGGAAAGGTTCTTCCTGGCAGATGTGGGCTTATCTAAGGGAGTAATTTTACCTCATCACAAGGCTATAAGCCGAGATAAGGTTCTTCCTGGCTCTCGTCTGGCATTTTTTTCATAATGAGATGTATTAATGAGACAAACATATAATGTCTGTCTGTTCATATAGTGGATCGTATTTAGTTTTGACACAAGTTAATCAATATATCACATATGTGTTTTATATTTCATATATTGGTTTTATTTTTGTTACATGTTATAATCGTATATTAACGTATATATATCCTGTGTGTGTATCACCAGAAGTGTGTATTCCTAAGGTATGTGGGGAAGCATGCTCAATGGGATTTCTCTTAATAAGAAGTTGCTGACGGAAAAGTTGTGTTATTTGCATAAGATAAGGCACCTGTGAAATCCAAAACCCACACATTTGTTGTATAGATTTTAACTTTATGACATGAGAACAGTCAAACTAGTTTCTGGGAATTTAAGTTTTAATTGCTTCAAGTGTCAGGGGGTATGCCTCCCTTTTTGATGTATGTCCCAGGTGGTGGATGTCTACCACTTAACATAAAGTCACATTATATAAATTTAACTCCTAAAAGTTTCACATTTATAGCTTATACAACATTGCCGCCTAGGTATCGGCAGGTAGCATAACCCGTTCACCACAAAGCATTTTGGGTAATGTATGATCTCACAATACCATTACCATATGTGCACAACCTCTGGTTTGGTTGGAAGACCGTTATCTAAAGGGGTGTATGCTTTTGATAAGTCTGTGAATATATATATATATATATATATATATATATATATATATATATATTTATAAACATTTTTATTTTAATCATCTCAAAAGACACAATTTGTGAAGCAAAATTACAAAAAGAACCTCCCCATCCTCCCACACCCCCTTAACCCACCCCCCAATCCTGCAGGGAAGAAGAAAGTGTGCGTAAGTCTGTGAATATTAATCATAGACGGGATGAGAGAGGGAGATTCCAGGAGAAAGAAAAAAAAGACTACAAACAAAAGATTAAACGGACACGTGGATTTTCTCCTGGATCACGGGGAACCCTCAGGAGAGCTGACCGTCCCTCCGGAGCCCTACTCACCTTTTGACCCTTGGTAACGTATATCTTGCTTATTGCTTGCAGTATTGATAAGTTACTCAGCATGGTATATAGTCAAAGGTCCCCATTTGTGGATCTGTAATTGATAAGGCTCCTGATCAAGTCTGATCATTCCCTTAGCAAAGATGCATATTGCTAATTGAGCATCAGACATTGGCACTTAGTCCTTGGGAACTTTGTTATTCCCTAGCCTGATACCGAGCTGGCAAAATTATAGTGCCGCCATATACCTCAATTGGCTAAAAGGTGATAGAAAGGGGTACTTTTCTTTAATTTGAACTGTTGCATATCATTGCATTGATTGGCGATATTCAGTATTGATTGAAAGTATTGGTATTATATTGCATTATCTATCATTGTACAGGTTGTATTATCGATTTTGTATTTAGCACTTATGTATAATAAACTCACATATATTTTTGCATAGATGATGGTACCTTGTTTCCTTTCTAGTTGCACAAAATAATTAAGGTTCTCGCAAACGAGCTGAGAGGTTATTATGTCGCCCTCTCCTCAATAGGATCAATAACTTTGATATTTTTTCCTTTGATCCTTTCTTTTGTTTTTTTGTATATAAAGCATTTTTGCGCTTTATATCCGCGACCGAGTGTTCCACCTGTGCCGTTGGAAGAAATGAAAGACATGACCAAAGAGCACCCTTGCATCCCATTGTAAGCCGGACACCGTTAGAAATAGTTGCTTTTGACCATGTGACGCTGAAGCCAAGTCGCTCGGGATATACCTATGCTATGACAATAGTTGACCACTACACCTTATTTTTAGTAGCTGTACCTGTTAAAGATTTGACAGCCAAAACCACTGCAAATGTGTTCTGGAAAAATGTCCTGTTGCCCTATGGATGCCCTGAAAAAATCCTTACAGATCAAGGATCTGCCTTTGAATCCCAGCTGTTCCATGAGCTGTGTTCACTTCACGATTGCCAAAAGATTAGGAGCACCGCTTACCATCCTCAAGGTAATAGACTGTGAAAAAATTAATCAAATCTTGATTGAAATGTTGAGAGGTGTACCACCTACTAAAAGAGCCGAGTGGCCTACTCTACTGCCTCAATTGATGTATACTTGCCTTCCATTGTTACACTGGGTACACCCCATATTACATGATAATTCGTCGTCAAGGGAAATTTCCTGCAGATCACACCCTAGATGTACAAGGTACAGATTCAATCAGCCCTCTACCAAAAACAGATTGGGTGAGTGAGCATCAAAAACGCCTACCTGATGCCCAAGAGATTGTCCAGATCCGCATGGAGAATGCTCTCCGAAAAAAACAAAGACTATGATCAGGTCTGCTAGAGCAGAACCTTTCAAAATTTTTGACCATGTGTGGCTGATAAACAACCATCGCACCAGCAAGTTGGATAGCAAATAGGAAAGAGAACCTTACACCAGTACAGCTATTCTTAATCCAGAGACTGACGCTTATGAGATCACCAAAGAGAGCAGAGTAACACAAGTGGTGCATCGCAACCGCCTTAAAGGGAATCTGTCACCAGGTTTGAGCCCTGTCAGCTAAACATATGCTGACGTTCAGGGTCTCATTAGCATGCCTAATATGGGCTCATCTAAACAAATGGTAGCGTTATTTTGTCAAAAAACAGGTTTAACTAACCTGTCAATCACACATATAAGGAGCCCAAGGGGAGGTCCAGCGATGCAGGGTGCCCGGCCGCAGACATCGCTGTATGTGGCCAGCGCCGCCTCCAAATGCTCCGTGCCGCCTCTCCCTCCCCCTCCTCCTGCTGTAAGCGCTGTCTCGTACGCACACGGCGCGTGCGCACTTCACTTCAAGAAGCCGATCCAAGAAGTCCGCACGGGTGCATGCCTGTGCGCACGCTCGGACTTCTTGGATCGGCTTCTTGAAGTGAAGTGCGCACGCGCCGTGTGCGTACGAGCCAGCGCTTACAGCAGGAGGAGGGGGAGGGAGAGGCGGCACGGAGCATTTGGAGGTGGCGCTGGCCACATACAGCGATGTCTGCGGCCGGGCACCCTGCATCGCTGGACCTCCCCTTAGGCTCCTTATATGTGTGATTGACAGGTTAGTTAAACCTGTTTTTTGACAAAATAACGCTACCATTTGTTTAGAGGAGCCCATATTAGGCATGCTAATGAGACCCTAAACATCAGCATATGTTTAGCTGACAGGGCTCAAACCTGGTGACAGATTCCCTTTAAGTTGTGTCTCAAGGAAGGAGATACTCCAGAAGAGACCGGTATAGAGGAGATTCAGTTTACAATACAAGTGCCTGAAAAATTGTCTGTTTCAGAGGGACTAATGCAGACAGTCAAAAAACTAATGTCAGAGTCAGATCCTTTACAGTGGTTCCTTACGCCGTGGCTTAACATTCCGGTGCCTGCAACAGACAATATAGCTACGCTTCAGCCAGAGGAGTTCTCTTTTGAAGAATCTTCAGAAGCTCAAGCTACATTTAGTTCCCCGGAACCAAGGCCGGATGCAGATTTGTCACTTCGTAGATCCAAGCGGATTACCAAAGGTCAACCACCTGCCCGCTACAGAGACTTCCTGCGGCATCAAGGAAGATTGCTTCCAGCTATTCCTGTTTAATTTGAAATATATCCCTGTATCATTTGGAGCTATAGAGTCCAGGTAAGAGACTTATTGACTGTATTGTTTGGCCTTACTCTAAGAACTCTCTAAAGGCTCCATTCATACTGTTTTTGCAACGTTCAAGCCTGTGCCCGGAGATAGACTTTAACGCACCTGAGTCTCCGTGTTGTTCATCATTTGACATTTCCTATGCTCAGGGAACGGACTCATGCCCTGTGAGCCCGCTGAAATGTTTTCCCTTTTTATTTAAGTTAGCGACTATCCTGGTTTCTTACTGTTTCTTTGTGCCAAGTCAGCGCCCCCAGATCACCAGTCTTAAGAGGAAACTACGGTCCCTTGTCACATACTGTCACATTTTGATGTTGCCTGATATATTTGTGCCTAACCCATTTCTCTTGCAGTTAGAGTATAAGAATGGGGTTATAGTGCCGTTCTCTATGCATGCATGCTTTTTCTTTCTTTTATATTTTTCAGGAAGAAATATGTGGTAGGTGGAGGCTGCTCAGACCAGAGTGATCTCCTTGAAATGAAGGGACATTTTTAAAATTTACTGTATAAAATAACAAAAACGCGGTGGAACCGTGTCACTTTGGAGAAGTACATGGAAATGAATTTAATTCCCAGAGGTTTACGTGTCCAGACATTCCCCACATATGGACGGGATGATGATGATGAATTTTGCAAAAAATGGGAGAGCATTTGTGATATGAGGTAAATAGCTATGTTCCATTTTCATAGGAGGCTTTTTGTCCCTTTCTCTTCTTTCCCTTTTTAGGGGGGTGATCCCCATGGTCTGAGCTGTTCCCCTTATGTCGCAATGTTTTTATCTTTTTCATCTTTTTAATTGATTTTATTTTTCTCTGATGTGTGGGAGCATCTTGCTTCCCTTATATGGTGCAGTCGGGTTGAACTGAATTTGGTCTCTTTGTACCATGTACCCTCCGCTGTAAGGCTACATGGTACAAAGGGACCGGATTGATTACAGACAAAGGCAGCAGAAGAAAGGATTTAATTGAGAACGGTCTGAAGAATTTGCCATACAATATACAAAAGACTGGGACATTCACCAATAGGTCTGCCTGCCTCCGTCACGTGGGACGCCACGTAAGAGATGGCCGGCCCACGTGGGACGTCGCGGCAGGTCCTGGCAGGTGAGAGGAGACCTGGACACGGAACAACGACGGCAGTTCACCGCCCATGCCAAGAGGGGTAAAGTAGTATAACCTACCCTTTTATGTATAGACATTGATACATATCTGCTGTTGTAGGAGTTTGCAATAATCAACTGGCACGGCAAAGGGGTAAAGAAATACTGTAAATGAGCAGTGAGAGTCCGCATATAGCACACGGCCCTATACAGTGTAACTCTACCGGAAGTACACTGGGACTTCACACTAATATCGTTTTATTGTTTGCGCTGAGGTATACAGTTATGATATAGCTGTATGAGACTGCGGCAATGGAGCTAAATGAGAACCATTATCAGTGTGACAATATACATACAACTGGGATTTGAAGCCCTTTAGATATATCACCATTCACCACCTGAATCACTACAGCAGATTTTAATGATATACGAAATACCATCATTGTAAAGCATTTTTTAGTGTCTGCCTGTGAACTTGATTCTGGTTTATGGACGTGTATATAGCCGGTACAAACTGTTACTGGGAATCAATAAGGCTAATTATTGATAGGGAGCGGATCAGTATCTAGTCAGATATATAAGAGCTATACCTACTATTGGTGGAAAGTGTACTATTGGTATATAAGAGCCATACTTACTATTGGTGGAAAGTGAACTAAAATTCAGCCAGGATTGCGATATATAAGTGCCAGGTGGCATTGGTTCATGGTGGTTTATTTTAATTAATTTCAATGTACTCAATTTATGTCGGATAATAAATAATACATCCATTTTCATCTATATCTTGCTGGATAGTTGAGTGCCCCTCATTGTCTTAGTTCCTTGAATCCCCTGATTATGTTGATGTGTTTTTGTCTGTATTTACCTTTTTTCTTTTCCTTGTATTTAGACTGTTTTCCTGATATCATCTGCCATGGACATGCTATAAAATCTTTGAAGCCGTCAGACCATGATACCAATTTGCAATTCCTAGAGAGGTTACTCAGTTTGAGTGTGATTTATTAAGGATTTCCGTACACGAGATGTGGTGTGGCTTTCACAAGTCAACGCCCTTTTTGGTTCCGATGTGGTAGGTGGGGGCTGCTCAGACCAGAGAGATCTCCTTGAAAAGAAGGGACATTTTAAAAATCTACTGTTTAAAAGAACAAAAACGTAGTGGAACCATGCCACTTTGGAGAAGTACCTGGCAATGAATTTAACTCCCAGAGGTTTACGTGTCAAGACATTCCCCACATATGGACGGGATGATGAAGAATTTTGCCAAAAATGGGAAAGCATTTGTGATATGAGACTGTTTTCCTGATATCATCTGCCATGGACATGCTATAAAAAAATTTGAAGCCTTCGGACCATGATGCCAACTTGCAATTCCTAGAGGATCATACAGTATTTCTATTTATACACAGGGGGATGTACAGCAGAATAAAAATCACCGTATTTATCACACACAATTTTTATATTCATTATCATTATGTAATTCTCACGTGTTTTAAATTCTATTTTTGTATACATTTGTTACATCACCATTGTCATGAATTATGTGGTTTCGTAATATGAATTTTCAATATTTCTTCATGTATCCCCCCTATTTTTTTTTTTTAGCACTTTTGCACTTTTTTGAGTCACTTATTGATTTTTCTATTATTGTAAATTTTTGACACTTGACGACTCTCCCAAATTTAAAATGGTGGGCCTGATCTTCTGGATAAACTGTATGTTTAGTACTAGACTGACAGGCTTCAGATTAAGACTATGTTGCTGCATTGCTTATTACTGCGTGTTACGGCGGTCATTTATTCTCTATATGTTACGCTGAGTCGGAGGTTACGTTAATAATATTATACAATGGTTGCCATTGGTGCCCTGACTTAAAACGGTTGAGGATGGACCTCTGGTTTGGTTGCACCCGATGTTGGAGTGAGGGTTTACAATTGAGTCAGCAGCACATATAGAGACAACAGTATAACGTAGTTAGCAGCACAGATAGCACTGCATAGACAGCATTACGTCAGGTTGTTGTATTACCAGCTATATTTTTGTTATATTTTGACTGCTCTCTTGTATGTGGGCAGCTTGCCCTTATCCAAAATGGCGATGATTGTATTTCCTGTTCCAGCTATGACGCCCATACTAGAAATTGATAGACTGCTCTCTTATATGTGGGCAGTTTGCCCTTACCCTAAATGGTGGGGATTGTATTTCCTGTTCCAGCTATGACGCCCATACTAGAAATTGATAGACTGCTCTCTTATATGTGGACAGTTTGCCCTAACCCAAAATGGTGGTGATTGTATTTCCTGTTTCGGCTATGACACCCATACTGGGAGTCAACAAAACACGTTGATCATAATCAGGTGAAGTGCTTGTATCTCAGATTGACTCCATATTTAGACCCCACACTAACTGACGTTCTAACACGCCCCCTGGAGGAAGCCAAAGGGTGAAACGCGTGTCGGGGGTTGGGTGACTCTGGCAAGCACTGCGGTCGTTATTCCAAGTAGTAGTAGCAATACTTTTTGTTCATGTTCCTTATGTGTATGTGACAACTTGGTTCTTAGGAGGCGGTTGCCTCGTGTGTGCCCCCTCTTTTTAGCCTAGGGTCCTTAGCTATAACATGACTTAGGGTTTTCCCTGTTGTTGCACCTTGATATGGCTACTTGAAGTGAATTTGCTGGCTGTTAGTCCGCCATTTTTGGTGTCTAATAGTGCCGATTATATGTTTACTATATATCGCATCTTTGCACAATTATATTTTGCACATATTCTCTAGCTGTAGGATCATTTATGGATCTATGAATTTCTCTTGTGATACCTGTTTCTCTTTCTCATTAATATTTTGTATTTTATACATTATCATAATAAAGATTATATTTTAATATACAAGTGTGTGTTTAATTGGTGCTATAGTCTGTGTTCACACACAAGGTTGCTTATTTATACATATTGGTGTGCTCTAATATTTCAGGAAGAAACAACATTGAGTCAAGAATGTGTTGAGGGCGACACATGTTAAACAAGGGGGTATGCAGCGTCCCACTGGTTCTATATATACACATGGGCACTGCAAAGTTGTTGTATCTTATCTCATATTGCATTTCATGCCATTTATACATTTATATCTGGTTTATCCTGTGAAATTCCTGTAACAGGCTGTTGGGTGCTTCCTGGCAGCCCCATGGAGAGCCCGGTTCGTCACAGGAACTCCGGAAAATGCCTTTGCCCTGCACGATTTAGCACAGGGCAAAGGAAAGCATCGGAGCATGAACTGCTCCGATGCTCAAGTCAGGGGCTGCCTGGGTGAAAATGGAGGTATGTCTGTGTTCAGCTCTGAACCAGGACAACCCCTTTAATCAATTACTAAAACTTAATTTGCCTGTTCCGCCTAGGGAACCAAAATACCTCGTCTTGGCTCTGCATAGCCTTTTAACTACAGTATACCCTGCATATTTCTTGTAGCTCACCACTAGAGGTCACTAAGCAAACATGAAGCCACATTTAACATTCCGATTGCTTATGCTTTAAGCATCATTCACACATCAGCGTTTTGGTCAGTGATTTCCGGCAGTGGTGGCGGCCAAAACCAGGTGTAGATGCTTCACAGACATAGGGTATAAGGAAAGATCTGCTCCTGTTCGGTTTAGATCAGCACCTGATGTGTTTTTGTCTGTATTTACCTTTTTTCTTTTCCTTGTATTTAGACTGTTTTCCTGATATCATCTGCCTGTTCGGTTTAGATCTGCACCTGGTTTTGGCTTGCAATCACTGACTGTGTGAATAAGGACTTAATGTGTTAGGGCTCATGCACACGATCGTTGCCTATTTTGCGGTCCGCAAAGTACGCGGATACCGGCTGCATGCGTTCCTTATTTTGGGGAACAGAACACCCAGGCCATAATAGAAAAGTTCTATCCTTGTCTGTAATGCAGACAATAATAGGACATGTTCTATATTTTTGTGGCTGCTACGGAACGAACATATGGATGTGGACAGCACAGGGTGTGCTGTCTGCATTTTTTGCAGCCCCATTGAAGTTAATGGGTCCACATCCGACCTGCAAAACATGTGGATAGAATGCGGACCAAAAATATATTTATGTGCATAAGTCCTTAAAATGTGTTTGTTACCATTAGGGTCAATGTTTTTCCCAGGTTATGTGTGTAAACTGCATCTAAAGACCTATAATACTTTTTATAGGTTTATAGGTCTTTATACTGTCCAAACATCAGGCAGATCATTGCTAACAAGCAGTCGTAGTTTTGCTGTGTGTTTTAGGGTCCTTTCACACTGGCGTTTTTGTTTTCCGGCATAGAGTTCCGTCCTCGGCGCTCTATGCCGGAAAAATCCTGATCAGTTTTATCCCAATGCATTCTGAATGAAGAGAAATCCGTTCAGGATGTCTTCAGTTCAGGAACGGAACGTTTTTTGGACGCAGCAAATACCGCAGCATGCTGCGCTTTTTGTTCCGTCCAAAAATCCGGAACACTTGCCGCAAGGCCAGATCCGGAATTAATGCCCATTGAAAGGCATTAATCCGGATCCGGCCTTAAGCTAAATGTCGTTTCGGCGCATCGCAGGATCCGACGTTTAGCTTTTTCTCAATGGTTACCATGGCAGCCAGGACGCTAAAGTCCTGGTTGCCATGGTAAAATGTAGTGGGGAGCGGGGGAGCAGTATACTTACCTTAGGATCCTTATACTTAGGATCCTTGTCAGTCTTCTAATGCTTTCAGGCGACTTGCGTTCTGACGGATCCGGCGGGACGGAAGTGCCTGCCGGATCCTCAGAACGCAAGTGTGAAAGGACCCTTAGCTTTGTTGGAAGACTGCTTCGCTGGAAGAAAACCACCATAAATGCAGGTATGTTGTTGCAAAAATTGCATGCTTTTTTTGTTGCAGTTTTTTTGGTTGCACCCTAAATAGTGAATTTCCACTATTTATATGGGTTGTTCAGGATAATTAAAAATCCCAGAAAACCATTATAATGTCATAAAATATTAAAAACAATATATGCTCATATGCGGTGGAGAAACAGGTGAGTATATAGGGGGTCATTTATTAAGACTGGTGTTTTAGAAGCCGGTCTTTATAACCCCTTGTGATGGCAGTGGATCCTCCAAAGTTATGTAGAGACGCAGTCCTCTACTTTCGGCGCATCTACAGTTAGTCTAAATGTAAGACAGCTTCCTTCCTGGCTTAAATTTAGACCATTTCATACAGGCCCTACCCCACCCACGCAATGCCCCTTTTTTTTTAGACCTGGAGTGAGCGAGGAAAAGTTGCAGATTGCAGCGCAAATAACTTTTGCACTGCAATCTACGACAGATATACGCCAGAAAACTGGGGTATACCATTTTGTAAATGACCCCCATAATGCCTTAAGACATTGTAGTGGTTGTCTAAAATTTTTAAATATTTTTGACAACCCCTTTAACACTATCTTGTTTAGTTTTCCTTTACACATAATTTTTGTGGCAGTACAGCTGTTTGTGCGTCATTTTATTCACAGATTTTTGACATGAGTTTTCTTCTGAGCATGTTGTGTTTTGAAAAAAACACTATGGCCCAAAAAACTTTAAAGCAAATTAAGAAAAAAACTACACAAAAATGCAGTTTTTGTAATAGATTTAATAATTTTCTATTGACTTACTGTATAGCTAAAATCTGGTTGCAGGGTGAAACCATCTTTAGGCCCCTTTTAGACGAGCGAGTTTTCCGTGCGGGTGCAATACGTGACGTGAACACATAGCACCCGCGCTGAATCCTGACCTATTCATTTCAATGGGTCTGTGTACACGAGCGTTGTTTTTCACGCAGCCCTGGCCCCATAGAAGTGAATGGGGCTTCAGTGAAAAACGCATTGCATCGGGAAACAAGTGCAGATACAATGCATTTTTCATTGATGGTTGCTAGATGTTGTTTGTAAACCTTCAGTTTTTTTTATCACGCGTGTGAAAAATGCATCAAAACCCATTGCATCCGCGCAGAAAATACTGAACACAATAGCCGACAAAACTGACTGAACTTGCTTGTAAACTGGGACAAGTTTCACTGAACACATCCGGACCTAATCCGTCACGCTTGTGTGAAAGAGGCCTTAGGCCTCTTTCACACGAGCGTGTCCGGATTAGGTCCGGATGCGTTCAGGGTGCATTCAGTGAAACTCGCACCATTTTGCAAGTTCAGTCAGTTTTGTCTGCGATACCAAATATAGTTTTTTGGTTGTTTCAGTTTTACATAATAAAGCATTTTTGAAAAAAACACAATGTTTTAGTCTCTCTATATTCTGAAAGCCATCGTTTTGATTTTTTTTTTTGGGGGGGGGGGTGACTGTCTTATGTAGGGGCTAATTTTTTTCGGTATGAGATGACGGTTTGATTGGTACTATTTTAGGGTGCATATGACTTTTTGATCGCTTGGTATTACACTTTTTGTGATGTAAGGTGACAAAAAATGACTTTTTTTGACACACTTTTTATTTTTTTACGGTGTTCATCTGAGTGCCGGTCTTTTCCTTCTATATTGTCTATTGGGATACCCGCCCGCTGACACTTGCACCGCCAAGCTGCTCCGAGCAGTGCCAACCACTCAGTGATACACATTACAGTGGTTAGGTCATGTGATATTTTTATAGAGCAGGTTGTTACGGATGCGGCAATACCTAATATGTATACTTTTTTTATTTATTTCACCTTAGCACAATAATAGCAGTTTTCAAGCAAAAAAAAAACATATTTTAGTGTCTCCATTGTCTGAGAGTGATAGCTTTTTTATTTGTTGACCGATTGTCTTGGGTAGGGTCTCATTTTTTGAGGGATGAGATGACTGTTTGATTGGTACTATTTTGCTGGCATACACCATTTTGACCGCTTGCTGTTGCAATTTTTGTGATGTAAGGTGACAAAAAATGGCTTTTTGGCACTGTTTTTATTATTTTTTTATGGTTTTCATCTGAGGGGTTAGGTCATGTGATATTTTTATACAGCAGGTTCTTACGGACATGGCAATACATAATATGTATACTTTTTCTTATTTATTTAAGTTTCACACAATAATAGCATTTTTGAAACCAAAAAAATGATGTTTTAGTGTCTCCATAGTCTGACAACCATAGCTTTTTTATTTTTTGACCGATTGTCTTAGGTAGGGTCTCATTTTTTGCAGGATGAGGTGACTGTTTGATTAGTACTATTTTGGGGGGCATATGCCTTTTTGATCGCTTGGTGTTGCCATTTTTGTGATGTAAGGTGACAAAAATGGCTTTTTTTTTACACTGTTTTTATTTAACTTTTTTATGGTGTTTATCAGACGGGACGGATCATGTGATATATTTATAGAGATATATTTGTTATGGACGCGGCGATACCTAATGTGTGTGTGTGTGTTTTTTTTTTTGTATTTTTATTATCAAATCAGGGAAAAGGGGTATTTTTTGTTTTACTTGAAACTCAATTTTTTTATTAAACACTTTTTTTACTATAACTTTATTTCTGACTTTAACTTTTGGGGGTCTGATCCCCTCTGCAATGCATTACAATACATCTGTATTGTAATGCATTGCCTGTTAGAGTATTACACTGAGTAATACACTAACAGGTTGCCTAGGAGACTGGCCTGAGGCTGGATCTCCTGGGCACCTGTAGAAGGCAGGTCCCGATGCTGTGCAAGGCATTGGGAAGCCTGTGCATGTCATCGGGCTGCCTTGTCACCCATCGGGTCCCTTACCTGCAACAAACCCCTTCTATGTCGCAGTCAGCGCTGACCGGGGCATAGAAGGTGTTAATGCCAGCGTATACAGCAGGGGTCCTACTAACGAGAACAGTCTATCCCATGCAGCTGATTGCAGGTGCCGGAGCTGCGTCCGCCCGATCAGTGCTCCTGCAGTATACGGGCACTTTGATACCCGTTTACCACCATTCTGTTATGCTGTGTGTTTCATGTAATTGCCTGCAGCAATGTTGAAGGGTGTCATTTGGGTATTGGACCACTGGGGGAGCTGGTGAGCAGTTTATATATATAGCTAGGCCAAGGCAGGCTAGTGCAGTGCAGACCCTGGAGTCTGTGAAGGCCACATGTCTCAGGCCTAGGCCAGTTCAGCAGAAGTCAACCTGGAGGCAATCCCTAGAGCAAGAGGTACTAAACGTCAAGAGGAGGTACTCTATAAACTGGAGATTCAAGGATATAAGCCAGAAGTAGGGCATTGGGGCCTTGAAGCATCAATTCCAGTCAGGACGAGTCAGGAAGAAAGTAAGGTTCACCTGCAATTCCAAGTCCTGTATTATCACCCTCTGTTTAACCTTGCTGGATGTAAGACCACTGCAATTTTGATTGTCTGCAAAAGGAACTGTTGGAAAGACTGCTTACTGTATCATCACTGTCTTCAGTAAAGTTTGAATTCTGTTTTCAAGTTACCAGTCTGCACCTCTGTTATTCCTACTGTAAATACGGTGTGCCACCGTTTACTGGCACTGGCGTCACGACATATCAGGGACTTAGCCATAGGCACGTTAAACTATAACACCAAGGGCACCTCACCTTCCACCTGGCTGTGTCCCTCAAGAACCCAGAGAGTGCCCCAGAGGAGCAGCGTGCCGGCCTCTCCATCACTGGCATTCCCCAGGTTAGTTCCACACATTGCCCTGACTTGGGGATGCTACATTTTGGCGTCACGAACAGGATACGCACGTTTTACGGACTGTGAGCAAAAACGTGAACTTTGTGCCTTAACCAGTTTGCCAAGTGACAAAACGCCTGTTTGTTTATTGAACTTTGCGGACCTAAAACGTACGGAAAAGTGTCCCAAAGACCTCCAAAAGCGCTGTGCAGTGTTGCGCTATCAAGAGGAAGAAAATCGCCACTTCAAAGTGCATTTTTGTGGACTTTTATGCTGTTTCACTACCGCTGCTTGCTGTCATTGAATTGATGCATCATGGCGCCCAAGATGGCCGCCTGAACTGTGGACTTATCTACTGCGCCATCACTACTCATCGCTGGCGGGAAAGCTTAGCGCCAGACTCTGCAGCGTCACCACTTTATTCAAATTTCCCAAGCTGGACTCCACCTACCTTGGACTTAGAAGAACGCAGACGCTGTTCCCCGTCGGAGCAAGTCCGAAGCTCCGCCCCTCCAGCCCGACGTCCTCGCGGGAAGGCACGCTGCGCAAGGGATTCCCGAAGACGTCCTTCCGGATCTCGCGAGATTTGGACCGCCTGCACCGGAGTAAGTACCAACTCCTGGGAGAAATAATCCGACACCGGAGAGGGGTCGCCTGGTTAGCAAGGCCCAAAAAGGGGATACTGGACTCTGCCCATCGATCGCGCTCACCGGCCAGTAACCCCGCCGGCGCGACATCGGACCTATCGCTATCTCTTAAAGGGACCGCTCAACCAGATAATCTGCATCATGTCGGACTCAGAAGCAGCCGAGCAGCCTGCCCCCAGGGAGCCAGTAGCCACCAACGGTATTACGCCTGTCAACATGATGCCGCTGACGATGCCATACTACTTTGGGGCTCCATGGTTTCCCGTTATGCCGGGAGGCTCATAATTTAAAAGACTTTCAAGACAAAATCCTAGCTCTGTTCCGGCTCTATCCTATTAACCCGGAGCAGCAAATGGAGATTCTGTTAGCCCAGTTGGAAGGAGCGGCCCGTCGAGAAGTCATGTCCTGGCCCAGTTCTGAGAGGAGTACCATAGAGCAGATCTTTGACCGCCTCAGCACTACCTTTGAAGTCAGGACGGTGTCTGAAATAAAGATGCGCTTCTTCAGCAAGAAACAAAAACCTGGTGAGTCACTTCGTGATTTTGCTTTATCCCTCCAAGAGGCCTGGAGGGCTGTCATTCATATAGACCCTAGAGAGGTTGACACCCAGGATCAAACTCTGAGAGAACAATTTATTGCGGGTGTGAATAGCGAATCTTTAAAAACACAACTGAAAATGTTGTCGGCTCAGCACCCTAACAGTGTTTTCCTGGACTTTAAAGAACTGGCCATCAGTATTCTGGGACAACATCTGCCAACGGAACCAGTGGCCCATCCCGAACCTCCTGTCCGTAATCCTAAGCCGACGGATACCAGCCTGCCAGGGGCCAGCCAAGCCGCCCAGACTCCAGTTCCTGATACAGTAGCTGCTCTGATGGAACAGGTCAATTACCTCACTAAGAGCCTGGAAAAAGTCTGCAGGAAACTGGAAGAGTGGGAGAAACCCTTAATGCTGGAAGATGAACTCCTTTGCCTCAAAAGCCTGGCCCCCTGCGTATCAAGAAGTTTATCCCAGAGATCCTGGAAGACGTTCAAGTGACCGGTTTAGGAACCGCAAGCTGACCTTCCTGTAATTACTGCAAGAAGTTGGGTCATACTGAATCTACTTGCTGGCAGTTAAACGGGTCACCCTCGAGGCTGAGGACCGCCCTCGGGAGGTAGAACAACAGGTCCAAGGGATCCAAACTGGATGCCCCGTTATGTGGGGTCCCGTCCCAAAATAAACGTCCGGATCAATGGAGTGCCTTTTGAAGCGTTGCTGGACACTGGATCTCAAGTCACCACTATTCAGCAGTCCACCTTTAATCAGTTCTGGAGTTCCAGCCTGCTTACCCAGCCACCTGAGTCCTGGTTGGAGATAATTGCAAGCAATGGTAAGCCCATAAAGGTCCATGGATACTGGGAACCCACGCTCCAGGTGGGAGAAGCCACTTTACCACAGCAAGGAGTGATCGTGGTACAAACCGGGATAAAGGGGTCACCCTGTGATTGTTGGGACTAATGTTTTCAAAATTGCTACCCTGAGGTACTTGAAGCTCTCCATCAGTCCCTGCCTGCAGCTTCCTCTGCCTCCAAGAAGGTCCTCCAAAAGACCATCAGCGTACTGTGTGCTCAGCAGAGGTTTGCAAATGAAAAAGGAGAGATCTGCACCGCCAGGATCGGTGATAATAGACCAGTGACTCTACCTCCAAACTCCCAAACCCTCCTGTGGTGCCGTGCTGTCCTGGGAGTCCAGGGCCAAGACTATCCGGCCCTGGTGGAACCTGTCCAGATGGAGAACTACCCATATGTGAGAGCTGCCAAGTGCCTGGCGACCGTCTCCCAAGGTAAAGTACCTGTCCGTCTGATTAACCTCAGCGATCATCCTGCTGTGCTTACTAAGCACTGTCCTGTTGCCCAGCTTTCCCAGGTTTCCTTCCAGGATGTCATCCGCCTGCCTGTCACCGAGAAGCCATCAGCTGCCACTCGAGGACCTCTTCCTGCGGACGACTCTCCAGTGCCCTGGTGGAAGGAACTCCATGTCGGGGACGAAGCTACCCCGCAGCATCAACTAGAGGGACTCCTGAACCTAGTAAAGCAACACCATCAAGCCTTCAGTAAGCATGCAACGGACTATGGAGAGGTCAGTGTTATCCAACACACCATACCCACTGGCTCTCATCCTCCCATTAAAGAGAGGTATAGACCCATACCACCAACTTCATACCAAACTGTTAAAGAGATGATCCAAGAAATGAAAGACTCAAACGTAATCCGGGACAGTCGTAGTCCCTGGGCTGCCCCCTGGTTTTAGTAAAAAGAAAGATGGTGGCATCCGGTTTTGTGTAGACTATAGAAAGATAAATCAGATCACTCACAAAGATGCTTACCCATTGCCACGTATTGAGGAGTCTCTAACTGCTCTAGGCTCCTCCGCCTATTTCTCCACCTTAGATTTAACCAGCGGATATTGGCAAGTGCCCATGGCCCCTGAAGATAGGGAAAAGACTGCTTTCACCACCCCTATGGGCCTGTTTGAATTTAATTGCATGCCATTTGGACTGTGTAATGCCCCCGGACCTTTCAAAGATTAATGGAGCGGTGCTTAGGCCATAAGAACTTTGAGACGGTGCTGTTGTACCTGGATGACGTTATCATCTACTCTAAAACGTATGAGGACCATTTAAAGCATCTAGCTGAGGTGTTTGAAATCCTTATTAAATACGGCCTCAAGATTAAACCGTCCAAATGTCACCTGCTGAAACCTGCTGTAAAATACTTGGGACATGTTGTAAGCGCAGAGGGGGTCCAGCCTGATCCTGATAAGTTGGCTGCTGTCCGAAATTGGCCGGTCCCCACTACAGTGAAGGAAGTGAGGAGTTTCCTTAGCTTCGCTGGCTACTACCGGCGCTTTATCCCCCACTTCGCTCAAATAGCGGATCCAATCCAGGAACTCCTGAGGGGGCAACCAAAAAGAGCCCAAAGACTCCTGTCCCCATTGAATGGAATGAAGAGAGGGAGGTTGCATTTCAGTTGTTAAAGAAGAAGTTGACTGAACCTCCTGTGCTGGGGTACCCAGATTACAGTAAGCCATTTCACCTTTACACAGATGCCAGTAAGAAAGGCCTGGGAGCAGTGCTGGCTCAAGTGCAAGAAGGGAAAGAGAGGGTGATAGCTTATGCCAGTCGGTCCTTAAAGGGAGCTGAAAAGAATGATCAGAATTATAGCTCTTTCAAATTAGAGTTTCTGGCCTTAGTGTGGGCGGTAACAGAAAAATTCAAAGACTATTTGGCTGCCACTCCATTTATTGCCTTCACTGATAATAATCCTCTGGCCCACCTGAACACCGCCAAACTGGGGGCCTTAGAACAGAGATGGGCCTCCCGCCTTGCTAATTACGACTTCACTGTAAAATACCGGGCTGGCCGCTCAAACGATAATGCTGATGCCCTGTCAAGGCTCCCCACTGAGATAGCACCAGATGACAAACGGGATGCCTGGGAAGATGTAGAGATGCCAGCATTTTATAACAGGTTTGCTCAACAGGACCAAGCTCAAGCTGCCAACAGTGGAACCTCTGACCCACCATCCTTTGATAAGCCTGCATCCAGAGAAGAAAAGTGGATTAAGTTGCAATCAGAGAGTAGAGTTCTCGGTGAACTGCTGGACTTCTTCATCAGTGGCAGAACCCCTGAAAGAATTCGCGAAAGACCGCAGACCCAGAACTCCTCAAATTGTGGAAGCAACGTCAACAACTGTTCCTTCAAAAGGCCTGTTGCTGCGACGAAGCCTGGATCCAGTGTCAAATGACAGAGTGCACCAGATCCTCATCCCACGTCGTGATGCAGGTATGGTTCTAGAAATGTATCATGATAAGTCTGGACATTTTGGGGTTCAAAAGACTGAGGCCACTATCCGTAGGCGGTTCTACTGGGTTGGAATCAGAGAGGACATTGAGAGGTGGTGTCGGGAATGTACAGCCTGTGCCCTAAAGAGAGGTGAACATCATGATCAGAGAGCACCGCTGCACCCTATTATAAGTACCGCCCTCTTGAACTGGTTGCGATTGACCACGTAAAGTTAGCACCCAGTCGCTCAGGGTATGCCTATGCCATGACTATTATTGACCATTTCACTAAGTTTGCCGTAGCAGTGCCTGTGAAGGACCTGACAGCCAAGACGACCGCTGAATTGTTCTGGAAGCACTTCCTCCTGCCTTACGGCTGCCCAGAAAAGATCCTCACCGACCAGGGGTCTGCGTTTGAGTCTCATCTGTTCCAGGAGCTGTGCCGACTACACAATTGCCAAAAGGTCCGGACCACGGCCTATCATCCACAAGGTAATGGACTCTGTGAAAAGATGAATCAGACCCTGATTGAAATGTTGAGAGCCGTGCCTCCTGAGACCAGAGGAGATTGGCCTAACCTGTTACCACAGCTCATGTATACGTACAATAATACTATCCATTGTTCCACTGGATACACTCCTTTCTACCTGTTGTTTGGGCGTCAGGGTAAATTGCCTGCAGATCATTCCCTGGATGTACAAGTGCTGGATGACATTAATCCCCTGCCTAAAACTGACTGGGTAGCGGAACATCAAAGGCGCTTGCTTAATGCCAAAGAAATTGTCCAGGAGCGCATGGAAGGTGCCCGGGAGCGACAACAAAAGACTATGATTTGGCGGCCCATGCAGAGCCCTTGGCTGTGGGGGACACCGTGTGGTTGAAGAACAATCACCGTACCAGTAAGCTGGACAGTAAATGGGAGAGAACTCCCTATCTTGTGTCTGCCATCCCTAATGCTGAAACTCATACCTATGAGGTCACCCGAGAGGGTAAAGGTCCCCAAATTGTTCACAGAAACCGCCTAAAACTCTGCATGACAAAGGGGCCCACTGCTGGAGACTCCGGACCCCAGTCTCCTGTGCCAGGACTTTCTGCTCAGCCTGTGGAGCCTATGCAGGCTGTGGCGGATCTAGTCAATGATGCTGAACCACTCCATTGGTTCCTCACACCTTGGTTAAATTTGTTGGTGCCCGCTCCAGCACCTACTGTGCCTTCACCTCCGGAAGAGCCGGTTCAAAATGTCCCGGATCCAGTCCCCTTGTAGAGGATCCTCCGGCTCCTGTTGTTCCTGATCAGGGTCTCACTGGTGGAGACCCTCCTGTTGCTCCTCTCCCTTCTACCTCGGTGCTAAGGGAGGAGGAAACTCCTGTGTTGAGAAGGTCCACCCGGATGAACAGGGGCGCCCGCCAGTCCGTTTAGGGGACTTTGATTATACTGGTGGTGTCTCCTCCCGGGCAGTTACTACTGGAAATACCTTGCTTGACGTTTGTGCGCAAGAATGGACTCCTCCACGCGAGCCCTTGCCTGTGATACACCCCCAGGGAACCTCTGTGTGAGCATCATCCTTTTAAGTTTGTGCCCAGAGATGGACTCCTGTGTGCGAGCCTCTGTGATATGTTTTTATGGACTCACTCATTGTCATGGACTATCCTGGTATTCCCTAACATCCGCTGTGCCAGGTCAGCGCCCCAGTTCCACTCTTTTATCCTGAAGGAAGAGAACGACGCCCTTGTCACCGCGCTCCACCTTTTCCAGCTGGACCTGATATAAATTATGCAGATGTCATTCATTTGTGTTTATGTATGCCTGCATGTTTTCCTTTTGTCTTTCAGGAGATGAATCCAGCTGGGTGGACTCCTGTGGTGGAGTACGAGGTCGTACTCAGTTTAAAGTTGTGGGGTATGCAGTATACGGGCACTTTGATACCCGTTTACCACCATTCTGTTATGCTGTGTGTTTCATGTAATTGCCTGCAGCAATGTTGAAGGGTGTCATTTGGGTATTGGACCACTGGGGAGCTGGTGAGCAGTTTATATATATAGCTAGGCCAAGGCAGGCTAGTGCAGTGCAGACCCTGGAGTCTGTGAAGGCCACATGTCTCAGGCCTAGGCCAGTTCAGCAGAAGTCAACCTGGAGGCAATCCCTAGAGCAAGAGGTACTAAACGTCAAGAGGAGGTACTCTATAAACTGGAGATTCAAGGATATAAGCCAGAAGTAGGGCATTGGGGCCTTGAAGCATCAATTCCAGTCAGGACGAGTCAGGAAGAAAGTAAGGTTCACCTGCAATTCCAAGTCCTGTATTATCACCCTCTGTTTAACCTTGCTGGATGTAAGACCACTGCAATTTTGATTGTCTGCAAAAAGGAACTGTTGGAAAGACTGCTTACTGTATCATCACTGTCTTCAGTAAAGTTTGAATTCTGTTTTCAAGTTACCAGTCTGCACCTCTGTTATTCCTACTGTAAATACGGTGTGCCACCGTTTACTGGCACTGGCGTCACGACATATCAGGGACTTAGCCATAGGCACGTTAAACTATAACACCAAGGGCACCTCACCTTCCACCTGGCTGTGTCCCTCAAGAACCCAGAGAGTGCCCCAGAGGAGCAGCGTGCCGGCCTCTCCATCACTGGCATTCCCCAGGTTAGTTCCACACATTGCCCTGACTTGGGGATGCTACACTCCGTAATAGTACGGCGTTGGGAGGCAAGTCACGTCCCGCTGAGCTGTACTATTATTTTGCTTGTCGGGAAGGGGTTAAGGCACCGTTCCCTATAGGAAGGCCCTTGTCTAATAGTTTCCTGCAAAAGTCTGCCTTTAGCTTGTTTGTCTGATTAGTTAGTTTGCTGACTTCTGCCTGATTTCTGGATTTCACCCTTTGCTGCCTGACCACTGATCAATCACTATATTGACTCTGCGTTGCTGCCCCTGACCTCGGACTGTATATTGGATTGAACATACTCTGCTTGCCCTGACCTCCGCTTGTCCGTGACTATGGTTTTATCTGATCTCTTGGAGCTCTGCAGTAGTGACTCTTCAATCTCATGAACAGAGTCTACTCCAAGACAGAGAGGTAGCAGTCTGGTAGTTCCCCTGCAGTGCAGTCCAGATCCCTATATAGGGGTTAAAGGGTGAAGACAAGGGGAGCTACTTGGATTCCTTTGAGAGTAGCCCCAAGTTAAATCTGTTCAAGTGACACTCAGCTTTGTTTCTTGAGCTTAATTCTGGTACTGTATTTATGTCCTGAGTTTGGTTCTGATGCTGCATTTGTGCACTGAGTTTAGTTCTGTTGCTGTATATATGTACTAGGATTGGTTCTGGTGCTGTAAGTATATAACCATTGAAGGGAATCTGTCACTATCCTAGACCATTTCTAACTCTTTGTATGGCACTGTAGCTGTCTGATAAAGCCCCTTTCAAATATACCTTGCCATGCTGGCTGCAAGCACATGCATAAAGAAAACATTAAAGGGTTTCTCCGGGAATTAAGAAAATGAAAATACTTAAATATTACTTTATAATAAAGATATTCTCAAATACCTTTTAATTAGTTATAATGGCTCATTTTGTCTGTGGAGCAATCATCAGGGGGAACAAAATGGCCACTGTCCCATTAGTTTACACAAAACCTGTCCTAATCACACAGGAGGACAAGTTACTTTACAACATTGGGGTAAAGGGCTGACTCATTCTCCTCTCTTCTTGTGAGGGATTATGATCCTGAATACAGATGATAAGATCTTCAGCTGAATTTCTGGGGAATTTAGTTCATGAGGAGACATGAAGTACAGAGAGGACGGAGACTCTGGTAATGTGTTACTGTGGTAATGTAGACTGTAAACAAGTGCTGTTGCTCATTAGCCACATCCCTACCTTCTCTCATGTCTCCTCATCATCTCCATTCCTACAGAGATTCATCTGTATTCAGGATCATGATTCCTGACAAGCAGAAAGGAGGATGAGGCAGCACTATGGCGTGAAGGCGCTCTGTGACCTCACGCTGTGTGCGTCGGGTCGCAGCACAGCCGCAGCAGGAAGAAGACAGAGCGCTCTGAAGGTGAGGAGCGGCGAAGTTCACAGCAGGAGAGGTAAGTGTTTTTTGTTTTATTTGATCTGTGGCATAGGGGCTAATAAATGGCACTGGGTCTTATAGATGGCATGGGGGCTCATAAATGGCACTGGGGCTCATAGATAGCATGGGGGCTCATAATGGGGGCTGATGAATGGCATGGGGGCTCATAATGGAGGCTCATAAATGGCACTTGGACTCATAGATGGCATGGGGCTCATAATGGAGGCTATTAAATGGCATGGGGGGGCTGATCTGAGGCATGGGAGGCTGATCTGAGGTCTGATTGAGGGTCTTATTAACATGGGGGGTCTGATTGCTAGCCTGATTTGAGGTTTAATGAAAAATATTTTTTCTTATTGTCCTCCTCTAAAAGCTAGGTGTGTCTTATCATCAGGTGTGTCTTATAAAGCGAAAAATACGGTAACTTGTCCTCCTCTGTGATTAGGACAGGTTTTGTGTGTACTGATAGGACAGCGGCCATTTTATTTCTCCTAATGATTGTTCCCTAGATAAACAACCCATTCTAAGTAATGAAAGGTATTTGTGAACATATTTATTATAAAATAATATTTAAGTATTTTAATTTTTTTTAATTCCTTCGGGAACCCCTTTAAGTTAACTGTGCATGTGCCAAGAGCCTGCGTGAGATTTGGAGCAGCTGAATGATCACACTGCCACAGCTTGGAGGTGGAGAGAAGAAGAGGAGGGGAGGCACAGGACTTACTGCTGAACGGTGCAGCTGGGCTCCAGCATGGTTAAGTACAACCTATTGGACTTTTTTCAACCTAATTAGCATATTATAGTGCTATAGGGGGATAGTGAACATTGTTCTGGACATAAAGGTATATTTGCAAAGGTCTATGGCAGAGCTATAGTGCTGTATAAATAATTAGAACCTTTTTAAATTTCTATTCAAAAATCCATATTGGGGATTATTTTTTGTGTGACAAGTTGTATTATTTTATGGCACCATTTAACTCATTATGTCTTGTATTGGAAAATGGGCAAAAAAATTATTTGTGGGGTAAAGCTGAAAAAAAAAAAAACATGCCGGTAATTCCACCAAGGTATTTTGGGTCTTGGTATGTAATAAAATGAAACAAGATCCTTATTCTGCGGGTCAATATGATCACGGTAATATCAAATTAGTAGTTTTAATTTGTTTTACTAGTTGTTAAAAAATAAAAACCTTTCAAAAAATCTAACATTTCTTTGCATTGCCATTTTCTTATAACCATAACTTTTTCTTATTTCCCTCTACAGAGCTGTATGAGGGCTTGTTTTGATGGTAAACTGTAATTTTTATTGGTACCAAAACAAAACAAAAAAATTCTTACCTCCCTCCAGCTGTCTGCAATGCAGGCCTAGTTTTCTGCCTGCCTGTGTTACGGTACAGGTGGTCACGAACATCATTGCGACCTCCTCCATTGGCTCTCTGGTGGCATCATAACGTTACACTGTCTGTAACCTGGCGCAGGAGGTTGTGATGTCACCCCAACGATCCTATACCTTCCCATTGCCTCATAAACCTTTAGCCTAACCAATAGTTCCTGTCCCCGCCATTCAGCTCCGGCGCTCCATGTGGATGAGTACCAGATGGTTCACGCCACCACTTGGTGCCCACTGCCTTAGGGGACTTGAACATGTGATTGTGATAGAATACTATTGCTACCTATGGGATTCAGAGACACTGCCTGCCTAGCCGCTTTACAGGCAGTTTACCATGACAAGCCTGGGAACCCCCATATGGCCCCAGGCTGTCATGATTACTAATTGGAGCCCCACGATTTCACTGGAGGAGCTCAGATCGCAAGGCTGAAGGAGCCCTCTCTCTAAGGCCCCTTGCACACCGGCGAGTTTTCCGCACGGGTGCAATGCGTGAGGTGAACGCATTGCACCCGCACTGAATCCGGACCCATTCACTTCAATGGGGCTGTGTACAGTCGTGGCCAAAAGTTTTGAGAATTACATAAATATTGGAAATTGGAAAAGTTGCTGCTTAAGTTTTCATAATAGCAATTTGCATATACTCCAGAATGTTATGAAGAGTGATCAGATGCATTGCATAGTCCTTCTTTGCCATAAAAATTTACTTAATCCCCAAAAAACCTTTCCACTGCATTTCATTGCTGTCATTAAAGGACCTGCTGAGATCATTTCAGTAATCGTCTTGTTAACTCAGGTGAGAATGTTGACGAGCACAAGGCTGGAGATCATTATGTCAGGCTGATTGGGTTAAAATGGCAGACTTGACATGTTAAAAGCAGGGTGATGCTTGAAATAATTGTTCTTCCATTGTTAACCATGGTGACCTGCAAAGAAACGCGTGGAGCCATCATTGTGTTGCATAAAAATGGCTTCACAGGCAAGGATATTGTGGCTACTAAGATTGCACCTCAATCAACAATTTATAGGATCAAAGAACTTCAAGGAAAGTGGTTCAATTCTTGTTAAGAAGGCTTCAGGGAGTCCAAGAAAGTCCAGCAAGCGTCAGGATCGTCTCCTAAAGAGCATTCAGCTGCAGGATCGGAGTGCCACCAGTGCAGAGCTTGCTCAGGAATGGCAGCAGGCAGGTGTGAGCGCATCTGCACGCACAGTGAGGCGAAGACTTTTGGAAGATGGCCTGGTGTCAAGAAGGGGAGCAAAGAAGCCACTTCTCTCCAAAAAAAACATCAGGGACAGATTGATCTTCTGCAGAAAGTATGGTGAATGGACTGCTGAGGACTGGGGCAAAGTCATATTCTCCGATGAAGCCTCTTTCCGATTGTTTGGGGCATCTGGAAAAAGGCTTGCCCGGAGAAGAAAAGGTGAGCGCTACCATCAGTCCTGTGTCATGCCAACAGTAAAGCATCCTGAGACCATTCATGTGTGGGGTTGCTTCTCATCCAAGGGAGTGGGCACACTCACAATTTTGCCCCAAAATACAGCCATGAATAAAGAATGGTACCAAAACACCCTCCAACAGCAACTTCTTCCAACAATCCAACAACAGTTTGGTGAAGAACAATGCATTTTCCAGCACGATGGAGCACCGTGCCATAAGGCAAAAGTGATAACTAAGTGGCTCGGGGACCAAAACGTTGACATTTTGGGTCCATGGCCTGGAAACTCCCCAGATCTTAATCCTATTGAGAATTTGTGGTCAATCCTCAAGAGGCGGGTGGACAAACAAAAACCCACTAATTCTGACAAACTCCAAGAAGTGATTATGAAAGAATGGGTTGCTATCAGTCAGGAATTGGCCCAGAAGTTGATTAAGAGCATGCCCAGTCGAATTGCAGAAGTCCTGAAAAAGAAGGGCCAACACTGCAAATACTGACTCTTTGCATAAATGTCATGTAATTGTCGGTAAAAGCCTTTGAAACGTATGAAGTGCGTGTAATTATATTTCACGACATCACAGAAACAACTGAAACAAAGATCTAAAAGCAGTTTAGCAGCAAACTTTGTGAAAACTAATATTTGTGTCATTCTCATTCACTTTTGGCCACGACTGTACATGAGCGTGAGTTTGACGCATCACTTGTGCGTTGCGTGAAAATCACAGCAAGCTCTATATTGTGCGTTTTTCACACAACGCAGGCCCCATAGAAGTGAATGGGGCTGCGTGAAAATCTCAAGCATAAGTGCAGATGCAGTGCGATTTTCACGCATGGTTGCTAGGAGACGATCTGGATGGGGACCCGATCTTTATTATTTTCCCTTATAACATGGTTATAAGGGAAAATAATAGTATTCTCACTACAGAATGCTTAGTAAAATAGTGATGGAGGGGTTAAAATAAACAAATAAACTCACCTTATCTACTTGATCGCGCAGCCCGGCTTGTTTTCTTTCTTCTTCTTTGAGGACCTGGAAGGAAAAGGACCTTTGGTGACATCATCATGCTCACCACGTGGTGAATGCGGTAACGTGAGCGCAGGTCCTGTTGAATAAAGATAAAAGGAAGAAAGAAGACTATGCCGGCTGCGCGATCAAGTGGATGAGGTGAGTTTATTCTTTAACCCCTCCATCACTATTTTACTTAGAATTCTGTATTAAGAATGCTATTATTTTCCCTTATAACCATGTTATAAGGGAAAATAATAAAATCTACAGAATATCGAACCCAAACCCAAACTTCTGTGAAGAAGTCTGGGTACCCAACATACCGATTTTTCTCAAGCGCATGCAAAACGCATTAAAACACTGTGCACTCGCGCGGGAAAATCGCGCATTTTCCCGCAACACACCCGCATCTTGTTCAGCCCTCACACGCGACGCGCGTGTGAAAGAGGCCTAAACCCACAGATGCCACAGTTGCAATTGACAGCATCTAAGACCCCTTTCACACGGGTGAGTTTTCCGCACGGGTGCAATGCGTTACGTGCACGCATTGCCTCGCACTGAATCCTGACCCATTCATTTCAATGGGGCTGTGAACAAGAGTGATGTTTTTCACGCATCACTTATGTGTTGCATGTAAATCGCAGCATGTTCTACATTCTGCGTTTTTCACGCAACGCAGGCCCTATAGAAGTGAATTGGGCTGCGGGAAAATTGCATTCCATCCACAAGCAAGTGCGGATGAAATCTGATTTTCACAGATGGTTGCTAGGAAATGGTGTTAATAAATAGGGATGAGCAACCCGGGACCCCATTAAAGTCCATTTACTTTATTATTTTCCATTATAACTTGTGTGGTAAGGTGCAGGGTGCTGTCCTAGATGGCAGGTACGTGTCACCGAGGTTCATAGCCTCGGTGAGGTAAAAGCCGTTTGTTGATGTCAGCAGCAGGTAGTGCTACTGACACATTTGCTAGATAGCATGGCTGCAAAGCCGATCCGGGCCGGCTCTTACCGGGAGCAGCTAAAGTGTAGGGTGGGTGGCTGCTCCCCACGACCCAGTCCTGGTTTTGGGCTGGGTTTAAAAACTCAGCCAGCACTAGCAGCTGTGAGAGTGATTGTCTTGGAAGCTGCTGCTAGTTCTGTGGAGCTCTCTGGGCTGGAAGGACGTGCCCAGCAAGGAGGCGTGCAGCCGTCCTGGAACCCTGAAGGAGGATTGTCCTGCGGCTGGGCTGACAGCCAGGTGCGAACCCGCACATCAAACCTGCCAGGTGACTGGAACCTGTGTTTGGACTTTTTGTTTTCCCCTTCATTTGCTGATGTGTGTGACTTAACACCAAGTGACTTTCTTCTGTTATTTTGATGCAAGTGTGAATAAAACAGTGGACTGGGTCGTGGGGAGCAGCCACCCACCCTACACTTTAGCTGCTCCCGGTAAAAGCCGGCCCGGATCGGCTTTGCAGCCATGCTATCTAGCAAATGTGTCAGTAGCACTACCTGCTGCTGACATCAACAAACGGCTTTTACCTCACCGAGGCTATGAACCTCGGTGACACGTACCTGCCATCTAGGACAGCACCCTGCACCTTACCACATACCCCCCCCCTTTGTTCAACCCTGAGGGGGTGGACACACGACAAACAGTGTACCCGGGAGAGCGCATCTGCGTTTTTTAACAACCGGCCCGCTCTGTGTTCCACCGTGAATTTAAAATTCTGTAGGGACAGAAACCACCTGGTGACCCGGGCATTCCTCTCTTTGGCTTGGGACATCCACTTGAGTGGGGAGTGGTCGGTCACCAGGCGAAAGCTTCTGCCCAACAGGTAATAACGGAGGGCCTCAAGTGCCCACTTGATGGCCAGGCACTCTCTCTCGACTATGCTGTACCTAGTCTCGGCTGGGGTGAGCTTGCGGCTGAGGAAGACAACGGGATGCTCCTCCCCGTTGACTTCCTGCGATAGTACCGCACCAAGGCCAACCTCAGAGGCGTCGGTCTGGACTATGAATTCTCTCCTGAAATCGGGTGTCACCAAAACCGGGGACCCACACAGGGCCGATTTCAAGGCGGAGAAAGCCTTTTCCGCCTGCTCATTCCAGCGGACCATCCCTGTCTTACGCCCCTTTAACAACTCTGTCAATGGCGAAGCGATAGTGGCAAAGTGGGGCACAAACCTCATGTAATACCCCACAATTCCCAGGAACGACTTTACCTGTCTGGTGGTGACCGGTCGGGGCCAACTCCGTATTGCCTCTACCTTATTTACTTGAGGCTTGATGACTCCCCGCCCAATGACATATCCCAGGTATTTGGTCTCTTCCAACCCAATCGCACACTTTTTTGGATTGGTGGTTAGTCCAGCTTTCCTCAGGGCATCCACTACCGCCTGCACTTTGGGCAAATGGCTTTCCCAGTCGGTGCTGTGGATGATCACATCATCTAAGTAGGCCGAGGCGTACCGACAATGTGGTCGCAGCACTATGTCCATTAACCTTTGGAAAGTGGCGGGGGCGCCATGCAGGCCAAAGGGTAACACCTTGTAGTGATACAGGCCCTGCGGAGTAACAAAAGCGGTTTTTTCCTTGGCCGCCTCCGTTAAGGGTACCTGCCAGTACCCTTTAGTGAGGTCTAGCACAGAAAAATACCGGGCTTGTCCTAAATTCTCAACAAGCTCGTCTACCCGGGGCATGGGATACGCGTCAAACTTGGACACTTCATTTAACTTGCGAAAGTCGTTGCAGAACCGCAACGTCCCATCCGGCTTGGGTATTAGGACTATGGGACTGGCCCACTCACTTTTCGACTCCTCAATGACATCGAGCTTCAACATTAATTTCACTTCCTCCGCGATGGCTCGTCGCCGAGCCTCGGGTACCCGGTAGGGTTTTAACCGGATCTTGGCCTGAGGCTCAGTGACGATGTCATGTCGGATGAGAGACGTGCGGCCAGGGAGGTCCGAGAACACATCCGTGTTCCGACTGAGGAACTCCCTGACTTCCTGAACTTGTTTGGAAGACAGGCAATTTTTACCGTGGTTACTGCTTCACAGGCCGCGAACTGTGGGGCTGGACCCTTCTCACCTAGAAGCCCTGGCCGGGGGCTGTGGTCGTCGGCCGTGTCCCTATCTTTCCACGGCTTTAGTAAATTCACGTGGTACACCTGCTCCGGCTTGCGCCGCCCTGGCTGGTGTACTTTGTAATTTACTTCCCCTACTTTCTCGATCACCTCATAGGGGCCCTGCCACCTAGCTAGGAACTTGCTGTCAAGGGTGGGTACCAGAACCAACACCCGATCTCCCGGCTTGAAGCCCCGTACCCGAGCCTGACGATTGTACACCCTACTCTGGGCTTGTTGCGCTGCCTCCATATGCTCCCGGACAAGCGGCAACACCTTTTCCATCCGTTCCTGCATCTGGGTGACATACTCAATGACACTTTTGTGGGGGACAGGCTGTTGTTCCCATGCTTTCTTGGCGATATCCAACAGGCCTCGAGGGTGTCTGCCATAAAGCAGTTCGAAGGGCGAGAACCCAGTAGAGGCCTGGGGCACCTCTCGCACTGCGAACATGAGATAGGGCAGAAGCAGATCCCAGTCCTTCCCATCTCTAGACACCACCCTTTTTAACATATTTTTTAAAGTTTGGTTAAACCTCTCGACAAGACCGTCTGTTTGTGGATGGTAAACGGACGTCCGCAATTGCTTTATACGCAATAATTTACACAGTTCCCTCATAACTTTGGACATAAAAGGGGTCCCTTGGTCCGTCAGAACCTCTTTTGGCAGGCCCACACGGGAAAACATTTCCATTAACTCTTTGGCAATGAGTTTAGCTGAGGTATGTCGCAGAGGCACCGCCTCCGGATACCGAGTGGCATAGTCGAGAACTACCAGAATGTGTTGGTGGCCCCTAGCAGACTTTGGTACAGGCCCAATTAGATCCATAGCGATTCGCTCAAACGGGACCTCAATAATTGGAAGCGGTACCAGAGGACTACGGAAATGTGGCTGGGGGCTATTTATCTGACAGGTGGGACAGGACTTACAATAATTCTCTACCTCCTTGAACACACCAGGCCAATAAAACCGCTGCAGTATGCGGTCCTGGGTTTTCTGCCACCCCAGGTGTCCCCCAAGAACATGTTGGTGGGCAAGCTCCATGACAAGCCTGCGATACGCTGTGGGCACCACCAACTGTTCAACAGGCTCACCTCGGATTTGGTTCACCCGATACAACATATCCTGCAGAACAATAAATCGTGGGAACATTAATTCAGCCCCTGGTTTCTGGGGTTTACCATCAATTATCATGACACTTTCCCAGGCTCTGGTTAGGGTTTGGTCCCGATGTTGTGCGGTCCCATAATTTTCCCCGGAGACATTGAGGTCTGCCAACTCAGGTCCCGGTGGCAAGTCCTCCGTGTCTCCCACCATTACACTTAGTGGGGTTGTCTCCCCCTCTACCGCTGGAGCAGTGGTCACCCCTACCGCTGGCCCTTCAGACTCGGGCTCCCAGGGCTCTGGCCTCCCACAGGAACCAGGCCACTCTGCTAGGGTTACCCCTGTCTCAGGGCTATTAGTCACTTTCACCTCAGGCCATAGTGACGGAAAACCAGGGAAGTCTCTCCCAATTATTAGTTCATAGGGTAGCTTTGAGGAGATCGCCACTTCACAAGTCCAGGTGCCGGCCGCCGTGGACAGAGACATTACAGCCGTGGGATAGTCCTTTAAGTCTCCGTGTATGCACCACCCCAACTTTCTGGCCCAGTATACTGGGAGGGCTGTACCAGGGCAGCACTTACCAGGGTTACTAGGCTCCCTGAGTCCAGCAGCGCCACTGCAAGATTATCACCGACTTGCACCTGGCACAGATGACGATTGTCTATTGTCTCGGGGTGCCGGTTGCACACAGTCTCCGGGCATACATGGAAGCCCGGTACCCATAATTGGTCTCCATGGGTTCTCCCCACTGTGGACAGTCGGCCCTCACATGGCCAGGCTCGTGACACCGCCAGCAGACTATCGGGCCGGGTCTACAGGGGTACACCCGAGCAGGTTTCTCGGGTACCAGTCGTCGGGACTGGATGGGAGACCTCCGAGGTTTGACCGGCCCCTCCCAACAACACCCCTTTCAAGGTTTTGTGGCCTCATAGCGCTCGACCAGGTCGACCATGTCCAGGGCATTAGTGGGTGATACCTGGCCGATCCAGTGCTGCAGGGAGTGCGGCAAGGCCCTCCAGAAGATGTCAGCCAGCAGACGGTCCAGCATAGCAGCGGACTTAGAACCTCAGGCTGCAGCCACTTTTGCAACCTGTGCAGCAACTCATAATACTGCGGCCTGGCGGGTTCAGCCGTATTAAAGTTCCACTGGTGGACCCGCTGAGCCCGGACTAACACGTTCACCCCAGTCTTGCCAGGATCTCACCTTTCACGGTCGGGTAGTCAGCTGCTTGGTCATCTGGGAGGTCAAAAACACTTGCTGGGGTCCAGACGCCAGGAACGGAGCGGCGACCTCTGCCCACTGTTCTCGGGGTAATTTCTCCCTCACGGCCACCTTCTCGAACACCGCCAGATAGGTCTCCACATCATCCGAGGGGTCATCTTAGGGATCGCTGCACGGACAGCTTTCCGGGCATCGTGGGCGTGGCGGGGCGCTCCTGCAGCTTGCAATGCCATCACGTGCTGCAGCAGTAGCTGGTTGGTCTCCCGCTGCTGCACGTTAGCCTCTATGAGAGCTTTCACAGCCGCCTCCATTTTGTCAGGGACCACAGGCTGCAACTTTGCCGGCCGAATATAGGACATCCAGTCGTGCCCAGCAAAAACAAACTTCGGCGTTCACGCCAGCCTCACTACGCATGCCCGCATCCTCCACCAAATGTGGGAGTCGCTCTGGTAGACAGCGGTGCGGGTGCAGTATAGAGGCAACAGGGAGTCCAGAAGGTGCGGAAAACAGTGTTTTATTCACACTTGCATCAAAATAACAGAAGAAAGTCACTTGGTGTTAAGTCACACACATCAGCAAATGAAGGGGAAAACAAAAAGTCCAAACACAGGTTCCAGTCACCTGGCAGGTTTGATGTGCGGATTCGCACCTGGCTGTCAGCCCAGCCGCAGGACAATCCTCCTTCAGGGTTCCAGGATGGCTGCACGCCTCCTTGCTGGGCACGTCCTTCCAGCCCAGAGAGCTCCACAGAACTAGCAGCAGCTTCCAAGACAATCACTCTCACAGCTGCTAGTGCTGGCTGAGTTTTTAAACCCAGCCCAAAACCAGGACTGGGTCGTGGGGAGCAGCCACCCACCCTACACTTTAGCTGCTCCCGGTAAGAGCCAGCCCGGATCGGCTTTGCAGCCATGCTATCTAGCAAATGTGTCAGTAGCACTACCTGCTGCTGACATCAACAAACGGCTTTTACCTCACCGAGGCTATGAACCTCGGTGACACGTACCTGCCATCTAGGACAGCACCCTGCACCTTACCACACTTGGTTATAATGGAAAATAATTGCTTTCTTTAATACAGAATGATAAGTAAAATGTCCATTGAGGCTTAAAAAATAATAAAAAAAATTACTCACCTCATCCACTTGATCGCGCAGCTATTATTGTCTTCTTTCTTCTTCTTGCAGGACCTGCGCTGACGTCACCACGCTCTAGTGACTATTGTTATAAAGGAAAATAATAAAATCTACAGAAATCAGTGAAGAAGTCTGGGTTCGTGTCTGAGTACCAACATTAATTTTTGTATCACGTGCGTGCAAAACGCATTAAAACCCTTTGCACTCGCGTGGAAAAAACTGAACAACGCATCCGAACTGAATCTGGCACGCTCGTCTGCAAGAGGCCTAAAAGGTTAAATTACTGGGTTCAACATCATCACCGATCCCAGACATTGCAACCGGGTACCTGCTCAGTGTGTGAGCTCGCTCCATACAACCCCTTAGTCGCCTACAAGTACATGATTATGCACGAGTTTGGCATGGCACCACTACTACATCAACTAGTCATTATGCTTTTATGTAAGCCATGCACCTCAAAAAGACCACTGCTGCACAAATATCACCCCATGAAAGACTCTTCCAGGGTGACATCTCTTCACACGTCAGTCTTTTCCATCAATTACTTTTACCCCAAACCAGGTGCGAGTCACGAACACAGAAGAGGTGCAGATCTTTCCAATATACCTTCTCTCTTTGAAGAGCCTTAGGGCTCATGCACATGACCATATGCGGAACGGAACAGCTGGCACCTAATAGAACAGTCCTATCCTTGTCCGTCATGCAGACAATAATAGGATATATTCTATTTGTTTGCGGTGCGAACGGATCACGGATCCATTCAAGTTGAATGGGTCTGGATCAGTCTGCGGCAGCTGCACGGATGTTGCCCGTGCATTGAGGACCACAAATTGCGGTCCGCAATGCACGGAACGGCCGTGTGCATGAGCCCTAACTTCTGTTTTTTTTGCGGACCCATTGAAATGAATGGTTCTGCAAACGGTCTGCAAATAAAACAAAACGGACACGGAAAGAAAATACGTTTATGTCCATGTGCCCTTAGGATGTGGCGGAGCTAAGTTTTGGATACGGGAAAAAAAAAACACCACATTTAAAAAAAATGTTTTTTTTTACAACATTTCCTTTAATTAAAAAAAAAACCATATAGCAAATTATATTAAATACAGTTTAATAGTGACATATATACACTTAGGGCGAAATTTATCACAAAGGTTAGATTAGAAATCAATTTTGCTTCTAAAAATGATTATATATCAAGAACAGCTACATAATAAAACTCCTATACTGAAGAAAGCTCAAGACATGCATCCGCCTCAGGCATAAAGAAAAAGGAATAAAACCAGTACTTCTACTCAACTCCCGCCTTTATCCGCTCTGTCCTTATTGGTTCCCAGGTCAGTCACGTGACGTGAATGCCGCCAGCAGCACGAAAACGAGGCTTGGCTCGTTCTCCCAGCATGCTCCGCACGGTGCACTCTGTACTAGTGCTGCTGACAGCTCTCGTGAACCGCGTTATTTCCCACAGTTTACGGCGGGCGCTTCCAGTGTAGGCTGCCCCTGGAGAGACTTTACAGGCGGCTATGCTCTGGAAGCCGCAGCAGACAGCATGGCATCAGCTGGCGGTGTGACCCGGGCAATCCGCCTCCCTGCTAGACACGGTTATGCTGTGGAGTTCTCTCCTTATGTGCCCGGTCGCCTGGCATGCGCAGCCTCCGAGAACTATGGCATATCAGGTGAAGCAGCCCTTCCTGGTGACAGCTCACATTGCTCTGGCTGGGTTTAGTGTATATATATCACATGCCCATCAAGCACCTCACACTGAAAATTAACCCTAGATTTATAATTTCTCTCTAACATAAAAGCAGAGTAAAGGTCTACAAGCTGGGATGTTCCTAAAAGTAATGGCACAGTAGTGTGCTTGCTGTTCAGACCCCTCTGTGCCGGCCACTGAGGCTAGTAATTGGTAGGATGTCCTCATGCACCCACCAGGACATGGCAGCAGGGAACAGCATTGTTGGGGTGCCTTCACACACTGAAGAATTTTCCGCCAGTGAAACTCAGTTCCATTCACTTGAAATCCATGTGATTGCTGCCGTATGCAAATGAATGGAACTGATTTTCAGTCATGGAAAATTCGTCAACAAAATCTGCCGCATGTAAAGGCCCCTCCCCGGAGAAGACATGAATAGTGTTGAGCGAACTTGTGTTTTCTAGTTTGACGTAGAAAGTTCTGGTTATCTAAGAATTCCGTGATGGATTCCGCTACCACAGACCATAAGTTAAGTAACGGAAACGGATTCCATCACGGAATTCTTAGATAACCCGAACCAAGTTTGCTCATCACTAGATATGAACTGTTAGGCCTGCTTCAGGTGGCTGTTTCAATTTAAAGGAAATTGACCCCCCCTCCCCTCCAATTTTGGACCATTATCTACAGTAATACATGAACAGTACTGCAGATATGGAGTCCAGATCACTGCTGTCCACCATTCCCCCCACTGCAAAATGCATTGTCCAGACTGTATTTCAGTGCAAATATCACGCCGCGTGGACGTCTAAGTCTGGTCGTATTTATCCAGTCTTATTACTATTAGGTTTTTTCTGATTGTTCTCCTAAAACCCAATCCTTTTCAGCTTAGTTGGGCTCTTTTCACACTGTGTTTTGAAATGTTTGTCCAAGAAAACCGGATGCATTTGTTTAAAGGGCCTCTGTCAGCAGATTTGTACCTATGACACTGGGTTACCTGTTACATGTGCACTTGGCAGCTGAAGACATCTGTGTTGGTCCCATATTCATATGTGCCCGCATTACTGAGAAAAATGATGTTTTAATATATGTAAATGAGCCTCTAGGAGCAATGGGGGCGTTGTCATTGCACCTAGAGGCTCTGCTCTCTCAGCACCTGGCAGGCCTGCTGCACTTTAGTTGACAGGACCAGGCAGGCATGATCAGGTCTACACTGCCTGGTCCTGTCAACTAAAGTGCAGCAGGCCTGCCAGGTGCTGAGAGAGCAGAGCCTCTAGGTGCAATGACAACGCCCCCATTGCTCCTAGAGGCTCATTTACATATATTAAAACTTCAATTTTTTTCAGCAATGTGAGCACATGTTAACACATGGGACCAACACAGATGCCTTCAGCTGCAAGTGCACAAGTAACAGGTCAGCCAGTGTCATAGGTAAAAAGCTGCTTACAAGGCTGTATTCACTAATAGCGTATTTGTATATTACATTGCATGTTTTGGCGCACACCAACAGGATAAGGCCACGTGGTGCCATTTTAATTGATTAATGGCCATGGTAACCGATCGAAGCCCAGTCATAACTGCTGGGGCTCCAATCAGAACTTCCACCAATGAGGGGGGAGGGGACTCTGCTCTATGGCCACTGCCACCAATGAGGGGGGAGGGGACTCTGCTCTGTGGCCACTGCCACCAATGAGGGGAGAGGCGACTCTGCTATGTGGCCACTGCCACCAATGAGGGGGGAGGGGACTCTGCTCTGTGGCCACTGCTACCAATGAGGGGGGAGGGGACTCTGCTCTGTGGCCACTGCCACCAATGAGGGGGGAGGGGACTCTGCTCTGTGGCCACTGCTACCAATGAGGGGGGAGGGGACTCTGCTCTGTGGCCACTGCCACCAATGAGGGGGGAGGGGACTCTGCTCTGTGACCACTGCCACCAACGATTTAAATCCTGGGGGGTGGGGAGAGGGCGCACTGCGCCACCAATGAAAATTAACCTTTAATACAGACGGCAGGCAGCAGATGAGCGGCAGTTAACCCCTGATCGCAGCTCCCTGCCTCCTGTATTAAAGATTACTTTCATGGTCCGGACTTACTAACCGGCAGCTAGCCTACATAGAGCGGCGCCCAGGGATGTCCCTGCACTTACAATTAAACCTGGGCGCCGCTCGGTTCTCCCCACTGTGGGCCAGTTACAGTCTCCTGCTCCATATGCTAATTACTAATATCGGAGCAATAGGGAGGAGACATCAGCTCTGTGGGCGTTCCTTCTCCCTGCACTGTGACGTTCTGTGCTGCGATTGGACAGCGCAGGGAGAAGAAACGCCCACAGAGAAGGTGATGTCTCCTCCCCATTGGTCCGATATTAGTAATTGGCACATGAAGCACGAAACTGTAACTGGCCCACAGTGGGGAGAATGGAGCGGCGCCCAGGGATAATTGTAAGTGCGGGGACATCCCGGGCGCCGCTAGCTGCTAGTTAGTAAGGCCGGACAATGTAAGGTCCTGTCATTGGTGGCGCAGTGCGCCCGCCCCTCCTTCGCTCCCCCGTCTCTCCTCACTGGCAGCGCAGCACAGGGGGAGGGAGAGAGCGACTCCTTCTCCCCTGTGTGCCCCGCCTCCTCTGCTAAACTTCTAAGCATCTAATGTCCCCAAAAAAATAAAATGGCATTCCCAAACATGAAGTAGACATATGGGGAATGTAAATTAATAACTTTTTTTGGCAGTATTACTATGTACTATAGAAGTAGAGAAATTGAAACTTGGAAATTTGCTAATTTTTCCACATTTTTGGTAAATTTGGAATTTTTTTTATAAATAAAAATAATTTTTTTTTACTCCATTTTACCACTGTCATGAAGTACAATATGTGACAAAAAACTATCTCAAAATGGCCTGGATAAGTAAAAGCGTTTTAAAGTTATTCACACATAAAGCGACACTTGTCAGATTTGCAAAAAATGGTCGGGTCCTTAAGGTGAAATAAGTCCTTAAGGGGTTATCCAAGTTCTATAAAGTTAATCTAAACATTTTTGTATAGTTGTATAAAACATTTTTGTAAATGACTTGCTTTAGAACTAATGCGCCATTTAGATAGTATGGAATGTGGTCATTAGAGCACTGACGTCACCCTCCCTGCTCCGTTGGTGATGTCTCGTTTACATGCTGCTCCCTGCTTGAGCGCGTGGCCCTGCCTGTGCAGACAGATTTGATGGGCGTCCAGACTTTGGTGCCCACTCCTTCTCTGTCTCTCCTCAATCAGCACGGCTCTGGTAAGGGTCGCGCTTGTTTCCAGGACTGACAGAATTGTTTTACTCTTCCCCCTACCCGACTTCTGGCGTCATTGGGTGGTATTTGGACGGGACGATTTTTCTGAAAAGAGGAATCTTTTACTTTTCCCTTTTAACGACTGCCATGAAGTCCCCGAGTTCTTCCTTTTTTGATCCAATCCAGGACAACTTTGGGAGCGAAAATTACTCCTCTGATGGAAAAACTTTGACTCCGTAGGAAAGCCTTTTTTCCTATCGGAAGCCTTCTCCAGGATATCATCTAAGGCTTTCCCGAATACACGACCACCTTCACATAGGATGGCACAGAGCTGATTCTTTGATGCTGAATCTACATTCCAGGACCTTAACCTTACTGCCCTATGAGAGGCATTTGATAAGGCTGCGGTTTTTGATGATAATTTCACCACATCTGCCAGGAAATTTGAAGCCTGCTTTAGGACCGGGATGGAGGCCAGAATATCTTCTCTGGGAGTGCCTGACTGAATATGTTCTTCTAGTTGAGTCAGCCATAAAGACAGGGTTCTTGCTGTTAGAGTGGCTGAGATGTTGGGATGCAACATAGCCATAGAAAACTCCCAGGATTTCTTAAGCAGGGATTCGCATTTCTTAGGGCTCATTCCGTATACGGAACCATTCATTTCAGTGGGTCTGCAAAAAAAACGGAGGGCACTCTGTGTGCATTCCTTTTCCGCTCCGTTCAAAGATAGAACATGTCCTATTATTGTCTGCATAACGGACAAGGATAGTACTGATCAGGGGTCAGCTGTTGTGTTCTGCAAAAAACGGAATGCACATGGACGTCATCCGTATTTTCGTGGACCGCAAAATACATGCGGTCGTGTGCATGAGCCCTTATCCATAGGATCTTTGAGGATCCCTGATTCTTCAGACGGCAATGAAGATTTTTTGGAGATCCTAGCGACTGTCCCAGGAGCTGGAATCGTCCTCCGCAAAAAGATTTTTCCTTTTAATCATCCTAGATGCCGCCTGTCTTTTCTCAGGATCTTTTCAATCATTCTGGATTAAATTTCTTATGTTGGAGTGCACTGGGAAGTCCCATTTCTTTTTCTCCACCAGTCCTAAAAACAGCTGATCCTGGATGGATAATGGCTCTTTAGTCCAGTGTTTCCCAACCAGTGTGCCTCCAGCTTTTGCAAAACTACAACTCCCAGCAAGCCCGGACAGCCTTTGGCTGTGCAGGCATGCTGGGAGTTGTAGTTTTGCAACAGCTGGAGGCACACTGGTTGGGAAACACAGCTTTAGTCTCTTCTTCTAAATTTATTGTCGCCCTAATGGTTTCAAGTAAGGACTTGGTTTCCCCTATGGAACACAAAGGGCGACCCGAGGAGCTCTCAGAGAGACTAGAATCCGTATCAGAAAAGGTTTCTTCCTCATCCAGATCAGAAAAATGTTCATCAGTTACAGAGGTAGCCGCTGTGGAGGTGGAAGGTTTAGGATAGACTACCGCCAATCTTGCATCAATATCTGCACCAATTTCTTCCTAATTAAGGATCTAAGGGTACTCTCACACTTGCGTTGGTGCGTATCCGTCTGTTTATTTGCACAGACGGATCCGCACCTATAATGCAAACGTTTGTATCCATTCAGAACGGATCCGTTTGCATTAGTTTTAAAGAAAAATGACAAAGTCCCAAACGGATCCGTTCTGAATTACATTGAAAGTCAATGCGGAACGGATCCGTTTTCAAATGCACCATATTGTGTCATTGAAAACGGATCTGTCCCCATTGACTTACATTGTAATTCAAAACAGATCCGTTAGGCTCCGCCTCTTCAGACGGACGCCAAAATGCTGCAAGCTGCGTTTTGGTGTCCGTCTCCAAAACGGAATAGAGGCGGAACGGAGCCGAACTGATGCATTCTGAACAGATCCTTATCCATTCAGAATGCATTGGGGCTTAACTGATCCGTTTTGGACCGTTTGTGAGAACCCTAAAACGGATCTCGCAAACGGAATCCAAAACGCTAGTGTGAAAGTACCTTTAAACGATCCACAATAGATGGGGATTCTTCCGAGACTATTTATGCATTTTGGACAAAGATTTTTTTTTGTAGCAACGGATAATGTCCTTTTTTCACATCTGGCATTTTCTTTTTTGTGACGGTTCTCCAGATGAGAGCCGTTAACAAGAAGATAAAGAACATCCACACCCTGTGCTCAATAAATAGGGTGAATCAGATATAAATACATGTCTTCAGGGAGGAGGCTTACCGGGCTGGAGGTGTCGGTGGTCTTTCTTGCAGGGTCCAGATCACCTGGGGGCATTCATGCTGGCGGTCCAGCGGAGGCTAGCGTTGCTATTACTCCCACGCTGACAAAGTCGCCAGGCAGAACATGGTCCGCCAACTTTTTCAATGCTGCCGCCGGCCCATGCACTTCCAGGTAAGGCGTGATGACGTCACACGCCTGCGGTGCGTTCCACAGCGCACCGCACCCGGAAGTAGATACCTGAGCGTTCCCTGGCCCTGGAAACGCCCCCAAACCACAGCACGGGCAGCCAGCACACGCTGGACTTAAGCCAGAGGGGAATAAGAAGCAGCCCAAATTTGCTCCGGGATCCTTCCCCCTGCAGAAGCCCTCCGGAGACTGGGAGAACTTACTTAAAGGCCCTGTGCACCCACGCTGATCTACTTGAGGGACAGGAAAACAACTAATGAAGGTAAAGGGGAGGGGGCTTTCATGCGCTGACCTCGGTTGTTTTCCTGTACCTGAAGAGGTGGGTACCCTCCAGGTAGTGCCGTTGTGGAGGCTAAAGGAAAATCCGATTACCGGTAAGAGTAATTTTCATCTTTTTTTTTTGTTGTGGTGCAGCGGAATGGGCATACGACAATACCCCGAGTGCTGTCCACATATTTTGTGGCACCATAAAACTGAATAGGTCCGTGTGCCATCAGAAAAAAATGAGGATTGAATGCGGAGCGAAAATACGGTAATGTGAATGCATTCTTGGCCTGCCTGCTATGTGTTATAATAGGTTATACTTGTAGTTTATATGTAATAATTTTAATAGACATAGAGGTTTAACCACTGTCAGTGTAAGTACACCAGAGGGTTGCCTGGAGTGGAGATGCAATTCGCACAAGTCGCATACACGCGCCAGGAAACAAGTTTAATCACAGTAGTTAATCTAAAACAACCGCGAGATCTGGCATTGGTAGTTAAAATTCTCAAGATTTTGTACATATAAAGACGTGCGCCAAAACATGCAACAGTTTGCCTCCAAAAAATGAGACGTACTATGAATAATAAATGCCCACTTTATTACTGTAATAGTTTTTATTTATTACTTTGACGTAAAATTTACACATACTCCCTTTGTGGTTTGTTTCCTTAGGTTGTGGCACTCTTTTCTTGCTAGACCAAAATGATGCGGGTCTTCTTTGTTTTAAAAGGTAAGCAGCTCAGAGATCAGGATTAGTTCCCAGCGAGGACAAAGCGTAAGCGGTTTGCCCTTAAACCACATTTATCACCTATTTACAATACAGAATTTTAAGAAAAGATGCTCCACAATTGATATTACTTGGAGAATACTCGTAGGGGATCATTTATTGTTGGATATACACAAATTTTTGTTGTATATCACTCGCCGATTCAGTAATAACATGACTGTACGCTGGCTGGAGGTCGGTGGGATTAAGGCAACGGCCAGGTGGGCTGCTCTTCGCTGTTTCTGTGGCTCCAGTAGCAGTGAATGAGAGCTATGCAAATAGTGTAACACAGAAAGCTACACTGTTTCCATAACTTGGGGAGATAAGACCCTGCCAGAGGCCAAGCTGTGCAGATGTATAAGAGGATAGCGAGAGAGCGGTCAGCTGAACAAGTGTTTGGCTGTTCGTTCGTCTTGAATATGAACTGCTTTAGGCCTCTTTCACACTTGCGTTGTGAGGATCCGACGTGCACTTCCGTCGCCGAAAATGCCCGCCGGATCCGTCACAGCGCAAGACAACTGAAAGCATTTAAAGACTGATCAGTCTTCAAAATGCTTTCAGTGTTACTATGGCAGCCAGGACGCTACTAAAGTCCTGGCTGCCATAGTAAGTAGTGGGGAGCCAGGGGAGCAGATACTTACAGCCCGTGCTCACGTGATCCATGCTCATGGGGCGCTCTGACGTCATTGTGGAGCGCCCTGGGACTCGGGAGCCGCACGGACAGTAAGTATGCTTCTCCCCTGCCTCCCCACTACACTTTACCATGGCAGCTGGGACTTTAGCGTCCTGGCTGCCATGGTAACCATTCACAAAAGCTAAACGTCGGGTCCGGCGATGCGCCGAAACGACGTTTAGCTTAATGCCGGATCCAGATTAATGCACTTCAATGGGCATTAATTCCTGATCCGCCCTTGCGGCATGTCTTCTGGATTTTTGGACTGAGACAAATCTGCAGCATGCTACATACTGAACGGAAGACATCCTGATGCATCCTGAACGGATTTCTTTCCATTCAGAATGCATTAGGATAATCCTGATCAGTATCTTTCCGTCCTAGAGCCCCGAGGACGGAAAGATAAAACGCAAGTGTGAAAGAGCCCTTAGGAGGGAGGGAGTAAAAGAGCTTGTAAGTGGAGAAATAATGATTTGTATGCTAAGGTATATTACAAAGTTTCTTATATTACATAGTATATAAGGCCGAAAAAATACATTTGTCCATCCAGTTCGGCCTGTTATCCTGCAAGTTGATCCAGAGGAAAGCAAAAAAAAACTTGTGAGGCAGAAGCCAATTTCCCCACTTAAGTGGAAAGAAAAATTCCTTCCTGACTCCAATCAGGCAATCAGAATAACTCCCTGGATCAACGACCCCTGTCTAGTAGCTGTAGCCTGTAATATTATTACACTCCAGAAATACATCCAGTCCCCTCTTGAATTCCTTTCTTGTACTCACCATCACCACCTCCTCAGGCAGAGAGTTCCATAGTCTCACTGCTCTTACCGTAAAGAATCTTTTTCTATGTTTGTGTGCAAACCTTCTTTCCTCCAGACGCAGAGGATGTCCCCTCGTCACAGTCACAGTCCTGGGGATAAATAGATGATGGGAGAGATCTCTGTACTGACCCCTGATATATTTATACATAGTTATTAGATCTCCCCTCAGTCGTCTTTTTTCTAAAGTGAATAACCCTTATTTTGATAACCTTTCAGGGTACTGTAGATCCCTCTTGCCATTTATTACTTTAGTTGCCCTCCTCTGAACCCTCTCCAGCTCTGCTATGTCTGTCTTGTTCACAGGAGCCCAGAACTGTGCACAGTACTCCATGTGTGGTCTGACTAGTGATTTGTAAAGTGGTAGGACTATGTTCTCATCATGGGCATCTATGCCCCTTTTGATGCAACATATCATCTTATTGGCCTTGGCAGCAGCTGCCTGACACTGGTTTTTATAGCTTAGTTTTCTAGGTTCTTTTCCATGTCAATGTTACCCAGTATTTTACCATTTAGTATTATTCCTTTAGCATTATTCCTTCCCATGTTCATAACCTTACATTTGTCAGTGTTAAACCTCATCTGCCATTTCTCTGCCCAAGCCTCCAATCTATCCAGATCCCTCTGTAGCAGTATATTGTCCTCTTCATTGTTAATTACTTTACACAGTTTAGTGTCATCTGCAAAAATTGATATTTTACTGTGCAAGCCTTCTACGATTGATTTATGCCCTCCAAATGTTGCAAAACTACAACTGCCAGCATGCCTGGACAGACTACTGCTATAAGGGCATGCTGGGAGTTGTAGTTTTTCAACAGCTGGTGGGCCGCAGGTTGAGAATCCCTAATTTATGCTAAGTTGTGTAACCATTTAACTTATGTTTTCATCATTGACTGCTTCCATATGCATCCTTGGATGCACAGGATGTATTCAATAGATTTTTCGCTTGCATGCTTTCTGTAAGTTATTTTCTTCATTCATAATATTTTCTATTACATGACCTAGCTTTGAGTGGAGCGATGCACTGTTTGATGTGACATGGAGCGAAATTAATGAGAATATCCTGGTAACATCTAGTGGAGATGGATCACTGCAGCTGTGGGACGTATCCAAACCACAGGGACCTGTGCATGTATTCAAAGAGCACGTCCAAGAGGTAAGAGGGGAACCTGAAGGTTCATAGAACACAGTCATCTATCTATGACTTCCATGTTTTCAGAAATACACTCCAGATATCACTGTGCACTCTTATTTATGACATATACCGGTATATGTAGAATTATTTCACGGCACTCTTATTCTTGCGAAAAGTGTCACATTTTATTTGTGCAAAATTTCCAATGATAGGTTCATTACATACATCCAGTTTGGAGAAAGTGCATAATTAGCCACATGTGTAAGGTACCCCGAACGTTTCGGTCAGCGAATGTCCTTCCTCAGCAGGATCTTGGTGGCGTGGAGCAGAGGGATCCTGGCTCCACGCCACCAAGATCCCGCTGAGGAAGGTCACTCGCTGACCGAAAGGTTCGGGGTACCTTACACATGTGGCTAATTATGCACTTTTTCCAACCTGGATGTATGTAATGAACCTATCATTTGAAATTTTGCACAAATAAAATGTGACCCTTTTTGCAAGAATAAGAGTGCCGTGAAATAATTCTACATTGGCTTATTAACCTTCACGAGCACCCAATCGACTAGGAGTGGCGAGTACATATTCTTCTATATACCGTTATATGTACATCATGGAATAGACATGCCATTTTACTCGTTTTCTCCTCTTTCAGCTAATCACAGCTCTAGACCTGCAGTTTTATGTTCCATTTTTCATACTCTGCGATTGCAGTGCTTACATGTGGCCACTACCAGCAGAAAGGGAACTCGCATGACTGCTGAATTTTTTATTTCAAGTGATTTAGAAAGTTGCTAAATACTAAAACATGACATAAATACTAAACAATGACAATGCTACTCCACTTTAACACTATTATAGTCAATATGGCTAAAGTAGATCCTCGTAGGTAGTATTAAAGTCTGCATTCAACAGTTCTTGCTTGGCATGATATTGTAGCTGACAAATTAAAGGGTTTGTCCGGGCTGTTCATATTGATGACCTATCCTCAGGCAATCAGCTGGTTTAAGAGAAGGTGCTCGCCATGCCAGCGCTGCCTCCTCTTCATTGTTTACCTGCTCGCCGTAGCATCCGCAGCGGTGAGCAGGTTTAATTACACCTGCACAGTCCCATTAATTTCAATGGGACGGCTCGTTCCTATACACTTCGGTAAGAGCGATCCGTCCCATTGAAATGAGTGCGGCGGCTTGGGTGTAATTACACCTGCTCACTGCTGCAGATGCAACGGCGGGCAGGTAAACAATGAAGAGGAGGCAGCCTGGCATGACGCGTGCCTTCTCTTCAAACAGCTGATCTGATATACCTGAGGATAGGTCATCAATATGAACAGCCCGGACAAACCTTTAACTGTTTGGGAAGCACCAATCTATACGTACACCTCTTAGGCTCTGTTCACATCTTCTTTGACCTCTGTTTAGTTATAGGTTTGGAAGTTCTCCCAATGTAACATGCACAGTATTTTTTTGCCTTAAAGGGAACCTGTCACCAGGAAATACACTGATAAACCAGGCACGCTGCCTTGTAGGGCTCACTCTGCTGAATATAGTGATACCTCTCACTTGGTGATCTGGTGCTTTATTGTGGAGAAATAGTACTTTTAATCCATATGCTAATGAGCTGATTTGAGTCCAGTAGTTGATATGAGTCCAGCGTTTTTTCTATTTAGAGCTATAGCCCCTCCCCTATTCACTTCTTCAGTTGTAAAAGGGGCGTGGTTTATTACATCATTTATTCATTTTAATAACTGGAGGGAAAATGAATAACAGGGAATGCTTAGGTAAAAAAAGGGAGAGGAATATACTATTGAAGTTAGTAATTATAATAAGGGCTAGTTTGTTCATGGGGTGATAAACACATGATGGCTGATAAGGGACATGTCGCCGTGGGTATGGCAGTTAGGCTTTAAAGTGAAAGGCAGCAAGGCTTGTATTGGCTATAATGCAGGTCATTTTTTAAACCACGCCCCTTTTACAACTGAAGAAGTAAATAGAGGAGGGGCTACAGCTCTGAATAGAAAAAATGCTGGACTCATATCAACTACTGGACTCATATCAGCTCATTAGCATATGGATTAAAAATAATATTTCTCCACAATAAAGCAACAGATCATCAAGTAAAAGGTATAATTATATTCAGCAGGGTGAGTTCTACAAGGCAGCATGCCTGCTTTATCAGTGAATTTCCTGGTGACAGGTTCTCTTTAAGATTATCTTCTTTGCTTATGTCAACTAGTAGAAATTGGTATATCCTTTTTTGATCTATATTAAAAAGTGTAGTATATGTTTTTTTTTAAATACAACTCATACTGCATACATTTGGCGGCATTTTCAAACTTGTGGACCAAACTTTGTCAACAGAGGTATTCCAGCCAAATAAGATGTTTCCAGGGGAATACAAATACCCATTTCCAATGTGATACAGTCCTACTGAAAACTTTTTTTGTTTTTGTTTTGCTGGAGTACCCCTTTAACCACTTCAGCCCCCCTAGCTTAAACACCCTTAATGACCAGGCCACTTTTTACAATTCCGCACTACACTACTTTCACCGTTTATTGCTCCGTCATGCAACTTACCACCCAAATGAATTTTGCCTCCTTTTCTTCTCACTAATAGAGCTTTCATTTGGTGGTATTTCATTGCTGCTGACATTTTTACTTTTTTTGCTATTAATCAAAAATTACCGAAATTTTTGCAAAAAAATGACATTTTTCACTTTCTGTTGTAAAATTTTTCAAAAAAAACTACATTTCTATATAAATTTTTCTCTAAATTTATTGTTCTACATGTCTTTGATAAAAAAAAATCCAATAAGTGTATATTTATTGGTTTGGGTAAAAGTTATAGCGTTTACAAACTATGGTGCAAAAAGTGAATTTCTGCATTTTGAAGCAGCTCTGACTTTCTGAGCACCTGTCATGTTTCTTCAGGTGCTAGAATGTCAGGAAAGTATAAATACCCCCAAATTACACCATTTTAGAAAGAAGACACCCCAAAGTATTCGCGGAGGGGCTTGGTGAGTTCATGTATCATTTCATTTTTTTCACAAGTTAGCGGAAAATGACACTTTCTGAGAAAAAAAAAAAAAAAAAGTTTCAATTTCTGATAACTTCTGGCAAAAAAAAAAAAATCTCAGACGGACTCACTATGCCCCTCAGTGAATACCTTGGGGTGTCTACTTTCGAAATGGGGTCATTTGTGGGGTGTGTTTACTGTTCTGGCATTTTGGGCGGGGCTAAATTGTGAGCCGCCATGTAAAACCTAAAGGTACTCGTTGGAATTTGGGCCCCTTTGCGCACCCAGGCTGCAAAAAGTGTCACTCATGTGGTATCGCCGTACTCAGGAGAAGTAGGGCAATGTGTTTTAGGGTGTATTTTTACATACACCCATGTTGGAGTGAGAGAAATATCTCTGTAAATTGTCAACTTTGTATAAAAAATTTTTAAAGTTGTCGTTTACAGAGATATTTTTCACACAAAGTATGGGTATATATAAAAATACACCCCAAAACACATTGCCCTACTTCTCCTGAGTACGGCGATACCACATGTGTGCCACTTTTGCAGCTTAGGTGCGCAAAGGGCCCTAAAACCAATGAGTACCTTTAGGATTTCACAGGGCATTTTTACGCATTTGGATTCCAGACTTCTTCTCACGCTTTAGGGGCCCCTAAAATGCCAGGGCAGTATAAATACCCCACATGTGACCCCATTTTGGAAAGAAGACACCCCAAGGTATTCTGTGAGGGGTATGGTGAGTTCATGTAAAATTTTATTTTTGTCACAAGTTAGTGGAATATGAGACTTTGTAAAAAACAAAATTAAAAAAACAAAAAAACAATTTCCGCTGACTTGTGCCAAAAATAAAAATTCTGTGGACTCACCATGCCCCTCACAGAATACCTACGGGTGTCTTCTTTCCAAAATGGGGTCACATGTGGGGTATTTATACTCACCTGGCATTTTAGGGGCCCCTAAAGTGTGAGAATCCAAATGCATAAAAATGGCCTGTGAAATCCTAAAGGTACTCATTGGTTTTAGGGCCCCTTTGCGCATCTTGGCTGCAAAGAAATGTCACACATGTGGTATCGCCGTACTCAGGAGAAGTAGGGCAATGTGTTTTGTGGTGTATTTTTACATATACCCATGCTGCGTGTGAGAAATATCGCTGTAAGCGACAACTTTTTAAATTTTTTTATTCAAAGTTGTCAATTTACAGAGATATTTCTCTCACCCAGTATGGGTATATGTAAAATACACCCTAAACACATTGCCCTACTCTCCTGATACGGCGATACCACATGAGTGACACTTTTGCAGCCAAGATGCGCAAAGGCCTGATCAATGAGTACCTTTTAGGAGGGCATTTTTACGCATTTTTCTTCTCACGCTTTGGGGCCCCTAAAATGCCAGGGCAGTATAAATACCCCACATGTGACCCCATTTGGAAAGAAGACACCCAAGGTAATCCGTGAGGGGCATGGCGAGTTCATAGAAGATTTTTTGGCACAAGTTAGTGGAAATTGATTTTTATTGTTTTTCTCACAAAGTCTCCCTTTCCGCTAACTTTTGACAAAAAGTTTAATTTTTCATGGACTCATTATGCCCCTCAGCGAATACCTTGAGGTGTCTTCTTTCCAAAATGGGGTCACATGTGGGGTATTTATACTGCCCTGGCATTTTAGGGGCCCTAAAGCGTGAGAAGAAAAATGCGTAAAAATGCCCTCCTAAAGGTACTCATTGGTTTTAGGGCCCCTTTGCGCATCTTGGCTGCAAAAAGTGTCACTCATGTGGTATCGCCGTACTCAGGAGAAGTAGGGCAATGTGTTTTGGGGTGTATTTTTATATATACCCATGCTGGGTGAGAGAAATATCTCTGTAAATTGACAACTTTGAATAAAAAATTTAAAAAGTTGTCGTTTACAGCGATATTTCTCACACACAGCATGGGTATATATAAAATACACCCCAAAACACATTGCCCTACTTCTCCTGAGTACGGCGATACCACATGAGTGACACTTTTGCAGCCAAGATGCGCAAAGGGCCCTAAAACCAATGAGTACCTTTAGGATTTCACAGGACATTTTTACGCATTTGGATTTTCACGCTTTAGGACCCCTAAAATGCCAGGGCAGTATAAATACCCCACAAGTGACCCCATTGTGGAAAGAAGACACCCCAAGGTATTCCGTGAGGGGCATGGCGAGTTCACAGAAAAAAAAATTTGGCACAAGTTAGCGGAAATGGTATTTTTTTTTTTTTTTTTTTACAGTCTCACATTCCACTAACTTGTGACAAAAATAAAATTTTGCATGAACTCACCATACCCCTCACGGAATACCTTGGGGTGTCTTCTTTCTAAAATAGGGTCACTTGTGAGGTTTTCCACTGCCCTGGCATTTGAGGGTCTCCATAATCATTACACGTATGGCCAGAATTAGGAGTTTTGCGATTCTCCTTATATTGACCATACGGGTAATGAGAATTTTTCCGTTCAGCCTCTGCGCTGAAAGAAAAAAATGAGCGTCTAGATTTTTCCATTCACATTGATCAATGTGGATGAAAAAATCTCTAAAAAATGTGCAAAAAAAAAGAGGAAAAGCTATAAAGCTGCGATCGCTAAGGGACCCTAAGGCCTCATTCAGCGTCCGCAATTCTGTTCCGCAAAATTTTGCGGAACAGAAATGTGGATACATTCAATTCTATGGGGACAGACTTTGTCCCGCTCGGATCCGTAATGGCGGATCCGTAATTGAAGATCCGCAAAAGTATAGAACATGTCCTATTCTTGTCCGCAATTGCGGACAAGAAAAGGCATTTTCTATAGTTCTGGCAATGTGCGGATCCGCAAAATGCGGAAAGCACATTGCTGGTGTCCGTGTTTTGCGGATCCGCGGATTTGCGGATCCGTGGATCCGCAAAACACATGCGGACATCTGAATGAGCCTTACAGGGGTGATCAGTGACAGGGGGTGACAGGGGGTGATCAGGGGGTGACATGGGAGATCAGGGGTTAATCAGTGACAGGGGGTGGTGGGTGGGTGGGGGCGGTGGGGGGTTGTGTGGTGATTGGTGCACTTTGATATTTTTCTCTGGTGGTCCCAAGCAAAGGGACCACCAGAGAAGCGAGCAGCAAGCAGATCAGACGCTGTTCACAGAACATCGTCTGATCTGCGATTTTTTTTCTGCCATATACAGCCTGCCAGCGCACGATCGGCGCTGGCAGGCTGTAGTATAACTACATGCGAGCGCGCCGATGGCGCGCATTGCGCTTGTGCGGGCGCGTCCTCGCGTCATCTCGCGTCTCGCGAGATGACGCGCCGATGCGTCCGATCAGAGCTACAGGACCGCCGCCAGGACGCAATCCTGCGTGCGGCGGTCCTGTAGCGGTTAAGGATGTCGCCTTTTCTTATCCTTGGCCGAAATGTTTCATATATCATATATGCTACATATATAGCTTATGTTTTTATTACAACTGGATACGCATACATCTGAGGAATACATTTGATGGCATTTTCAAACATGCGCACCAAACCTGACTTGAACAGAACCCTAGAGGTGTATTCCTGCCAAATAAGAGGTTTCCAATAATGTTCAAAAATAACAGCGCTTGCTCACTTAACCGATTCCCTGCCACTGCTGTTCCAACGGTGCCTGATGTCCCGTCACAGCTCGGAATGGCACTAAACTAGTGGAAAGGGTCATCACTGCAGCCAGTAATTGGCTGAATGGCATACACAGCTATTTCTGTCATGTCAGGACGAGAGTAGACAGTGGAGCACTAGTAGGAACCCAGGAAAAGCTGGAGCAGTGAGGTAAGTATACGTTCTTATTTATTTACACTATTTTGGGGCGGTGAGGGGAGTATAAGCTCTTATTTTTGTACACTATTTTGGAGCGGTTAGGTGAGTATAAGCTCTTATTTTTGTACACTATTTTGGAGCGGTGAGGTGAGTATAAGCTCTTATTTTTGTACACTATTTTGGAGAGGTGAGGTGAGTATAAGCTCTTATTTTTGTACACTATTTTGGAGCGGTGAGGTGAGTATAAGCTCTTATTTTTGTACACTATTTTGGAGCGGTGAGGTGAGTATAAGCTCTTATTTTTGTACACTATTTTGGAGCGGTGAGGTGAGTATAAGCTCTTATTTTTGTACACTATTTTGGAGCGGTGAGGTGAGTATAAGCTCTTATTTTTGTACACTATTTTGGAGCGGTGAGGTGAGTATAAGCTCTTATTTTTGTACACTATTTTGGAGCGGTGAGGTGAGTATAAGCTCTTATTTTTGTACACTATTTTGGAGCGGTGAGGTGAGTATAAGCTCTTATTTTTGTACACTATTTTGGAGCGGTGAGGTGAGTATAAGCTCTTATTTTTGTACACTATTTTGGAGCGGTTAGGTGAGTATAAGCTCTTATTTTTGTACACTATTTTGGAGCGGTGAGGTGAGTATAAGCTCTTATTTTTGTACACTATTTTGGAGCGGTTAGGTGAGTATAAGCTCTTATTTTTGTACACTATTTTGGAGCGGTGAGGTGAGTATAAGCTCTTATTTTTGTACACTATTTTGGAGCGGTGAGGTGAGTATAAGCTCCTTTTTTTTTTTTGTACACTTTTTGTATCCCACTGGAAAGCTTTTGGCTACAATATCGCTTTAAGGAAGTCACCTTTCCTTATCCATGGCTAAATCATTTCAAATGTCAGTAACGTCAGTGGGAAATTTGAAAACTACAAATGCATAGCTGTAAAAAGAAAATGTTTTAAGGAACTGGGTTTGAACCTGAAGCATTACATTTCTCTTAAATAATTTTTATTAATATAGTAATTTCTCATCCTCGCAGTGACAGGTACTTATATAAATTCCCATTGGCTCTGCTATTTTAAGATGTGCTAGCATTTACTTTTATGTTTATATGCAGTATCCAGATGCAGCTCTACACACAGAAGCCCCTGTAATTACAGCGATTAAGCTCTCTGAATATATTATGATGACTTATACTATGGACTATATTTTACTGCAGCTTCCTCATAAACACGTTAAATGCTACCAGTTCTATTTTCTGACTACTGCAGTGCAAAGGAGCTTGCAAAATTGTCTGCAAATCTGGCATTGCAGCACTAGAAGCTGCTGACTCAGTATCAAGGGAAATACGTTACATTTGCAAGGCAACAATCATGTAAATCAAAATGAGGTGATTGGCAAATATAGTGGTGTTCCCTAAATTGGGTAGAAATATAACTGGATTCAGATATAGCAAAATGTTCAGGAAATTTGCTTGGTGCAAACTGGTCAGATGTGTAGACAATGGAACGGATTGAACAAACAGGAAAGCGAGACTTGCATGAAAGTGTATATAAAGTCATGTAAAGCGGATGTGAGGCTGTGTCTAATTGTATTTGTGAAGCTGTGTCTACATCTACGTTGGAGGCTTTGTTGCGGATTGCGTTAAAAATGCAGTGCAAAAAGTAGTTCAGTCTTGTCTACTATTTTGCCCAGTAAGGCTAGGGCTATACGACGACATTTGTCGCGGTAATGTCTCATGACATATTCTATATTGCAAGTCTATGGTGCCGCACTGCGGCTGCGACATGACGGTTGCATGATGGATTTTTGTGCGACTGTCATGTTGCAGTATGACACCAGAGACTAGCATTATAAAATATGTTGCGTGACACGTTGCAGTGTAGTTGTACCCTATATGTTGTGTGACACGTCGCCCTAGCGTAAAACGTCACACCATGACGAAAATGCAAAAGAAATCCTGTTCCATCCATTGGTGTTCATTTTGGCTCTTTCATCATTTTTGCTTTGGCGAAGGGGCAGTACTATGCAAATCTGTGAACAGAGCCTTAGGGCTCATGCACACGAGCGTATGTATTTTGCAGTCCGCAAAAATCTGATCTACAAAAGATACGGATGACGTCCGTGTGCATTCTGTATTTTGCAGAACGGAACAGCTGGCCCCTAATAGAACAGTTCTATCCTTGTCCGTAATGCAGATAATAATAGGACGTGTTCTATTTCTTTGCCGAATGGACATACGGAAACGGAATGCACACGGAGTAATTGGCGTTTTTTTGCAGACTCGTTGAAATGAATTGTTCCGCATATTGTCCCCCCAAAAAACGGAACGAACACGGAACGAAAATACGTTTGTCTGCATGAGCCCTTAAATGATTAGTTGTAACTGATACAATGCTGTTGTATTCGTACATTAAGTGTTATTAAAAGTGGACATACGTGTGTACAAAGAGCATTTAGCTACTGTGGGGGAGACTTATCATGTTGCCGTCTTTTCCGCCAGATATTAAGTCATTCACAATGGTGCATCTTTAAAGGAGTTATCCTAGAAATAATATTGCTGACCTATCCTCAGAATAGATCATCAATATCAGATGGGCGGGGGTCTGACACCCGGGACCCCGGCCAATTAGCTATTGGAAGAGGCCGGTGCTCCATGAGTGCTGTGGCCTTTTCTTAGGCCATGTGACATCACTGCACATCGGTCGCATGGCCTAGTTGCAGCTCAGCTGCGACATTAAAGGGGTTATCCGACACTAACAAATGCTCTCCCATATGCCAATCACCTCACACTGATTCTACTTACCTGGCTCACTGCATCGCTCCTGGTCCCCGCACCGCTGCTTCTCCCCGTGTGCAAATGAAAACATCTGGTGTCGGGGGGAGCTGCCAATGGCAGGCGTGACGGGGAAAATCCTACCTAGTACCGCTAGGGAAGCTTGTCCCCGTCACCACCTGCCATTGGCTGACCCCCCCCCCCCCCCCCCCGACACCAGATGCTTTCATCTGCGCACGGGGACCAGGCGCGACGTGGGGAGCTGGGTAAGTAGAATCAGTGTGAGGTGCCCGGCATATGGGGAAGCATTTGTTAGTGCCGGATTAGTGGCTGTACAATGTATTAGATCTGTGTTTGGAAAGCTACCAGGATTCGTCTGTGGTCACCAGAACTCTGGTGAGCATGGCGGCTCCATGAAAAAGGGGATCAGTGGGGGTGCCGGGACTCGGACCCCTGCCGAGATAAAGTTTATAAACCCTTTAGGTCTAACCTGTCTGTCTTGAGATGTTACTATATTTTTTATGCCCCCCCCCCATTAATGGAGATTTTTTTTTTTTGTAATGTCTCAATTGTTAAATCTAGCTTAAATCAGCTTGACAGGCCAACCACACCAGATTTCCCACCCACTTTTCAAACATTGAGTGAGTGTTAGAAAACTGAAAACTTTTTGCTAAGATAAGCTCAAATAATCACAAAACCCCTTATTGCGACTTTTTTAAACCAAAATTCTTGAGCAGAGCTTGATAGATTCCACCCATTTATTGTACCCACAAAGACATATTGAAAAGGCACATGTGGCTGTTGTTGGGGGAGATCATAGAATCATTTTCATGGTTTCAGGTTTATCTTGGCTCTAATTCCATTTTATATATGTGTACTTAAATGGGTTTTCCATGATTGATAGGTCATCAGTATTTGATTTGGTAGCGGTCCAACACCCAGGATCCCAGCTGCTCAACTGTTTGAGAAGGCAGTGGCGCTAACAATAGTGGCGCGGCCTTCTCGCATGCTTGCCTAGGCCTTGTAACGTCATGTTCATAGGTAACATGGCCTAGGTGCAGTTCAGCCCTATTGAAGTGAATACAGGAATACCAAGTACAGCCGCTGTACAGTGTACGGTGCCGCGCTTTGTGAGCTGCGAAAAAGCCCGAATTATCAAATACTGACGACCTATCCTGGTCAAAGATATTCAATAGGAAGAAATGCTCTATAATATCACACTCTTTTCAAGCACCACAGGCTGGTTCATGCTCCATGAATTAAAAGTGAAAGCAAAGCTAGATATACTGTAGGTGGTATGTATGCAGCAGAGGGGAGTACGGCTATCCGGTTTAATGAGCCAGATAGTCAGTGGCCTGTATAGATTAATGAGCGTCTCTACAAAGCTAGTTTAATAGATTTACTCTTCAATGCCCATTTCATTTAGTTTGGATAAATATAAGTTGTGATTAAGTACAAAGTAAATCTCCAGCAATTCCGAAATTTATTAAGACCAGCGTTGTATATGTCCATGCCTCATGTAATACTTTTGGCTCTCCTTGCACCAGCAGGGTGTAATAGGAGTCCTAGCATGGCAAGCCTAGGGACCTTCACAACCACCTGGCATTTTGTCTTGGGTAGGGGGCAGAATGGGCTACAGACCCTTTTTCCTCTGACCACTCAGATGACAGGTGTCTTCTGTATAACGTAGCTGGTGCCTAGCCCATGTGCAGCAATCTCAACCCATGAGCCCACTCAATACACTCTATCTGTGATGTACATGTATGTCATGGTGTGCGGGAGGGTTTAAGTGCAATGTGGACATAGCCTTCTGCTTATCAGTAAGCTTGGACAGCACAGTGGCTCAGTGGTTAGCACTGGTGTCCTGGGTTTGAATCCAAATGCAATCCCTGTGTTTGTGTGGGTTTCCTCCAGGTACTGTGGTTTCCTTCTACTCAACAAAAGACAAATCGGAAATCTAGATTGTTAAACAGTGAGGGGAGATAATGGGGTCCTGAGTTTGATCAGATCAGGGACAACATCTGCATGGAGTCTGTCTGTTCTCCCTGGGTTTCCTCCGGGTACTCAGTTTTCCTCCCACACATCCAAAAATATGCAAATAGGCCATTTGGCTTCCTATGAAATTGACCCTAGAGGGTGTTGGGGTTGAGTGCCTATATGGCGGCTGCCCCAGGATTCGCCTCGGCCACACAACTGTCCCTGCGCTTTTAAGTCCTTGTAAGAAAAGTGCATTACAAATGTCTGTCATTTGTCTTTATTAAAACTAGTGTAAAGGAAAATTGGCTTAGTTGCCCCCAGCATCCACTTATACGGTGTCCATATTAGGACATCGTCAGACATCATCCACAACTCCATCCTCAGTCAGGCAAAATTCCCTTCTCCCTCATCCAAAACTGCCTCCTCCCTCAGACCTCAGCCAAAACGCCCTCCGCCCTCAGCCCAAACTCCATCAATCCTCTTCCCTCAGGCAAAACTCCATCCTCTGTCAGCCAAAACTCCCTTCTCCCTCATCCAAAACTGCCTCCTCCCTCAGACCTCAGCCAAAACGCCCTCCGCCCTCATCCAAAACTCCATCAGATGTCAGCCAAAACTCCCTCATCCAAAACTGCTTACTCCCTCAGACATCAGCCAAACCTCCCTCATCCATAACTGCCTCTTCCCTCAGACATCAGCCAAAACTCCCTCATCCAAAACTGCCTCCTCCCTCAGACCTCAGCCAAATCGCCCTCCTCCCTCATCTAAAACTCCATCAGATGTCAGACAAAACTCCCTTCTCCCTCAGAAGTCAGTCAAAATTCCCTCTTCCCTAACTCAACAGTATGCAATACACAAACTCTACGCCTGAAGAAGCTGCTAGCTGCTGGAAAGGCAAATTACTGTGTAGTAGAGATATGTGTGTATCCTGCATGTATCAGAGCTGTGTACTGTGTAATAGAGATAGGATACACACATAGCTCTACTACACTGTTCACACATCTCTAATACACAGCTCTATTTGAGGACTACAGTTCTGTACAAAGCCGCTGTGAAATCTGACCCCTCCCACACACTTGACTCATCACATGGTCATGACATCACAGGTCCTTTGCCTTTCCAGCAGCTAGCAGCTTCTTCAGGCGTAGAGTTTGTGTATTACATAATTTTGAGTTAGGGAGGAGGGAATTTTGACTGACTTCTGAGGGAGAAGGGAGTTTTGTCTGACATCTGATGGAGTTTTGGATGAGGGAGGAGGGCGTTTTGGCTGATGTCTGAGGGAGGAGGCAGTTTTGGCTGAGGTCTGAGGGAGGAGGCAGTTTTGGATGAGGGAGGAGGCAGTTTTGGCTGAGGTCTGACGGTATTTTTGGCTGAGGTCTGAGGGAGTTTTGTCTGACATCTGATGGCGTTTCCGATGAGGGAGGAGGGCGTTTTGGCTGAGTTCTGAGGGAGGAGTGCATTTTGGCTGACGGAGGATGGAGTTGTGGATGATGTCTGACGATGTCCTATTATGGACACCGTACACTCAGATTGCACCCTACATTTTTCAGAGCTCCTTTGGGAAATGAAAGGTGAAATCTGATTAGTTGCTATGGCCAACGTAGCCAGTTTTCCTGTTCTCCAGTTTTAGTAAATCTACCCCATTATCCGTAAAGCACTGTGGAATATGTTGGCGCAATATAAGCAACAGAAAGACATGATCAGCCTCATGTCATGCAGTGGAAATGTAAACTGGGTTTGGATTTTGAAGCAGACTATACATAGAGCATGTTTCACACATGAAAATTAAATTCTGCAGTTCCGGTAATTCAGCATTGCTGAGGTCTGCATGGGGTTTGAGAATATGTCTGGTTACTATACTAAGCCATTATTGGTTATAGTCAACAACATAGGTAAAGGCAGAAGCATTATGCTTTAGTCGAGTTGCTGGCGCCAGTTCCGTAGCACACAAGTGGGACTATAAGAAAAAGTAGTCCCAGTTGACTCCATGAACAACTTTCCTTTATTACCCTTGTGTAATAAGCTGGAAAGTTTGTTTGAACCTTTCTGAAATGTCCTTCTCCAGTTTTAATAGATCCGTGTTGTGGTGCGGCACAGACTGCAGATAATGACAGCCGTCCTACTGCTGGGAGAAAATGTTGTCTTTTATGAAAGTTCTTTTATGGTAATCCCTCTCTGCAATGAGAAGACCTGAATTTTAATAGCCAAGGCAATTAGGAAGAGCAACACACAGAGGAAGGTTTCTTTAGATCAGCGGGAGGTTTCTTGTTTAACTCTTTTCTTATATGTAGTTGTGATGAATGGACCAGTGTGCATAAGACAATTTGCCAGAGCAGTCCTAAAGGGTGCGTTAGTTTAGTTTGACAGTTGGGTTCATCTTGGTTTATTTCTTCTTTTATGATCAATAAAATAAATGTTTAAAGGAACTTTTATTTCCGAGTACTGTTATTACTGGTTTTTGGGGCGCCGGTTAAGGAGGTCTAGGCCCTTCTAGGTATTACCTTAGTTTGATTTTGTACAGTTCAAAATTAAATTAAAACCTTATATTTTCCATGTTTGACAATAGTTATTTGCTTATGTTATTGCTTAGGATTGCAAACAGTGGTCCACATTAACTAATGTGAGTGCACCCAGATGTAGTAGACTGAGGCAGAATATGGCACATCTAGTTTTAAAGAAAGCAGGGGCATGGCTCAGCTTACAGTAGCAGTACATGTGTTAAAGTGGTACTCCAGCATTCAGACAAGAAACGTGAAAGAAGGCTGCAGAGTCATTTCACATAGAGTAGCAGTACAATACTAATACTACATCCTAAACATGTATGTGCGTTTTATATTGTGCACCCTCACTGCTGAGCCTCACACATTAGTTCCCAGTTATAGACTCCTATAAGGGTCCATTAACATGTCCGCATCCGTTCCGCACACCGTTTAATGTCCGCATCCGCACTTGTAACTTGTTTTCCTGTGTGATTAGGACAGGTTTTGTGTGTACTAATAGGACAGCGGCCATTTTTTTCTCCTAATGATTGCTTCCCAGACAAAAAGACCCATTATAACTAATGAAAAGTATTTGGGAATATATTCATAATAAAGTAATATTTAAGTATTTTGATTTTCTTAATTCCCAGAGAACTCCTAGCGATGGAACTAAGCATGCATAACTAGTAAGTTGATCTGCAGGTCTCAGTCCTAGGTAGCTATAAACATAACTCATTGGTCCAATAAGTGGTGAGTGATTATCTGAGAGATTACTCTGTATTGAGAATTTATCTTTACACTGCATACTTTTCAAAGATGTCTAGTTTTTTATGCCGGAGTAATTAAGAGTTCTTTTTTGTGGCTTGCCTTGTGTCTTTTCCTAGCAGGCTCCCTGCATATAATTCCAATATTTTATGCACACAGGTTTACAGCGTGGATTGGAGTCAGACAAGAGGAGAGCAGCTTCTGATATCTGGATCCTGGGATCATACTGCAAAATTGGTAAGTCATTGGTGACTCGAGTATCAGGGCTTTATGCATTTTACTGCTTAGGTTGTACAGTATGTTAAAGGATGCAAGGGCTATAACTTTTATTGCCATTTAAAGGGATTGGCCAGTTTATATTACTAGCTGCACATGCGCTGGTAAAGGCTACTTATAATCATTACTAAACTATGGGCATTGATATCCGATAGTTTAAAAGGGTTATCCAAACCCTATAATGACCCCTCTCCCAGTGCCCGGGCCCCTCATTTACATTATACTTACCTGCTCCCCAGCACACGCTGCATCTCAGTCACCCGCCCCCGTAGCCAGATGTTTTGATCTGACTGACAGAGAAATGCAACAGCGGCTGTGCAGAAACCTGGAGCGACGTGGGTGCCGCACAGCAGGCAAGTATGATGTATGCGAGGGTCCTGGGCATTGGGGGGGGGGGGGGCAATATAGGGGTAGGATAACCCATTTAATATGCATAATTCATGTTTTCACACAGGTCCCCTTACTTGCGTGCCAGCGCTGTGCTGCGAACATGGCCGCTGGTCTTTATTCACTTATACAGGAGATGGACAGGGGAACTAGCGCATGCACATTCAGTCCCCAGTGTAAGTGAATGCAGTCCGCTGATGGACAGAATGTTCCCAGCTCAGCATCGGCACACAGGTCTGGAGACCTTCATGTAAACATGAATTATTCTTATTTATACTATTGGACATCAGTGCCGATAGTCTAATAATGAATAAAGTAGAAGAGAGGTTTTTCAATCCAGCATATAAATAAAATCCAATTTTATTTCAGCCTATTAAAACCCAGTACTCCTGTAATGTTCCATAGCCGACATGTTTCAACCGCAAGCTGCGGTCACTAAATATACAATACAGTTTGATTTGATGCAGAATTGCATGAAGGTGCCCAAGTGTTCCAAGTCCCGAGTGGATTCCATTTCACAATTTGCCAAGTGTCTTCAGGTTTTATTTGTTTGTTAAAAAACCCGGGCAGTGAAAGGGTTAATAGGATACCAAAAGCTCTGTTGATATTTTAGTGGCTGCACTTGTTTGGTCAGGGCTTTTTATTTCTACCGTTGGCTGAGGCCAGTGATTGGCTGCAGTGGCCGCGTATTGTCGATGTACAGGGAGAACCAGAGCATTGTCGCTGGATCTAATCGGTAAGTATTGCTTTTTTCATTGCTTACCATCAGGGGCGGATTGGCCATACACCTTAGGCTTCATGCACACGACCGTTGCCTGCCTCCGCGTCCGCTCCTCCTTGAAATTTTGCGTCCGTCAAAAAAAACGGATGACGGACCGTTTTTTTTTGACGGATCCATTGTAAAAATGCCTATCCTTGTCCGCAAACGTGAAAAAAATAGGACATGCACTATTTTTTTGACGGAATGAAAACACGGATCACGGTTGCGGAACACAAACGGTTGACCATCCGCATTTTTTGACGGACCCATTGAAATGAATGGGGAAGCATCCAATCCGTGAAAAAAAACGGAACGGACGCGGAAAAAAACAACGGTCGTGTGCATGGGGCCTTACAGGGAAATTTCCTGGTGGGCCGATGCCCAGGGGGCTGCCTAAGCCCTCCTCGTGGCTGGCCTTTGGAAGTTTTTGGGAATGTATTTTGTGCTGGCAGCAGTATTTTCTGGTGGACTGTGGTATTTGGCTCTGTTGGGGTGCTATAATGTGCCACAATATGGTATTGCTGGCACTGCCTTCCATCAATTTGGACCTGACTACAAAACTGGGCCACTTTAAGTATTTTTTCCAGGGCCACTTTAAGTTGCCAGTCCGCCCCTGCTTACCATTGCCCCACCTATCTACCTCATCCCTCCCTTTTTTCACTAATCCCTAAACATAAAAGTCTAACACTACTAAGACTTCCAGTCCTGGAGATGGATGACATGTATGATCACAGGTTCTCACAATCTGACACGTGCCCTTTTAAAATAACAGGGTATGTTGCGCCCATGAAGGCTCAGCTTGTGCGACTAGAGCTGCGTCTTGACACTTGGATGCTTCCAGGCTTAACATAGTTTGTTGGCTAAATTAACGTATAAAATATAAGTTTTTTCATTTTGAAGCTTTTTTTTTTTTTAAAACACCTTGGCATGGAAATGGAGACTAATATGTCTAATGTAGCAATCAGAGGCATGAAATAAAGTTCTCTACGCACTCATGTCATTTCCACCTTTGCCCACAGCTCATTAGAGCAGTATTAAGGCATTATATGTTCTTCCTAGCGTTTAGTAGGAACATATACATGTCTGAACTGCCACCTTACAAAAGATTCTTTATGGGGCCGTTTAATATTTGTGCACATTCATTTTGATATTCTTTGTAGATGTTCATACCATATACATCTGCCTTTTTGTAATTCCTGACTCTGAGTTCTTGTTTGTTTGCTTGCAGTGGGATCCGGCCGTTGGAAAGTCATTGTGCACCTTTACGGGTCATGAAAATATAGTGTACAGCACAATCTGGTCTCCCCATATACCAGGCTGTTTTGCGTCTGCATCAGGTATGCTGAGGTCCAATCAACTGTTTGGAATTGTAGATTTTTGGAAGCTGGATTCCAGGGCCATCTTTCACCACAATGCTCAAATGTCGCAATGTACAGTACACAATATGAAGATGTACCTACCACTATAGCTGCCATAGTGGCTTCCATTGGATCCACAATTGTCCAGGGTCCGCGCCTTCCACATAGTCAATAAACACAGTGGAGGATGTGTGGCATGACTTGGTGTATGCGGCACATGCTCCACAGTCCTTCTTCCTAAAGAAGTCGTCGTCTTCCGTCATACTAGGCTACCCGAAACTATCAGGTCAGACAGTGTTACTTTTGAAGCCAGATTTAGGCATTCTGGTTTTTGCATTGTGAAGTGGTATTGTTACTTTAACAAGTACACTGCCTTAGACACGGCTATCTGAGCCCAGCGGAAATGGCGTGTAGAATATAGTGCAATAATCAGATATTCATTTATCTAGCATTGTGTTGGAGTGAAACACATTGCTATCTAGTGTTATGTTATTTCTGCATTAAACGGATTATCATTTATTTGCATTATAAACTATTGTCCCATGTGATCTTAATGCATATGGCCTAATTTGTCCACCAGATGGCGGTATTATAATTTTTAATGAAAACAATATTGATTTAGTTCAGCAAAATCTTGTATTAATTTGCAGACTGGTGAAAGAGTAATACATACGGTAACTTGCTCTAGTCAGCAAGATAATTTTAATATTTTTATGACAATTAAGCATTAATTGAAATTAGGGCTGCACGACATGGGAATGTTGTGCGATTGCGATTCGGGCCCTAAAAATTACGATAACGATATGCGATGCGATATTTTAATGGAATTGTGCTAGAGGTCTATCTGCTTGGATTTTCAAGGCAAAAGCACAAATTATTGATAATGCTGAAATGTTGTTATGCTGAACTCAAGAACTGAAATGCTCAGTGTTTTTCAAAATAAAACCTATTTTACTAAATTAAATAACATATTTGCATTACTGCAAAAGTACAAAATAGAAAACTTGCCATTTTCTTAATAGCACTGCACAGAACAGATAAATAAAATAGAAAAGATATAAGAACATGTGTTCTATAAAATAGCGACTTGCCTCCAGCCCCTCCTTCCTCCCCAGACTGTAACTGATGTATCCCCGGCCGCACTGTGCAGCATAGCGGCCGGCGATACATCAGTGTCAGCCACGTAAAAAGTCAACCATCGCTTTATAAGACGCACTGCCATTTCCCCCCAATTTTTTTTTGGGGAAAAAAGTGCGTCTTATAAAGCGAAAAATACGTTAATATAATTGCAGCATTTTTGCGTCGGCCAATTGGCCGTTGCGATATGGCGATTTATCGCGATACCGATTGCTTTGGCGATATATTGTGCAAGCCTAATTAAAATGTAATATCTGTAGTTCTAACCTCTCTTATCGGATAGGTAGTGTTATTACTAGGAATGAGCGAATCGACTTCGGATGACACATCCGTATACTAACCCTGGGTTCACACCTGAGCGTTTCTGAGACGCGCATTTTTACAAATAGGAAACGCGCGTCATACGCACGTTCGTGACTCTGGAGACCAATTGAAAAAGGCATATCTACACTTTTACGCGCGTTCCCATTGAAGTCTATGGGTGCAAACGCGCGCCAAAACGCCCCAAAGAAGCTCAAGAACTTCTTTGAGCGTAGGGCATTTTACAGCGCGTTCAAACGCGCTGTAAAACGCTCAGGTGAGAACCATGCCCATAGGGAAACATGAGATTTCTCCTGTTGAACGTTTTGAAGTACAATATGTGACGAGAAAACAATCTCAGAATGGCCAAAAATGGCTGTCATGAAGGGGTTAAAACTTTCCCATTGATTTCAGTCGGGTCCATCTGGTCGTGAAATGGCCAAAAATAGGATATGTCCTATTTTTTGACCTCCGTTTTTCACTCGCTGTTAAAAAAAACAAAAAAAAAAAACGCCATGTGAATAGCCCCATTGAAATCAGTTGGTTTTAAAAACGTCTGTTTTATACTGTCATGTGAATGTAGCCCAAGTCCTCCCCTTTAATCTGGTACCTGTATTTAAGGCAGACCTGCACTTTCTCAATAGCCTGAACTCCCTGCTGTTACCCGGCACTGTGATGTTTATGTAATAAACCAATGGACGGGGTAGACTGATAGTTTTGCCACTTGATTTCCCTGTGTTTAACGAAGTAGAACATTGAATGTATTATGTCAATGCCTCGTAATTTAATTCCACCTAAGAGTGCACTTCTCACAGGAGACACAGAAACTGGTGAAAAGGTCCCCACTATGAACTGTGCTTTTATCTCTGTGGCGTGGCTAATAATAAACACGACTGGATGATAATGTGGTACTTTATGTAGAACTAGCAATGTATCGCATGAACACGCAGGGAGCAGGCGTGCTGCCACCCAGACAAGATCTCTTTGTAGTGCTCGGGGACTAATTGGATGTAATCCCTAATTTAAGTTGTCTGTTTCTAGGTTACTGATCTTTATGGCTTTCTAAGGTACAAACCACTTTGACACAGCCTCAGCATATTGTAATTAATAGATAATTGTTACTTTTGTTTTAGGCAGCAATAATGCTTCAGTGATTTTGGGAGCAGAAATATAGTTTGCTTTTTATAAATGTGCCTTTGTGCACGCTTTGTGTAGGGATGTTTTGTTAACAACATAATATTTGCATCTCTTTTCTCTCTGGTGGAAAAAAACAAAGTTAGACCAGTACCTCCAAGAAATGTGGAAAAAGGGTTCAGGTGCGCATTACCATGGCTGCTATGTTAAAGCAAACAAGGACTACAAGTAGCAACACACTGCCATGCCCAAAGACAAATGCAAACACTGGAATAAATGTAAACTGCATCACTGCTATACTCACTATATAAAATTAGAAGATGTTTGCTCGCATTTTTGTGATAATATGGTGTCTGGCCCATCTACTAGCGGCAAGGTGGCTTCCAACAGACAGGATCTACACCAGCAGACTTTCCTCTCTTTGGCTTTTGGATTACAAAATTCAGGATAATGTTGAATTCGGGTATATCGCACGCTGATTAGAAATCCTGGGCAAATGGACGGGAGTGCATGGTCCAAAAGGGAGCAGCCGCTCCCCCTAATTTACAATGCACAAAAACAAAGTTAGACCAGCACCCCAAAAAATGTGAAAGAGTTCAGGTGCACGCTACCACTACCATGTCAGTAATATAAAAGCAAACAAGGACTGGGCGAGTTGTTTCCCCTCTTTGGACCGTGCACTCCTACCGTATTTGCATGTCCTTCCACTTTGCAAAGTAGGCGAGCCAGGGTGATCAGATGAGAACACCGCTTTAAATTATTAAAGAGGAAATTTCAGCTATACTGTTATAGTAAATAGTTGTATTCCACATAAAATGGCAATTCTGGAGCATCTTTTCTTATAAGTGTAGATTGTGTTGGTTCTCTTATTCTTCTTTGAAATGTATCAATAAATGAACAAGTAGGCGTTACCATTCCCTATGCCAAAGGATATGTTCTTACACAGCCTGCCACTGCCACCACTGGTTGTACGATGTTGGGCTATATATTGACAACAGCTATTACCCAGTTGTTAAATTTATTCTTAACCCCCGTAATAGTACGGCTCAGCGGGACGTGACTTGCTGCCCAGCGCCGTATTATTACGGAGTGCTGATCGGATGGGTGCAGGAGCTGCGCCTGCCCGATCGGCTGCAGGGGACAGACTGTTCCCTTTTAGCTGGGCTCCTGCTGTATGCGCCGGTATCGGTGAAAACACTGATGCCGGCGCATTAACCCTTTCTATGCCGCGGTCTGCACTGACCGCGACATAGAAGGGGTTTGCTGCGGGTGAGGGAGCCCATCGGGTCCCCGCACTGCTGTGGCGGGTACCCGATGGGTGAGAAGGCAGCCCGATGCCGTGCAGAGGCTGCCCAATGCCTTGCAAAAAATCGGGACCTGCCTTATACGGGTGCCTAGGAGATCCAGCCCCAGGCTGGGTCTCCCAGGCAACCTGTTAGTGTATTACTCAGTGTCATACACTAACAGACAATGCATTACAATACAGATGTATTGTAATGCATTGCAGAGGGGATCAGACCCCCCAAAATTTAAGTCAGAAATAAAGTTAAAAAAAGTGTTTTTAATAAAAAAAAATAGTTTCAAGTAAAAAAGAAACAAACACCCCTTTCCCCTGATTTTATAATAAAAAATAGGAAAAGAAAAAACACGCATATTGGATATTGCCGCGTCCGTAACGACAGACTCTATAAATATATCACATCATCCACTCCATCCGATAAACACAAAAAATAAAAAAATAAAATAAAAACTGTGTAAATAAAAAGCCATTTTTGTCACCTTGCATCACAAAAAGTGCAACACCAAGCGATCAAAAAGGCATATGTCCCACAAAATGATACCAATAAAATCGTCCCCTCATTCTGCAAAAAATTAGCCCCTACATAAGAAAATCGCTCAAAAAATAAAAAAACTATAGCTCTCAGAACATAATTTTTTTTTGTTGTGTTAAAGTGAAAAAATAAAAAGTGTGCATATTATTGCTGGGTCTGTAACAACCAACTCTATAAAAATATCACATGATCTAACCCCTCAGATGAACACCGTAAAAAATAAAAACTGAATAAAAGAATACATTTTTGTCACCTAAAATCACAAAAATTGCAACACTAAGCAATCAAAAAGGCTTATTCCCCCCAAAATAGTAGCAATCAAGCAGTCACCTCATCCTGCAAAAAATGAGACCCTACCTAAGACAATCGGTCAAAAAGTGAAAAAGCTATGGGTCTCAGACTATGGAGACACTAAAACATTTTTTTTTTTTTGGTTTAAAAAATGCTATTATTGTGTAAAACGTAAATAAGAAAAAGTATACATATTAGGTATTGCCACTTCCGTAGCGATCTGCTCTATAAAAATATCACATGATCTAACCCATCAGGTGAACGCTGTAAAAATAAATAAACTGTGCCAAAATTACCAATTTTTTGGTCACCTTGCCCCATAATATGTAAGAATAAATGATCAAAAAATCATATGTACCCAAAAATGGTACCAATAAAAACATCAACTCTTCCTGCAAAAAATGAGCCCCTGCACAAGACGATTGGCAGAAAAATAAAAAAAGGCGTTCAGAAAATGGGGACACAAAAACATAATTTTTTTTTTTTTCAAAAATGCTTTTTTATGTAAAACTGAAACAAAGAAAATTGACATATTTGATATCATTGTGTCCGTAACAATCTGCTCTATAAAAATAGCACATGATCTACCCTGTCAGATGAATGTTGTAAAAAATAAAAACGGTGCCAAAACAGCCATTTTTTGGTTGCCTTGCCTCACAAAAAATGTAATATATATCAATTGAAAATCATATGTACCCCAAAATAGTACCAATAAAACTGGCACCTTATCCCCTAGTTTCCAAAATTGGGTCACTTTTTGGTAGTTTCTAATGTAAGGGTGTATCAGGGGGGGGGGTTTAAAATGGGACATGGCATCTAAAAACCAGTCCAGCAAAATCTTCTTTCCAAAAACCATATGGCGTTCCTTTCCTTCTGTGCCCTGCCATGTGCCCTTACATCCGTTTGACCACATGTGGGGTGTTTCTGTAAACCGCAGAATCAGTTTAATAAATATTGAGTTTTGCTTGGCTGGTAACCCTTGATGTGTTAAAGAAAAAAATGGATTAAAATGGAAAATCTGCCAAAAAAGTGAAATTTCATCTCCATTTTTCCCTTAATTCTTATGGAACACCTAATGACCAAAATCAATTTTGAGTAGCTTGAGGGGTGTAGTTTCTACAATGTGGTCATTTATGAGGGGTTTCCACTATGTAAGCCCCACAAAGTGACTTCAGACCTGAAATGGTCCTTAAAAAGTGGGTTTTGGAAATTTTCTTAAAGATTTTAAGAATGGCTTATAAAATTCGAAGCCTTGTAATGTCCTAATAAAATGACATTTACAAAATGAGGCCAACACAAAGTAGACATATGGGGAATGTTAAGTAATAAATATTTTGAGGTATCACTTTCTGTTTTAAAAGCAGAGAAATTGAAATTTTGAGAATGTTAAATGTGTAAAATTTTTTGATAAATTTGGGATTTTTTCATAAATAAAGGTGAAATGTATTGACTTAAATTTATGACGGTCATGAAGTACGATGTGTCACGAGAAAACAGTCTCAGAATGGCTTGGATAAATAAGTGTTCCGAAGTTATTACCACCTAAAGTGACACATGTCATGTTTGCAAAAAATGGCCTGGGCAGGTAGATGAAAACTGGCCCGGGGTTGAAAGCGTTAAATTACTTGGAGGAATAACAAAGGAATAGTTGTAGGAAAAGATGTTCCAATATGCAGGTGTTTAATAAAGCAGACATGTCAGGAGGGCAGATACATCCTCTATAATATTAATAACCCTGGTGGTATAGTGGCAGTATTCATATCTTTGCTGATCTATGGAGGTTTAGCTATTTTTTCATATTTTCTGGTGGTCTATTGCATACATGAATCAGGGAATGAAGTATTTCTGACATTTCTGGAGCTTTTGTTACAGAGAGGCATTCAGTTCTAGTTCATAGAGGGGGGATCTTGCAGTAGGAAGTTGCCCTTTATGAAGCCTTTGTGCCCTAGCAGTGAATATGAGACGATGCCTTTAACCCCTTCAGTACTGAGCCACTTTTCACCTTAAATTCCAGGCCGATTTTTGCAAATCTGACACGTCACTTTCTGTGATAATAACTTTTTGAATGCTTTGTACCCCATTGACTATAATGGGGGCGGGGTGAAGTTCCGGCAGAGGCACGGCAGTGCACGGCGAGAGGCTGCCAGAATAAATGTCGGACATGTCGTAGTTTTATTCCGTCAGCCTCTCGCCGCGTGCTGCCGGAACTCTGCCCCGCCCCCATTATAGTCAAAGGGGCTGGAGCGGTATTCTGGGGGCACACGTTAACTAGTGGCAGGCTGTTTTGTCGGGTGAACAGCCTGTCGGATCCTTCCGGCGGCTAGTGTGAAACTAGCCTTATTTATGAAAAAATCCAATATTTACCAAAAATTTTGAAAAGTTTTCTAAATTTCTATTTCTCCGCTTTTAAAACAGAAAATGATACCTCATAAACTATTTATTACTTAACATTCCCCATGCCTACTTTGTTGGCATAATTTTTGTAAATGTCATTTTATTTTTTTAGGACATCAGAAGGCTTAGATGTTTAGAAACAATTTTTTCAAATTTTCAGCAAAATTTCCAAAACCATTTTTTTGAGCACCAATTCAGTTAAATGATTTTGAGGGGCTTACGTAATGAAACCACCCATAAATTACCCTATTTTAGAAATTACACCCCTCAATTTATTCAAAACTGATGTTACAAACTTTAACCCTTGAAGTGTGCCACAAGAATGAAAGGAAAATATAGGTGAAATTTCAAAATTTCACTTTTTGGTAGACTTTGATTAATATAACAATGTTTTCTTGCAACACAGCAAGGATTAACAGCAAAATAAACCTCAATATACATTACTCTGATTCTGCAGTTTACAGAAACACCCCATATGTGGTGGTAAACTGCACTATGGGTACGTGGCAGTGGTCAGAAGGAAAGGAGCGCCATATGGATTTTGGAGGCAAATTTTGCTACATTCTGTATTTAAATAGACCCTGACATACCCCTACAGTGAAGACTCTCAAAAAGTGACCCCATTTTGGAAACTACAGCCCTTAAAGAATATATTAAGGGGGTACTGACCACTTTGACCCCCTAAGTGTTTTAAGAAATTTGGAAACACTTGGCTGTGAAAATGAAAAGTTTCATTTCTTCCCAAAAATGTTGGTTTGGCCCCAAATTTTTCATTTTCACAAGGGGTATCAGGAGAAAAAGCACCCCATAATTTGTTACCCATTTTCTCCTGAATGCAATAACACCCCATATGTGGTGGTAAACTGCTTTGGGGGCATATTGCAGGACTCAGAACGGAAGGAGCACCATATGGCTTTTGCAGCGCAGATTTTTATGGATTGGTTTACGGGTGCCATTGGTTTTGATTTTTTGAGTGATTGTCTTATATGGGAGCTCATTTTTTGCAGGATGAGACTGTTTGGTACCATTTTGGGGTACATAAGACTTTTTGATTGCTTGGTGTTACACCTTTTGTGAGGCAAGGTGACAAAAAAATGGCAGTTTTGGCATAGTTTAAAAATTTTTTTTTTTACAGCATTGTTACGGACTCGGTGATACCTAATATGTCTATAATTTTTATTTTTGTTAAGTGTTACCCAGTGAAAGACTTTTAGAACAGAATAAAATCTTGTTTTTGTGTTGCCATTTTCTGAGAACCATATTTTTTATTTTTTGGCTGATTGTCTTAGGTAGGGTCTCATTTTTTTGCGGCAAGAGTTGACTGATTGGTACCATTTTGGGCTAAAAACGCCTTTTTGATCGCTTGGTGTTACACTTTTTGTGAGGCATGGTGACCAGAAAATGGCAGTTTTGACACTGTTTTTATTTATTTTTTACGGCGTTCACCTGGCGGGGTAGATCGTGTGATATTTTTATAGAGCCAGTCAATAGGGACGCGGTACCTACTATGTCTAATTTTCTCCTTTTCCCTCTTTTTTTACAATTTTTTTAACTTTATTTAGGGTAAAGGATGCTTTTTTTTTTTTTTTTTTTACTTGAAACTTTTTATTTTTTTGTAAAACTTAGTTTTTTTTGCTTCTTTTTTAACTTTCTTTTTTTGTTCCACTCTGGGACTTAAACTTTTGAGGGTCTGATCCCCTTTACAATACATTACAATACAGGCTGTCATGGAAGGCAGTCACGATGCCTAAGGAAGGCATCAGGCTGCCTTCCCTGCCATCGGGTCCCCATCACAGCAGCACGGGGACCCAATGGACCCACGGACCCGTCAGGATACCGCACATGCTTTGGTCAGCACTGACCGCGGCAGTGCAAGGGTTAATGCTGGCGCATACAGCAGGGGTCCAGCTATCAGTGACTGCAGGACCCCTGCAGCTGAGCTGTGCCCGCCCGATCACCATGCCGTAGCTGTACGGCGCTGGGATTTCTGACCCGGTTCCCAGCGCCGTAATATACGCGCTGGTATCCTACGGGTTAATATTGTTGTTATTATTAAAGCACCTTTTATTCCATGGTCGTGTATGTATGAAAAATGGTGTACATACATAATAAAAAACAATTGCATTAAGCATATACAAGCGATGGTGGAAGAATAGAGTAGGTAAGGGTAAAGCTTGCCATACGGTGGTATAGCGGCAGTAAGGTTACTGTATGGTACCCAACTGTTTTTATCAGTTCATTATGATATTAAAGGGGTTATGTCACTATTCATATAAAAAATGAAAATCAGACATTGTATAGTACATGACAATCTCTACCAAAACTAGAACCTACCCTGTACCTCACATGGATCCAGAGATCTCCCCATTCATTATTCTAATTGCTCTGCTAGATTTAAATGGAGTTGGCCGTTCAGTGATCGTGTCCTTTCTGCTGCAGCTCAGGAGGCAGTTGAAGGATGGAACTGAGCATGTTTGTCCACCTCAATAAGCTGGACAGAGAGATAAGAAAAAGAACAAATAGCAGGCAGTGCTATAAAGATACATTTTATAGAATAACTCTGGCTATACTAAATTTTTAATTACATGTAATTACAGAAGTATTGAAATCCAGGTGCGGGTTTGAAAACTGCAGGATATTTTTCATGGGACAACCCCTTTAATCTTAATTTTAGGTTGTCATTTTGGGCGTTTCAGAATCGGCTACTAGTTGTACTAGTTGAATGTTTCCACCTTGCTATAGTTGTCTTATGATGAGACAAGTAACAGATGTTCTTTAATATGTGTGGACTGATTGTTTTCGTTTCTGCCATAATATTTTAGGTTTAGCATTTACATTTTTCGCCTCCTGCTAAATTGATTCCTCTATCGGACATTTGTTTAATACCAGTTTTATTCTTGAAATTATAACTGCTAGTTGCAGAATTTTTTTTTTTTATTTGAAGCCATTCATAGACTGATGTCAGAGGTAATTTCCGAGCTGATAAGATAAGCCAGGAGCCAGAGAGGATGTGTTTCAGCAGGAGAGGACCTGATCAATGTCTCCCTAACAAAGAAACTCCGGTCATCTGGAAAATGTGATTAAAGAAATGACATAAATAACAGGGACCCGATGCCTGAAAAGGGTTTTGTGAGTCACTGTGCTGTTCCAGCAGAATGAAGCTTTACTACCTGGAAATCAAAGTGCCAGAAAGTCAAGAACACACAATTTGGGAATACATCTTCCGTGTTCATTTCCTCAACCTCTGTACATGAACAGCTTGCGTAATGCAAATTAATTGACTTGCTTCCCAATAACATAGTCATTTTATCTGTGTATTTTGAGTCATTCTCTTAGTTTTAGTGTACTTTTAAGATATGTTTCATTGTAGTTTTATTAGTTGGCTGCAACTCATGTTTGTCACATTTTGCATTAGTGAATGATTATGGGCTCCGAATAGAGATTGTGTTGAAGGGGTTGGCGAGAATAAGGCTGGTTTTACACTAGTACACGCCTGCCACCGGACTACCGCTTCGGCCCCATTGACTATAATGGCGGCGGACCAGAATTCCGGCGGCAGCACGGCAAACGCCGCCAAACATGCCGAGAGGCGGCCGGAATAAAAGAATGACATGCCGTATTTTTTTTTCCGGCCGCCTCTCGGCATGTTTGCCGTGCTGCTGCCGGAACTCCGTCCCGCCCCCATTATAGTCAATGGGGCCGGAGCGGTAGTCTGGGGGCACGCGTGCACTAGCGGCAGCACGGATCCAACAGGCTGTTCATCCGCCGGAACAGCCTGCCAGAGTTCCTTGCTGCTAGTGTGAAAGTAGCCGTAGGAAAAAGGGTCTTTTTTTTTTTTCTTAGAAGCAGCTCCTGTTATGTCCACAGGCGTTTTAGTTCTCGGAATAGAGATTTTGGTGAAGGGGTTGTCGAGAATAAAAAGGGGCTTTTTTTTTTTCCCTTTCTTAGAAACGGCTCCACTTTTATGTCCACAGGTGTTTTTAGTATTTCAGCTCAGCTCAATACCAGACTGTACCCCTGGACAACCTGTAAATATTCTAAGGCCACTTTCACACGAGTGAGTTTTCCGCCTGGGTGCAATGCGTGACGTGAACGCATAGCGCCAGCGCTGAATCCTGACCCATTCATTTGAATGGGTCTATGGTCAAAAGAAAAAAGTCTGGTACCGTGTTAGCCAATAGTAAACACAGACCCATTGGCTCTCGTTAAGAGAAAAAAAATAAGAAAATTGCAGGTTTTATACCTTTTAATGGCTAACAAAATAGAAGTAATGAAGTTACATAGCGAGCTTTCGAGACATCACCAGTCCCTTCATCAGACGTACTACAAGAATATATAAGGAAACGGCAATATATATATACAGGAAGAAAAGACACTTTGCGCTTCTTAACACTGGCTTGACACTTTGAATACTGGACTGAAATTGTCCCTGGGATTTATGACAAGATCTAAAGAGTCTTCTATAGACATAGTTGGGGGCACCAGGTCTCTGAGATCACATCAATTTAGAGACCATAAAACTTTCACACCGCTTATCTGTAAGGCTACTTTCACACTCGTGTTTTGGCTTTCCGTTTGTGAGATCCGTCTAGGGCTCTCACAAGAGGTCCAAAACAGATCAGTTTTGCCCTAATGCATTCTGAATGGAAAAGGATCTGCTCAGAATGCATCAGTTTGCCTCCGTTCAGTCACCATTCCGCTCTGGAGGCTGCCTGCAACGTTTTGCTGTCCGCTTGGCGAAACTGAGCCAAACGGATCCGTCCTGGCACACAATGTAAGTCAATGGGGACGGATTTTTCTTGACCTGATCCGACACAATAGAAAACGGATCCGTCTCCCATTGACTTTCAATGGAGTTCATGACGGATCATCTTGGCAATGTTACAGATAACACAAACGGATCTGTTCTGAACGGATGCATGTGGTTGTATTATTGTAACAGATCAGTTTTTGCAGATCCATGACGTATCCGCCCAAAACGCGAGTGTGAAAGTAGCCTAAGATAATTAAGGACTCATTCTCAAGATCTTTGATATGTTGTTCTGTTATTTTTCAAATATCCATTCATTCCCCCATGTCTCTGTTCTTATTGTGTGTGTGTGTATATGTATTATGTGTGTGTATGTATGTGTGTGTATATATATATATATATATATATATATATATATATATATATATTGCTGTTTCTTCATTCTCTTGTAGTACCTGATGAAGGGACTGGTGATGTCTCGAAAGCTCGCTATGTAACATCATTACTTCTATTTTTGTTAGCCATTAAGGCTAGGTTCACACGACGACATTTGTCACGCGACAGAAAGTCGCACTATTGTCGCGCGACAATTTTTATAATGGGAGTCTATGGTGTCGCATAGCAACCGACTGCGACGCGACAGTCGCAAAAAATCCATTCAAGTTGGTTTTTTCTGCGACTGTCGCGTCGCAGTCGCAGCATGTCGCAATGCAACACCATAGACTCCCATTATAAAAATTGTTGCGCGACAATAGTGCGACAAAATGTCGCGCGACAAATGTTGCAGTGAAGTTGTGCCCTATTTGTCGCGCGACTTTTTGTCGTGCAACAAATGTCGTCGTGTGAACCTAGCCTAAAAGGTATTAAAGCTGCAATACTCTAATTTTGTTTCTCTTAATGAGAGCACTAAACTAATGGGTCTGTGTACATGAGCGTTATTTTTCACGCATCACTTCTATGTTGCGTGAAAAACACAGCATGTTCTATATTCTGCGTTTTTCACGCAGCCCTGGCCCCATAGAAGTGAATGGGGCTTCAGTGAAAAACGCATTGCATCCAGAAGCAAGTGCTGGTGCAATGCGTTTTTCACTGATGGTTGCCAAGAGATGTTGTTTGTAAACCTTCAGTTTTTTTATCACGTGCATGAAAAACACATTGCACCCGCGCGGAAAAAACTGAATGCAATCGCAGACAAAACTGACTGAACTTGCAAAATGGTGCGAGTTTCTCTGAACACGCCCTGAGCCAATCCATATTGTTCGTGTGAAAGAGGCCTAAGGCTATGTTTACACGGCAAAATCCACAGCAGAAAAATCAGTGAATGATCAGTCACTGAAAGCAGGTCGTCAGATTTGTAATTTCGTGGTGTTTTTGACCAAGGGTTTTCTGCTTTCCCATTGACTTATAGTAAAATTTATGATCAAGTCTGCTTCAGCTAAGTAAATTGTCACTTCTGGAGAGGATTTAAAATCGGTGGGGAAAAAAATCGCTGCTGTGTACACATGGTGGTGGCTTTTCCTTTTTGTCAGATGCTGCCCCGTCTCACACTACTGAGAATGGAAAGGTTTCCATTTTCTTCTATAGGAGTTTGGAAATGGCCAAACACACTAAGGGCTCTTTCACACGAGCGGATGCCGTGCGTGGAGTCCGCTGCGTGAAAGAGAGCCAAGCCCTGCTTGTGTCACTTCAAAATAATTGTGACAGCTTTATCTCACTGTGATTTTGTAGTAAAAAGATCACAGAGAGGCATGGAGAATTATCAATTATGTTAATGCTTCGGGTCTCTGCTGTCCAGAATGGGGCTTGGCTCTCATTCACGTTGCGGATGACACGCACAGCATCCACTTGTGTGAAAACACCCTAACTGTTCTGTTGTTGGAACTCCTATAGAAGTATCTAGAGAGAACGGTGCTGCAAGATGAGGACCCTTTTTAAAATAGTTGAGAATTCGGGAGGTGATTGCTACGCCTATTAGACAATTATGACATATCTTGTGGATATGTCACAAATGTTGAGATGGGAATAACCTTTCAGTTTTCACATGGAGAACAGGAAAGTAACAAGATGACTAAATCATTGGATCCTTGAAGATGGTCTAAAAAATTTTTTTTTTTTTTTTTTTTTTAGCAAACTCTTAATATATTTCAGAGGCATCAAAAGTTTTGATCTGTTGGGGACTGAGTTCTAAGACCCCCACCGTTCCCTCGGAAACACACTTTCCCCACTGCAGGGGACAGATTCGAGACAGGCCTATACACTTTCTATGGAGTCAGTTGCAAATTCCTCTCTGACATATCAAAAGTTTGCTGAAAACTCAGTGACCCTTTAACATGTGTAAAGGTTTTGGAAATGATTATACCTGGATCATTCCTTTTGATGAAACTTTATAGCATTTGAAAGAACTGTTCCGCCATTTGCTTCTTTAATTAATGCGACACTCTACAAAGATATCTCATAACTTTTCCCTTGACACCTTTGCACTTTTGCTCATCATCACTTACCATAGTAGTAGTCTAAGCACTCAGACAAATGGCATGCTTGAGGATACTTTAATCTAAAGTACAAAATCAGCAAATGGTGTACTATCTCCAGCGCTTAGTGTTGTGCCTCTGGCAGGAGTCTTGCGTGAGTTAAACAATGTGAGGAAGAATTGAAGGCAGTGAACTGAAAGCTTCCAATCTGGATGCTTGTCACTTGTGTTCCTCACCAAAATGATCTGTTTAAAACTGCTGACAAGCGTGTATATGATAATCAATCCAGAACGTCAACTATAATCATTGGGTTGCTAATTGTGTTGTCTTTTAAGGTGTAATAATGTAAAATATGCAGTTGTGGAATTCATTCTGTTATTCATAGGAATGTAGCGGATGAGTGACTCAGTAGCAACTTGTAGGCAAGGAAACGCTGTGGGAACCATTACGCAGAGTCAGTGTTTTCATCCAAAGTACATCATACTATTTATTAGTTTACACATGCATAATAGTAAGCATTCCCAATATCTTCTTGTATTCTGTCTACATCTGTAACAATAGATGTACAGTAGAATTATCACAATATAATGTATAACCCCAGTGGACATGAAGAAGGCAGTGCAGCAGAAACAACCTCCTGTTTCTTTCAGAATTGTCTGGTATGTGACTTAAGTTAATCCATTTTCTTGATTGGTAGATTGTAGAAATCCACACAGCATGTAACAGGTGTCCATGTGCTAAATATCAACATATACAGCTATAGCAGAGCAAAATAACTGATAGCACAAAGTTATCCCATGATGAGTTGAGTAACTCTGCTATATCGGTACCATACAGTGCACAAGTAACACTATGATGCGTCCATTACTTAATGTTAATCTATTTCCTTTTTTTTAAAAGTAGCATTCCCACAAAAAATGTTATTCTCTGACCTGCTAGAAAATTACATGATGTAACCTGAAGTGAAGGTAATTTTCTTACCAGAGACTGTTTTTGTGAGTTATAACCTCTCTTCTGATCCTCTGCTGTGACCAACACTCTGACTCTCCAGATAACACAGCATCTTATGTGTGGACAGGATGCAAGTTTCTCGATTTATTCTTAGAGATGTATCTGACTTCCTGTCCTGTGTCAGTTGGAGAGACAGTGTGTTGGTCGCATGACAGCTGAGGGTCAGAAGGGAGGTTATAACTCTCACAGACACTGGTAAGAAGATTGTCTTCACTACAATTTACATCATGTACCTTTCTAACAGTTATGTGAGTGCTGCGTTATGCATGGGAATGATTACGGATTGTTAAACCTTTTAGGTCCTAAAGGTCTTCAGGTTAAACCTAAAGGTCTTCTTTAACCTGCAAGAAAGATCATTACTTAGTGCATTTGCATTCCAGTACTGTGCAGCCATGCATATTTGCATGACAATGTGCAGATATTTTTTTCTCTTGTTAACAATATTAGGACATTGTGACTTCATGGAGGCTTGAAAGTCCCTACTTGAATACATATTGTCATTCCTTAAAGGTATTATCCAGTTTCAAGAGAAAACCAGACAACTCGTGTGATCGACGTGTAACGACCAATAAATTATATACATGACAGATACCACACTCCCATGCCGGTTCTGTTTTACTGGTTGCAGCAGTGAAATCACATCAACAACAATGAACTGCGGAGGACGGTGATTGGTTGCAGCAGTTACCTATAGTTTAAATGACCTCATCATTGCAAGTGGGAAAACAGAGTACCGGAGTGGTGGCATTCATCTGTTCCCTATTACAGATTGATTCCCTGAGTTGTCCAGCTTCTTTTCGAAACTGGACAATCGATTTAGGGAGACCAGTGCTCCATGGGAATACAATATGCAAAGAGGTAACTCTAAGGCAAATAGAACCATCTTGCTAGCTCCCCTTTTTATACAACTAGTTTCCTTAAAGTGAGCCAGTTCCTCCCATAGCTGCGTCCAAGGCATCTCATTTAGATAGCTAAAATCCTGAGCTGTACTGATGAGGGGTGAGCACCCCAAAACAGCTGTCTGCGGATTGATATTGGGCTTCGCTATTTTCCCCTGCCAAGGCTTTTTTAAAAAGATGGACTTTGACTCATAGAGAGCCAATTCCAAAAGGTGGCGCTAGCGAGATGGTTTTCTTTGACTGATAGGTTCCTCTTCACATACTGAGACAGTGGCCCCCACTCTGGTGGACCCAGCCCAACCCATCTATTGCATGGGTGGCTATTTATTTGTAACACTACATCTGTAGAAACGTGTGGCTGGCTGCAGATTTGTAATTGCTCCAGTGATCTCCAGTGATCACTAGTAATCCCACTACTGGTCAGAGGTCAAGGTAAAATGACTTTGATTAATGATCTTACTGTGTGAAATAAAAATATTTCTAAATATAATAGATCAATAGATAGGTAATACATGAGGTCATTGGAAGGTCCAAGTATAGCTTTTGCTCTGGATGTTGGTGGAGCAGCAATTTGCAAATAATATATGGACGTCCTTTTATGCTTTTTTTGTTTCCAGTTATTACTTATTTCTTAGCTGAAAGGACACCCGGTTCCTATTTTACAACTGTAATACAGATGCTTATTTCTTTTTCACCTCATCCATTGAAAGGCCTAGCACACTAGAGCGAGTCTGCTTTCCTGAATAGGCTTCACCTTTTGTCCTCTGACCACCGCACCTTTGTGCTTCCTTTGAATGTAAAACATTGGGATCCGAGCTCCCAGTAACTGCAGGTATTTAGTGAATGCTGAATGTGGCAATTCTTGCATATTGTAAAGATTGCTGCACACCTTCTAAAACAAGCCCCGAGTCTCGGTTACTGATTGTCGCTCTTTTCTCTCCGGCGCTCTGTTTCCTTTTTTTTCCACCCACCCGCGTGGAGCACTTTGAGTAATTCAAAACCGTTTTGTGCAGGAGCGTGCTTGAACAGCTGCAGTGAACGTATGCAAAAATAACAGGGCGAAAACAAGTTATGATTAGCAAGACATTATTTTCACAGTGGAAATAATAGAACAATCAAGTTTTAAGGATAGATAAATATGCATGAGCGTGGCTGTTGACATTATACAATACTCCGAATCATTTACAAGAGTCTACCATTAGTCTTTCATCTGCTCATTATAGGACATTCAAAATACTTCCTTTTTGGGGGGCAAATATGGTAATTAGTGATTTTCTTTGCCACCTTTGACATTGTGCAATCTGAAGTCAAAAATATATCAGCTTCATGACATAATACTTGTTTTCTTATGTTTGATTGGGAAAATTGGGGGAATCTACCGTAATTATAGATGGAAGCTGTATGAGCAATTTCATAATATAAGACTGTTTTGGGTTTACAGCTCCAATACAGACTTATGTGTCGTCATAGTTAGAGATTACAAGAGAAAATATTTGTAGCCTAATTCTGTAGTGATATTACCTTTCATCTGTTCCATTTCTAAACTTTCCATTCCGAAAGGGAGTACAAATGCAGCATTTAACTACTCGCATAGTTTGTAGTCCAGGGACGGATACCTCCAACATATGCCAGTAGTTATGACCAATGGGTCGGAACCCGCTGCCCCAAGTGACCAACAGCCTCTGAGGGCATTGTCTGAGCACCCCTTTCGTTCTTCACACCATACCTCTGATGGTGAGGAGAGACTTTCCCGAGGGGTGTACCAGGTGCTACCTCAGAGGGGAATTGGAACACAAGGGAATTGGGACCAGAGTGTGAACCCACTGGACTGACCTCCAGGTGGCACAATACACCCAGTGGATGCTGGGAGGCCAGAGGCTGATCACATGGAGGTGTAGTCGGAGTGCGAAGGCAGAAGTCATGGCAGGCGGCAGTCAGGCAAAGTCCGTAATCGTAGATCAGTGTCAGGGCAGACGGCAATCGGGCAAAGTCATGATCCATACGTAATCCAAAGAATAACCAAAACCAACAGAACACCTTATCTCAAACAGAAAACTAGACTAGCTAGGAACCTAAGTTGCTCAGGCGCCTTCCTGTGAAAGGAGGCGCCTTTAAGTACCTCCTGCAGACCAGCCATTTGCTGTGAAGATAGAAGGCATACGCAGGCTGCCTCACATAAGGAGGAGAGACATGACCTCACACACCCTAAATACACACAAGGAACTCTGACCCAGAGTACAACTCTGTCCAGAGCCAGGAGGGAGATGCTGGTGGCAGGAGTGCAGACCACAGCTAAGAACCCCGCTGCCCGTGCCTGTCATTACGTTGGGTTGTTTCGGGTATTGAAGTTTCGATGCCCAATCGATACTTTTAGCCCGGTATCGATACGATACTGGGATTTGCCTTTTATCGATACTAGGCTGTGCTACTGCACAGCCTAGTATCAGAGTACGTGGCTGCGCTGCTCTCAGCGCGGCCATGTTCCTTCAGCAGCACGGGGAGAAGGAAGCAGTCTCTCCCTCCCCCTCCTCCTGTGCTGCCGCTGCCAACAAGGAAAGACGGGAGGAGGAGCGGGCGCACCAATGACGAGTAACGTTTAATATACAAATCCAGGCAGAAGAAACACATTGCCCGCACCCTGCCTGTGACCGAGCGCTGCGATCTGTGGCAATTATCCCCTCAGGTGCTGCACCTGAGGGGTTAACTGCCGCTGATCGCAGCGCCCTGTCACAGGCAGGGTGTCGGCAATGTGTTTCTTCTGCCTGCATTTGTATATTAAAAGTTACTCATTATTGGTGGCCTTTGCGCCCCCCGTCCCCCTGTCCCCAGTATTAAAGACATTGGTGGCCAGTGTGCCCTCCCGCCCCCCGTATTAGACATTGGTGGCCACGTCTCAAAAGTCCAAACTATTAAAAAAATTCCTCTTTTATGCGGTGAACGCCGTAAAAGGAAAAAAAAGAAAAACTGCACAATTTGCCATTTTCTTTTAGTCGCCTTGTCCCCCCAAAAAATAGGATTGGACTGTTCGATTATGGGCCGGACGTTCCATAAAATGTGGAATGCACGTGGCATTTTATTTTTTTCGCGTGGGATCGAGTATCACAATACTTTTCTATGGTTTCGATACCGAATCAAGATTTTTTTGTATCGAAAGAACTCTATCATTACGGCATGCAGCAGCGGGGAGGAGTGAAGAAACACGGCACCTGTACCTGCGTATGGGGACAGAATCGCAGGTACAGGGAGCTGGGCTAACACCAGTGTACAGTGGCATACGTTACCCATAGGCTAGGCTCCTATGTTAAAAAAAGTGTACCACGCCTGTTTTTGCGGGATGCCTCTGTATAGAATAGTTATTGCATACGGCAGAAAAATTGTATACTGATTTATACCTGCTTGGTAGAGTCGAAATGGACACCCATGGCCTTCACTCTGTAAATGGGGAGCCTATGGATGTGTTTGAGTTATGGACAGGGAGCCTTTCCAGTACATATTGCAATTTTTTTTTTTTTTTTGCATTTACGTTATTACAGTATTTTGAGCGGAATGTTTCTGTGAGTTTGTTACCTAGTACAGTATATAAAAGTTTATTCCCATCTTATAAAGGGATGGCATTCAATACAATATGCTTTCTCTTTTTGATCGGTTGGGGTTCATCCTCTGAGACTACTATCGGTTATGAGAATTAATAGGACGCAGCGGTGGTTAAGCACTGTGCCCCGTTCACATCGGCGCTCCAGCCACTAGTCTTGTGAGGTACTGGATAAAGTCTTCCCTCAAGTGAAAGGGACCAGATGCAGCCCCCTGAATAGGAGTGCTGCTAGGAGCAATATGCTATAATAAAATTTATGGTCTTAATTAATTAATAGACCTTAGCTGAAAAGAGAGAAATTATAATTAAAATCTTCATGAAATGCTTGTATGGGATCTGTGTGGGTGTGTAAATTAATCCCCTGCTCTACAACATCCTTCTAAACTGGAGTCTGGTCATCATCTTGTATGCTGCTTGTACTATCCTGGTGTTTTGGATGAACCGAGCTGCTTTCTGAGGATCCATATCTTTACTGGTCTCTTGTTTTGTTTTTGTTTTGTTTTTGTTTTGTTTTTTTGTTCTTTTTGCTGTATTTACCATAATGCACAGTGCTCTATGTGGTTGAAAGGTTGAAATCCACCATGCGTGATACTCCTTTCCCAAGACTTCTGATGTCAGGGAAGAGTCAGCACATCCCCCATACATAAGGGATAGTCGGCTGGTCCTACTAAACTTGATGGGTGCTTGGGTACTCTTAGCCCACTGTCTGGTGTCTCTAGACATAAGGAGATTGTTGTCTGAGCTGAACTTTACATCTGTCATATATTACTCACACTAGACCTCTTGGGGGAAAAAAAGACATTTGTCAAAGGAGCGATCCGTCCCATTGAAATGAATAGGACGGCTTTGTTGTAGTTACACCTGCTCACCGCTGCAGATGCGATGGCGAGCAGTTAAACAATGAAGAGGAGGCAGCGCTGGCGGACCCCTGCCGATCTGATATAGATGTGGATTCTACAACACAATGAAAGCCAGATCTCCCTCAAAGGAAGGAAAACCGAGCAAAGGGGTGTCCCCATTACAGAGATCACCAGATCCACCATATTAAGTGGCCCCTATGTCAAAATCCCGCTTTTTTACAAGCTTTAAGGATGTGACTGTGAAGACTTAAGCCAGTTATCCATCTACAGACAGCTGTTTCGCGGTGTTGCCCCTCATCAGTGCGGAGTATGAAAGCCAGATATCCCTCAAAGGAAGGAAAACCGAGCATCAGCTATTGTTTTGTTTGAGTAGTCTCAAAGGCATTGCTCCTGGTTAGCCAGAATCCTACTCCACACTGATGAGGGGCAACACCCCGAAACAGCTGTCTGTGGATGGGTAACTGGCTTAGGTTTTTCCTGTCACATCCATAAAACTTGTAAAAAAGCAGGAATTTGACATGGGGGCCACTTAATATGGTGGATTTGGTGATCTCTGTAATGGGGACACCCCTTTGCTCGGTTTTCCTTCCTTTGAGGTATATCTGGCTTTGATTGTGTTGTAGACCTATAACTGGGGCTCCACATTTATTTTGCATATTACTGTTTCCCAGGGAGCTTTGCACTTTGGATTGCTGTGTTAAGACTCTTAACTGAGGCTCTGCGGTGTTTTCTGTAGCTGGTCTCCCTGAGATCAGCTATTGTTTTGTTTGATCTGATATAGATGACCTATCCTAAGGATAGGTCCTCAATAAATTTAACTTGGACAACCCCTTTAAGGATTAAAGTTTACATATGAATACTGCTGTGAGCATCGGGGCCCAGTGTAAGAGTACATTAACTGCATCGGGCCCTGCCGTGATTCCAGCAGTTGCCGGCCTCCAGCCCTTCTTCTTCCTACTATCAGTGACTGACAGCTATCTCTGTATATACACTTACACAGGGAATGCTATCAATCACTGATAACACCTCCCCTGTGTACAGCTATCAGTGACTGACAGCTATCTATGTATACACACTTACACAGAGAATGCCATCAATCACTGATATCACCTCCCCTGTGTACAGCTATCAGTGACTGACAGCCATCTATGTATAGACACTTGCACAGAGAATGGTATCAATCACTGATAACACCTCCCCCATGTACAACTATCAGTGACTGACAGCTATCTATGTATATACACTTACACAGGGAATGCTATCAATCACTGATAACACCTCCCCTGTGTACAACTATCAGTGACTGACAGCTATCTCTGTATATACACTTACACAGGGAATGCTATCAATCACTGATAACACCTCCCCTGTGTACAGCTATCAGTGACTGACAGCTATCTATGTATACACACTTACACAGAGAATGCTATCAATCACTGATAACACCTCCCCTGTGTACAGCTATCAGTGACTGACAGCTATCTATGTATATACACTTACACATAGAATGCTATCAATCACTGATAACACATCCCTGTGTACAGCTATCAGTGACTGACAGCTATCTCTGTATACACACTTACACAGAGAATGCCATCCATTACTGATAACACCTCCCCTGTGTACAGCTATCAGTGACTGACAGCTATCTCTGTATACACACTTACACAGAGAATGCCATCCATTACTGATAACACCTCCCCTGTGTACAGCTATCAGTGACTGACAGCTATCTATGTATACACACTTACACATAGAACACTATGAATCACTGATAACACCACCTCTGTGTACAGCTATCAGTGACTGACATTATCTATGTATACACACTTACACAGAGAATGTTATCAATCACTGATAAGACCTCCCCTGTGTACAGCTATCAGTGACTGACAGCTATCTATGTATACACACTTACACAGAGAATGCTATCAATCACTGATAACACCTCCCCTGTGTACATCTATCAGTGACTGACAGCTATCTATGAATACACACTTACACAGGGAATGCTATCAATCACTGATAACATCTCCCCTGTGTACAGCTATCAGTGACTGACAGCTATCTATGTATACACACTTACACATAGAATGCTATCAATCACTCATAACACCTCCCCTGTGTACAGCTATCAGTGACTGACAGCTATTTCTGTATACACACTTACACAGAGAATGCTATTAATCACTGATAACACCTCCCCTGTGTACAGCTATCAGTGACTGACAGCTAGCTATGTATACACACTTACACAGAGAATGCTATCAATCACTGATAACATCTCCCCTGTGTACAACTATCAGTGACTGACAGCTATCTATGTATATACACTTACACAGAATGCTATCTATCACTGATAACACCTCCCTGAAGAGCCTTCAAATCTTTCTGGCTATACATAGTACCCACTTGTCAGAATATCAGCCTACAAGTGTTCTATATATATTTGATGGATCCTGGCACAAAGCTATAGATAACCAATTTACTTTTTGATTTTAGCATCAAGATCTTACTTGTCTCTTTGAAGCCAGAAATACAAATGTTGCTGCATTTCGAAACCATTATGTTTTGGGACAAGTCAGTACCTTGAAAGGTACTGCGGATCAGCAAAACACTTGCGGACGTGTGAATGGACCCTTATCCTAATGCATTCTGAATGGAGAGACATCTGTTCAGGATGCATCAGGATGTCTTCAGTTCAGTCACTGCATGTATTTTGGGCAAAGAAAACAAATGCTTTCCGTTTGCATACAAATTGCCAGTTCCGGTGACGGAACTGCCTTCCGGATCCTCACGACGCAAGTGTGAAAGTACCCTAAGCCAGTTCTACTTTACACTACCTTGATAAATGTCCCATGTAAGTCTGCTACATTTCTCACCTAATTATCCCTTTCTGATTTTAGGAGACCAGACTTTGAGAATATGGGACATGAAAACGCCTGTATCTAAACTAGTCATTCCTGCTCACCAAGCAGAAATTTTAAGTTGTGATTGGTGCAAATATGATCAGGTAAGATACAGTCAAGCATACTAGAAGCCTAAAACATTTTTAATGCCAATCATATTCCTGTGAGTAAAAATACCAAATGTATCTGTTCTGAATAATAGTCCAAAAGGAAATGTTGATTAAGTAGTATTTGTTTAATTATATTCACTGTTTAACTAGACAGAAAACAAAACCAATTTTCCAAATATGTTGCTAAAGTTGATGTGTGATTAAAAGGATTAATCTTATTTGTACATTGATCCTCCACTGATCAGCTGTTATCTGTGGGGAATTCTAGAAGTAGATGTTAAAACAGGATTTCCGAGAGTTTATAGGTCATCAGTATCTGATCTGTGGGTGTCCGACACCCAGAAACCCCTGCCTCTCAGCTGTTTGAGAAGTGCTCGCAGTAGCTCCGCAGCTTTCTCTAAGCTTTTCCTAGACCAGTGACAACACGTTCAGAGATCTCACGTGGCTTAGAAGCAGCTCGGCCCCATTTAAGTGAATGGGGCTGAGCGCAATATCAAGCACAGCCCATATACAATGTACAGCACTGTGCTGGGTAAACTACGAGAAGAATGCGACACTCACAGGAGCCCTGGTGCATTCTCAAACAGCTGGTTGGTGGGGATAGGTCATCAGTTAGAAAATTTTGGAAAACTCTTAAATTTCCCTGCAGCTCCTCCACAGGGAAACCTAACAATTACCCAATGCCATACAGATTAGTGGGTTTTCTGTTTATTGTAGGACAGATCAGGTCCTCCAAATAAAGAGGTACAGTTTGTAACCACTCTTCTTCAGAGACCCAAGATGAGCAGAATTGTTATTGTAGGTCTTCATTATAACCTCAGCAGGGGTATTCCCCAGAATTTCTTGCCAATAAGCAAAATGAAGGGGCAGGGAAACTCGCTGGACCCACACTTTTATTGTTTACATAGACTGTGAATATGGGTGATTGTACCTGGTACTGAAGCTCATCTACTTGAAAGTTATCTCTGTCAGCTATTAAAGGGGTTGTTCAAGTTATTTTTTGGTTCTTTGTATGTTTCGGACTAAGCAAACGTAAGGGGTTTTCAATTAATTTACTTCATCTACAGTGGCCCAGTTCTCCTTGTTAGCTGAGCATCACATGACCTGTGATGTCAGCTTCCATCCCTGCTCTGATGTTGATCCGTGCACGAGCCTGAGGGATCAGGAGGAACAGGTCTGTCTCTGTGCATGGAAGGTCACTGTGAAGGCAGTGCTCGTGGGAGTGATAAGCCATGCCCCCTGCAATGCCCGATCTGATTGCTTAGCTGTCTGCCCCATGTCTCACCTCCCGCTGGATTTTTTTTTAGCAAAGTTTAACCCCTTCTACCTTAAGCAGCACAGTCTCTGGGTTGGAGACTCTGCCTCGGGTGCTGATCCTCTTATCCAGGTACTGAAGAGATACATGCTGTGCACAGGATCATCCCTCCTCACCCTGCAAACACAGAGCTGAAAGACTGGAGGAGTTCTCTCCTCTGTATTCTTCTGTTGGCTGTGAGGAAGTGTCTGCTGAGCATTTCACAAGAACAGGTAGGAGGAAGATCCTATGTGTATCAGCAATGTCATTGTATTGTATAGCTGGGACTTGTAGTCTCACATATACATTATGAGTATCCCACAGTCAGACAGCAGACAGGGCAGCAATTTTGTTTACTCCTTTTGCAGAGAGGGGGAGGGAAAGTCAGTCTTTCTTGACACCCACAAATATTAATGAGGAATACCTCAGAGATTGTTGTTACACGCCCCCACAGTTCTGCAACTGCATTTCAACAAAGGGCCAGAACAGAAATAGGGAAATGAGTACATTTTTTTTGCAGTATACAGAGCTTTGATGTTCTTTTGGCTGATACTAGTGCCGCAGCTTCTGAAAACACAACTACTTAAATGTTTACTAACCATTAAACAAACTTTGCATAAATCAATAGTACAGGGAAATATAAGAAACATTGTAATAGCCTTATAGCTTAACAGAGAAAAGGCCTCCGCCCTCCGAAACTCACATTCTCCAGCTTAAGGCTACGTTCACACGACGACATTTGCGCAATAAAAAGTTGCACTATTGTCGCGCGACAATTTTTATAATGGGAGTCTATGGTGTCGCATTGCGACATGCAACATGCTGCGGCTGCGACGCGACAGTCGCAAAAAATCCAATCAAAATGGGTTTTTCTGCGACTGTCGCGTCGCAGGAGCAGCTTGTCGCATGTCGCAATGCGACACCATAAACGCCGATTATAAAAATTGTCGCGCGACAAATGTTGCAGTGAAGTTGTGTCCTATTTGTCGCGCGACAAATGTCGTCGTGTGAACGTAGCCAAAGAGAGGAGGTGGACTGTCTGCTTACTGATGGGTCATAGATGCGTCTAGACATCTGTGGAGAGCAAAGGGGTGAGGAGGAATAAGCTGCTAGAGCAGGCATGGGCAAACTCCGGCCCTCCAGCTGTTGTAAAACTACAACTCCCACCATGCCCTTCTGCAGGCTGATAGCTGTAGGCTGTCCAGGAATGATGGGAGTTGTAGTTTTGCAACAGCTGGAGGGCAGCAGTTTGCCCATCCCTATGCTAGAGGTTATCAGAAGAATAGAAAGCTAAAGACTGATGTGAACTCAGTGTAAGCTATATAAAAATATCTATAACTAATAAACTTATAAACTTTCTTATATTCACCTGCACTATTGATTTATTGCATAGTTTGTTGAAAGAGCGGTGAAAATAGTCATACATGGTAATAACTTTGAAATGCTTTCTTATCCAAGCAATTCTGAGATTATCCCGTGACACTTCGTACTTCTTGTTAGAGGTGAATTTGAGAAAATTTGGAAACATTTGCAGTTTTCTATATTTTTATTTCTATGCTTTTAAGACAACTCTTTTGCAAGGCAAACTAACATTCACCAAATGTCTACTTCATGTTGGAATAATTTTGTAAATGTCATTTAATTTTTTTAGGATGTTAGAAGGCTTAGAATTTTGGAAGCCGTTTTAAAAATTTTCAAATCCGTCTTTTTTTTATGGGCCAATTCAGTCCTGAAGTCACTTTAAGGGGCTTTTGTAGTAGAAACCACCCCTCAAATTATTAAAAACATATTTTTAGAACTTTATTAATCCTTTAGGTCAGGGATGCCCAACCTGCGGCCCTCCAGCTGTTGTAAAACTACAACTCCCACCATGCCCTGCTGTAGGCTTATAGCTGTAGGCTGTCCAGGCATGCTGGGAGTTGTAGTTTTGCAACATCTGGAGGGCCGCAGGTTGGGCATCCCTGCTTTAGGTGTTCCACAGGAATTAAAGCAAAATGAAGATGAAATAAAAAAAAAAAATTTATGCACATTTTCCATTTTAATCCTTTTTCCCCCCCACTTATAGGGTAAAAAATACTGTAGTTTTTTCATGTTACTACTTTTGCAGCATAAAATCACTTTTTTTTTATTAAAAATAAGTTTTATTTTGCATCGCCATATACTAACATCAATAAAATGTTTAATTTTCTATCAACATAGCTGTGTAAGGGACAGGCTTTAGTTTTTATTGGTACCACTGTGGGATATATATCATTTTTTGATCGCTTTTCATAAATTTTTTTGAGGAGGTAAGATGACAAAAATTGCAATTCCATCATTGTTTTAATTTTTTTCTTTTTACTGCGTTCACCATGCGGGATAAGTAACGTGATCCTTTTATAGATCATGCCTTTAAAGGGTTTCTGTCATCAGGTTTACACATTATAAGCTGTCTGACATTAGCTATGTGCTAATGTCAGAGCAGCTCGATAATGTGTTTTTTATGTAAATCCGAGTTATATTTATGCTAAAAAACGTATTTTTATAATATGTAAATTAGCCTCTAGGAGCAGGGGGGGCGTTGCCCTGCTCCTAGAGGCTCCGTGCGCCAACCTGCTGCCACGCCCCTTCTTTCCTTGATTGGCAGTGCCGGGCAGCGATCCTCTGCTACCTCCGGCACTATCTCCGTGCGAAATCCCTTGCCTTGCGCTGCCGCTCTGTATTCGGCGCAGGCACGGTGAGCAGAGGACAGCAGGCACCAGCGTCCTCTGCTCACCGCGCCTGCGCCCGAATACAGAGCGGCGGCGCAGGCGTGGATTTCGCAGGAGACAGTGCCGGAGGCAGCAGAGGATCGCTGCCCGGCACTGCCAATCAAGGAAAGAAGGGGCGTGGCAGCAGGTTGGCGCACGGAGCCTCTAGGAGCAGGGCAACGCCCCACCTGCTCCTAGAGGCTAATTTACATATTATAAAAATATGTTTTTTAAGCATAAATATAACTCGGATTTACATAAAAAACACATTATCAAGCTGCTCTGACATTAGCACATAGCTAATGTCAGACAGCTTATAATGTGTAAACCTGATGACAGAAACCCTTTAACCGCTTGCCGACCGCCGAACGCACGGATGCGTCCAGGCGGCGGCAAGTTTGTTCCTCCTGGACGCATCCGTGCGTCATCTCGCGAGAGCCGAGATCTGCTGTGAACGCGCCTGCCAGCGATGATCAATCGCTGGCAGGCTGTAAATGTAAAATAAATGAGATCAAAGTAGTATATCAGACGCTGTGTTGCTAACAGCGTCTGATATACCTAATACCTGGTCCTCTGGTGGTCCCATTTACTGGGATCGACCACCAGAGGACCAGGTAACTATGTAAAGTTGCACCAAACACTACACTAACCCCACCCCCCATCCCCCCTCACTTTATAACCACTATTAACCCCTTGTTAACCCCTGATCACCCCATATAGACTCCCTGATCACCCCCCTGTCACTGATCACCCCCCCTGTAAGGCTCTATTCACATGTCCATATGTGTTTTGCGGTTCCGCGGATCCACAGATCCGTGCCACGGATCCGCGGCGCGGATCCGCAAAACACGGACACCGTCAATGTGCTTTCCGCATTTTGCAGATCCGCACATTGCCAGAACTATATAGAAAATGCTTTTTCTTGTCCGCAATTGCGGACAAGAAAAGGGCATGTTCTATATTTTTGCGAACGGAAATGCAGACCCGTAAGTGCGGATCCGTAATTCCGGATCCGAGCGGGACAAAGTCTGTCCCCATAGAAATGAATGGGTCCGCAATTCCGTTCCGCAAACAGAATTTCGGACGTGTGAATGGGGCATAAGGGTCCCTTATCACCGCCAGTTAGTTAGCTACTTGTTAGGTAGCTAGCGCCCAGCCCCCGCACCCCAGTCACTGATTTTGGCAGAGATTTTTCATCCACATTGATTGATGCGAATGAAAAAATCTGTGCCGTTCATTTATTTTTTTTCAGCCCAGAGGCTGAACGGAAAAAATCTCATTACCCGTATGCTCAATATAAGGAGAATCGCAGAAACTCCTAATGCTGGCCATACGTGTAATGATTGCGGAGACCCTCAAATGCCAGGGCAGTACAAAAACCCCACATGTGACCCCATTTTGGAAAGAAGACACCCCAAGGTATTCCGTGAGGGGTATGGTGAGCTCATGTAAAATTTTATTTTTGTCACAAGTTAGTGGAATATGAGACTGTAAAAAAAAAAAAAAAAATCAATTTCCGCTAACTTGTGCCAAAAATTTTTTTCTGTGAACTCACCATGCCCCTCACGGAATACCTTGGGGTGTCTTCTTTCCACAATGGGGTCACATGTGGAGTATTTATACTGCCCTGGCATTTTAGGAGTGCTAAAGCGTGAGAATCCAAATGCGTAAAAATGCCCTGTGAAATCCTAAAGGTACTCATTGGTTTTAGGGCCCTTTGCGCATCTTGGCTGCAAAAAGTGGCACACATGTGGTATCGCCGTGCTCAGGAGAAGTAGGGCAATGTGTTTTGGGGTGTATTTTTACATATACCCATGCTGGGTGAGAGAAATATCTCTGTAAATGACAACTTTTTAAATTTTTTATACAAAGTTGTCAATTTACAGCGATATTTCTCTCACCCAGCATGGGTATATGTAAAAATACACCCAAAACACATTGCCTACTTCTCTGAGTACGGCGATACCACATGAGTGACACTTTTCGCAGCCTGGGTGCAAAGGGGCCCAAATTCCAACGAGTACCTTTAGCTTTACATGGCTGCTCACAATTTAGCCCCGCCCAAAATGCCAGAACAGTACAAACACCCCACATGTGACCCCATTTTGGAAGAAGACACCCCAAGGTATTCGCTGAGGGGCATAGTGAGTCCATGAAAAATTTAACTTTTTGTCAAAAGTTAGCAGAAAGGGAGACTTTTGAGAAAAACAATAAAAAATCAATTTCCGCTAACTTGTGCCAAAAAAATCTTCTGTGAACTCGCCATGCCCCTCATTGAATACCTTGGGGTGTCTTCTTTCCAAAATGGGGTCACATGTGGGGTATTTATACTGCCCTGGCAATTTAGGGGACCTAAAGCGTGAGAAGAAAAATGCATAAAAATGCCCTCCTAAAAGGTACTCATTGGTTTTAGGGCCCTTTGCACATCTTGGCTGCAAAAAGTGTCACACATGTGGTATCGCCGTACTCAGGAGAAGTAGGGCAATGTGTTTTGGGGTGTATTTTTACATATACCCATACTGGGTGAGAGAAATATCTCTATAAATTGACAACTTTGTATAAATTTTTTTAAAAGTTGTCATTTACAGAGATATTTCTCACACCCAGTATGGGAATATGTAAAAATACACCCCAAAGCACATTGCCCTACTTCTCCTGAGTACGGCGATACCACATGAGTGACACTTTTGCAGCCAAGATGCAAGGGCCCTAAAACCAATGAGTACCTTTAGGATTTCACAGGGCATTTTTACTCATTTTGGATTCTCACGCTTTAGGGCCCCTAAAATGCCAGGGCAGTATAAATACCCCACATGTGACCCCATTGTGGAAAGAAGACACCCCAAGGTATTCTGTGAGGGGCATGGCAAGTTCACAGAAATTTTTTTTTTTTGGCACAAGTTAGCGGAAATTGATATTTTTTTTTTTTTTTTTTTTACAAAGTCTTATATTTCACTAACTTGTGACAAAAATAAAATTTTACATAAACTCACCATACCCCTCACAGAATACCTTGGGGTGTCTTCTTTCTAAAATGGGGTCACATGTGGGGTATTTATACTGTCCTGGCATTTTAGGGGCCCCTAAAGCGTGAGAAGAAGTCTGGAATCCAAATGCGTAAAAATGCCCTGTGAAATCCTAAAGGTACTCATTGGAATTTGGGCCCTTTGCGCACCCAGGCTGCAAAAAGTGTCACTCATGTGGTATCGCCGTACTCAGGAGAAGTAGGGCAATGTGTTTTGGGGTGTATTTTTATATATACCCATACTTTGTGTGAGAAATATCGCTGTAATCGACAACTTTTTAAATTTTTTAAACAAAGTTGTCAGTTTACAGAAATATTTCTCTCACCCAACATGGGTATATGTAAAAATACACCCCAAAACACATTGCCCTACTTCTCCTGAGTACGGCAATACCACATGAGTGACACTTTTGCAGCCTGGGTGCAAGGCCCAAATTCAACGAGTACCTTTAGGCTTTACATGGCGGCTCACAATTAGCCCCGCCCAAAATGCCAGAACAGTAAACACACCCCACAAGTGACCCCATTTCGGAAAGTAGACACCCCAAGGTATTCACTGAGGGGCATAGTGAGTCCGTGGGAGATTTCATTTTTTTGCCAGAAGTTAGCAGAAATGGAAACTTTATTATTTTTATTTTTTCCTCAGAAAGTGTCATTTTCCGCTAACTTGTGAAAAAAATGAAATGATACATGAACTCACCATGCCCCTCCATGAATACTTTGGGGTGTCTTCTTTCTAAAATGGTGTGATTTGGGGGTATTTATACTATCCTGACATTCTAGCACCTGAAGAAACATGACAGGTGCTCAGAAAGTCAGAGCTGCTTCAAAATGCCGAAATTCACTTTTTTGCACTATAGTTTGTAAACGCTATAACTTTTACCCAAACCAATAAATATACACTTATTGTATTTTTTTTTATCAAAGACATGTAGAACAATAAATTTTGCGAAAAATTTATATAGAAATGTAGTTTTAAAAAAAAAAAAATTACAACAGAAAGTGAAAAATGTCATTTTTTTGCAAAAATTTCGGTAATTTTTGATTAATAGCAAAAAAAGTAAAAACGTCAGCAACAATGAAATACCACCAAATGAAAGCTCTATTAGTGAGAAGAAAAGGAGGTAAAATTCATTTGGGTGGTAAGTTGCATGACGGAGCAATAAACGGTGAAAGTAGTGTAGTGCAGAATTGTAAAAAGTGGCCTGGTCATTAAGGGTGTTTAAGCTAGGGGGGCTTAAGTGGTTAAGTGGCAGTACCAATTGTGTAGTTTAATTTATTTGTGAACCGCTGCCATTAAAGTATAACTGTCAAATTTTTATTTTTTTTACTATTGGATTTTGGTGATTAATATCACCTTGTTGGCCCCGTTTTAATTTCTGATTGTTTAATAAATAACCTCTAAAAGTCCCCAGTATTGGCTATATTTACCTGAGATAAAATCAGGTTGCTATTCTCCTTCCGTCTACCAGATGAGGACGGAGCACGGCTGCGTGCACTGGGAACTGATAGTGAGTCAGCATTGTAAGGGAATGTATAAAAAGCCAGGTTCTTCCTGACAAGAGATAACAGTGCTGGGCTGTGTGTGTGAACTTCTCCACATGCCTGTGCTTGGCAGACACTCCCTTAGCAGTTCTGGAGAATATACAGCTCAGAGAAGATATGGGGCTGCTCAGTGTATAAATGACAGCCTTATCTGATAAGAGGAGAGCTTGTAGGAGGACTACAGGCTTCAGCCAGACCTGGGAACTTCACTGCAAGACCCCCCTGAACAGTGCTGGTCTTCACTAACTTCACTGCAGGCGTCCTATGGATTAGCCTCAGGGCTGAGGGCGGCCATTTTAACAGAATAGTGAAATTGCAGTTTTATGCAGACTGGTTGCTAAGGGCTGAATCTTATTAAATATGGGGTAAGTAAGTCTAATAGTTATTGATTCAGAAATATTATGATATTAGTAACTACATATATGAAAACTGAAATGTGGGTCTAAATGTGACAGTTATCCTTTAAGTTCTTAACGTGCCTGGGCTGCAGAGGGGGCACAGATGGCAGACGGGAGGACACAGATAGTACAATGTGGGCACAGGGGGGCTCAGAGCCATACCTTATTGCAGGCTCTGATCTCCACGGATTTGATCTGTAGAGATAAGAGCCTAAAAACAGCAATGTAGCATTTCATGGCAACCATTTAAATGAATAGAGGAGGCATAAGCCCAAGAGGACAGCCAGTTTACAGTTTAGGAGGAGCCTAGTATCACTTGGTTATAGTAGGCGTATCCCAGGCTGTAGCGCTAGCCAATCGCAGCGCTCAGCTCAGTCTAAAAGAAAAAAAACTCCCAGGATATGAGCTGTGCGCTGTGATTGGCCAGCGCTACAGCCTGGGATACGCCTACTATAACCAAGTGATACTAGGCTCCGCCTAGTATGACCAAGTCACAGAAGATACCGGAGCATATACCGGGCGAACAGAGCGGCGCCCAGGGATAATAGTAAGTGCAGGGAGATTCCTGGGCGCCACTCTACATGTCAGCATACTTGGTACACATTTTTTACCCTGATGAAAGGTCCTCTTTAAGTAGCATCTTCCCACAGGAACCAGCGTGTATACATGTCCACGGTAGCTGATCATATGCGCTTCTCATAGTATATGCGGTACATAATATGTACGGTATGTTATATGTATATCTGGGCTTCTCAGCAGTGGGATCCTCCTGATGAGCTCATAATCATGGGAGAAATGTTTGTCCACTCTCATTATCCTCATTACTTTTTGTGGTAAATTTCAGTTTTACCGGTGACTTGCAGTTCAAAGGATCTAAAATTATCAAGTGTGGTTTTTTAAACTCTCAGCCATGTTATTAGGTTTTCCATTCCAGTCAATTTAAATGAGAGAATAAATGGCACATAAATTTCACTGCACCAACCACAGATGACTGCACAGTGCTGGCACCGCAAACTAAATGAACCATTTCCCAAAATGCTTCTTTTAGTAGTTAAAAGGAACACAGCCTTATTGATAAAGTAAGTGATTTTTGCTCTGACCTTTACATTACCGTCTGGAGGGAAATTTTATCATTAAAATTTGATCTGAATGAGGTTTTGCCTAGAATGGTAGATAGTAAAGCAATATTTGCTCTGATAGTTAAGAAGCACTTTCTAATAAGACTTTGATATTTAATAAAAAGGATAATGCAGGTCTGGGTGTTTCATTTCATTACTAGGTCTTCAGCCCTGTGGGAATTGTATCAATAATTCCTCTGTCATGCTCAATGTAAAGGACCAAATGAATGATTAAGAGGTTTTCAGGGTTCATATTACCGACGGCTTACACTGGGAATTGGCCATCAATATCAGATTGGTGGGGGTCCAACATGTGGCACCCCTGCTAATCAGCAGTTTGAACTGCACACTGTCTACTAAGTAGCATTTATGCAGGTAGTGCATCTCTGTCCCCTTCATGCGACTGTTTAAGCCATCAGTATTGTGAACCTTTAAAGGGGTTATCCAAACTATAAAACATGCCCCCAATGCCCGGGCCCTGTCATATGGAGGAGGGAAACTATAATCTATATGAGGGGCCCTGGCTTTGGGGGGTATGTTTTATAGTTTGGATAAACCCTTTAATGATCTTGTTAGTCTTTTGTTCCATTGAAATAATTCATTTTTTGTTTATTTTTATATGGTCAAGATTTTTTTTTTGTTCACAGTGAGAGTCCCACTTTCTTTTCCCCATTCCATAATGGAGTAGTGTTTGCTTAACACTTTCAGGTCCATGCTTTCAGATGGTGGAAAGTCTATAGTAAAATTTTACCCTTTTGGATGAGATGTTTCAAATGTGTTTTTTTTTTTTTGCTTTAGCTCAGTGTTTTTCACTTTTTTGTGTGAGTTGACAAAAATGTGAAAAAATAAAATCATTTTTAGGTGTAAGAAAGGGTAGGCATAGGGCTACTGGAGACAGCATCTCATCGGTGGTGATCGAATCCTCGCACCCAGCCAATCAGCTGTTGGAAGTGGTTGCGGCACTCAGGTGAGGGCTGTGGCTTTGACCTGTGCGTCACATTAATCCGTCACATGGCTTTTCTTCTGCGCTATGGCCGCTTCCGCAACCTATAAAAAATGAGACATTGTAACACAGTGTAACATTGAGTAATACCCTTTGTGAGTCTAGAGACCAGCCCCTTCTTCAGTTACACAGGACGATGTACATTATGTATGGCCGTTTAGGGGGTCTTTTATTAAGACCTGCATTTTAGATGCCCGTCTTAATAACCCCTATAGCTGGTGGTAGATCTGCCGGAGTTATGTAGAGGTGCCGACCTCTACATAACATCGGTGGATCCACTGCCGCTTCTAAATGTAAGTTCCTAGCTGTCTTACATTTAGACCATTTTCTACGCCTTAACTAGGCAAAGAAAATGGTAAGAGATGGGCCTGCTTGTCTGTCCCCTTCCCCGCCCATCATTTATTTGCATATTTTCCAACTCCAAGCTGTATAAACTTGAATGCGTGTTGAATTCAAGCATATCAGGTGTTGTATTTGTATAATTCGGAAGGATGTGACCTAAGGAGATCAAGACCCTATATCAAGGTGTGCATAATTATTGGGCAAAATGGGCCAAAAGAGATCTTTCAGAGGGATTCAGCATTCTTTAAATTGCTAAGATATTAGGGGGTGATCACAGAACCATCAATTGTTTTGTTGCAAATAGTGAACAGGGTTGCAAGAAATGTATTGAGAAAAAAACAACAACTTAACAGCCAAAGATTTGAGAAGAAACAAACATGAATCAGGAGCCCATTATTCTCTAGTGCGGTCATATTCCAGAACTGCAACCTCCCTGGAGTCCCCAGAAGTATAAGGTATTCAGTGCTCAGAGACATGCCCAAGATAAGAAAGCCTGAAACCTGACCACCACTAAACAAGACACATAAGGTTTTATGGGCTGATTAGATGAGTGACTTGACAGACCAGATGGATGGGCCTGTGGCTGGATCTGTAATGGACAGAGCTCAACTTCCACTCAAGACGCCAGCAAGGTGCAGGTGGGGTACTGCTATGGGCTGGTGTTATAAAACATGAGCTAGTTGGACCTTTTTGTGTTGAAGATGGATTCAAAATAACTCCAGAACCTACTGCCAGTTTTTAGAAGATGGTTTCTTCAACCAGTGGTACAGGAAAAAATCTTAAAAGAAAACAATGATTTTTTTTGCAGGACAATCCCCCATCTTGTGCATCGAAGTACTCATCCAAAGGCCTTAAAGATGAAAGAATAATGAAATGACCCTCTTTCTCATCCGACTTAAACCCTATTGAGAACTTGTGGGCCCTTCTTAAAAGGTGTCTGGGAGGCTGTGGTTCCTCCTGCACAAAAAGTTGATCTTAAAGGGATTAACCCCTTCACTACCGAGCCACTTTTTACCTTAAATCCCAGGCAGATTTTTGCAAATCTGACATGTCCCTTTATGTGGTAATAACCTTAAAACACTTTTACTAATCCAGGCCATTCTGAGATAGTTTTCTCGTGACATATTGTACTTTATGACAGTGGTAAAATCTCAGTTTTATTTATAAAAAATACCAAATTTACCAAAAATTTGGAAAAATTTGCAAATTTCCATTTCTCTACTTTTATAATAGATAGCAATAACTCCAGTTATTACTTTACATTCCCCATATGTCTACTTCATGTTTGGATCATTTTGTGAATGCCATTTTCTTTTTTGGGGACATTAGAAGGCTTAGAAGTTTAGAAGCAAATATTGAAATTTTTCAGAAAATTTCAAAAACCCAATTTTTAAGGACCAGTTCAGGTCTGAAGTCACTTTGTGAGGCTTACATAATAGAAACCACCCAAAATGACCCAGTTTTGAAAACTACACCCCTCAAGGTATTCAAAACATATTTTACAAACTTTGTTGACCCTTTAGCTGTTCCACAAACATTAATGGAAAATGAAGAGGAAATTTCAGAATTTCACTTTTTTGGCAGATTTTCCATTTTAATCATTTTTTTCCGTTAACAAAGCAAGGGTTAACAGCCAAACAAAACTCAATATTTATTGCCCTGATTCTGTAGTTTGCAGAAACACCCCATATGTGGTCGTAAACTGCTGTATGGGCACACGGCAGGGCGCAGAAGGAAAGAAACGCCATATGGTTTTTGGAAGGCAGATTTTGCGGGACAGTTTTTTTGACACGATATCCCATTTGAAGACCCCCTGATGCACCCCAAAAGTAAAAACTCCAAAAAAGTGACCCATTTAGGAAAAAACACCCCTCAAGGTATTCAAAACTGATTTTACAAACTTTGTTCACTCTTTAGGTGTTCCACAAGAATTAATGGAAAATGGAGATGACGTTTCAGAATTTAACTATGTTAGGAGATTTTCCATTTTAATTAATTTTTACAGTAACAAAGCAAGAGTTAACAGTCAAACAAAAAAAGACCCCATTTTGGAAACTACGGGGCGATGTCGCAGTTTTCTTGGTATTATTTTAGGGTACATATGATTTTTGGTTACTCTATATTACACTTTTTGTGAGGCAAGGTAACAAAAATAGCTGTTTTGGCACCATTTTTATTTACAGTATTCACCTGACAGATTAGATCATGTGATCATGTGTGTGTGTTTTTTTTATAGAGCAGGTTGTTAGGGACGTGACCATACCAAATATGACTTTTTTTGGTTGTTTGTTTCAGTTTTACATAATAAAGCATTTTTGTGTCTCCATATTCTGAAAGCCATAGTTTTTTAAAAAAAAATTGGGGCGACTGTCTTATATAGGAGTTCATTTGTTGAGTATGTGACGAAGGTTTGATTGGTGCCATTTTAGGATACATATGACTTTTGATCGCTTGGTATTACACTTTTTGTGATGTAAGGTGACAAAAAATGTCTTTTTTGACACAATTTGTTTTTATGGTGTTCACTTGTGTGATTAAGTCGTGATATTTTTATAGAGCAGGTTGTTACTGACACGGCAATACCTAATATGTATACTTTTTATTTATTTATTTCGCTTTAGCTCAATAATAGCCGTTTTGAAGCAAAAAAACAACATACTTTAGTGTCTCTGTTGTCTGAGAGCCATATTTCTTTTTATTTTTTGGGTGATTGTCTTAGATAGGGGCTTGTTTTTTGCGGAATGAGGTGACTGTTAGATTGGTACTACTTTGGGGGGCATACGCTTTTTTGATCGCTTGGTGTTGCACTTTTAGTGATGTAAGGTGACAAAGTTTTTTTAGCACAGTTTTTATTAAATTTTTTTGACTGTTCACTTGACGAGTTACCACTGTAATACGTTTACAGCCTGCTTGCCTGTGAGATCCAGGGGGCTGGATCTCACAGGCTCTCCTGGAAGGCAGCCACGATGCCTAAGGAAGGCATTGGGCTGCCTTCCCTACCATGGGGTCCCTGTCACAGCAGCACGGAGACCCCATGGACACCGGAACCCGTGAGGATACCGCACCTGCCGCAGTCAGCGCTGACCGCGGCCGTGCAAGGGTTAATGCGCCGGCATTGTTGATTTCACCGATGCTGGCACATACAGCAGGGTCTAGCTATTAGTGACAGCTGGGCCCCTGCCTCTGATCAGGCGGGCGCAGCTCCTGGACCCGCTCAATCAGCGTGCCGTACCTGTACTGCGCTGGGATTTCTGTTACACATTTCTGCACCATACATGTTCGGCGCTGCTAATCTAAGGGTTAAGAAACTGACAAACTCCATAGATGGAAGGCTTATGACTGTTATTGAAAAGGGAGGCTATGTTGGTCACAGATTTACTTTTTTTTGTTTTATGTGAGAAATGTTTATTTGTAAATTTTGAGGTTTTTATTATTATTCGCACTTTAACAGATAAAAATAAACAAGTGAAGGTACTTTCACACTTGCGGCAGGACGGATCCGGCAGGCTATTCAGCCTGCCGCAAGTGGCCATGTGCTGCCGCTCCGTCCCCATTGACTATAATGGGGCGGGGGGCAGAGCTACGGCGCAGCACGGCCGGAGATCGCCGGACTAAAAGTACTGCATGTCCGACTTTTCGTCTGGCGATCTCCGGATCCGCTGAATAGCCTGCCGGATCCGTCCTGCCACAAGTGTGAAAGTACCCTTAGATGTCAAATTTCCTTTTTTCATTTAGTTACATAATAATTCTTCACATGAATGGTTGCCCAATAATTTTGCACAGATATTCTCGTAAAAAAGCCAATACCTCACTTTTACTTTCTTAAATATTCAGCTTAGAGATTATTAATAACTTTTTGGATTGACTATAATTGTTCAATAATAAAGTTAATGCTCAAAAATACAACTTGCCTAATAATTGTGCACAGATTGTATTGGATCTAGTGCAGGTGCAAGTGATTTTTTTCCCCTTTTCTGCATTCCAAGCAAGCTATTTGAAAATATATACCAAAACTGGAAAATAGATCGGATTGAATTGTTTTGCTGTATCTTAATCCATAATAATGGTAAATGCAAATTTAATTTGTACTTTAAACATTAGATTGAAATCAGTTTTTTTTCCTATTTTGTGGATTGTACTAAACCATTTTATTGGCTTGCCTTTGACAAAGCTTTTTCAGAGACTAGGGGGGAATCCCATATTTCATAATAAGAACCTCGTATTTTACAGTCTTTGTCACAGATGACTGCCTTTTTCAATAGTATTAGCTAATAAAATCATTTCTCTCCATGGTCAGTTTTACTCCAATCGTCAGTCCAAGCTTAAATGCCGCGTTTTCCATTGTATTCTTGTCATTCTTGCATGACACCAGACCAATATGCTGTAAAGAAGGTCAGAAAGCACCCTGTGGCTATATTTCTGTATGGTTTAAGTTTAATTAGATCAAAGCATAGCATGTGGATGTGCGATCCAGTTCTTCTCCCCTTTTGCATTATATTTCTGGATTGAATGCTGCAGGTCAATAGGACTCGTTTTTGGGATATTAAATTATAGGATAGGCATCTGTCTCTATCTTTCCTGTTTCGGCATGGAACCTTCCACTCAGCAATAACATGTGACATTAAAAAATGATAATTGGGCATTAATTAAAAAAGACATTGCTACATTGAAATGTGAAATTAACAATTTGTGTATGATATGAATGTGCAGATGATGCATTAAATTATCTTAAAAAGATTCTGTCTGCTAATGAAATTATAAAGCCTTTTCATGCTGTCATCACTGTCATGATTCTATTTATTTCTTCACACTTGTGAGGTTTAATTTGGCCTCAGTATTTGCAAATTATAGCTGCTCAAATCTGACGTTTCCACTGCACTGTTAAGGTGGTTGTTCAGCTGTTTTGGAACACGAACGGGATATTTTTCGGTGTGATGTATTCCATTTATTTTATAAAAGCAACAACCAACACAGCCCATCATATCTGGAGCATTAACTATGTAGACATTGTCCTTCAAAATAACATTGCAGAAATAAGTACCGTATTTTTATCCTATAAGATGCTCCTGCTCATAAGACACACCTGGGTTTTAGAGGAGGAAAAAAAGAAAAAACTATTTTTCAGCAGACCTCAGCTCAGAGCCCTAGTCAGACCCCCAATGTTAACCGACCTCAGAAGAGACCCCCGATTGGACCTATTAATGTATTTTCCTATTACAATAAAAGAACCTATACAGGACCAAGTATTCTAAGTATCACTCATACTGGATACAAATGAAAGATTACATTCAGTAAGTCAGCATAGAAAACAGTGAACCGTGTAGCCCATAAAAACAATTCCAGGCTCTGAATTACAAAGATACGCTACCCAGACAGAGGCACACAAACGGGAGACAGAAGGGACAAAGACCAGGGCTAAGAAAGCTAGTCCGTGGTGCAATAGACTGATGGTCTAATCTAGGAAGGGTGTGAGCACAGATAAGTATCCCATGGTACCCAGACATCCTGAAATGTATCCACTCTATCCAAAAGAAGCGCAGTGAGGTACTCCATACTGTGGACCTCTCTAATTCTGGCCTCCAGAACAGCCCTTTGTGGAGGTCCAGGCTGTCTCCTTAGTCTAGCTATCAGCTATGAGCCGGAGTCAGAATGTGTATAAGTAATCTAAGAGGAAGCCTGCCCAGCCGTATTGGAAACACATTGCGTAAATACCAAAGCATAAAAACATATATAGTCATTTTGACATCCAATATGACCAAATTGGGAAAGAGGTAATGAAGTCCATTTGTCCATCATCCTCTTGACAACTCAGTCCAAAATAACTCCGTCTATGACAATTTAAGCTTTTAAGGGGTGGAGTAAGTTTTAGAAGTTTACTTTGCACCACCCCTGCATTAAATGGATTAAACAAAACCATTATGACTTTTGTCGGTCCAATACTGCTTTTAACCACTTGCCGCCACGCTAACGCCGATGGGCGTCAGCGTGGCGGCTCTCTCAGGTCTCACTGCCGCCTATCGGCGTCATCTCGTGAGACCCGAGATTTCACATGAACGCGCGCGCGTTCAGGTGATCGGAGCCGGGACAACTGAAACTACAGCCTGCCAGCGCTGATCATGCGCTGGCAGGCTGTAGATGCGGAAAAAAACGCATTTAAATCGCATATCAGACGCTGTTTTGTAAACAGCGTCTGATATGTCTGCTGTCTGCTCGTCTGGTGGTCCCTTTGTTTGGGACCACCAGAGGAAACAAAGGTAAAGTGCACCAATCACTACACACACCCCCCCACCCCCATCACTGATTAACCCCTGATCACCCATGTCACCCCCTGATCACCAATGTCACCCCCTGATCACCCCTGTCACCCCCTGTCACTAATCACCCCCTACAGGCTCATTCAGACGTCCGTATGTGTTTTGCGGATCCATGGATCTACGGATCCGCAAAATACGGACACCGGCAATGTGCTTTCCGCATTTTGCAGATCCGCACAGAACTATATAGAAAATGCTTTTTCTTGTCCGCAATTGCGGACAAGAATAGGACATGTTCTATATTTTTGCGGAACGGAAGTGCAGACTCGAAGCGCGGATCCGTAATTCCGATCCGAGCGGGACAAAGTCTGTCCCCATAGAAATGAATGGGTCCGCAATTCCGCTCCGCAAACAGAATTGCGGACGTGTGAATGGGGCATAAGGGTCCCTTATCACCGCCAGTTAGCTAGCTACTTGTTAGGTAGCTAGCGCCCAGCCCACCGCACCGCAGTCACTGATTTGGCAGAGATTTTTTCATCCACATTGATCGATGCGAATGAAAAAATCTGCGCCGCTCATTTTTATTTATTTTTTTCAGCCCAGAGGCTGAACGGAAAGAAAATCTCATTACCCGTATGCTCAATATAAGGAGAATCGCAGAAACTCCTAATGCTGGCCATACGTGTAATGATTATGGAGACCCTCAAATGCCAGGACAGTATAAATACCTCACATGTGACCCCATTTTAGAAAGAAGACACCCCAAGGTATTCCGTGAGGGGTATGGTGAGTTCATGCAAAATTTTATTTTTTGTCACAAGTTAGTGGAATATGAGACTTTGTAAAAAATATATATATATCAATTTCCGCTAACTTGTGCCAAAATTTTTTTTTCTGTGAACTCGCCATGCCCCTCACGGAATACCTTGGGGTGTCTTCTTCCAAAATGGGGTCACATGTGGGGTATTTATACTGACCTGGCATTTTAGGGGTCCTAAAGCGTGAGAATCCAAATGCGTAAAAATGGCCTCAGAAATCCTAAAGGTACTCATTGGTTTTAGGCCCCTTTGCGATCTTGGCTGCAAAAGTGTCACACATGTGGTATCGCTGTACTCAGGAGAAGTAGGGCAATGTGTTTGGGGTGTATTTTACATATACCCATACTTTGTGTGAGAAATATCGCTGTAAACGACAACTTTTTAATTTTTTAATACAAAGTTGTCAATTTACAGAGATATTACTCTCACCCAACATGGGTATATGTAAAAATACACCCCAAAACACATTGCCCTACTTCTCCTGAGTACGGAGATACCACATGAGTGACACTTTTTTGCAGCCTGGGTCGCAAAGGGGCCCAAATTCCAACGAGTACCTTTAGCTTTTACATGGCTGCTCACAATTTAGCTCCGCCCAAAATGCCAGAACAGTACAAACACCTCACAAATGACCCCATTTTGAAAGAAGACACCCCAAGGTATTCGCTGAGGGGTATGGTGAGTCCATGAAAATTTAACTTTTTGTCAAAAGTTAGCGGAAAGGGAGACTTTGCGAGAAAAACAATAAAAATCACTTCCGCTAACTTGTGCCAAAAAAATCTTCTGTGAACTCGCCATGCCCCTCACGGAATACCTTGGGTGTCTTCTTTCCAAAATGGGGTCACATGTGGGTATTTATACTGCCCTGGCATTTTAGGGGCCCTAAAGCGTGAGAAGAAAAATGCGTAAAAATGCCCTCCTAAAAGGTACTCATTAGAATTAGGCCCCTTGCGCATTCAGGCAGCAAAAGTGTCACTCATGTGGTATCGCCGTACTCAGGAGAAGTAGGGCAGTTTAGGGTGTATTTTACATATACTCATGCTGGGTGAGAGAAATATCTCTGTAAACTGACAACTTTGTATAAATTTGTTTTAAAAGTTGTCATTTACAGAGATATTTCTCTCACCCAGCATGGGTATATGTAAAAATACACCCCAAAACACATTGCCCTACTTCTCCTGAGTACGGCGATACCACATGAGTGACACTTTTTGCAGCCAAGATGCGCAAAGGGGCCCTAATTCCAATGAGTACCTTTAGGATTTCACAGGGCATTTTTCCGCATTTTTCTTCTCACGCTTTAGGGCCCCTAAAATGCCAGGGCAGTAGAAATACCCCACAAGTGACCCCATTTTGGAAAGAAGACACCCTAAGGTATTCCGTGAGGGTCATGGCGAGTTCACAGAAATTTTTTTTTTTGGCACAAGTTAGCGGAAATTGATATTTTTTTTATTTTTTTACAAAGTCTCATATTCCACTAACTTGTGACAAAAATAAAATTTTACATGAACTCACCATACCCCTCACGGAATACCTTGGGGTGTCTTCTTTCTAAAATGGGGTCACATGTGGGGTATTTATACTGCCCTGGCATTTTAGGGGCCCCTAAAGCGTGAGAAGAAGTCTGGAATCCAAATGCGTAAAAATGGCTCTATGAAATCCTAAAGGTACTCATTGGTTTAGGGCCCTTTGCGACTCAGGCTGCAAAAGTGTCACTCATGTGGTATCGCCGTACTCAGGAGAAGTAGGGCAATGTGTTTAGGGTGTATTTTTATATATACCCATACTTTGTGTGAGAAATATCTCTGTAAACGACAACTTTTTAAATTTTTTACACAAAGTTGACAATTTACAGAGATATTTCTCTCACCCAGCATAGGTATATGTAAAAATACACCCCAAAACACATTGCCCTACTTCTCCTGAGTACGGCGATACCACATGAGTGACACTTTTTGCAGCTAAGATGCAAAGGGGCCCAAATTCCAACGAGTACCTTTAGGTTTTACATGGCTGCTCACAATTTAGCCCTGCCCAAAATGCCAGAGCAGTAAACACACCCCACAAATGACCCCATTTCGGAAAGTAGACACCCCAAGGTATTCACTGAGGGGCATAGTGAGTCCGTCTGAGATTTTATTTTTTTTGCCAGAAGTTAGCAGAAATGGAAACTTTATTATTTTTTTTTTTCCTTCAGAAAGTGTCATTTTCCGCTAACTTGTGAAAAAAAATGAAATGATACATGAACTCACCATGCCCCTCCGTGAATACTTTGGGGTGTCTTCTATCTAAAATGGTGTGATTTGGGGGGTATTCATACTATCCTGGCATTCTAGCATCTGAAGAAACATGACAGGTGCTCAGAAAGTCAGAGCTGCTTCAAAATGCAGAAATTTACTTTTTTGCACCATAGTTTGTAAACGCTATAACTTTTACCCAAACCAATAAATATACACTTATTGGATTTTTTTTTTATCAGACATGTAGAACAACAAATTTTGTGAAAAATTTATATAGAAATGTAGTTTTTTTTTAAAAATTTTACAACAGAAAGTGAAAAATGTCATTTTTTTGCAAAAATGTCGTTACATTTTTATTAATAGCAAAAAAAGTAAAAATGTCAGCAGCAATGAAATACCACCAAATGAAAGCTCTATTAGTGAGAAGAAAAGCAGGTTAAATTCATTTGGGTGGTAAGTTGTATGACGGAGCAATAAACGGTGAAAGTAGTGTAGTGCGGATTTGTAAAAAAGGGCCTGGTCACTAGGGGGGTGTAAACCTGTGGTCTTCAAGTGGTTAAATAACATTCTTCAATGAAACCATAGAGGTCCTAAACTCTGTACCTTGTCTAGTTGTCTGTATATTAAAGGGTTTGTCCAAGTTTTATATTTATTGATGACCTATTCTCAGGATAGGTAGTCAATATCAAATCAGCGGGGGTCCGAAACCCGGCACCCCTGCCGATCAGCTGTCTGAAGAGAAGGCACGCGCCGTGCCAGCGCTGCCTCCTCTTCATTGTTTTTCCGCTCGCCGTCGCATCTGCAGTGGTGAGCAGGTGTAATTACACCTAAGCCGTTCCATTCATTTTAATGGTACAGCTCTGTAGTATACACTTATATAGGAACGAGCCTGAATGGGACGGCTTGGGTGTAATTACACCTGCTCACCGCTGCAGATGCGACAGCGAGCAGGTAAACAATGTAGAGGATGCAGCGCTGGCACGGCGCGTGCCTCCTTTTCAAACAGCTGATCGACGGGGGTGCAGAGTGTCGGACCCCCGCCAATATGATATTGATGACCTATCCCGATAGCAATAAATATAACTTGGACAACCCCTTTAAGCGTAACTTAACATATATTCAATTGGTAATAATTCTTCAAACATTAACCTCTTGCCGCCACGCTAACGCCGATGTGCGTCAGCGCGGCGGCTCTCTCAGGTCTCAGTCACGCCTATCGGCGTCATCTCGTGAGACCTGAGATTTCACATGAACGTGCGCGCGTTCATGTGATCGGAGCCGGGACAACTGAAACTACAGCCTGCCAGCGCTGATCATGCGCTGGCAGGCTGTAGATGCGGAAAAAAACGCATTTAAATCGCATATCAGACGCTGTTTTTTAAACAGCGTCTGATATGCCTAATGTCTGCTCGCCTGGTGGTCCCTTTGTTTGGGACCACCAGAGGAAAATAGGAAAAGTGCACCAATCACTACACACACACCCCCCACCCCCATCACTGATTAACCCCTGATCACCCATGTCACCCCCTGATCACCCCCCTGTCACTAATCACCCCCTACAGGCTCATTCAGACGTCCAGTATGTGCTTTATGGATCCATGGATCTGCGGATCCATGGATCTTCGGATCTGCAAAATACGGACAACGGCAATGCGCTTTCCGCATTTTGCAGATCCGCACAGAACTATATAGAAAATGCTTTTTCTTGTCCGCAATTGCGGACAAGAATAGGACATGTTCTATATTTTTGCGGAACGGAAGTGCAGACTCGAAGCGCGGATCCGTAATTCCGGATCCGAGCGGGACAAAGTCTGTCCCCATAGAAATGAATGGGTCCGCAATTCCGTTCCGCAAACAGAATTTCGGACGTGTGAATGGGGCATAAGGGTCCCCTATCACCGCCAGTTAGCTAGCTACTTGTTAGGTAGCTAGCGCCCACACGCACCGCAGTCACTGATTTTGGCAGAGATTTTTTCATCCACATTGACCGATGCGAATGAAAAAATCTGTGCCGTTCATTTTTTTTTTTTTCAGCGCAGCGGCTGAACGGAAAAAAATCTCATTACCCGTATGCTCAATATACGGAGAATCGCAGAAACTCCTAATGCTGGCCATACGTGTAATGATTACGGAGACCCTCAAATGCCAGAGCAGTACAAACACCTCACATGTGACCCCATTTTAGAAAGAAGACACCCCAAGGTATTCCGTGAGGGGTATGGCGAGTTCATGTAAAATTTTATTTTTGTCACAAGTTAGTGGAATATGAGACTTTGTAAAAAAAAAATAAAAATATATATATATATCAATTTCCGCTAACTTGTGTCCAAAATTTTTTTTATGTGAACTCGCCATGCCCCTCACGGAATACCTTGGGTGTCTTCTTTCCACAATGGGGTCACTTGTGGGTTATTTATACTGCCCTGGCATTTTAGGGGTCCTAAAGCGTGAGAATCCAAATACGTAAAAATGCCTTGTGAAATCCTAAAGGTACTCATTGGTTTTAGGGCCTTTAGCATCTTGGCTGCAAAAGTGTCACACATGGTATCGCCGAACTCAGGAGAAGTAGGGCAATGTGTTTGGGGTGTATTTTACATATACCCATGCTGGGTGTGAGAAATATCTCTGTAAACGACAACTTTTAAAATTTTTTATTCAAAGTTGGCAATTTACAGAGATATTTCTCTCACCCAGTATGGGTATATGTAAAAATACACCTCAAAACACATTGCCCTACTTCTCCTGAGTACGGCGATACCACATGAGTGACACTTTTTGCAGCCAAGATGCGCAAAGGGGCCCAAATTCCAATGAGTACCTTTAGGAGGGCATTTTTACGCATTTTTCTTCTCACGCTTTAGGGCCCCTAAAATGCCAGGGCAGTATAAATACCCCACATGTGACCCCATTTTGGAAAGAAGACACCCTAAGGTATTCGCTGAGGGGCATAGTGAGTCCATGAAAATTAAACTTTTGTCAAAAGTTAGCGGAAAGGGAGACTTTGTGAGAAAAACAATAAAAATCAATTTCCACTAACTTGTGCCCAAAAATTTTTTTCTATGAACTCGCCATGCCCCTCATGGAATACCTTGGGGTGTCTTCTTTCCAAAATGGGGTCACATGTGGGTATTTATACTGCCCTGGCATTTTAGGGGCCCTAAAGCATGAGAAGAAAATGCGTAAAAATGCCCTCCTAAAAGGTACTCATGGGAATTTGGGCCCTTTGCGCATCTTGGCTGCAAAAAGTGTCACTCATGTGGTATCGCCGTACTCAGGAGAAGTAGGGCAATGTGTTTTGGGGTGTATTTTACATATACCCATGTTGGGTGAGAGAAATATCTCTGTAAACTGACAACTTTGTATAAAAAATTTAAAAAGTTGTCGTTTACAGAGATATTTCTCACACGCAGCATGGGTATATGTAAAAATACACCCCAAAACACATTGCCCTACTTCTCCTGAGTACGGCGATACCACATGAGTGACACTTTTTTGCAGCCAAGATGCGCAAAGGGCCCTAAAACCAATGAGTACCTTTAGGATTTCACAGGCCATTTTTACGCATTTGGATTCTCACGCTTTAGGTTCCCTAAAATGCCAGGTGAGTATAAATACCCCACATGTGACCCCATTTTGGAAAGAAGACACCCCAAGGTATTCGCTGAGGGGCATGGCGAGTTCACAGAATTTTTATTTTTTGGCACAAGTTAGCGGAAATTGATATATATTTTTTTTTAATTTTGTTTTTTACAAAGTCTCATATTCCACTAACTTGTGACAAAAATAAAATTTTACATGAACTCACCATACCCATCACGGAATACCTTGGGGTGTCTTCTTTCTAAAATGGGGTCACTTGTGGGGTATTTATACTGCCCTGGCATTTTAGGGGCCCCTAAAGCGTGAGAAGAAGTCTGGAATCCAAATGCGTAAAATGTCCCTGAAATCCTAAAGGTACTCATTGGAATTAGGCTCCTTTGCATCTTGGCTGCAAAAGTGTCACTCATATGGTATCGCCGTACTCAGGAGAAGTAGGGCAATGTGTTTGGGTGTATTTTACATATACCCATGTTGGGTGTGAGAAATATCTCTGTAAACTGACAACTTTGTATAAAAATTTTTATACAAAGTTGTCAGTTTACAGAGATATTTCTCACACGCAACATGGGTATATGTAAAAATACACCCCAAAACACATTGCCCTACTTCTCCTGAGTACGGCGATACCACATGAGTGACACTTTTTGCAGCCAAGATGCGCAAAGGCCCTAAAACCAATGAGTACCTTTAGGATTTACATGGCTACTTACGCATTTAGATTCTCACGCTTAGGTTCCCTAAAATGCCAGGTGAGTACAAATACCCCACATGTGACCCCATTTCGGAAAGAAGACACCCCAAGGTATTCACTGAGGGGCATGGCGAGTTCACATGAATTTTTATTTTTTGGCACAAGTTAGCGGAAATTGATATACTTTATTTTTAATTTTGTTTCTTACAAAGTCTCATATTCCACTAACTTGTGACAAAAAATAAAATTTTACATGAACTCACCATACCCACTCACGGAATACCTTGGGGTGTCTTCTTTCTAAAATGGGGTCACTTGTGGGGTATTTATACTGCCCTGGCATTTTAGGGGCCCCTAAAGCGTGAGAAGAAGTCTGGAATCCAAATGCGTAAAATGTCCTGAAATCTAAAGGTACTCATTAATTAGGCCCCTTGCGATCTTGGCTGCAAAAAGTGTCACTCATGAGTATCGCCGACTCAGAGAGTAGGGCATGTGTTTGGGGTGTATTTTATATATACCTCAGCTGGAGTGTGAGAAATATCTCTGTAAACGACAATTTTTAAATTTTTTTATTCAAAGTTGTCAGTTTACAGAGATATTTCTCTCACCCAACATGGGTATATGTAAAAATACACCCTAAAACACATTGCCCTACTTCTCCTGAGTACGGCGATACCACATGAGTGCCACTTTTTGCAGTCTGGGTCCGCAAAGGGCCCTAAAACCAATGAGTACCTTTAGCTTTTACATGGCTGCTCACAATTTAGCCCCGCCCAAAATGCCAGAACAGTACAAACACCCCACAAATGACCCCATTTCGGAAAGTAGACACCCCAAGGTATTCACTGAGGGGCATAATGAGCCCGTATGAGATTTTTATTTTTTTGCCAGAAGTTAGCAGAAATGGAAACTTTATTATTATTTCTTTTTCCTCAGAAAGTGTCATTTTCCGCTAACTTGTGAAAAAAATGAAATGATACATGAACTCACCATGCCCCCTGCGAATACTTTGGGGTGTCTTCTTCTAAAATGGTGTCATTTGGGGGTATTTATACTTTCCTGACATTCTAGCTCCTGAAGAAACATGACAGGTGCTCAGAAAGTCAGAGCTGCTTCAAAATGCCGAAATTCACTTTTTTGCACCATAGTTTGTAAACGCTATAACTTTTACCCAAACCAATAAATATACACTTATTGGACTTTTTTTTATCAAAGACATGTAGAACAATACATTTAGAGAAAATTTATATAGAAATGTAGTTTTTTAAAAAAATTTACAACAGAAAATTAAAAATGTCATTTTTTTGCAAAAATGTCGTTAAATTTTTATTAATAGCAAAAAAAGTAAAAATGTCAGCAACAATGAAATACCACCAAATGAAAGCTCTATTAGTGAGAAGAAAAGGAGGTAAAATTCATTTGGGTGGTAAGTTGCATGACGGAGCAATAAACGGTGAAAGTAGTGTAGTGCGGATTTGTAAAAAAGGGCCTGGTCACTAGGGGGGTATAAACCTGTGGTCTTCAAGTGGTTAACCACTTTACATCTGCCCGTTGACTATAAACGTCCGGGCAGTGGTTGTTTATCCCTGAATTGACGTTTCTGAACGTCCATTCAGAGATCGCAGCTGCATAGTTTCATTTGCTTTTTTGGTGCACAGATTGGCCTGCAACTTTTAATAAATTTGGCACATCTTACTTCAGCTCAGTTTTTATTAAAATTATCGTATCAATTAAAAAAAATCCAACCATATGCACATATGTATAAAGAATGCATACTGGGGGGCGGATCCTGACAGCGCATTGAGTGAGACGTGCATCTCAACTGCTCCTGCAAGTATCCTGTAATACAGCCTGACGGACTGCTAAAAATCCTGCTGCACCTGACTATCTGGTGGTATTGACTGATCTGGAAGAGAGGGGAGCAAGATCTGGCCCTCAATATGCCGAAAAAGGGCAAAACCCCGTTGAAACCGGAGAAGGAGGCGCGGAACCAATATGGCGCTGACGAAGATGGCGGGAGGATTTCGCCTGGCTCCACACTCTCTACTATAGTGGCGAAGTTGGAGAAGTTCGCCCATAATTCACTGAGGGGAATGCGTGAGCTCTGGGGAGGCTCGGAAGAAGTGCACTCTTCGTCGGAGGAGGCCGACCTGTCCTCTGAGGAAGACCAAGAAGGCGATGGCCCAGAGGCGAGGGAGCAAGGAGAAGAGCCTAGGGGACCCACCCTGAAAGATGTAATGGCAGCCATAGCTGGATGTAACTCCACTCTCAAGAGCCTGAATTCGCAATTCGGAAGCCTTAACCCCTTAGTGACCACCCATACGTGTTTTTACGGCGGTCACTAAGGGGCCTTAGGCTGGGCTGCCGCGTTTTTACGGCGGCCCAGTCTAAGCGCTGCACGGGTCCCCCGTGCAGCGGGGAGCGCGGGCCCGGCTCTCACATGAGAGCCGCGACCCTGCTCTAACAGCCCGGGCCGGCAGGAGTGCTGATCCGGGCTGTTTAACCCCTTACATGCCGGGCGCAATGGCGCCTGCGCATGTAAAGGGTTGACAGAGGGAGCGAACTCCCTCTGTCACCCATCAGCACCCCGCAGATGCGATCGCGGGGTGCTGATGGGCTGGGAAGCTCACCTTCCTTCCGGCAGGGCCCTGAGCCTGCCCTGAAGTATCTCACCAGCAGGCTATGCCTCTCTGGCGTAGCCTGCTGGTCAAAGGTAGAATTGCACTGCATTTAAAATGTAATGCATTATAGATATAATGCATTACATTTTAAAAGCAATCAAAATACTCTATATTATAGTCCTCATGTGGGACTATTAAGTAGTAAAAAAATTAGAAAAATACACATTTATTAAATAAAAAATTCCATGAAATATAAAAATATGCTTTTTTTCCATTGAAAATACGCTTTTCAATGAAAAAATTGCAAAAAAATTATCCCCACATGTTTGGTATTGCCGCGTCCGTAACAACCGGCACTACATAAATATTACATAAATTATCCCCTATAGTACACGCCGTTAAAAATAAATAAATAAAAAGCCCGAATTTCTAATTTATTCTTAATTTTCACAGAAAAACGAAATAACAAGCGATCAAAAAGCGGAATTTCCTAAAAATTATACCAATGAAAAATAGAAGTCGTCCCGCAAAAATCAAGCCCTCACACAACTCCATAGAAAAAAATTAAAAAGTTATGGGTCCTGGGAAGTGGCAATGCAAAATCATTTTTTTGTTAAAAAAGGGGTTTTATTGAAAAAAGTAGTAAAACTTAAAAAAATATATAAGTATTTGGTATCCCTGTAATCGTACTGACCCAGGGAATGAAAATATTATGTTACTTTTACCGAATAATGAACACCGTAAAATTTATAATGTACAAACGCAGTGGCAGTAGTACTATTTTTCCCCTTCTCCCTCACAGAAAGAGTTAATAACAGTTAATAACATAGTTATGTGTACCCCAAAATGGCGCTATTAAAAACTACAACTTGTTCCGCAAAAAACAAGCCCTCATACTGCTATATAGACGGAAAAATAAAAAAGTTATAGCTCTGGGAACGAGACCATGAAAAAAGGACGAAAAACGCTTGGTCATAAAGGCCCAATCATAAGGCATGACCTACATAAAGTGGCAGAACGCACCAGCGAAGCGGAACGTTGGGTCTCCGAGCTGGAAGATGGCGCCAAACCACTGCATAAGGCAGCTAAACTTACCACAAAACATATTGAAACTCTTTTTGCCAAGACTGACGACCTTAAAAACCGATCGCGCCGGAATAATATAAGGATTATTGGGATCCCTGAGAAGGCAGAGGGTGAAAACCCTACAGAGTTTATTGAAAAATGGCTGGCGACGCACTTCCAAGACAAGGGATTATCGCCCCTATATGCAATTGAGAGGGCGCATCGCGTTCCCAGCAGGCCATTACCTCCGGGGAGACCCCCTAGGCCTTTCATTGCTAAAGTCTTGCACTTTAAGGACAGAGACACCATTCTCCGTCAGTCTCGTGATCACCCTGAGCTAGCCATCAATGGGGTCAAGATCTCTATCTTTCCAGACTATTCGTCTGAGGTTCAGAAAAAAAGAGCTTGCTTTATTGAAATTAAGAAAAGGCTTTGTGAGTTACAGATTCCTTATTCCATGATTTTTCCCGCCAAACAGAGTAGTGGCTCAAGGATCCACACGATTTTTTGAAGATCCGGAGACAGCACTACAGTGGCTGGATTTAAATGAGACAACTCCGGAATCAAGGGGTGCAAGAATGATTCCTGCTACTGCTGTGAAGCTGTCTTCATCTGGTGGGAGAACTATAATTCACCTGGTAGCAGTCCGGGACTCAGATAAGTGTATGGAGCAGGACGCGGGAGGCGTCTTACGGGAAAATGTGGGATAGTAGTAATGCTATATGTTACACAGTATGTCGTTTGTCTACCACTGTTCTGGTTCATTATGCGATACACTAACTGTTGGGCTGAGGTGCTTTGGTTAGCCCTGAGATTTATCTGTCAAGATCAGTTTATATGCTTTAATCTGCATACATATTTGAATATCTTGGGGAGGGAAGGGGAGGGGGGGATGGGGAGGGAACATTCCAGCATCAATTTGCCAGTTCTTAGGAGGCAGCTACCTAGCGGTCATATCTGTAATATTATTGATTGGGTAACTTATTTAAAATGTGTATATGATGGCGATGCATGTCCGAATAGTTAGCTGGATTGTGAGTGGTATGGTGGAGCCCACTAAACGCGGAAGTATCTTTCGGTGTCTGATGAAGCATCAACCTGCTATTTGTTGTATGCAGGAGACGCATATGACCAAGCCGAGACTACACTTGCTCCATAAGACGTGGGTGGGGTTCTCTGCACACTCGGTACATTCTAACTACTCTAGAGGTGTCAGCATATTAGTTCATAAAAATGCTCGCTTTGAATGCTTGAAGGAATACGCTGACACTGAAGGACGGTTTGTATGTGTCGACTGTGTACTTTACGGTATGCGCTTGGTGTTAATAAATATTTATATCCCTCCGCCATACTCTTCGGTACCACTGAGAATGGTCTTGAACTTCATGGCCTCCTATCCGGATGTACTGACAATTATAGTGGGTGATTTTAACAATGTACCCGATGAGTCCATAGATAAATGTCGAGCAGTAGGTGATGCGAGACATGTAACAGTGACCCCCTTTGGTAGGCTGCTCGAAGAAGTAGGGCTGATTGACATATGGAGGGCGACTCACTCAAATGATGAACAATTCTCTTGCTGTTCATCCACGTACATGTCTCTCTCCCGAATTGACCTAGGGCTTACAAACGGGTTGATGTTTCCATATGTGAGGGCCGCGGAATACCTGCCCAGATCGATATCTGATCACTCTGTGTTGAGAGTTGAGTTATCATTGCCGGGTGTAGCCAGACCGGGGAATGGATGCTGGAGACTCGATGCCTGTTGGTTGACCCTGATAGGTGACACCACAGATTTGGAAATGGCGTTAAAGGAATACTTTGCATATAATGTGGGCTCTGCCTCGGTTCACGCTGTTTTGGGAGGCAATGAAAGCGTTCCTGAGGGGGGAATTAATTAAATCTATCAGTAGGATTAAAACTAAATCAATAGAGAAAGACTTATGCCTAGAGGGAGGTATGCGGGAAGCAGAAAGGAAGTTTGTAGCTGACCCCTCAGTAGAAAACGGCAATGCTATGAAGGTTAAGCAGGAGGAGTTCAGATGTCGCCTTCTTCAGGTGGCAGAACGGAAACGTTTATTTTATAGACAAGCATTTTTTGCGGAAGGGGAAAGAGCAGGACATATGCTATCTATGATTGCTAGAACACAACAGGGCTCCACGTGTATCACTGGTTTGAAAGATGTGGGAGGGAACCTCAAACATGACACGGGCTCCATTCTAGATATATTGGTGAGATTTTACTCCTCACTATACTCCTCCAAGACGTCCTGTTCAGACTCTGAAATTCAAGGATTCTTACAAGCTTTGCACTTTCCCCAGTTGTCACAGGAGGAATGTGCAATGTTGGATGCTCCCCTACAGCTGGAGGAGTTACGGGAGAGTGAAGTCTATGGCCAATGACAAAGCGCCAGGACTAGATGGGCTTCCAGTAGAGATTTATAAACAATTTGGAGACGTATTGCTACCTAAACTACTTACTGTGTTTAATTACTCGCTTGAGAAAGGGGTACTCCCTGCCTCTATGCAAGAAGCGCTGATTGTAGTGCTCCCTAAATCGGGTAAAGACCCTCAACTGCCGGATTCGTACAGGCCCATATCGTTACTGTCGGTGGACGTGAAGATACTGGCGAAGGTCTTGGCCACCCGTCTCTCTAAAGTGATCCTGTCTATCATACATGCAGATCAGACTGGGTTTATGCCTCAGAAATCTACCGCCATTAATATCAGACCAGTATACATGTACCGGCTGATAACATGGTAGATAGGGCTATATTCTCATTGGACGCGGCCAAGGCCTTCGACAGTGTGGAATGGCAGTTTCTATGGTGCGCTCTTGAACGTATGGGCTTTGGAAAGCAATTCATCAGCTGGGTCAAGGTGTTATACTCAGACCCCAAAGCAAGTATTAGGGCTAATGGAGGGGTGTCTGGGAGGTTCACTCTACAGCGGGGCACTCGTCAGGGATGCCCGTTGTCACCGTTACTATTTGCCCTGGCAATAGAGCCATTGGCAGCTGCAATCCGTCAGAGTCCTGATATTCAAGGATTTTGCTATGGAGCGGTTCACAATAAAGTGGCATTATATGCGGATGATACTTTACTTTTTTTAGGTGACACCGGGGCATCTCTGGCGGCGGTAATGGACCTCATTGATAGATTCGGTCGGTTGTCAGGTCTGACAATTAATTGGCATACATCTGTGCTCATGCTCCTAGATGGACAAGAGACGTCGCGGGTAATTGAAGATAAAAACATCCCTTGTGTAAGTACCTTCAAGTACTTGGGTATTAATATGTCTCCCAGGCTGCGTGATTTTGAGGACTTAAACTTGGTTCCCCTGCTTCATAGGTTTAGAAATAAAGTTAAGGCCTGGTGTAAATTATATCTATCTGTGGTGGGTAGAGCAAACCTTATTAAAATGGTGCTGATGCCCCAGCTTCTATATGTGCTCCACAATTCCCCAGTCTGGCTCTCTGTTGGGAGATTTAAAATGATTAACTCAATTTTTAGGGAGTTGATATGGTGCAAAGGGTCCCCTCGTATAAAACTAGAAACATTGCAGTACCCTAAGTCGGAAGGGGGACTGGCTATACCGAACCCCTGGATCTATTACCTAGCTGCCCAATGCCAACATTTTAAAGGCTGGCTTGACATGGAAACTCAAGATACGACCAACCAAATATTGAGATCTCGCCTGAGTAGTCCAGACCTATTACATCTGTTAGAAGGGAGAGAAGTGAGCTCGGAAAGATTGGATAGCTCGTTATACCGGATGATATACACAGTGTGGCAGAAGGTCAAGCAACTGAGAGAGATAAAGGGGCTAGTGCCGTATACTCCGCTATGGAATAACCCAGCCTTACCAGAATTTAAAAAATTGGAGGGCTTCGAGGAATGGAGGACAAAAGGGGTATGGAGACTGGAGCACTTATTGGAGAACGGAAACTTCAGATCCTTTGCCAGTATGCAGGAACTGTATACTTTGCCTAGGAGTCATTTCTATAAGTACCTGCAGATACGTCATGCTTATGAGGTCACCATTAAAAACGGTTCTCAGCTGGTGCAGGGGAATAATACGCTTCATCTCATACTTTCTAAAGGAGGCAAGAGTGGGATGATTTCCATGCTCTACAGGCTACTTTTGGAGAAATACTTGCGGGCCCACCCCTTGTCCAGAATGCTCAAATGGGAACGAGATGTTGGTCAAATACAGACCGATCAGTGGTCGGATATTTTGGAAGCAGTGCCATGGGCGTAGCTATAGGGGATGCAGAGGTAGCAGTCGCTACCGGGCCCAGGAGCCTGAGGGGGCCCAAAGACCCTCTGCCGTATAGGAAGACACACAAAGCACTGAGGGAAGGGGGGCCCCAAGCTGAACTCTTGCACCAGGGACCATGAGCCGTTAGCTACGCTCCTGAGCAGTGCCCTTGTCTTCTCTGAGTGAGAGTGGCAAGTTGTCACAATTATTTATTGTCCATAGAGTTTATAAGACGCCGGTTTTTCTACATCGAATAGGGTGCAGGTCTGATGACGTATCCGCGGTGCTCAGAAGAGTCAGCAGACCTGATACATATGATGTGGACATGCTCCTCTTTAGCGGGGTTCTGGACAAGGGTAAGGTCAGCTATAGAGAAGGCGTATGTAGTTACTCTCCCTCAAGACCCAAAGGTGTGCATATTGGGGTATGTGTCAGACTTGGGAACAGAGCAAAACTATAAAGTGGCCATTGGTAGACTTCTATATGTGGCAAGAAAATTGATTGCTATGCACTGGATACAAGCTGATCCTCCGACATATGGAGAATTCATAAGCAAAGTCAACACGATGTTGGTATTTGAAAAGATGATTTTTCAGAAGAGAAAATGTCTAGGAAAATATGATAAATTGTGGGAACCTTGGCATGGCTTTCTTAGGAGTAGTGCTGGTATTGCTGATTGAGCTAGTTGATGCTGGAATGGGGGGGGGGGGGGAGGGATAAGGGATTGGGGATGGGTGGGGAAATGTTCTATGGGTATGTTTGTTTGTAACAATTCTCAGCATTGTACCCGATTGTACTAAATGTCCTTTATTAAGTCATGATGTGCCGGTCAATGCTGGATGTTTGTTCTGTTATGTCATATCACTGCTTTTTGTTACATTATTCAATAAAAATGATTTGATTAAAAGAATGCATACTGAAGTTGGCGTGTGTTTTATCCCTGTAATACCCTATGAGTTGCTTTTCCTTTTCTTTAGGCTACATGCACACGACCGTTGCCTGCCTCCGCGTCCGTTCATCCTTGAAATTTTGCGTCCGTCAAAAAAAACGGATGACGGACCATTTTTTTTTTTGATGGATCCGATTTTTATGGCAGATCCATTGTAAAAATGCCTATCCTTGTCCGCAAACGTGAAAAAAATAGGACATGCACTATTTTTTTGACGGAATGAAAACACGGATCACGGATGCGGAACAAAAACGGTTGACCATCCGCATTTTTTGACGGACCCATTGAAATGAATGGGGAAGCATCCTATCCGTGAAAAAAACGGAACGGACACGGAAACAAACAACGGTCGTGTGCATGGGGCCTTAGTCTTTGAGTTATACAATTCACTTGAATGAGAGCGGCAACGCAGTGACCAGGCAGTCCACTACATAGTGTACGGAGCGGTGTATTGAAAACAACTGATAGCAGAGGTGGCAGGAGTCAGACCCCCGCTGATCTGATATTGATCACCTATCTCAGCAGTTAAAGCAGGCTTCCTCCACCTGTTGTAAAACTACAACTCCTACAATGCCCTGCTGTAGTCTGATACCTGTAGACTGTTCGGGCATGCTGGGAGTTGTAGTTTTGCAACAGCTGGAGGGCCGCAGTTTGAGGATGCCTGAGTTAATGGGAAAGTGTCATCAGAAAAGACCTAGGGGGTCATTTATTAAACAGAAATACGCCTAAGTTAGGTGTATTTCTGGTGCGGATTGTGGCTCAAAGATCAGTAATGTATTGTATAACACTGCCAGTGTTATACAATATAACAATGCCGTCAGTGTTATACAATACATTTGAGAACTCTAAGGGTTACATAACATAAAGCAATATAATGCTATGCGACCATGTCAGTGCTAGAGAGGTCAGTATGGGAGCTTCCGCAAACACGCTGCAAGTTCAATGCGTTGAACTCGCTTGTGTGAAACCAGTCTAAGGGCTAACAAGGGCAGAATAGCCTGCTGCCTGTGCGAATTAGGCGAGGACTGCGGCATTCGTGGAGCAAGGGACAGAGAAGTACTATGTAAAACATTTTCCTTCCACAGGTTATTACTAGCTACGGATTAGAAAAAAGGACTGGAGAACCACCTTAATCATTCCATAAAATTGTCAGTTTTCATTTCAGGATCTCTGATGATGGTCAGCAAATTGAAACTTACTTTTTTACAATCAGAGGTTGATAAGCTGTACAGATCTAACCCTTTTTACAGCCTCTAAAGCGAAACAAAATGAAATTCCAGTTGCTGTTATAGCCATGTTCCAGAACGTGAACTCTGTAAAGGGTACTTTCTCACTAGTGGCACGGACCTCCAGCAGGCTGTTCCGGCGGGTGAGCAGCCTGTTGGATCCGTGCTGCCGCTAGTGCACGCGTGCCCCCGGACTACCGCTTCGTCCCCATTGACTATAATGGGGGCGGGCCGGAGTTGCGACGGCAAAAATGCCTAGAAGCGGTCAAAATAAAAGTACATGCCAGAGTTCCTTGCCGCTAGTGTAAAACTGGCCTAAGCCTCAATCTGTGAAGTTTAAGGAATCCCCTGGTCTTCACCCCTAACCTCCCCAAAGAGGTGTGGACTTCTCTGCGGGAGGATTTCCTGTCAAAATTCCTTAGAGTAGTTGCGCATTAGCCGTGGCAGCACTAATACAGTGGCATAGGGAGGTAAGGAGCTGAGGGTTATCTTCAGAAGACTAATCAGAATGCGGCAAGCCAGAGAATAATCAGAAATTAGGAATATGAGAAAAAAACAGTCCCGTCCGTTGGTTGAGTTTGGTATTGCAGCTTGATCCCATTATAGTCAAAGGAACAGAACTGTAATACCTCACACAGCCTGTGGACAGGAGCAGTGCTGTTTTTGGAAGAAAGCAGCCAGTTTTTTTCTAATTCTGGACAAATCCTTTAAATTCACATCAACGTTGTATTTTCCATATTTCTGTTAGAGGAATAGAAAAAAATAAAAAAATATCCCTTTTAACCAGTTTTTATGGGTATTACGAGCATCAGCCCTGCCTGTTGCACTTTCTCCTGCCAAAGATAACTGAAGCCTGACAGAACGGACACAAACGGAGCACAATTGATGCTCATATAGCAAAGATGAGCTTTTCCCCATTCCTCTGATGGACCAGAAATCTGGAAAGCACAACGCTGATGTGAACTCACCCTAAAGCATTGCACTAATTGATATGGAAAGTTGTTGGTCTGTTGCAAGGTGAACAGATAAAAAAGGATTTGAGTATTCTGGTACGTTGCCAATAATTCTGAAGAATGTTAGTATGCATGACTTACTCTTCTATCATTTGTAACACAGCATCAAATTAAAATTGCACTTCCCTACCAAGAGCTACCTAGTGAGAGTATTATAAGGGATTATTGTATTTAGCACATAAAAATGTGTTTTGTTGGCTATGAAGCAATATGTAAGTGATTGTTCAGAGCTTTATTAATTACAATAAGGCTACATGCACACGACCGTTGGTGTTTTGCGGTCCACAAACCGCGGATCCGCAAAACACGGAAGCTGCTCCGCGTTCTGTTCCGTAATTTGCGGAACGGAACGCGGCCCATTATAGAAATGCCTATTCTTGTCCGCAAAACGGACAAGAATAGGACATGCTCTATTTTTTTTTGCAGGGGCACGGAACGGAGCAACGGATGCGGACAGCACACGGAGTGCTGTCCGCATCTTTTGCGGCCCCATTAAAGTGAATGGGTCCGCGCCCGAGCCGCAAAATATGCAGCTCGGACTCGGACCACAACAACAGCCGTGTGCATGAGGCCTAACTGTGTTCAGGGGCGTAACAAGCAGCCAAAACTTGGAATGGGTCTCTCTAATGCACAGGGCTGAGACACACACTGATGTCATAGTATAGGAATAATGTGCATAGTGGAGTCACATTAATGTCACAGTAATAGGCTGAATAAGCTATTCAGTGATGCTACAACACTGGAATTATACAAACAGTGATGTTTGTATAATTCCTAGCAATGTCACAGCTCAAAAAATGCTAAAAGTAATGGCACACAGAGGGGATAATGCGAACAGCAGAAGTAATCATCAGTTTCCACGGTAAAACTTAGAATGGGGTTACATTTTCCATGACACTATACATATTAACGTTAACTGCACCTCATGTCTGGGTAGAAATGGGGCCCCCATTAGTTTCTGGGCCCCATAGCAGCTTCTATGTCTGCTATCCTGGTAGTTACTTCTATGTCTGTGTTTTTGAATATTCAAGGGACCTTCCAGTTCAAGAAAAAAATAAGTCAGAAATGGGAAACTAACAGAACACTCACATGATGCCCTCCTTTTCATCTTTTTAACTCCTGGGCTTCTCTTCTGCCATCCAAGATGGTCACACAGCTTCCCATGGTACCGTGCATTTGGTAGTCCTTTGGATTGGCCAGCGATGTTCATGTGAACCCGCGAGCAGGGCTTGACAAGTAGGAGATGTCTTGGGCTACTGAAGCACAGTGTGCATTGATTACTGAGGAGCAGCGCAGGTTGCTTTAATCCAATTTGCCAGTTTCGTCACCATGAAGTTATTACCATAATAGTGCTAAATCTAAGTAGCAAAAACTCTTTTCAGGGGCTCAAGATATAAAAAATGGACTGAAATGTATGTAGGGATACTGTGTATGTCAGCTGCAGGGCACCAGGAACAGTTTAATTTGTGAGCTTGAGGTGACAGGCTCCCTTTACTAATAAAGGGATACTTAATTTGTTTCAAGTTACCACAATTGTACAGAATAAGGGAAAACTTAGTTTGATGGGCCTTCTATCACCAGAGAATGGAGGCTTGGTATCCCGCAGTCCCCGGAATTAAGAGCGGCAGGTTGACCATCCGCACTGCTCTTCCATTCATCTCTGTGGGACCTGCCAGAAATAGCCAAGAGCGATTGATGATCTCAATGTGATGGTGCACATGTCCGACCTCATGCTCCATTTATTTAAGGGGGGCCAGTGGGGCCCCCATTTTCATGATTGGTATGGTCCCCGCATTAGTCCCGCCGCCAATCTAATAGTGATCACCTATCCTTTGGATAGGGGAAAACTTGCAAAGACTGAAATACCTCAATAAAAACTGCAAAGTTTGCTGCAATCCCTTTGCTTGAGGAGTAGGAAAATGGGTGAACTAGTTGTATACTATTGCCACTGGTCTGTGTTTTTAATCATCCTCGTGTGGCACGATTAAGACTCAAGAGTAAAGAGAGGAGTGAGTCCAGCTTCCCAAAAATGTTGTTCACAACCTTGTTCAATGCAGATTAAAATCCAGTATAAGCATAACGTCTACGCTTTTCAGGTCCAACAGTAATGACTAGGGAGGAGCAAATCATGGCAGGTTTCATCCGAAGTCTATTCACATAATACATGGAACCGAAGCTGAGTTCCGGAAATTATTTTTACAGTAGAAATTAATTTATGAAGTTATTATGTGAAGTCTTTCGAGACTTCGCGAAGTAATAACTTCGGCTTATAGGAACCAATACATTCTAATACTGTACGGAGCGCTAGCTCCGTACTGTATTCAAACAAAATATTATGCGAATCGACTTTAGATGTTTCATTGCAAAGTTGTGCTCCAAACTGAGGGCATTTTATACCAGCCTCTGCCAATTAGGTCACAATAGGGCAGAGAAAACACACCTACAGGTTGAAGCTGGTTAAGTAAAAGCAATACAAGTGTATTCAAAATATAGAAAGAAAAATCTTATAAGCATTAATGTAAAATTACAACATGTCTTAAATCCTGCTGGTACACATGTCCATACTGAAAAATCAAGACGATTCTCTATTACTCCGAGTAAGTTATTTTATATGCATCACTGCAAAGGCTCTCCTCCTTCAGATTACGTATCCCACTGAGAACAAGATCATTATTTCTACCAGGCTTAGTTGCGTCCAAAGCCAATAATTGCTCCGGATTGGCAGTGTACAGTGGTCTGAATCTTCTGACTTGCTTTATTTCTGGGAACCGTCATACAGGATCTCAGTTTAACTTAGAAAACAAAGTTTATAATTAGCTTTTGCGGTTCCTTAGAATAAGTCTCCTGTGATTTGACATTACCCTTGAATTACATTTGGCAATGATTCAGGTCATAATAAATTACTTTATACTGCAACTGCAGCCACCCTGAGGAAAGACAGAATATGGCCTTAACTCTCGATAAGTATTTTCTTGTCCTTGAAAAAAATAAAATGTGCAGTCACTTGTGTCTGATGTGTGATTCTATTGTGGATCATTGTAGTTTGGTCAGTAACAGGTCTGAAAAAGGAAACCAAAAAATCAAGCTGTTCCCTAGGAAATCGAGGACATGCTCCAACTGTTTCACACAGTCTTTATTTTCTCATATTAAAACAACAATGTTTTTCATTTATTTATGTGTTTTTTTTTTATTTAGTGGCATTTTGTGCACATAGTTTTCCTGCCATTTTCAAGTCTTAGAGAAGTCTATGGGGAAAATGGTAAAGAAAACACTGTAGCTAGAACATGCCACATTTTGAAAGAAAAAACACAAAAACCAAAATGCATTGTATGTAGTACTATTTTTACACTGTAGACGGCACCGCAGCATAGTGAAAATCTGCTAAAAATATCTTTAAAAAAGATCTGTATCCACCTACCCGCTAATTGGTATCCTTAAAGAGGACCTTTCATCAGGCTAAAAAATGTGTACTAAGTGTGCTGACATATAGAGCGGCGCCCAGGGATCTCCCTGCACTTACTATTATCCCTGGGCGCCGCTCCGTTCGCACGGTATAGGCTCTGGTATCTTCTGGGACTTGGTTATACTAGGCGGAGCCTAGTACACTTGGTTATAGTAGGCGTATCCCAGGCTGTAGCGCTGGCCAATCGCAGCGCTCAGCTCATAAGCCTGGGAGAAAAAAAAACTCCCAGGATATGAGCTGAGCGCTGCGATTTTTAGCATTTTTAGCCTGATGAAAGGTCCTCTTTAAGACCCAGGCCCGGAGGGTATGATTTACGCTCTTTATACCCATCTCCTTGACCTTAAAATGTTGTCAACACCCCTGACTGTGGAGAGTAGATGGAGAGAAAACATACCTCACCTTACTACGGAGGAATGGAGTGAGGCTCCAGCTGCTTCTGTTGGTGTCTCACCTTCTCTCAATAATAGATTAATACAGCTATTTATATTGCATAGATGTTATCTCACTCCGACCAGACTATTTAAAATGGGTAGGATGTGCCATACCAGATGCCAGTGATGCGCGCAATTGAACGCGGATTTCTGGCATATTATGTGGGATTGTGAATATCTCCGATCATTCGGGAGGGATGTGGTAACAGTTCTGTCCACTAAGATTCCTGGTGCTTTGGAGATAAGCCCTAAGATTTGTCTTCTAGGGACAGTTGAGGATGATTCTCGCTCGCGTTATGTATGTACTTTTCTGAGAGAAACACTTTTCCTCGCCAGAAAGGCAGTTGCCCTTCGGTGGGAGGCTGAGAGACCACCCACGGTTAGTCAGTGGAAGGCTCTGGTAAATCAAATTATCCCTTTGGAGAAAATTATGTTCACTTACAGGAAATGCCCTCAAAAATTTTATAAAATTTGGGGACCGTGGTGTTCGTCCCCATTAACAGTTACTATGGCCCATATGCACTCAATTGTATAGACTTTCTCGCTTTCCGATATACGCTGCAAGTCGCTGTGTACCGTGTGTGGTTTTGTCTTTTCCGTTCGAAGCTCTTTATTTTATGCCTACTTCTTGTTTTGCCATATGTCACATTTATTTAAAGGTGTATCCATGTACTGCATTGCTTCGTTAATGTGATTTAGGATTGCATGTTTGGAAAAATGTACATTTGGAAACCTCAATGTCTGCAATGTACCATTCTCTGCTTGTTATGCTTCAATAAAACGAGTTTTAAAAAAAATAGAGATTTATCATGTAGGGAATTTTTAAAGGAATTTCTGCCTCTCCACACTTTTGAGTCTGCATTTTTGTAATTTGCGCCAAATATATTAAATGTTGAGCAAAGTCTAACACAGGACTAGGGAAGAGCGAATTTTTGAAATTCGTTTTCGGGTTGTGGTATTTACTGAATTGCGTTATGGATTGTGTTACCGCGAACCATAACTCAATTTCATGACGGAATGCATAACGCAATGCCTTTAGAGGCATTCCGTTATTCATTACGTCATAATAGAAGTCTATGGCCTGCATAAGGGAATTACATTCATATCAGGAACTTCGTATTCTCTATAACTTTCCTGCTATTCAGTGAAGATGGTTTCTAGGAATCTGTTGTCAGACTCTTGACTGTTGTTTTTTTGTATATATACCTTCATTCCTATAGGCACACTAATCATAGTTTTATTATTTTTTTGTCTTATTTAGAATCTACTCGTAACAGGCGCAGTTGACTGCAATTTAAAAGGTTGGGATTTAAGATCTATTCGTCAACCTGTCTTTGAGCTCTGTGGTCATACCTATGCTATCAGGCGGGTCAAAGTAAGTGTTGTATCTCATTCATTGTTTGAAATGTTCAGTTTACTGTCTTTATAATCTGTGGTATAAAGAGTATGTACACTTTTGGTGCTGTAGGGTAAACCTGACACATGAACAACAGGACAATTATATATGCAGTTTATTTTGTTATATTTGGTTACCGTATTTTTCCTTACAGGTATGAATGATATTAATGCCCCAAAACAAAAAAATGTGAGCACTTCCTTGGCCCTATTTTATCTTGTATCATGGTTAAATGTGAGAAATGTAAAGAAATGTTCTCTCTGTGTCCAAGGTGCTCTGCAATGTTAGACCTCTTTCTTCTCACTCTCCTGTGACAAACTGTAAGACAACTGGCTAGAGTAGAAGCCACCCTGCTGTGCCCTTTCTGCTGTAGGACAAAATAAATTGTTAAGCCCCGCCCCTCAGTCAGTTTATAGAGAACAGAGAGACCAGTTTATAGGTAGTCAGACACTCTAGAGTAGATTTATCCTAGCCCTCGGCATACACCAGGCTATAATAACCAGGAGTGCTACCGGATGCTGTGCCTGATTTGTGACTAGGCGTAATTCAGGCACAGCATCTGGCAGTCTGTGCCCCTAAACTGAAATCTACACCAGCCCCTAGATTTCAGTTGTCTTCTACACCAGAAAACTTGCGCAGAAGATTTTAAAGGTGGCGGGGCCTCTGGCCCCTCCGTACCCTCACCACGCTCCCTTTTCAATAAAGTGACAAGGCTGGTGAAGTAACGGCACTTGCGCAACAACATTTTGGGGAAAAAGTTGCACACATGCAAGTCACAAAAGTGGCATATCTGTATGATACATGTGGCCTTATGTTCAAATGCGTATATTTTTTTCTTATAACATAATGGAAAGTGACTTTCCATACATTCTGTGTGATGGTGAGTTTCAAGGCTCACCTGTTTCGACAGCAACAACAATCTGTAATATTAAAACTGACATCCCAATATAAGCTTAATTTGAAATGCCAGTATAGTAGTAGAAAATAATGTAAGGGAAAATGACAACAGTTAACTTTACTAGGGCATGTAGGGCAGGGCTCGACAAAGCCTGAGTATTTGTCAGCCTGTTTGCAAAGGTGGCCGGGCGCAGGGTCGGCGCGTCCTAGGAGCGCCGGCCCCCGTCATGCATCAGCCGCCCGAGCGCTCTATATAGAGCAATAGGCGGCTGCAGCACTGCTCAGGCTGGCGCGTCCATGAGGGCACACCGCCCGGGCGCAGCATGAAGAGAGGGACTGACAGGAGGGAAGCGCTCAGCGCTCCCTCCTGTCACTCCATTGTAGCCTGGCCGAGCCCTGTATGGTCCGCGGGTACAGGGAGCATCTGTCTCCTGTACCCGGACGGACTGACAGGAAGTGCGCACACAGTGTGCACTTCCTGTCAGTCCGCCCGGGTACAGGAAACTAAAGCTCCTGTACCCGTAGGACCATACAGAGCTCGGCCACTGTACACCAGAGGCGGGGGAGGGAGGGGGAGAATGACAAGGAGGGGAAAGATAATGACAAGAAGGGGGGGAAAGATAATGACGGGGGGTGGAGAAAGGGAATGACAAGAGGGGGGGGGGAAGGAGAATGACAAGGGGGGGGGGGGGAAGGAGAATGACAAGGGAGGGGGGGAAAGAGAATGACAAGGGGGGGAAAGAGCTGGACGTTTAAGTGATGCGGGGACTGCAGGGGCTGAGCGCCAGCTGGGGGTTGTAGTGCTCAGTAAAATGTCATGGTGCCCCCTGTGTTTGTGCCCTCCGGACCCCTCTGCCCTCTCCTCCGGACCCCTCTGCCCTCTCCTCCGGACCCCTCTGCCCTCTCCTCCGGACCCCTCTGCCCTCTCCTCCGGACCCCTCTGCCCTCTCCTCCGGACCCCTCTGCCCTCTCCTCCGGACCCCTCTGTCCTCTCCTCCGGACCCCTCTGCCCTCCCCTCCGGACCCCTCTGCCCTCCCCTCCGGACCCTGTAATCCTTGTAAGGGTTTCCACATGTCATGGCGGCCGCAAGTGGCGATCACTTGGACGCTGGCAACATTATGGGGGGCCCTATATACTCGCACATTATGGGGGGCATTATGGAGAAGAGAGGAAGGAGCACTATGGGGGCATCTACTGGGGGCCCTATGTACTGGCATGCATTATTGGGGGGCTCTATGGAGAAGTAGGGGGGGGGAGAGCACTATGGGGGCATCTATTGGGGGCTTGATGACGCGCCTCCGTCTGGCTCCTAACTTTTTTAGCTGGCTCCTAGATTCCAAAGAAATTTGTCAAGCCCTGATGTAGGGAGAGTTCATTTTAATTCATCATCCGTATACTACAGTATTGTCACTATATTACTAACATATGAGCAGAATATAGGATTTAAAACATAAACCAATGCTTTGTATCACTGTATTTAAAATTAAAAAGACAAAAAAAAGGCAGCACTCCAAGTAAGGTGAAGGGTGGTGGACCTGTTTTTTGGTTGCCAGCTACAAACAGCGTTCTCACAGCATCCTGTCATGCTTTTCCAGAGTATCCAGCTGCTCTCTCCAGCTACCATCAAAAACCAGCCACCAGTGATTCTGTAGCAGACCTTTTAAGTGGTTTTTGAAATGTTTTATTAATACCAAACGACTTGAGAAAGTGGTCCCAGAACCCCAAAACGCGTTGTGCACTTGAAGAATACTTGTACTGCCCTGGAGCAGGGAGTACTTTGACATTCGGACATTTGTAGGCATTTGCTAATATCCCCTATGCAAAGTTAAAACTTAGTAACTTAGTAACATAGTATATAAGACCGAAAAAAGACATTTGTCCATCCAGTCCGGCCTGTTTCCTACAAGTTGATCCAGAGGAAGGCAAAAAACCCCTGTGAGGCAATAGCCAATTTCCCGACTTAAGGGGAAAAAAATTCCTTCCCGACTCCAATCAGGCAATCAGAATAACTCCCTGGATCAACGACCCCTCTCTAGTAGCTGTAGCTTGTAATATTACACTCCAGAAATAAATCCAGTCCTCTCTTGAATTCCTTTATTGTACTCACCATCACCACCTCCTCAGGCAGAGAGTTCCATAGTCTCACTGCTCTTACCGTGAAGAACCCCTTTCTATGTTTGTGTACAAACCTTCTTTCCTCCAGACGCAGAGGATGTCCCCTCGTCACAGTCACAGTCCTGGGGATAAATAGATGATGGGACAGATCTCTGTACTGACCCCTGATATATTTATACATAGTTAGTAGATCTCCCCTCAGTCGTCTTTTTTCTAAAGTGAATAACCCTAATTTTGATAACCTTTCAGGGTACTGTAGATCCCTCATTCCAGTTATTACTTTAGTTGCCCTCCTCTGAACCCTCTCCAGCTCTGCTATGTCTGTCTTGTTCACAGGAGCCCAGAACTGTACACAGAACTCCATGTGTGGTCTGACTAGTGATTTGTGAAGTGGTAGGACTATGTTCTTATCACGGGCATCTATGCCCCTTTTGATGCAACCCATTATCTTATTGGCCTTGGCAGTAGCTGCCTGACACTGGTTTTTGCTGCTTAATTTGCTATTTATTAAAATTCCTAGATCCTTTTCCATGTCAATGTTACCGAGTGTTTTGCCATTTAATATGTATGGGTGACTTGCATTATTCCTTCCCATGTGCATAACTTTACATTTGTCAGTGTTAAACCTCATCTGCCATTTTTCTGCCCAAGCCTCCAATCTATCCAGATCCCTCTGTAGCAGTATATTGTCCTCTTCAGTGTTAATTACTTTACACAGTTTAGTGTCATCTGCAAAAATAGATATTTTACTGTGCAGGCCTTCTACAAGATCATTAATAAATATATTGAAGAGAATAGGGCCCAGTACTTACCCCTGAGGTACCCCACTAGTGACAGTGACCCAATCTGAGTGTGTACCGTTAATAACCACCCTCTGTTTTCTGTCACTTAGCCAGTTACTTACCCACATACAGACATTTTCTCCCATTCCGAGCATCCTCATTTTATATACTAACCTTCTATGAGGTACAGTGTCAAATGCTTTGGAGAAGTCCAGATATACGACATCCATTGATTCACCGCTGTCAAGTCTAGAACTTACCTCCTCATAGAAGCTGCTCAAACTTACCTCCTCATAGAACTTCTTACTTTATTTCTCTTGAAAGAGTTAACTTATACTGTTTATTACTGTGTTACTGCATTTTATATATCATATTTGTAGTGATATATATCATATTCATTATCACTGTATTTACATGGCTCTGTGGAAAGGGTTTATGAATGTTGAGACTGTTAGGACTTTGAGAAGCTGGAAATTTTCCACACCTGCCATAGGGTTTAAAGAAGACATGTTTTGGAGGGAAACCCCCCAGACTTGTTTACAACCCTGATTTGGAGGGAAAACCCCAGACTTGTTTACCACCAAAAGCAGACAGTCTGACCTTTTGAATGCCTGATTTAGCTGTGTTGTTATGTCTGGAAACTTGTTTTTGTCTGGAAAAACTGCTCTGTCATTGCCATTGAGTATCATTGAAGCTCTAATGTAAGTCTGTACCAGACGGAGTTGAAACAATGTATTTGTTTTTGCTGAGTGTCTCCACTCCACGCCTCCCACTAGAAGGTTCTAGTCTAACTAGAAACTGTATATAAGGAGAGCAGTCAGAGCCCCTAGTGTGCTCCAGTTAGGTACCAGTGCTTGGAAGGGAGACTCATGCCAGCCTGAATGAGTGACAAGAAGACGATGGGTCACTCGCCCTGTGACCAAGGAGCCACTCAGACTACTGAGCTACAGACCATGGGCATTTGACCAAGATGCCAGCCTTCTGAGAAAGAGAGGGACAACTAGCTCAGGCCTTTCCTCAACATCAAACCCTTCTTCTGCCAGGGAGGAGACTCTGCCAGACTACTGAGTGACCAGAAGACGACTCTGAGATGGGGATTTGCTGTCACAGACCCTGGATCATCAGCCCTGGACCAGGGTACCAGCCTTCTGAAGAGAGAGAGGGACAGCTAGCTCAGCCCTTTCCTCAGCATCAAACCCTTCTTCTGCCAGGGAGGAGACTGGAGATGCCAGCCCAATGCCTTGCCTATATTTTTTGTACCTGAATTCCTCCAATAAAGAAGCACCCTGGTTTACTGCAGACCCTGACTCTCTGGACTTATTCCCCATTGGGGTGCAACACGCCTTACCATCACTTCCGGAGAGCAGCAATACATGGGTACACCTGGGGCCATCCCAAACCTGGCCACTGCATACTCACCAACAAAGTACTTTCATTCTTCGAATGGTTGTATTTTGCGCTTACTAGCAGATAATTTGTGGTAGAACCAGTCCAGTCCACTAGTCCCTACCATCTAGTATTAATTGTAGTAAATGGGAGCAGAGCTGTTGAAATTTCCTGGAGATGCTGTAAATCAGAATTGATATGTTCTTGGTGGGAAGGTAAATCGGGAGAAAACACCAGATTATTATCCAGGTACACTACCGACAAACACAAAGAAGATCTCGGAATATGTCATTGACAAACTACTGAAAGCGAGTGTGGTGGAGAAGATTAGTAGGGAAGTCATAAGGTCCATATGGAGGTAAAGGTGTTGTTTACTGGAGATGTTAGCATAGTCAATATATGGCTCAGGCAATCCAGATAAACCTTGCATTACAGGCTAAGGTGGATGGATTACTGGTAAGCCGTGAAGGTGACAATGTTCTCCACAGTAGATATATAATTGGAGTTGCAGTCTATGACTGGAGCATTCCTCTGTAGCCATGGTAGTCCCAATAGCAGAAGACTGTTCGACTTTTGTAAAACATATAGTATAAATAAAGCTTTTCTTTGTTGTGGGCTTCTGAATGAAGTGTCGGGTGAATGGTGGCGAAGTGAAGTAACTCAGGGAGAGCCTCAGCATTCACAATGGAAAGAGATGTTTCTAAATAATTTAGTGTTACTTGGAGATCAAGGGCTGATGCAGAAAGTTCCCAGTGGACTCAAAATCCAAGAAAGCATGTATGGGGAGGCTCAGTTCACAAGCAGCCTGGGTGACCGGAATCGTGCATTTTATTTGCGGAAGGGGTTTCTGCCTAGAGTACCCTCTTCTGCTAGCCTTCCTGTTTTTTTGGCTTTATGCGTTAGTCCTGGAGAAAGTGAGCATTACCTTCACAGTACAAGCTCAAATTGTTCCCTTGACTATATTGGTGCTCTTCTGCAGAGAGCTTGATCTTTTCTACAAGTAGGCTCTTGAGAGACAGGTGTAGGAGACTGTAGTTGGCTAAAGATATTAACTCTTCCAGGGTGGCAGGCAAGTATTATCCAGTTAGCTTCTCTGTAATGCAGTCTGGCAGTCCTTCCCAGTAGGTAACTAACAGTGCCTCAATTTTCCAATTCAGTTAAATAGCCAATGTGCGAAACTGAATGGCTTACTGTCTCACAGAAGAGGTGCCTCAAAGGTGACGAAGCAAAGAGGATGCTGTAGATGAAATCTCGCCAAGTTCTTCAAGGAATTTTCAGAAAGACTCAAAGTGTTGCAGATTAGACTCAACACCATCAAATGGAAAACTGATGTGCCAGGACTTTGAAAGAGATAGTACGTTGGTTAATAAATCCTCTGCAAGTTTCGGGTTGTCATAGCAAAGAGATACTGGCAAGTGTGCCTCGGAACTGCAGAAAGCTGGCACTCATGTAGGAGATAGAGGAAGGGCTGCAGCAGCTGCATAAGGATATAACCTCATCCAAATGAGATGAGATGTTCTGTAGAATCTGGAATAGCTGGTCTTGGCAGCTTTAGTGGCAAGACAGTTGTTAGGGAATGTAATAGACCAGTGACACGGGAGCAGCAACAGAACCAATTGCCTGAGCAAAATGACATGAGGCCTACCTGGATTGGGGATCCTGTGGGTTCCCACACTTCTGGGGTAGAATCCATTGAGAATGGTTTACGTGACCAGAAACCAGTTGGTAGTAGTTAAAGTTCAAGGCTGGTAGCATTAATGCAATACGCTAATCCAAGCAGACAAGGGCAAAGGTAAGCAGCAGACATTCAAAGTTGCGCCAAGTCAATCCAAGCACTACAGAAACTAAGAGACCTATTGCTCAGGCAAGGAGCAGTGGGGTAGAAGCGGCTCCTTAAATATCCATAGAGTTAAGGACTAATTAGTTGCTAAACAGGGTGTGGTCAGGTTATATAGTAGAGCAGGGATCAGCAATCTTTGGCACTCCATCTGTTCTGAAACTACAACTCCTTGAATACTCCTTTCACTTCTAGGGGGGGTTACAAGAATAGCTGAATAAGTGTGCTTGCTGGGAGTAGTTTCACAACAGCTTGCGTGCTGAAGGTCGCTGAAGTAGAGTCAATGAGCACAGATAGAAGAGCTGAATTTGAAGCATGGGATCCTGTGACAGATATAGCAGGAGAAAAATATGAGAATTATACTATGTTGTATAGTTTTTTCACAACATGGTTTACTACACTGTTTCACACCGTACAAAACAGGTACGTATGATGTAAAAGGACATTCTGATTAGCGCATATGCCGGTCGTAGTTCAGAATCACATATGAACAGAGCTTTAAAGTAACCATCCAGTTGTTAACTGGGAAACTAATAGAACATCTGTATGCTGAGCATCTTTTCAGCTGCAGATCCATTGATTGACGGGCTCTTTCTGTCATTCAAGATGGCTGGTTTTCAGACTACCTGATGCATACTGTGCATCAGCAGTCTAAGTAACTTATCTGCTTATCATGAAGTTGTTGCCTTAGGTCTCAGGCGCTTGTGATCATGTCATCGTGGTGTCTGAGCCCCAGCGCAGGAATTCGCGGTGAAATCATCGCAATTGCCTGCGCCAGGATGCACAAATCAGGCCACAGGCTGGAAGAGGCCTGTGATGTGGAGAATGGGAACTGAATATTTAGATTTTTTTTTTTAAATACATGGGGGCATTACAGGCTGGAGCTCTATAGGGAGGGCATTACAGGCTGGAGCACTAGGGGTGGGAGCCTTTCACGGGCCTGAGCACTACGGGTGGAATTATAATGCAGGGGGCATTATACATCCGCCACTACAGGGGAGGTTATAAGTGCAGGTCAGCATTATAAATACTGGGGGCCCTACAGGAGGCTTTAGTAGAGGGGCATTGCAGGGGGCATTATAAATACTTGGGGCCCTACTGGAGGCTTTAGTAGAGGGGGCATTGCAGGGGGCATTATAAATACTGGGCGAACTACAGGGTTGCTTTAAAACTACTGGGGCTACTACAAGGGTCATTATAAATAATGGGGCAATTATAAGGGACATTATAACTTATGGGGCACTATAGGAGCCCTTATTAGTACTGGGGGACCTATAGCGGTGCCTTATAGAGGGGTCATGTTACTGCTAGGGGCACTATAGGAGGACTTTATTTCTACTGGGGGAACTATGGTTGCATTATTACTACTAGAGGTACAGTGTGGGCATTATTATTGGGTACAATATGGAGGGCTTTGCTACTAATGGGGCACTTTTGGGGAGCATTATCCCTATTGGTGGTACTGTAGGGGCACTGTTACTAATGAGAGCGGTCTGGGAGAGAATTCTTACTATTGTTGGGACTTTGGAGGGCAGCACTATTATTTTTGCTATATAGTGTTTGGGGTTGTTGGAGAGCACAGCAGGATAATACTGTTTGGGTACCAGGAGGGGGGAATGATAAAAAGATGAGGGACCTAAGATGTCTCGGTGCCAAACTCTGCAGAGACGAGAGGCGGCTGAAAGAAGTCATCAAGACAGTCTGGTCCAAATGGAGGAGATGGAAAAAAAAGAGTATGTACATCAGAGGAGACTTTGTAAGAGGTATGTAGTGCTCTATTCTCCTGTATATTCATCCAAATATTTCTTTTAAGGGACTTTTACACTCCTAGATGAGCAGCAGATCATCGGGAAGGAAGCGTTCCTTCCCGACAGTCGGCTGTTTGCTCAGTGGAGAAATAACCTCTACAGTATAAGGCCTCATTCACACTTCTGCAAATGGGTCCGCATCCGTTCCGCAATTCTGCGGAACAGGTGCGGACCCATTAATTCTTTATGGGACTGGACGCGAAGCTCTCCGCTTCCGAATTTGTTGAGCGCGGCCCCGAGACTCACATCATCAGTGATCCCAAAGATAAGTAGATTTGGGAGCATATTCTCAAGATGAGTGAAAAAAACAGAAATGGAACACTTATGGTCTGTTACTTCTGTAAATGTTCACATTTTAAGATGTTTCAGTGGATTATGTGGATTCAATTTGCATATACTATGCAAGGTAGCCAATTTTCCACCATTATCATGTGATACAAAGGGCTTTTGGCTCAGGCAAAAGTTCTCATTTGTTGTTCATCTAATAACTGGCCATTTTCTTACGTGACTCAGAGGTGCTTTCAGTCTTTTGTGCATCAAGCAAGGAAATTCCTTTCATTAGATAATTAGGTAAATGGCGGAGTAAGATATACCTAATTAATGTTTCTTTTCCCAAGATCAAAGCAGTCTGCAGACATCTTGACCTACCAACTCCTATCTGAATTCAGTATATAAAATAAGGGATATATGATACAATTTTCTTAATTTGCAGTTACTGAAATTACTTTTTAGAAGAGAAGTGTTACTTAAAACCATTACATAATTATTTGTATGTATTAGCTGAGTTGCAGATTCTGACAGTCTAATATAGGATTATAATATAAGGGTTTGTCAGGACTGTAGATATTGATCACCTATCCTTTAGACGATTAGCTGTTCTTTGGGGCTGCCGACTGAAGTAGAAAGCAGATAGCAGTGTAGTGGCTTTGTTGAGTTAATGTAGCTCAGCACAGACCAGCAGGGACCACCAGAGAGGCATCACTGGAACGGCAGGGATTTAACAGGTAAGTATTAGTTACTTTTTATTTTTTTTGCATGTTTTGCTACTAGGCTTATATTTGAAATTCCCAAAACAAACGTTTAAGAGTGCCAGTAATAGAAGAACAGTGTTTTATGGTAGATTGGGCTTTCAGCCAGAATTCAGAAGTTCAGCCCTTTACATCACTCGTGTAAGATGCCAACGTTAATTAGGTTTGAGAAAAATCACAGCGTATTAGGCAAATGCACTGTAAAGGGGTTTCCTATGACTCACAGAGCTTCTCAGAATATTGGACCCATAGCCAAGGGCAGACTGGCCTTAGACCCTACAGGGAGACTTACTGGTGGGCCGATACCCGGGGGGCCACCTGAGCACTCCTTATGGCTGCCAGCCAGATAAGTAATGATATGACTCTCCCAGAGTTCATTAACTCTGGGAGCATCAAGTACTTATGTATCTGGATAATGGCTGCAGATGCCCTCATGAGTTCTGAATTCATCTGTATTGCCATCCACTGGCCTAGGTAAAGCTGAGAGAAGGCCAAGGCGCTACTGCAAGCGCTGCTGCCTTCTCATACAGCTGATCGGCATGGGTCCCAAGTGTCCAAGAGGATAGGTCATCAGTATTTAAAATCTTGGAAAACACCTTTAAGCTAAGGTGTACCTCCCTCTCTCCAGTTATCTTGGCTGGTCTTCCACATATTGGTAATGTCATACGGCACGGCAGAAACTGCAGAAAATTGTGGTTTTGCTGAGCAGTACATTACAACCCTGCAGTCTTTTTGTATAACCATAGCTTTATTTGTATTGCGGAAGTCAAATTGTAATTGATTAGAAAATAAAAAATAAAAGTATAGCCTTGAAAACAATAAAAGAAAAATAAATCTAGCTTTAAATTATATAAATACAATCACAGTTTATTCCTCAAAGTGGATGAATAAAATATTATTACTACAAATAAATTATAAAGCATATTTGTCACTGCACATCACATGGCCGCATTCACACATGGGGGGTATACCTCCATCGTACTAATTTTACATGATGCTCAAGGCATTGCAGCTGTCAATACATAACTTATGGGTTGCTGGCAAAACAATAACAGATTTATGACTTTGTGTTAACATTTTACTTTAGGCATTTCAGAATGCAACTTTAAAGGAACATTGACTCATTTTGTAAATTTCCATTTCAAATTTAGTTCATTTTAAGATGTTGATATTAAATGGGTTTTGTGAGATGTTGATGACCTATCTTTGAATGGCAGCTGAGCTGCAGTAACCTGGTATGGCCACTTCACAGCGGACAAAGCTATCTGCTTCTAGCTCTGTCCACTATGTTTTTTCCAGCACTGGGTGGCTGCTGAGAACAGCTAATCTTTGGGATGGTTGGACTCTGGCCATTCTAATGTTGATAAGATATCCTTAGGATAGGTCATCAATATCTAGAACTCAAAAAACTCCTTCAAGGATTGAGGGTTTAATAATATTGTTTGACTTGATACTTATAGATTCAGATTTCTTGCCTATTGTGGTATAATAACATCAGTTGTTGAGTTTCTACCTGCTATAATTATTTTTTTCTTCTTTTAGTTTTCTCCCTTTCAAGCAAATATTTTGGGATCATGCTCCTATGATTTCACTGTGAGGTAAGATTTTTAATCATTATTTAGACATCTTTTTCTCTCAAAATTGCAAGTAAGGTTTCCCTGAAGTACTCTGCTTCTTTTTAAAGGGGTGAATTAAGAAAATGAAAATACTTAAATATTACTTTATTATAAATATATTCCCAAATACCTGTCATTAGTTATAATCGCTTGTTTTGTCTAGGGAGCAACCATTAGGACAAATAAAATGGCCGCTGTCCTATTAGTACAAAATCTGTCGTATCACACAGCAGGCCACTGCATGCCTCAGTCACTCGACCGTATGTATTTTGCGGACCGCAAACTGTGATACTGGCCAAGTGCATGGTGCATTTTGCTAATAGAACTTCCTATTCTTGTCTGCAAGATGGACAAGAATAGGACATGTTTTTTTAATAGTATCTTTTTATTGAGTTTAGAAAGAGTACAAAAAAACTCCAAGATATAACAATCAAGCAGACAGCACAGTTGCAATTTCAGTGAACTCTACTGGAACAAGGCTATATGTGGTAATACAGGATGAAAAATCCACATATGATACAATTTTAAGGAGGCAACAGCAGAGTTCTGGGTATGTAATACAAAATAACGTTGAATACCATCAGTCATACAAACATCCAGCATTCAATTCAGCTTCATATGAACCCACTAGAAGCAGCTTTCAGCACCACTGCTAGATTATTTGCATCTGCCCTGATCCACCACGCCGCATAATAGATGGAGAGATTTGGCGCCAGGCCTCCCCGTATATATGAGGCCTGGAGGTTATATTTTGCAATCCTGAGACAAAGTTTGCGCCACAAAAAAGGGGTAAATAGTCTATCCATGAGTATAAAGTGCCTTTTCGGTAGCGCCAGCGATGCCGCTCTATAGAGGTATAACGACTTAGGAAGAAGGACCATCTTTATGACATTAATCTGACCAATCAAGGTCCGTGGCAGATTTTCTCAAGCCTCGAGTTTCCTGGTTATATATTCCATTGGTCGAACTGTTAGAACTTTGCAGGCTCTCTATGAATAACAATACCTAGATATTTAAACTGCTTTACTAATTGGAGTTTTGACTGTATTGAAATATGGACGGGATCAAAGTCTTCTATCAGGCACAGGCTCGATTTAGACCAGTTCATCTGCAGTGTCCAAGAGGGGCATTCAAAGAGATTCCTGGGTTTGCCAGATATACCAACATGTCATCTGCTTAAGGGAGAGTTTATTAGTTATACCCGCCACCTCCCAACCCTCTATCAGCGAGTCAGAAATAAGTATGGACAAGGACTCCATTATCAGTGAAAATAGTAAGGGGGAAAGAGGACAACCCCGTCTGGTGCCCCTGCCAAGAGGAAATGGTTCAGATGTATATCCATTTACCTTAACCCTTGCCGTCGGGGATTTATAAAGTAATTGCAACCAGCGAAGGAAATTCTCGTTCTCAGCCCAATAATGTTCCATAACCTCATAGCTACTGCTTGCCACTGGGAGAACATCCAGCCACACCGTATTTAAACACCACCATCTAGTAGGGGAGGGGGACAGAAGCTGTGATAAAATCAAGAGGAGGGGCACATGGTCTGAAATGCCTCTAGGTAGATAGTTACTACTTCTAATGTAAGGTAGTAGATCTTTACTGATAAAATCTAAGAATCTAAGTCTATACGAGACATAGAACCGTAGAGGCCGAGTAACACGAGAATTGTGTAGAGTTGGGGTGCAGATAGCGCCATATCTCTACTAGCCCATGCGCTTCTGCCCAATGTAAAAGAGACCCATTATGTGACACCTGAGGATATAATCTGTCTCTCAAGGGGTCTAAAGTTGCATTGTAGTCACCCACAAGAATAAGAGGAGTTGCTAAGAACATTGCTACCTTGCTCATGATGGTATCAAGTATCTCCCTACAAAAGGGGGCGGTAGATATAGCCCTACAATCAAATGCTCCAGTCCCCTTATGCTGGTGTGTAACAACACAATTCTCCCCGAGTTATTTGCGTGAACAGATATGAGCTGAAGAGGAAGGCTTTTAGCTACTAAAATAGGGAGACTCCCCACGCATAATTAGAGTAAACCGCATGGTAAGTAGGATCCACCCAAGGGTGTTTGAGTCCTAACTTTCTGTCCCCTTAGATGCGTTTCCTGCAACACCACTATATCAGGGCTATAGGTTTTTAAATAGTTAAAAACCAATGAGCGTTTAATCTTATTATTTAGACCCCTGACATTCCAAGACACCAACTTAACTAACGCCATACAGCCACCACAAAAAAATCCAGGTCCTGTGGAGGAGCCAACTTTCACACTCATGCATACCGACAGACAAGCAAAAAAAAAACACGAAGCCTCCACCCACTCACCCCGCCCAATCCGTCCCAATATGGTTGAGCTTTAGACCCTTAACTTGAAACACTAGGATGTTTTCCTACCCCTAGCTAACTATGCGCATATTCACTTCACAGACATCTCACATAAACAATGAGAAGAAAAGAGAGGAACAATAAGAAAACTTAAATTTCTCAATAACCAGTGTTCCTCCTTCAAAGTGTCATCGCCCAGCAACCTATGTATGTATTTTACCCCAGTTAGTAGCTTGGAACATTAAGAAAATTAGAAGGTTTTAAAAGTGTTCACATATCTACTCAAATATCCGCTTCGGGTCAGCAGCGAGGTCTCACATCCGGACGCCTGTCAATACAGACTGCGGCTCCCTCCGGAGTTTCAAAGAAGTGGACGATCTGACCATCTTGCATTCGGTGCCGGGAAGGATATAACATGGTATACTTCATGTTTTGATCTCGTAGGCGAGCCCGGACGTCATTGAACTACCTCCTCCTCTTTTGGACCTCCGAAGTGAAGTCTGGATAGAAAGATAACCGCACATTTTCATAGGTGATATTGCCTTTTTGTCGGGCTGCCCGCAGGATAGCGTATCTATCTCTATAATTCAGGACCTTCATAATAAATGGCCTGGCAGTGGCTCCCGCAGGTAGCGCTTAGTGGGCACTCTATGAGCTCTCTCAATAGCAAAACAGTTAGACAGGACAATAGGTTGCAGAATGTCTCTGATCAGTTGTTCTGCAAAGATTTCTGGATTGGACCCTTCAGCTCTTTCTGGCAGTCCCAAAATGCAGATATTATTTCTTCTATTTTGGATTTCAGTGCCTTCAGCCCTGGCTTGTAGCAGCTTGGCTTGTTGTTGCAGTTGTCTAGTATCGTTCATGCCTGCCCGGGTAATAACTTTTACATCACTTAATCAGCGCTCCACCTCAGTGTTTCTTTCACGTATTTAGTTAAAATCATGTTGCAGACAGCTAAGATCAGGTTGAACATGGTCGATTTTCGCTATGAGAGCTGCTTAACACGTTGCAATTGCCTTCATGATTTGGGAGGTCTCTGCTGATGTGACCATAGGACCAGAGTCTCCATCTCCCTGCTCTGTCTGACTCATGGCAGGAGGAGCGACAATTGCAGCTTTTTTGCCCCCCATATAAATCACGGAGCTGCTTGTTTAATGGAATGTAAGAAAATGTGGCTCTTACAGTACAGTAATTGATTCTTGATTCTAAGGTGTGTCCACCTCAGCGTGGTGGACCGAGAGATAAAGCAGCAGGTGGCCTTATGCAGATACTGTACTTTTTATTGAATAACTCAGTGGCTATAATACATTTTTAATTACATGCAGTTACAAAAGTATTCAGATCCAGGTACTGGTTTGAAAAGTATAGATGTTTTGTTGGACAAGCTCTTCAAGATGACAGATCCGCTTCTCAGATGCAAACACCTTGGTCCTTTAATCCACAATCTTCATGTAGATAACAAGGATGTCAGAAAGCACGGTTTGGCACATTTCTGTATAATTGTCTCTTTTAAAGACTATACATTGCTTGGTTTGTTAGCTGAGAGCAGGACATAAGAATGGCGGCTTTCATTTGTCCACGTGTCTCAATCTGTCAATCTGAGAATTGTTGACATTCAGCTTTAAATAAAATAATTAGTCTGAGTGACTTAATCATTCGGCTCTGGGACGTCAGCATTTTCTTCTAATTGCTAAAGTGCACAAATAACATTTGTCATTTACTGATTTTTTTTTTTCAGAACTACAGGATACCTCCATTAAAACAATTAGTTTGTTAAGCATCAACTTGTGTGCAATGCTCTGTACACCCTTCAAGTACTGACTGCTTTACAGTCATAGCTCATGGCGGATTAATCACATTTCATGTGGATTTTAAAAGTTATGTTATACTGAATGCTCTATTACATTACATTCAGTCGCATAACTACCATGGCGGCAGACCATGCAACTGCTATGGGGCCCAGGGCAAGAGGGGGCCCAGTCTTAGTTGGGATTATCTCGTCTTCTACTGGAGGTGAAAACTTGGTCAGGACTCTACCCTCTAAAGCAGGCATGCTCAACCTGCGGCCCTCCAGCTGTTGCAAAACTACAACTCCCAGCATGCCCGAATAGCAGTAAGCTGTCCAGGCATGCTGGGAGTTGTAGTTTTGCAACAGCTGGAGGGCCGCAGGTTGGGCATCCCTGCTCTAAAGGAACAAATGAGCAAATGAGGCAGTGGAAAAATGGCCCAATGGTCACTAAAAAGGGTTTAGGTAGGTCCTTGCTATGGGGCCCTTAATTCTCTGTGTACGCCACTGATTCCATTGCTCATATAATGTCCTTTATCTACCCACAGTATTGTAAGTGCCTTATAAAGGGGAAAGTGTATTATTTAAGTTTTCCTTGTGTTTGATAAATCCTCGCTAAACCTTGCTTGACAGTTGCCAAGATCCCCTATAGTCCAAATAACCCCTATACGCATTAATGTACGGTCAGCCAAACCAGCTGGAGTGTCCAACAATCTAATCTATCTGGATAGCTTGCAACTCTTTAGTCTCGGGAGAAAAGGATCAGGTTTGTTGAATTTTAACATCCTATTCTTTTTGTCCTCTGGGGGATAAGCCTGCCACCAGAGGTGTCTGACAGCGGCCTTCCCCTATCACATGGTGTTGAGGGAAGGGTTAAATAGTGAGTACACCCCTCACATTTTTGCTAATATTTTTTTCTGTCTTTTCATGAGACAACACTGAAGATATGACACTTTGATACAATGTAAAGTAGTCAGTGTACAGCTTGTATAACAGTGTAAATTTGGTGTGCCCTCAAAATAACTCAACACACAGCCATTAATGTTTAAATCGCTGGCAACAAAAGTGAGTACACCCCTAAGTGAAAATGGCCAAATATACCCAATGTGTCAGTATTTTGTGTGGCCACCATTATTTTCCAGCACTGCCTTAACTCTCTTGGGCATGGAGGTTACTAGATCTTCACAGGTGGCCACTGGAATCCTCTTCCACTCCTTCATGACAACATCATCGAGCTGGTGGATGTTAGTCTGGAGACATTCTTGGCCAGTCCAGCACCTTTACCCTCAGTTTCAGGCAGTGGTGGTCTTGGAGGTGTGTTTGGGGTCGTTATCATGTTGGAATATTGCCCTGCGGCCTGGTTTCTGAAGGGAGGGGATCATGCTCTGCTACAGTATGTCAGAGTACATGTTGGCATTCATGATTCTCTCAATGAACTGCAGCACTTATGCAGTCCCAAACCATGGCACTCCCACCACCATGCTTGACTGTAGGCAAGACACACTTGTCTTTGTACTTCTCACCTGAATGCCGCCACACACACTTGACACCATCTGAACCGAATAAGTTTATCTTGGTGTCATCAAACCACAGGACATGGTTCCAGTAATCCATGTCCTCAGTCTGCTTGTCTTCAGCAAACTGTTTGTGGGTTTTCTTGTGCATCATGTTTAGAAGAGGCTTCCTTCTGGGACGACAGCCATGCAGATCAATTTGATGCAGTGTGTGGCATATGGTCTGGGCAGTGATAGGCTGCCCCCCCTTTACCTCTGCAGCAATTCTGACGGCACTCATACAACTATTTTGAAAAGACAACCTCTGGATATGAAGCTAAGCACGTTCACTCAACTTCTTTGGTTGACCATGGCGAGGCCTGTTCTGAGTGGAACCTGTCTTGTTAAACCGCTGTATGGTCTTGGCCACTGTGCTGCAGCTTAGTTTCAGGGTGTTGGCAATCATCTTATAGCCTAGGCCATCTTTATGTAGAGCAACAATTCTTTTTTTTAGATCCTCAGGGAGTTCTTTGTCATGAGGTGCCATGTTGAACTTCCAGTGAGCAGTATGAGAGAGTGAGAGTGATAACACCAAATTTAACACGCCTGCTCCCCTTTCACACCTGAGATCTTGGGGACACCGGGGAATAATGGCTAATTGAGCACTATTTGACCATTTTCACTTAGAGGTGTACTCACTTTTGTTGCCAGCAGTTTAATTTACACTGTTATGCAAGCTGTACACTGACTACTTTACATTGCATCAAAGTGTCATATCTTATATTAACAAAAATGTGAGGGGTGTACTCACTTTTTTGAGATACTGTATGTATGTATGTATATATATATATATATATATATATATATATATGTAATGTGCCCTTAGCATCCGTGCACATATAGTCTCCAAAATGTGGCCAAAAATCACATCCCCATGTCCGGGTGCGCTGCTGGGGATAGTTACATAACAGAGAGAGGGAAGCGAACGTCCCTATCTTTGTTTGTTGCATATTCCTGGTGTGGTAATCACTGCACCTGGGATATACTCCCCCCACCTTACATGAGTGTGCGTTGCCATGGTGTCTCTGGGGGCGGGCGGGGATGCTCTCATTCAGGATGCATGCATTTCGTCACACACTCAGGATGATGTCACGTCCCTGCACCTTGGGTGGAGGAGAAAGGGGGGGGGCGGGCAATGGACTTATATTAGTCCAAGGCAGGACAAAGTAGGTCTCTTCTGAATTCAAGACCACACAGAGAGGAAGGACACACAGATGGGACCTGGAGATGGCTGAGTACCCCTAATACCCCTGCCCTGAGTTCCGATATCCCTGATTTCCCATGTACCCCTTCCCTGCCCAGCAGCGTCAACTCCTGCTGCTGTGTACCCCTTAACTGCTGCAGCCCTTATCCAGCCCAGCAGTACCCCTGTCCGGAACCCCTTCAAGGCTGCTGTATGCAGATTAACCCCTGCTGCCCTGTATTACCCCTGCATTGTCTTGTCTCTGCAGAGAGGTCAAATCTTTCCTGGGTTACCCCTGCCCAGTTAACCCTTTCATTGCAGTAGGGACAGTGTGTAGTCAGGTGGGTGGGTTGCTATTGAAGTGTATCTGTATGTATAGTTAGATTTTGGGAAGGAAATGGGGTTTATTACTGTATTGTAGTACAAACCGGATTCCAAAAAAGTTGGGACACTAAACAAATTGTGAATAAAAACTAAATGCAATGACGTGGAGATGGCAAATGTCAATATTTTATTTGTAATAGAACGTAGATGACAGATCAAACGTTTAATCCGAGTAACTGTATCATTTTAAAGGAAAAATATGTTGATTAAAAATTTCACGGTGTCAACAAATCCCAAAGAAGTTGGGACAAGTAGCAATAAGAGGCTGGAAAAAGTAAATTTGAGCATAACGAAGAGCTGGAAGACCAATTAACACTAATTGGGTCAATTGGCAACATGATTGGGTATAAAAAGAGCTTCTCAGAGTGGCAGTGTCTCTCAGAAGCCAAGATGGGTAGAGGATCACCAATTCCCACAATGTTGCGCAGAAAGATAGTGGAGCAATATTAGAAAGGTGTTACCCAGAGAAAAATTGCAAAGACTTTGCATCTATCATCATCAACTGTGCATAACATCATCCGAAGATTCAGAGAATCTGGGTCAATCTCTGCATAAGGGTCAAGTTCGTAAAACCATACTGGATGCCCGTGATCTCCGGGCCCTTAAACGACACTGCACCACAAACAGGAATGCTACTGTAAAGGAAATCACAGAATGGGCTCAGGAATACTTCCAGAAACCATTGTCAGTGAACACAATCCACCGTGCCATCCACCAATGCCAGCTGAAACTCTACAGTGCAAAGAAGAAGCCATTTCTAAGCAAGATCCACAAGCTCAGGCGTTTTCACTGGGCCAGGGATAATTTAAAATGGAGTGTGGCAAAATGGAAGACTGTTCTGTGGTCAGACGAGTCACGATTCGAAGTTCTTTTTGGAAATCTGGGACGCCATGTCATCCGAACCAAAGAGGACAAGGACAACCCCAATTGTTATCAACGCTCAGTTCAGAAGCCTGCATCTCTGATGGTATGCGGTTGCATGAGTGCGTGTGGCATGGGCAGCTTGCATGTCTGGAAAGGCACCATCAATGCAGAAAAATATATTCAGGTTCTAGAACAACATATGCTCCCATCCAGACGTCATCTCTTTCAGGGAAGACCCTGCATTTTTCAACATCCGGGTACTGAAATGGCCAGTCTGCAGTCCAGATCTTTCACCTATAGAGAACATTTGGCGCATCATAAAGAGGAAGGTGCAACAAAGAAGGCCCAAGACGATTGAACAGTTAGAGGCCTGTATTAGACAAGAATGGGAGAGCATTCCTATTTCTAAAATTGAGAAACTGGTCTCCTTGGTCCCCAGACGTCTGAGTGTTGTAAGAAGAAGGGGAGATGCCACACAGTGGTGAAAATGGCCTTGCCCTATTTTTTGGGGATTTGTTGACACCATGAAATTCTGAATCAACATATTTTTCCCTTAAAATGGTACATTTTCTTAGTTTAAACTTTTGTTCCGTGATTTATGTTCTATTCTGAATAAAATATTAGAAGTTGGCACCTCCACATCATTGCATTCAGTTTTTATTCACGATTTGTATAGTGTCCCAACTTTTTTGGAATCCGGTTTGTATTTTATTGCCTTGTATAGTTGTGTGTGTGTCTAATAAATATATATATATATATATATATATATATATATATATATATCACACTTATATATTCCTTTATATAGGCATATATAGATATAGTAGTAGTATAGACTCTTAGATGTGTAGTTTTGTAATAAATATACTTTATTATTACACATAGTGTCTAGTCTATTATTATTATAATTGCCGCCATAGCAATAGTAGCAGTGTAAGTCACATGTAGTTCAGTGAAGTGTAAGGCAAGTGAGGTTTTATTATTATTTAAGGTATAAATAGGCGGAGTCATCAACAGACTGTTTAAGCCTATTTATCCATATTAATTATTTTTATTTGCATAAATATTGATAATTAATATTCTCCCTTAACACACAGAAAAACATACATACTCAGCTGACTATACTTGCATGTGTATGGTTAAGAGATAGTGGTTGGTGGAAAGCTGTTGAAGGTCTATGGGAACCGTAAAGGGACTGTGTCACCTAAAAAAAAAAATTCTGATAGGTAAAACTAGATAGTGACACATCCCTTCTTTCTAATCTATTGTTATTTTGTGATTGTAGATTTTGCTACTCTATTTCCAGAACATGATTATGGTGCATCCATCTTGCCTGAGCTGGTAACAGGTTGTCCGTTTTTTTTTTCCATTACTGATGACCTATCCTCAGGATAAGGCGTCAATATCAGATTTGCAAGGGTCCAACTCCTGGCACCCCTGCCGATCAGCTGTTTGAAGAGGTCTCGGCATTCGTGTAAGCGCTGCTTCCTCTTCAGTGTTTACCTGCAAGCTGTCAAAATTGTAGTGGTGGTGCATCGTGATTACAACTGCTCTGTCCCATTCACAGTGTTGATGGCCGGCAGATAAACATTGAAGGGGAGGCTCACATAGCTCTTTTCAGAAGTCCTATAGCAGTGAATAAAGAGGATGCCACAGAAGAGCGCCCACTTCTAGTGCTCTCCTTCACTTCCGGGTCCCGCTGTGATGATTGGTAGACAGGTGCGAGTCCTGTTAGTCAGCACACCCTAATGCGCAGGTGTGCATCGCCATGGCTGAAAATACTAAACCAAACACAATGCAACAGCACTCTGCAAACACAGAATATACAAACTAATGCCATACTCACTATATGAGCAAATATATTTTGATTAAAATTATTTGTGCCCATCCACCATGGCAAGGTGACCTCTTTTGGATGGGAACCTACGCCAAATGCTACCTCTTTTGGTGCCAATCGGCCTTCAGTGAATTTATGGAAGTCAGGCCCCACATGTGTACTGGACCCACTCTGTATGCTAACCAAGGTTGGACATACATAGGCTCTATGATTACAATGTAAATAGTCATAGGAGGGTATTGGTTTCCTAAAAATTAAGAACAAAGTAGGCTGCTCAATCAACCTCTTCTTCCTCTAGGACCAGTCTGCACTGCTGACTTCAAACCACTTGACTACAATGTTCCCTAGCATGTTAGTTGACATCCCCAGCAAGGTGTCCATTAGGTTGTGAAATCAGCCCCCTCACCAACATCCCCATTCTATCCCTACAACTTCCCGGGCACACTTTTCTTCTACAACATGAGTGCAGCCTTGGCACATACCTTGGCGGCCATGCTATGTCTCTCAGACACTTTCCCATTTTGTCACCTTGGCTCCACCCACACTGGCCAAACCACGCAAGGTAACCGGCTCTGCCTCCTGTAGTTTCCTGCTTGTGCAGTCATTCGCTGGTGAAGTTAGAGCGGCACTGGCTGTAACCGAGTGGAGCTGCATTTCCATTTTGGTTATTTGTCAATTATTAGCCCAGCCCTATCGTTGAATATGCTGGGTTTATGAGTGGAATTGCTTCTGTAAAAACACAGACTACGGTAGAGAAATATACCAGTGCAACAACCTCTACTAGTAGGTGCAATACTTGTGTTATTAACACAAACCAGGCCTCTCTATTTTAATAAGGGGAGTTAAGTCTTAAAAACCTTTTTAATTTGTTCCTTTGTATTGATTTACCAGGTCAGAAGCTATGCAATGTGAGCTTCCCCATTTCCTCTACCCCCTTGCTTTATATCTGCCTCCTATGTCTAGATCTCGCTGTTATTTCTCATGCTGGTCAACTGGAAAGATCTATCACTTTACTAATTGCTCCTTTCAGGTAGCAGAAGCCCAATTGTGGTTAAGTGCAGCACGAGGCACAGCGTAACCTCTGCCAGAGCTGACTCAGGCTCGTGTCTGTCTGCAATAAATTGCTTAATTTTTATTTATATCTAAAACATGTTAGAAGAGGACACATTATTTATGGGACCCTGCTTAATTTCCTTTTCTGGTATAGTGCCAGCACCCATTCTTTTCCTAGCACATTAAACATGAAGGTTTCTTAAAATCAGCAAAGTATAACATGTACAAAGCCAGTAGCGATAAATCGCTTGTGCTTTTAAAGCAGTTGTTTTTTTTTATTTCCTATTATGGTTTTACAGTGAAAACACATGGGTCCAAAATGCAGGATACGGATGATGTCCACAAAGGAGGTGAAATATAAACTGTGGGGACTGAGCCAAGTCATTCTTTACAGAGCCAAAGACAGCTTCAAATCTTCAAAGCTCAGGTTCTTTACGGCTTTTATTAGTAGCAAATATACAGTCAGCAAGTATACAGGGATTGCTAGTAGATGCGCCAAAGTTATGTAGAGGCCGATGCCAGCGCAGGGGTTAATAAATGACCCCCCTATGTGTGTTAATGCATTGATAATTGATTAGCTGATTATCTGAAACTAAATTCCAACAAATGCTTGTTCCCGTGTAAAGGTGCCGAATGTCCCCCAAAGAATGAGCAAAGCACTCGTTTGGGTGAAATAATCTGAGGTACAGACGCCTCAATCATCGTTCCCGGCCAGCAGATCGTGCTGTCTAAACAGCACTTTGATGCCCAGAAACAATGATTTTGTGGAGGCGATCACTTCGTCTTCTCTTAACAACAACCGATTGTGGGGAAGGAACATTAATGTATGCCGAAGGGGATGGCACCCCAGATTCACACAAGCAGTTGGGGCAGTTTGTCGCTCCACAGCTTATCATAAGGCCTCCATACGAGAACCTGACCATTGTGAGATCCCAAACAGAACCTGGATTCATTGTTAGACAATACGATTCCAGTCTGTAGCAGTCCAGATTTCTCATTCACAACACCAATGCAAAGGAAGGCAATGGTGGCTGGTTGTCAATGGCAGGGCATGTAATTAGAAATCAAATTTTCTTATGCTAAACGCCTGCAAATGGTCCCAGCAGAAACAGGGTGTGTAATGAAGGTGCCACCTGTGTCTGGATGGTGGACAAGAAACTACGAGAGCTGCTTGTGCTTGTCGTCAGATCAAACAATTCTTTCTACTGGTGATCTGGCTGGGCTATCTGGAGCCTGTTCGCCTTGTGTGCATGCCCTCATGTAACCACTGCTCCCAAAACCTAGGTCAGAAGAGCCAAGATGGTAGGCAATTCCCCAAAATGACCATCCTACTTCTCTCAATCCAATGCTGCCCCTCCTCTGAAAGTCTGTCAACTGGGCAAAATGTCCTTGAGTGTGTCTTAGAGGTATGTCTAGCAGTCAACGATCTCACCAAGGGTCTACTCTACCCAAAAGTAGACACTGAGAATGTTTTTGTAGGGCAGTGGGGAATCACTGATATACCCTCTTGTGGCAAGATCCAGTGTCTAATCAGACCACCCCTGTAATCATTTACATATTTCCTTGAGACATAATTGCATGCAGAGTTTTGCAGCAATCCATCATTTCTATCTGGGTGTGTTTTTTTTGTTAACGAGTGTATATGGGTTATATCTATATACAAGCTGTAAAATAGTGTTTGGATATATTGCTCTGGTAGACATCAGAATATCTCTAATAAGAAAGACTGTTATGATGTAATATTGAATATACATTAAATATCAAACCATTGTAACTAGAGATAAGTGAAGGGAATCTGTCACCACATACTTCCTTAGTAACCTTAAGTCATGCGTCAGATGTGCTCTGGTCTCCTGGTTCTGGCGCCTTTCCCCGCCCTGGTCAGTGTCTGCATTCTTGAGAAATCGTTGGTTTTTCTGATATACCAATGAGCTTTGTGGTGCAACCAAGCCTTCACCATTGCAGTGAAAGCTGATCTCCTTATCACGCCCAGTCTCCCCCCCCAGCTCTAAATGACAAGGCCAGGCAGTATGTGACATGCTAGCCAGGGCTGTGTAGTACAGATAAATTGAGCCGTGGCAAGCTTTAGGACACTACTGTGTGTGCACTGATTGCCAAAGTGCTGGCGAAAGAACACAAGGCCAAGTGAGATTACATCTCCCCTGTCTGGACCTGTCATTCAAAACTAGGGGAGGGAGGGGTTTAGACATGATAAGGAATAGGGATGTCCCGATACCGATACTAGTATCGGTATCGGGACCGATACCGGCATTTTCACGAGTACTTGTACTCGTAAAAATGCCGCCGATACCACTGCCGATACCGGAAGTTCCGGTTCGGCAGCGGCTATATTCTGTTTCATTACCCCTAACTTACTGTGCCCGTGATTACTAACTATTAATGCGCAGTCCCTCCATGCTCCTGCCCCGCGCGCATTCTGTAATCATAAAGTGGGCGGAGCGGGCAGGCGGGACATGAGGCGCATGGAGGAACTGAGAGCTCAAGCTGCACGATTCCTCCATGCGCCTCATGTCCCGCCTGCCCGCTCCGCCCACTTTATGATTACAGAAGGCGCGCGGGGCAGGAGCATGGAGGGACTGCGCATTAATAGTTAGTAATCACGGGCACAGTAAGTTAGGGGTAATGAAACCGAATATAGCAGCTGCGAGGCCGGTGTATGAGTCAAGCTGCACCGGCCCCCGCAAGTGTAATCTGGATGACACTAATGGGGGATCTGTGGATGACATGTATATAGCATAAGATGCTATATATGTGTCATCCACATAGCCCCTAACATCCACAGATCCCCCATAACAGTGATGTCCACAGGTCCCCCTCCCCCATAACAGTGATGTCCACAGGTCCCCCATAACAGTGATGTCCACAGGTCCCCCTCCCCCATAACAGTGATGTCCACAGGTCCCCCTCCCCCATAACAGTGATGTCCACAGGTCCCCCATAACAGTGATGTCCACAGGTCCCCCATAACGGTGACGTCCACAGGTCCCCCATAACGGTGGCGTCCACAGGTCCCTCCATAACGGTGTCGTCCACAGATCCCCCATAACAGTGCGTCATCCACAGATCCCCCATAACAGTGCGTCATCCACAGATCCCCCATAACGGTGACATCCACAGATCCTCCACAACAGTGTGTCCTCCACAGATCCCCCCAAAACAGATCCCCCTGGAGGCACATTGGTTTGAAAACGCTATTATATTACCATTTATTAACACTTGTACAAAGGAAAAGAAAAGCCGTTATTCATAGCAACCAAATTCCAGCTTTAATTGTTTTCATTGCTATCAGTAACTGCGCCGCTGTTTATATGAGGTATCGGTAATTGGTATCGGCGAGTACTTAAATAAAAGTATCGGTACTCGTACTCGGTCTTAAAAAAATGGTATCAGGACATCCCTAATAAGGAATGAAAACTGTGGGGGGCTAATGTAATAAGGAGCAGAGCCTTTGGTGCATGGAGGTGCAATAGTAGCACCCTTGTTTCACCAAACAGCTCATTGCACATCAGAAAATCGGCAATTTCTCAGTAAAGCAGGCAATGATTGGGATGAAGAAGTGTTGGAATCAGTAGACCAGAGCACATCTAACAGTTCACTTGGCGTCAAGGTATGTGGTGGCAGTTTACTTTCAGCACAAAGACGAATAAATCAGCAAGCATACAGAAATTGTCACCTCGTCAGTCCCAAACATTATTCTAAATTGTTAAACCTATAAAGAATATGGATCTTCACTATATCATAAAAAATCAATACAATCACAAAGTATAATCAATCAGTACATCATTTATTGAAGGCAGTATAATAAACATGATTGGCACAAGACAATGTATAAAAACAATAGGGCTGGTGGTGCATGCTTGGTGGACTGAGGATAAATAAAGTGCAAGTGCAAATAGAAGTAGTTGCTATACCAGGTAGCCAGCAGCTACATAAAGCAGATACAAATCTGTACAATACAAATAGATTTATTTAGCACCTTAAATTTGGCACGCTGAGAACATCAGATATAGTTCTCAAACCATCTGTATAATATCGGTGAGCAGGAAGCCCCATAAAAGGCAAGTATACGTAACCACAATGTATTAAAGGTTGCCAGCAGGCCAAACAGTGCTGTACAATTGGAAGTATGTACTAGTACTGACCGCAATGGAGTCCACAACAAAATACAAGCACCACCAGTCTACTCCCCGACGCGCGTTTCGCGTACTGCTTTTTCAAGGGGTAGTCGATTTTTGATGATATAGTGAAGATCCACATTCTTTATAGGTGTTGGTTATTTGATGACATATGGGTCCAATACGTATTCATGGGAATTCGTTTTGGTGTTTCATTATTCTAAATGGTCCATAATGAAGTGTCGGTCCTTGCCACTCAAAGATACTTTTACAATATCTTCATATTTAACCACACGAGTCTCACGAGTGTGTCGGATGAGGTGAGAAGCCCCATTCTTGTCATTTGCTGTGATTCTTTGTCTTGTTCCATTGGAGTTTTATACTGAGCACCATTGGATTTTGTTAATTGCACCTTTGAGATACTTGTATTCTTTTCCTTTGCCAGTTTACTATTTCGTCAGCGGGTTAACTGTAACATAAATTATGTAAATTCTTTCTTAATGTTGTAAGGTAGGATGTATTGTCTGTTAGTTATTTGAAGCTTTGCTAGCATACCTTTGCTTTTACTGATAATGAGGAATTATATTTTATTATCTTAATAGAAATGTATAACGTAAGTCTCATGAAAATGGCAGGGCTGTACATATGCAAACCATATAGCTCCCTAGTACAAAGTCACAAAGTCATCAGGCAAAGTGGGCACACTGGTTCTGCGCAGGGTGGATAAAAATCAATGATTTTTTTTAAAAATAAATAAAAAATCGGATTTTTTTATTTAAATCAATTTTTTTTTTTAAATCGGATTTTTTTTTATATAAAATGCTTTTTGAGGAAAATATATTACCATCGAAAGGTTATACCATCATGAAATAAAGATTAGTTTTTTTTAATTATATAGAATAAGGCTTTATATGATTAATTTTTTGGGGTAAATAAATTCCATTAATCCATTCACAATGTCATGCTCTTCCAGAGGTTTTTCTTAGATTATTGGGCAGTTTCTCTGCCTACAAGATATTATCACAGATGCTTGGTTTACTTTTGCAGTTCTCAAAGCTGAATTTGACTCGGCATAGATCACATGCCTCTTCTTCACAGCAAAAATGTTAGAACATGAACAGAGTTGATGCGCTGTGATGGACCAGTCTATTACTGACGGCATGGGATTGACATGATTGGTCCAGTGCTGGTCAGATAGGCCCGGCAACTAGCATGGCCAGTTGCGATCGCTTCACTGTCACCATGTCTGGTGACACAATGATAGTTGAAGCTGAGATTTAAGTGTACGTTGGATTGCGCTAGGCATGCTTTTTTGGTCTGTTATTTGCAAAGTATTTTTGATGCGTTTTAAAAAGCAACACAACTGCTACATGTACTGTATTATTGCTGTACTGTAGATCTCCCTAATGAGCAGTAACTTGTAACTGGCTTGTCAGGTTTCCTCTAATGATTTTTCAAAGGGGTTTTGGAGGCTCCTGATACTGATGACCTATCCCCAGGATAAAGGCATTGTCTAGGATTAGAAAACTATGGCTGCTTTCTTCCAAAAACCGCACCACCCCTTGTCAATGGATTGCTTCTGTTATTGCAGCTTGGCTTCATTGGAGTCAATGGGGCAGAGCTGCAATGCAGCACACAACCTGTGGACAAGTGTAGTGCTGTTTTTGTAAGAATTCAGCCATATTTTTCTAATCCTAGATGCCTCATTTAATATTTGATCAGTGAGGGTCCGACTCCCCCTTGATTAGCTGTTCCCTGCAGCTTCCAGAGCTGGACTTTGAATGGAGCTATGCTTCCTGATCCATTCAGAGTGTAGTGGCCGTGCTGTGTTACTGCACTCAACTTCCACTCACTACGGTGACCCAGCACGGCTATAATAATTTCAACGAACCTGTGCTTCCTGACCCATTCAAGAACTAGTTGCGGCGCTAGAGGCTGCAGGTACCAGCTAATTGGTGGGGATGTGGGGTGTCCGATCCTCACTAATCTGATATTTATGACCTATTCTGAGCATAGGATACCAGTCGGCAGATATCCATATTAGTGATGAGCGGCAGGGGCAATTTTCGATTTCGCGAATATTCGTTTGAATATTTGGCATATATATTCTCGAATCTTCATATTCGAGGCTATTGATTGCGAAAAATCGGCAATGTAATATTCGCGTAATGCGAATATTCTAAAACCCGAATATATAGCACTATAGAATATAGTGCTATATATTAATTTTTAGAATATTCGGCATTTTTTTTCCTTCCATGATTCCTTCCTGCTTAAGTTGCTTTTGGGCCAATGACTGTTCATATTGAATTGGAACAAATGACGAATATTCTAAAAAACGAATATATAGCTATATATTCGTGTTTTAGAATATTTACATTACGCAAATATTACATTGCCAATTTTTCACATGAGAGAAAATAAATTAAATAATGAAGAATATTCTAATTCCCTACAGACTACAATATTGCAGGCTTCTCACATTGGTCCACAAGCAAGAAGCAGGTACTAGGTAATGGGTTCAGATGGAAAAAAAAACAAAAAAAACACAAATATTCGTTTTTACGAATATATATCGCTATATTCTAAATATTGCGAATTCTCAAAGTGCCGATATTCGCAATAAAAATTCACTATTCGAATATTCGGGTTTCGACACTAATCCATAAAATATATTTTTGTGTGTGTTCAAAATACCCTGTAAAAAAAAAAAAACTTAGAAAATGGGCATACCTACGGAGTCCTATGTATCCAAGATAGGTCAACTTTGCAAATATACTGTACATGTAAATACAAATTTACCTACTGGTTTGTGCCTACAGATCCTACGTAGACCATCATGTTTCCTCCTGAGTGAGAAAACACAGCAAAAAAATCTGAACTTATCCTACAAGCATCATTTGGTCGCTAATGCTATCACTTTACTTTCCAGTTACTGTACCTCTTTTTTGGCTACCAAATATTGTTTTTTTGTATAGGGGTAATGTTTATTTGCAAAAATATTATGGTTTATGGTTTTTTTTTTTTTGCTAATTTCTGCCTTGGTTTTCTGTTTCCAAGAAGTGGTGACTTTTTATTTAGTGTTCCACTGTTCATTTATTAAGCAGATGATGGTGATAAATGCATGGTGGCACATTAAACAAGGATTTAGTACTGTGAGGTTTGGTTTGTTCCATTATTTATGCGCTTAGATCTGGTGAATTCCCGCTCGCTGAAAGTGTTATTAATTTTTTTTTCGTTGCGCCCAGACATCTTTTTGCATATGAAGTAAGATTTGTGTACTGGCCATGTACCAGCTTAATAGCTTAATATATTTTATCATTGTCTGTGTATGCATGCCACTAGACTGCTTTGAAAGAATGGAAGTATGCAAAATGAAGTATGGGAATACAGGTTGAAGATTGTGTAAAGCTCTGCAAACCTGTGATAAAGGAGATTATGCAGAACGTATTGCACACTGTTTATAAGTCCGACGGAGAAAGCTCATTTAGGAATTTTGTAACACATTTCTTCATACAGTAGAGGCCTGTTATCACAGACTTAACAACCAGACACACAAATATGGCTGCAACTTGCCAAACGTGGAATAATCAGTAGCTGTGCAAGCCTCGCATGCGCCAGTCTAATGCCTGTTCTTTACACTCGGCATAATTACACTCCAAATGCATGGGGGATTGTTACTTGTCTAGTTTGAGCCACAGGTTGAGGAGAGAAAATTTATTGTTAGAGGCCAGACAAATTCCAGTGGTGTTGTACACTGATCTAAGAAATTGTGTGTATGTATGTATATATATATATATATATATATATATGTGTGTGTGTGTGGTATATGTGTGTGTGTATATGTACTGTGTATGTATGTGTGTGTATATATGTATAGTATCTCACAAAAGTAAGTACACCCCTCACATTTTTGTAAATATCTTATTATATATTTTCATGGGAAAACACTGAAGACACTTTGATACAATGTAAAGTAGTCAGTGTACAGCTTGTATAACAGTGTAAATTTGTTGTGCCCTCAAAATAACTCAACACACAGCCATTAATGTCTAAACCGCTGGCAACAAAAGTGAGTACACCCCTAAGTGAAAATGACTAAAATGTGCCCAAAGTGTCAATATTTTGTCTGGCCACCAATATTTTCCAGCACAGCCTTAACTCTCTTGGGCATGGAGTTCACTACAGCTTCACAGGTTGCCACTGGAATCATCTTCCACTCCTCCATGACCACATCATGGAGCTGGTGGATGTTAGAGACCTTGCGCTCCACTATCTTCCATTTGAGGATGCCTCACAGATGCTCAATAGGGTTTAGGTCTGGAGACATGCTTGGACAGTCCAGCTCCTTTACCCTCAGTTTCTATAGCAAGACGGTGGTTGTCTTGGAGGTGTGTTTGGGGTCGTTATCATGTTTTATTACCGCCCTGTGTCCCAGTTTCCAAAGGGAGGGGATCATGCTCTGCTTCAGTATGTCACAGTACATGTTGGCATTCATGGTTCCCTCAATGAACTGTAGTTCCCCACAGCTGGCAGCTCTCATGCAGCCCCAAACCATGACTCTCCCAGCACCATGCTTGACTGCAGGTAAGACAAACTTGTCTTTGTACTTTTCTCCTGGTTGCCACCACACGCTTGAAACCATCTGAACCAAATAAGTTTTTCTTGGTCTCAGACCACAGGACATGGTTCCAATAATCCATGTCCTCAGTCTGCTTGTCTTCAGAAAACTGTTTGCAGGCTTTCCTGTGCATCATCTTTAGAAGAGGCTTCCTTCTGGGACAACATGCAGACTAATTTTATGCAGTGTGTGTGGCGTATGGTCTGAGCACTGACAGGCTGACCCCCACCCCTTTTACCTCTGCAGCAATGCTGGCAGTACTCATACGTCTATTTTAAAAAGGCAACCTCTAGATATGATACTTAGCATGTGCACTCAACTTCTTTGGTCGACCATGGCGAGGCCTGTTCTGAGTGGAACCTGTCTTGTTAAACCGCTGTATGGTCTTGGTCACCATGCTGCAGCTCCGTTTTAGGGTGTTGGCAATCTTCTTATAGTCTAGGCCATCTTTATGCACAGCAACAGTTCTTTTTTTTTTTTTTCAGATCCTCAGAGTTCTGTGCCGTGAGGTGCCATGTTGAACTTCCAGTGACCAGTATGAGCTAGTGTGAAAGCGATGACACCAAATTTAACACACCTGCTCACCATTCACCCCTGAGACCTTATAACACTACCGAGTCACATGACGCCAGAGAGGAAAAATGGATAATTGGGCACAATTTGGCCATTTTCACTTATGGGTGTACTCACTTTTGTTGCCAGCAGCTTAGACATTAATGGATTTGTGTTATTTTTAGGGTACAACAAAATAACGCTGTTATACAAGCTGTACACTGATACTTTACATTGTATAAAAGCGTCATATTCTATACATTGTATAAAAATGTCAGTGTTGTCCCATGAAAAGATACAATAAAATATCTACCAAAATGTGAGGGGTGTTCTCACTTTTGTGAGATACTGTGTTGTGTGTGTGTGTGTGTGTGTGTATATATATATATATATATATATATATATATATATATATATATACACACACACATATTCACAAACCGGATTCCAAAAAAGTTGGGACACTATACAAATCGTGAATAAAAACTGAATGCAATGATGTGGAGGTGCCAACTTCTAATATTTTATTCAGAATAGAACATAAATCACGGAACAAAAGTTTAAACTGAGAAAATGTACCATTTTAAGGAAAAATATGTTGATTCAGAATTTCATGGCGTCAACAAATCCCCAAAAAGTTGGGACAAGGCCATTTTCACCACTGTGTGGCATCTCCCCTTCTTCTTACAACACTCAACAGACGTCTGGGGACCAAGGAGACCAGTTTCTCAAGTTTAGAAATAGGAATGCTCTCCCATTCTTGTCTAATACAGGCCTCTAACTGTTCAATCGTCTTGGGCCTTCTTTGTTTGGACCTTCCTCTTTATGATGCGCCAAATGTTCTCTATAAGTGAAAGATCTGGACTGCAGACTGGCCATTTCAGTACCCGGATCCTTCTCCTACACAGCCATGATGTTGTGATTGATGCAGAATGTGGTCTGGCATTATCTTGTTGAAAAATGCAGGGTCTTCCATGAAAGAGATGACGTCTGGATGGGAGCATATGTTGTTCTAGAACCTGAATATATTTTTCTGCATTGATGGTGCCTTTCCAGACATGCAAGCTGCCCATGCCACACGCACTCATTCAACCCCATACCATCAGAGATGCATGCTTCTGAACTGAGCGTTGATAACAACTTGGGTTGTCCTTGTCCTCTTTGGTCCAGATGACATGGCGTCCCAGATTTCCAAAAAGAACTTTGAATTGTGACTCGTCTAACCACAGAACAGTCTAACATTTTGCCACACTCCATTTTAAATGATCCCTGGCCCAGTGAAAACGCCTGAGCTTGTGGATCTTGCTTAGAAATGGCTTCTTCTTTGCACTGTAGAGTTTCAGCTGGCAACGGCAGATGGCACGGTGGATTGTGTTCACTGACAATGGTTTCTGGAAGTATTCCTGAGCCCATTCTGTGATTTCCTTTACAGTAGCATTCCTGTTTGTGGTGCAGTGTCGTTTAAGGGCCCGGAGATCACGGGCATCCAGTATGGTTTTACGGCCTTGACCCTTACGCACAGAGATTGTTCCAGATTCTCTGAATCTTCGGATGATGTTATGCACAGTTGATGATGATAGATGCAAAGTCTTTGCAATTTTTCGCTGGGTAACACCTTTCTGATATTGCTCCACTATCTTTCTGCGCAACATTGTGGGAATTGGTGATCCTCTACCCATCTTGGTTTCTGAGAGACACTGCCACTCTGAGAAGCTCTTTTTATACCCAATCATGTTGCCAATTGACCTAATTAGTATTAATTGGTCTTCCAGCTCTTCGTTATGCTCACATTTACTTTTTCCAGCCTCTTATTGCTACTTGTCCCAACTTTTTTGGAATTTGTTGATACCGTGAAATTTTGAATCAACATATTTTTCCTTTAAAATGTTACATTTACTCGGATTAAACGTTTGATCTGTCATCTACGTTCTATTACAAATAAAATATCGACATTTGCCATCTCCACGTCATTGCATTCAGTTTTTATTCACAATTTGTTTAGTGTCCCAACTTTTTTGGAATCCGGTTTGTATATATATATTGATATACACACACACACACACACACACACACACACACACACTGTGTAAGCAGCCAGTGCCAGTGGGAAAGTGTTGGATTATAGGTACCTGCCACTAAGGCTGTTTCTATCAGTGTTATAAAATCTAGGAGACTAGGTGGTATGGCGGCTCCCCTACTACAATGCAGGGTTTGTACCCTACTGAACAAACTACTGCCACACTTGAACACACAAAAATTATCAATTTATCGTAAATGCCAAAATGTAATGTAATAAGAAGCTTTATTGGTTTATGATTAAAAAAAATACACAATAATCAAAATCTCATAAAAATAAAAAGATAACATTTATATATGGGGGATCACTGCTGTATGTTACATGATTACATAGAATAAATTAACATGATTATAATGTATACTGCATGTTATCGAACAAAATAATTAGTGCAGTATAGTACTAACGAGTTCACTATAAATAATCAAAAAATTAGATATATAATTATGTAAAGTGCAAGTGAATAATACAATCCAGCAATATTAAATAATAATGAATTAATTCCACATTGTAATAAGACCCAGACTGGAAGTGTCATTAAATAGAGGCACACAAATATTATTTAATAAAATGCTTGTGCTACAGTATATAAGAAAATAAATACAGACCAGACTGGGACATACTATAGAGTAATGTGGTCCCTGTTGCATCTCAATGTGCTTTACTCACAGCTTCCTCAGGAGGAACACAGCGATTGAGGTGGTCCCACAGATGCACAGTTGGGTTTAAGTCTGGGGAATTAGGGGGCCAGGGTAATACTTTGAAGTCTTGGTCATGCTCTTCCAACCAATGTCGGACATGTTGAATTGTCTTGCTGGAAGATCCCATTTGTCCCAGGGAATACAATTAGCATTTTTGGATGTACTTTATCTGCAAGGATGAATTTATACCCAAATCGGTTGAGAATGCCTTCCACATGGATGATTGGGCCCAGAGAATGCCACGAAAACATTTTGCAGACCATAACACTGCCACCACCAGCCTGTGGTCTTTCAGCAATAGTTGCAGGGTGTTTGTTCTCTGGTGTTTCTCACCTGACATGCCAACGTCCATCCATTCGATGAAGCAGTAACTTGACTCCTCTGAGAAGGCAACCCTTTGCCAATTAGTGGATGGCAAATTCCGATACTGACGTGAAAATTGAAGCCTTTTCTGCTAAGGCAACTTCATTAGCAGAGGTGCAGTGACCATGCGTCTGCTTCAGAGCCCCATATGCAGTAGGGCTGGTAGCCCCCTTGTTAATTTTGGCAGTGAGCTGCGCCTCAGTAGTGTCGGTTCACCCATGAGCACCTTTGTAGCCGACATTCACCCCTCACATCAATGACACTTGGTGTTTCCACAACGCTTATTCACAATGGTGCCATTTGTCATCTCACGAAATGCGAAATCTATTTCAGAAATAGTGCCATCCTTGGCCTGAAAGCCAATAATCATCCCTTTTTACAACTCTGATAAATCACCTCTTTTACCCATGGCAGTAACAAGGGATATGTGTGCAGGCAGCCTATCACACACCTTATATACCCCATGTGAATAAAACACTAAATTCTGCTTAAGAAGAGTTTTCGTGCCCCTGTACTGCGTCCGCTCACCCTGCCTACCAGAACGAATCCCCACAATACACACACAGAAAGGCAAACATATCTTTTTATTTTTCATAGAAAACAGTCCAAATAACATCAAATTTAGTATACAAAGGATCTGGTGGACTCCATAAATGGTTATTCACCACTAGACACGATACATGAAAACTGTCTGAAATAAAAATTCTTCCATTTTCCAAGAGCACTATATGGGTATGGTCACACAACAGATTTTGAAAGTTCGCCTCCAAAAATCAGCACGAAATCTGCGCGGTCTTCAAAACTGGGGTCTTTAAAGGGAATCTGTCACCAGCATACTATCTAAATTTTTTTTTCATGAATCCATGTGTAATAAATTACCTTCTTTCCATATGTGTTCTTGTTTTACTTATGTGTCTTGTCATTTCTTCAACAAAAATAAACGCTATTTCCGATATGCAAATTAAGCTGTAAAGAGCCCAGAGGGGTGTTATTCCTTTGCCAAGGTGCCCAGGAACGCCTCCCGATGTGCCGGGCCCGCCTAAATTTTAAAAAGAAAGCCTTTAAGATGTAAAATCGCCTCCCAGAGGCGAGGCTTAGTGCTCCGACCCCCCCCGCCAGCTCCTCTCTCTGCCGCACATATCCCTGATCCGCCTCTCGCTGTCAGCCTGAAATCCCGCACAGAGCAGGTGTTTGCCTGCGCGATGATATGGAAACTGAGGGCAACAGCGTCACTTCGCCTGCGCGGGATTTCAGGCTGCCAGCGAGAGGCGGATTGGGGATATTTGCGGCAGAGCGAGGAGCTGGGAGGGGGGGGGGTTGCGGAGCACTTAGCCTCGCCTCTGGGAGGCGATTTTACATCTTAGAGGCGTTCTTCTTTTTAAAATTTAGGCGGGCCCGGCACATCAGGGGGGCGTTCCTGGGCACCTTGGTAAAGGAAAACGCCTCTCTGGGCTCCTTACAGCTTCATTTGCATATCGGAAAAAGCGTTATTTTTTTGAAGAAATGACAAGGCACACAGGTAAAACAAGAACACATATGGAAAGAAGGTAATTTATTACACGTGGATTCATGAAAAATTTTTTTAGCTAATATGCTGGTGACAGATTCCCTTTAAGGCTTGATTTTTTTAAAATAATTTTTTAGGGACTGTATACTTCAATGCAAATCTGCATTTTCTGCTCAAAGTTTTTGGCGTGGATCTGTGCCAAAAATTGCACAGATGCATATCTGGGGACGGATCCGTTTTCTCTGACACTAGCTTATGGAGCCGTCTCCCATTGACTTTCAATGGAGTTCATGACGGATATGTTTTAGGTATGTTAAAGATAATACAACCGGATCTGTTCATAATGGATGCAGATGGTTGTATTATCAGTAACGGAAACTTTTTTGCTGAAACCTGCCAGATCCAGCAAAAATGCTAGTGTGAAAGTAGCCTAAATCAGAGCCAAAAAGCTACGTGTGAATGGACTCTAATAAATGGAAGCTTTGCTGTGATTGGTTGCTTCAGGTGACAAAGGCCGTTTTTCTTTTAGACGTGTTTAGTTGCAGACTTATTGTCTGCTGAGGCATGGCATCCCACTCTTCTTGAAGGGCGCCCCCCAGGTCATTGAGTTGCGTGTGTGTGTGTATATATATATATATATATATATATATATATATATATATACACACACACACACGCACGTATAACATGCAAATAATTTTACAAGTATGTTGTTCAGAAATTGTTGCTCTGTTGCACATATCATTTGCTTTTTGATTTATGAGGTAATCTATTTTGCCTGTGTTGCCGGCTCTGCTCTATGTGCACAGTTCCAGCTTATTATAGCTTATAATTTTTCTTTATGAACACATTTGGTAATGCATTTGGCGTCCACTACTATTGTAGCTGTCTTAAAGTGGCGCTACCATGTTTTATTTTTCATACATATTAAGAGCCTATATGTATATATTGTCATTTTTCTTCACAAAAAAACAGGAGAATGCTTTTCTAGCTATCAGTTTTTGAAGTCATTCCATGTATTCTACTTCTTGTCGCTGCTCTGTAACTTCCTCCTTTGTTTGGAGTTTTAGTTGTATTAAGAGGGTGACAATCTACTGCTACAGAAGGATAATCTTTTGTATTTAATTTCCAATTGCATAGTACTGCCAAAACGAATAAGAAAAGCAACCAAAAATTCTTAAAAAATATTTTTACTATAAATATTATGTTTTAAATAAAAAATTAATTCTTTCTGACTGAAGTGTCCCTTTAAGGCCCACCTACCTGAATGTCCACTGGCCCCATTAACTATAATAGGGACCAGCGGAGCTCCAGTTGCAGCCCTCCAAGTATCTTTGACAATAGTGTGAAACTAATAATACCTACAAATGCCCACATAAGTATAAGGGCTCATTCACATGGCTGTTGCCGTATTGCAGCCCGCATACTGCGGCTCCGCAATACACGGGGCACTGGCCGTGTGCAATCCGCATTACGCATTTACTTGAATGGTTCCGCAAATCCAGAGATGCGGTGCGGAACAGAAGCATGGAACCCCACAGAATCACTACGAAGTGCTTCCTGGGGGTCCATTCCGTGCCTCCGCACCGCAAAATGATAGAACTTGCTCTATCTTTTTGCGGAACGGACGGATCGCGGACCCATTCAAGTGAATGGGTCCGCAATCCACATGCGGCTGGCCCTCGGTCGGTGCCAGTGCATTGCGGACCGCAATTTGTGGTCCACAGCACGGCACGGGGCCCTTACGTTGGTGTGAACAAGCCCTAACAATAGCTGTATACCAAAATATAGACTATGTGTTAATATAAATAAAATATCAGAGCCAATAACAATACCAGAATCTGATGTATATAAACACCAGATAATACTAGTGGTCACTATATATCTTAAATGACCTACTGAAGTCTGAATGACAAAAACACATACTGTAGACTAGTTGGGGGATTTTCCTTCAACATTTTACAGCAATATTTCTTTTTATATATTTGTGATCTTCTATTAATAGTTAGCTCGCTCTTTTCTTCTTTTTTACTAGTGTGAAACTAGCCTGAGATTAGACTGTTTAAGTCAGGATGTAATTCTTACAGTGTGCACCTTTATCTATGTACAAATATAGATTCAAGACATCTAGAAAAAAAGCTTTTTCTGCTAAACCATGGCATATGTTCTCAAGAGCTGAGCTCCACATTTTCAAGTCACTAGAATATAAATAATATCGTTGGCTGAGTTCACATCACCGTTTAGTTTTCTTTTCTTCTGATCCGTCAGAAGAAACAAAACAGGATCCTGTAAAAAAAACAAACGGACCATGTTGCATCAGTTATGAATAGGATCCATTTTTGACAGGATCCTGTAAAAAAACAGATCCTGTTGGCAACTTGTATTGGCCCAATCTACTTGTGTTGCCCCACCTCTGTCCATTTGGACCCACCTACAACATGGGGGACACTATTAGTTGGCATCAGTTTGAGCCATTTCTGTCTGAGATCTTTTTTTAGATGGAAAAAAAAGTCCTGCATGCAGTACTTTTTCTTTCCGGGATCAGGGAGAGATCAGAAGAACAGAAAGCTAAACGTTGATGTGAACTCAGCCTTAGCACATTTGAATGATAAAAGTATTGGGTAATAGCAAAACTTTTACATTATTATTTACAATGTTTTTCCCTTTGGTTTCCATTGTTCATATATTAATATCTATGTATTTTTCATCTTTTCTACACGTTCTATTCTTGCTCACAATTCTTTTCTCTGTACCAATTTTCAAACCAGAACTCTGAGTAAATGACACGTTCGTTGTAATAAATCAATTTGTGATGCTGCCAGAGCATGTTCAGTGTCACGTTCTCATAGCTTGCTTTGTCACAGTGTCTTTGGTGCCGTACTACCGTACACATGTACATTTATCTTGATTTGGCTGTAGTAACACTCTTGTTGCGTCATTGGGGTAAGCCTCTGCATAATTCTTAATTATTTATTTCTGGTAATTAAGTTTGTGTCAGTCTCTTGTTTCATGGTTTATATCATTGGCCTAACTCCATTTATGATGAATTTCCGAGGATTGGAAATCACACTCTAGGGTCACATTGTCTGCCATAGGGAAGCTGGTAGTAGATGTTTTAACCTTTTCATGATGGAATTATTTACTTTTTTTCGTTTTTGGCTGCCTACCTTCACGGAGCCAAAACTTTATTATTTTTCCATTCACATAGCCGTATGAGGCCTCTTGTTGAACAAATTGTACTTTCTAATGGCACCATTTAATATTGCATAGGATGTAGTGGAAACTCAAAAAAAAATTGCATTACCACCACAGTGTTTTTTGTTTTTACAGCATTATGCAGTAAAATTGACTTGTGCTTTTCACTCTCCAGATCAGTGCGATTATGACAATACCATATTTGTATAGTTTTCTTGCATTTTAATACTGAAAAAAAAAATAACTTTTTCATTTCTTTTCAAAAATTTAATTTTCTTTTTATTCTGACCCCCATAACTTTTTTCTAATTGCCGTATTTTTCGTTTTATAAGACGCACCCGATTATAAGACACACCCCAGATTTTAGAGGAGGAAAATAAGAAAAATCTTCAGATCAGACCCCCATAAATATCAAGACATAATATCAGACCCCCATATCAGCCCTCCATGTCAGAACCCCATCAGCCCTTAAGGTAATACCCCCATCAGACCTCAGATCAGAATAAAATAAAAAACTCTTACCTCTCCTGCGCCGTGGCTCTTCTTCATCTCCAGCAGAAGTCACTCTCCTCTTCGGCCGGCCAGCGCTGCACTGTCGCCTGACAGTGTGCAGCGTCAGGTCATACTGCGCGCACTACGTCCTGATGCTGTACGGGGTCAGGAAAGTGCAGCACCGGCCCCAGCAAAGAAGACCCGTATTGGATGCGCTTGCACCCGGTGAGTATCAGAAGCTCTTCCCGGCTCCCGACACCCAATGCATACTAGTGAGCGCTTCCATAATGAAGGTGGCTTATTACCTTTTGATCAAAATGTACACTGACGCCTCACTTTTTTCCAACATATAGGCAGGGCAGAGTGCTGGTTGCAGAGTGCTGTTGCATTTTTTCTGTGTTTGTGCTTCCATAATGGAAGCGCTCACTAGTATTCGCTTTATAAGACGCACAGCAATTTCCCCCTCAGTTTTGGGGGAAAAAAGTGCGTCTTATAAAGTGAAAAATACGGTATGTCTACAAAGCTATGCGATTTTGATCACTATTCATTTTTTTCAACGGTAAAAGGATGAAAAAACGGCAAATCAGTCATTTTTTTCCCATCATGTCATTCACTGTGTAGGATGTTTTTTTTTTATATTTTATTAATATAGGCATTTTCGCACATGGCGATGCCCATGTTCAATTTTTTATTTGTATTTTGAGTTTGGGGAAAGGGGGTGATTTAAATATTTTACAATTTTTTTTTATATTTTTTAAAACTTTTTTTAGGGCCCCAAATGGATCCCAACATGCAATCATCAGATTGCAATTTGTAAATAATAATGGAATTTTTTCCATCGTCCTATACAGAAATTGCTATATTACAATTCAGTGCTGCCATCTGCTGGGCTGAATTGTAATATACAAGTAATGAGCCTAGAAGCCTAGCACAAGCTCTGGCTCTCATTACTTATGGGGGAAGCGGTCCTGCCTGGGAAGTGTGCGCTTCCAGGTTTTAGGCCTCTCCGATGCCATAGTCACATTTGACCATGGCATCTGAGGGGTTACATTTCCCCGATTGGCATTACCGCTGATTATAGACATTAGCTGCAGGAGTCTGCTGTGTGAAACCTGGTTGCTGTGGCGCGGCACCATCTTTAACGACCTGACACTGCAGATGTGAGGAAGGGGTTAAATGGTTTATGTATTAGAGGCTGGGGTTGAAGCAAGTTGTTCTTTTTATAGAAAATCGATGTAATACAGTTGAAACCAGAAGTTTACATACACTATATAAAAAGACACACATTAATGTTTTTCTCAATATCTGACATGAAATCAAAATAAGCCTTCCTGTTTTTGGTCAATTAGGATTACCATAATTATTATTATTTGCCAAATGCCATAATAACGAGGGCAAGAGAATGTTTTAAGGCATTTTTATTACTTTCTGCAAAGGCAAAAGTCTACATACATTAAATGAATATCTGGTACCATTGCCCTTAAACTGTATGACTTAAGTCAAACATTTTGGATATCCTTCCACAAACTTTTAACAATAGTTGGTCGGAATTTGGGCCCATTCTTTCTGACAAAACTGGTGTAACTGAGCCATGTTTGTTGGGCGCCTTGCTCGCACCTGCCCTTTCAGCTTTGCCCATAAATTTTCAATAGAATTGAGATCAGGTCTTTGTGATGGCCACTCCAAAACATTGACTTTGTTATCCTTAAGCCACTTTGTAACCAGTTTGGCAGTGTGCTTCGGGTCATTGTCTATTTGGAAGACCCATTTCTGCCCAAGCTTTAACTTCCTGGCTGATGTCTTGAGATGTTGCTTCAGTATTTTCACATAATCTTCTTTCCTCATGGATCTATCTATTTTGTGAAGTGCACTAGTCCCTCCTGCAGCAAAACAACTCCACAACATGATGCTGCCACCCCTGTGTTTTACTGTTGGGATGGTGTTCCTAGGTTTCCAAGCTTCTCCCTTTTTCCTCCAAACGTAACTATGGTCATTATGGCCAAAAAGTTCAATTTTAGTTTCCTTAGACCACAGGACATGTCTCCAAAAATGTAGGTCTTTGTTCCTGTGTGCATTTGCAAACAATAATCTGACTTTGTTTCTTTTCGAGTAATGGCTTCTTCCTGGCAGAGTGGCCTTTCAGCCGATGTTGATACAGTACGCGTTTCACTGTGGATATTCACACAATCTTACCAGCTGCAGCCATCATCTTCACAAGGTCTTTTGCTTTTGTTCTTGGGTTGATATGCAAATGTTGGACCAAAGCACGTTTATCTCTGGGACACAGAACCCCTCTTCTTTCTGAGCGGTATGATGGACATTCCCATCTTGTTTGTACTTGCGTATAATTTTTTGTACAGATGAACAAGGCACCTTCAGGTATCTTGAAATTGCACCCAAGGTTGAGCCAGACTTGTGCAAGTCCACAATTCTCTTTCTGATATCTTGGCTGATTTCTTTAGACTTTCCCATGGTGCTACACAAGGAAGCAGTGTGTTTCAGGTGTGTATTTAAATACATCCACAGGTATGTCTCTAATTAACCCAGATGTTGCCAAAAAACAGAAGCTTCCAAACACATGACCTCATCATATGGGCAGTCCAGAATTGTTTGACCCCTTAAGTACCTGCACTGTAAATGTACGGTGCTGGTGGACGTGACTTATGGACCAGCGCCGTGCATGTACTGCGGGCTGATCAGGAAGGTGCTGCGGCAGGGGTCCGGCAGTCACTGACAGCCGGACCCCTGCTGCATACGCCGCCATCGGTGAAAACACGGGGACCCGATGGTAGAGAAGGCAGTCTGACGCCTTCCATAGGCATCATGGCTTCTACGGGAGCCTGTGAGATCCAGCCCGTCAGCATACATACGATGTATTGTAATGCATTGCACCCCAGAAGTTGAAGTCCCAGAGTGGGACAAAAAAAAAAGTAAAAAAAAAAAAACCCTTTCATAAAATAAAACACATATTGTAAAAAAAAAAAAAGAAATTGGTATCGCCGCGTCCGTAACGACCGGCTCTAAAAAAAAATCACATGACCTAACCCCCTCAGGTGAACACTGTAAAAAAAAAGTGTCAAAAAAGCAATTTTTAGTCAGCTTACATCACAAAGTGTAATACCAAGCAATCAAAAAGTCATACACACCCCAAAATAGTACCAATTAAACCATCATCTCATCCTGCAAAAAAATGAGACCCTACCTAAGACTATCGCCCAAAAATAAAAAAAACTATGGCTCTCAGAATATGGAGACACTAAAACATACACTAAAACATGATTTTTTTTTTTAAAAATGCTTTATTGTGTAAGACAACAACAAAATGTAGTCATATTTGGTATTGTCGCGTCTGTAACAACCTGCTCTATATAAAAATAGCACATGATCTAACCTGTCAGATGAACGTTGTAAATAACAAAAAATCAAATGGGTGTTTCTGTAAACTGCAGAATCAGGGTAATAAATATTAAGTTTTGTTTGGCTGTTAACCATTGCTTTGTTACTGGAAAAAATGGATTAAAATGGAAAATCTGCCAAAAAAGGGAAAATCTACATTTTCCTTTAATTCTTGTGGAACACCTAAAGGGTAACAACGTTTGTAAAATCAGTTTTGAATACCTTGAGGGGTGTAGTTTCTAGAATGGGGTCATTTTTGAGTGGTTTCTATTATGTAAGCCTCACAAAGTGACTTCAGACTTGAACCGGTCCCTAAAAAGTGGGTTTTGGAAGTTTTCTTAAAAATTTCAGGATTTGCTTCTAAACTGCTAAGTCTTCTAATGTCCCCAATACCCCCCCAAAAAAAAATGGCATTCACAAATTTATCCAAACATAAAGTAGACATATGGGGAATGTAAAGTAATAACTATTATATGAGGAATCCCTATCTATTATATGAGAAATTGAAATTTGGAAATTTGCAAAAACAGGAAAGCTTTTTTCTGATTTCATGTCAGATATTGAGAGAAACATGCATATGTGTCTTTTTATATAGTGTATGTACACTTCTGGTTTCAACTGTATTTAGATCACGTCAAGAAAAGGTATTTGTGGACAATGCTGTGATTGCCAGAGATGCTGGGATTGAATTACCTGTATGAATGAACGGAATAGGATCAGTACTGTAAATAGTAACTGGCGGTGAGAATGGAATGGCAGAGATTTCCATAGAACAATCTGGTTCTGTTCCCTGAATTTGGCTTGCGTTAACAAGATGTTTAATAAAGTAAATAATTCTGATGACAATACACTTCCGTACTTATTCACATCATTAGCGATATGCGCTCGCCAAGCAAATGTTCCCCTATGACTTGTCTGTTTGCACAACCTGGCTTGATTCTTGTGTTCTCACTAAAGTGAATCTGTGAGACACATGTAATTGCTGCTTCTTGGGAAAACACTAGATCTCTAAGCTACGAGGTAAAGTGGTTTAAGGAGAGCAATTCATAAAAGTGCACAGTACAGTTTTTCTCTTTTAAATTTTAACTTTTATACAAACGATGAACCGCCAAAAATGAAAAATAACAGGACCAGATACGCAATTTAGCAACAACACACCTGGCCCATTCACGGTATCATTTCTTTTGTAGGGTCAGTTGGCTCATTTCTAGAGCATTTATTTAAGGTAATAGACTATTCACACAAATCTCCAGGCTTATAATTAATTGTAATCAAAAGATTGTAAATCATTGGACTGTGGTACCTCTGAGTTGCTTGGAAACCCTCTGCATCTTTCAGACAAGCGGAGGAACATGCAGGAACAAGTAAGTATTTATCTCAGGATAAGAGTCCAACACACATTCATTTATTAAGACCAGCGTTTTAGATGTCAGTCTTAATAACCCCTTGCGCTGATGGTAGTTCCTTCGAAGTTATGAAGAGTGCCAGTCTAAATGTAAGCCAGCTTCTATGCTGGCTTACAATTAGACCATTTTGCTGCCCTTCCCCCGGCCATGCCACAGCTACTTTTTTAGACCTGGCGTGAGCGGAAAAAAGTCGCAGATTGCGGCGCAAATAACCTTTGCATTGCAATCTGTGCCAGAAATATGCCTAATATAGGCGTATTTATGCATAGTAAATGATCCCCTAAGTTTACAAAATTTACTACGCATATTAAAACTCCCAGTTTAACACTGCTTAGAAGCCACTAGCCAAAAAAAAAGAAATTTAGTCTGTGCCATGTAGTAACCGATCTCTGCTTCTGGATTTAAATTGGGAATATAGTGTGGAGTATGTGGAATATATAGTAATGGAGTAGCAGAGCATGTTATAAGATTCACTTAAACTCAGCTCTTAGGGGCAATATCTAGGTTTTCAGCACAATTATGCACACCTACCGATCCTCTTTTTTTAGGAATGGGGGTTATATGGAGAGCAAATCCTGCTCCGAACACATAACTATCCCTGCGCAGAAACATTTCAAAGTACATTGCAACCAGTCCTAATTCTCATCCTAGGCATTTATACACAAACCTTCTCACATGTGCATCATCAGTAAGGAAAAAGGAGTGTTATCTCATGCGCTAGGTATTGGTCTGTTCACCAGCAGTGAAACGCTGCCGGAATACCCACAGCACTAGCCCCAGCTTATTCAGCTGAGCAATAAACGGTAATCTACACCCCGCACTATCACCATGGGCAATTTGGGATGATGGTGCCGGAACACTACCCAGCCCACTGGTGTAGCCCAGATGAAGAGGAGGTGCTAGTGGTCTCACAAGGCATTCTCTAACAACATCGATTGGCTGAGGGTTGCTGGGCATTACTGTTAACACGCCCACAGGGGGAATCAGGATTAAACAGGCCATGCAGAAGTTGTAGCATGGCAGTGACTAGAATAGCCCCACCCATCACAGCAGCTGATGACCAGAGCGTAGAGAAAAGCATAGGAAGTTGCCATGGGGATCTATAGGCGGTTCATATTAGACAAAACCCTTCTAAAGGCAGGCATCAGAAAGTAAAAACATTACCTCCCTGCAAATTTCCAAGATAAAAGTACTGAACATGTCCCTTTACTTAGGAAAATAAATCAAGAGCTCCAAAAAATCTACCTTTATCGCTTTTAGGACAAATTCATCTTGTCAGAATGATGAGTTTCTTGAAACTCTTATATCCGCTACAGACGCTACCCCTCCTAATCAAGCATGCTGATATTTCTAAACTATATGAGGCAATATCCCACTTTATATGGCAAGGCAAGCGGCCCTGGATAGCTATGAAAAAGCTTATGGCCTTGAGGTCTAAGGGGGGCATAAATCTGCCATATGTTAGAGTATACAATTTATCCTGTCTCTTCCGATATATCATAGATTGGATTCGCAGATCCAATTTTCACTCAGATTTCTCTTTGGAAAAAAACCTTTTCTCCCCATGGGATCCTTGTACTCTTCCACATACCAGCCTAAAATACCTACCTGTGCATCTCAGGAACTCAATGGTGTTCAGACACACATGGACCGCATGGAGGACCCTTAGGAAACTCTTTGGCCTTAGCCAACGGATTTCCAAATACTTACCTCTATGGAACCACCCAGAGTTTGAGCAAGGGAGAACTAATGATCTCTTCAGGGAATGGAGAGACAAGGGGATTATGACTGCCCAACACATGATGTATGGTACTGACGGACGGTGGTTAACTGAATAGGAAATTACTGGGTAATATAACCCAAGATCTTTTGAAGCCCTTCAATTTGCACAGGTCAAGGACTTCCTCACTGTCAGATTGGCCAATGTATGTAATGAAACTAAACCGAACAGGTTTGATAAGAACCTCAATAGAGGCTCGGGCCCAGAATCAATTTCTTCACTGTACTCTCAAATCGGGGAGTTCTAGGTGATGGTGTGCCTTAACACGCTTTTAGTACATGGAGTAGAATTCTGGGCGATCAGGAAGCAGGTAATAAAATATTTAGGGGATGGGGCTTCATGAGGAATGCCATACTGAACGAAACCTGGAGGGATACACATTTCAGGATTATGCATAAGGCAATGTACGCCTTTTACCTTCCGCCTTTTACCTGTCCTAAATGTCTTACTCCTAACATGGACCTATTCCATGGGTTGTGGACGTGTCCACACTCCTCGGCATTGTGGGAAAGGATTGCACCATTTATCAGAGACATCTGGAAACAGGAGATACCACTGCCCCCCATGACCAGTTTCACTATTGGGAGAGGCGCGGAGCAGACGGACCAGGGAAAAAGAATTTGCCTAATCTTTTTCATGCCATATGTATGGTGACTAAAAGGAGTCTACTACAACACTGGCTGCGACACGCCGCTCCCACTGGGGAAATAGTAATACAAAGTTTTGAAAAAATTTGTTGGGAGTTGGCGCAATTTTCTACTACATTTCCTTACATAGGAAGAAGTGGATAATGTGATCAGACCTTTTTCTCTAACTCAATGGTACCTGACAGAGCAATTAAAAATATGCTAGGTAGATTCCAGCTGAGATCTTGAGATCTAATGTAGGGTTTACATCTCTTACCTTTACTTTTCATTGCATATGGTTCACATTCTTGGCTCACGTATACCACTGTGATATCTTGATATGGCAGGTTTTTATGTTTTATTATTTGATGTGCAGATATGTTGTCTGTACAATGTTCGTATAAAATGTTGTATGTATTGAAAATTTTCAAAATACAATAAAATATATATATAAAAAAAAGTACAGAACATAAATCTATATGTATTATGGATTTTTATGTTAATCTTAAAATACGCATGTGTAACATTGCACTATTGCTGTGGATTTGCCCTTGTTACCTTTGGCCCTTTGGTAATTGTCATAAATTTTAGGTGTGGAATTTGCACCAAACATTTTCAAGTGGCCTAGTGCCTATAGCAGTGATGGCTAACCTCCGGCACTCCAGCTGTGGTGAAACTACGACTCCCAGCATGCTCCATTCATTTCTATGTAGCTCTGAGAACAGCTGAGCAACTGTGCATCTTGGGAGTTGTAGTTTTACCACAGCTGGAGTGCCGGAGGTTAGCCATCACAGGCCTATAGACATTATTTTCCTGTAATTTTTTTTTTTGTATATACAAATTAAATTTCTCTATTACTCCCAGTAGATCTTTTTCATCTATATGCATTTAAAAAGTGAACTTATATTGCACCTGTGCTTTCTCAACAGGTTATGGGATTTTTCCAAACCATCACCACTGCTTGAAACTGTGGAGCATCATACAGAGTTTACTTGTGGCCTTGACTTCAGCATTCTTGTCCCAGGACAGGTACAGTATAGACATTTATTTAACCTTCAGCGCTTCTCTGTTTTGTATGTTTATCCATTTGTACACAAGTAAGAAATGTGAATGTCTAGAATACAGAACGCATATAGAGTAATGAAAGCAACATTTTCATTGTTTAACCATTTCCAGACCATGACAGTTTTTACCTTCCTGACCAATCCTAATTTTACTAATCTGATGTGTCACTTTATGTAGTAATAACTTTGGAATGCTATTACTTATCCAAGTGATTCTGAAACATTTTTTTTTGTGATACATCATTCTTCATGTTGGTGGGAAATTTAGCTTGATATTATATTTTTCACTCATTAAGATGCACTTTTTTCCCCCAAAGTAGTGTAAAATGTCAGTGCGATCAAATATCAAGAGGAAGAACTCTAAAATAAAATAATAAACTTTATTGGTTTGTCGATTTAAAATATAATAGGGAATTACCCTATATACCACTGAAACATATATCCTCGTTATCTAGTCCTGGGTGTAGACAATACGATCACCCACAGGACTATTATAATGGATATTAGATAACAGAGTAATACAAAAATGGGCAGGATACACACGATATAATATCGTCTAATTCAGTCCTGAAAGCATGACTAAGGCGCGCTTTGTTAGTCATGCCAATAGAATGGTGCCTAGTGGGAACTGAGGAAGGTGTGCTGATTTGTTGTAGACACTATTGTGTTCATATGCCTCAGCCCACCAAACATAAGATAGATAGGCTCGATGCGTTTCCATACAGCATACAAGGTGAGTGCTGTATTTCATCAGGAGCCACCGCATCATAAAAGACTAAGGAGATTCTTATAATCGTGCACTACACTACAAGGGAGGTTAGCGCCTCCTCTGTGTGTGCACAGCCTGCCGCAATTCCTTATGTGTTAGAGGAATTATTACAGCATTCAACAGACACACGACCTGCCTGGTGCCCCGGTCCCTTGTGTGGGAGCTGGCACGTGGGTTATTATGTAAGGTCCTGCCTGAGCCGACCACCTCCTAGTTTAGAGGGGCAGCGTGCTGACATGCAGTATTCGGCTCTGTGATGGTCGCGAAGCGGCTCGCAGAACGCCGAAGGAAATAGGTATAACCCCAACCCCACCCCCATCATCCGCCCACCAAGCCGCCGGCCAATCCCATTACCCGAAGGCAGAGGATTGTCACATGGAGGTGAGCACATTGGATAACAGGAGGAGGCGCAGAGCGCTCAATATTAAACGGGGAACTTCACGGCGGCTAAAGTAACAAAAGCCCAGCATAGTAAAGTCAGAGACGAACAGGAGTCCCAGTGTACAAAATGGTTTCTACATAAACCTCTCATTAGCAACCAGATGTAACTCTATATGTGTGCATAACTGGGGCGCAACATCTATAAGTATATACATGGAGTATCATTAGCGATACTACATGAAAATCCTCATATCAGCTCCATATATAGCCCAAACAGTCGCCACACTTATGCACTTGTAAATATGTCAGTTCTATAAGACAACAGGCCGGCCATAAAAAACATTGGGAACTAGCTCATACATTATAGTACTGCATATATCTCGTGTGGTGTATAGTCGCCATGGCCAAACCTGATATCAAATCAGTCATTGCAATGTACCCAACATGTCATGGTACACACAATGTATCAGTATCAGTGCACAGACTGACAGATGGTCCTCATATATGTACCCCCACTCTATAAAAAGCGGGCAAGGGTGATAGAATTTGTGGTGGATCATCTTCATATATAACAGTATATAATGTATATATTAGGAACCTGCCATACTAGATGAATGGGATGAAGGAAATGGCATCATTCAAACCAAATGGCTTAATTGTGTTCAAGACAAAAATTCTTTTGTAGGAGAATACGGTCCCAGTTGCCACCCCTTAAATTCATCTTGATCAGACCAATTCCTTAAAACTTCACAGATGAGACCCTTCCACCATGATGTTCAAGGATGCGACGAGCAACTGGCGTGTCTTTCGCCTTTCTGATGTCGCTAATATGCTCACCTATACGGCGTCTCAATTCGCGTGTTGTCTTAACCACATATTTTATTCCGCACACGCAGGACAACAGGTATATCACGCCCATAGATTTACAGTTCACAAACGGGCGGATATAGAAGGTCTTTTGATCAGTAAATGGCAGTACGTCTTATAGGGTGAATACTAATGAGTGTTTCCGTTATGGAAATGCTTGTTAATACAGTTAGATCGGTGAGCAATGTATACAGTGCTCCCTCAGCCGACTCTGTACTCACTGCTCCCTGGTCTTCATCTGCCGGCTGGCAAACGCTGTGCTGTGACCTACTCACAGCATGAGGACAAAGGCACAAATGTTACTTTTGCCTCAAATGTTAAATTTTTACAAGGAATAACAGGAGAAAAAACACCCCGCAATTTGCTACCTATTTTTTTCTTGCATAAGACAACACCTTATATGTGATCTTAATCTGCTGTTTAGACAGATTGCAGGGCTCAGAAGGGAAGGAGCACCATTTGGCTTGTAGGGGGCAGATTTTGCTGGAATGGTTTTTGGGCACCATATCACATTAGAAGAGACCTTGAGGTACCCCTACACAGGGCTGTGGAGTTGGAGTCAGATTCAAAGCTACTTTTGAGTGGAGTCGGTACAAATTACTCCAGGTTAAAAAATATTATCTGTTATTAATATTGTGTAAATAATATATTAGCTTTCATACAGATTTAGAAAAGTTTAGAAATAAAACTAAAATTTACAAGAAAAAAAAAATAAAACTAAAATTTACAAGAAATGGTAATCATGAGTATATTTTATGTTCTGTCAATCCAAGGCCCTAATTCAGGAGCGTGCAACCTGCTGCCCGGGGGCCACATGCGGCCCTTGATGCCATTCTGTGCTGCCCTCCAACCATCTGGTAACATACTTGTGTCTTGAGGCTGCTCACATATATTTTTCATGTAGTCTCCCATTAGATGGGAGTTCTGGAGGTGTAACTAGACATTTATAGTATATACTGTATGTACAATACACCATAAATTACAGTATTTCAGTTAATTACCCTTTAAATTTTATTTTTGGACCTTGTCGTTAGTTCAGTCTGATAATGTGGCCCCCAACCAGAAAACATTGTGCACCCCTGCCCTAATTCATCCAGCACAGTAATAAGCAGGGTGTTCTAGTAGTGATAAAAAATCAGTTCTCCTGTGTTCTCTCCTATTCCTTATACTAGGTATTTTAATTTTGCTCCAAGGCCCTTCGTTACAGTGCCTGAAATTGTGCTGCACATGCTCAGTAGTAAGTTCCTCCTCTAAAAACTAAAGGAGGAAGTTCACTACAGGGCATGCCTGCAGTCATCTCAGAACTGATAGAACAGGAAGACAGCATTAAAGGGGTTGTCTGGGAGTACCTAACTTTTTACAGATGCCCCGAGCCTGCCTCTGCTATGAAAATAATCATATTTGTGTATCCCTGCCGCTCTGGTATTGCATGTTGGCTTGTGTGTGTCCATCTTTCCCTTTCCTGTCCATACCAGATCTGTAGAGTAAAATACGCAGACTGCTTCTCTAGTGATACCTGGTACGCACTGCAGTAATAGTGCTAATGATTTTGACTAGCGAGAAATATCTACTGTATTTTCCACTTTATAGGACACACTTCTTCCCCCCCCCAAAAGGAAATGGCAGTATGTCTTTTAAAGCGAATGGTGCAATTTTTACATTTCTGACACTGATGCATTGCTGGCCGCTATGCTGCACAGCGCGGCCTGCAATGTATCAGTTACAATTAAACTCTATGACGTTAGGTGGGAGGAGGAACTGGAGGCCAGCAACGGCTGTTGCACTCGCGGCGGGGCCCAGTGCAGTCACGCTACTCCATTACACCAGGCCCTGCTCACAGCAGTCTTCATATATAAAGTCTGTTCATGTAATCCTCAACCAGTGGCTCTGCTTTGTTAAACTACTGTAATCGTCTGTAGTAGTACTCACTATCAAAGCAGCAAGCAGACTGGCAGCGTAACGTTACTGCATTAATGAAGCTGGCAGAGCAGGAGCGTGACAGAGTGACGTTACGCTGCCGACCTTTCCCCTGCTTTGATCACCCACAGATGCTCCCATAACAGTGCATCATCCACAGATCCCCCATAATAATGCATCATCCACAGATGCTCCCATAACAGTGCATCATCCACAGATCCCCCATAATAATGCATCATCCACAGATGTTCCATTAACAGTGCATCATCCACAGATCCCCCATAATAATGCATCATCCACAGATCCCCCATAACAGTGCATCATCCACAGATCCCCCATAACAGTGCATCATCCACAGATCCCCCATAACAGTGCATCATCCACAGATCCCCCATAACAGTGCATCATCCACAGATCCCCCATAACAGTGCATCATCCACAGATCCCCCATAACAGTGCATCATCCACAGATCCCCCATAACAGTGCATCATCCACAGATCCCCCATAACAGTGCATCATCCACAGATCCCCCATAACAGTGCATCATCCACAGATCCCCCATAATAATGCATCATCCACAGATGCTCCCATAACAGTGCATCATCCACAGATCCTCTCCATAACAGTGTCATCCACAGACCACCATTAGTTCAAAACCCACCAAAAACACACCTTTGGGTTCAAAATATTTTTTTCCTATTTTCCTCCTCAAAAACCTAGGTGCGTCTTATAATGCGAAAAATACTGTAATCTATTTATGACCATGGAAAATATTTTCATCAGTCATAAAATACATTTTCGCTTAATGTCTTACCATAAGCAATTGTTTTTAATTACTGTAGTGAAAAAAAAAGATTCAGATGCTTTTTAGACAGGTGTAATAAAGAGGCTTTTTTGTCCCCATATTATGGATGCAAAACCCAGGTCTCCTGCTGTCCATCGAGAGCCAGGGGTTCATCATTTTCAGATGAGCTACAGTAGTTTCAGGTCTTGGGTCCATAATACTGGAGTAATAAAGGACCCGTGTTATACCTGTTTAAAAGTGGCTTTAGGTAATACATTATATTATGTTTAGGGATTAATAATAGATAATTAAGATTACAGTTTGTATAGGGGATGGAAATTATATACTACATATTTCCAGTGCATGCATTTCTTTAATACATGCAGCATTTATTGTAGACATGTGTGGTATGTTTGAACTCCACATCTTACAATTTTTGCAGACTATATTTTATTTGCATAATGTCAATGCTAGAGTACGCATTTTAGTTGTCAACTTATTTTTTTCCCATTTTTTGCTAATAATTGGTTTGCTGCAAAATTGCATGAAGGTGTTAGTGTGTATTTATTATTGAGTTATATTTTTATACACTGTATGTTTTGTGCTCTTAGAAAATATCGATTTTGCTTAACTAGAAGCAGTTTTCCGTGTACAGTATCCATTTATAACACATGTGGATGACAGGTAGAATGGGAATTTGAAGTGGCCCCAGCAAAAAAACTAAAAGTGGCCCCATGATAATACTACCCCAGGAGAACCAGACCCCATAATGCAGCACAAAATACTGCCCCAGGAGAACCAAATACCGTAGTGTAACACAAAATACAGCCCCGCAGCACACAATACCTCCCCAAAAACTGACCCTCTGCAGTGGCCAGTGCCAGCTGCTACATTCTGTCCTCCAGTTGGTGCCAGATTTTTTCTAGATTTGTGATGCAGGTTTTTTTTCCTACAGCATGTGGATAAGGGGTACTAAAAACTAAAACACTTCAGTCACATGTAGACATACAATTTTGCCCCAGTTTTAAGCATATATGCATCACATACCTGTTAAACAGTTGCCTCTGATGCATACCATACAGTGGCATTTGCTACCGCAGGGTCCCACTGTATACTTTTAGGTTTGTTTTTTTGTTATTATTGGACTCCAAAAAGTACAGTGTGTATTTTTCCATCCTGTGTTTTCCAGCGTATACTTTAAACAAAGTTACGCTTTTGTCACACATTTAAAGTGGTTGACCGGAATACAGGTATTAATGACCTATCTTGAGGATCGGTCATAAATATCAGATTAGTGGAAGTCTTAGATCCGGCACCTCCACCGATCATTTGTTTTGGACGTTTGCAGTGCCAGAAACTATATAGTGTATGAAGCGGGAAGCAGATGGCTGTGTACAATATGTATTTTCACCCACCAGTGTACTGCAGTTTCCAGAGACACAGCTGACAGTAGAGGTCTCGGATTTTAGGTCTTCACCGATCTGATATTGATGACCATTCTTGTGAATAAGTCATCATTATCTGTGGTCCTGACAACCCTTTTAACGTGATGGGAGAGCATTGTCCTAATATGTGTGTGTACTATATAGACATGTATGTCATGTAACATGTATATGTAATATTCTAGTATACGCTGCATATATTAGTAGTGTACATATACATCAGGGCTTGACAAATTTCCTTTGAATCTAGGAGCCAGCAAAAAAAGTTAGGAGCCAGGCGGAGCCGCGTCATAAAGCTCCCAATAGATGCCCCCATAGTGCTCCCCCCCCCCACTTCTCTATAGAGCCCCCCAATAATGCATGCCAGTACATAGGGCCCCCAGTAGATGCCCCCATAGTGTTCCTACCCCTGTTTTCCATAGTGCCCCCCATAATGTGCGAGTATATAGGGCCCCCCATAATGGAGGGGAGGGCACAGGGGTCCGGAGGGAGGGCACAGGGGTCCGGAGGAGGGCACAGGGGTCCGGAGGGGAGGGCACAGGGGTCCGGAGGAGAGGGCAGAGGGGTCCGGAGGAGAGGGCAGAGGGTCCGTCTTGTCAATCCCCTTGTCATTCACTTTCTCTACCCCCCTCTTGTCATTCACTTTCCCCCTGTCATTCACTTTCTCTCACCCCCCTCTTGTCATTCACTTTCCCCCTTGTCATTCACTTTCTCTCACCCCCTTGTCATTCACTTTCTCTCCCCCACGCTTGTCATTCACTTTCTCCCTCCCCCTCCTTGTCATTCACTTTCTCCCTCCCCCTCCTTGTCATTCACTTTCTCCCTCCCCCTCCTTGTCATTCACTTTCTCCCCCCTCCTTGTCATTCACTTTCTCCCTCCCCCTCCTTGTCATTCACTTTCTCCCTCCCCCTCCTTGTCATTCACTTTCTCCCTCCCCCTCCTTGTCATTCACTTTCTCCCTCCCCCTCCTTGTCATTCACTTTCTCCCTCCCCCTCCTTGTCATTCACTTTCTCCCTCCCCCTCCTTGTCATTCACTTTCTCCCTCCCCCCTCCTTGTCATTCACTTTCTCCCTCCCCCTCCTTGTCATTCACTTTCTCCCCCCTCCTTGTCATTCACTTCCCTTTCTCCCTCCCCCTCCTTGTCATTCACTTTCTCCCTCCCCCTCCTTGTCATTCACTTTCTCCCTCCCCCTCCTTGTCATTCACTTTCTCCCCCTCCTTGTCATTCACTTCCCTTTCTCCCCCTCCTTGTCATTCACTTTCTCCCCCCTCCTTGTCATTCACTTCCCTTTCTCCCCCCTCCTTGTCATTCACTTCCCTTTCTCCCCCTTGTCATTCACTTTCTCCCTCCCCCTCCTTGTCATTCACTTTCTCCCTCCCCCTCCTTGTCATTCACTTTCTCCCCCCTCCTTGTCATTCACTTTCTCTCTCCCCCCTCCTTGTCATTCACTTTCTCTCTCCCCCCTCCTTGTCATTCACTTTCTCCCTCCCCCTCCTTGTCATTCACTTTCTCCCTCCCCCTCCTTGTCATTCACTTTCTCCCTCCCCCTCCTTGTCATTCACTTTCTCCCTCCCCCTCCTTGTCATTCACTTTCTCCCTCCCCCCTCCTTGTCATTCACTTTCTCCCTCCCCCTCCTTGTCATTCACTTTCTCCCTCCCCCTCCTTGTCATTCACTTTCTCCCTCCCCCCTCCTTGTCATTCACTTTCTCCTCCCCCTCCTTGTCATTCACTTTCTCCCTCTCCCCCTCCTTGTCATTCACTTTCTCCCTCCCCCCTCCTTGTCATTCACTTTCTCCCTCCCCCTCCTTGTCATTCACTTTCTCCCTCCCCCTCCTTGTCATTCACTTTCTCCCTCCCCCCTCCTTGTCATTCACTTTCTCCCTCCCCCCTCCTTGTCATTCACTTTCTCCCTCCCCCTCCCCCTCCTTGTCATTCACTTTCTCCCGGGTACAGGAGCTTTAGTTTCCTGTACCCGGGCGGACTGACAGGAAGTGCACACTGTGTGCGCACTTCATGTCAGTCCGTCCGAGTACAGGAGACAGATGCTCCTGTACCCGTGGACCGGCTCGGCCACGCTACAATGAGGGACTGACAGGAGGGAGCGCTGAGCGCTCCTCCTGTCAGCTCCTCTCTTCATGCTGTGCCCGGGCGGTGCGCCCTCATGGACGCGCCAGCCCGGGCAGTGCTGCAGCCGCCTGAGGCTCTCTATAGAGCGCTCGGGCGGCTGCAGCATGAGGGGGCCGGCGCTCCTAGTCCGCGTCGGCCCTGCGCCCGGGCACCTGAGAAAACGGGCTGACAAATACCCAGGCGCCAGGACCAAATTCCTGGTCGCCATGGCGACCTGGCGCCTGGGATTTGTCGAGCCCTGATATACATAATACATAATTTATTACTTGGGCAGCATGTACCACCATTAGTCCACGTCACCAGGGCAGCTGAGGTTTTGGGTGGGCAGTTGAGGCAGATAGGCAGGCTGATGAGATGAAGGACCCACTTGGCAACCTGGTAGCAGAGAGAGTCAAAACAAGAGCAGAAGTGACACCACCTGCTACATCCTGACACTTGCCATCATCAGATGCTTAGCCAGCAGCTTCCATTGCAGGTATTTGCAGTGCTGTGAAAAAGTATTTGCTCCCATACAGATATCTTTTGTTTTTGCACATTTGTCACACTTTCCAGGATTGTAATATTGATTACTTATTCTTAGCATAGGTTATCTATATCAGATCAGCGGGTATCCAACACTCAGCATCAACCCCCCGATCAGCTGTTTGACGAGAAGGGCATGCTCCATGCGAGCTCAGCCTTCCCTTCATTGTTTATCTGCTTGACGTCGTCATCGCAGCGGTGACCAGGTGTAATTACACCTAGGTCGTCCCATTCACTTCAATGAGACGGCACTGTAGTATTCAAGTGTGTAGGAAGGAGCCCTTCCATTGAAATGAATGGAAAAAAAAAACACAATACAACAACACTCTGCAAACACAAATAACCTACAATAATGGCATAGTTATAGAAAATATTCTGGTGCTAATACTACGCTTATTTTGTAAATTTGAGATTCTTGGCAAATACTTTTTGTACAAAATTATTTGGGCCCGTCTGCCCTAATTAATGTAAATATAAAGCTGTATCCTGCTCTCATTACATTCATTGGAAGCCGTCTGGCACCAGGAGAGGTATAGAGTGGGCTCAGCATGCATGTTGGTACCTGCATTCCCTGGATTTAATGGAGGCCATTATGGCACAAAAAATGTTAAAAGGCAAAGTGGACCCAGCATGTATGTGGAACCTGCACTCCTTGAATTTTATGGTGAAAGTATTATTTAGTGTTAGGTTCCTGTCTTATAGAGATCGCCTTGACGTTTGGCAGACGGGTCCAAATAATTTTGTACAAAATGTAACATAGTAACATAGGATATAAGACTGAAAAAAGACATTTGTCCATCCAGTTCGGCCTGTTTCCTACAAGTTTATCCAGAGGAAGGCAAAAAATCCCCTGTGAGGCAGAAGCCAATTTTCCCTACTTAAGGGGAAAAAAATTCCTTCCCGACTCCAATCAGGCAATCAGAATAACTCCCTGGATCAACGACCCATCTTTAGTAGCTATAGCCTGTAATATTATTATACTCCAGAAATACATCCAGGCCCCTCTTGAATTCCTTTCTTGTACTCACCATCACCACCTCCTCAGGCAGAGAGTTCCATAGTCTCACTGCTCTTACAGTGAAGAATCCTTTTCTATGTTTGTGCACAAACCTTCTTTCCTCCAGACGCAGAGGATGTCCCCTTGTCACAGTCACAGTCCTGGGGATAAATAGATGATGGGACAGATCTCTGTACTGACCCCTGATATATTTATACATAGTTATTAGATCTCCCCTCAGTCGTCTTTTTTCTAAAGTGAATAACCCTAATTTTGATAGTCTTTCAGGGTACTTATCCCATTCCAGTTATTACTTTAGTTGCCCTCCTCTGAACCCTCTCTAGCTCTGCTATGTCTGTCTTGTTCACAGGAGCCCAGAACTGTACACAGAACTCCATGTGTGGTCTGACTAGTGATTTGTAAAGTGGTAGGACTATGTTCTCATCACGGGCATCTATGCCCCTTTTGATGCAACCCATCATCTTATTGGCCTTGGCAGTAGCTGCCTGACAATGGTTTTTGCAGCTTAATTTGCTGTTTATTAAAATTCCTAGATCCTTTTCCATGTCAGTGTTACAGAGTGTTTTACCATTTAATATGTACGGGTGACTTGCATTATTCCTTCCCATGTGCATAACTTTACATTTGTCAGTGTTAATCCTCATCTGCCATTTCTCTGCCCAAGCCTCCAATCTATCCAGATCCCTCTGTAGCAGTATATTGTCCTCATCAGTATTAATTACTTTACACAGTTTAGTGTCATCTGCAAAAATTGATATTTTACTGTGCAGGCTTTCTTCAAGATCATGAATAAATATATTGAAGAGAATAGGGCCCAATACTGACCCCTGAGGTACCCCACTAGTTACAGTGACCCAATCTGAGTATCTACCGTTAATAACCACCCTCTGTTTTCTGTCACTCAGCCAGTTACTTACCCACATACAGACATTTTCTCCCAGTCCGAGCATCCTAATTTTATATACTAACCTTTTATGAGGTACAGTGTCAAATGAAGTCCAGATATACGACATCCATTGATTCGCCGCTGTCAAGTCTAGAACTTACCTCCTCATAGAAGCTGATTAAATTTGTTTGGCATGACCGATCCCTCATGAAGCCATGCTGATATGGCGTTATTTGCTTATTTTCATTGAGATACTCCAAAATAGCATCTCTTAGAAACCCTTCAAACAGTTTACCAACAACAGATTTTAAACTTACCCGCCTATAATTTCCATGCTTGTTTTTTGGACCCTTTTTGAATATTGGCACCACATTTGCTATGCGCCAATCCTGTGGAACATTCCCTGTCAGTATAGAGTCCGTAAATATCAGAAATAAAGGTCTGGCTATGACATCACTTAATTCCCTTAGGATACGGGGGTGTATGCCATCCGGTCCTGGCGATTTGTCTATTTTAATCTTTTTAAGTCGCTGTTGTACTTCTTCCTGGGTCAGACAGGGCACTTTTAATGGGGGATTTATTTTTACATTCTGCATTTCATCTGACAGTTTATTTTCCTCAGTGAATATAGTGGAGAAAAAAATATTTAATAGTTTTGCTTTATCCTCGTCGCTCTCTGCAACACCCCCCTTTATTGCTATGTAGAGGGCCGACTCCTTCAGATTTATATTTTTTACTATTTATATAATTGAAGAACATTTTAGGGTTAGTTTTGCTCTCTTTGGCAATCTCTCGGTCTCTAGTTTGGCAAATTTTATTAGTTTTTTACATATTCTATTTTTTTCCTTATAGTTTATCAGTGCTTCCTGAATTTGCCTAGAATCTCAAATTTACTAAATAAGCGTAGCATTAGCACCAGAATGTTTTCTATAATTATGGCATTATTGTACTTTATTTGTGTCTGCAGAGTGCTGCTGCATTGTGTTTTTTTCTTGGTGTTTCTAGCCATTGCGGCGTGCATCTGCGCATTGGGATGTGCTGACTGACCCCCTTTTTTTTGCAGTTGTATAGAAATGAATGGGACAGCTTGTAATTACACCTGCTCACCTCTGCTCTTTTGACTGCAAGCAGGTAAACAATAAAGGGAAGTGCAGCCTTCCCTTCAACCAGCTGATCGGCGGGGGTACGACACCCTGCACCCCCGCCGATCTGATATTGATTACCTATCCCGAGGATAAATTAAATATTAAGCAAATTAAATATTATATAAAGATCATAGTAATCTATTAATATTATAACTGGTGATATTGGGATGAGTTATCATTCCAAATGATCCTTCAGCATCAATTGTAATAAGTATTGTTTAGATCATTCACCGTGACTGTTCACACGCTTTACTAAACAATAACCTCCTTTAGTTGGAAACCGCAGTGAAAGATAAATGGGTTTCATTGAGGTAGAAATCAGCAACGGTGAAGCAGCTTACATACATTACAGTGTTGCGCAGTCTTTCAAGAATGCTGACTGGTTTTCTCGCAGCTTGAAGTCTAATCCCTGTGCGCTTTATTGTCAAACTGTTATTCACCCACTTACTACACAGCTTGACCATCAGCCCACGCAGCCAGGAACTGTGAACAATATACCCATAATGCGGATTGTTAGACTTTTCATTAAGTTCAGTACTATCTGTTTTTCCGCAAGTTAAATTATAAAATAAACTGGATTTGTATTGTAATATGGATACGCTCATATAGATTTGCCTGTATGTATACAATATTATAACTTTCTATAGCATAGTGCAAGTAAAGATCACTTCTTTGGGAAGTGCATTTATTCATGAAAAACTTTTGAGAACCCAATTTTGACATATTTGGATACGAAGAGATGATAAAGATGGCCATCACTTAGCCAGAGCGTAGATCCCCTACAAGCTGCAGGTCTAGCTGTGGAGAACTCCCTTGGGGACATTCATCAGTCTTTACACCACAATAGTAGAAAAGTAGAAGATCATGGAACGCACCAGATTTGCGCCATAATTTGCAAATTTTAGAGGTCTTGATAAATGATCCTCCGTGTGGTGTATCTGTGCATTATATAGGCTATTAAATTAAAACGCCGAATCAGTGGAACGAGGAATACAGATGCTGATGTGGACCCTCTTGGTTATTAACTAATTTGGTGTACGGCTGAACCAGAGTGTGGAATCTAAGGGATTATGTGTTCTACATCCCTGCAAGAAAGTAATGAGTTTTCCACAGGGAATCCCTGAGTTGCTACCATTGAAGTAGCCGATGTTAGCAACATGCTGGTGCACGTTTGCACAGAAGACATCAAGATGCGGTACCATGGGGGCAAGCAGAATTCATAGGCAGCGTAGATCTGAGTAGTAATGTGGAAGTTAGGGAACGCGGCAGGAATTTGAGCTAAGGTCCACAAACTGGATTGCTAACGGCAAACTCCGTAGCAAGCGCGTTAACAGGTAATAGGAACTAAATGGACATTAGGCTCAGGCTTTTGGTGAGGGAGAATGTCTCTTAAGAAGCCCATGGTTACAGTGATTTGGCTGGATATGGGATAATTGTTGTGCACTGACCCTTTAAAGGAGTGATGCCATGAGTGATGTAACATAGTATATAAGACCGAAAACAGACATTTGTAAAAAATATAAAGTTTTACCTATTTATAATGTTTCGTGTTAATGCAGTTGCTTGCAATTACTAAATGTAGACTGTAGAAAGGTGATGACACCAATTCAGTGCAGAAAAAGCTAATATTGTGATGTGCATTAATATCAAATGCAGTGAGCCATAACTTAAACTACTTACCAAGCAGATGTATAGAGTATTCATATCTCTCAAGCATTTCTTGTAGGTATACATTCAATGATCTTTTGCACAATTATGGAGAATTATACAATAAAATCAAAGCAAATGAGCAAAACAGATTAATTTAATCTACAATTTGTTTGTGCCTGCCGCTTCACGATTCACACACACTCAATATTATGCCAACATTGTTTTTGTAATGCAAATTCATACATTTTAGTCAGCGTACGAGTATGTACGGATTATGTATTGAGAGGCAATGTCTGAATCGAAAAGTGCAGAAAGAGTTTAAATGCGTGCGTTTTTGTGAATGTGGACTTTAAAATGACTGCTACTGTATATAAATCAAATTTGGTGGGAACAATGGAAGCCGTCTGGCCACATTCATTCTGTCACCCTTCACTCATTCTACAAAACACCCTGACAGAGTAAAAGGTATACATAGGTGAATGCAGCATTCCATTAATATGAAAATAACGGGGAGATGAAGCCTCTTTCATTCTTATCACCTTGAATTTGTACTACAGCATGAACTGGAACATTTTTTTCCTTCATAAAGGAAAACTAATGTATACATATCTATGTGGAGAAATGTGACTTTTAATATCTTCACAAAATGTTCTCCCTTTCAATACATTTTTTATTGAAACGTCAAACTTATTGGCGTTAGCAAAGAAAATATTCCTTTTATCATCGTTCACGGAAGAAGAAATTGAAGGACTACATAATGGAAAGGCTTTCCCCTTCATGGATAAATTCAACTAGAACCCTATCTCTTGTTGGCCACCAATTAAGATAAAAACCTATAAAAGTATACTGGACCACGTTTGAATCAAAATAATCTTTATTAACAATATAAATGAACATGCAGCAGCATGTATGATATAGCAAAAAAGTGACACAGAGAGAGGGGTGCACAAATGGGCGGCATCCAGGAGAGAGAGACACAGGGCAATATAAATATAAACATCAATAAATAGCAAGTGCAAAAGATAACAAATATAAATACATCATGTCAATGCATACCCATAGTGTGTCTCTCCTCCGGGATGGCGCCAAAACCCCGACGCGCGTTTCGGCGGGAGCCTTCGTCTGGGGGTGGCGTCATCACTGGAGGACAGCACTTAAATACACAGGCTAATCAAACTCAATTACACATGGGCGGAGCGTCAAGATGTATGACGACACGGGTCACATGTCCGTCAGCGTCACATGATCAAAAGTTCACAGTTCGTCAAGGAGGTATTTCAGGTCACATGTATATCAAAGGTCACATGATCACAGGTCCTATTCCACCCTAACAAATTCATCAAAGAGGTATCTCAAATTACATATCTATTAAAGGTCACATAATCGGAGGTTCAAAAATCCTATTCCACCCTAAACAGTTCAAAGAAATATCATTAAATCCAGGTAATGTGGTTAGTCATGTGGACGCTCCGATCACATGATCGGAGAGCACCACAGGTCCTATACCCGGAAAGACAGTCAATAGAAAATCACAAACCGTAAATATATATACACACATACATATATATGTATATATACATATACATAGGTGGAAAAAAAAAACATGATTCAAAGATAATCAAGTAGGGATATACACATAAGGTCTTATGCATATTAAAAGCAATACATATATAATTAGATAGGTTTATAAAACGAGTATATATATAATAGATAATAATTAAAGTGACAGTGCAAAAAAAAATGTGCAGCATGCAATTAAAACAAACACAAAACATAAAAGTGCATATACCAAGTGAAAAAATAGTGCACACCCAAATAAAAGTGCAAGTGCATAGGTGCATTAAATACCTGAAAAAAGCATTTAAATGGGTTAATAACATATACAAATATACTTTATGTGTATATGATGTGTGTATATACCATATGTGAGTGAATGGTATGTAATACATATACTGACTGTAGTTTTACTCGCAACTCACCCTAGAATGAGGCATCCCTAACAAAATAATATAAATGTGAAATATGTGCATACTGTGATTATATTATAATTACTAACTCATACCATGATTATCATGATTAAATATAGAACTCCATAGTATACATACCCCACCACAAGTAGCCAAAAACATAAATCCCATATATACGCACATCCCCTAGTATCTAAATACATATATTTATCCCTAAATGTCCCCATCTATATATTATTATATTGCCCATAAACACACATACATATGTGTCTCCCCCAAATAGTAATAGGTGACACAATGTGACCCTATATTAAAAGAAACACCCACAGAGGTGTAAAATCCTGACGAAGTCATGAGCCTATTAACCAAGTGCCAAATCCCTACCCATATCAATAGACATAACATGATTACACATATAACATATAATAAAACATGGTAAAAAGACCATAAAAAATTATTTTTCTTTTTTTTTAAAAAACGCCAAAGAAACTTGAAGCAACGGGCCCAGAAATAATCAGAGGAAAGAAGCGAAGCCAGAGGATTCGTTGAGGCCATTAGGTTTGAGGGAATTTACCCTCCAAATCCACTGGCACTCAAGTTGAGCTAATTTTTTTGAAATGTTGCCACCTCGTATATTCTTCGGTATGCAGTCAATGCCTCGTATTTTGAGACCAGATGGATCACAGTCATGATTAATTTTAAAGTGTTTTGCCACAGGTTTTAGCTGAGAGAAATCCTTCTCTTTTTGGGCCGCAATAATGTCTCGGACATGCTCCCTTGTCCGAATTTTCAACTCACGGGTGGTAAGCCCAATGTAGATTTTACTGCATGGGCAGCTGGCATAATATACAACCGCTGTGCTTGAACATGTAAGACGATGAGTAATTTTGAACGTCCTATCCTCAGTAGCATGTTGAAAATCTGTCGCTCTTACCATATTGGGGCACGCTATACATTTCCCACAAGGGAAGAAACCCCATTGTGGTTTCCCAACTCCCGGAAAGAGAGGTATGGATGGTCGTACAAACGGCCATATAGACGGCATATAGAAGGGCAAAGTCCTGTTCCCGTTCTGATCTTCTGTTCTGTAAAAAGAAAAAAAGAGAAGACAGGAAAAATGATGCACGACTTGTTACTACATACCACTCAAGATGGGGAGAAATGAGGAAATGTATTCAAAAATATTGGCCCATCTTATCTTTTGATCCTATAATAGCACAATATACGACGAAGGGACCTTCGTTGGTTGCAAGGAGATCAAAGAACCTGAAGGATCAATTGGTAAAGAGCACTTATGTACGACCATCCATACCTCTCTTTCCGGGAGTTGGGAAACCACAATGGGGTTTCTTCCCTTGTGGGAAATGTATAGCGTGCCCCAATATGGTAAGAGCGACAGATTTTCAACATGCTACTGAGGATAGGACGTTCAAAATTACTCATCGTCTTACATGTTCAAGCACAGCGGTTGTATATTATGCCAGCTGCCCATGTAGTAAAATCTACATTGGGCTTACCACCCGTGAGTTGAAAATTCGGACAAGGGAGCATGTCCGAGACATTATTGCGGCCCAAAAAGAGAAGGATTTCTCTCAGCTAAAACCTGTGGCAAAACACTTTAAAATTAATCATGACTGTGATCCATCTGGTCTCAAAATACGAGGCATTGACTGTATACCGAAGAATATACGAGGTGGCAACATCTCAAAAAAATTAGCTCAACTTGAGTGCCAGTGGATTTGGAGGGTAAATTCCCTCAAACCTAATGGCCTCAACGAATCCTCTGGCTTCGCTTCTTTCCTCTGATTATCTATGAGTCCGTTGCTTCAAGTTCTTTTGGCGTTTTTAAAAGAAAAATAATTTTTATGGTCTTTTTACCATGTTTTATTATATGTTATATGTGTAATCATGTTATGTCTATTGATATGGGTAGGGATTTGGCACTTGGTTAATAGGCTCATGACTTCGTCAGGATTTTACACCTTTGTGGGTGTTTCTTTTAATATAGGGTCACATTGTGTCACCTATTACTATTTGGGGAGACACATATGTATGTGTGTTTATGGGCAATATAATAATATATAGATGGGGACATTTAGGGATAAATATATGTATTTAGATACTAGGGGATGTGCGTATATATGGGATTTATGTTTTTGGCTACTTGTGGTGGGGTATGTATACTATGGAGTTCTATATTTAATCATGATAATCATGGTATGAGTTAGTAATTATAATATAATCACAGTATGCACATATTTCACATTTATATTATTTTGTTAGGGATGCCTCATTCTAGGGTGAGTTGCGAGTAAAACTACAGTCAGTATATGTATTACATACCATTCACTCACATATGGTATATACACACATCATATACACACATAAAGTATATTTGTATATGTTATTAACCCATTTAAATGCTTTTTTCAGGTATTTAATGCACCTATGCACTTGCACTTTTATTTGGGTGTGCACTATTTTTTCACTTGGTATATGCACTTTTATGTTTTGTGTTTGTTTTAATTGCATGCTGCACATTTTTTTTTTTGCACTGTCACTTTAATTATTATCTATTATATATATACTCGTTTTATAAACCTATCTAATTATATATGTATTGCTTTTAATATGCATAAGACCTTATGTGTATATCCCTACTTGATTATCTTTGAATCATGTTTTTTTTTTTTCCACCTATGTATATGTATATATACATATATATGTATGTGTGTATATATATTTACGGTTTGTGATTTTCTATTGACTGTCTTTCCGGGTATAGGACCTGTGGTGCTCTCCGATCATGTGATCGGAGCGTCCACATGACTAACCACATTACCTGGATTTAATGATATTTCTTTGAACTGTTTAGGGTGGAATAGGATTTTTGAACCTCCGATTATGTGACCTTTAATAGATATGTAATTTGAGATACCTCTTTGATGAATTTGTTAGGGTGGAATAGGACCTGTGATCATGTGACCTTTGATATACATGTGACCTGAAATACCTCCTTGACGAACTGTGAACTTTTGATCATGTGACGCTGACGGACATGTGACCCGTGTCGTCATACATCTTGACGCTCCGCCCATGTGTAATTGAGTTTGATTAGCCTGTGTATTTAAGTGCTGTCCTCCAGTGATGACGCCACCCCCAGACGAAGGCTCCCGCCGAAACGCGCGTCGGGGTTTTGGCGCCATCCCGGAGGAGAGACACACTATGGGTATGCATTGACATGATGTATTTATATTTGTTATCTTTTGCACTTGCTATTTATTGATGTTTATATTTATATTGCCCTGTGTCTCTCTCTCCTGGATGCCGCCCCTTTTGTGCACCCCTCTCTCTGTGTCACTTTTTTGCTATATCATACATGCTGCTGCATGTTCTTTTATATTGTTAATAAAGATTATTTTGATTCAAACGTGGTCCAGTATACTTTTATAGGTTTTTGTTGCTCTAATACTGTAGACGTTTATATATTTACATATGTGGATGTTTGGGTGCGGACCAGCACCCTACTAGTGGTTATACTTTTGGTAATACACCAATTAAGATAGCTTACACATCACAGAAATGGAAGTGTTCAAAGTATTAGCATGCAATAGTATACATCTACAGTACAATGTTAAACGTACAGACTGTGTGCAAAATGTTAATATAATTCACATGTGTTCCTAAGAACAGGAGCGCCTGTACATGAACAATAATTGATGCTGCACATTAAATTGTTGCAAGAAAATTTAGACTAGCGCATCCAAAGTCACAGGTACACATATATAAAGCTAACATACAGACCGCAAAAAAAATATGTATGGCAGCACACTGTTATACATGCAAACAATGGAACTACGGACTAGAGATTATTCTAGATAAATGTTAGTACACCTATTATACATAAAAAATGGAAGCTCTTCGCACACATTTTTGATCAAACGTGTGTCGGGCCCATCTACCAACGTCAAGGTGGCTTCTGCAGATGGGTACCGAACACTAACAGAACTGCCTCTCCTGGGCCTAATCTAAGTCTACAATGTTCAGACTGGTATAGGAACCAACTATGTTTATATTCTGCTTAGAAGCCCTGGGCAGATGGGTGGGGAGTGCTTAATCTAAAAGGAGGCAGCTACCCTCTAAACACACTGCAAGAAAATGTAGATTAACACAGCCAAAGTCACAGTAGCACATCCATAAAGCGAACGTGCAGACTGCAAACAGAATATGTATGGCAGCACACTGTTACACATGCAAACAACAGAACTAGGGACTAGAGATTATTCTGGTTCACAGTGTTACTACACACAAAAAATAAAAGCTCTTTGCACACATTTTTGATCAAACGTGTGTTGGACCCCTTAACAACTTCAAAATGGCTTCTGCAGATGGGTACCTAACACTAATAGAACTGCATCTCCTGGGCCTAACCTAAACCTACAATCTTGAGGGCTTGTAGGAGCCAGCTACATTTATACTTTATACTATATTTATACTATATTTATCGCTCGTTCTATTGTTTGCATGCGAAATAGAGTGCTACCATATTTTGTTTGCCCATTTAATTGTTAGCATCCGTCATAATACATCCTCACTAGTTGCATCTAGATATGACTGCATTATACAGAAGAAGGTTGCTGCAAGGTAGCATGACAAATATCTAACAATTGCGCAGTCACCTTGACATTAGTGTTAATGAGGTTGTCTGGCCAAGTCTTCACTTCTACTAGAATAGTGGCATTTCCTGTGTTGAGATGAACTAAGAAGAACAGTAGAGACGGATGTAGGATCCAGAGCAGTGAGAATTACTTTTCTTTTTTTTTTTAAAGCTGTTCACACCATTTTTTTTTTTAAATCTACCAGCCTGGCAACAACTTTACAATACTAAATTCAGACTGTTACATGTAGTTTCTTATAAATTCACAGTACTCTATTGCTGAAATCCTAATAGCCTGTCAACTGTACATGACCTGAGGCCAGACACAGTCTGCAGACTTTTTCTGAATGTGTTTAGTCCTTGTTCTATATCATAATTATGTTACACTATTGCAGTATATCTAGTAGGAATTTACTTGACTGTATTTGGGATATATGTCCATGTTTGGGACCTAAAAAGCAAAAGTCTAGAGAAGCTCCTTAAAGGAGAAATGTTATAGTACTGTTTGTCTGTCCCCTTTTGAAATAATCTTTTGTTGTAGTGTCTTATTACTAAGCATCCATGAAAAGTGGCCAGTATGGACATAAAACAACTTGACTCTGTGGGACCTACACAATGCTGACAGACTTGAATAACGGGAAGTCTATAAATCCTATATAACGTTTGGGGACTCTAAAACTCACATCATTATGCACATTTATTGACCCCATATGCATTAGGAAGAAGAGCTCGGAGCTGGAAGGACTACCTTGCAGGGGTTTTCTAGAATTTGGGAATCTCTATAAAGCACTGTAGGCAATTGGAAGTAGAATAATCAGTGAAAGTGTGCCACATCAATGACTAAAAAGCTCACCATGTCATTTTTTTAGGTAATGCGGTGGCTCTACACTGGGGTGTGAGGAGATTGCATCAAGTAAAGTGACATGGTGTGCTCATTAGTCTGTGACACGCTTTCTCTAACCTTCCATGTATGACTTAGCCCACTGCTGATACTCATCCAGCCCCTCCTGATGAATCTAGTGAGAAACACGTGTTAGGGTGCTGGACAGTGTGGAGCAGGAGTCCACACTGTGCATAAGGATTTGTAGGTTTAGGAACTAGATCATTCGAAAACGGTTAGAGAAATGTGTCAAGTTTTAGTGTTTGGGCAAATACGCTCTAACCTATCCAATTCACCGGAAGCTGTTAGGCAGTGGTACCACTAGTGAAACGTTGTCCATATTAAACTGCGTATAATAAGCAGCAGTGATTAGTAACTGGAGTTTGATTTCAGATGTGGGGGTTTTCTTTTGTCTGTCAGCCATTGTATGCAGGGACCTCAGATTATAGCTGTTATTATTAGTGTCTATGAATGAAGTGCTAGAATAGAGCAGATCCATTATGTGAAGTCAGGGAGGATGTAGATTGATGATTCCCAGGTTGCCTGTGTGTCAGCTCCACACAGTGCTTGTCAGAAAAGAGATTGGAAATAAATTGATGTATGTATCTACTGATGACAAGCTTACTACATGTAAAATTGTTTATGAGAGTATATCAGACTGATACCTAATGTGATATAGTAGCTCACTGGGAACAGAGAATGGCCATTCTTCAGCAAGTATGATATATAGGTTAAACAGTCTATAAAGTATATCAACATAAAAGAAAACTGCCCCGGCTCGTAGCAGAAAACTCTTCCTAGCTCTCGTTTGAGCACTGAGGACTTCCTCGCATGCTGAGTAAAGTATGAATCAGGATTTTTTTTATACGTTATAAGTTGTATTGGTGTCAGCCCTTGCCTGACCTTTATTTTGCTATGTTATAATACGTAGCCTAGTTAGGGGAATTGCATTGATGCGATTGCTGAAGTTGAGGGAGCTATTGTTTTCAGGACAGAAACTGGCTTGGTTTCGTCCACATTTCTCCAGTCCCTCTGGTAGTCCCCCTGTTTTGATTTGAACAAAAGTGGCATGACGTCCATAGTGATATCACAAGACCACTGCAGAAAATCACTTCATGCTGCTGTGCTGATACCTCTTCCCTCATCCAGCTGTTTGCATACAAACATAGCTGGGGTTCACCTGATTAAAGCGCCATTTTTCTTTTATTGATCCCAGGCTCCATTCCTGAGTTATGATACTTTATCCTAATATACAAATAAGGCCTTTGCTTTACCGTTGCTGTTGTTGCACCCAGTCTCCATGCCATTCTGTGAGCAGCCCTTCCTATTGGCTTTGATTGACAGGGCTCAGAGAGTGGCTGGCCACAGAAAGGAGTGGAGCTTGGATGCAACAAGAGCAATGGTGACACCCTCATTGCACCAAAGACCTAATTTGCATATAAGGAAAAAGTATCATAACTCAGGAACAGAGCCCCATATCAACAAAAGTATTTTAATCAAGTGAACCATAGCCTATGCAACAGATGGTGAGCTCACTGGTGACAAATTCCCTTTAAATGCATTCAAGGTAATATACTCAAAATGAACATTGATCCGAATCCCAAAAACAATGACAGATGCTCTGTAAATTCAGCTACTCCCTGCATTGCTGATTAACAGTGCACAGAATGTCTTTATTTTACTCTACATGTAGCATAACATTTACAATATTTTTGACAGATATGAGGAACTTATCATAGACAGAATATATAGTCAAGGTTCCTAAGTATTATTATACAAGGATTGCAGTTTCAGAAGACAGCAGCGCTCCTGCGAGCGCCGCAGCCTTCTCTCTGATAAACTAGCCCGAGTGACGACGCGTTCATCGATCACATGGCCTAGGTCAGGGGTAGGCAACCTTTGGCTCCCAGCTGTTGTGAAACTACAACTCCCAGCATGCATAGTTGCTCTGCTCTTCTAAGACCTTACATAGAAATGAATGGAGAATGCTGGGAATTGTAGTTTCACAACAGCTGGGAGCTGAAGGTTGCTGATGCCTGGCCTAGGTGAAGCTCAACCCCATTCAAGTGAAATACCAAGCTGCTATACAATGTACGGCACTGTGCTTGGTAAGCTGCGAGAAGGCACAGGAGCCCTGCTGGCTTCTCAAAACAGCTAATAAGTGGGGGTCCCGGGTGTTGGACCCTCACTGATCAGATATTGATGACCTTTCCAGAGGATAGGTCATCAGTAAAAAAAAATATTTTAAAAGCTTAGCATACGTGTTAGTAATTTTTTAAATGACTGATTTACATGTATTTGGAGCTAATAAACATCTTTATTTATTTTTTGAGTTTGCACGGTTTGGCTGCTACAGCTGCTGTATTTTACATTATATAGCAGCTCTCAAAAGCTGTTCTGTGATAAAGCTGTGAGACTGGCAGTCTGAGAGCTTTTTCTCTTGCACCCCTTTAACCTCTACTAAACCCTCTTTAACCACCTCCCGACCGCCTAACGCAGGGATGCGTCCTGCAGGCGGCCAGGATGTTCCTCCTGGACGCATCGGCGCGTCATCTCGCGAGACGCAAGATGACACGCTGATGCCGCCGCGCATGCGCACTGCGCGGCGGTAAAAGATTTAGAAGGAGTTGGTCATCAGCCTGCCAGCCAATGATCAGCGCTGGCAGGCTAATGACTTTTAAAAAATCGAATCAAAAGCCATCTAAAACATTATATTTATAAATATAATGTGTTAAATGGCTTTTGTGCTGGGTCCTTTCGTCGGTTGGTCTCAGCAGAGAGCACATGTGACTGTGAGTACACCATGCACACGCACAATTAGCCCCAGATCACCCACCCATCACCCCAATTAACCCCTTGATCACCCCTGTCAATCGCTAGTGAAAGGGAAAAAAGTGATCAGTGTAAACTGTCACTTTTTTCTCACTAGTATTGACTGTTGGGTTTAGTTTAGCTTTAAGGCCTCTTTAGGTAGTCAGTTAGCGCCCACCGCACTGCATTCGCTGATTAGCATAGCGCTAATCAGCATTGGTACTTTATAGTATCTGTAAGTGATCAGAACTGATCACAGTCAGATCTATAATAGTATTAGTGTCACCCTCCACCCAAAACGCAGTGTTTGCCCGAGCAGGCCTGATCGGTCGCCCACAAGTGCGTTCGCCCGCCCCGCCGCAGTGGCAATTTTTTTTTTTTATCACTGCACAATCATCACACAAGCGCTGCGGCAATAAAAAAAAAATCAGTTTTGATATTTATCAGTCGCAGCAGCTTCTGTACTTCGCTAGCCTCCCATTTGTAAGACAGGCTTGCTTTTTTTTCTTGGGTAGTCTCAGGGAATACCCCCTAAATTTAGTTGTCCAAATGGCAAGTAAGGGGTATTCTTCTGAAGAGGCCTACAGGATTCTGACCCAGTCGGATGAGGAATGGTAACCCTCATCTGACGAATCCAGCGGGTCAGAATACGAACCTGTAGAAAGCAGTGGCAGTCTGACCCAAAGTTCGGACGATGAGGTTGAGGTCCCTGATTGCACCAGGCGTACCCGGCCCCGTGTTGCTAGACCACAGAGACAAGCGTGACGTTTACAAGCTCTCCTCCATTCACGCAGACACGACAACCCAAATTGAACGGGCAACCAGTGTCATTGAAGAGCCCCTCTCGGTCCACGAGTATAATTTGCTCATGGGAGGGGTGGACTTCAATGACCAGATGTTGGCTCCTTATTTACTTTCCCGCAGGACCAGACGCTGGTATAAGAAGGTGTCTGTATACCTAATTCAATTGGCTATGTATAATAGTTTTGTTCTCTACAGTAAGGCTGGGAGAACAGGATCCTTCCTCAAATTTCAGGAAGAGATCATCGAGAACCTCTTGTATCCAGAAAGTCAGTGTAGTGAGCCGTCTACACGAGCGACATTTCCCCAGTGTCGTTGCTGGTACCTCAAACCAACCGCCACCCCGAAAAAGATGTAGTGTCTGTAGCAGGAGTGGAATAAGGCGTGACACCCGCTATTTCTGTCCTGACTGCCCTGACCACCCTGCCCTATGCTTAGGGGAGTGTTTCCGGAAGTACCACACTCAGGTACATTTAGGGTCGTAGGGACTGCAGGACACAGGTAGATTTTACACAAGGGTCTCTCAGGATACTAGGTTTTGAGAGACCCTAACACACAGGGATGCTAGTGTGCTACTGCAGATATGTGAAACCTCTCCTTTCACTTGTGATAAAGTGCATAATGTACTTCGCACCATCTCTGTGCAACTTACACTTTACACATTGTCCTATGGGAGAGGAGAGGTTTCTGCTAGGTAAGTAACGAGTGAAAAGTAAAAAACAAAAAAACAGGTAGCTAGAAAAAGAAATCTTGAGTTAGTTTAGGTTTAGTTAACACCCCAAAACACATTGCCCTACTTCTCCTGAGTACGGCGATACCACATGAGTGACACTTTTTTGCAGCCAAGATGCGCAAAGGGGCCCTAATTCCAATGAGTACCTTTTAGGATTTCACAGGGCATTTTTACGCATTTGGATTCCAGACTTCTTCTCACGCTTTAGGGGCCCCTAAAATGCCAGGACAGTATAAATACCCCACATGTGACCCCATTTTACAAAGTAGACACCCCAAGGTATTCCGTGAGGGGTTTGGCGAGTTCATGTAAAATTTAATTTTTTGGAATATGAGACTGTTAGAAAAAAAAATAAAAAAAAAATTCCGCTAACTTGTGCCAAAAAAAAAACTTCTATGAACTCGCCATGCCGCTCACGGAATACCTTGTGGTGTCTTCTTTCTAAAATGGGGTCACTTGTGGGGTATTTTTTTTACTGCCCTGGCATTTTAGGGGCCCCTAAGGCGTTAGAAGTAGTTTGGAATCCAAATGCGTAAAAATGCCCTGTGAAATCCTAAAGGTACTGCTTGGAATTAGGGCCCTTTTGCGCATCTTAGCTGCAAAAGTGTCACTCATGTGGTATCGCCGTACTCCGGAGAAGTAGGGCATTGTGTTTTGGGGTGTATTTTTACATATACCCATGCTGGGTAAGATAAATATCTCTGTAAATTGACAACTTTGTACTCTCTATTTCTCCTGAGTACGGCGATACCACATGAGTGACACTTTTTTGCAGCCTGGGTGCGCAAAGGGGCCCTAAAACCAATGAGTACCTTTAGGATTTCACAGGGCATTTTTACGCATTTGGATTCCAGACTTCTTCTCACGCTTTAGAGACCCCTAAAATGCCAGGGCAGTATAAATACCCCACAAATAACCCCATTTCTGAAAGTAGACACCCCAAGGTATTCACTGAGGGGCATAGTGATTTCATGGAAGTTTTTATTTTTTCTCACAAGTTAGCGGAAAATGAAATTTTTTAGAAAAAAAAAAATTCCATTTCCGCTAACTTGTGACAAAAAATAAAAACTTCCATGAACTCACTATGCCCATCAGCGAATACCTTAGGGTGTCTGCTTTCAGAAATGGGGTCATTTGTGGGGTGTTTCTACTGTCTGGGCATTGTAGTACCTCAGGAAACATTACAGGTGCTCAGAAAGTCAAAATGTCGAAATTCACCTTTTTTTGCACCATAATTTGTAAACACTATAAATTTTACCCAAACCAATAAATATACACTTATTGCATTTTTTTTTTTATCAAAGACATGTAGAACAATAAATTTAGGGAAAAATTTATATAGAAATGTAGTTTTTTTTTTTTTTTAAATTTACAACACAAAGTGAAAAATTTCATATTTTTTTTTGCTAAAATTTCGGTCGTTTTTGATTAATATCAAAAAAAGTTAAAATGTCAGCAGCAATGAAATACCACCAAATGAAAGCTCTATTAGTGAGAAGAAAAGGAGGTAAAATTAATTTGGGTGGGAAGTTGTATGACCGAGCAATAAACGGTGAAAGTAGTGTAGTGCAGAATTGTAAAAAGTGGTCTGGCCATTAAGGGGGTTTAAGCTAGGGGGCTGAGGTGGTTAAGCTGATTTTTGCCCAAATCAACATTTCCTCCAGGCCCCCAATACCTTTATAAGCTCAGTTTGGCATTGTGTGTATGTATCTTAGAGTGGAGAAGGCTTTTAGCAGACAGCTATGATGGCAGCTTAACTCCCAAGAAAACAAAAGAATCAAGTGTTGAAATTCAAAGCATCTGATGCTTTTCTCCTCCACAGATAATGTTGGTAGGACCCCATGCATGTCAAGTTTGCCCAACAATACTTTATTATGTATGGAGACCTTTAGGCCCCTTGCAGACGAGCGTGAATGTCCGGATGCGTTCAGTGAAAACTGGGTGATTTCGCAAACAAAGTCATTCAGTTTTGTTTGCGATCGCGCTCAGTTCAGTTTTTATCGCGCGGGTGCAATGCGATTTACTGCTTTTTTTTACTGATTTTTTTATTTAAAAAAAATTATAACATTATTCTGTCTTAGAACAAATTTTTGCTTAACTCTGAAAACCCATTTAATCTACAGCTGTAAAGATCTGTCAATTTGTGGGGGTTTTATTTTTTTAGAAATACATTCTAAAAAGAGGCAACTATTATTGCTGTGTGTGTAATACAGTATGCCACGATTGAAAGACTTTATACTCTTTTGCAACCATTCTTTTGGGTTGGCTCCAAAGATTCTAAAATACAGCTGGCTGATGTAGTTGCAGTCTAATCCTGCCGTATTTCTTCCATGGTTTTTTTCCTACTGGGCGCCGGTGCACTAAGTAGCCACAGTCCTGCTAAGACTTTGGAGTTGCATATTCTCGCTGAAATTACATCTTGGTGATGGGGGGGATTAATAATCACCATTTTGGTGCAGCATGATTTGGATTTTTATCAAAATTGTAAAATTGATATTAGCCCTGCCCCTATAGGCGGAGCTTATGTCGGGCCTTATGAACACCACAGGAGCCTAAGACTGACTGAAGCCAGGCTCCCACTGTAACAGAGAGAAGGTGGCTGCCTCTGTCCCCATTATCCTCACATGAAAGCAGTTGCAAGATGCTAATGTGTTGCAGTGGCAGATAGAGGCCTTAAACGATCTACTAGTCTATAATTAATTGGTACACTAGGTATACCAGTATGTCCCCCAATCATCTCAACCTATATAATAAAGATAGCTATGCCGAAAGCTCCATTCGGGGCTTCTGTGACAGAATTAGTTAAAAAAAAAAAAAAAAAAAAGCAGAGAGAAAAGTCCTGTATGCAGAACTTTTTTCTCCACCCAAAAAAACATTCTCCTAAAGCATCTCATTATAGTCAGGGGGTCTGTTTGGCTCAGTTTGCTTCAGTTATGTACTGAATCCTGCAATTCCATTATTTTTATTCTTCTGCTCCTATAACAAAACAGAAAAAGCGAATCTACATCATGGTTTATGGGGATGCCCCAAGCTACAGCCTTACTGGACTGAGGTTTGTGATTGTCACAAAGGTCTGGAAGGTGGGTGTTGGGGAAACTCCTCAACAATGTATTTTCCACTACATACCCGGTAACCAGGAGGCAGAGCATCAAGGTATTATAGCGACTAAGGGCACGTACATTGCACTAATGGCGGCGAAGAAGTGTATTCTGAGAAAATGGCTAGAACCTCAAATTCCAACATTGGAGGAGGTGATAGCGGCACTGAAGAGAGCGATGTACATGGATAGGTTAGAAACTGAAAGAAACAAGGAAAAAGCACCGGTGCAGTTCCTTAAAAAATGGCGATCATTTTTTAGTCATCTTTCACAGAATATGAGAGTCTGGAAGTATTACAGCCTTTCATGGGGACGACATTGTTTCTCATCAAGGAACAGGCCAATCGCTTGGGCAGACTGTTGGTGTGATTGGGGGACAATGGTAATCCACGGTGGGGAAAATGGGTTTTGAGGGGAGGGAGTTAGATTTGTGTTTTTCTGTAAAATAAAAGGAGGAGAAAAAGAGATCAGAATACCAGGTTTGCCTATGCCCTCAGTATTGGAATCGAGTGGAGAGCATAGTCCACTTGTGACTTCGGATACAGAACTAACCTAAGATGCATGTTATACTGAAAACAGTTTCTGATACTAATTTGTATTTTGTATCACTGTGTTTTCCTTTCTGTAAAAGGATTCTGTACATTTATCCTGATCTGAATAAAAGTTTGATAAAAAAAAAGGAAATATGTATTTTGTGTTGTGCTACTGTAAGTTTATTTTAATGTACTTCTCTTGCCCCTAAAACTGTCATGATTTTTTTTTCTTCTCCATTATGAGATTTTTGAGGCGAAAAGGCAATTTGGCCCATATGGTAGGTTCCTCAATCAACCATGAGGCAGGAGTGCCTTGTTTTGCCTCGAGTTCAGTGGATGTCATAAAGTCAACCAATAACGTATGCATGGAGAAATTCAGCTGAAGGCAAATGCCTGTGTAATGTTAGTGAAACATTTTCTCAGGAAAACCATGAATGAATCACAAAATATGCTTCAACGCTAAACAGGTTTTTAGAAACTCAATATAATGTGCTATTGAGGGTTTAAAACCTTTTTCTGCATGTAACCTTTTGCAAAGTAGATGCTATTTATGGCGTTGGGCTAACACGTTACTCAATGTATTACAATATAAATAATCTCTATATAAGTAATTGAGCTTTTATGGTATATCGAAAGTATGTACCATAAGTGACGGGAGAATGGGGTTCACCTTCCAACTACATCTGTATTAGAGAGAGGAGGGTTTCATGCTTGCATTTGTAAGTGATGGGTCTATGGTAATAAAACTCCAATAAGCTACTATAGAAGGAGTCACTTGCATAGATAGCCACAACTGTAAGTCATATACTACTTTCTGGAGTGTCACACAGGAGTCAAGAGATGCCATTCTGATATATGGGGTGTGCAGATGGGGTGTGCAGAAATATCTAATAGTGCCCATCCCTGCCTCTGAACTGTGCCATTCCTCTCTAACTTGGGAACTATGGTGTGTCAAAACACAAAAAGTTAAAACTGGGGTAGAAGGGAAAATAGGGATGTGGAAAGAAGCGCCAAGGGACTACCAGAAGGTAGTGGACTGAAGATATGTAATAAAGCTGAGGGTTGTTTCAATGCAGCACCCCAAATTGTAGACAGTGCACAGAGGTGAACTGCGTAATTGTGCAAAAAAGGTTGCGACCGTACTCCAGTGTGATATTGGGAGGGTCGCAAGCGTGCCAGTGAAACGGAAAATGGGTATGAGATGAATTGTTATAATAAAGGCAATATAGACTGGTTGATAGATATGAGAGCAGTAAAGACTAAGGAAGGTATAAAATTAAGGCAAGGTGTAGCATCTTATAATAAACATAGAAATGAGAACTTACTTCACCAGGGAGGGAGGTCTAGGATAAGCTCAATACACCTATACCTACTTCTCCCTCGCCGAGGTCGCTTAACACATATTAATATGGCTTTCGTGTCCCCAAAGAATATTGTCAAGGCTCCAAGGATAAGGCAGAAATCTTTATTCAGTCACAAAGCTCGACGCGTTTCGAGGTAAATCCCCTTTTTCAAGAGCAATATAAAATAAACCACATATAGTACAGTATAAATAGGAACAGGGTGCAGCTTTTGGTCAAAGGTGAGCTAGCTCCAAATCATCTCCTCACACCTATTTGCCCTCGCGACCCTCCCTGTATCACACTGGAGTAGGGTCGCAACCTTTTTCTCCTTTTTTGGGAACTATGGTGTAAGTGTGTATGCATCCACACACAGACAAGCATCATGTGTTCAGATGACTGGGGGCCGCATAGGATGGCACCGTAGACCACAGGTTGTGCGCCCTTGCTCTAGTGGTTGTCCTGTGTAGCTCAGGTCTCATTTTACAGTTAGTCACTCAGGTCACTTTTTATTATTCTAGTGGTTGTTCTGTGTGGCTCAGGTCTTAATCTGCAGTCAATTAATCAGACCTTTTCTTCATTATTTCTGTATTTGGTCTATGTAGACCACTTTTTATTCTACAGGTAGTCCATTAGATCACTTCTTCATTATTCTAGTGGGTTTTATGTGTAGCCCAGACCTTATTCTACAGTCAATCAGATTATTTCTAAATTCCAGTGGGTGATCTGTGTAGACATTCTATTGGTGCCAGAAAGGTTGTTTTAACTACTATTTTAAGCTTGAGTATTTTCAGCGGTCCCTAGAGGTTTCAGGGAATGGCAAGTAAAACAAAAAGGACACAAGAACATGGGTTCTTTGGGTGAAAATGTGTTATTAATAAGGATGGCAAGACTGTTTGAAAGTTTAATTAGACTAGAATGTACTAGTTATTAACATAGCCAAATGTTTTAAACACAAGTTTGTAGAAGAACATCTTTGTACATGCGGTAGAACATTAATGTCAACAGACTACAGTAGCCATATTACACCCAGCCCTATTACAAATGTATGAATAAACCCTTATATGGGAAATCTCACCCAGTAGTAAGCACACACTCATTAAAGTTGTTGTCCACCTTACAAGACCTTTCAGTCAGCCGGGGTCACCAGACCAATGGAGGGAAGCATACCTACCTACTTCTGCCACTGTATTGTTGCTCCAGTTCGCACTCCAGTTCCCACTTTCTTTAGCCATTGACTGGCCACAGCAGTGACTTGTTCCCCATGCATCATGTCACTGGTTATGTGACCCATGGTAGACATGTAAAAGCTGCAGCTAGTCATTGGCTATGTTAGCCATGTGACACCCATCAAATGTGAAGTTTACGTGGGGATCAGGGCATGACAGCAGTGGCTGGGAAACGAAGGAGCCAAATCCAACCACAGGGAGCAGGTATGTATGCTTCCTTCCACAGCTCAGGCAATGTGGGGCTCTGTATGAAAACCCCCCGAAGGTAGATAACCTCTTTAAAGTGAACCTCAGCTTCCCAAAAAAAAAAATCGTAATAACTGGGGAATGTTTCATGGTTTCTCTTCTGCCATCCAAGATGGCTGCACAGCTTCTCGGATTACCTGATGTATATTGTGCATTTGGTAGTCCAAGACAATTCCTGCTGCCCTGCCACTGAGCAGTGCTGGCAAATGCAATATATGTTTAACCTAAAAATGTAATTTAAACAATAGGTCATTTTCTGATGACGCATTCCCTTTTAAGAGTACATCCTCTAACTGTCCTTGCTATAGTAACAAGCTGAAATGGCAGCATTCAAGTGTATAATAATTTCAGTGCTGTAGAAAGGACTAAGCACATTAACATATGTCTGTCCAATTTAACAATGGAAAGTCCTTTTAAAATACACATACATTCACTTCTCACCCAATGTATTTGCAAAAAAAATCTGGATAATGGGCTGATATTTGGCTTCCTTTCTTCCTGCAGTCCAATTCCCGAGTAAGGACTAAGTTTATCAAATGTTATGGTTGATTTTGTTCATGTTTCATTTATAGGCACAAAGTTGGCATTCTTTGTCAAGTGGCTAGCATACACGCTTACTGTGGTATGCATCGCTAGACGTGCTACTCTGATTTTCTCTTCCTCATAAGCATTCAGTAGGAAACCATTCTCTAAATTATACATTTTCAAACTTGACTCTAAGACCCAGACATTTTTAATGTCAAGTTCACTGGCCATCCTTCTGTGAAAAAGAATTTGTATGTAGTCTTACAAATTCATGACATTCACAAAACATATACTTCTAAAGCGATTTATTCACAGTTAAAGCAATACAACAGAATAAAGAGTTCGCAGCACCGCCAACAGGGAATTGTACAGTGCTCGTCACCGTAGGGCTGCTCCTATTGACTTCAGTGGGAGCAGCACCGCAGTAAGGAGCTCTGTGAACTACACAGTGCTCTGTACTTTCAGTGCTTACTTCCGGAGACAAGGCTAGACCCAAACAGCTGAATGGCGGGAACAAGAACAACCCCTTTAACGATGTATTGTGGGCAGTCACATGCTGTTGGGAGTTGTAGAAAAAAATTCTAAACAAGTAATAGGCATCCTTTTTTCCAAACCGTTTAGACATTATATATACGGTTGCTCAGTTAACTTCATTAATTTCACATACAGCATTGGTGAAATCAAATTTGTATCTACCGTACAGGGTTGTGCCACAACCTACTTTTTACTCTAAAGTTTATTTTCATTAAGTACTCTAGCTCCCAATTCTCATTAGACTTTTTTTCTGATTTACCTCAGTAGCAGTTTTCTTTTATCCCCCATGCTTGAATCCTACTTTCTGGTTTTGTTATGTCCTATCTTCCTCTACTGTCCTATCTTACCTTAGGGCAGTGAGATGCGTCCTGACATCAGCAGGACATGTGACACTAACCAGTTCATTTTCTACCTCCATATATTAAAAATCCTATGTGTAACTGGACACAAGTTGTGCTAATGTCCATCATTTGTCAGAGCAAAATTCATAATTATGTTTACCTGTCTACTATCTATCTATATATCCATCTATAACGGACACTGCACATAGAGCAGTGGTTATTAAAGGGAATGAAAATAAGTGCTGTGAGCTTGTGTGTCCTGTATAACAAGGCTCCACTACAGCTACTGAAATCGAAGCTGATTTGCCACAGGGCGCAATGGTAGGATAATAACGTTAGAATAAGGCAGTTTTGATAAATGGTCGTGTTTGGTGAAAGTGATATCTATTGGGCAGGATTGGCACAACCCCTTTAAGTCATAAATTGAAAAAAATCTATCCAGCTGCTAGTATTCCCTGGTACCGACTGAAAGAGAAAATATTTTTTTGAGTACAGTAATGTAACTGAAATATTTAGCAGATTATTATTTTTGGTTTGAGATCTTAGTGTTACATCTTACAGTGTACTACTTTAAACACTTTTGACAATCTTTTTATTAAAGTGATCATAGGGTTTCACACCAATCAACTGTAAATTGTAAGGCAACTCAGCATCAAGTGTTCAGTTTCCCTGCAGCGCCACCACAGGGCAAATGAAGCATTTCACATTCTCTATTAAAATCAATAGGCTGTCTATGTAATGTATGAACATATGGGGTTCTCCACGCTTTATAGGTACTCTCCTCTCTGGCTAATAAATGAGTTTCTTGAAATGTAAACTTCCCCTGTATTACCTAAAAATTCCTTATTTGAAACTGTTTTAGTCTAAGCCAGACCTTTAACCCCTTCAACCACTGTGACGTACCCATACATCACAGTGGTTGAGCGAATGCATGGAGCGGGTTGCTGTGGTGAGCCCGTTCCATACGCGGCGGATGCCGGCTGTATGATACAGCAGGCACCCGGCCGCAATGACAGGGAATGGTGATCCCGCCGAACCCTATCATTTAACCACTCAGGTGCTGTGATCAACACCGATCGCGGCACCTAAGAGGTAAGACCGAAGGAAGCAGCTCCATCTGCCTTCCGATCAGAGCCCCGCAGTGAAGTTGCGGGGCTCCGATCGGTTAACATGGCAGCCTAGACGCTGCTAAAGCCTTCCAGACCTGCCATGGGAAGTTCCCTGCTGTTCTGTGCACGAAGCACAGCTCTGCAGGGACAGTGTAAAAATCCTATTTACCCTAATAGATCTCTAGGGTGAATAGGACAAGGGATCAAAAGATTCCAGGCTCTAGCCCCCTAAGGGGGCTAATAGTTATTGAAAAAAGTTAAAAGTAAAAAAAAAAATATTAAAGTTTAAATCACCCCCCTTTTCCAATTTTACATATAAAAATATAGTAATTAAAAAAATAAACATATCGGGTATCGCTATGTCCGAAAATGTCTGTATTAAAATATTTTAAAAAAATCCTGTGTAGTGAATGCCGCAACAGAAAAAAAATAACGATTGACATTTCACCTTTCTACCCCAACCACTCACCCCCCAAAAAAAAGAATTAAATAACAATGATCAAAAACTATAGTTCGGCCCTCAAAAAACAAGTCCTCTGACAGCTCTGTGGACAGAAATCTAAAAAAGTTATGGCAATGCAAAGAAAAATTTTCCAAGGTTTTGACTTTTTTAAAAGTAGTAAAACAAAAAACCTATATGTTTGGTATCGCTGTATTCCTATTGAGCCCCAGAATAAGGGCATCATGTCATTTTTAGCACACAGTGAACGCCATGATGTCGAAAACCTTGGCAGAATTATGTTAGTTTTTTTTTTTTTTTTTTTTTAACCCCACAAGAATTTTTATCCTGTTTTCCAATAACAGAAATGGTAAATTAAATGGTGCCCTTAAAATGCACAACTTATCCCGCAGATAATAAGCCCTCATATGGCTACATGAATGGAAAATGTAAAAAGTTATGGCTAGTGAAACGTGGGGAGAAAAAACGAAAATGCAAAACCAAAAATGGGCCAGTATTTTTATTTGCCGAAAAAACCGAACTCTGCTTATACTCGAGTCATACAGGTTATTTGATTCGGTGCGCGCTCACGGGTGCACCCGCGATGTGCGCACGACGTCTTCTGGCGTCTGCTGGAGGGGGCGGTGCTTCAGCTCAGTCCACAAGTCGCAGCTGAGCTGAAGAGGTAGGCGGCAATAGGAGAACAGTATAACCCACAATATTCAATGGCACATTTAATTACAGTGAAAACCCCATTTAAGGCAGTAAAGTCTTGTAAATAAATGTTTATAAATCCTGAATCCTTAAGATCTGGGGTTTTGGAGTATAAGGATTCAGGATTTTTAACCATTTATTTGCAATGCTTTACTGTCTTAAATGGTTTATTCACTTTATTAAAGTTGCCATTGAATAGTATGGGTTAATGAGGTATGTTCAGTGATATACATGCAATTTACCAGTGGCTGCTGCATTTTCCACCTCGGCTTATACTCGAGTCACTAAGTTTTCCCAGTTTTTTAGGGTAAAATTAGGGGGTCGGCTTATACTCGAGTATATACGGTAGTCAGATCTTCTACCTTACTTACACGTCACCCGGTCCTTTTTGTAGCATGATTTTAGTCCCAGACCAAAGCATGTTTTGTGTTAGAGGCACAATGATATGAGATCTAGAAGCGTGTAGGTAATATATCATTATTGAAGCCAATCAATAGCATAGCAGCTTCAGTTTTTTTTTTTTTTGTTTTTTTTTTACATTTAAAGATGACTTTTTTAATTATTTCTTTTGTATTCAGGTCATAATAGAACTTTTGTATTCATTCTTGGTGATAACAGAGACCGTGACACAAACAGTATGAGCATCATCATGTCAATACTGTGTATTGTGAGCTGTATAGTACTTCCATTAACCTAAATAACGTGGCTGGGAAGAAGTCAATTATCAATTTAACTTCGTCTCCCATGACTCAATTTCATATGCTATTGGTTCGGTGATCTTACTAGATCATTGCATTGATTTTTTTCAATTCCAGCACGTATTGCTTGTTTAGCTGTGCTTCAGTTAAGCAGGATATCTTACAGCCATCTATTTTATACACTGATGTTTGTTCGTGTGTTTTTATAATGGCTTTAGCTTTATTTAGTAGTCATACCATTTAGCCAGTTTATTTTTTTTATACCTAATGTGCCTGGAATAAAACACTGTAGTGAATATTGCTTAAATACATGTGTTTCAAATCCTTCTTTTATTGTGTATGATGCCTTAAAGCACATTTGTAGCATCTAACTGATTGCCTTCTCAATAAATGCCCTGGAATAGTGCTTGGTTATTGCTCTATTATTTAGTCTGTACATTGTAAATTTATCAATACAACTTTAAAAGTAGGGCTTACTGGACAAATGTTATAGTTTAAATCTGGGATGCTCAACCTGCGGCCCTCCAGCTGTTGCAAAACTACAACTTCCAGCATGCCCTTATAGCTGTAGGCTGTCCAGGCATGCTGGGAGTTGTAGTTTTGCAACAGCTGGAGGGCTGCAGGTTGGGCATCCCTGGTATAAATTGTTGTGGGCTTTTAGTTTTTTTTTAGGCAGAATAATTCACCAAGTAACATACAGCCATAAAAAAAAAGAAACAGAAATGTTTAATTAGACCAAACTTACGGATGCAAAAGTTTGCGCAACCTTGTTGATCGTCATGATTTTCCTGTATAAATCGTTGGTGGTTACGATAAAAAATGTCAGTTAAATATATCATATAGGAGACACACACAGTGATATTTGAGAAGTGAAATGAAGCTTCTTAAATATCACTGTGTGTCTCCTATATGATATATTTAACTGACATTTTTTATCGTAACCACCAACGATTTATACAGGAAAATCATGACGATTAACAAGGTTGCCCAAACTTTCGCATCCAAATGTATATCCCTGTAGAAACCTATGTCATCTATGAACAATTCAGTAGAACCTCAGGAAGTCTAGTTGTACATGGAACTAAGCCATTTTACCAAGAGATGTGACACAATGATTTGACCATGGACTCAAATGGTTGGGGTGGAGAACTCTGCATCCTGCTAGATGTCATGTCGCTGTGTCCCGGGTCTTAATAGGGGCAAAAGATTGCTCAGGGGAGAGTGTGATGAAGCAAAACTTACCCATTTGGCCCATCCACTGTTCCAGCACTTTAGCTCCATTAACACATGACCATCCAAGCTGTCTCATTCACAAATAAATACGGACTGCTTTCATTGATTATTCCTGTACTGATGAGTTAGGCAATGATCGTAGTCAGTGAGCTAGTCAGACCCGTGGTCCATTGCCTGAAAAACGTATGATAATGGACCATACAGCTTTCATTTGTAATTCCCTTCTATATAGAATGCAGAAAATGCGAACTGGGCTTTAGTGTGGGATCGTTCTCTATAAAGGAGAGGCAGATGATTCTCTTTTACATACTGCTTTGTATTTAAGAAGGCCTTTTCTTTTTATCTTACAGGTAGCAGACTGTGCGTGGGATGAAACTGTTAAAGTATATGCCCCATCTTCTCTATCAGTGCCTCAATGATATTCATTTATCTACAAAAGGAGAAGAGAACATTTCTCAGCGACTAACAATTATCATTCAAATGTGACCTTATTTCTGCCATAATTATATTTCCCACTTATGATTTGTTAAACTCTGATTATTGATCTAGAGATGGCATTCAGTGCTTCAGAGAACTGTGTAATAGTAGAACTGGTAGGTGGATGTATTGTAAGGAGATATTACTTTACATTAAAATGCTTGTTGATATTTATGTGAAAGAATTTTTTCTCTGTGCACAGCATTGGGGGGAGATTTACTAAGCTAAATACGCCAGAATTCTGGCTACGTTTGTGCCAGAAAAAAGCATATACTGTATACGCCTTGCACCACATTTATTATGCTTTTAAAAAGAAAAGAATGTGGCTTGGTGGGAAGATTAGGAATAAAATCTGACAGTATTTGTCAAAATGTTAGCGCAAAGTAAGTCAACCAATAGTTGGTGTAAAGTTCTAGCACGATGTACCAAATAAATAATACATTGTGAGCCACTGCAATAAATTTGGTGCATCTTTAGACTAACTGGTCTAAGGATTAGACTGGATTAGTAAATCTGTCCCAATGTGTGTTTGTAATCTAGCCTGTAAGACCGTTACTAAAAAAAATGTCATCAAGCTGGGGTCTTTATGATATTGCGAAAGTCTTTTCAGTTTAAAAGAGCTTTTCTCCCCCTGCCCCCCCCCCCCCCCCCCCCCCCCCCAAAAAAAAAACCAGTACATCCCCTCCTCCAACTAGATATTGGTGGGGGTACCAGTGGTAGAGTCCCCAGAAATGTATCCCACGTGTCTAGTCCGGTATCCTGTTGGGATGCTCTGAAGCTAAATAGGAGTGATATTCACAATTATAATGATGATGACTTTTGAGATCACTTTCCCCCCTTACCACTGGGGGGGAAATATAATATATAAGATTATACATCGCCACTGAACATGACTAAATGTGGACATTTACCTTAAAGGGGTTTCTTAAATGTAAAAACAATTTTTTTTTTTTTTTTTTTTTTTTATAAAAGGACAATTAACACCATCTTCTAAGGTGCGGGATACTTTTTGCAGTAAGAATCTTTGTCCACTGCTCAGTCTGCAATTCAAGACCATCAATTACCCACTGTTAATACCAAGGTAAAATTAGTGGATTATGAGGACAAGGACCCCAATTTGAGTAGAATATTAGGTATGGGTAGTTTTTGTTTTTATTTTTCCTGTTTTCTTTCAAGGTTGATTTCCCCTTTAAGAGTATTTCCAGAATCAGTAATGGTAAAATGAACCTTCAGAGGTTTAGGGTTTATATCACTGTGAAAGCACGTGCTGTATTTTGTATAGATCTCTTTTTTGCAGCCTACACATTAGACACATTTATAAAAATCAGATGTCCATGAAAACGTTTTGTCTCCGTCTCTGATTTCACAGTGATATAGGGTGTTTCTGGTTTCGCACTTTATTGTAAATGCACACAAACTGAACGCTCTGCGTGTCTGCAAATGTGTGATCATAACGTTTTGTGGGCGGGAGTGTAATGCGATGATGGACAGATAATGTCATTCATTGTAATAAGCTGTTTCCTCCTGACCTTTCATTCAGTACTAATATGCCAGAGAATAAAAAGAGGATGCCACTTAATGGAAGATCTTTATTTGTATTATTTTCATTAATGAAATGCATTTATGTCACTTCACGAGTGTTTACTGTCACATTGACAATTACAAAATGTTCCGAACATAATAAGCATTGAAAAATATTTAATGAAACAAATCCTTCAGACCTGCATTGTTCCTCATATATTCGTAAAGACCATACAGTGTAGGCGCTGGTATATAGTGTCTTACTCCTGACAAGTTACACTGTTAGGGCCTTCAACATACACAACTTATGCTCATATGCAAGAAATACATGAGCCGCTAACATTTGCAGGTATAAAAGGACAGTGAATATAAAGAGCAAGTTTTCAAATGATGATAAAGCGATTATGTGACTAGGACAGTTGTCTGTGTGATTATCTCTAATGATATCTTACCCAATTTATAGGGGTAGATTACACTTCAAGGGATGGGCAAACTGTGGCTCTCCAGCTGTTGTAAAACTACAATTCCCACCATGCCCTGCTGTAGGCTGATAGCTGTAAGCAGTCTTTGCATGCTGGGAGTTGTAGTTTTGCAACAGCTGGAGGGCCGCAGTTTTCCCATCCCTGGGATATACCAACTCTATAAGCTGTGAATGTTGAACTGACGTCCAGTGCACATAGCCCAGTGCAAAAATACAACGGCATCCACATACTGGAAAATAAAAACTTTACAGTGTTCGTAGATCCTCGTGTGCAGTACCTTGTGCATTTCCCTCCAAAGCTCATGGAAAAGCTAACCGAAAGTCCCTGTCATTGTCTGCTCTGTTAGAGGTACAGTGGAGCTGCTTCTCAGCCACCGGTCCTGCTAGCTTGCATTATGCTTTCTCTCCCACTGTTAGTACACTTCTGTGGTCACACCCAAGGACAGATAAAGAGAGACTATGGCTTATACAGTACCGATGCTGGACAAATGGTGCTACTTTCTCAGTTACTGTATACATAATAATACTTTAACTGTACTGAATAAACTCTCCAAACGACAAACTTTTACTCTAAGGCAGTGGTGGCGAATCTATCGCACTCAGAGCCCTCTCTGTGGGCACCCGCACCCTGGAAAAAGTCTGTGGTGTACCAATATGCCTTAGACTTTTCCTGCAATTCATAAGTACAGGATGTGCTATGAACAGCGCAGGCAGCGCACTAAATGTAGGCAGGCTATTATAGCTATATGATAAAGTACATGGAAGATATACTAAACTGGACTGTAGGATTCAGGGTAAATTGCAGTGTTGGCACTTTGCCATAAATAAGTGGGTTTTGGGTTCGGCACTCGGTCTGTAAAAGGTTCGCCTTTACTGGTCTAAGGTAAAGAAGCACCATGGAAAGTGTCCCTTATTAGATATTTCCTGAGGGAAAGGAGGATCTGCGGCACGGACGTGCTGAGCTATCTTTTTATAGTGCATTTTCTGTTAAGTTCTACAATATAAGCTGACTTACAGCTTTTATATTTATTACTTATTACAGTATAGAGTTTTATATTGTAGTAAATAGCTTAGATTAATAAAATAAGTGGGTGTCATATGAAAATGCATTCCATAGACATAACACAATCACACTATGGTACTGCAGACTCATGTATAGCACAAAAATACAAATCATTTTAGCTCCTTATTTGTTGTATGCATTTCGTATGACTGCCCTTTATTACCTCTGTGATGAAGTGTAGTAAAAAAGTTACTGCTCAACAATAATGTAAACTGTAGTTGTATGCTTCCAGAAAGACAAGCAGTCATATAAATCTCATTCATATTCTATTAGTAGTAGTAGTTTTACTTCTGGAGGGGGGTATACACTATACTGAATTGTTTCCTTATTACTTAGAAAAGACCATTTTCAATTATGATAGAGTATTTCTATTATGAGAGTAACACATCATTCACTCAATGTAAAATGTAATGATTGACTCATCAATGTCCTATGTTGTTCCAGTTAATGTGTAGAAAAATACATTATACTGTAGGCCATAGAATAACAAACTTAAAGGGCATCTGGCTGCAGATTTGTACCTATAAAATTAGCTGACCTGTTACATGTGTGCTTGGCATCTGTGTTGGTCCCATGTCCATATGTGCCCGCATTTCCGAGAAAAAATAATATATGCAAATGAGCCTTAGGAGCTATGGGGGCATTGCCGTTATATTTAGAGGCTCTGCTTTCTTTGCCAGTGCTGCACCCCCTGAATTTGATTGACAGGGCCAGGCATTGTAAAAGTGATCACATCTGACTGGCCCTGTCAATAAAGGGGCAGAGAGCGCAGAAGGTGCACAGAGAGCGGAGCCTCTAAGAGTAACAGCAACGCCCCCATTGCTCCTAAAGGCTCATTTGCATATATTAAAATATCATTATGCTCAGCAACGTAGGCAGATATGAAGAAAGGACAAACACAGATGCCTTCAGCTGTCAAGTGCACATGCAACAGGTCAGCCAGTTCCATAGATTTTTTTTTTAGTCTTGTTAACATTCTGAGGCAAGCAAACCTGTACATACCCAGTCCAGCTCTCAGCTATGAAGCTGATCCACCTTAGGCAATGCTCTTTGAACTAGACAGACAAGACTGTAGACTAATACGTTGTAACAAACCAACAAAAAAAACTTCTGAAGCTGATGTAAGCATATATCTCAAGCTGTGCCGAATTTAGCAATTCCAATCCACAGACTCATTCAAAAGGTAGTCCAGTCTTTTTATTCCAGGAGTAGAGAAAAAGTGGTCCAAGCCCCTGGTACATAAAGGTCATTCACCATAGTTGTGATTCATATTAGGGAATGGTTATCAGTATAATCAACAGTCTTCTTGAATAATTTATTTAGGGAAAAATAGAGTCTGAGACTACCACTACATTAATTGAGCCCCTGCACTACTTTTTCTGGCACAAAAATGTGTTTTGGATATAAAGTTTGGATTAAATGTGACTATTCCACCACTTTATTACATTAGGATAGGGAAAACGAACATAATCTTGTATTGCTCAGTTGCTTGCATCATATTCTTCAGCATTTACAGTATCTGTTACTGTGTTTTTTCTTATAGCATTCTCTATACTTGAAAGGAGAGCTGCATCTTTCTAAAAGGCATGTGGTCCCCCACTGGCCATAGACCTTCTGGACCTAAACAAATGGTCAGTCCATCCCCAGTCCAATGGTGCATGGGGGCATGTAGGAACCAGCATATAATAAAACACTCCCACAAGCATATGTTTTAAATGGATATGGAATATATATATATATATATATATATATATATATATATATATATATAGTGACATATTTGCATAGGGCAAAGGGCACTGTTAACTGACGGAACTAAACAAGTGTGATGATGTTTTAGAACGAACAGTGACAGACCCATTAAAATAACAATTATTTGAGTTGTACCATAAGTTTAATACAGATTCATACGGCTTCTTTTAATCTTAAAGAAGAACTCCCTTAAAAAATATTATTCTCTGATCTGTTAGAAACGTATATGATGTAATCAGTAGTGAATGTAATCTTCTCATCAATGTCTATATTTGTGAGTTATGCCCTCCCTTCTGCTTCTCAGCTGTGTCATGTGACCAACAATCAGACTTTCCAAATAAAACATCTTGTGTGGACAGGAAGTCAGTTTCTGTATGTATTTCTATGGGAGCCTCAATGTCAGTCTCATAGGACTTAATAGAGAAGTAACTGACTTCCTGTCCTGTGTCAGTTGGAGATCAGAGTTGGTCACATGACACAGCTGAGGATCGGAAGGGAGGGGATAGCTCATAAATATAGTCACTGATGAGAAGATTACATTCACTACAGTTTACATCATATAACTTTCTAACAGGTCAGAGAATACATTTTTTTGTGGGAATGCTACTTTAATAATATATCTGCATGAAGTAAACTCCTGAATTCCCCTACTGATGACTGTGAATTGCATCATGCTGCTTCAAATGGAGAGAGATAAAGGCGTGTGTTTTTGTTGATGGGTGTGGAACACAGGCAGGGAAACACACTGCCTGTTTTGTAGTGACCCACAGGGATGAAGCATTATCAACCCCTTGGTGCATATACATTACATCTTTGAATTCTGGGTTTGAATTTGCACCAGGGCTTGTCTACAGACGCCAGAATGGTGCACTTGTAAGAGACTAGGAATGTCTCTGTTGAAAAAAGAAGGCACATGCAGCAGCCAGGGATAATCTGAAAGATTGTTTATTAATCCAGTGATTATAACACATTTCAGGGAGAAGATCCCCTTCTTCAAATACACTTGGATGCCTAAGTATATCTGAAGAAAGGAATCTTCTTCCCAAAACCCTTTTCCAGCCTTGCCCTTTCCTAGTGCACCATTCGATGATACCTGGATCACCCCCAGGATGGATTTGGGTTCATCTGCCAGCATCCCCAGCGTTATCTTTGTTATTCACATACGGTTCTTGTGACCCATCACAACAACATAAGGTAAGTCCAACCAGTACCGTGTTTTCTCACATGTTTGGCTGAGATCCAGCAGTACTAGTCTATGTGGCGTCCGGGGCAGATTTCTGTATTTTTCTAGCACACTAGGGACACAAGTAGGAAGACTTCTGAAGAGTTAAAGTAACAGACAAAAGCTCATTGTAATATATGCTAACCTATCAGACGGTAAATTGCCCATCACTACAGGGTGTCATGTAAAGTTTTATAAATAGTTTTGTAAAGCTTTTCAAAATAGTGCTATTACAAACCATAGGCAAGCAAACTATCCAGCAAGAGAAGAGAGAGAGGTGTCCTCATAACCAAGGGAGTATAGGACAGGAATAACATACTTCGTGTGTGTATATATATATATATGTATATATACATATAATCTCCTTCTCACTGCAGCTGAAGATCTTTTCTAGTTCACTTACAGTATGTGCGTGCCAGTGGTCAGTAGGGTAGGAGTAAGGATAAAAGGTGGTCTTTCATAGGCGCTGTCATCATGGACTTGGAAGTTATAGTCCATTGCAATGGGTTTTATTGATGATTAACACATGATGGTAACAAACCTGAAGAAGAAACTGCTATAGATTTGAAATGCCTAGTTTTAATCTTCAACATTTCCAAGTTCTTGATGGCAGTGTGAATCAAAGATTGCATTGCATCCTTATTCCTGCAGTATTTTGTAAAGGCAGTAATATGATATAAGAAGGCGTGGGGGACAGGAGAATTATCTTTTTTTAATTGTGATGTTTTTATAATCTTACAATTCCAGAAACAGAAGGATGCTGGATTATTGGACCGTTACTATTAATGACCCTTTACTCATGACTTGAGTCCTTTTACTGGACAGGGTTTTACTCTTAATCACAAGATACCTAATGCCTGTCAAACCCAGAGAAAACATTGCAAACATTCCGGCTGGCTGGTTTTGTGACTACTATCCCTCAAATAGCTTTGCTGTCTCTGATCCCTGGTTGACTTGCTGCCATTGGAAGGGGCTTTCTTTGGCATTGTTTGACAGCAGCCCAAACCATTATCCCCAGACACTGGAAATCTACAATGGCTCCTACGATTTGGGAATGGGTGGTCGAAATTGACAATTTTCACAGAATATTGGCTACCATACTGAGTATCGAGTATCTCCTCTTGGTTACTGTGGACCAATTTTACAACATGCCCATTTTGCTATATGGCTGATCCTCATTATGTGACATGCCCTCTAGGGTGTGATGTTCCAACTCCTCATGGGTTTTTCCCTTCCACCCCTTCCCCCCCTCCCCCCACCTACTTTCCCCCTTTTTTTTCTTCTCTCCAATTCTTTTTTTTTTTTTTCTTTTTTTCCATAAGTGTAGCCATGGACATCCGCATATTTAGTTATATCGTGCAGGATGTTTTTATCTTTGTTTCTGATCTTTTTTTCTGTGATTTTTGTTTGGTTTACAGTACAATATTCCTGTGATTGGATAGGAACTGACTGCATCATAAAACACTATGATGCAGTCAGTTAGCACACAGATCAAATTGACTGACCTTTATGTGTTTAAAGTAATGATGGACTGTCATTTGTCTTTACTTAGTTAAGTGATTCTTGCCATAATGTTGTATAAAACAGTAGTAAAACACATGATGTGAGTACATTAACAATAGACCCACTATCAGATAGTTAGTTTGGGTGAAGTGAGCCACATTCGTCCAGGAGGCAGTGTCACACAGACCACGTTTGTCACCACCGTGCTCGGTCCAGGAATCAGCTCTAATTTGAGGTGCTGTTAATTTGCGGTTACTGAGACTGATAGTTAATAAACATATCCACAGAGCGAATAATGTACCGAATGTCATTAATGCTAACTAAATTGAACAAGCCTCGTGAGATAAAATAATCATTTCTCACCAATCGTGATCTTTCAAACTGCTAAAAAATTATCGTTCCTCAGTCACAGATTCGTTCATATAATATGGAGTCTACTCGCTTACAGATCACAGAGGCGTGGAACTTTGTAGCGAACGATTATCAAGCGAAAGTATGAATGAACATCGCTCTATGTAATAAGCACATTTTTGGCCGCTAACAAGTTGCAAAATCTTCGATCTATAATTGTTTAAAAACATCTGCTGATCTAATACAAATCTAACTCTTGGGCTTCTTTTCCTTGAGTGGTCTTCATGAGAGCTAGTTTCGTCATAACGTTTGATTCTTTTCATAACTGCACTTGATGATACTTTCAGAGTTCTGGAAATATTGAATTTGGCTTTTATATGTTAAAGTAATTATGGACTGGTCATTTATCTTTTCTTGAATGGGTCTTGCCATAATGTAGAGTAGAATAGTAGTAGACTAGGACTACAGTATGGAACTGAAAAGGTGTGTGGAAACATTTAACTTGTGCTGTATATTTCCTTTGTGTTGCTGCTACAGTGCAAAGGACAGAACATTAACAGAAGAAATCTTAGTCTATATGTCTATAAATTCTTTGACGTAACCACTATGTGGCTTTTATAAGTGACATTTTTCTTCTGCATTAGACGCGTATCATATGTAATAAAAGAAACATATGCTGTAAATAAAAAACAATATACAGACGTGTTTTACTGCCTATAAAGCTCATGTACCAAATTACACATAGATTGCTCTCTGAAACATAATATCTGTTCTGCCTGCATCAAGGGTCACTGCATCTTCCTATTTTCAAGGCAACACTACATTCCACTATGCAGACACTATTTGTGCAGTGTGTATATATCTGAACCAACTTTGTGCTACACCTCTGTGTGATTTATTATGTCTTCCCACGTTCATCTATAACACTATAGCATTTGTAATGTTCCTATTGTCATTTCCACTGACTCTGCATCATTTTATTTTCATGTCTGCTGATAGCGCAACTAAAACTAGTAGATACTTGACTGCCTCTGTAATGGCTGTCATCTTCCCACTTTTCAGTTTTTACAGAAGGAGAAAGTCACTTGATAAGGTATCTGCAGCAATATAAAGAAGTAGTTTAACCCTTTCAGGACCACAGATTTTATTTTTGTAGGACATGCTGATATTTTTCTATAGCATCAAAATTGATTTGCTTTCTCAAAAGTTGGCGGTGTTGGTATTTAATAAAAACAAAAAATCTTAATTCTTTTAGGGTACTTTCACACTTGCGGCAGTGTGACCCGGCAAACAGTTCTTCTGCCTGAACTGCCTGCCTGATCAGGCAAACTGTATGCAAACGTATGTCATTTTTTCTGACTGATCAGGCATTTTTCTGACGTGATCAGTCAGAAAAATGCATTGCAATACCGGATCTGTTTTTCCGGTGTCATCAGGCAAAACTGATCCTGTATTTATTTTTCTCACATTTTTAAAGGTCTGCACATGTGCAGACCAGAATGCCAGATCCGTCATTGCGGTATTTTTAATGCGGCACTATCCGGCACTAATACATTTCAATGTAAATTAATACTGGATCCGGCATTCCGGCAACTGATCAGGCATTTTGGACGGAGATAATACCGCAGCATGCTGCGGTATTTCTGGGTACTTTTACACTTGCGTTAGTGTGATCCGGCAGGCAGTTCTGTTGTTGGAGCTGCCAGCCAGATCCGCCGCTCAGTGTGACAACTGACAGCATTTGTAGGCGGATCCATCTACAAATGCATTGCAAGAACGGATCCGTCTCTCCACTTGTCATGCGGATGGACGGATCCGTCTTGCAATCTTTTTCACAGTTTTCCCGGTCTGCGGATCCGTCCTTCCGTTTTTTTGCAATGCCGGATCCGGCACTAATGCAAGTCAATGTAAATAAATGCCGGATCCGGCATTCCGGCGACTGATCAGGCATTTTGGACGGACATAATACCGCAGCATGCTGCGGTATTATGTCTGGCCAAAACGCCTGACTGTGACTGAACGGAAGGCATACTGATGCAAACTGAACGGATTTCTATCCATTCAGAATGCATTGGGATATGCCTGATCAGTTCTTTTCTTGGATAGAGCCATTTCGACGGAACTATATGCCGGAAAAGAAAAGAATGTGAAAGTACCCTCTTCCGTCCAAAACGCCTGACAGTGACTGAACTGAAGACATCCTGATGCATCCTGAACGGATTTCTCTCCATTCAGAATGCATTAGGATATAACTGATCAGTTCTTTTCCGGTATTAAGCCCCTAGGACGGAACTCAATGCTGGAAAAGACATAAATTGATCCTCTTATTCTCTAGGGTATAATGATTTCAAATATGCACACATTGAGGGAATGTATCATTATTGCACGCCAATTTTTTAAAGTGAGCTGCAGATTCTGTAGCAACTGCCATTTTGTGACATCCCTGCCACATGCACATGACTGTGTCTGTATTGCAGTCCGCAAAATATGAATACCTTTCGTTTGTGATCTGTATTTTTCTCTCCCATCGCTAGAAATTACTATTCTTGTCCGTGATACGGAACTATAATTTGCGTAACGGACGTACAGATGTGGACAGTACAGATGATTTTGAGTCCATAGAAAATAAAAGGGTCTGTGTGCAATTTGCACAAAAAAGGAATGGACACAGATGCAAAATACAGTAGTTTGCATGAGCCCTAAGTCTCACGACAAATTTATCACTGACACTTTTTAACCACTTCCTGACCAAGCCTAATTTTGCCAATCTGACGTGTCACTTTATTGGGTAATAATATTAGTAGCAATAATTAGTGCCGCACCATCAGCGGCTGGCGTCTTTGTTTCCTTTAACTGGTGCCTTCTCACACTATCAGTGGCTGGTACTTAATATTGCTACTAATGGTCTGTTTGCTCCTGATGATCCACACACGACGAGAAACGCGTCGAGCATGCTCATTCAGCTCTATCTAGCAACAGTACAGCAATGGCGTATAATATGGGCAATCTCTAGAGTGAGCCAGCAACAATTTCTATATGGGTGATACCAAAGTGTGAATGATGGATGAATGGGGAATCTGTTCCAGCAATGAATGATGTTTAGCAACTATGAGACAGGGCTGATATAGCAATCTCTTGTGAGCCAGGGTCTCAGAATCTTGGGGAGCTCAACCTTTGCCTTGGGTGCCAGCATCAGTCTACCTATTGGGGTTCTACTTTATTCAATTCTATGTGATTAAAATAGAGGAGAAAAATACACGAATCCACAAAGTGGACCCTTAAGCTTAAAATTGAACAAACTAGGCTGATTCTCATTCATCATCACAGATCTAGTTGTTGTCTGTTATGTGACAGTCCTTTCAGTTTCCAATACCAATACAGTCCTTTCAGTTTCCAGCTCAAACATGATTATGGTAGGCAGGGCTTTATGTCTGCTATCTCTGATAGCAGTGGGGGAGGGTAGTTGCTTCAACCAGTTACTATACAGCCAGACACACGTTATCTGAAATTATGAGAAGTAGGGGGGAAACAGATGATCCCTAGGACAGAAATAGGAAAATTCTGCATGTATTTATGTTTATGAAAAAGACAGATTAGGATCAAGGAGAGAAGGTATAAAAGGGAGGAAATGCTAGAATATTCTACATTACAACCTTATGTTCCTAATAGTAACACTTAACATGAAGGTCATGGTTGCTGGTCAGGATGGTAAACTTGGAGATAAATTCTGGGTAGTAAAAGGTCTTTATATTTTGGAACTGTCACCTGTCTGGTTACAAGTTCATACACACTGATGACTGAGTTTTGACACAATCATTCTCACAGCAACAACAATAGTTTGGATGAATTTGATATTAATGAGCCATAAAACAATACAAGAATTTCTGCCAAGAAATATGCAAAAAATAGAAACTCCGTTAAAGGAACACTTAGTGGCTTTGTCTGAAAAAAACAAAATAAATAAAGGCAGAAAGGTGTTAAAGTAATAAAAAGTTATACTCACAGGTTGAAGCCCTTCCTGCTCCAGCACCGTTGCTCCAATTGTCCTAGCCCTGGAGCCATGATGTCATGTTCTTGGCCACAGCAACAATGTCCCATATACTGCACATGACCTTTACAGCTGCTCACTGACCTAATAGGTATATCGCACAAGACCACTGAGGCCAGGTATGAGCTGCAGCGGTCACATGTGGTATATGGGTATGGTCACCTGCACTCACCGCCGCAGTCATGTAAACAAAGCCTTGCCCAGAGGGCATGAGTAGAGGGGGTTTAAACCAGAGAGCATAACTTCTTTTCTTAACTCCTTCCCTGCTTTTTAGCATTTTTTTCAGCAGAAAATCTTCCATTGCTAACATTCTGTCTGTATGAACTATTGACCGTTCCTAAATATTTAGACCTTTTAAGACTCAGAATTTATTTTCAGGTTTGCCATCTTGATGACAGTGGCAACAATGAACTTGATTTTAAATGTTACTATAAAGAACATAAGATACTGGTAAGTAAGCAGGAGGTTTTGTGTCATGGGTCTCCTCAGTTTGAGCTTCTTTTATATTGCAATATACAGTATCTGCAGAAAATGCAGTAGATGGAGACTCCATTGTGTAATGACCACCCTAAACGTTATATAAAACTTGACGCAAAGGGGGAAGCTTATTAATACTGGCATTTCGTACGCCACTCTCAAACTGAAGTGGCCATTCTACAGCCCGCTTGGGCACATCAATCATGACACAATGGAAGTAAATACAGCACGTAATGTAATATAGTTTGTACAGCTGAAAAAAGGCATCTGTCCATCCAGCTCGGTCTGTTATCCTTCAGGTTGATCCAGAGGAAGGCAAAAAAAAACCTGTGAGTTAGAAGCCAACTTTCCTCATTTTAGGGGGAAGCAAATTCCTTCCCGACTCCAATCAGGCAATCAGAATAACTCCTTGGATCGACGACCCATCTATAGAAATCTAATAACTATACCTGTAATATTATTACACTACAGAAATACCTCCCGGCCCCTCTTGAACTCTTTTAGTGAACTCACCATCACCATCTCCTCAGGCAGAGAGTTCCATAGTCTCACTGCTCTTACCGTAAAGAATCCTCTTCTATGTTTGTGTACAAACCTTCTTTCCTCGTCACAGTCCTTGGGATATATAGATGAAAGGAGAGATCTCTGTACTGACCCCTGATATATTTTTACATAGTTATTACATCTCCTCAGTCGTCTTTTTTCTAAAGTGAATAACCCTAATTTTGATAACCTTTCAGGGTACTGTAGTCCACCCATTCCTGTTATTACTTTAGTTGCCCTCCTCTGAACCCTCTCCAGCTCTGCTATGTCTGCCTTGTTCACAGGAGCCCAGAACTGTACACAGTACTCCATGTGTGGTCCGACTAGCGATTTGTAAAGTGTTAGGACTATGTTCTCATCACAGGAATCTATGCCCTTTTGATGCAACCCATTATCTTATTGGCCTTGGCAGCAGCTGCTTGACACTGGTTTCTACAGTTCAGTTTCCTGTTTGCACTAGAATTCCTAGATCCTTTTCTATGTTAGTGTTACCCAGTGTTTTACCATTTAGTATCTACTGGTAAATTGCATTATTTTTTCCCATGTGCATGACCTTACATTTGTCAGTATTAAACCTCATCTGCCACTTCTCTGCCCAAGCCTCCAATCTATCCAGATCCATCTGTAGCAGTATATTGTCCTCTTCAGTGTTAATTACTTAACTTCAAAAATTGATATTTTACTATGCAAGCCTTCTACAAGATCATTAATAAATATATTGAAGAGAATACGGCTCAGTACTGACCCCTGAGGTACCCCACTAGTGACCCAAGTGCTATGTCAGTGACCCAATCTGAGTGTGTACCATTAATAACCACAATCTGTTTTCTATTACTCAGCCAGTTACTTACCCACATGCAGACATTTTCTCCCAGTTCGAGCATCCTCATTTTATATACTAACCTTTTATGAGGTACGGTGTCAAATGCTTTGGAGAAGTCAATATATGCTATCCATTGACTCACCCCAGTCAAGTCTAGAACTTACCTCCACATAGAAACTGACTAAAATATTCGTTGAGATACTCCAAGACAGCATCTCTTAGAAAACCTTCAAACAGTTTACCCACGACAGATGTTAAACTTATCGGCCTATAGTTTCCGGGCTTTCTTTTTGACTTTTTTTGAATATTGGCACCACATTTGCTAAGCGCTAATCCTGTGGAACACTCTTTATCATTATAGAGTCCTTATATATCAGAAGTAACGGTCTGGCTATGGCATTACTGAATTCTCTTAGGCCTCTTTCAGACGGGCGTCCCGGATTTGCTCTGGATGCGTCCTGGGTGCATTGCAGGAAACCCGCGTGAATGCGCACGTAATTTCAGTCAGTTTTGTTGTCTAAATTCGCTGGCGTCAGATGCACATATCCAAGCTGCGCTAAAAGTGCGCCAATGTACGCCACCCACAAAGAATTTCTCCCGTGCTTAAAAGCACGTTTATAAAGCTCTTTTGTGTAAGGAAAGGCCACACTCCCCCAGAGTCAGCCAATGTGTTTCATCGTAGAGCTTCTGCTGAGCACCCCCCCTGCCCAGTCTCTCTTTTTTATTTAAATAGCCACAAAAGGGGTAACAATAGAAAGGGGCAGGCCCGTCACCCGACCACTTCCTTCATGTAATGTAACAAACATACAAGAAGTGATGATATACAGGAAGATGAGAAACCACCATCACTTAGCCAGCTAACAAAACACAAGTATACAATAATCTCCCATTACCACTGGAGTGAACTTTATCCAGCCTTGCTCAGTGATCAATGCCCAACAAAGTTCACTATGATTCTCGTGCATGCTTATTTACAGGGATAACGTCATTATCTCCAGCGGTTGATCAGGCGCACTAGAGACAACAAACGCACGTTCCTTTTATATATTGTTCTCTTAACAAATTCATCCATGCCAAGCCAATAAATCCGCGCCTTGTGCAGGGGCCCTAGCTGGCGTCCATACATTCACCAAGAAAACACTGCTCCGCCGCACATCAGTCTCCCCCGGCCCACAGCCCAATGCATAGCACATGGGCCGTTTGCCAACAGAGACCTCTGGGCCTGGCAGCTGCATCTCCACATCCACAGGAAGATAACCACTCCAATGGTTTACTCTGACACTAAGAGACATGATAACAATATATAATATATTAAAAAGATATCATAATAAAATTTCCCCAACAGTTTTGACTGCTATTGCTTTGCTTTGTTGAGTTTTTTTCGCGCGAGTGCAATGCATTGTGCACACGCGTGATAAAAAACTGAATGTGGTACCCAGACCCGAACTTCTTCACTGAAGTTTGGGTTTGGTGTTGTGTAGATGTTATTATTGTCCCTTATAACGTGGTTAAGGGAAAATAATAGCATTCTTAATACAGAATGCTTACTAAAAGGTGCCTTGAGGGGTTAAAAAATAAAAAATCATCCATTTGATCGCGCAGCCGGCATCGTCTTCTTTCTTTTTCTTTTAGGACCTGCAAAAGGACCTTTGATGACGTAATCGCGCTCACCATGTGGGGAGCGTGGTGACGTCAGCGCAGATCCTGCTGAATTCAGCAGGACCTACGCTGATATCACCGCGATCCCCACATGGTGAGCCTGATTACGTCATCAAAGGTCCTTTTGCAGGTCTTGAAAGAAGAAAGAAAGACGACGATGACGGCTGCGCGATCAAGTAGATGAGGTCAGTTAATTTTTTTTTCTTTTTAACCCTTAACCCCTCAAGGCACATTTAGTAAGCAGTATTAAGAATGCTATTATTTTCCCTTATAACCATGTTATAAGGTAAAATAATACAGTGAATAGACTTTAATGGGGTCTGGGATTGCTCATCCCTATCATCTCCCAGAAACCATGCGTAAAAACCGCACCGCATCTGCACTTGTTTGTGGATGCTTGCGATTTTCATGCAGCCCCATTCATTTCTAGGGGGCTGCGTTGCATGGAAAGCGCAGAATATAGAACTTGCTGAGATTTTCACACAACGCACAAGTGATGCATGAAAATCACCACTCATCTGCACAGCCCCATTGAAGTGAATGGGTCCGGATTCAGTGCGGGTGCAATGCGTTCACGTCACGCATTGCACCCGCGTGGAATACTCACCCATGTGAAAGGGGCCTTGGAATACGAGGGTATATGCCATCTGGGGCCGGCGATTTGTTTATTTTAATCTTTTTAAGACGCTGCTGCACTTTTTCCTGGGTCTGACAGGCCATTTTAATTGGGAAATGTACTTTTACTTTGCATCTGACAGTTTATTTCCATCAGTAAATAACTTAATAGCTTTGCTTTCTCCTCATCGTTCTCTGCAACTCTCCCCCCCCCCCCCCTCATTACTCTGTAAAGGGCCGACACCTTTAGATTTATACTTTTTACCATTTATATAATTAAAGAACATTTTTAGGTTAGTTTTGCTCTTTTGGGAAATAAATCTCACTGTCTCCATGTTGGCTGCTTTTATTTGTTTTTTACATATTCTATTTTGTTTCCTTTTAATTTTTCAATGCTTCCTTGTTACCCTCCTGTTTTAGTGATTTAAATGGTTTCTTTTTGTCATTTATTGCTTCCTTTACATTTCTATTTATCCATATTGGTGTTTTCTTGTGTGATTTTTCACAGGAATCGCCTTCCCAGATATATACTGGTTTATTATCATAAATCATTCACTGAATAACTTATTTTATTATAGTATTCCTTTATACAACCGCCTGCCTGTAAAGCTGTTTAAGATCTTAATACCATGGTGGTGGTATAGTGTAAGTTAACCAAGTGACAGGTAAGTGTAGCTCTTTCTAGTGCGACCTGCGGCCATATTTCACTGGTTGTATTCTCATCTCGGACATTTTATGGTATATCCACACTTGTATGGGCATTACATAATATGCTAGACAAGAGTTGAGTCACCGGGATGCAGCTGTCACCTCATGAAGGAGGTTGGAGAACACCATTCTCTAAATAAGCAGTTGTCCACAGAGGCGAGAAGTTCCCTTTTTTAGAGAATTACAGTAAATCATATGGATATATATGCCATAAAGATGTGAGATTGAAATACTTCTAAAAAAAATAGAATGCTGACTACAGCATCATTTATATGCCAGGTTTATGAAGCTTAACCACTGATACGACTACAAAATGCATTGCACTGGCCCAAATTTATTGAATTGAATTGCACATCATGCCGAGCCAATATTTTTGTAAATTACAATAAAACCTGCATTTCTAATAAAGGCTTTGAGCCGTGACCTCTGCTACTACCAGGTGAACAAGGTTAGCATTCCATTTGCTTCAAATCTGTTATTTTCTACTGTGAGTAACAATGGTGGGATGCTTATTCAATTATGTTCTTAACATCAGTGACACTGTCTCGGATTATATGCAGAAACAAGCGAGACAGCCAAAGCATTCAGAAGGTCTGTGGCATGTTCCCAACGATTTGCTGGCCAATTTTTTCAACAAAACTCTACAATTGCATACATAAAGATATTGGTGTACAGTATTAGGATGTTTACATTAAATATTGATGCCATTTAGTTTATTTATCCTTTAGTATTGTTTGTATATGGACACATTGCTTGTCATTGTGTTAAGTATTGTATTGCTCTTCTGCACTACAAAATGTACAATGTTTCATTTCACCTATAAACAGCTTGTACTATGACAGAATTGTGTTAGTACATACAGTATGGTGAAAAATAACTTATAATATACAAATAAAAGGTAGAACAAGCTTAGAGTCTCTCAAGTCTCATGACATAGTAAACTCAGGCCAGTTTGACAGGAGTGTAATACAAGTGCATGTCTATGCCCATGCTACTGCTGCAAGTCCGTATGTGACTGCAGATATTATAGAGCCCTATAATGCCATTACTTTCAGTCATTAGACCCATATTTGGGTTAAAATTGGGGCAGTAATAGAGCTGCTGATATGCAGCCATTGTAGTATGTGGAACCGGAACATTAAATTGGTTGTCCCACCTTAAAAAAGTATCACCTATCCACAGGATAGGTAATAAGTAGCTGATAGTGGGGGCCCGACTACTGGGACCTCCGCAGATCATAAGAATAGGGTCTTGGAGTGAATGGAGAAACAGTTGCACATTTACCAGTTGGGTGTATCACCTGCATCAATAGGCAACATCTGAGAAATGTGTACCATCACAAAAGACATTTTATTCTCTATGGGACTGCTGGAAATGGCCATTGGCCGCTACCACACCATTCACATTGGGGACAATGTTCTTGTGATCAGTGGGGGTACAAACGTCAGACCCCCATTGGTCAGATACTTATCACCTATCCTGTGCATTATTAGAGTTGCAGCCTGTCGATGCAGATGTTACACCCAACTGGTGTATATCGTATTAGGCCGAAATGAATAAAGATTAGATAAAAAAAAAAAAAAAAAGAAACCATTTGTTGATCTGCATTTTCATATGGGCTTGTTTTTGCAGTGTGTGCATGGATTTCTGCAAGCACCATTAAGGTGACTGGGACATCCACCGAAATTTTTGCAACAACCTTGAAGGTTTTAACAAAAAAAGAACTGAAAAAGAATAGCAGGTGAACTGACATGAACGTGGATGACCAAAAAGCCCCAATTCAGGCTTCTTTGCATCTCAAAAGTAACTTGAAATGAAAGTAGAAGGTTTGAAGAAGGAAATGAATTCCCTATCTGTCATAAATGTCTCTTATTTTATGAATCTGCAGCAGATGTTTCTGGCTAATGGCTACATTACATATATGCAGTTCGATGATGATCTGTGTTTTCCTTTTGTTCCAGTTCAGTGTGATAATGTAGACTAGTAATTAGGTAGAAAAGCTAAATATATGTTATATCTGTACATCTGCCCCCATAGATTGTTTATAGATAGAGTTCTAGGCTATTGTACTATGATACCCTGTGGATTAACTGACTGTGCAGTATGTGCTCCGATCCATTTACCGCTTATAAATACACAATAAAGTGCCAAACGGAAATAGCAATATTTTTGCAATGTGTCCCATACACTTGCAGACTCATCTTGATTGCTTATGAACTTTAGATTGGTGGGTCTAATGTGATCACTAATATACCGTATTTTTCGCCCTATAAGACGTGCTGCGTCTTATGGGACGAATGCGCAAACACTGATACACCGCCGCGCTGCTGAACAGAGCAGCCGGCGTGTGTATCAAGGAGGAGGGCCTGAGGGTGGCAGTCTTGTTTGCTAATGACAGCGGGCCCGATGCTGTAACTGTATTCTACTACACCGGGCCCGCTGTAGTAATGTTATGGCAGTGATTAAAACTATAATTTTCACAACACTAAATCCATACTGTATTACCCTACCTAATGTACGATTGCAGGCAGAGGGCCGGGCGGGCCGTGGCAGCTGCCGCCTCCAGCCTGGCCTCCTGCCTGCGATCGTACATTAGGTAGGGTAATACAGCATGGATTTAGTGTTATGAAAATTATAGTTTTAATCACTGCCATAACATTACTACAGCGGGCCCGGTGTAGTAGAATACAGTTACTGCACCGGGCCCCGCTGTCATTAGCAAACAAGATTCCGACCCCCACCCCCGTATTGGGGGTCATCACACCCACTGTATGCGGGCATCTGGGGATGGCACTGCTATGGGGGGGATCTGTGGATGACACATAGCATGTCATCCATAGATCCCCCCCATAGCAGTGCCATCCCCAGATGCCCCCATATAGTGCCACCCACAGATGCCCCCATACAGTGCCACCCACAGATGCCCCCATACAGTGCCACCCACAGATGCCCTCATACAGTGCCATCCCCAGATGCCCCCATACAGTGTCACCCACAGATGCCCCCATACAGTGCTACCCACAGATGCCCCCATACAGTGCTACCCACAGATGCCCCCATAACAGTGCCACCCACAGAAGCCCCCATACAGTGCCATCCCCAGATGCCCCCATACAGTGCCTTCCCCAGATGCCCCCATACAGTGCCATCCCCAGCTTCCCCCATAACAGTGCGTCAGCCACAGATGCCCCCATAACAGTGCCATCCCCAGATCCCTCATAACAGTGACATCCCCAGATCCCCCATAACAGTGCCATCCCCAGATCCCTCATAACAGTGACATCCCCAGATCCCCCATAACAGTGCGTCATAATAGTGTCATGCACAGAACACAGTTAGTAAAAAAAAAAAAACACCAAAAGTACACCTTTTGGTTCAAAAAATTTTTTTTCTTATTTTCCTCCTTAAAAACCTAGGTGGGTCTTATAGGGCGAAAAATACGATATATTTCCTGCTTACCTATATAACACAAGACAAGCTAAGCTGGTTAATAGTGTTAAAGCACCTTTATACGAGCCAACTATCAGGGCAATTATAGGGAAGGAGCGTTCCTAAGAATCCTTGTTACCAAAAATTGCCCTGTGTAAAGGTGTCGCCGATTACCTGTTGAATGAGCCAATGTTCATTCATTGGGAGAAACTATTGCTACTTAAACAGGGATCTTCTACCCAGAAGGTAATGTTTCTTTGTGGGGACAAGCAGTGATTGCTCATTTTTATACAGTGGAGATTACTGCTGCGTGTAAATGCTGCTCTCACCTCTGATGAGTAGGCAAATATTAGGATTTAAATGTTTGTTCCCAATAATTGCCTGCTGGGTCAGCCTGTATAAAGGGGCAATTAGGGTGTTTAGTGAAATTAGGTTAGTATTAGACTACATGCCATACTATAGCACTCTGTATAAGAGACCTAAATTGCGTATATTGAGTGCTAAGGATAGTGTTGGATCTCTTCCTCCAAAAGCTCACATTCAAAAATGGTTTCCTGTTCTCCTAGGATGGATCCTTTCCTATGCTCTAAATACACAGTGCTATAAATTACCTTGTGCATCAGCCATTAGCGGAGGTTCAAGGAGTCTTTGGGGGTCATTTATCAAACTGGTGTAAAGTAGAGCCGGCTTAGCTGCCCATAGCAACCAATCAGATTCCTCCTTTCATTTTCCAAAGGAGCTATCCAAAATGAAAGGTGGAATCTGCCAGTTCTACTCTACACTATCAAGCAACTAGCAAATATGTGACTTCTATGGAAATACGTCTGTCAAATCTTGAAGTGAATATTCAACCATGAATGTCATTTTTTTTATAGAGGAAAATTAATTTCTTTATTAATTTCTGCTTAGTATCTTTAGTTTTAAAAAAGTATTTGTTGAATGAAATCGCCAAATTATAGGTGCAGAAAATATGGGTTCTAAACCTTATCAAGGTCCAAACTCTCTATAGTCAGATATGGTAGCATTCATTTTACCCGAGAGCAAAATTTTGTTAACCCTATTTATCACTATAGAGATAGAAAAATATTGGGTCTGCCATTTAGAAGCAATGTGTATTCTAGCAGCCACGAGAATAAACTGTTATTTGTATAAGGTGTAGGGGAACTCCAGAGGTTTATCCCCCAGCAGAAAAATTTCTGCAGACATGGGGATTCAAATCCAAAATGTGTGTCCTCAAAGGCTTTTTATGGTTATTCAGAAATGCTTCACCACAGGGCAGGTTCATCATGTATGGAAATTGTCCCCTATGATTGGACATCCTCTGAAGCGAAGAGGTTCAGAGGATGTGAGACCCCTGGATAAATTTGATGAAGTCTAGATGGAACCATATATGTTCTATTGAGTATCTTAAGATTCCATTAGGGTAGCCTGCCAACTTCATTTGCTATTCATGGTGTGGCATTCATGCCTTCTCTAAAAAGGAAACGGAACCACTAGGTCCGGGATAGCCAACCTGCGGCTCTCAAGCTGTTGCAAAACTATAACTCCCAGCATGCCCAGACTGCCTACAGCTATCAGCCTACAGCAGGGCATGGTGGGAGTCATAGTTTTGCAACAGCTGGAGGGTCACAGGTTGGCCATCCCTGCCCTAGGTCAATTCCCCAGCTATGCATAAAGTCCATTTTAGTAGATGTGAGGACAGGAGTTGCGTTAAGAGTTAACTTTCAAATGCGGCTTATATACTATCACAGGGATGCCCAACCTGTGGCCCTCGAGCTGTTGCAAAACTACAACTCCCAGCATGCCCAGACAGCCTACAGCTATCAGGGCATGTTGGGAATTGTAGTTTTGCAACAGCTGGAGGGCCACAGGTTGATCATTCCTGTACTATCACATCTCATGGCAGAAAAGAAGTGAAAAAATGAATATTTCAAGGGCTCTTAGTAAGTCAAAGGAGGGTGGAGCATAATGTGTGCTAAAGTATGCTTTGGTAATTCATTTATTTTGAACTATAAAATCATTAAGGGCCTGGTCTGGTGTGAGTCCACCAAATAAAGGAGTCTCTATTACCCTAGGTCAAATAACAGGATGTAAAAAATGGAGTCAAGGACGAGAAGGGACTCAGAAGTTTATAGCAGAATCTGAAGTGACTCCAGAGCTTGCAGATAGACATAGCTGAGAAGTAGACAGATTAGCGCACCACTTCAAGGCTAAAAGAGATACAGGGGCCCTAAAGGAAGATTTCAGGGTCCCGATCACTATCTTTATGGCAGTCACAGAACAGTTTTTTTTTCTGACACAGAGCTTCAAATCCCTGCAGAGACACAAACCTAAAAGACAGCATGTTAACTGCTTGCAGCTGCCACTAGAGCATACTAGCATACACTTAACTTAAAGAGGACCTTTCACCTATTTAACAACTAAAATCTAACTATATCTGTGGGCAGAGCGGCGCCCAGGGGTCCCCCTGCACTTACTAGTATGTCTGGGCGCCGCTCCGTTGCGGTATAGGCTCGGTGTCGAGCTCCTCTGCTGTAGGGGCGGGGGACTTTGTATCAGCGTACCCTGCTGCAGAGCTGGCCAATACAGCGCACAGCTCATAGCCTGGCTATGAGCTGTGCGCTGTGATTGGCCAGCTCTGCAGCAAGGGACACGCCTGATACAAAGTCCCCGCCCCATACAACAGAGGGAGCTCGGACACCGGAGCCTATACCGGGCGAACGGAGCGGCGCCCAGACATACTAGTAAGTGCAGGGGGACCCCTGGGCGCCGCTCTGCCCACAGATATAGTTAGATTTTAGTTGTTAAATAGGTGAAAGGTCCTCTTTAAATGATAAGGCAGCAAGACTCCCCTCTAGCTGTGGCTACAACCAGTGTGTTTTTAAATCTGTCTATGCTGAGGATTTGTAGCTCTGTATCAGAGAAACGGTGCTCCAATCTGTAAATTTTTTTCAATTTTTCCATTTTTAACTGTTATAATGGATGTTCCATGCTATAGAAGTATATTTAATTCTCGTAATTAATATTGTGCCGGTTTTAATAAGCATTTTATAGTTTACATTTTTATAATCTAGCTTGGCAGTTTATGCAAGTTCTCTGCAGCTATTTTGTTAGAGAGGAGAATTGTGATAATCAGAGCTACATTATGTGTATAGCTTGTACTTTACTTGTACTATATAGATCATATCTAATATAGTAATCTGTGACTGGTCTCAGTCTGCTGTCTGGAAAGTTAGGCTACTAAATCGCTTTGGCTTTCCGTTTGTGAGATCCGTTCAGGGCTCTCAAAAGCGGTCCAAAATGGATCAGTTTTGTCCTAATTCATTCTGAATGGAAAAGGATCCGTTCAGAATGCATCAGTTTGCCTCCGTTCAGGTACCATTCCGTTCTGGAGAAGCGGAGCCAAACAGATCCGTCCTGGCACACAATGTAAGTCAATGGGAAAGGATTTGTTTTCCCTGACACAATCTGGCACAATAGAAAACGAATCCGTCCCCCATTGACTTTCAATGGTGTCCAAGACGGATCCGTCATGGCTATAGAAGACATAATACAACTGGATCCGTTCATGACGGATGCATGCAGTTGTATTATTGTAACGGAAGTGTTTTTGCAGATCCATGAAGGATCCACAAAAACCACTAGTTTGAAAGTAACCTTAGCCGACAGGTAAATGTGAATTTTTAACCACAATAAATGTAGCCGTCATTATATAGCAGGTGTTTTCTAGCTAACCTGACTGGAATGTGACAGAAATCGCAAAGCCCAGTACAATCTACCAGATCAGGTTGAGTTCAGCTGCTCTGAAGAAAAGTAACTTTCTTCTTAACATGCCATATAGTTCAATATCGGCAGTGTAGTATAGCTATAGTCCAGTATGTAGACGTATTATATATAGAATACTATGCGTGGTGCAGGCCTGCATGCTATAAGTAGACTGGAACCTTCAGTCTACAGTGTATAGCTGAACAGTCATTGTGAGCAAAACAGAGCCACCATGAAGAGCTGATAAGACATGAAAAGAAAGTGGCTATGTTGAATTGAAAAAGCAATACCTATAATAAGCAATTTTGTAAGATTTTTTTATTTATTTAGCTTTTAAGGACAAAACAAAAAGTTATAAAAAAAAAAGTAGAATCTGTCCTTAATATTTTCTCTACTTTTATGACTCACTCTGGCTTCAAAAACTGCATTAAAACCTTAACCTTGACCACCCTAAGTGGAACATTTTTTATGGTCTCAGTTTTTATTACCTAGAGAATTATGGTAATAAAAATTTGTCACTTAAAGAAGAATCCCTTTTGTACAGCCATGATTAACTATTTTTGACACTTATTAGGTAAAGTCCAGACACAGCAGACAGAGTATTTACATCGCAGGTTCCGATGCAAATATACATGTAAAATCTATGGGTGTAATTTATCAAACAGAAATACATCTAAATTAGGCATATTTGTTGAGCAGATTGCATAGGGTTAAAATATAAAAAAAACGTATTTTTACTCTGAGGGCATTCTCTTTTGGTGCTGGGACTATCTACTTATAAATGAATGTGAGCAGAGATTGACTCCAATAGTCATACCTCATGATATCACTATAGACTTTGCGTCTAAATACTTCAGACAAAAAGGATTTTTTTTGTGTGTTATTTCTAGTACCGCTTAAGCTGCAGTCCCAAAAAAAGGAAGTAGGTCCAGTCTCCCTATATTATAAAAGTCTATGATACAAGTTTGGGTCTGCGCTGGAAATTCAAAAGTAGAGAGTGGTTCAAAAGCACTGGTCTTTCAGGAGTTGTTTCTCTCAGTCTTTAACTGCAACTCCCACGAACCCAGACGGAGCAGGAGCAAAACCGGGTCGGGCAGGAGTTTTGCATATTTTATGTGTGATACTGAAAGAAGAAATTTCAAAAGCACAATAAATTAGTATGAATATCCTGTCTTGCGGGTCTGCCCTATTTTCATGTTTAATTTGAAGGAATAATATCAGCTCTGGATGCTGGTCGGTTCAGAGATCGTGGGAGTTGCAGTTAAAGACCAAGAGAAACAACTCCTGAAAGACCAGTGCTTTTGAACCATTCTCTACTTGTGAATTTCCAGCGCGGACCCAAACTTGTATGCATAGACTTTTATAATATAGGGAGATTGGACCTACTTCCTTTTTTGGGGACTGCAGCTTATGTGATACTAGAAATGCCACAAAAAAAATCCCTTTTGTCTGAAGTTTAGAGTACGTGCTAAGATAGATATCTTTGATTTTAGAGAAAATATGCACCTTAATGTGGAAGAAGTCTTTAGTACAAAAAAAAGAACTACAAGAGACTAATGATTTGGAAGGTATTTTTCAAGAATTGGAACATCTCATGTCAAAAGAGATTAGGACAATTTGGGATGTGATCTCACTGGAGAAATTTTTGGTGGAGGAGAGAATCCCAAAAGGACTGAGATGGCAACTCCCTTTTAACTCCACTGATGAAGATGAACTTGATGACTGGGAAAAATTTGTAAATACATGTGGGTTGAATGCAATTAGATTTATTATTGATAAGAGAAGAGGGAAATTTAGTAATCTTTGCAGGAGTATAGAAGAAATAAAAACAAAGTTAGTCCCTTTTAAAGAAATGGAGGAGTATAAAGAACTCTTACATAAATGTTAAAAAGAGGTTACGAAAGTGGAGCAGGAAGTGAAAAAGAAGAAACAGAAAAAATACTTAAAGGTGGTGGAGGATTATGAAAATAATCAGCTAGGTATTTATAATTTGAGCTCGCACAGCCTGACTAAAGAAGAACAGAAGGTATTAAATAAAGGTCTGAAGTTTGCTTCCACCAATTCGGGGAACAAATTTCAAACTGTAGGAAAGTTGAATATCTGTAAATTATTTAGTGTCCAACCGTATTCAAAACCAGGTGATGTGGAGTAAGTGCGTGCATACTAATCTCAGGAATAAGTCCACATTCTATCCAAAGAATAAAAATAATGTGTATAGAAGCATTTCAAAGGTGTGTACTAAAAGGATTAGATGGTATAAAGTATAAGAAAAGAACGAAATGCCTCGAGAGACCGGGAAAATAATGAGAATTTAGTTATAAAACCGGCAGACAAAGGGGGTATGATAGTGATATTTGATAAGGACAAATATGAACAGGGGATGGTGAAAATATTAAGTGATTGCATGACATACAAATTATTGAAAGGTAACCCAGTAACTGAATGTAAGAAAGAATTGAAAAAACTACTGGATAGAGGATTGAAACAGGGAATTTTGAAAAAAAGAGTTTGATTATCTAAATAATTTACACCCCGATACACCGGTTATTTACTATTTACCTAAAATGCACAAGGATCCCATAAATCCCCCCAGGAGACCAATTGACTCCGGGATAGAATCCATTACAAGCAGGGTTTCGGAGTATGTGGACACATTTCTCCAAAATTATGTACCTACTATACCCTCTTACCTGAAAGATACTGGCTAAGTCCTCAGAGTTTTGAATGTACAACAGATATTTAGGGATGATATGTTTTTAGTAACAGTAGATGTTACATCTTTATATACGATCATCCCTAAGATGATAGGGTTGGAAGCAGTGGGATACTTTTTGAATGAGGATAATACTCTGGAAGAAAACAAAAAAGTATTTATATTAGACTGTATTGATTACTGTCTAAGCCACAACTACTTCTGGTATGGGGTTCATTTCTATGCTCAGACTACAGGTACAGTGATGGGTGCAAAATTCGCACCGAGTTTCGCGAATTTGTTCATGGCGTACTGGGAGTCTGCGTATATTAACCCCTTACTGGATGGAGAGAGGGGAACAGCAATCTCATCATGTGGAAGAGATATATAGATAACTGTCTATTAATTTGGAGAGGGGAGGAGACTTCCCAAAAGGATTTTATTATCTATATTAATAATAATACTTGGAACATCAAATTCACTGAAAATATTAGTAAAAAGACAGTAAAATTTTTTGGATTTGGAAAAAATGGTGATAGAGCGAGGGTAGTACATACTAAAATATACATACCAAAACCTTTTTCAAACTGACCAAGCGAAACGGTTATATAGATGCGATGAGTTGCCATTACAGTCCTTGGATAAAAAACGTGCCTAAGAGCCAGTTCCAGAGAGTTAGGAGAAAATGTTCCCAGTTAAAGAACTTTGATGGACAACGTGAGCTTATTATGGACAGATTTAAAGAGAAGGGTTATAAGGAGGAAATACTGAGAACCCATTTTGAAGCAGTGCGACAAGATAGTGGGGAGGTAAAAAATAAGACAAAAGTAGATGGGGACAGATATAAATTTGCTTTCTTAACATCATATTCTACAGCATGCCCTCAGATTAAACACATCATTCAAAAAAACTTGGGAATTTTAAAAAATGACGATGTTATAGACCCCCTCATTCCAGATAGACCTCCGTTTATTTTTAAATGAGCACAGTTAAGGACAAGATTGTACACAGCTGTTTGAGGAAGGAGAAACCCCAGGCCATTAGTGGCAAGTTCACATGGTGCGGCTTCTGTATAGGATGCAAAAATAGAGCTAAAGAGGAAAAAAAGAACAGAACCAGAAATACCCTTGTTGCGACTGCAAACCAAGGTAGTTAAAAGTGAAAGGAGATTTATCTTGTGAAAGTATGGGAGTTATATATGTTTTGGAGGGCCCCTGTAAACTTCAATATGTGGGCAGAACACTTAGAAAGTTAAAAGTAAGAATTAGTAAGCTTATTACAAATATTAAAAAAGTTTGGAGACTCACAGTGTTTCTGCACACTTTAAAAGAGCGCACCAAAAAAATCCTTTGGGGCTGAAAGTTACCGGGGTGGAATTAGTACATAAAAAATAGAGAGGAGGAGATCCGGTAAAACAGATAAATAAAAAGGAAGCAGAATGGATTTACAACATGGGTGCATTACAGCCCCAGGTTTAAATATTGAATGGGATATAAAATCTGCATGTATGATATGATGTCGCAAGATCATGAGAATGCATATAAGAATGTCAAACGAATAGTGACAGGAATATTTCCATCCCATACCCACCTACTGATTACTTAGGTGTAACGAAACCACAAATTAATCATGCTATAATAAAGAACTATAAAAGGAGTGAGAGAGAAGCAATGAAGTCCGTAGGATCGCGGCACTTCAGGCTAAGGGCTCATGCACACGACCGTTCGCGTTTTTTGCAGTCCGCAAATTGCGGATCTGCAGAACATGTAAGCCACACGTGTGCCTTCCGCAATTTGTGAAACGGACAATAATAGTGCATGTTATATTGTTTTTGCAGGGCTACGGAAGGCCCCATTGAAAAGAATGGGTCCGCACCCGAGCCGCAAAAACTGCGGCTCGGATGCGGACCAGAACAACGGTCGTGTGCATGAGCCCTAAGGAAGTTTTGTGACGGATTAGATGTGGTGAAAGCTTCTACAATGCCAAAGATAGGGACCACTCCATTAGAAGAAATACTTATTGATAGGTTAGGTGTGGTGAAAGCCTCTGCAACTTTGGAGGCAAAGACCGCTCCATTAGAAGGAATGCGGTACCCTCCTAATACCAAGTATAGTCTATTCGGTTCTAATAGTATTTATTAGGGTAGTAATTGGATTTTGGTTTTATATGTAGGAGAATAAAACATAAGAAGTTTATACTTCTTTTTATGAAATCAGCGATACCCATCCATAAAGTGAGTTAGGAAATTTACATGAGTAGCAGCAGATAAGAAGGTTATACAGGACAGACGCTGGAGTGTAAGGATTTTTTTATATAATTTTAGGAAGCAAATTATAAGGAAACGTGTGTCATTTGGATTTTATAGATAGGATGTGACTGTTTTAATATTTTCTGTGAGTAAAATGGAACGTAAGTACAAGATTGTGAAGCCCTTATAAGAAAGGAATACCCGATTCATTTAGGGTGGGGAGCTTTGGTTAATCACAGGATTATTGTGATGGGGAAATAAATACCGCCCATATGAAAACGAAACTATGACGCCCCAGTCGAAGCAGGGGCGAAACCCGGGTCAGGCAGGAGTTTTGCATATTTTATGTGTCCTACTGAAAGAAGAAATTGTCGAAAGTACAATAAATTGGTACGAAAACCCTGTCTTGCGGGTCTGCCCTATGTTCAGGTTTAATTTGAAGGAATAATATCAGCTCTGGATGCTGGTCGGTTCAGAGATCGTGGGAGTTGCAGTTAAAGACCAAGAGAAACAACTCCTGAAAGACCAGTGCTTTTGAACCATTCTCTACTTGTGAATTTCCAGCGCGGACCCAAACTTGTATGTATAGAGTTTTGTGTCTTCATAGTCACTTGCAATTGGACAAGACTGGTGACTAGTGGGCAGCAGGGTCATGAGAATGGTGCAGATTTAGTATATTTAATAAAAGTATATTTTAACCCAATACAAGCCTTTTTGTATAACCTGACAACTCTGTTAAGTCAAATAAGGATAATTCCAGAACATAATAGATTTTCTCAGCTTTGAGCATGGATTTTGCTAAAGCAGGATTTAAAAATAGACATTTTATCTACCTACATAATTCAAGCATTTTTCACTATCCCAAATGTAATTAGAAAATGGAAATTAAGGGTAATTGTAACCAAGGGAAAAAATACCTGATTGAACTACTTGAAGATTTGTCAGATATGCTGAGCAAAGCACTATATCTTTGCAAAGGAGCACTGGAAGAATGCTTAGCTACACTTGACTAAAGGGCCCTTTACACAGGCAGAGAATCCCTAGATAATTGCTAACGAGCTAAAGGTGAATCCCCCGGTGAGACCTTGACAAAGGTGGGCCCCCATTTCACTGCATTTCAACTAACATGTATCCATATAAAGACTGGGTAGACTAAAGGGGTTGGGCCATCTCAGACATTGATGGCATATCACTAGGATATGCCATAACTGTCAGATAGGTGCGAGTCACACCTCTGGGACCCACATCAATCTCTAGAGGGGGGCTCTCGAAGTGAAGAAAAGGATGTTTTGTGTGATGTGCTCTCCATTAATCACTATGGACGTTCTGAAAGTGGCTGAGTGAGCACGTTCAGCTGTTTTTAGTAGTCCAATGGTGAATGGAGAGCACATCGCGCAAGTGCGGCCACCTCTCCATTGACCGTATGGGACTGCCAGAACACTCAGTTATTTTTGAAACTCCCAGAGCAGGGGAAAAAGGGTGGCCATGCATCTACGACTGCTCTCTGCAGTTATTTTAGTGGGCCTAGCGATTGCTGCCATCAATGTCCGAGATGGGAAAACACCTTTTAACAAACTACCCAGTTGATTGTGATGCATCGGGTGGCTGAGATTACTTCTAAGTACAGAGGTTGTCAGCCAGTATCCTTTTTCCTCAGGGTCTACCCTCTTGAAGTTGGTGCAGGGACCCCTATAATCAATCATCTGTCTTGCTGCAGCCTGCCGCTATGTGAATAGGTAATATTTTTATGTAGATGTACAGTGGGCTCTTAGAATGAATTTTACTGGTGGGCCCTAGGCATACCAGTCTGACACTGGTACTGTCTAGACACAATCTGCTGCTGGCAAACAACGAGTCTGTATGGGGATGAGCTATGGCATTAGCGATCGCTATGGCATTAGCGATCGCTCCTCCCCATACTGAGGAGGGGATCCCTGCATGTGAATGCTGCGGTATTCTCCACTGACGAGCAGGCAATTGACCGGAAGGAACACCTCCTTCCAGACAACTGGCTGCTGTATCGTCCCATCTAAAGAGACCTTAAGTTGCCTGGTCAAATATTGTTGCTTGCACATATCTGATCTGCATGGGAGAGAATGGGTAGAAAACAAAAATGATGATCTCTTCACAAATGTCAGATTATCAGGAAGAAAACCAACACTGTATGTGGGCATGTGCATCCCAGTGCAGATGTCTTGTAAAACAAGGTATTTTTGGAGAAGAAAAACATGTTTTAGAATAAAATCAATCCATTTCAGACGTTTATGTCCCACAACTACAAGCAATCTCATTAAGATGGGGAACTAGTGTATATGGAGTTTCACATTATGTAGTACTGTTGCCCTGTAACACAGGGTCCTGGGTTCAAATATGGTCAACAACATTTGTGTATTCTCTGTGTTAGGCCTCTTTCACATGGGCGTCATGTTTGACGCCCGGATAAGATGCGGGTGCGTTGCGGGAAAATGCGCGATTTTTCTGCGTGAGTGCAGAGCGTTTTAATGCGTTTTGCACGCGCGTGGGAAAAATCGGCATGTTTGGTACCCAGACCCGAAGCCGGACTTCATCACTGAAGTCCAGTTTCGGGTTGAGTATTCTGTATATTTTATTATTTTATTATTTTTAACCCTCTATTGCCCTTTTTACTTTGCATTCTCTATTGAGAATGCTATTATTTTCCTTTATAACTATGTTATAAGGGAAAATAATAAAGATCGGGTCCGCATCCCGATCGTCTCCTAGCAACCATGCGGGAAAATCGCACCGCATCTGCACTTGCGGATGCTTGCGATTTTCCCGCAGCCCCATTCATTCACTTCTATGGGGCCTGCGTTGCATGAAAAACGCAGAATATAGAACATGCTGCGATTTTCACGCAACCCAAAAGTGATGCGGGAAATTCACCGCTCATGTACACAGCCCCATAGAAATGAATGGGTCCGGATTCAGTGCGGTTACAATGCGTTCACCGCAGCCGCGCGGAAATCACGCCCATGTGAAAGGGGCCTTAGAGTAGGTTTCTTCCAGTTGCTGTGCTCGCCTCCTACACTCCAACAACTTAGATATAGTTTGAGTAGGAATTTAGATTGTGACTCCAGCTGACAGGTAGTGATGCGAGTGATGACGATCCGCGTGCGGCTCTGTGGAATATGTTGGCACTACATGCCTAAAATAAATAAACAGTCACAGTATATCAGCCTGCACTTTGATATGTGCACATGAATATTAACTTGTGAAACAAAAATGTTAATTATGTAAGGCTAGTTTCACACTAGCGTTTCTATTTCCGGTTTTGGGATCCGTCATAGGGTCTCAATACCGGAAAAAAAAAAGCTTCAGTTTTGTCCCCATTCATTGTCAATGGGGACAAAACGTAACTGACTAGAATGGAATGCTCCAAAATGCATTCCATTCCATTTGGTTGTGTTTCCATACTGGAGAGCAAACCGCAGCATGCTGCGGGTTTCTTTCGTTATGGGACGTGGAGCAAGACGGATCCGTCATGACCCACAATGCAAGTCAATGGGGACGGATCCGTTTAATGCTACTTTCACACTCGCTAAACCTTGAGTGGCTACCTGCCGTAGCTCCCAGCTGGTTGGTCTGGACGCTGTACCAAAAAGGGACATAGCGGTCAGGGCTTTAAACTGCCAGTCATACAAACACATGGATGTACAATGGGATGTGGACACCACGCAACCACCACCAGAAATTTGGCATTAAATCCACACTAAAATTTTGGCAGCAGAATTTGCTTTGTGAAACTTTTGCCTAACTTTATACCACCAATTCTCAAAGGGCATCTGTCAGCAGTATCAACCCTATTAAACCAGCTATAATGCGTGTTAGAGCTGACACTGCTGATTAAAAACATGCCTTTCTTTCCTTGATCCGTAGCTGTGTTTAAAAAAATTAGGGTTTTAAATATGCAAATTAGGGACAAGTCTCCTTCCACTTGTTTGACAGGGCCTGGCACCTACGTGGAGAAGAGAGTGTCCAGTGCATTGTGTGGACGAGCTAAGGTGCAATGAGTCTCTAAGGCCTGTCCCTTGATGCACTTAACCCTAATTTGCATATTTTCTTTTAAATCCTTATTTTACCTAAAGGCAGCAACAGATCAAAGAAAGAAAGGTATGGTAATGGTTTTATTCAGTGGGGTCAGGTTATTTTTTTTATTTTTATTTTTATTTTATAAACCGATGACCTTCTCAAAGAATTGGTGCCTTCTGGTGCCTTCTCAAAGAACTTATCCGGGGTGGGGTCCTGGGTGTCTGACCCCCACAATCAGTCACTAATGACCTATTCTCTGGATAGTTAAACAATCTTGGGAAAACCCCTTCAAGGCATGCCGCCTACTCTGCTAAGCCACATCCATCAAGATGGAAAACCAAAACTGTCGAACTAGGCACAGTGTCGTTTTGTGCTTCAAAACCTTGATACAACATTATGCAACAGAAATGATTGAAGTTTTGACACGTTACAACAAAGTCTAGATAGAATTACGTTAATAACTTTGCTCCAATCTGATTATGTGCAAGACAGTAAACATTTCATCATCACCATGAAATCCCAACAAGGTCCATCATGACAGAATGGAGGGCATGCTAAATTTTCCCCATAGTTTAAAAAATGCCAATGTCTGTAAAGTGCTGCAGAATAGCAGCGCTATATAAATGCGAAAAAAAATAATAATGATGGTTGTGTAGAACCCTTGACTGCAGTCTCGGATCAGAATCGGCAGGATGCTAGAGGAGTGCCGAGAGATAAGTATAAAAATTTGATCCTACAAGGCACTGTCATGGGGGATACAAGCAGACCAGATTCTTGAGAATGGATCTTTATTCAGAAATGTCTATACAACGCAGGCTCGGACTGGCCCACAGGGGAGGCGGGGGGATTCCTCGGTAGGCCTTCAGTCTCCTGCGCCCGGAGATAAGACAGAAGAGTAATTATTTCTCTTGTTTCTCAGGAGAGATAATTATTGTAGCTACTAGGTGGCAGTATCGCACAGCGATGCAGCCTCCCACCGGTGTACATTGTACAGGAGGCCCTGCAGTATCTTCTAAACTTCCCGGGCTGCTGGCAGTGAAGGAGGAGAGAACATGTCTGGCCATCCTCCTGCCCTCCCTGCTGTCAGAAAACTGTGGTTGCTGGAGAGAAGGACTCCTCTGCGGTGCTGGGCTGATTTCTCGGGTGTGTGACATTAGTGAGCTGTAGGAGACTGTAAGGGGGAAATAGGGGATTTGTAGACTCAGATCTGTGTATGTGTGCTGCTCTCTGCAGAGTTCAGAGTGGCATTGGGAGGACTCTGCCCTAGGTCTCCCCAATGCCTCTGCTTTAGGTGCACCCCCATAAATGCCCCAGCTCCAGATGCCCCCACTCTAAATGCACCGCTAATATTGCCTCTTCTTCAGTTACCCCTGCTCCAGGATGCCCACTACTACTCAGGTGACCCTAATGCCTCTGTTTCAGTTATGACCCTCCGTTTGTGCCCTTTGCTCACGTAGCTCCTCTAGCACCTTTGCTTGGGCTTTGTTAAAGGTTATGACCTGCAAAGGGGGTTGGACTTATGACTGAAAAATTCTGCACAGTGCGTCACATTCTCCAGTATTGACACGTATGGTTTATATGGCGGTAGTGATGAAATTCCGTATTTACAGGCATCACTGCTGCCTATATGATTAGTGGGGTCCGATTCTGCGACGTCCTGCTGCTCCATTTATTCTCTTTGGGACCACTGGAAATATCCAACGCTGTACTCTGCCATCTCCAGCAACCCCATAGAGAATGGATTGAGAGGCAGGGCATATGCTCGACCTGCCACTCAATCAAGAAGGGGGATCAGTGGGGGCTCCAGTGTTCAGACCCCCACAGATCAAATAGTCATTCCCGAACCTGTGGTAGGCCCAAAGTACCCCAATCCGACACTGATACAACGCGTTTTGAGGCCCCTTTTTCGTCAGGTTATGACATAACATGTGTAAGGAATTGGAGAATTTAACACAGAAAAGAGCCCGCTTTTGAGATCGGTGGGAGTCCTACTTCAAAGTGACATACCCATATAAGCTACTGTATGTTTTCTATGAAACACCACAGAGTTTCAGACAATAAAAAATGTCTGCCTTTGGGGACCCTGTTGAGCTGTGTTTCAGGAATAAACCTGATTACAGGTTCCCTTCAAAGGGGTTGTCTCAGGAGAGGCAACGATGGCATGTCACTGGCTACTTCACCTCCAATCTGTACGGTGGCTGCATGTAGAGCCATTGACTATAATGGGTCCAATATGTGGTCTCTGGAGAAACCTGAGCAAAGATGACAATTTATTTTAAATTTAGATATTAATGGTATATCTTCTGAGATAACCCTTTAAAATGTTTGTAAATTAGAAATTAGATGAGTAAGATGTGCAGCGGCCTATTGCCAGCGTCTGGGGGATCCCTTGCCCCCTTAAGAGGTATTTACGATTATATGTCCCTCTGTTAAAGCAAGTAGTCGTGATGCCAGTTGCAGTTAAGCAATGAGGATTTGGAGTCCCCTTTGTAGATGGTATTGGTGGAACCCAGGGTAGGATTGCCAGAGTGATGCAGAGTGGCCTACAGTATCTCTGTAGATGTTATAGACCCCGGTCATGGTTCTTCTACCTGGATATCTTTGGATCCCAGACATGGTGTAGTCCGAAGCAAGTGCAAAAAGGGGTTGTTGAACTTGGGTGATGAATAAGCAGAATAAATGGAGTCCAGACTTTGTAGCAACGTTGAACACAGCTTTACTTGGCATAAACGGTAATACAAACAGTTCCCAAACTTTATCTTGGTCATCAGCAGGTATTGGCCTTTTTCTGGCAGGCAAACACTTCTGCAACAATCTCAGCTCTACTATGCTGTAGCTCTCTCAGCTCTGCGATGCCGGCTGGGCAAATAGGAACTTTTCCTCTTCTGCTGTACTTGGAACTTAGCTGTATGTAGTCTGTCTCTTACTTCAATCCTAGGAAATTCTTCCTGGCATCAAGCTCACTTATCTTGGAAGGCAATGCAAGCCCAGGAGGGGACAAGCAACCATGTAGCACTTCACAGGCAGGGCCTGTGGGCCTAGCATAGCAGGCAGTGCTCTGCTAGCCAACACACAACCTTTCCCCAGGAGGGGGTAGGCTAGACTAACTCTAAACTCCTCCATCTCTAAAGAGGGCTGGAAAGGAACCAGAAGGTTCCTCTCAAGAGAAACTATCTCTGCTCAGATTGCCTCCATCTGCTGGTGGACCACGCACATAACAGTTGAACATACATTTACAATAAAATACATATGCACATTATAGGAAATGCTAAGGCCTCTTTTACACTTGCGTTCTTAGGATCCGGCAGGCACTTCCGTCCTGCCGGGTCCGTCAGAACTCAAATCGCTTGAAAGCATTAGAAGACTGATCAGGATCCTGATTAGTCTTCGAAATCCTTTGAGGTTACTATGGCAGCTAGGACGCTATTAAAGTCCTGGTTGCCATAGTAGTAGTGAGGAGCGGTATACTTACAGTCCGTGCGGCTCCCGGGGCGCTCCAGAATGACATCAGAGCGCCCCATGCGCATGGATCACGTGATCCATGTGATCACGTGATCCATGCGTGTAGTGCGCCCTGACGTCACTCTGGAGCGCCCCGGGAGCCGCACGGACTGTAAGTATACTGCTCCCCCGCTCCCCACTACACTTTACCATGGCAACCAGGACTTTAGCGTCCTGGCTGCCATGGTAACCATTTAGAAAAAGCTAAACGTCGGATCCAGCGATGCGCCGAAACGACGTTTAGCTTATGGCCGGATCCGGATTAATGCCTTTCAATGGGCATTAATTCCGGATCCGGCCTTGCGGCAAGTGTTCAGGATTTTTGGCCGGAGAAAATACCGCAGCATGCTGCGCTTTTTGCTCCGGCCAAAAAACGTTCCGGTCCTGAACTGAAGACATCCTGATGCATCCTGAACGGATTTCTCTCCATTCAGAATGCATTGGGATAATCCTGATCAGGATTTTTCTGGCATAGAGACCCGACGACGGATCTCTATGCCGGAAAACAAAAACGCTAGTGTGAAAGAGCCCTTATAAATATATATATGATGGCACAGGATCACACAATACAGATATTGGGGGTCCCAAATCGGGTGGTAATGCCACTCTAGGGTATTACAGATGCTCAGGTTCTCTCAACAGGAATCTGTTTACCCGGCCCCAGAAGTGATGTTACATGGACAATAGTTGACTGCTGTAGCCAATCATTGGCCTCAGTGGTGCACCAAAGATGTCAGCGGTCACATGTTATCAACGCAACATCACAAATTCCATCTGGGAGAACAGGAGCATCGGCGTGGGATCCTCCAGGTCAGTAATGATCACTACTTTATTGCAAAGGGAATCTGAGCAACCCCTTTAAACCTGTGTTACATACTATGTCTAACCTACCTTTGTTTTAGGAAATAGGTACAAAAACTGATCAGGTAAAGGCAGTGTGTAAACTGGCAGGTAAGCCAGCTGAGATGACATTAATGGGATATGTGATGTATGTGCTGTGACTGATAGCAGCTAAGACAGAGAGGTTGCCATGTCAGTTTCCTGTGAAACTAAGGTGGTTGTTAGTGGCAACCAGAAGTCAGTTGTACCTGACGAGATAAGTGTCAAGTTGGTGAGATTGATGTAGGAAGAGTAAATATCTGGTAGTGGCTGTATGCTGGAAGGGTCTACAGAGCCAATGGTGGATCATGGAGGGACCTCCTTGGAGGCCACTGATAAAGTGACTGCATGTACAGCAGGTATAAATGCTGAAAAGAGCTTGGATTCCCTCTTGTGCGATGATGGGGAGGTGTGTGGTGCTAAACCCTATATGTCGACTGGTGTCCTATATACTGACACCTCAGAGCTAGTTGAGTCAGGCAGTGATATGCTGCAAGATATGGAGGAGCATACTGGGGTGAATATAGCCCAAGACAGAACATTTGAGGGCCTGGATGATAAAATCAGTAAGGTCTGCACGCTGATGGATGTGGTGGTGTTCGCTGCTAATGAGCCAGAGATATTTGTGGAAAATTCCTTACAGGTGTCAGTTGTTGGTAGTAACATTGCCAAGGAGGATGTCTATGGAAGAGAAGTGTGTTTAGTAGAAATGCTGCCCCCTGCAGGTCGGGGTGGAATGTAGAAGCTGAGACCCCCGCAGAGCTCACTCATTCCCAGGTTGAGACGGAAGCCACTGAAGGGGGTGGCAAGATTTGTCCTGTGGGTGCAGATGTAATGTGTGTCCCAGTCACTGAAGTTACAGGCGATGTAGACCAGGCTGCCTGTGGTAACGAAGATGAGGTTATGAAGAGTGATGTGGTACATGTTGTGTGGGGTACCCCAACATATGAGCTTGTATGTGATGACTCCCAGGTATCAAAGCTCAGGATGAGTCATACTGAATGTAAAGAGCCAAGGGTGGATAAAGGCTCAGCACTGTCAGTGGTTAAAGAGTTAATGTCGGTTAGTGTTTGCAGAAGTAGCACTTCACAAGCCCAGGGTGATGAGCTGTGTGATAGTGATGGAGAGAAAACCGATGACAGACCTTCTAGAGCAGGGATGCCCAACCTGCGGCCCTTCAGCTGTTGCAAAACTACAACTCCCAGCATGCCCAGACAGCCTACAGCTATGAGCCTACAGCAAGGCATGGTGGGAGTTGTAGTTTTACAACATCTGGAGGGCCGCAGGTTGGGCATCCCTGTTCTAGAGAGAAAGGTCAACAACCTCATGTAGAGGAGATGCTCATAGAAGGTAATATACATGGTATGCCTACTACTGTGGTGACCCCAGATGGTTCCAAACATAGAACCTTTGACCCTGGAGGGGAAGGGGTTTATGTAATGTGAAAAGTGCTATGGCCTTTATCGGGGGGGGGGGGGGGCAGTGGAGCTACCAGAGGGCCATATGAGGGCCATTAAAATGGTGTATCTCACCCAGAGGAAGCTAGGTGAGAACAAGAAAGGCTGGGAAAGTAGGTTTTTCCCACTGTTTGCAGCAGCTAGGCTGGTAATGAGATGTAATTAGCAGCTAGCTCAGGTAACGATGGGCTGAGCTCCTCAATCAGGCCTCCCAGTCGGGGAAGGAACAGGCTGCGCCAAGGCCTGTGGGAGCTAGGACCCTCTAACCCTGTGTAGGGTAAGCACCGTGCTGTGTTTTGAGAGCTGGGTGGTAGACATAGATCCCGATAGAGAGGGAGAAATACTGTGTAGTCAGTGGCCAGACGGCCGAGGATTTATGTTTGGTCAGCTGTAAAAGTGACAATAAAGCTGGTCGTGGCCAGTTTGCACCTAAATCTGCAGTGGTCGAGTGGCTTCTTGGTGCGTCAACCGTATAAGCAGAGAAGATGGCGATCCTGGAGAGTTAAGTGACCCTGAGTTGTCACTATATATATATATATATATATATATATATATATATATATATTTATTATACACCAAGACAGTTATACTATAGAAGTCTTTGAACACTTCCCTTTAAAGGGAATCTGTCACCACGTTTGAGCCCTGTCAGCTAAACATATGCTGACGTTTAGGGTCTCATTAGCATGCCTAATGTGGGCTCATCTATCCGATTAGTAGCGTTATTTTGTCAAAAAACAGGTTTTACTAACCTGTCAATCAAGCATATAAGGTGCCCAAGGGGAGGTCCAGCGATGCAGGGTGCCCGGCCGCAGTCATCGCTGTATGTGCCCAGCGCCGCCTCCTAATGCTCTGTGCCGCCTCTCCCTCCCTCCCCCTCCTGCTGCTGTAAGCGCTGGCTCGTGTGCACAGGGCGCGTGTGCACTTCACTTGAAGAAGCCGATCCAAGAAGTCCGCCCTGTGCGCACGAGCCAGCGCTTACAGCAGCAGGAGGGAGGGAGAGGGAGAGGCAGCACAGAGCATTAGGAGGCGGCGCTGGGCACATACAGCGATGACTGCGGCCGGGCACCCTGCATCGCTGGACCGCCCCTTGGGCACCTTATATGCTTGATTGACAGGTTAGTAAAACCTGTTTTTTGACAAAATAACGCTACTAATCGGATAGATGAGCCCACATTAGGCATGCTAATGAGACCCTAAACGTCAGCATATGTTTAGCTGACAGGGCTCAAACGTGGTGACAGATTCCCTTTAAACACAGTACATACCAGCAAAACTGGCCAAGAATGTCTCTAATGGAAATGTTCTTTCAAGATCATTAATGTTCACACTTCTCTTGACAATGTTACACTAAAATCTTGAGAAATAGAGTTCCGATGTATAATTGACCCAGTTACATGTCACAACATGAATTTTGTTGTCTATTTTAACTTGCGAGTTAAGCAGGAAAAGCGCACTGCTACATATGCAAAGTTTCTAAAGCCTGACTACAATGTCAAAACAGTGTAAGATGAGCACATTGAAATGCCTGACATGAAAACATAATACATCATGATATTATCATCTGCATTAACCCACAAAGTGCTGAAACTGACGCAAATGGAACAATATATGTATATACACATTGTTATAACCACCAGGCAATATCCAGAGGATGGCACCTTGATGGGCTGCTAGGTTGTCAAAGGTATCTGGAGCTAAGCCGACTACAGTGCATCCCACAGCTGCTGGAGGGTTCATGGGGGGAGGATTCATAGAGCAAACGCAATGATCGAGGTGGTCCTAAAGATGGTCAATTGGGTACAAGTCGGGAGTATTAAGGGGGCCAGGGTAGTGCTTTGAAGTCTTGGTAATGCTCTTTTAAATGATGTTGGACATTTTTAGCTGTGTGACATGTCACATTGTCTTGCTGGAAGATCCCATCAGCCCCCGGGAGGGCAATCAGCAATTATGGGGTACATGATCTGTAAGGATGGATTCATATCCAAATCGGTTGATAGTGCCTTCCACATAGTTAAGTGGGCCAAGAGAATGCCACAAAAACCTTTCCCATACTATAATGCTGCCACCACCAGCTTGTGTTCTTCCAACAATAGTTGCAGGGTGTTTGTTCTCTGATGTTTCTTGCCTGACATGCCAACATCCAATGGGTCGATGAAGCAGAAAAGTGATTCATCAGAGAAGGTGTTGGTCCATCCTTGCACACCTTCGTAGCTGACTTTCACCTCTCACATCAATGGTATGTGGTACTTGACAGTTTCCGGGACGCTTATTCACAATAGTGCCATTCTTCCACTCACGATACGCCTTCACCACAGCAGCACACCAACATTTCACAAACTGAGTGTGCAGTTTCAGTAAAAACTGCCACCCTTGGCCCAAAAGCCAATAAACATCCCTTTTTACAACTCTAATAAATAGCCATGGCATACAACAGTCGGTCACCACTAGTAGTGATACGAGGGAGACTAACGGCTCAGATCAATGTGCAGAACATCCTGAATCCAAATGTGTTGCCTCTCATGGCAGGGCTTTCAACTGGCATTTTTCAGCAGGATGATGTGTGCATGATCTAAAGGCCCAGCTGCAACATCTGTGGGCAGATTTGCTTCAGGATACCATGAAGAACCTGTATGCCTCCATACCCAACATTATCTTATCTTGTATTTGGGCTAGAGGCAGCCCAACAGGATACTAGAACCTCCTCCATTGTACAGTTCTCCCCAATAAACTTATCATGTTGCTCTAATATTGTAATCACTTACAAATATCATCATTACATTCACAGACAGAAAGTTTCATTCTTTTCTAACAACTTATTCTTGATGCCTTATTTTTTTTGTCAATGAGCGTATATATTATATATCATATCTGTAAATATACAGCCTCATGCAGGCTTTTTTTGCACTCCTTTCCTTTACATGTTTTGTAATGTTGATTTTTGATGTGAAAAGAAGTAAAAGGGGTTTTCCGAGACATCTAGGATGGATAGATCACCAGTATCTGATTGGTGGGGGTCCGACCAAAAATATATAGATATATATTCCTATATATATATCTATATACAGTTTATACTTATACAGTATCCCCTAGGGATGCCCCATTTATATATACTGTACATAATGCCGCCTGTAGTAATGTCCCCATTGGTGCCCAATTGAAGAAGGAAGTGCCCAGCGATTATTTATATATATATATATATATATATATAGATATATATATAGATATATATCCCTTTTAAGACTCCCCTTGCAGGCACACATGGGCCCAATCACCAATGTCCAGTTGCGGGCACATCAAAGGCAGAGGATCAAAGAGATCCTCTCCCTGATGGCAACTGGTGGATACCTACCTCCGGCGCTGCATTATGAGATCCTCTGCCTGGTGGCAGGTGCGCTGGCCGGCTCAGTGACATCGTATCACAGCGCCAGCACAAGTGCAGGAGCGCTCGGGAGTGCAGCACACCCCACTGGGTTTAAATAACCTGGCAGTGGAGCACTCAGAGGTTGAGCCCAGCGTGCCTACAGCAGAGGAGTGCTCACATCAGCTGAGCGCTCCTGTGAGAATCATCCTCTGGGCAACTAGCAGGCGAGAATCTACCCCAGAAACGGCAAGCATTAACAACCCCTGGAACTGGCTGAGTATACTCCTGCATTAACCCCTTCATTGCCCTTTATTCACCCCTGCATTTCTTCCACTGTCACCAATGTTTTCATATTATTAACCCTTTCAGCACCACATCCTTCTGCCACCAATGGTTTATTAACCCTTTCCCTGTCATGTCCCCACATTCCTCATCCAGACCAGATATTACTGTCCCCACCTCTACTAGCACTTTACAGGTTAACCCATCCTAGCCTTCTATTAACCCTTTCATTGCCCACATTCCCTGTCTGGTTTAACCTTTTGTTCCGCTTGCTTAGGGACAGTTTAATGTTAGGTGGGGAAGGGCTGCTATTGTATTGTGTGTAGGGACTGGGTTTTGTATAGTGTTGTTATTGTATTAGTAGTGTTGTAGTGTTCGTGTGTGTGTAATATATATACATATATATATATATATATTTAGTTCATGTGTATAAATATATGTATATATATCTAATATATAAGCTGGGTGTATGTGTGTATGTCCTCTAAAAGGAATCCACACCGTCACATTTACAGTCACGAAATTTGGCACAAAGGTACATCAGGTGTCTGGGAAGGTTTTAGACCATGTCTGGACTCTCTAGCACGTACCGTTATTGATATATTCCCAAAAAAATGCATTAGCCAATAGAAGTCTGGTCACATGACCCTTATCGGCCAATAGAAGCTCGCAGGCCTTTAGTCTCCACATACACACAGTTTTACACCAGGTTTCTATAAAAACCCAGCCATTTTTCTTCACTGCTGTAGGTCAGCTTTAAAGGGGGAGGGCGCTGTGAATCACACTGTTAAGGGAGCGGAGTGCTGTGAAGGTCACAGTTAAGGGGGCCACCCTCAAGAGACAGACTTAAAAACCCTGCCCCCAGGTCCTGCTAAACCACGCACTAATCCGGTTAGGCCACGCCCCCCTCCCACTTCGCAGCCAACGAGGATTGAAAAAATGAAGGTAAAAATCAACTTCTGTCAGCTGCAGGGGTGGGAGGGAGGGTGACTTTCTCCCTGCAGCTCACGTTCAGACAGCACAGTGCTGCTGTCTGAGAGTGAGCTGTTCAAAAAGACATCCCTGTGTCCATCCAGGCCCTGTGCCGGACGGAGGACAGGGAGTCTGAAAACCAGACTGTCCGGCCTAAAACCGGACCTCTGGCCTTCCTAGGGGCAGGCTGCTGTGGACGTCACAGTTAAGGGGACGGTCCGTTATGGAGGTCAGTGTTAAGGGGCAGATTGCTGTAGAGGCCACTGTTAAGGGGATGGGTTACTTTGGAGGTTACTAATAAAGGGGCGACTGCTGTGAAGGTCATGTTAAAGGGGCGGATTGATGTGGAGGTCACTGTTCAGGGGGCGGGTGTTGTGGAGGTCACTGTTAAAGGGACGGGTGCTGTGGAGGTCTCTGTTAAGGGGGCATGGAACGGTAGAGGTCACAGTTAATGGGACGGTCCGCTATGGAGGTCAGTGTTAAGGGGCGGGGTGTTGTAGAGGTCACATTCTAAGATAACAGAGCTCTGTGGAGATCACTGTTAAGGGGGTGGGTTATTGTGGAAAACACAGTTAATGAGACGGGGTACTGTGGAGGTCACTAATACAGGACACACAAACATTAGATGAAATATACCCGTGCGAAGCCAGGTCCTTCTGCTAGTATAGATATATAGATCTAAATAGATATAGAGAGAGAGACAGTAAACCTTTGTAGTGTTTAATAAAATCCTATTTTATTATATCAAGGTGTACAGAGTTTGTCATAGTCGCAGCTGTAGTCCAATGTATGCACACACGTTTGGTTACATAAGGGAACAGCGTGTTAAATAAGGAGGCAGAGTCAGAAGTAAGCTCCAATTATTAATATTCAGCTGTGATAATAATTAATATTTCCTTTAACACATATCATAAATCTGTCTGCCTGTTGCTACCACTAGGGGAGCATAGGAGTTTATACAGTGCAATGGAAGCAATAGCAATGTCTTTACACTCAGCTCCCTCTTGTGATAGTGTTTTCACCTAGGAATGGAGAAAAAGAAAAGAAGGATATCAGTGCTGCTTAATAGGGTTTAGGTCTGAATACATGCTTGGCCACTCCAGCACCTTTACCCTCAGTTTCTTTAGCAAGGCAGTGGTCGTCTTGGAGGTGTGTTTGGGGTCGTTATCATGTTGGAATATTGCCCTGCGGCCAAGTTTCCGAAGAGGGGAGATCATTCTCTGTTTCAGTATGTCACGATACATGTTGGCATTCATGGTTCCCTCAATGAACTATAGCTGCCCACTGCCGGCAGCACTCATGCAGCCCCAAATCATTACTCTCCCACCACCATGCTTGACTGTAAGCAACACACACTTGTCTTTGTGCTCCTCACCTGGTTGCCTCCACACACGCTTGACACCATTTGAACCAAATAAGTTTATCTTGGTCTAATCAGACCAGAGGACATGGTTCCAGTAATATATGTCCTTAGTCTACTTGTCTTTAGCAAATGTTTGCGGGCTTTCTTGTGCATCATCTTTAGAAGAGGCTTCCTTCTGCGATGACAGCCATACAGACCAATGTGATGCAGTGTGTGGCATATGGTCTGAGCACTGAGAGCGATAACACCAAATTTAACACACCTGCTCCCCATTCACACCTGACACCTTATAACACTAATGAATCACATGACACCAGTGAGGGCAAATGGCTAATTGGGCACAATTTGGCCATTTTCACTTAGGGTTGTACTCCCTTTTGTTGCCAGTGGTTTAGACATTAATGGCTGTGTGAGTTATTTTGAGGGCACACCAAATTTACACTGTTACACAAGCCCTACACTGACTACTTTACATTGTACCAAAGTCAAACACACCAATAGCTGATCTCAGGGAGACCAACTACAAAAAACACAATGGAGCCTCATTTAAGAGTCTCAACACAGCAATCCGAAGTGTAAAGCTCCCTGGGAAACAGTAATATGCAAAATAAATGTGGAGCCCCAGTCAGGGCCGGCGCGTCCTATACGCGGAATAGGCCGCCGCGTAGAGCGCCCCTTGGGAAGGGGAGCTGCTAGAAGCATCGGCCCCGCCTCATGCTGCAGCCGCCCGAGCGCTCTATATAGAGCCTCAGGCGGCTGCAGCACTGCCTGGGCTGGCGCGTCCATGAGGGCGCACCAAGAGGAGAGGAGCTGACAAGGGGGAAGCGCTCAGCGCTCCCTCCTGTCACTCCATTGTAGCGTGGCCGAGCTCTTTATGGTCCGCGGGTACAGGAAACAAGAGCTCCTGTACCCGTGGACCATAAAGAGCTCGGCCGCGCTACACTAGAGGTAGGGGGGGGGGTGAAGAATGACAAGGGGGGGTGAAGAATGACAAGAGGGGGGAGAGAATGACAAGGGGGGGGGAGTGTGAAGAATGACAAGAGGGGGGAGAGAATGACAAGAGGGGGAAGGAAGAATGACAAGGGGGGGAGTGAAGAATGACAAGGGGGGGAGGAAGAATGACAAGGGGGGGAAGGAAGAATGACAAGGGGGGAGGAGTGAAGAATGACAAGGGGGGTGGTGAAGAATGACAAGAGGGGGGAGAGAATGACAAGGGGGGGGGAGAGAGAGAGAACTGGCGTTAAAGGGGTTCTGCAGTTTATTTAAACTGATGATCTATCCTCTGGATAGATCAACAGCATCTGATCGGCAGGGGTCCGACACCCGGGACCCCCGCCGATCAGCTGTTTGAGAAGGCAGCGGCGCTGGCAGTAGTGCCTCGGCCTTCTTGCTGTTTACCGCAGGTGCAGTGACGTCACGACAAGTATCACTGGCCTTGGCGGGGTTAAGCTCTGTTCACTTGAATGAAGCTTAGCCCCGCCCAGGCCAATGATACTAGTCGTGACGTCACTGCGAGAAGACTGAGGCGCCGCTGCCTTCTCAAACAGCTAATTGGCAGGGGTCCCGGATGTCGGGGGTGGGGCGGCAAACTTTTCTTTTGCCTAGGGCGGCAAAAATCCTTGCACCGGCCCTGGCCCCAGTTATGGGTCTACAACACAATGAAAGCCAGATATCCCTCAAAGGAAGGAAAACCGAGCAAAGGGGTGTCTCCATTACAGAGATCACCAAATCCACCATATTAAGTGGCCCCTATGTCAAGATCCCGCTTTTTTACAAGCTTTAAGGATGTGACGGGGAAAACCTAAGCCAGTTATCCATCCACAGACAGCTGTTTCGGGGTGTTGCCCCTCATCAGTGCGGAGTAGGATTCTGGCTAACCGGGAGCAATACCTCGGGGCCACTTAATATGGTGGATTTGGTGATCTCTGTAATGGAGACACCCCTTTGCTCAGTTTTCCTTCCTTTGAGGGATATCTGGCTTTCATTGTGTTGTAGACCCATAACTGGGGCTCCACATTTATTTTGCATATCACTGTTTCCCAGGGAGCTTTGCACTTCAGATTGCTGTGTTGAGACTCTTAAATGAGGCTCCGGGTGTTTTTTGTAGCTGGTCTCCCTGAGATCAGCTATTGGTGTGTTTGACTATTCTTCGAGGCATTGCTCCCGGTTAGCCAGAATCCTACTCTGCACTGATGAGGGGCAACACCCCGAAACAGCTGTCTGTGGATGGATAACTGGCTTAGGTTTTCCCCGTCACATCCTTAAAGCTTGTAAAAAAGCAGGATCTTGACATAGGGGCCACTTAATATGGTGGATTTGGTGATCTCTGTAATGGAGACACCCCTTTGCTCGGTTTTCCATCCTTTGAGGGATATCTGGCTTTCATTGTGTTGTAGACCCATAACTGGGGCTCCACATTTATTTTGCATATTATTGTACCAAAGTGACAGATCTTCACTGTTGTCCCCAGTGGCAAAACTGACTGATCGCCGCAGTACTAGCGGTGGCGACAGCCAGCATTTTAAAAGGGAAATCAGCGGTAGGGTGGCCACTTGCAGAACCCCAAAAAGGAGAACACCACACCCCAAAAAGGAGGACATCATACCGGGGACAGTGGCATACAGTAGTTTAATACTACACTGGGCCTAGGGGGCTCGCTGGCTGGCATGCAGGGGGACTCAAACAGTATATACAAATAATGGAGATATGGGCTAATCACTGAAATTGACGCATGTACCTCAGTAGTGATTGCAAATATTAAAACGTAACTTTTAATTGTTACTATAATAGAATATATGCCCAGTGTTCAAGATACTGATACTGCAATTGAACCATCAAAAAAACAAAAACCAAACAAACAGTAATTAGGTAGATAAGACCCGGGGTGCACACCGGCTCCCCCCGAAATGATACATCAGTGTCCTACCACCAACTGTCGGGCCGGATCTTAGACGTCATCAATGTTGTCATCAGATGTAGAGGATTGATCATCCCGTTTCCAAGGTAAGATGGATGCTGTTTGGAAAAACGTGCATGGATGATTGAAGGTCCCTGATGTGCCCTACTAAGGCCCTGTGAACTGCCTACTTATCAGTCCCTGTTAACTCAATAATAGTAGCAGTCCTTAGAAGGGCGACCCCGTCTGGAACCTGGCCCTTAAAAAGATAATTAAATAACTGGCCCTACAGTTCGCCCCTATCCTGGGACCATCTTGCCTTGGAAACGGGATGATCAATCCTCTACATCTGATGACAACATTGAGGACGTCTAAGATCCGGCCCGACAGTTGGTGGTAGGACACTGATGTATCATTTCGGGGGGAGCCGCTGTGCACCCCGGGTCTTATCTACCTTATTACTGTTTGTTTGTTTTTTGTTTTTTTTGAAGGTTCAATTGCAGTATCAGTATCTTGAACACTGGGCATATATTCTATTATAGTAACAATTAAAAGTTACATTTTAATATTTGCAATCACTATTGAGGTACACACTGGCATGCAGGGGGGAAAGGAATAACATGGGGGGAAAGGAATAGGAAGGGAAAGGAATAACAGGGGGGAAAGCCTCCCCTTTGCCCCCCCCCCTCCTCCCCTCCCCTTTGCCCCCCTGTAGCAACGCCACTTGTTGTCCCATAAAAAGATATAATAAAATATATACAAAAATGTGAGGGGTGTAATCACTTTTGTGAGATACTGTATATACCGTGTTCATTAGCAGGCTCTGTGGAAAGGGTTAATGAATACTGAGAGACTGTTAGAACTTTGAATGAGAAGCTGGTAATTTTACAGAGTTGTCATAGAGTTTAATGAAGAGCATGTTTTGGAGGGAAAAAGCCACACTGTTGTTTACCACCAAACTCAGACAGACTGACCCTTTGAATGTCTGGTTTTAGTTCTGTTGTTATGTCTGGAAACTTGTTTTTGTCTGGAAAAACTGCTTTGTTATTGCCATTGAGTATCACTGAAGCTCTAATGTAAGTCTATGAGAGACAGAAAGTATTACAATGTATCTATTTGTGCTGAGATTCTCCACTCCACCCCTCCCACTAGCAGGTTCTAGTCTAGCTAAAACTGTATATCAGGAGAACAGTCAGAGCCACCAGAGAGCTGCAGTTAGGGATCAATGCTTGAAGGGGAAGACTGATGCCAGCCTGCATAAGTGACCATAAGACGACGCTGAGATGGGGACTCTGAGCCACAGACCATGGGTCACTACCCCTGTGACCAAGAAGCCACCCGGACTACTGAGCTACAGACCGTAGGCCCTTGACCAGGATGCCAGCCTTCTGAGAGAGAGAGGGATAGCTAGCTTAGGCCTTTCCTCAGCATCAAACCCTTCTTCTGCCAGGAAGGAGACCGGAGAAGCCAGCCCTATGCTTCGCCTGTATTGTTTTGCACCTGAATTCCTCCAGTAAAGAAGCACACTGGATCACTGCAGACCCTGACTCTCTGGACTTTCCCATTGGGGTGCACTACGTCTTACCATCCCTTCCGAAGAGCAGCAACACATGGTGACACCTTGACGGTGTCCGGGGGACCCAACATAGCCACTGCATTTGTAAGCCAAAACCAGTTATCGGTCCAAACACAAATGCTTCCATTATACTTTTGCTCTATAGATTCTTCATCTGGTTTTGGCTTATGCATACTGATGCAAAATACAGATCAAAATACTTCCATACCTAAGAGTCATGTATATTTCATTAAAAAAACTTACCTGAAGTTTGTTCAGAAAAGTAAACAATTCAAATATATCATTTAACCTCTAAAAATCCAGGACCAGGGGCAGATCTTGTTGGTGTTATCCAGGGATGCTAGAAATAGACAGGATTCTCTCTCATCAGATATACATAAATTGACTCTGAATCTATTACCTGGGAAAGTATATCTGTTCATATATGTAGCAAGTGGTAGGACCAAACTATATACCAAGATCCCCAGGTGGAGTGAGATCAACCCAGAGACGCACACCCCCAAAAGCCATATTGGACGAGTGCTGTGGTCACTACCCTGCTCACAAGTGGTAGGGACAAACTCTGTTGTCAGGTGCAGAGTAGAGTTGCGCGAACTTGTATTTTAAGTTCGGCGTCCAAAGTTCGGGTTATCGAAGAATCCCGTTATGGATTCCGCTACCACGGACCATAACAGAATTTGGAATCCATAAGGGGATTCTTCGATGAACCCGAACCTTGGACCGTGAACTTAAAATACAAGTTTGCTCAACCCTACTGAGGACCACTTTTTAGTTAGCAGACATCTTCTTGAAATAAATCTTAAATGATGTAGCACTTTATAATTTAGATGTTCCTGATATATTAAAACTAAGCTTAGTTACAAATTCCAGTTCCTCTGGTATCAGCTGTACAGTTATCTGGTAGAGAACACCTGTTACCGTATAGGTGTATATTTACCCCATCATAATGAGAATGAAGTGCCATGACACAGGACTCCACAAGAGCAGAGAGCCAGCACAGACACCCCTGTAGACACCTCGACAAGGCAGCTATTTGGACACTGTCTAGAAAATACAGTACATTGACTGATCATCAGGGAATGTAGAATTACAATGGGAAATTCATGTTTGAGTTTCCCTTTAACACTTGAGGTTTCCAGACAGCACAGAATCACATTCTAATAAAACAGCTTTATGTAAATCATATTATTTAATGATATTTTATTAAAATAAAAGGGTTGAAACAGATCCACTTGAGCTATGAGCATATACCTGATATAAAGCCAGAAGTGTGAACTATTGTGCACCTATAAAAATGTATCTTCATTTAAGCTATATAGTAAAAGATAGTATTAGAAGGATTTGACTCCTGAATTTGACCCTTTCATTGATCTCACATGTTGCAACAATTGCCAGGCCACCAGCACTTGCCGCAATGCTGTGAAGTAATGGGGAGCTGTCTTTCAGCACCATGCCAGGAACGCCTCAGCAGAGAGCTCTGCCAGCTCCACAGCAGCTTCTCCCACTCCCTACAAGACCTCAGACTGGGTGTCCCCCTGCCAACACCTTCTCACTGAAGTCTACCCCCAGGCAGCATGGATTCTTCTGCAACACTGCCTCCCAAAGCAACAAGCAGTTAACTCTTTCACTGCCCATCCAATCCACCAAGGAGCTGCAGCATGCTGAGGAGAGTCCAGAGCAGGTTTATCACAGGTCAATAGCTGGACACGTTGTAGATGTGGTATATCTGAAAGAAACAGCACAGATCTTTGCTCCGAATTGTAAAAGTTTTCCAAACTGCTGCAGCACAGTGACCTAATCCTTTACCCCAGGCTGGAACATGTATCACTAATATTTATTCTCAGAAATAGGAAATGTTACAATGTGTAATAAGGCAACAAGTGGAGCCAGGGAGTAGTCTGGAGTATAGTGCCTTCCATTAGTGAGACCTGGAGGTTAGAATCCATAAGTATTGGTGTTTTTACCATAATGCTACTGTAGTGGGACCTGTCACCAATCATTAAGGGGAACTCACTGATCCACTGGTCCCTGAGACCCAATAACAGAAAATACATATCTATCTACTGTATCTATCTGTCTTCCCATTATCTATCTATCTATCTATCTTTCTAATCTCTATCTCTCATATATATTTATCTCATATCTATCTATCTATCTATCTATCTATCTATCCCTTACCTATCTATTATCTTTCTGTCTATCTTCCCATTACCTATCTTATCTAATATCTATCTATCTATCTATTTATCTAACTAATCTCTACCTATCAAATATCTATCTATCTCATATGTATCTCTCGTATCTATCTATCTATCTATCTATCTACCCCTCACCTATCTATTATCTCTCTGTCTATCTTCCCATTACCTATCTTATCTATTATCTATCTATCTATCTGTCTCATATCTATCTATCTACTATCTATCTATCTATCTATCTTCCCATTATCTATCTATCAATCTATCTATCTTCTCCTTACCTATCTATTATCTCTCTGTCTATCTTCCCATTACCTATCTTATCTATTATCTATCTATCTATCTATCCATCCATCCATCCATCCATATATACAATACCTATCCAATCCATTATCTAATTTATCTTTTCATTATCTCTCTGTCAGAATAATATACACACTCTAGTTTTCTTTCCATAAATAATTATTTCCAATAGTTTTCATTTATAAATGAGACATGAGAAAAGCCAGCAGACTACTCACAAAGAATGAACTAAATGGAATCTGCATAGGCACCTTGCCCAAGTGCGTCAGGCACAGGTCCTGCTTGGAGGAGGGAGGGAGGCATCCCAGACACTTCTCCTATCCAGAGTACAGTTTTTGTTCCCCTATTGATCGTCTTCTTCTTCATCATCCTGGGAGTCACTTTTTCCTCCTCTTCTTTTTCAGCTTCACCAATAGGGAGGTGATGCTGCTGCTCCAGCTGCTGTCCATAGGCTGAGCACACAGTATCTAGAAGGGGATTCAGTGGGTGCAGTTAGTCTCAGGCAGGCTGTAAGACATCAGGGGATTCCCTTGTGTGCGGAAAGTCTTCTTGGTGCTCAGGATGCAGCTCTGCAAGGGACGTGCGCTGGGGATCTTTGTTGCTATAGCACATGGGGTGTTCTCTGGCTCCCTGAACATCCTGCTGAAGTTCCTGATCAGCACCTACCACTTCTCCTTCCTAACCCTAGTGCAGTGCACCACCAGCTTTACTGCAGCTGTCACCCTGGAGGTGCTCCGGCGCTGCGGGAAGATCTCAGTGCCTCCCTATGGGTTCAAGCTGGCCAGGACGTTTGCAGGGGTGATCATTTTCTCCACTCTGCAGTCCACCCTGACCCTGTGGTCTCTGAGAGGACTCAGTCTTCCCATGTACGTTGTGTTCAAGCGATGTCTGCCCCTGGTGACTGTATTACTGGGAGTACTGGTGCTTAGGAACGGGCTGCCCTCTGTAGGGGTGATCATTGCAGTATTAATCACCACTTGTGGTGCTGCTTTAGCAGGTAAGTCCACCATCACTAACCATTCAATGCTTTCTGCTGGATCTGCTGCCTCATGTGATGTGGAGAGCAGGGTGGCAAATACTTTGTACTTTAATAAGCAGTAAACCTAATGTCTGCCTTATTTCTGTGCCACTTCAGACTATGGAGAAGGTAACAGTAGTGGTCTTCATCTCAATGACTTGCAGGACACCCATGCCTTGCCTATCTCCTTATAGGCTATTAGCAGCTCTTTTTAATATCATTCTACCCACTGAGGCTTTATTTCTTTTTCAGTTCCTTGCTCCCAAGTTTTGCAGCCCTTGTCATGTTTGCTTACTGTACCATTACATTATTTTTTTAAATGACTGGCTTTGGTTTCAGAATAACTGTGGTGATTTTACTGGAAATAAGACTTTGGACATGTGCAACATTGTAGACAAAGTTATACCCACACTTGTCCCACAAACTCAAAATGAGAAAATCAAATCAATATCAGTCCCATTTCATCACAAAAACCCAAGTCACAGTAACTATGTAACAAGTTGCTTTAAGTCTTCAGTGCACAATATCATTAGGAGGGTCCTCCCAAAAGAAGTAGGGGACTTCCCTGCCCAACCATGCCTTTATCTCATAGACATGCAGCATGCAGTAGAAAATGATGTCAGTTGACCTGTTGTGTGATATATTAAATTTCATGGTATCATATAACAATAGTGATACTGGACTCAGCGTACGCTTCCTTATTTAATAACATGTTAATTGTGACATAATGAATTTGTGTCATGTCTAATGTTTTTTGTAGTCACCCCCGCAACTAGCATAAAATCCCCCATTAACCTGTCTTCTTATAAACCTATTCAGTCTAAGGTTATATTTATTATGTCAGATTGTACTGTATTTAACATCCTGGATTTTCTCTCACATTATCATGCTAATTTAAAAAGCATGAAGAAGACATCTTCAGAGTCTTGTTTTGTTCATATATCTAAAAATAAGTAGTATTATTAGCATTACTTAGTGCACATTTCCCTCTCTATATACCTAAAACTACTTACTGAAGGAATATCAGCGCTTTCCATTTCAGTCCTACATGGGCAACGTGTATGTATCTACTATATATAACCACAATTTAAATCAGCTTGATGTATCGTAACTCAGGTCATGGCTTAGAGAATTAGAGTAGTTGATCAAGTTTTCATTGACACACACATGGAATGGTTAAAATGTATGAACATTACAAAATCAGCATTATAAAAAAATTTAGAGCACCTTGGGACAGCAGGCCCTAAAAGGGACACTATCATCCAATTTTCTCTCACATATTAACAGCCTACTGTATATGTGAATATCCTATGTATTTTTTTTTTTTTTTTTAAACAGGTTTCTGGAGATAATATCTGGTCCACTCCATGTATTCTACTTCCGGCCCTTGCTCTTAACTTTCACCTAACTTTGGATTTTCAGCACAGCACACAGCCTCGCTTGACTTTCTCGGTCAGACCATTCACTGCAACCAGAGAGGGAAGGAGGGATGATTGACTCAGAGTATCAAATATTACACTGATAAGTGCAGTACCCTTTCTAGAGCATCTTTATCTAGGCCTATCAAGCGAACAATAGAGCTGTCATACTGTTCTCTAAATTCTACACCTGCTATTATACTAGCAGATAGCATCTTCCCTTCTCAGCAGCAGTAAGCTAAATAGTGGTTTACCTAGCTATATAGGGTTTTATCTCTCTTTGGTGACTGCTACAGAAGGACTATATTTTGTATTTAATTTTCAATGGTATAGTACTGCTGAAGAAAAACAGCCAAAAATTCTAAAACATTTTTTGCATGAATACCGTTTAAAAAAAATCCCTTTTTTGACAAAAGTGTCGGTTTAAAGAGGCTTCCTAGTATAAAAATATTGGCAACAGGACTAAAAGATCTATTACATACTTTTAACTTATTGCTTTCCTCTATGAAGTAAGTCTCTTAATCAAGTATATATACAAAGGATTTTCTGAGATTTTAATATCAGATTGGTGGGGGTCCGACACCCGGTCAGTGCCTTGGCCTCTTCAACAGCCAGGAACCTGCCGTTATGATATTGTTGACAGATCATGAGGATAGGTTATCAATATAAAAACTTGGACAACCCCTTTAAGGTTGAATGAAGCCCTAACCCAAAAGAAAACAAAATGTAGGTGTTCTTCTAGCTGCCGAGGATTAACTACTGAATACGTGTGTTTACTTTATGGCGACTACAGCATACTAAGATAGATTCACTAAACAAAAGAAAAGTCGCTGAAATTCAATCTTTATTAGGTATACCTTTATTTTTTTTCATAAAATTGGAACAACTGATCCCACTCTTTCTTATCGGGATGGTTCACTAGAAGGAACAGCCTACCAATGACCGGCTCCGCTGTCTCCTAAACAAAAGCCTGGTAAACCTGGACCATACTGTACTACTAACCCTATTCTCCACGGTCAGTAGTTATGGCCTTACTAATATGCCCCACACTAGACTCTCCAACACATACCCCACCAACTGTCCTCAATAGAAGGCTATAGCTAAATCTGTGTCCCTATTACTTTCCTTGCTGTCCTGCTCATACTCTACTCAGGAATGAAAGTAATAGGGACACAGATTTAGCTATAGCTTTCTATTGAGGACAGTTGGTATGTGTTGGAGAGTCTAGTGAGGGGCATATTAGGGAGGCCATAACTACTGACTAGAGATGAGCGAACTTTAAAAAAAAGTTCGGCGTTCGGGTTGTGGTAATCGCCGCATCCCGTTATGGATTCCACTACCGCGGACTATTGCGGCATATGGAATCCATAGGGGGCGGCTTCCACCAACCGGAACTGTTGAACAGCCGAAGGACCTGGGGTGACGTCACCGTCATGTGATCAGTGCAGGGGGCGTGGCTCAGCACGGGATCAAATCCAGTGCTGAGCCACGCCCCCTGCACTGATCACATGACGGTGACGTCACCCCAGGTCCTTCGGCTGTTCAACAGTTCGGGTTGGTGGAAGCCGCCCCTTATGGATTCCATATGCCGCGATAGTGGAATCCATAACGGGATGCGCGAGTTACCACAACCCGAACACCAAACTTTTTTTTAAAGTTCGCTCATCTCTACTACTGACCATAGAGAATAGGGTTAGTAGTACAGTACAGTCCAGGTTTACTTACCTAATGAGAATAGCCCCTATCTCCCCCCCCCCCCCCACACTTTTGTTTGTCCGCTTAGGAGACAGCGGAGCCAGTCATTGGCAGGCTGTTTCTTCTAGTGAACCATCCCAATAAGAAATAGTGGGATTGGTTGTACCAATTTTATGGAAAAAAAAATCCTATTTTTTATTTTCAGGTATATCTAATAAAGATTGAATTTTAGCGACTTTTCTTTTGTTTAGTTCTTCTAGCTGCCTAGCATTAATTTTACACGCTTTGAAGAGCAGTCCATTATTGGGAAGGAAGTGTAACTTCCCGATAATTGGCTGCTTGTTCAGTGGGGGTGAAGCACTGCATTTACATGCTACAATCACCTCTACAGTATGAGAACTAGTGATGGCTACTGCTATGTCTCGTCCCCATACAGCTGCAATGTTTCTGGGCAGCAGATCGTCTTTTAGACAGCACAATCTGCTGCCCAGAAATGATAATTTACTTGTATGTATCGACTGTTTTACCCTTTGAACAAGTGTTTTTCTCATTCATCAGGTGATCGGCTGCACCTTTAGATGAGCAAATTATTGGGAACAAGCGTAGGAACGTTAGTCCCCCGACTTTCGGGCCATGTAAACCTGCCATTAGACTTAGGTTCCGCAAATGATTTACTTCTGTGATAATAATCTAGGATCTGGTAAGCTACAATGAGTAGATCAATGACATTTTGTTATTTAAAATAGACACTGCAATGTTTTCAGGGAGCGCTCATTTATTTTGTGCCTTCTTTCACATTATACAATGTAATGTACACAATCTACGGGAGGACTTCCAGATTATTTCCAAAGCAATTTGTGCAATTGAAAGGAACAGAACTTCCATTAATTAATGTAGCTAACATGCCTTGTTGCTTTATCAGTGATTTGGTTTGATTACATAGGTTATTTGTGCTTTTTTTATTCTTTTCACAGAAATGTATTGCTAATAAAGTTAATTTTACACCAATCTTGGACAGAATGTTCCATAAAATATTTTTTACAATTACTTTTTTATGTTTAACCCCTTTGGGACACATGACGTACCGGTACGGCATGTTTCCCGAGTCCTTAAGGACACATGACGTACCGGTACGTCATGAGTTGATCCGATCACTGCTGCTCAGCTGGCAGTGATTGGAACAAGGTACCTGCTGAAATCATTCAGCAGGTACCTTGTTACAATGCCCAGGGGGGTCCTGTGACCCCCCCATATGGGCGATCGCTGCAAACCGCAGGTCAATTCAGACCTGCGGTTTGCAGCGCTTCTGTGCGATCTCTGATCCCCGCAGTCTATGACCGTGGGGATCAGAGAGTTAATGCCCCCAAACTGTTTTTAACCCCCTTGCAGCCCCCAATCATATTGTGGCTGCGGGGTGCAGGGGGTGGTTGCGGGCGGCGGGAGGCGAGGCGGTGCGGCGGGCGGGATCGCGATTGCGATCCCCGCCCGCCTCCTCTGTAATCTATCCCTGGTGTCTAGTGGTTTCTATCAGAGTGCCAGCACATTGCTGACACTCTGATAGAAACGGCTGGCATCTGTGCTGCAGATGCCAGCCGTTTAACCTCTTCCGTACCGCGGTCCGTACGGACCGCGGTATGGAAGGGTGCACAGGGAGGAGCGCTCCTCCCTCTCCCATCGGGGGCTGCTGTGCCTTTGCAGCCCCCAACAGGATGGGATCGCAGAGGGAGGAGCTCCACTCCCTCACCATCCATCACCCCTGCCCAGTTATGGCAGCGGGTGATGGTTGCCATGGAGACAGAACGCTTTCAGAAGCGTCCTGCTCTCCATGGTGCTGAAAGTCTGAATAGACCTGCTAAAGGTCTTTTCAGACTTTCTAAAGTACAAAATACAGTACAGTGCACTATATAGTGTACTGTACTGTATTCTACTGAACACCAGATCCACTGGATCTTTCAGAACCAAGTGGGTCTGGGTCAAAAAAAAATGTAAAAAAGTGAAAAAAAAAGTAAAAATGAAAAAAACACATATCACTGAATAAAAATTAAATAAAAAATTAAATACACTACACATATTAGGTATCGCCGCGTCCGTAAAAACCTGCTCTATAAAAATATCACATGACTAAACTCCTCAGGTGAACGCCATAAAAATAAAAACCCCAAAAAATGGTGTAAATAAGCCATTTTTTGGCACATTACATCACTAAAAGTGTAATACAAAGCGATCAAAAAGGCGTTTGCCTCCCAAAATAGTACCAATCAAACCGCCATCTCATCCTGCAAAAAACGAGCCCCTACCTAAAACAATTGGCCAAAAAATAAAAAAACTATGCCTCTCAGACTAAAACATGATTTTTTTTGTTTCAAAAATGCTTTTTAGTGTTAAATGTAAAAAAAAAATTAAAAAGTAGACATATTGGGTATCTTCACGTCCGTAAGAATCTGCTCTATAAAAATATCACATGACCTAACCCCTCAAGTAAACACTGTAAAAAAAAAATAATAAAAACTTTGTCAAAAAGCCATTTTTTTGCCACCTTACATCACAAAAAGTGTAATAGCAAGCGATCAAAAAGTCATATGACCCCCCAAATAGTGCCAATCTAACCGTCACCTCATCCCGCAAAAATGATACCCAACCTGAGACAATTGCCTAAAAACTGAAAAATATATGGCTCTCAGACTATGGAGATACTAAAACATGTTTTTTTTTCATTCAAAAAGGATATTATTGTGTAAAACCAAAATAAATAAAAAAAGGTATACATATTATGTATCGCCGCGTCCGTAAGGACCTGCTCTATAAAAATATAACATGACCTAACCCCTCAGATGAACGCCGTAAACATAAAAAATAAAAACGTTGTCAAACAAGCCATTTTTTTGTCACCTTACATCACAAAAAGTGTAATAGTAAGCGATCAAAAAGTCATATTCACCCCAAGATAGTACCATTCGAACCGCCATCTCATCCCGAAAGAAATGAGCCCCTACATAGAACAATCGCCCAAAAAAAAAAATATATATGGCTCTCAAACTATGGAGACACTAAAACATGATTTTTTTTTGTTTTAAAAAATGATATTATTGTGTAAAACTTATATAAATGAATAAAAAGTATACATATTATGTATCGCCGCGTCCGTCACAACCTGATCTATATAAATAACACATGACCTAACCCCTCAGCTGAACACAGCAAAAAAAAAAAAAAAAAAATACGGTGTCAAAAGCCATTTTTGTCACCTTACATCACAAAAAGTGTCATAGCAAGCGACCAAAATGTCATATGAACCCCAAGATGGTGCCAATCAAACTGCCATCTCATCCCGCAAAAAATGAGCCCCTACATAACACAGTCGCCCAAAAAAATAAAATAAAACTATGGCTTTCAGAATGTGGAGACATAAAAAAAAAATTATTTTCAAAAATGCTTTATTATGTAAAACTGAAACAAAAAACCCCAAAAAGTAGTCATATTTGGTATTGTCGCGTCCGTAACAACCTGATCTATAGAAATAGCACACAATCTAACCTGTCAGTTCAACTATGTAAATAACAAAAAATAAAAACAGTCCCAAAACAGCTATTTTTTTGCAAATTTTCCATTTTAATCCATTTTTGCAGTAACAAAGCAAGGGTTAACAGCCAAACAAAACTCAATATTTATTGCCCTGATTCTCTTGTTTGCACAAACACCCCGAAATGTGGTCGTAAACTACTGTATGGCCAAACAGCAGGGCACAGAAGGAAGGGAACGCCATATGGTTTTTGGAAGGCAGATTTTGCTGGACTGGTTTTTTGACACTATGTCCCATTTGAAGCCCCCCTGATGCATCCCTACAGTAGAAACTCCAAAAAAGTGACCCCATTTTGGAAACTACGGGATAAGGTGTCAGTTTTGTTGGTACTATTCTAGGGTAAACATGATTTTTGGTTGCTCTATATTACACTTTTTTTGAGACAAGGTAACAAAAAATAGAAATTCGGAAATTTCATCTCCATTTGCCAATAACTCTTGTGGAACACCTAAAGGGTTAACAAAGTTTGTAAAACTGGTTTTGAATACCTTGAGGGACGTAGTTTCTTAGATGGAGTCACTTTTATGGAGTTTCTACTCTAGGGGTGCATCGGGGGGCTTTAAATGGGACATGGTGTCAAAAATCCAGTCCAGCAAAATCTGCCTTCCAAAAACCATATGGCGCTCCTTTCCTTCTGCGCCCTGCAGTTTGGCCATACAGCAGTTTACGACCACATATAGGGTGTTTCTGAAAACTACAGAATCGGGGCAATAAAAATTGAGTTTTGTTTGGCTGTTAACCCTTGCTTTGTTACTGGAAAAAATTGATTCAAACGGAAAATTTTTCAAAAAATCGAAATTCTGAAATTTTATCTCCATTTGCCATTAACTCTTGTGGAAAACCTAAAGGGTTAATGATGTTTGTAAAATCAGTTTTGAATACCTTGAGGGGTGTAGTTTCTAGAATGGGGTAATTTTTGGGTGGTTTCTATTATGTAAGCCTCACAAAGTGACTTCAGACCTGAACTGGTCCCTAAAAAGTGGGTTTTTGAAAATTTCTGAAAAATTTCAAGATTTGCTTCTAAACTTCTAAGCCTTGTAACGTCCCCAAAAAATAAAATGGCATTCCCAAAATGATCGATACATGAAGTAGACATATGGGGAATGTAAATCAATAACTTTTTTTGGTGGTAGTACTATGTATTATAGAAGTAGAGTAATTGAAACTTGGAAAATTGCAAATTTTTCAAAATTTTTGGTAAATTTGGTATTTTTTTATAAATAAAAATGAAATTTTTCGACTTCATTTTACCACTGTCATGAAGTACAATATGTGACGAAAAAACAATCTCAGAATGGCCTGGATAAGAAAAAGCGTTTTAAAGTTATCACCACATAAAGTGGCCTGGTCCTTAAGGTAAATTGGGCCGTGTCCTTAAGGGGTTAAAGGTAATGTGTCACCAAAACTTTTATCTGCCAGTTAAAACCAGATAGCAACACATATCCTTTTTTTTCAGTCTGTTTTTATTCTATGATTATAGATTTTATTCTATTTCCCGAATATGATTATGATGGCTGCCATCTTGCCTGAGCTGTTCTTAACAGCATTTAGAAAGCATTAATTGCTATACAGCAGCCCCATGGTCTGTAGACACAATGGCCAGATAAGCTTTGACAATCACCTAGTGTGAATGGGAGATCTTGTCTTATCTTATCTCTACACAAAGGTGATCATTTATAGGCAGGAATGACAGATAAGCAGGTAACTGCAGTAAACTGATCTGTAAGTGGTACTTTTTATTATGCTTAGAGGTCAGTGTAAACTGCAGGATTTTATGTTTTTTTGTTTAAATATAGATACTGACATGGAAAATTAAAAATAAATAAAAAAATCTTTAAAAATATGGTTAACATAAAAATGTAATTTAAACCAGACCTCATTTTCTGATGACACATTCGCTTTAAGTCCATCATTTTAAAACAATGATGCCTTAATCTAGGATTTAAATCAATCTAAGAAATATTCCCCTTTTTAAACTTCTTAAAACTTTTTAACTTACCTGTTACCAAAAAGTCCAATGCAACCTATAGGCAGCAGGTTATAGACAGGAGCAGCTGAGAAGATTGATATATAGTTTTGTAGGAAAACATTTAGTAAAACCTGTATAGTATACATTTATGTCTTTGTTTTTTTCACCTCCTGTGAAAAAACTATCGATACAGAAGGAGGGGTTATCAGTGACTGACAGCTATCTCTGTATGCACACTTATACACACAGTGCTATCAATCATTGATAACACCTTCCCTGTGTATAACTATCAGTGACTGACTGCTTTCTCTGTATACACACTTACACAGAGAATGCTCTTAATCACTAATAACACCTCCTTATGTACAACTATCAGTGACTGACGGCTAGCTATGTATACACACTTACACATAGAATGCTATCAATCACTCATAACACCTCCCCTGTGTACAACTATCAGTGACTGACAGCTATGTATACACACTTACACAGAGAATGCTATCAATCACTGATAACATCTCCCCCGTGTACAACTGTAAGTGACTGACAGCTATTTATGTATACACACTTACACAGAGAATGCTCTTAATCACTAATAACAGCTCCGTATGTACAACTATCAGTGACTGACAGCTATCTATGTATACACACTTACACATAGAATTCTATCAATCACTAATAACACCTCCCCCGTAACTATATTTTAATATGCTCAGCTTCTACTGTTTTATAACATGGTACTATCAGATTGCATTGCATTTTGTGGTGACAGGTCCACTTTAAAGCCTGACTAATGACTAATCAGGTTCTTCGACTGTACAGTGTTCATTTTAGGACATGGCCAGATACCATAGTCAAGTATCAGAATAATGTGTGTGATACCTGACCCTGACACCTGATTCTGAACCTGACTTTGATATTTGACTCTTCATAGGTCAGGGTCAAAGTCAGGATGAGTTATAGATATACTGTGTATTTGTACGCTAACTCACGCAGCCAAAGAAAATCTATAGCTGAGCTTATAGCTCTCTGTCTGAAATGCTGTAGGCTAAAGTGTTACAATGGTAGATGAAAGCACAGCTCAGTGGTTAGGTTGCTGGTTTATAAGCTCGAGCTTTTGGGTTCAAGACCCAATAGAAACCTTAAAACGACAAATTCAAGTGATGTCTGACTTTCTTCTCTCATTATTGTTGCAATGACTTTTAGCTTTACTGTGTATTTGTATGCTGAATCCGATATATGAAGAAAATGCCAAACTAATACTAGGCAAGCCTATAGCTCAGTGGTAAAGTAGTTATCTCATATGTAGTGTTCCTGGGTTCAAAACCCTTTTCAGTCTTTATTCAAACATTAAGTTGCTTTTTAAAGATGTTCCTAATGCCATAGTAAAACATTTTCAAATGTACTTTATTAAGGTTTTTTGTATTTTTATTACAGTTTTACCCCCCAAAGAGCACCATTCCCTGTGCGCAGCGTTGTACAGAGAAGTGAATTTTAAGCGCACAGGGAAAGGGTGTAAAACTGAAATAAAAATGCAAAAAGCCTTAATAAAGTATATTAGAAAAAGTTTTACTATGGCATTAGGAACATCTTAATAAAATTTTATTCAAACATTTAGTTGCTCTTTAAAGACTGAAAGGGGTTTTGAACCCAGGAATACTACATATGAGGCAGCTACCTTACCACTGAGCTATAAGCTTGCCTGGTATCAGCTTGCAATTTTCTTCATCTATGGCAGGGATGCTCAACCTGCGGCCCTCCAGCTGTTGTAAAACTACAACTCCCACAATGCCTTGCTGTAGGCTGATAGCTGTAGGCGAGAATGCTGGGAGTTGTGGTCTTGAAACAGCTGGAGGGCCGCAGGTTGAGTATGCCTGATCTATGGGATTCAGCATACAAATACACATTAAAGCTAAAAGTCATTATAACAATGACGAGTAAAGAAAGTCAGACATCAAAGTCACACATCACTTTGTCTCTTATCTAATGTTTAAAAACATTAACTTGTCGTTTTATGGTTTCTATTGGGTCTTGAATCCAAAAACTCCAGTTTATAAACCAGCAACCTAACTACTGAGCTATGCCTTCATCTACTGTTTGAAAGAACAAAGTCCAGCTCCTTGTTGCGGATAAAAAAAATTTCTTCAATCTTTATTTCATATCTCCAGTATAAAAACTTGACATAGAGGTATTCTCAGGACCTTGATGTGATATGGTCCGAAACCTTGATGTGATATGGTCCGAAACGCGTAGACGAATGTGAATACCTCTATGTCAAGTTTTTATACTGGAGATATGAAATAAAGATTGAAGAAATTTTTTTTATCCGCAACAAGGAGCTGGACTTTGTTCTTTCAATTTGTACTGGGATCGTTTGGTCCATGATCCGTGTCCGTGCACCAACTTTGTGGAAATCAAACAGGTGAGAGCTGCTTAATATCAAGTATTTCTTCATCTACTGTTGTAATACTTTAGCTTACAGCATTTCAGACACAGAGCTATAGGCTCAGCTATAGATTTTCTTTGGCTGTGTGTTAGCATACAAATACACAGTATATCTATAACTTATCCTGACTTTGACCCTGACCTATGAAGATCTATGAAGAGTCAAATATCAAAGTCAGGTTTTAGGGTCAGGTATCACACTGACATTATTCTGATATTTGATATGTCCTAAAATGAACACTGTACGGCACAGTTCCAATCATTTGTGAAAGTTTCCACTTATTGCAGAATCCATATAGCCAATGCGCCTAGAATTTTGTTATTGGCTCCTAGGTCGTTCAGCTGGCTTCTAATATTGTATTATCCCTTACCCCTACAGTGTAAGTGGAGATGCAGTATGCCAGTCCTACAGGGGAACTATCAGTGAGGTCACGGTGTAAGCAATTAAGTAGGCCGAGGTAAATACTGTTCAGGTTACTCACGGTTCTGTAGACCCTGAGAAGGCTTGCAGGGGAAAGTGAAGAGGAGAACAGCACAACGATTCTCTTGGGCACGCTTGGTGGTAAGGGACACAGGCCAGATGTGGTGGTCTGTATTAATGTGCCTATGGCGAGGTCTCTTATTGTCGTGATTTCAGTACCTTCTATGGTGGTACAACCATTTACTGTAGTGTTAACTGAGGAATTGAAGATTGAGACAAGGATGGTGCAATCCAACTTGTGAATTTTTACTGAACGTTGGTAACTTGCAGCAGGTTACATCCAAAAGGGTACAGTCTTTGGTACATTCAAATATGAAATATAGTCTCAAGTACATCCGGAAAAAGAAATGCACGCTTTCATGCATACGGAGTTAGGGATTTTTAAGTCCTCAGAAAGCAGGCTCTTGTTTCTTTACATGTAAATGTGAAAGCTACTGCTTCAGACAAGGCTTTTGAAGTATGAAAAGTCTTAGGCTGGTATTAACTCTCGCCTTTTTCTAACCTTGATTAAAGGTGGTTTTCAGAATCCTTGAACCTCTATTTCTAGTGCTTTTCTAACAATTGGCCTGACTGTCCTCAGGATTTAAACTGGAGGTGTGGATGCCTGAAGCTGTGTCCTACACCTAATTTCAAAGGTGCCTGGGAAGCCGAGTATGGCTGGTTGCCATCCTTTGACTTGAATAAATATACTGGTCCCTTGAAACTTGCTGCTTGCAGCTTGTCACTGGTCACCCCAGAGGAGCGAGCTATAGAAGTAGATTTCTCACCTCTAGGCTGAATCTTGTAGGCTTTAACCCTGGGCCGTGGAGACTTCAGGGAGAGAGCAGAGAGGCAGGAGTCCTCCCTCCAGCAGGGAGGTACATCATGGCTGCACTCTGACTATACTTCAGGAAAAACAGACTTCGACTCCCCTAACTTGGCCTGAGATAAGCTATATATACACTGTCACACTTCCCCCATCTAGTGGTAAGACTAGTGTAATGTAACCTAATTTGGCCTGTATGAAAAGGATCTTACAAAGAATCACATTGTGATGGGGAGAATATAACATAAGAGCAGGGTATGGAATATGGCAATGAGACATAGGCAATAAAATACAATAGAAATAAGTTTGCGGTGCCCACGTTTACGGAGTGGGACACTGCAGAGACTGCAGCGGGTACATTGAGGATAGTTTTCACATTATAAGACTCACTTCATTTCTGTGTGGGAAATATGGTACACGGCAAAATAAAATAGAATATGAGAATTATTTTGTAATTTCAAGAATGTATAATCTTTTAGCATAGCATGCAGTTTATTGATAATGTCATACTGACTAGTTTTGTTTTATAATGACAGTGTCGAAGTTGTAAAATGACATAAGATATTTCACATCCAAATTGTGTAGACCAAGAGGATATAATTTTAGGTTTCAAATTAATTTCATTATTTAATCAGTTCATTACAACCATTCCCATGCAGAGAGCAAAATATCTATCACATCCAATGGATGGCAAAGGAACTACTCAATATTAGGCAGCAAGATTTACAGTATCACCCAAAAAAAAAGGTGAACTAGAATCAGGGGTGCACACTTCATGGGGCAACGTGAGGCTGAGGCCTCAGGTGCTGCTGTGCCCGGACTTCAGTGCAGTGTCAATTTCGCCTACAGCCCTGCACAGCCTTGTATACATCTATGTCTTTGGGGATTATTGTATATCATGGTTTTATTGCAGTTTTTGCAGCAATTTTATACAAGGACCCCTAGGTATAGATCTGTAAGAGAGGGTAAAGGACCTTTGGGATAATGTAATTGTAGGGCAAAGGACCTTTGGGATAGATCATGTGTGCACAGCACATGATCGATAATCTCAAAGCTCCTTAATCCTTAGGTTTTTTGTTTTTGCGTTTTTATTTTTCTTTCCTATATTCCTTGAGACATAACTTTTTTATTTTTCCGTTTACATAGCTGTATGAGGGCTTATTTTTTGCAAGACAAGTTGTACTTTCTAATACCACCATTTAATATGGCATACAATGTGGTGGGAAGCGGGAAAAAATTCCAAATTCCATTTGGAATTGGCAAAAAAACGCATTTCGTTTGCGGCAAAAGATGCATTCTGTTTGCGCCAAAACTTACTTGTGCCATTCATTCTCTGGGTCAGTATGATTACAATGATACCATATATGCATAGGTTTTTATGTCTAAATAGTGTAAAAAAAATTTTTTTACTTTGAGAACATTTTTTTTTATATCACCATATTCTGACCCCCATAACGTTTTTATAGTTAAATTTACTGAGCTGTGTGGGGGCTCATTTTTTGCATGACAATCTGTAGTTTTTATTGATACTATTTTGAAGTGTGTGGGACTTTTTGATCACATTTTATTATTTTTTTTTGGCAAATTTGGACTCTTTTTTTCTGTAACGTCATTTGCCATATTGGAAAAATATTTTTATATTTTAATAGTATGGACGTTTTTGGTCGCAGTGATACCCATGATGTTTATATTTTCTGTTGTTTATGTATTTATTTTTTTATTCTACCAATAGGGGGGTGCTTTAAACTTCTTTTTTGAATTTTTAAATATTTTTAACTTTTTAAAACTTTTTTGTTATGATTTTGAAGCTCTTATTTGAGAATACAAAATCAATTTATTAAAAAAAATCAGAATAATTGAAGGATTTTTTAGATCCATTAATTGTTCAGAATTGCTCATTTCTTATGTTGGCCTGCAACCTGCTGGCCAAAATAAGAATTGCAGCTTCAATACCTTTGATCTCTTCAGTGAGACCTGGGGTATACTGGCATCCTCATTGGCCGCAGAGGATGCCGATAAGAAGCCCAGAAGCGTGAAAGGCTTTAATGAACGCGATCGGCATTATTGAAACAGTGGAGACCCGCAGGCCATGACGGCTCTGGTAGTGAGGGGCTTAAAGAGGACCTTTCACCACAAAATGCAATGTAATCTGAGGCATCATGTTATAAAGCAGTAGAAGTTAAGCAGATGAGCAGCTGTTTGAGGAGACCATGGTGCTATATTGAGGTCCGCTGCCTTCTCACAGATCACCAAGCAAAGCTGCGTAAATTGTATAGCAGCTGTGCTTCGTATCACAGCTCAGCCCCATTTATTAGAATGGGCCTGAGCTGCACCTACGCCAAGTAACCAGTGAAGCAGTAGTGTGCAATATCAATAAAGTGCTCTTATCTTGTATATATGAACACTGCACTTCTGTATACCGGGTGTAATTCTCTGTATCTGCCCTTATTTAGTATATATGAACACTGCACAATACCACGTCTCTTGTCCTGTATACTGGGTGTAATTCTCAGTATCTGCTCTTATCCTGTATATATGGACGCTGCGGAGTACCACTTCTCGTCATGTATACTAGGTGTAATTCTCAGTATCTGCTCTTATTCTGTATATATGGACGCTGCACAGTACCACTTCTCTATTTTCTGTATAGTGGGTGTAATTCTCAGTATCTGGTCTTATTCTGTATATATGGACGCTGCACAGTGCCACTTCTCTATTTTCTGTATAGTGGGTGTAATTATTTGTATCTGATCTTATTCTGTATATATGGACACTGCACAGTGCCACTTCTCCTGTCCTGTATACTGGCTGTAATTCTCAGTATCTGCTCTTATTCTGTATATATGGACACTGCACAGTACCACTTCTCTTGTCCTTTATACTGGGTGTAATTCTCAGTATCTGCTCTTATTCTGTATATATGGACACTGCACAGTACCACTTCTCCTGTCCTGTATACTGTGTGTAATTCTCTGTATCTGCTCTTATTCTGTATATACGGACACTGAAGAGTACTACTTCTTTTGTCCTGTATACTAGGTGTAATTCTCAATATCTGCTCTTATTCTGTATATATGGACACTGCACAGTACCACTTCTCTTGTCGTGTATACTGGGTTTAATTCTCAGTATCTTCTCTTATTCTGTATATATGGACACTGCACAGTACCACTTCTCTATTTTCTGTATACTGGGTGTAATTCTCAGTATCTGCTCTTATTCTGTATATATGGACACTGCAAAGTACCAATTCTCTTGTCCTGTATATTGGGTGTAATTCTCAGTATCTGCTCTTATTCAGTATATTTGAACTCTGCGCAGTACCTTTTTTTTTTTTTTTTTTTTTTCATAAATGTCTTTTTATTGAAAATAACACAAACACAAAAAAGAAAGCTGCACACAGGCGAGATATAAACTTCCAAGTTATAAATCACCCCCAGTCCCAGCAGTTGAAAGAAGTCCCTTAAGACTACACCTTGTCCATTTGAAGGGAATGACACTCGTTGATGATTAGGACATTCAAAGAGAAGATTTGTCTCTATTGAGGGAGTAAGGGCAATCAAGCATGACAAATCAACGTAACATGCTCACAACATATAAACCAAAACAACGGCACCACAAAAGGGAGAAGGACTTGTGACCTATATAAAGGAAAGTGAGTATGCAAATAATATAGGTTGAGAAGGCAGTGTCGTCAGGTATACTGAGCTGGGAAGTTACAGAAGGACGTCATTACAGCGTGCAATAAACCTTCCAGGGCAACCAGACCCGCAAAAAGCATTCATGTTTGCATTCAATCCAAGAGATAAGTTCCTCAAGCCTACATATTTGGTCAAACCTATTTAGCCACTCTTGATGAGAGGGAGGGGAGGGGCTCAGCCAATGTAAAGGTATTAACAGTTTAGCTGCCAAGATGAGAAATATGGCTAGTGCTGTTTTACAGGGGCTGAAGGTAGGGGTGTCCTGCTAGAAGATAACTAGATTTGGAGTTAGTGACAAGGGATCAGGGCAAACCAAGTTTATTGTCTCTTCTACTTTATCCCAAAATGGCTGGATCCCATCACAAAACCACCATATATGTGATATTGTCCCTGAATCAGAGTTACATCTCCAGCATATATTTCTGTCCACTACCCCCCTCATATATAAGTATGCAGGTGTTCTATACCATCTAGATATGGTCTTATACGAATTTTCCTGCAAATGAACGCACCTATAGAAACCGTAAGACCTATATAGGATCTGTTGAGCTTCTATGTCAGAAAAGTTGATGTGCAATTCCTCTTCCCATTCTGTCAAGAACACAGGGACCGCAGGGGAGTCCGGACTTAATAGTAGCTTATATAATTTCGACATTGCCTTCGGTAATGGTTGAGTAGAAAGAAGAGCCTTCTCAAAGTCCGTTACTTGTTGATTGACTGGGCTAGAGGCAAGAAACTGCTGACAAACTTGGCAGAAATGGAAACATTGTAGAATATGTAAAGGGGGCCCAGTTAGTTTCTGCGATAGTGAAGTATATGGTGGGATCTTCCTGTTGTGAAGTAGAAGTAAGATTGGACAGGAGCGTAGTTGGTCCCATAAGTCCCTAGCATGTTGTGGAAGGGGGGGAATCCCCAGACAGGTATGGTAAGTAGTATGCTGGTGTTTGAGGAGAGGGGAATGGCGCAATAGATGGATGGTTGCGTACCCCATGCCAGGTCAGTAAAAGGCCTTTGGTCAGGATATTAGTGACCCCTGTTAGGATTTGTAGTCGAGGTTTAAGACCACATAAAGGGCATGAATGAGCGATCTAGTCCATCTTTCTCCAACAAAGCAGATAGAGATATATAGCTTTAGGCCCAGAAGGCCAATACCTCCCCGATGCTTCGGGAGAGAGATGAGTCCATAGCTCAATCTAGGATGGGCATTCTTCCATATAAATCTGGAGAATAATCTCACCTTTTGGAAAAATGAGTCTAGTAAGTATATAGGAACAATTTGCATCAAGTATAAAAACTTGGGTATACTGTTTATGTAGTAAGATAATGTTTCCTCCCTATCCAGGAGAGCAATGGGAGTTGATCCCTGGAAAATTGCGTAATTACTTGGTTGAGTAGAAGGCGATAGTTCAGTTTATAAACCTTGGAAAGATCATCAGGCACTTTCAAACCCAAGTAGTAAGTCAGAGATGAAGTCTGCCATACGAAAGGGGTAGTAGCTTTTAGCAGTGCTGCTTTCTCCCTGCCTAAAGTGATGTTGAGGACCTCGGACTTTCAAACATTTATTTTATAATTAGACAGCCATTCAAAATCCTGGAGTAGGGATAAAACATGAGTAAAGGCTTGAGTTAGATTTGTGATGAATATAAGTAAATCATCTGCATAGGCGGCTACAGTGTGAGTTCCCGATGGAGCTTGCAATACTCTTATATAGGGGTATTGTCTTATTGCCTGAATCAAAGTCTCCATGCACAGAACAAAGAGGCTAGGGGAAAGAGGGCATCCCTGTCGTGTGCTATTAGCAATGCTGAATGCTGGTGACAAGAGGTTATTAATCAGTAAGAAAGGAAGGGGGATGGAGGCCAAACCTAAGCCGAGTCTCTTTTATAAAGATCCAGTCTATTCTATCTGTGCCGAGTAGAACCATAGGGACCTTGAAAGACTTAGCGAAATGTATAGCATTTAACACCCTGTTAGCATTGTCCTTGCCTTCTCTAGAGGGAAAGAACCCTGTCTGTTCTTTATGAAGCGCGCGTCTAGGGTCCTTTTAGTCCGTGGTAAATGTAATTTTTCATGACGCCAGTTGCATTTCAGCAACAGGGAATGGAGTCCCCTTAAATATAGTGGTGTTAGTAACCAGGTGTAGGATTGTCAGAGTGGTGTAGTGATCTACAATCTCCCTTAGTCCACGTGTCATGGTGCTCCTACCTGGATATCCTTGGATCCCAGAAGTCACCGGATGAAGCAGAGCAAATAGGGTGAATAGGTGGTGGAGTTGATGATGAAAGAGATTGAGTCCAGACTTTGTATATAGTTCAACTGCAGCTTTACTTTAGCAGAAACGTTTCTTCAAACAGTTTACCGACTTGGTCTTGGTTTCCAGCATGCTTTAGCATGAAAATGGCAGGCAAGCACATTCGGCTTTGCTACATCTGTCAGGATTAAGTAGGAACCTTTGCCTTTGTTTTCTGCTGTAACTTCTCTCTTTCTGTCTGACTCTATGGCAAGTAGGGCAACTTCTTCCTGGCTAATGAGACTTGTAGAGGCGGTCTCTCTGTTTCAGCAGAACTGGAGGTATTCTGGCTTCTGGCTGGTGTGGGCAGCACATGTCCAGTAGGGACCCCTTCAGGCCTGCTACCTTAGCACGTGTTGAGCTAGCACTAACTGGAACCAACTGGTTCCCACCCTTCCTGCAGGAACTGGGACTCGCCCACTCCTCGCCGGTGGGACCTGAAATAAATGTACAAAATGCGATTGAGATTGCATAGCCAGATAAAAATAGGTCTTGGTGTGGTAATTCCACTCAGGGCATTACATTTATGTATCAGGAAGGGGAGGTATGCTTGCAAACGTCAGGCCAAAATTTTAGCCCATAATTTGACATCACGGTTAAGAAGTGAAATGGGGCAGTAGCTACTGCATAATATCAGATCTTTACCCTCTTTCGGTAATACTGCAATGTGTGCCTCCAAAGCCTGTCCCCCCAAATAGTGCCTGACAAAGGGACTGAAAATGTAGTAGCAGAATATGATGACATTTTCTATAATAAATCGTGGGGAGGCCATCAGGGCCTGGGCTTTTCCCCACTGGAGTTGAGGATAGCGCCTGATGTACCTTCATGGTGATTGTCTCTAATAATAGTGGGGGAGAGCGTAGAAAGGTGTAGGGATTCCAAGAAAGCCTGAACATACTTTAATCATAAGTCTCTCTCCACCAGAGATTCTTGTGTGTTTAAATTATATAGTTGCCCATAAAATTTGGCAACTTGAGAGGCAATCTCCTCAGTTTGGTGCAATAAAGTATTTGAGGAGGAGCGAATAGAGATACGAGTGCGGGCAAAGGGATTTTTAAGAAGAGCAGACATCATCTTCTCTCCTCTATCACCATGAGCATATATACGTTGCTTGGAGTGCAATAAGCTTTTTGCGAATCTGGTGCCTAAAAGGTTCTTAAGTTGACTGCTCAGGGTGGTCAATTCAGCAAAGCTGTAAGACTGCAAGTGAGCATTTGTGTGTTTTCTCTATGGCGGAGACCTTAAGTAGCAGAGAGTCAATCTCTTGTGACCGCTTCTTTTTACTGCCTTGCCTAAGGCTATCAATTCTCCTCTGATATAGGCTTTATGAGCCTCCCACACTGTAGGGAATGGGATATCCGGAGTGATGTTGGTTGTAAAGTAATTCGATTTTCACCCAATGATGATGGGATTGCGGAGTCATCCCTCAGCAGGGTTTCATTGAGCCTTCATGTCCAAGCTTTACGACAGGGCGTCGGCAGTTGTAGAACAATATTGATCGTCACATGGTCTGAAATGGAGATTGACTCTATACCTGCGGATCTCACCCCAGACAGCGAAGCCTGAGAAATAAAAAAATAATCAATACGTTGATAGGAATGGTGTATGTGTGAAAAGAAGGAGAAATCTTTAGCATCAGGGTGTAGTGTTCGCCAAGCATCTAAGTGGAGACTTTCGGGTGAGATCTTCAGTTTACTCAGATTTGCAAAGGAAATAGCAGAGCAAACAGGCGCACTTGCTGAATGGTAACATAGTAACATAGTATATAAGACCGAAAAAAGACATTTGTCCATCCAGTTCGGCCTGTTTCCTACAAGTTGATCCAGAGGAAGGCAAAAAACCCCTGTGAGGCAGAAGCCAATTTTCCTCACTTAAGGGGAAAAAAAATTCCTTCCCGACTCCAATCAGGCAATCAGAATAACTCCCTGGATCAACGACCCCTCTCTAGTAGCTGTAGCCTGTAATATTATTACACTCCAGAAATAAATCCAGTCCCCTCTTGAATTCCTTTATTGTACTCACCATCACCACCTCCTCAGGCAGAGAGTTCCATAGTCTCACTGCTCTTACAGTGAAGAATCCTTTTCTATGTTTGTGTACAAACCTTCTTTCCTCCAGACGCAGAGGATGTCCCCTTGTCACAGTCACAGTCCTGGGGATAAATAGATGATGGGACAGATCTCTGTACTGACCCCTGATATATTTATACATAGTTATTAGATCTCCCCTCAGTCGTCTTTTTTCTAAAGTGAATAACCCTAATTGTGATAACCTTTCAGGGTACTGTAGATCCCTCATTCCAGTTATTACTTTAGTTGCCCTCCTCTGAACCCTCTCCAGCTCTGCTATGTCTGTCTTGTTCACAGGAGCCCAGAACTGTACACAGTACTCCATGTGTGGTCTAATCGTTAATTTCTAATGATAATTTGTTTTCCCTTAGTCCTAACAGCAGCACAGATGGGGTTAACCACCCCCCGTGGACTGGCAGGACCGGCGGAATGTTTAATGAGCCCAAGACTAATAACTCAATTTAACAATTAAGTGTCTCCTTAAAAGGAGGAAGTCAACCCCCAGCCCACTGTGTTTATAGTAAGAAGAAAACTAGACTTACTAGGGTGGGAAATTTGTGTGCTGCTGTTAGGACTAAGGGAAAACAAATTATCGTTAGAAATTAACGATTCCCTTACGTCCTACCAGCAGCACAGATGGGGAGATAGCAAGAAGAAACCCCTAGGGAGGGCCTTCCTGCCTGGCAGAACTAAGAAAAGTCTGCCCAAAGGCCGAAAACTCAGCTAGACTGGCATCTAGTCTATAATGGGAGATGAATGTCGATTCAGAGCTCCAGGAGGCAGCTTTGCAAATCATGTTGAGAGGCAGAAGACTCCTCTCGGCAAAAGAAGTAGCCACAACTCTAGTAGAGTGGGCCTTCACGAATCCCGGAGGGTCCAGAGATTGTGGAAACAAAGGATTCCTTAATAGCCTCCTCAATCCACCGACTGATGGAAGGTTTGGATGCCTTACAGCCTTTAAACTTACCGGCAACAGGATTAGCAGATTCTCATCTTTCCTGAACTCCTTGATCTATCCACATAGATCCGGAGACATCTCGAGACGTCCAGAGGATGTCTAGCAGGTTCCTAGGAGGAGGTGGTAGATGTCGACAGAACCGGGAGGAATATCACCTGGTTGATGTTCTGGAAGGAAGGAACTTTAGGCCTACAATACGGGAGGAATCTAAGAAAGTCCCGGTCATGTAAGAAAATGGTATAGGGCTCATGCTGAGAGGCTTGAAGCTCAGAGACCCTCTTGGCCAAAGTCACTGTAAGGAGAAACACAAACTTCCAAGTGACGAACTTGATGTCCACCTCCTCTCACGGTTCAAGGGGGAGATGCTAACCACCTGAGAACTACTGAAAAACCCATTGAAAAAAGGGGTCTCAGTACTGTAGGCTTTAATCTTTCAGCTCCTCTAAGGAACCGTTTGATCAGCGGGTCCTGAGAAAAAAGCCTGTTAAGGCAAGCTGAAATGGCTGAAACTTGAACCTTCAGAGTAGAAGGGCAAGGCCTCTATCAAGGTCGTCTTGCAGGAACTGAAGGATAGCGGAGAGGGGCGGATCTGCAGACGCCACCTCAGTTGAGGTACAACAGGATGAGAATATCCTCATAATACAAGAGTAGGCTCTCTTGGTAGAGTCCGCTTTAGAATGAGACAGCGTTCTCAGGACCGACTCTGAAAGCCCTTCTATTCTGGGAAGGGACTGATCAACCTCCAGGCTGTCAGGTTGAATCTGTGCAGATCTGAGCAGAGGTGAGTGTCCCACGACACCAGGGTCTGCTGTGGGGAGCCTCCAATATTGTCCTCGACTCAACTGGGTGAGCTAGGTAAACCAGGATCTCTTCGGCCAAAACAGTATGATGGCTATCACCGAGGCCTGATCCTGACGGATTTTCATCAATACCCTCGGTATCATGGAAAAGGGAGGGAAGATGTAAGCCAGCCTGAACCTCCAGGATATTGACAGAGCGTCTAACGCCAGAGGTTGTCCTCCCTGTAAAGGGAGCAGAACCTCTCCACCTTGGCATTGAACCTTGTTGCCAAGAGATCCACCTCTGGCATACCCACTTGAGGACTATCTGCTTGATTCTCCGGATGTAAGGACCACTCCACCGACGGAAGACCGCGGCTCAGCCGCTATCATCTTGAGGGAGCCTTGGATGTGGATAGCAGATAAGTGGGAAGGTACAACTCTGCCTAATCCAGAATCACCCGATCTCTGACAGGAGGGAAGTGATCTTGTGCCTCCCTGCTGGTTGCTGTAAAGTACCGCAGTCACATTGTCTGACTGGACTTTCACCGTTTTGCCCCGGATCTGAGGGGCTAAGTGAAGGAGGGCTAGCCGGATAGCTTGAATCTCGCAGAGATTGGATGAAAGAAGCCACTCCAGAGGAAACCAGGTCCCGTGAACTGGAGAGTTGTCTAGGTGAGCGTCCCAGCCTACTTAGGACGCATCCGTAGTCAATATGACCCAGATTGGCTGGGTCATAGACTTCCCGTCTAAAGATGGCACCACCATCTGAGGGAATACCGAGTTTGCCAAGTCAGGGAGCACAGGGAGTTTAGCCCAGCAGGGCTGCCATTCCATTAGGAGAGGACCTCCGACTGTAGAGGGCGGAGGTGCCATAGAAGCTCAAGGGACTGCTTCCGCAGACGCTGACATGAGCCCCAACATCTTCATGAGAGTCCGGATTGGAACTCGCCGGGAACGGAAAGGAACTTGCCGTGTTCTGAACCCGGAATCTTCTTTCTGGAGTCAACTGGAGCGACATCCCAGTGGAGTCGATTATGAAGCCTAGATATCTTACTGAAGTCGACGGGCTCACGTTCGACTTCTACCAGCTGATCCAACCTAGTGTGGAACAGAAAGGAGATTGTTACCTGAAGAAGTTGGGTTAGGACCGCTAGAGCAGAGGCTTTCAAAGCCAGTCGTCCAGATAAGGAATGATGGTCAGTCCTTGAAGCCTCAAAGCCGCCACCACAGAACCACCTTGGTAAAAGTGTGAGGGGCAGAAGAAATGCCAAAGGGAAGGGCAACAAACAGAAGATGCCTGACGACACCGGACACCTGGACCGTGATCCTGATATACTTCCTGGAACCAGGATGGATCGGGATGTGCAGATATGCATTCTTGAGGTCCAGGGTTGCCATCACGTCTCCAGGATTGACGGCGTGAACTACTGACCTGATGGTTTCTACACGAAACTTCACCTTCCTTATAAATCGATTGAAATATCTCAGATCGATAATCATCCGGAGATCTCCTGAAGCTTTGGGAACCAGAAAAACTGGTGAATAGATCCCTAGGCCCCGTTCTCCTGCCGGAACCTCCTCCATAGCCCCTTTGCAAATGTAGTCCTGAATGTAGGCCTCTAGGATCGCCTCCTTGGCAGCTTGTAGAAGGTTGATCTTGACAAACCTGTCCAGAGGAAAAGAGGTGTTGTTGACTAAATAACCGTTGGAAATGATATTCAGGACCCAGGGATCCGAGATCTCTTGGATCCATTCTTCTCAGAAGTGGGAGAGACGACTCCCGACGGGTACATGAAGCTTAGGAATGGGGAAGCTTATTGGCAGGACGGCAGGAGTAACGGGAATTAACCAAGAGCCTCGAAGAGGCCCGTAGTCAGGAGGTGGATTTTCCATCTTTGGCTCCTCCACGAGAGCACCTCAGCCTTTCGCTGTGCTCTCCAGTCACTACAAGAGCTTGTTTGCTGGCCAGACCTGCCACCGCGGTCTTGTCTGCCCTGCCCTCGAAATGACTGCTGGGGAAGGCTCTTCACCTTCTAGTCTGAAAGGCCCTCCATGATCTTATCTAGCTCCGAACCGAACAAGCGGTTGGGCTCGAATGGAAGGCCATATAAGCTGTATTTTGAGGAATTGTCAGCGACCCAAGGCTCAAGCCAAAATGGAATATGGGCCGCCGAACCCCAGGCCATGCTATATATAGGCCCCTGACATTATTTGATAGTATTGTTACAGGGTGCCAAAGGCGCACTTGGTCTCCCATGAGCCACAGACCTGCTGCTTAGCTTCAAGAGCAAGGATCTGTGTTTGGCCTCGCTCCCAGGACTTGCTTCACATCAACTTGAATTTGATCCAGGCGAGATCAGAGGAACGTAGAGACTTCAAAAGCCGCTATGGCTGTGGAAGCGGAAGCCGCAGCTGCCGTAACACCCCGTCTTAGTTTGCACTCTGCAAGGGGTCCTGCAGCTAGACCCATCGTCTGCAGGAACCAGAGTGCGCTTGGACAACTAGCAATAGCCATGTCCACCTTGGGAATGGATCCCCACGAATCCACCAAGGGTTAAGCCATCGGGAACATGGATTTAACTTCTTTGTTAAAACCGGAGCTTTTCCAGGTTTTTCCACTCTATATCATGACAGAGAGGAGGGTCTCATCCGCTTTGAAGACACGATGTGCCCGAGTAGCGGGAACGGGAGGCTCCCCACAGTCAACATCATGGTCCCCCGACCTGATGGACTTGAACAACTTCTGTGTCTTTCCAGGGAGAAAACACAACGTCAGCTCCTCCTCATCCGAGGAGGAAGAAACTAAGGAGACCAAAAGGTCTCCTTACCGGGACAGAGGTCTCCATAGGGGCCTGGGCACGAATAGGAAGCCTTTCCATCCAGCAGGCCTATGACTCCTTTAACAGAGCCATTGATACATATCCTGCAACGTAGGTTCACCAGAGGTCCAAACCTCTAACAGCAGCTGTAACACCTGGTGTAGGTTAGGTCAACAGACCAAGGGATTCCCAACCGGTCTCCCAAACTGGTCTTAGCCCAGCCTTAAGCTGTTTAGCTTCTGCGATCTCACGAGTGCAGGTATGATCAGCTTACAATAACCGTTGACTGCTGCAATGGTAGCAGGATAGATGCTTCCTCTTGAAATCCACTTTCCTGCCTTCCGAATCCCGCGGAGAAGACATCACTGCGGGAAAAAAAGAGACAAATAAAACATTTGTAAACCACCTATCTGCGCAGGAAAGGTAGAAAAACAGACCGGAGGCAGCTGAGGAAAAAAACACCACAAGTGGAACAACACCAATTTTAGGACTCTGGGAGCTGGCTGAAAAAGCATATGCAGCCAGAGACTGAACTGGAGCACACAGCCTCCAAAAATAGGGGAAGGGGAGGGATAGCCAATCCACCCTTCCCCCAGTAAATCCTCCACACTGGAAGACGCATAAAAAAATCGTGCCCGTGAAAAAATCACGGCCGGATTACCGGAGGTGATGCAAAGGAGAGTCACCGTGTTACCTCCGGAAGATGGCGGCGCACAGGGACCGGGATCCCGGACCAAGGGCGCCGCCAAAATACCCCAGCCAGGCGCACTGCGCGAGGCCGGCAGCAAACAAGCTGCCGGCCAAACTGACAAGGTACCTAGGAAAAATGGGCAACGCCGTTACCCAAACGAAAAGAAGGCTCCCCGCACTTTCCATAAGAAAGGGGGGAACAAACCGCCTAGTCCACCTGTCCAGGAGGACAGAAAAAAACACAGTGGGCTGGGGGTTGACTTCCTCCTTTTAAGGAGACACTTAATTGTTAAATTGAGTTATTAGTCTTGGGCTCATTAAACATTCCGCCGGTCCTGCCAGTCCACGGGGGTCGTTAACACCATCTGTGCTGCTGGTAGGACGTAAGGGAACCAGTGATTTGTAAAGTGGTAGGACTATATTTTCATCACGGGCATCTATGCCCCTTTTGATGCAACCCATTATCTGGTGTCAGTTAAGCATTTTTCCTGACCTGTGTTGGGGGCATACACATTCGCCAAAGTTATAGGTATATCATCTAATTTCCCCTTAACAAAGAATCAATATATCTGCCCCCGGGGTCGGATTTAGATTGTAGGCAGGTAAATGGTACTCCTTTTTTTTAAGGGCAATACTGGCGCTCCTGGATGCCTGAACCCCATTACAGCTGTGGAACCAACGGTCAAAAGAAGAGTACTGAAGTTTGGGGATTTTGTGGGCCTTAAAATGCTTCTCCTGTAAGAAGAGTATTGAGGGTGAGCTCTTGCGCAGCAGTGTAAATACCTGATACTTTTTTGCGGTACATTAAACCCCTAAAAGGGGTTTTCCCATCTCAGACAATGGAGGTATATCGCTAGGATATGCCCCTACAATGAGAACGGAGCGGGGAAATGAACGGTGTGTTATGAACACCATAACTTAGACGTGCTCCACATAGACTGCCAAACCCAACCAATGCAGCAAACAGGTGAAAGGTAAGGACAGAGGAAAAAGCGAGATAGAAAAGGATAAAGATGAAAAAGGTAAAGGATAGCAAGGGTATAGAGACAGAAAGAAATACTGGAAACAACCCAGCGGTCAGAATAGACCTCAGAGATGTGATTATGGCTATAAGAGCGGGTGATGTAATCACCTCCTCAACAACAATGGGAGGAAGCACCTACCCATTAAGACACAAATCATATGTCCCTTTGTTTGCAGCTATGTGGGTCAGTTAGTATACCATAATAAGGAACCACCACATTCCGATAGCGGCAAAATACAAAAAATACTTGCAAGAGTCCTGTGTGATCAGGTAGCAGAGTCCTTTAGCAGGGATCTCTTCGCTTTCTACAGCTGTTTCCTTTCACCAGGGATGGACCACAGTTCCGGTGGAGAATGTAGGCTCGGCAAATTGTCATCCATCGGAACTTGCATCCCGGAGGCAACCTGCATTGGAGGAATTTCCAGCCAGCTTTGGCCATGCGGCCTGCAGATCTTCTGGAGAGCGGATCATTATCTGCTTATTATTTTTGAGAATCACAATACCGGGCTAAAGCCACAGATATACCAGGCTATGCACTCTCAGATATTCTAGAAGTGGCCTCATGGTTCTCCTTTTAGCGAGAGTAGTTGTTGATAAATCCTGGTAAATATGCACAGGGGCCGATATCAGCAAAACATCCCCTTTCTCCCAATTAAGCTGCGTTGTTGTTCCATGAATTTAGACCTCACCGAGCCGCCAAAAGAAAGTAGGGCCGACTGCTGTTCTTCCAATGAGTCTACACTGCTCTGATATCTTTGTTTCCTCACGATAGGCAGCATGGCCTGTGCGATTGTTTACTTCAAAAATGCACAGGTAATTGGCTCTGAGACCTTTAGCATTGTAAACTCGGGCCCTCCAGCCATGCTCTCTGTATCCGAGTCCTGTGCTGCTTCCAAATCCACCACTTCAGCAGCCGGCGCCATCTTGGATGCCTTAGCACATGGAGGGAGAGCTGATCTCTTTAGATATTTCTCCATCTCTGCTTGTTTCGGAAGTTTAGGGGTTCCATTGGGTTTTCTTGCCTCTATCTCTACTGATTTTTCCCATGATAAGCTGGTATTAGCTAAAGATAGGCCGGGAAAGGCGCTAAGTGGAACAGGAGCTCCGGACTATGCTGCCATCTCCGAGTGTGCTCAGGCTCCGCCCCCCCCCCAGTACCACTCCTTTTGTCCTGTATACTGGGTGTAATTCTCAAAATCTGCTCTTATTCTGTATATATGGACACTGCGCAGTACCACTTCTCTTGTCCTGTATTGTGGGTGTAATTCGCACTTTTCTTATCGTCCTTCAGCACACACACAAAGTTAATGTCTTGCTCCTTTGTCTAGGACAGAAGACAAATCATTAGTAAATCAGACTAATTAACCCCCTCCCCTCACCCATAAAGGAGTGCATACCCACCAGGCAGACATGTTTTTTTCTTCTGTATAGGACAGGGAAGCTCACACATACAGATGCTCCTACTGCTGTGAAGGCCAGTATGGTTAAGCCTGATATTGTATAGCTAGAAGTGTTTTCCAAAGTATCCTGTATGATATGATGTGCTGGAAGTGGTTACAGAGTTTCATGCATGACATAATGTGCTGGAGTGTTTCCAGAGTTATATGCGTGACATGACTGAGCTGGAAGTGTTTTCCAGAGTTTATTTTCCCAATCGGGTGTTCAGTGGGATCATTGAGCTGATATTTATCCTGGAGTGTTCCTGGTAAGTTTCCTATATGCAGTGAGTGTTCCCTGCAGACTATCAATGTGTGTTAAAGGGTGTGTCCCTGTGAGAAGTGCTAGTTTGACTGCTACAAGCACATTTATTGCCTTCAGGCCTGCAGGCAGTCTTCATCTAAGGACTCATTTTTGTAGTAGATCTAAATGAAGTATACAGATGCAGCGGAGCTAAACTTGATGGTTTACTAACTCTTTGGATGTATTTCAGTGGCTTTTGTCAAGATGGCACAAGATAACTATGCCATGTGTTATCAGAGTCATTTTTAGCTCAGCTACATCTGTGGCTCTGCACAGGTGTGAGATCTTGCTGTAGCAGTGGAATCACAGCAGCTTTAGGGATCCTAAGTCCTGGAATGGCTCATATGTAGCTTGTATGTATTTGTGAGCGAATTAATATGTTACAATTACAGAACTCTGCAGAGAATCCATAAAGCTAATGGTAGTGCACTAACTGTGGACAGCCTGTTCCTGTAGACCAGGGGTAGGCAACCTTTGGCTCCCAGCTGTTGTGAAACTACAACTCCCAGCATGCATAGTTGCTCTGCTCATCTAAGAACTTACATAGAAATGAATGGAGCATGCTGGGAATTGTAGTTTCACAACAGCTGGGAGCCGAAGGTTGCTGATGCCTGCTGTAGACAATGTAGGAGATGAAAGTCTTCAGTGCAGACATAGTTCAGAGCTTGTGGAATGGTTTACATCTCAGGTCCTTTCTGTTCATATATAGAAGACCTTGTTTATCTACAACTCCTTTTATCTCATCTCCTGTCTCATCTCATCTGGATTGGACTCTATCTTTGCGATCAGGAAGATTGCGATTCATAATGACGGCGTACCTTCATTTACTTTTATTATAAATCACTAAAACTGGAGGTTAGTGAGGAAGCACTGAAAAACTATAAGGAAAAAAATAGAACATGTAAAAAACAAATAAAAGCGGCCAAACTAGAGACCGAGAGATTAATTGCCAAAGAGAGTAAAACTAACCCTAAAATTTTCTTCAATTATATAAATGTTAAAAAGTATAAATCTGAAGGTGTCGGCCCTTTAAAGAGTAATGAAGGGGGAGTTGCAGAGAGCGATGAGGAGAAAGCAAAGCTGTTAAAAATTTTTTTCTTCAATGTATTCACTGAGGAAAATAAACTGTCAGATGAAATGCTGAATGTAAAAATACAAAAGTGTCCTGTCTGACCCAAGAAGAAGTACAACACCGACTTAAAAAGATTAAAATGGACAACTCGCCAGGGCCGGATGGCATACACCCCCGTATCCTAAAGGAATTAAGTTATGTCATAGCCAGACCCTTATTTCTGATATTTGCGGACTCTATACTGACAGGGAATGTTCCACAGGATTGGCGCATAGCAAATGTGGTTCCAATATTAAAAAAGGGTCCAAAAACAGAGCCCGGAAACTATAGGCCGGTAAGTTTAACATCTGTTGTGGGGAAACTGTTTGAAGGTTTTCTGAGAGATGCTATACTTAGAGGATCTCAACAGAAAAAGGCAAATAACGCCATATCAGCATGGCTTCATGAGGGATCAGTCATGCCAAACGAATTTAATCAGTTTCTATGAGGAGGTAAGTTCTAGACTTGACAGCGGCGAATCAATGGATGTCGTATATCTGGACTTCTCCAAAGCATTTGACACTGTACCACATAAAAGGTTAGTATATAAAATGAGGATGCTCGGACTGGGAGAAAATGTCTGTAAGTGGGTAAGTAACTGGCTGAGTGACAGAAAACAGAGGGTGGTTATTAACGGTACACACTCAGATTGGGCAACTGTCAATAGTGGGGTACCACAGGGGTCAGTACTGGGCCCTATTCTTTTCAATATATTTATTAATGATCTTGTAGAAGGCTTGCATAGTAAAATATCAATTTTTGCAGATGACACTAAACTGTGTAAAGTAATTAACACTGAAGAGGACAATATACTGCTACAGAGGGATCTGGATAGATTGGAGGCGTGGGCAGAGAAGTGGCAGATGAGGTTTAACACTGACAAATGTAAAGTTATGCACATTGGAAGGAATAATGCAAGTCACCCGTACATACTAAATGGTAAAACACTTGGTAGCACTGACATGGAAAAGGATCTGGGAATTTTAATAAACAGCAAACTAAGCTTCAAAAACTAGTGTCAGGCAGCTGCCGCCAAGGCCTTCAGGGGGTCACCCTGGGCTGAAAAGAATAGGGCCATTGTAGAGCTATATACCGTATTTTTTGCCCTATAAGATGCACCGGCCCATAAGACGCACCTAGGTTTTTGGGGAGGAAATAAGAAAAAAAATATTTTTAACCAAAAGGTGTGCTTTTGGTGGTTTTGGAACTAATGGTGGTCTGTGGATGGCACTATTACTGGGGATTTGTGGATGTCACTGTTATGGGGGGGATCTGTGAAGGACACTGTTATGGGGGATCTGTGGATGACACACTGTTATGGGGGATCTGGGGATGACGCACTGTTATGGGGATTCTGGGGATGACACACTGTTATGGGCGGATCTGGGGATGGCGCACTGTTATGGGGGGATCTGGGGATGGCGCACTGTTATGGGGGGATCTGGGGATGGCGCACTGTTATGGGGGGATCTGGGGATGACGCACTGTTATGGGGGATCTGGGGATGGCACACTGTTATGGGGGGATCTGGGGATGAAGCACTGTTATGGGGGGATCTATGACTGACACTTTTATGGGTGGGATCTGTGAAGGATACTGTTACAGCCCCCTGTAACAGTATCCTTCACAGATCCCCCATAACAGGGCTGGCACTGTTATGGGGGATCTGTGGATGGCATTGTTATGGGGGATCTGTGGATGGCACTGTTATATATGTGTGTCATCCACAGACCCTCCCCACCCCATAACAGTGCCATCCACAGATCCCCCAATAACAGTGCCATCCACAGATCCCCCATAACAGTGCCATCCACAGACCCCCTCTCCCCATAAAACTGAGCGAGCTGGGAGGGACTGGGAGGAGGAGCTGGGGGCTGGCAATTGCGGAGGGTCCGGGTGCAGTCACTGTACTCCGGCCAGCTTCCCTAACCCCCCCCCCCCCCCGCACTATAGAAATACAAAATATTTAATCCAATTAAAAGTTCCTGCCCATGCCCCCCAGCCCTAATATTACCGACACACGGCAGCTTGTGGATAGCAGGCAGTAAGGCCGGGCGGCCGGCGCGTCACTCACTGACGTCACGTGCCTGCGCCGCCTACTTTATGAATGAAGCAGGCGGCGCAGGCACGTTACGTCAGTGAGTGACGCGCCGGCCGCCCGGACTGCCTCCTTTCAACAAGCTGCCGTGTGTCGGTACTATTAGGGGTGGGTGGCATGGACAGGAACTAGTAATGGTATTACATATTTCATATTTCAATAGTGCAGCACTGGAGTGGGGGGGGGGGGGTCGGAGTACAGTCACTGCACCGGCCCCTCCGCAATTGCCGGCCCCCAGCTCCTCCTCCCAGTCCCTCCCCGCTCGCACGTACATCGCAGAGCTGGCGATGTAAAAATGTCAGCATTCGCCCCATAAGACGCAGGGGCACTTTCCCCCCATTTTTGGGGGGGAAAAAGTGCGTCTTATGGGGCGAAAAATACGGTACATATCTGTATCATTGTGAATGGCTCACCATCTTCCCTCCTACCTATCCCTGTCTTTCTGTAGAATGTCTATGGGAGTAATGCTCCCCAACCAGGTTATAATTGATCTAACACATTGTATTATTTAATGGTATATTTATACCCGTACCCGGTGTATTTAAAATCCAAGGTATATCTTTTAAAAGTCACGTATAAAATATGGATATATACAATAAGATAATGGGTTGCATCAAAAGGGGCATAGACGCCCGTGATGAGAACATAGTCCTACCACTTTACAAATCACTAGTCAGACCACACATGGAGTACTGTGTACAGTTCTGGGCTCCTGTGAACAAGGCGGACATAGCAGAGCTGGAGAGGGTTCAGAGGAGGGCAACTAAAGTAATAACTGGAATGGGGCAACTACAGTACCCTGAAAGGTTATCAAAATTAGGGTTATTAACTTTAGAAAAAAGACTACTGAGGGGAGATCTAATATCTATGTATAAATATATCAGGGGTCAGTACAGAGATCTGTCCCATCATCTATTTATCCCCAGGACTGTCACTGTGACGAGGGGACATCCTCTGCGTCTAGAGGAAAGAAGGTTTGTACACAAACATAGAAGAGGATTCTTTATGGTAAGAGCAGTGAGACTATGGAACTCTCTGCCTGAGGAGGTGGTGATGGTGAGTACAATAAAGGAATTCAAGAGGGGCCTGGATGTATTTCTGGAGTGTAATAATATTACAGGCTATAGCTACTAGAGATGGGTTGTTGATCCAGGGAGTACTTCTTTCCTCTGGATCAACTAGCAGGATGACAGGCTGAACTGGGTGGACAGATGTCTTTTTTCGGCCGTATGTACTATGTTACTATGTTACTATTAAAAGCTATGTTAGCTCAACTTGAAATGGTTGCATCTAGAGAGGCTAAGCCCAAAAGGGATGGAAAAAAGACAAAAAACACTAGGGTATTGCCTGATGATCCTATATTAAAGGGATGTATGTCAGGAGAGTGGTCATAGCCAGATAGGAAACATGATGGGGGAGCTAGATTACAGCAGTGTGTGTTACAGATCCTGCAGTCTCAGCTCACTGGGGAAACCCCCCTAAGGTAATACCCTAATGGCCATTCTGGTTAGGAAGACTTTTTTTCTCGCAGTTGGTTATTCCCTATTTAGGGGCACTTTGGTCAGGAGGAGGATTGTTTACCTGCTGAAACATAGTAATTCCTTGGCTATAGCAGAGTCCAAAGCAGCTTTTGGCCTCGGTTGTCTAGGTACATAGAAGATTGGGGGTCCATTCGCAGAACCATATCTGTTTTTGCAGACCACAAATTGCAGGTCCGCAAAACACGAATACTGGCCATTTGCACAGATACTGCTTTTGTGGATCAGAACATCCTGATTTTTCCTGGCAATGCCTATTCTTGTCTGCAAAACAGACAAGAGTGGGACATTTTCCTTTTTTTTTTTTTTTTTTTTTTTGCGGGGCCCATGGAATGGAAGTGCAGATGCAGATGGCACATCTTATGCTGTCCATATCTCCCCGTTCCATTTAAATCAATGGGTCCACATCAGATCTGAAAAATTGCTGGGCTTGTGTGGAAATAAAAAATTATAGTCATGCTAATGGAAACTGAATGTTCCTGAGTTTTATGTGATTCACATAGACACACTGTGCAGAGGGACAGTCTGGTTAAGAACTGTTTTGTTCCTTACCGTTTCATCTTTCTAGGAGGTTTTGTCCCCAAATTAATACTATTTAGAATCAATCTTTATTACTAAAGGGTCTCCTTTCGTTTGAGCGCATCGATTTAACCTGAAGTTGTGTAAAAAAAATCATACTTACCGTCTCCATTTGCTCGCGATGGGCCGGCTGCCGTCATCTTGATTCAAGATCTCGGCTGAAATCCTGTGTATGGTGACGTATGAAAGTACATCAAGAAGTTTTGATTTTAAGGTTGATGCCCTATTTTCTACCAAAGGTCTCGTCAAAAGTCAGCAAGCCTACACTGCTCGGATCAAGAATACTATTAAATCTGCTTCTCAATCTCAAGTACTCCAGTTACCAGGTGGAGTTACAGCACACTCAACTCGATCCACTCAGTCGCTTGGGTGAAGGAAAAAAAAAAATGACAATGGATCAAATATGCAGGGCTGCTACATGGTCTTCTCCATGCACCTTTACAAAATAGTACAAGCTGGATGTATCTGCAACGAAGCACCAAAACCAAGGGCCCCTTTTGTAATAGTGGCAGTACCCAGGTGTAGGAATGGCTGAGTGGAATAGGGTGGCCTAAAATGTCCCTTTATGTTGTATAAGTGAATGTCACAGTGCTCCTACCTGGATACGGTTGAACCCCAGGCTTTGGCACTGAAGCGGACAAACAGGGGGGAATAGTTGAGGAATTTGAAGAAATAATTGAGTCCAGACCTTGTGATGAAGTTGAATAGCAGCTTTACTTTGATAAACTTTCATCAGACACAATCTTCCAACTTTGTCTTGGTCCCAGCAGGCTTTGGCATTAAAACTCTGGCAGGCAAACTCGTCTCTGCTACATCTGTTGCTCTCTGGCTCTGTTGTACTGATAGGCTGACTGCGTCTTCTTTATGCTGCAACTTCTCTTTTTGTAGTCTGTCTCTTAATTATGCCAGGGAACTCTCCTCCTGGCTCCTGAGGCTCTAAGCTGTGGCCTTCACATCCAGCAGAGCTCTAGGTGCTCTGGCTAGCTTGGCCTGGGCACGTGCAGCCGAGACGTGCCCAGCACACCCTCCTTCCCCTAGCAGGGGAAAAGCTAGACTAACTAAAACTGATCCCCACCCCTCCTGCAGGAAGTGGGACTCTCCACAGAGGGGGGTTAGAATTGAATGGAAAGCTCCATTCGACCTAACTGTAGCTCTGCCATATTTGCTGCTACCTGCTGGTGAACCACGCATATTACGTTTGAACATAACAGTTGCAAAACATTAGAAATGCACAATGTATAGGACCTGAAATAAATGCATAGATGACATGATATTAGCATACACTGATAGAAGCAGAAATAGGAATGGCAACACCAATCAGGGGTGTTACATATCTGCTGTTTGAGATTTAGCCTTTGACAGACAAGTGATTATAAAGGTGCTGCAACTTCTACTCCCCCCCCCCCCTCGTTTAACAGTGCTTCTTATATCCCTTTATGTGTGCTTTCTGAAGGACGATAAGCAAAGTATAAATTTGCTTACCGAAATGTATCTTTCCTTGAGTCCAAAGGCAGTACATCTATCCCTCTCTGAAAAAGACATTGTTTGGAAAAACAAAAACGTCTGCCTAGTGGGTGTGCACTCCTTTATATTAGTCTGATTTTACTAATGATTTGTCTTCTGTCCTAGACGGGAGGAGCAAGACATTAACCCTTTGTGTGTGCTGGCTTTGAACCAAGGAAAGATACATTTTGGTAAGCAAATTTACACTATCTGGTCTTACTCAGTATATATGGACACTGCACAGTACTACTTCTCCGGTCCTGTATACGGACTGTAATTCTTTGTATCTGCTCTTAGGGTCCATTCACACGTCCGCAATTCCATTCCAAATTTTGCGGAACGGAATTGCGGACCCATTAGTTTCAATGGGGACAGACGATGTCCCGGCCGGGTCCGCAATTGCGGATCCGCACTTCCGGGTCCGCAATTGCGTTCCCAAAAAAAATAGAACATGTCCTATTCTTGTCCGCAATTGCGGACAAGAAAAGGCATTTTCTATGAGAGTGCCGGCGATGTGCGGTCCGCAAATTGCGGAACGCACATCGCCGATGTCCGTGTTTTGCGGATCCGCAAAACACACACGGACGTGTGAATGGACCCTTATTCTGTATATATGGACACTGCACAGTACCACTTCTCCGGTCCTGTATACTGGCTGTAATTCCAAGTATCTGCTCTTATTCTGTATATATGGACACTGCCCAGTATCACTTCTCCTGTCCTGTATAGTGGGTGTAATTCTTTGTATCTGATCTTATTCTGTATATATGGACACTGCACAGTGCCACTTCTCCTGTCCTGTATACTGGGTGTAATTCTTAGTATCTGCTCTTATTCTGTATATATGGACACTGCACAGTGCCACTTCTCCTGTCCTGTATACTGGGTGTAATTCTCAGTATCTGCTCTAATTCTCTATATATGGACAATGCCCAGTACTACTTCTCTTGTCCTGTATACTGGGTGTAGTTCTCAGTATCTAGTCTTATTCTGTATATATGGATGCTGCACAGTGCCACTTCTCCTGTCCTGTATACTGGGTGTAATTCTTAGTATCTGCTCTTATTCTGTATATATGGACACTGCACAGTGCCACTTCTCCTGTCCTGTATACTGGGTGTAATTCTCAGTATCTGCTCTAATTCTCTATATATGGACAATGCCCAGTACTACTTCTCTTGTCCTGTATACTGGGTGTAGTTCTCAGTATCTAGTCTTATTCTGTATATATGGACGCTGCACAGTACCACTTCTCCTGTCCTGTATACTGGGTGTAATTCTCAGTATCTGATCTTATTCTGTATATATGGACACTGCACAGTACCACTTCTCCTGTCCTGTATACTGGGTGTAATTCTCAGTATCTGCTCTAATTCTCTATATATGGACAATGCCCAGTACTACTTCTCTTGTCCTGTATACTGGGTGTAATTCTCAGTATCTAGTCTTATTCTGTATATGTGGACACTGCACAGTACCACTTCTCCTGTCCTGTATACTGGCTGTAATTCTCAGTATCTGCTCTTATTCTGTATATAAGGACACTACACTTCTCCTGTCCTATAAACCGGGTGTAATTCTCAGTATCTGCTCTTATTTTGCATATATTACCACACTGCACAGTACCACTTCTCCTGTCCTGTATACTGGGTGTAATACTCAATACCTGTTCTTGGTCTGTATATATGGACGGGGTACAAGCTTCTGAAAAAGGGATTTGAAGCAAAGGGGCTTGTTGCTGCCATTTTTTTCAAACACATGACAGCCTGTTTAATTTTGGGGTGTTTATGATTCAAGGGCATCATGTTTATGGTGTGATGTGGGGTCAGAGTATATGAATGTAAAAAATATTGGACTGTCCATGATTTTTGGTTCTGTCGTCCGGAAAAAATAGGGTGTTTGTGGGTCTATGCGGTATACTTGTGTGTATATATACTAAATATGAATGTGTGTAAATTCTGTAATGTACACTGACAAGCAAAAGGGTAACAATGTTTTGAACTTTGGAATTTCAGGCTCCATAACTCACCATCCATTACAGCTTTGAATATGAGAATACCATAATTTTATAGACAATCATCTTGGCTATCTCATACATAAATTGGACTTGCATCTACTTAGCATATGATTAGTGATGCAGATTCTTGTCATGTAACTGCATCGCTACTGTTTTGCTACTAAATTTTAATTATTAATTTGTAAATCCACCTTTGGCTTTCAACACTGTCTGAATCCTGGGCATGCTCTCGATCAGATTCAAGCATGCCTCGACCAAAATCTTTTCCCAGGTCTCTTCTACACATTCCCAATGTTGGTGCATACTGGTCGACTCGCTTAGGTACGAATACAGCTTTTTCTTCAACTATACCAACAAGTGTTCAATTGGGTTAAGGTCTGGGGACTGCATCTCTACTTCATTGTCATTGAACCATTTCTTTGCCAATCTCGACGTATGTATCTAAAAAACAAAGGGCAAGAGCAGCACACAATAGGCCTCGCAGAGCTGTAGCGATGGAATGCAACAGCCGAGCCAAAAGACCCCAGATCCAAGGCGGTCAAAACTAAGACAATAGAAAAAGTGGGCTACAGCAGCATGTCGAAAACCAATCTTCTTTTATTCAAAACTCCATAGCAAAGTGTACAGAAAATGTGACGTATGTATCTGGTCATTGTCCTGCTGGAACACTATGTCTTTCTTTTCATACCCATAGTACTCGAGTGTACGAAGTAACTCGTCTTGTAGGACACTCACATATAGCTTCGCATTGAGACCACCATTGATCCTGGTCAAGTATCCAATGCCTTTTGCTTTGAAACAACCCCATATTATCAGGCTTCCTCCACCGAACTTGACAGTTCCTTCAATCTCTCAATCCGTTAGCCCATTTTTACCTGGTTTCTTCCAGACCCATTTTCACCCATCAGAGCCCAGTCTATTGACTTTCGTCTCATTGCTCTAAATCAACCATTTACAATCTTCTACTGTTCACTGTTCGTACTGTTTTACAAACTTGAGCCGACACTTCTTATGACGATATTGAAGTCGAGGCTTCTTCACCTTATTTCGGGCTATTCCAGACTTGTGTAATGCACAGTGCTTGCATGGGCATGGAAAAATAACGGTGATGTAAACTCCCCCTAAGCATGTCCCTGACTCTCCTCTCCATGTTATGCCTCATGTGCACGACCATATGTATTTTGCGGGCCTCAGAGAGGAATCCCTGAGGAAGAACGACATACTTCGTTCAAAACGCATTGGATGGACTGTTTTACCTCCAGCTGCAACCTGTAGCTCAGACAGAGTGACGTCACTCGGTCCTGTACGGAACGTAAGCATAAGGACTTTTGGAGCAAAGTGCTACCGGCTGGAGAACGCTCCTAGTTTGGAATACAGACACCCGTCACAAGTAACATTCTGGCTTTAGAACCTGCTTGAAGGACAGAAGGAGGACACTGCAAGTGATATAAACAAGGTGGGAAGATACACCAAAAGTATTCACAATAGCAGTTAGAATCTAACCTAGTAGGTTCACAGAATTGGCATGTTTAGGGTAATTGCGATATCAGAAGTTTAAAGGTTAATTGGTCTGAGTTGTACTGTATGGATACGGCCATACAGTGATATTGCAGCTTATCATCTTTAATCAGCGCCAGTGGAGTCTTGTTATACCTGTGCATTCCGTATTTTGCAGAAGGGAACAGCTGGCCCCTGATAGAACAGTATTATCCTTGTCCTTAATGCGGACAATAATAGGACATGTTCTATTTTTTTGCAAAACGGACATATGAAAATGGAATGCACACGGAATAACTTCCTTTTTTTTGCGGACCCATTAAAATGAATGGTTCTGCATATGGTCCGCAAAAAAAACAGAATGGACATGGAAAGAAAATACGTTTGTGTGCATGAGGCCTTAATGAACCCACATCTATTCCTGCTTGTCTATATGGCAGGATCCCTGGATTCAGCTCCTAGTTGTGGACCAAGGTTTGGCACAGCAGACAGCACTGAAGCCTTGGGAGATGAGTAATCAATAAACACCAGATAGTTGACTTATTCCCTTTCATAGACCCTTAAACCCTTTGCTAACAATTTTCTGCAAAATCCAAATGTTCTACAGTGGGTTTTGTCTAGTTGGACCCCACAGATTTTACCCTTTGCATTGTAAAGTCTAGAATCTAGGCCAGATCTGCAACAGTGGAATTCTGTTATATTTTATGTATTTTTTATTTATTTTTTGAGGGGGGGGTATGGGGCATTTCACCTTTTGCCTCCAGTATCAGAAAGGCTAGGTGCACCCCCGACCAGGATGTTTGGAAGAAAAGGTTGAGTGAGTACATTAAAAAGGTATACATAAAAAAGTACATGGAAAAAAGAATGATGAGTGAATAGTCCCCAAGTACCAGAATCCCTCAATAGGCAAGCTGAGGTTGACATTTGGATGTAAAAAGTCAATGGATGTCAGAAAACCTCATAGTGGATACTTAAATCCACTATGTGCTGCCAAAACAAATACACTAAAGCACATGTCCACTAAATATGAAGTTGGAAACCTAAATCTGAAGATTTTAAGGAACTAGGTGAAAATAACACAATGTTTGAAAGTGTAACAGCCATTTTTTCTTTTAATATATAGGGGCAATGATCAGGAAAATTTTTCTTATACACTTTAGTTGTTGAATTTTTACATTTCTATGTGAAAAATCGCTCTAAAGTGTGCCTTAGCAGCGCTTACTAGCATTATAATTCCAGCAATGAACAATCTGCTGGAGCTCTAGGGATCTGGCATTTCCAGATGTTATTGAAATGCCTGCAGGTCCCATAGACTATAATGGGGTCTGGCGTAGATCCGGATGCTACCCGCCAAATATGCCGGGATTTGGTTGGACAAAAAACACTGCCGTTCTCCGTCGGAACTATACCACAAGTGTGAAAGAAGCCTAAAATAAGCTTTGGTAAAGAATATCCGTTTTTATAGCACAGCACTACAAAGATGCTAGGCTCAATGTTTTTGCCCTCACTGCTTCTTCCTACACCTACATTTAAATAAATTAGAGTATCATGGAAAAGTTAATTTATTTCAGTAATGCAATTCGAAAAGTAAAACTCACATATTAAATAGAATATAGATTCATCACACACAGAGTGATCAATTTCAAGGTTTATTTCTTTTAACGTTGATTATGGCTTACAGCTAATGAAAACTCAAAAGTCCAGTATCTCAGAAAATTAGAATATTTTCAAAAAGCTCTATTTTGTAGACTCGTGGTGTTGTGTCACACTCTAAAGAGCGAACCAACAAAAAACACCTACTAAGGTTTCCTAAGCCTTTAAATGGTCCCTCAGTCTAAGGCTACATTCACACGACCGTATGAATGGCTCTGCATCCGTTCCGCAATTTTGCGGAACGGGTGCGGACCCATTCATTTCAATGGGTCCGCAAAAGATGCGGACAGCACACAGTGTGCTGTCCGCATCCGTAGATCCGATCCGCGGCCCCGCAAAAAAGATAGAGCATGTCCTATACTTGTCCGCGATTGCGGACAAGTATAGGCATTTCTATCATAGGGCCGGCTACATTCACACGGCCGGTATCTGTGTTTTGCGGGTCCGCAATTTGCGGACCGCAAAACCCTTACAGTCGTGTGAATGTAGCCTAATTCAGTAGACTACACAATCATGACTGCTGACTTAATAGTTGAACACTAGTCATTGACACCGTCCACAAGGATAGTAAGCCACAAAAGGTCATTGCTAAAGAAGCTGGGTGTTCACAAAGCGCTGCATCCAAGGATATTAATGGAAAGTTGAGTAGAAGGCAAATGTGGTAGAAAAGGTGCACAGGAAACATGGCTTGAAAGAAAAGGCTATTCAAGAATTTGGAGGAGATTCACAAGGAGTCAGTTCAAGAGCTACCTCAAACATAGAAATGTAAAAAAGCAACAAATAAAGTATATTAGAAAAACATTTCTGATCACTACCCCTGTACATAAAAAAAAATATATAAATGGCAGTTACACTTTTATTATGTTTAAAATGTTGTTTAAAAAGAAAAAAAACAGTACTCACCTCATGGATCCTCTGCTCTCTGCTTCCTGGTCCAATGATGATGTTTTGACCCTGGGGCATGTGACCACTGTAGCTGTTCACCCCTTTAAATGCTGTTTCAGCTAGAGCAACATGGTGACTGCCTTTTAACACAGTGGTAGTGTGACCCAGAAAATATCACAGTGAATTTGTAAGTCAGACTCTCATTTTCTTAGAAAAAATTGATTGTAAGCAGCAGGTTCAGACTGGAACTAAAAAGGGTCGGTCTGGAACTAAAAAGTAGCACTGGCACATAAACCTTACCAGCCCACATGCAATATCCATCCCCCTAACCCAGAAAAATAGCGGTACACAATAGTCCAGATTTACTACTCCTGTAGATGGTGTAAGCCCAGCATCAGATTTATTACAGTGGCTCAGGCTGAATGATACATGTGGTGCAGGAATACACACTTTTCTCTGACTCTATATCAACTATTGGTTGGTTTACTTTGAGACAGTGTATAAAGTAGTACAATGCACACACTGTCAATTACAGAAGCACTGCCCTGTGTATGAAGAAGTATAATGTACGTTATGTCCATTACGGAAGCACTGCCCTGTGTATGAAAAAGTACAGTGCACACTATGTCCATTACAGAAGCACTGGCCTGTGTATGAAGAAGTACAGTGCACACTATGTCCATTACAGAAGCACTGCCCTGTGTATGAAGAAGTATAATGTACGTTATGTCCATTACGGAAGCACTGCCCTGTGTATGAAAAAGTACAGTGCACACTATGTCCATTACAGAAGCACTGGCCTGTGTATGAAGAAGTACAGTGCACACTATGTCCATTACAGAAGCACTGCCCTGTGTATGAAGAAGTATAATGTACGCTATGTCCATTACAGAAGCACTGGCCTGTGTATGAAGAAGTACAGTGCACACTATGTCCATTACAGAAGCACTGCCCTGTGTATGAAGAAGTATAATGTACGCTATATCCATTACAGAACCACTGGCCTGTGTATGAAGAAGTACAGTGCACACTATGTCCATTACAGAAGCACTGCCCTGTGTATGAAGAAGTATAATGTACGCTATGTCCATTACAGAACCACTGGCCTGTGTATGAAGAAGTACAGTGCACACTATGTCCATTACAGAAGCACTGCCCTGCGTATGAAGAAGTATAATGTACGCTATGTCCATTACAGAAGCACTGGCCTGTGTATGAAGAAGTACAGTGCACACTATGTCCATTACAGAAGCACTGCCCTGTGTATGAAGAAGTATAATGTACGCTATGTCCATTACAGAAGCACTGGCCTGTGTATGAAGAAGTACAGTGCACACTATGTCCATTACAGAAGCACTGCCCTGTGTATGAAGAAGTATAATGTACGCTATGTCCATTACAGAAGCACTGCCCTGTGTATGAAGAAGTATAATGTACGCTATGTCCATTACAGAAGCACTGGCCTGTGTATGAAGAAGTACAGTGCACACTATGTCCATTACAGAAGCACTGGCCTGTGTATGAAGAAGTACAGTGCACACTGTGTCCATTACAGAAGCACTGCCCTGTGTATGAAGAAGTATAATGTACGCTATGTCCATTACAGAAGCACTGCCCTGTGTATGAAGAAGTACAGTGCACACTATGTCCATTACAGAAGCACTGGCCTGTGTAAGAAGAAGTACAGTGCACACTATGTCCATTACAGAAGCACTGGCCTATGTATGAAGAAGTACAGTGCACACTATGTCCATTACAGAAGCACTGGCCTATGTATGAAGAAGTATAGTGCACACTATGTCCATTATAGAAGCACTGACCTGTGTATGAAGTAGTACAATTCACACTATGTCCATTACAGAAGCACTGGCCTGTGTATGAAGTAATACAGTACACACTATGTCCATTACAGAAGCACAGCACTGTGTATAAAGAAGTACAGTGCACACTATGTCTATTATAGAAGCACTGGCTTGTGTATGAAGTAGTACAATGCACACTATGTCCATTACAGAAGCACTGGCCTGTGTATAAATAAGTATAGTGCATACTATACCCATTATAGAAGCACTGGCCGGTGTATGAAGAAGTACAGTCCACACTATGCCTGTGTATGAAGTAGCACAGTGCACAATATGTCCATTACAGAAGCACTAGTCTGTGTATGAAGTAGTACAGTGTACACTATGTCCATTACAGAACCACTGGCCTGTGTATGAAGAAGTACAGTCCACACTATGTCCATTACAGAAGCACTGCCCTGTGTATGAAGTAGCGCAGTGCACAATGTGTCCATTTGCAATTCCAATGTTGACCAGGTATACTAATTCTAAAATATAACTTTTACTAGATATGCCATAAAACAATAAATATAAAAAACACCACAAATCAGTGAGCAGACGAGAGGACTGAACCTCTACCGACACATTCCACTTGATATCATATCATCTAACAGTCTGATGGTTAGAGAGAAGATACAATCCTACCAGTTCCAATAGGGGTGACCCCATACGGAACCTGTCCCTAGTTAGGGGCCTATTCCCGTTGTTTGCCCTCACTACATCCCTACATGCCACGTTTAGTCTCAATCACAAGACTCATCAGGGGAATTGATAATGAAGTTCAATAGTGACGTTTAACATACACAGGTAGACAGTGGTCCCGTTGTATTAGATGCAGGGAAGTGTCCCTTTCATCATGCCGCCTCACCGTTGGTGTATAAACAATATGTCCATTACAGAAGCATAGGCCAGTGTATGAAGAAGTACAGTGCACACTATGTCCATTACAGAAGCACTGATCTGTGTATGAAGTAGTACACTGTATACTATGTCCATTACAGAAGCACTGTCCTGTGTATGAAGTAGTACAGTGTACACTACGTCCATTACAGAAGCACTGCCCTGTGTATGAAGTAGTACAGTGTACACTAGGTCCATTACAGAATCACTGCCCTGTATATGAAGTAGTACAGTGCATACTATGTCCATTACAGAAGCATAGGCCAGTGTTTGGAAAACTACATTGCACACTATGTCCTTTACAGAAGCACTGGTATGTGTATGAAGTAGTACACTGTACACTATATCCATTACAGAAGCACTGCCCTGTGTATGAAGTAGCGCAGTGCACAATGTGTCCATTACAGAAGCACTGCCCAGTGTACACTATGTCCATTTGTAACGCCCGAGTGGCATTACCACACCCATGCCTTATTTCTGTCTGGATATGCAATCTCAATCCCATTTTGTACATTTATTTCAGGTCCCATATATTGTGCATTTTCTGTTATACATCTGTTTATGTTCAAGTGTAATGTGCCTGGTTCACCAGCAGTTGGCAGCAAATATGGCAGAGCAGTATGTAGAATAGAAACCACCTCTATAAGTTTCATTAGCCAGGAATAAGTTGCCCTGTGCCTTGCCATAGAGTTAGATTGAAAGAGAGAAGAGAAGTTATAGCAGAACACAAAAGGGAAAAGTTCCTACTTAAGCCTGACAGATATAGCAGAGCCAAATGTGCCTGCCTGCCATTTTCATGCTAAAGCTAAAGACCAAGTCTGTAAACAGTTTGAAGAAACATTTCTGAAAAAGTAAAGCTGCAGTTGAACTATATACAAAATCTGGACTCAATCTCTTTCATCATCCACTCCACCACCTATTCACCCTATTTGCTCTGCTTCCTCCGGCGACGTCTGGGATCCAATGATATCCAGGTAGGAGCACCGTGACACGTGCATACAGCACCTTCAGGGAGATTGAAGGTCACTCTACACCACCCTGGCAATCCTATATCTGGGTACCAACACCACTATACTTAAGGGGACTCCGTTCCCTGTTGCTGAAATGCAACTGGCGTCACGAAAAATTACATTTAACACAGACTAAAAGGACACTAGATGCGTGCCCCGGCACTGCAAGTGGCATCTACGAACAGTATCACATGTGTGCCCCTATACTGCAAGGATTAAGGATTATAGAGGATCTACTTTAGTGCCTGTAAAACCCCCTACAAGAGACTCTATTGCATTTACTCACTGTTAGAGAGTGTGAATCTGCAGCAATTGCAGCACTGTGGCAAACAGGGGTCAATCGGCCATCTTGGATTTGGACCTTGTGTAGTGAAAGGAAGAGAGGAAGGTATCCACCCAGCAGAGGGGAGGGAACCAAAGAGCCTGCCTTCACAGAGGAACCATTCTACAGCATAAGGAACTAAAGTGCTTAGTACAAGTTCCCAGGAGGACAAGGAGGAAGTGAAGTGGCAGCCATCTTGGAAAAGGGCAAATGCAGTTTCTTTTTCCCTAGATTCTGAGAAGCAACATCCAGAGATCTGAGTGTGTACTACTGGGGAAAATAACCTTGCTAAAGACTGTATGGGACTATTATCTGTCTGCCAGAGTACTATATTCTCCAATATAGAGCAGTTTCAGCGACTTTTAAAGGAGCCACGCACCAATTCTGTCGCCATTGCCCATAGCAATGCGCATTTAAATTATATCTTAGTCTACATTGACACCTCTAATCTGGTACAGAATATCAAAAGCCATGTCTGATAGCGAAGATAGCACCCACTTGGACGGCAGTGATTCACCAGCAGCAGCTGCAGCCTCCTGTTTTATGCCTCTTACTATGCCATACTACTTTGAAGGACCTTGGCGCCTACGTTATGCAGGAGAACCTCATTCACTCAGGGAATTCCTTGATAAAATGTTGGCTACGTTTAAGTTGTATTCAGTATCTTTGGATCAGAAAGTGGAAATCCTGATAGGCCAGTTACAGGGAGCTGCGTTTCAGGAAGTTAAGTCCTGGCCCCAGCCAGAGCGAAAAACAGTTGAACAGATTCTAGACGGACTCAGTACCATCTTTGACACTAGGACCACTTCCGAACTTAACATGCATTTCTTTGAGAAATGACAGCAGTCCAAGGAGACTTTAAAAGACTTTGCCCTATCCCTGCAAGAAGCTTTGCGGGCAGTTATCCAACTAGATCTCCATGAAATTGAGGGATAATATCAGACCCTAAGAGAGCAGTTTATTGAAGGTATCCTTGATGAACCCCCTCAAACGTCAGCTGAAGATGTAAGCTCAGCACCCGGATGTTCCATTCTTAAATTTTTAGGAGCTTGTTATTGGCATCCTGGGGGAAAGTCCAAATTCTGAAGCCCCTGAAGACAGAAAGGCCTGTCCCGTCCTGTGACCTGCTGCCCATGGCCAGATAGCTGAGTATGGAGCTCCGACACCTGACACAGATTCTGTAGCATACTTTAAGGTTCAAGTCTCCCTCCTAGCTGAGAATATGGAGAGGATGAGGAAGTAGCTAGAGCGACTGGAAAAGCAGTCCAAGACTGAGAAAGGGACCACTCCACCTGAAGACCGTCTTAGCCCGGTCCAAGAGGAGATAGACGCTGACCGGTAGGTTGTCAAACCCCAGGCATCGTAACACCAGGAAACGCAGATGCTTATATTGTCAGAAGTATGGACACATCGACGAGAACTGCTGGCAGTTAAACGAATGTACCCTGAGGCCAAGGACCGCCCCTCAGGAGAAAAAATACTAGGTCGCGGAGATCCAGCCTTCATGCCTAGATATGTGGGAGGCCACCCCATGATCTAAGTAAGCATCAATGGAGTAATGTTTTCTGCTCTGATTGATACCGGATCTCAAGTGACTACCATCTGTCAATTCGTATTTGAAAGATGCCGGAATGGAGTCCAGCTGACAGAATCTGAAATCAGAGCTACTAATGGGCAAATGGTACCCATCTTAGGCTATTGGGAACCTACCTTACAGATCAAAGATACCAAACTCCTACACCAAGGAGTAGTCATGATTCAGGTTCCAGACGAGTGCCCTGTGGTCCTCGGGATGAATGTAATCGGTAACTGTTACACTGAAATACCATAAGCCTTGAAGAAAACCCTACTAACTGCACCCCGTGTAACTCAACAGGTCATAACGCAGACCATCCAAGTGCTGACCGCCCAACAAAAATTCAGCAACCGACAGGGAGAAATCTGCAGCCTTCGCATCAAGGATTCGCAACATATTAGACTCCCGCCTGGAGCAGAGGCCCCAATATGGTGCAGGGCTTGCATCAGTGTCCGAGGTCAGGATTACTAGGCCCTTGTGGAACCCCTACAGTTATAAGATGACCCTCTTGTCTGATTCACCAGGAGCTTTGTCACTGTGTCGTGTGGAAATGTACCCATACGTTTGGTCAATCTAAGTGATGAAGCTGTGGAATTAAAGAAGTACTATCCCGTGGCAAGTCTACATCATGTCCATCTGCAAGACATCCTGGATTCCTCTACTGCTGCTGCACAACAATCGCTTCATACAGCGGATGCAGCCGACGATCCGCCTGAACAACCCTGGTGGGCCGAACTGCATATTGGAGATGCCACAACCTCTGCCAAACAGCTCAAAAGTGTGCTGGACTTAGCCAAGGAGCATCGTCAAGTCTTCAGCAAACACCCCCTGGACTATTGTGAAACTAGCCTAAAAGAGCACACTATTCCAACCGGCACTCATCTTCCAATCAAAGAGAGATATAGGCCAGTACCTCCAGCCTTATACCAGCAGGTAAAGAAAATGGTTCAGGACATGACGACAGCTAATGTCATCCAGAATAGTCAAAGCCACTGGGCTGCCCCTTTGGTTCTAGTAAAAAAGAAGGATCGAACCATCCGTTTCTGCGTGGATTATCGCATAATCAACATTACGCACATGCCCCTTTCCATGAATTGAGGAGTCTCTAGCAGACCTAGGATCTGCTACTTTTTTCTACACCCTATATCTAACCAGTGGCTATTGGTAAGTCCCCATGTGGTCAGAAGATAAAGAAAAAACAGCTTTCACAACTCCAATAGGATTGTTCGAGTTCAATTACATGCCATTTGGGCTATGCAATGCACCTGGGACATTTCAGAGACTCATGGAGAGATGTCTTGGACACAAAAACTTTGAGTCCTTATTGCTGTACTTGGATGATGTGATTGTTTACAAAAAGACCTACAAAAAGCATCTACAGCACTTGGCAGAGATGTTCCAGACTCTGACCCAGTATGGATTGAAAGTAAAACCTTCAAAGTGTCATTTGCTGAAGCCCCAAGTGAAATATCTGAGACATGTTGTGAGTGTGGAACTGGACCCTGATAAGATAGCGGCTGTACAAAGCTTGTCAAGAGCTTTCTTGGGTTTGCCAGTTACTATTGGAGATTTATCCCACACTTTGCCCAAATTGTGGAACCTATCCAGGAGCTTTTGAAGGGTCATCCCAAAGGCAGTCAGAAGGCTAAGATAGAGTGGAACGAAGAGCAAGAGATCGCTTTCCAACTGTTAAAAGAAAATCTTACAGAGCCACCAGTCCTAGGGTACCCTGATTATAGCCTACCATTCTGCCTCTATACTGATGCTAGTAAGAAAGGTTTAGGAGCCTTACTATCTCAGACTCAAGCTAGAACTGAAAGAGTCATGGCCTATGCCAGCAGATCTTTACGAGAGCCGGAGAGGAATGACCACAATTATAGCTTGTTCAAACTGGAATTCCTAGCTTTGGTGTGGGCTGTAACTGAAAAGTTTAAGGATTATCTGGCGTCCACACCTTTCACTGTCTACACCGATAATAATCCACTAGCTCACTTGAACTCTAAATGTCTGGGAGCTCTAGAGCAAAGATGGGCCTCTAGACTGGCGAACTTCGACTTCACCATTAAGTATCGGACTGGCAAAGCGAATGACAATGCCAACGCCTTGTCCAGGCTACCTGCCCAGAAAGAGATAATTTCTAAAGATGATCAGTGGGAAGATGTGGAAATGTCAAAGTTCTACTCCTAATTTGCCCGACAGGAAGCTCTACGCATTAAACACCAGGTCTCCGAAGCCACTAGTTCTCCAAAGACCTGTGGTCCATCACCTCCAGTTAAGAAAGAGCTCTGGCTCCAACTACAAGCCAAGAGTAGAGTTATTGGAGAACTGTTGGACTATTTTTCCAGTGGGCGTGTACTGGAGAGGATCCGGCAGCGGAGAGCTGATTCGAAGCCAATTCGCCTCTGGCGACAACAGAAACTACTCTTCCTACAAAGAAATCTGCTGCTCAGGAGAATGCTTGATCCAGTCACCTGTGAGCGTCTCCATCAGATAGTGGCGTTATGTACCATAACAGGTCTGGTCATTTTGGAACCTAAAAAACAGAAGCCACCATCAGGTGGCGTTTCTACTGGACTGGCATGAGAAGTGATATTGAAGCCTGGTGCGTAAGTGTCCTACCTGTGCTGTGGCCAGAGGAGAAAAACATGTTCAGCGGGCCCAGGGGCATAGCTAACGGCTCATGGGCCCTGGAGCAAGAGTTCATCTTGGGCCCCCTTCCCTCAGTGCTTTGTGTGTCTTCTTATGCGGGACAAAGTTCTTTGGGCCCCCTCAGGTTCCCGGGCCCGGTAGCGACTGCTACCTCTGCACCACTTATAGCTACGCCCATGAGCGGGCCCTACTTCATCCAATAGTGAGTAAGAGTCCTCTAGAAATAGTGGCTATCAACCACATGAAACTAGAACCCAGCAGATCCGGATAAACCTATACTATGACAATCATAGACCACTACACCAAGTTAGTCATGGCTGTACCTGTCAAAGTCTTAACTGCTAAAACTATAGCAGCTGCCATGTGGAAGAGCTTAATTCTGCTGTCTGGATGTCCTGACAAGATACTCACTGATCAAGGATCCGCATTCGAGTCTTAGTTGTTCTATGAACTTTGTGCACTGCACAACTACAAAAAACTGAGGACTACCGCATACCACCCACAGTGAAATGGACTGTGGGAAAAGATGAACCAGACACTGATCAATATGCTCAAGGGTGTGCCACCTCACAAGAGGGCCAAGTGGCTTTTGCTTCTCCCTGATTTAGCATACCTGGACAATAACACTACTTATTGCTGCACCGGGTTCCCCCCTATACTATCTCATGTTTGGAAGACCGGGCCGTTTACCTGCAGACCTTGCCCTCGATATCCCTGTGCCGGACTCTGAACCACTCCTTCCTCAATCTGAGTGGGTCAAAGAGCATCAGAAGCGCCTAGAGGATGCCAGATAGTGGACTCTAAAATTGAAAAGGCCCAGCAAAAACAAAAACAGGACTTTGATCTGCATGCATATGCCGATCCCTTACAACCAGAAGACAAGGTCTGGCTCAAAAACAATCACCCAGAGAGCAAGCTGGATAGTCGCTGGGATCGTGAGCCATATACTGTAGTGGCCGTCCCCACCACAACAGGCTAAAAAAATGCCTGCAGGAACCTGTTCAGGAGCAGTCAAGAGAAGTGGAAGAGGCACCCCGAACTGCCATTGTCTTTAGAAAGTGAAACTCTAACAGAATTGCCTTCCATGCTTTCAGTGGTTACTCCAGCCTCAAACTTAAGTCCTGATGCCACTTGCCGAGATTACCCCAAGTCAGACAGCTGATCCTCCTGCACAAGTCCAGGCCTCTACTTCTACCCCTGGAGATTTGGAACTGCCCTTGTGGAGGTCCCAACCGACCAATAAAGGTAAACCACCTGCCTGTTATCGGGAATTCTTAGCGTTTAGCTACTGAGACAACAGAAGTCAAGCCATTGACAGATCTTAAGAAACTTTCCCCTTGTTTTTGTGGTTATACTTTGTTTTATTTTCATCCGCCCTTATGTGCCTGGACTTCATGGTCTTTGTTCATCATCCTATGCAGTTTGATACATTACCCGATATGGATTGCAAATACCAGTTTTGCTACCTCGTGTGGATTACAAATGACTTTTTGCATTATATGTTCCAGTTTTGCAACGTTATAAGCCAAGCACCCAAAGAATAGACTCAAACGTATACCTAAGCTCTTTGTGATTTCTACTGTCATATTTTTGCACTATTTTTGCATTAACGTTTTAAAGGTTCTGCAACGTTTAAGCACTTTAGCCCATTGTGTGTATTTCTTTTGCAGGTGCCGCAATGTGACCTCTTATGCACTTTTTATATGGACTTTATACTGTTAGACAGATACTTAATACTAATGGTTCTTATGTTACCTTGTGTTAGTTTAGGAAGCCTAGGCATTGTATTTTATTATTGCTACACAGGGAGAACCAAGTGGTAAGTCACAAACAGGTCTAAAAACCCCAAGGGTGACCACTGCTAATATGTGTGTTCAAGGGGAGTAATTAACCCTCAAAAGGGAGTTTTGGGAGATAACCGGTATCTCTTCCTCCAAGTTTGTACCTTGTGCTTTCCTAAGGTTAAGGCCCCTTTCACACAAACGAGTTTTCCGCGCGGGTGCAATGCATGACCTGAACGCATAGCATCCGCACTGAATCCGGACCCATTCAATTTCAATGGGTCTGTGTACATCAGCGTTTTTTTTTTTCACGCATCAGTTCTGCGTTGCGTGAAAAATGCAGCATGTTCTATATTCTATATATATATTCTATATTCTTTCACGTAGCCCTGGCGCCATAGAAGTGAATGCTACCAAATGTGCTTGCCAGCCAGTTTCATGCTAAAGCCCAAGACCAAGTCTGTAAACAGTTTGAAGAAACATTTCTGCAAAAGTAAAGCTGCAGTTGAACTATATACAAAGTCTGGACTCAATCTCTTTCATCATCCACTCCACCACTATTAACCCTATTTGCTCTGCTTCATCCGGCGACCTCTGGGATCCAATGATATCCAGGTAGGAGCACCGTGACACGTGCATACAACACCTTCAGAGAGATTGTAGGTCACTCTACACCACTCTGGCAATCCTACACCTGGGTACCAACACCACTATACTTAAGGGGACTCTGTTCCCTGTTGCTGAAATGCAACTGGCGTCACGAAAAATTACATTGACCACAGACTAAAAGAACCCTAGACGCGTGTCCAGGTGCTGCACATACACTGTTCTGTGTATAAAGTAGTACAATGCACATTATGTCCATCACAGAAGCACTGGCCTCTGTATGAAGTAGTAGCTGAAAACGCAATCCGCTGTGCTGGAAAATTTTGGTCGTCTATCAGCTGAAACTGCATGTTGATGACATCACTTGCCATTGAAAAACGGACTCCCTGGTCAGGCAGTTAAGTTGGTGGGATTGTTCATACGAATGATCCCATGGACGACTGATCGGTCGCAATCCGGCTGATCATTATCTCTGCGAATGTCCTTAAATGGTACATTGAACATCTCTGGAGAGACCCAAAAATGGCTGTCCACTGATGGTCCCCATCCAGGTATGCAAAGATTTGTAGCATCATACCCTAGAATACTGGAGAGGGTGTGCCCGCTCCCTCCCTGCGATCCACCAGTGTGCCTGTTCCACTGACTCTGCGTCTGGCGATCTTTACCAGTGTCGGCAGCCTCAGTAAGTTACCATTTCCCTACTCCACTGGCCATCAGAAACAAAACCACCCCCAGGAACATCACAAAGTAAATAATTGTCCATTATATAGACATAGCTGTGATATAGCTTAGATAAATATAGGTGTCACATAGCTTAGATAGATGTAGGTGTCATATAGCTTAGATACATATAGCTGTCATATAGCTTAGATACATATAGCTGTCATACAGCTTAGATAGATATAGCTTAGATATAGATCTGCCTGTGTGAGTTAGGAGATGATCATGTGACTTTTTTTCTGCAAAGTTAGGATGTGCAGAGCAGGGTGAGGGAAAGGTAAGATTATTCACACCCACAAATATTAATGAGGTTACACACCCCCACAGCTTTGCTGCAGCATGTAATATACATGAGGTTACATGTATGGTATATGCATGTCCTGATGAGTTTTATAAGGTTTTTTTCCCCGTAACTCAGATAACCCCTTTAACCCCTTCAGGACACAGCCATTTTTCCCCTTAAAGAGGACCTTTCATGGGTCCGAACATTGTAAGATAATTATCTGGACATGTAGAGTGGCATCCAGGGATCTCACTGCACTTACTATTATCCCAGGGTGCCACTCTGCTCGCCCGCTGTGGCCCCGTTACCTTCTCCCACTCTGCCAATTGCTACTAACTTCGCAACAGGGAGGAGATGTCAGCTTCTCTCCCTGGGGATTCATTCTTCCTGGCTGTAGCGTTGTCCAATCGCAGCGCAGAGCTCACAGCCTGGGAGAGAAGCTGATGTCTCCTCCCTGTTGCAAAGTTAGTAGCAATTGGCAAACAGAGCAGGAGAAGGTAACGGGGTCACAGCGGGCGAGCGGAGCGGCACCCTGGGATAATAGTAAGTGCAGTGAGATCCCTGGATGCCACTCTACATGTCCAGATAATTATCTTACAATGTTCGGACCTAATGAAAGGTCCTCTTTAAGGACCAGGCCATTTTTTGCAAATCTGACCAGTGTCACTTTATGTGGTAATAACTTTAAAACACTTTCACTTGTCCAGGCCATTCTGAGATTGTTTTCTTATCACATATAGTACTTCATGACAGTGGTAAAATTGAGTCAAAATATTAAATTTTTATTTATTAAAAAAAAAAACATTGTACAAAAAATTGGGAAAAATTTGAAAATTTCCAATTTTGAATGTCTACTTTTATATTAGATAGTAATACCTCCAAAATAGTTATTACTTTACATTCCCCATATGTCTACTTCATGTTTGGATAATTTTGAAAGTGACCTTTTTTTTGGGGGGGACGTTAGAAGTTTAGAAGCAAATCTTAACATTTTTAAGAAAATTTCCAAAACCCAATTTTTTCAGGACCAGTTCAGTTATGGAGTCGGCAATGTGTACCCCGCAAGTCCAGGTATTTATCTCCATAAATCCAAATTGATGAAAGGTCCTCTTTAAATTTAGTGGGAATAATTTAGACAATTTTTCAAAAATATAAATTCTCACTGGGCAACAGGAAAGGATAAAAAGGGTTTCATGAAAGTAAAAGTATAAAATTATACACCTGCTGTGTGCCCATCCACACATTAGTGGATTATTAGTTTCATTATAAATTGTGCATAAAATTTTGCTGGAATAATTTAGACAAGGTGGACTAAGATTTTTTCAAAAATATAAATTCTCACTGGGCAACAGGAAAGAGGGGGATAAAAAAGGGTTTTATGAAAGTAAAAGTATAAAATTATACATTAAAAGTAGTATGGTAAATTTTGAAGCATCTTTTCATTCAAACACCAGGATTTGATGGACATGTTTCACATTGGTAGCTGGTTTCTTTTCTTTTACCATTTTTGTAGCACACACAGGAACGTTTTAGTGGCACTATCCTTGTTGCCTCACATGTAGAAGTGGTACTGGGGCCGGCCTCCACCTGGTCCCCATATATGAGGGCCTTTATTACATTTTCTTGAAATTCCAAAAAAGTTATCTCTTGGTGTGCATTTCTGTAAAGTACAAATGCATTATATAATGCAACCTGTGTAAGGTGCACCACGTTTTTTATACCATATCCTGGATTTTCGCATGGCACTGTAGGGTTTGAGTACCTGGTCTGACAAGTCTACCCCACCCATAAATGTATTATATTTTTGAATGCACACTGGTTTAGGGGTTTTAGTGTCAATACCTCTAACAGTTACAATGGTGCTGATGTCACATTGTATTGTGGTTAACAGAAGTATGGTAAATCTCTTTTGTCTTCGCTACAAAGTGCTCTGCTCTCTCCCATCCTAAGCATTTGCCCCAGCAGCATTTTTGGGAGGCCTTTTTGGTTCTTTCTTATTGTGCCACATGCCACAGTACTTCTGTTAGCAAGGCACTTAGAAAGGGAAATATTGGAATAAAAGTTGTCAAGGTACCAAGGGCGTAACTATAGGGGAAGCAGGGGAAGCAGCTGCTTTGGGGCCCTGACCCAGAAGGGGCCCATCCAAGAGGAGGAGAAGTACTAAAAGATTTTGTCAGGGCCCCTCAACAGTATTACACAATGAAATTATATACAGTGGCAGAATAGAAAATGGATGGAACTGCCGGGCCTGGTCTGAGAGAGCGAACTTTACTAGCCACAGGAAAGGGGGTGGCATGAAAGGAAGGGGTTGTAAAAACTTACTGGGGGAGGGGGCCCCATTCAAAAATTTGCTGTGGGGCCCAGTCATTTCTAGTTACGCCACTGCAAGGTACAGGTGGCATCCTTGATCCAGCAATGGGTGAACCAAATCCCATACGATTTTTTAGCTTATTTCAAGGGTGGGGGTACATTCTGGGGTTTCTATATTAGAATCCTTCCCCTCGTATGTATTAAAGTGATGTGGGTAGCCAGTTTCACTTTCACACAATTTATACATTTTGATGCCGTATCTTGCCCTCTTGTTAGGCAAGTACTGTACAAAATGCAGCCTTCCTTTGAAGTTCACTAGGGATTCATCGACAACAATATGTTTTTCAGGGGTGTATATTTCTGCAAACATAGAATTGAAATGGGTGATTATGGGCCTTAATTTATACAATCTATCAAAATTGGGATCATCTTGGGGTGGGCATCTGGTATTATCATTGTAGTGTAGAAATTTCATGATGGCTTCAAATCTCATTCTAGACAGGACTGCACGGTACATTGGGGTGTAGTAAAGTACATCTGTACTCCAGTATGCTCTTATAGATGTTTTTTTTTTTTTTTACAGGGCCCTTCCCAATACAATGCCCTAAAATGTACGCATCTCTGCAGCATCGATAAGGGTCCATTTCTGGGCATGAAATGTTGTAGGAGTCATGGCAATGAATTGGTTTGCGTACAAATTGGTTTGCACAACCATCAATAAAATTAAATTATCAGTAAAGAAAAGCTTGAAAAAAATCAACTTCTCTAAACCTAGTCGTATCAACATTTATACCCGCATCAGCAGTAAAGTCGGTACCTGGGCCACATACAGTGGATATAAAAAGTCTACACACCCCTGTCAAAATGTCAGGTTTCTGTGCTATAAAAAATGAGACAAAGATAAATCATTTGAGAACTTTTTCCACCTTTAACGTGATCTATAAACTGTCAACTCAATTGAAAAACAAACTGAAATCTTTTAGGTAGAGGGAAGAAAAAATATAAAAATAAAATAATATGGTTGCATAAGTGTGCACACCCTTAAACTAATACTTTGTTGAAGCACCTTTTGATTTTATTACATCACTCAGTCTTTTTGGGTATGAGTCTATCAGTAAGGCACATTTTGACTTGGCAAGATTTGCCCACTCTTTGCAAAAACACCCCAAATCTGTCACATTGCGAGGGCATCTCCTCGGATTCAGGTCTAGGCTCTGGCTCGGCCATTCCAAAACTTTAATCTTCTTCTGCTGAAGCCATTCCTTTGTTAATTTGGATGTATACTTTGGGTCATTGTCATGCTGAAATATAAAGTTCCTCTTCATGTTCAGCTTTCTAGCAGAAGCCTGAAGGTTTTGTGCCAATATTGACTGGTATTTGGAACTGTTCATATTTCCCCTCTATCTTAACTAAGGCCCCAGTTCCAGCTGAAGAAAAACATCCCCAAAGCATGATGCTGCCACCACTATGCTTCCCTGTGGGCATGGTGTTCTTCTGGTGATGTGCAGTGTTGTTTTTGTGCCAAACATATCTTTTGAAATTATGTCCAAAAAGTTCAACCTTGGTTTCATCAGACCATAACCCCTTTTCCCACATGCTTTTGGAAGACTTCAGATGTGTTTTTGCAAAATGTAGCCTGGCTTGGATGTTTTTCTTCGTAAGAAAGGGCTTTCGTCTTACCACTCTACCCCATAGCCCAGACATATGAAGAATACGGGAGATTATTTCATACAGCAGACACCCGTGGCTAATGTCTACAATCGGCGGTAATGCCAACAGCAGACATGTATCCCTTCAGATGCCATGGTCACATGTGATCACTGCATCTGAGAGTGCTATATATTCTCTTTCCTTATCCATCTCTTGTCTCTGCAGAGTTTGACAAACAGCTTAGTTTCCTACTCTTCCACCTCCTGAATACCCCAACCTGCCACCCCCAATACTGTTCATGCTGTGCGCCTCAATACTCTACTGCAGAAACAGTTAATCCATCTGAAAACACTAGTACAACGCAGATAGTTTTTGGCACAAAATAACTGCGCCAAGCAAATGGTGTCCCTGGCGCTAATAGTGTACACAGAATGTCTCCCAAAAATAATTATGCTAAGCTGATACTGTGCCAGGGTGCCACAAAGTCCCACCAATAGAAATAATTATCTCCCAGAGTGCATAGTATTAACTGTGCCCTCAATACCCTCTTATATTGTGCATATTGTTCAGATTCCCATATCAAATCCTCAGATCAGACTCCCATATTGCACCTCAGATCAGTCCCCCATATCAGATTCTTAAATCAGACCCCGATATTAGAACCTTTAATCAGACCCCCATATCAAGTCCACAGATCAGCCCCCCATATCAGACCTTAGATCAGACCACCTTTAGACCTTCATTTGAGCCACCCATATCAGGCCTCAAATCAGACCTCCATGACACCCACATCAGACCTCAGATCAGGACTCCATTTCAGGTTCCCCTGTATTAGATATTCAGATCAGACCCCCATATTAGATCCTCTGATCGGACTGCCATATCGCACCTTAGATCAGTGCCCCATATCAGATCCTCAAATCCGACCCCCATCAGACATTCAGGTTAGACCCCCCATATCAGACCTTATATCAGACCCCCTTTAGACCTCCATGTCAGACCCCCATATCAGCCCTCAGATCAGACCATCTTTAGACCTTCATGTGAGACCCCCGTATCAGACCTCAAATCAGACCCTCTTAGGCCCTCCATGACACCTGCAACCAACCTCAGATCAGGACTCCATGTCAGACCCCCCTCCCCCCAATATCACACCCCTGTTAGACATCTGTGTAAGACCCCCCCCCAAATATCAGACCTCAGATGAGACCTTAAAATAAATATATAACTTACTTCTCCTCCTCCACCGCTACCTCACCAGGTCCGGCGTTCTCTCCTGCATTCTTGATCTGCTATGGGCCTGTGCTGCATTGTCACTTGACTGACTGTGGCTGTACGCAGTCAGGACAGTGCAGTGCTGCTCCCACAGAAGATCAAGCATCAAGAAGTGCTTCACTTCCCCCATAATGAAGCGCTCACTAGTATTCATTTTATAAGATGCACTGCAATGTTGTGAATATTGCAAAGATTGGGGAATACCCAGCTTATACAACATTTTTGGAACTTTGTGGCTTTTGTGCCCTGCACTGTCATGATGGCATAAATTTCAGATTTGGTGCATGGACCTGTAGAGGTGTGCTACAATTAAGATGTATGTGCCTCCTAATAATCGTGGCTCATCTCACGCAAGCAGAGCAGAGATTAAGGAGCCATTCACAGAGAGCTACCAATGAAACCTTCATTTTAATTGAAGTTATTTGTAATTTGTGAAGGGCCTGCATGATCACAAACATTGTCTCTCTCTAAAAATCTGTACAGGTAATTGGAGAATGCCCCAAGTGAAAAAAATGAACTTCACAGTGCTTTTAGATCTTCCTGTATGATCTTCTGTGAACTATTTCCCTTCAAAAACTACTTGTTCTATAGACCTCATTCTTCTATATTCAACAGGAAGTAGTTATTATAGCCTGCATATTACAGATTCTGTGAAGATACAGCCCAGTCACTGGTCTCCGATTCTACAATCCTATTTTATATCTTTCTCCTCTCCAACCCCCGCTCACACTGCAGAGGGAGACACTGCCTTCTTGTATATTGTCAATTTTGTAGTGAACACAAATGTATTAGTTAACAGATTTCCTCTACAGGCACACAGCTTATAAATCCCTTGGGTAAGAGATGGGAGATATTGAAGTTATATTGATCATTCTCTATTACTTAGCCATCTCTTTCTCAACCAAGTGTAGAGCTTTCGTGATTCATATCTCTCCCATTCTGCCATATATTGAAATACATGGAGAGTATAGATTGCAAGTAAATGAAGGTAATATGCAGCATAATACACTCATCGTTTAATACTCAATTAGAAATTTGAAATGACACACTGAGCTATATAGCCCATGTTTTGAGGTTTTCATGTCGTGTAGATCTCTGGAAACATGCTTTAAGGGATGGAGGTTAAACTCATGTTTTGTAATGGTTATTTATTATATTGTTATTTATTAAATTATTTTGCCTTAGTTCCATTATTCATTGTGAAATAAGATATTTTTCTTAAACATGTTTGTTTAGTTTGTGTTTGAACTAAATGGTTTTATCTTATATTTCAAACAGGGGCCGGCGACCTGAGCGGTGAAATTGTAGGATACATAACGGGAGTGCTGGCTGTATTAGTTCATTCTGCTTATCTTGTAATTATCCAAAAGACAAGTACAGATAGTGAACATGGGCCTGTGACTGCGCAGTACATAGTTGCCATTACTTCAACGCCTCTGCTCATAATATTCTCCTTTGCCAGTTTGGACATGATCAAGGCATGGTCTTTTCCAGGTTGGAAAGACCCAACCATGGTTTGTACTTTCATTGCATGTACTCTTATTGGTTGCGCCATGAATTTTACCACACTACATTGTACATATATCAATTCAGCCGTCACAACAAGTTTTGTTGGAGTATTGAAGAGCATTGTCACCATTACAGTAGGCATGCTTGCCTTTAATGATGTGGCACCGACTTCCCTTTTCATAGCTGGTGTCGTTGTCAACACATTTGGGTCCTTAATCTACTGTGTGGCCAAATATTTTGAGATGAGGAGACAGATCAACTATGAAGATCTGGAAAAGGAAGAAATGAAAGATGAAAAGGAGCCTCAAGCTGGACAGCCTCCACCTTTTGTCATGGAAGAAATTTTACAGGACAATAGTTCTGAAGGAAATGCACCAGAAAAGTCAGTGGTTGAAACTGAGAATCCCACTGAAGAAAAGAAAGAAAGCACATTGGCTGCAGTTTTGCAATCACATGGTCCAACTAAGACTTCTGATCAAGACACAAGGAGTCCGTTAAAAGATGCATATCTTGGAGTATGGAGGATGGTCAGGGGTACTAGATTTTTAAAGAAGGATTACCTTATAGAAAATGAGGAGCTTCCTAGTCCTTAACAATTACATTTACCTACATTATGGTAATCATGGAACTGAGATTTTATATTCAGTCAGAAGGGATGAGAAAAATATCATGCAGAAATGTTGGCACACTTTCAACACAAAAATACATTTCACACACATTTTTAAAGGTCATTTCCACCTGTAAAAGAGACTATTATATTTGCATACATAATTTTCATGTACATTATTATAGTCTTCCTACTGAGACAAAATTATAAACAATGTGTATGCATCTTCTAAGTAATATATTGGATAGGATAAGTTTAACCAGAGGATACTTGTTACTTTTTTAAATTCATGACTTAAAGGGGTTTTCCGCTTGTTACTATTAATGACCTATCCTCAGGATAGGTCATCAGTATCAGATCGGAGGGGGTCTGACCCCCGACACCCTCGTTGATCTGCTGTGTGAAGAAAAGGCAGTGCTCGTACAAGCGCTGCCTTCTCTGCTCTGCTTACCTGCTCATCGCAGTGGAGAGAAGGTGTAATAACAAGTATGGCGTCTCCATTTACTTCTGTGGGATATCTCTGTCTGTTCAAGTGAATACTACAGAGCCGTCCCATAGAATGGGGATGCTATACTTGTAATTACACCTGCTTACCACTGCAATTTTTGCGGCAAGCAGGTAAGCAGAGCAGAGAAGGAGGCGCTGTTTTCTCTTCAAACAGCTGATTGGCGGGGGTGCCGGGATTTGGACCTCCACCGATCTGATATTGATGACCTATCCTTAGGATAGGTCATCAATAGTAAAAAGCAGACAACCCCTCATCTCAGGCTTTTACCCACTATCTCTAAAAAGAGGCCACCGAAGTACAGGAGAGCACACAGTGCTTGTGAGCACACCATGCTTGCTCGGCTATTTTCAGAGCTCCCATAGCAGTGAAAGACACTACGCATGCATGGCCCACCTCTCCATTCACCTCTATGGGACTGCCTGGAACAGCCAAGCCAGGACTCGGCTATTTTCAGAATTCTTTTGTCAGTGGCCGTGCTTGCACAGTACACTCTCCTTCACTTTGGGGAGTTCGTTCAGGACATAGGTGCTGGTCCCAGAGGTATATATATATATATATATATATATATATATATATATATATATATATATTTTTATATTTATATTTATATATGAAAAGGAGAGAGCAGCACACTGCTTTAAGTGGGTGCAAAAATCCAGCAGCTAAAACCAGCACCAAGGTCTAATCCAATATTTGAAGAAAAAGCCAGCAGCACTCCAGTAAAAAAAACAAAACATGGTTTATTAACCCAGTGTCATAGCATTGTTTCAACCGCTTGTTGCGGTCTTTCTCAAGCTATAGAAAGCTTGAGAAAGACCGCAATAAGTGGTTGAAACGTTGCTATGACACTGGGTTAATAAATCACGTTTTTGATTTTTTACTGGAGTGCTGCTGGCTTTTTCTTTATATATATATATATACACACACACAACCAGTATATATAGTATATTAATATATTAAAAATATATATTTTGTTTTACCTATAAGAAATATTATTTACTTATTTACCTTGCCTCATGACTATGCCAAAATTAACATCACAGCAGTTTCTTCAAGCTGGCACTTGGACCAGATAAAGGGTTTGGTTTAACAATGTTTTTTATGGTTTGCAATATACCATCATTAAGTGGCTATGTTCAGTTTTCACTTTTGTTATTACTATACCGTATATCTATATGGTCTATTAACTTAAAACAATGCACTGCATTCACTAAAAAGGGTTCAATTAGAAATTCTGACATTATCCATAAATCCTATGTTCCAGAGGTTCCATCACATTTTTTAATGCTGCTGTTATTTGCCTATGTGGCAACAAGACCCTGGTGCAACTTTAACCGCTGCATATAGTTAAACAATAAGTTATACCTTTGCTGTATACAATGGAGATAATCAAAATTCAATTCAGTCCCCTTTGAATTGTGAATATCCTTGATATTTTTCTGTCTAGTGTCTCTGTAACCCAAGTCCCCACCTATTCTTTTATTGCTGTACTACTGCGGTAAGGAGGAATTTGAATATAGTGGTGGTCGGTCACGCATACATACCGTACTGTTGCTACATTCAATATCTGACTGACAGAAACAGCTGAACACTCAGACTCTGGAGATCACTAATGTTGGTTGGGGCATTGTTAAAGGAAACCATGACTTCAAAGCTCAGAATGGGCAGGAATTTATTAAATGAATAAATTACATATTTTACTGAATCTTTGCTGCCAGTAGCTTACATTGCATTTTCATGGTGACAGGCTGCCTTTAACATTATTTGTTTTTTTAGAAAGTTTAGGAAAAGCTTTTGGGGGTGTAAGTTCACCAGGATCCAGGGGGCATTGCTAGAGTTGCAATAGATTAGTGGACCAAGCCCAAATACATATGTGTTCAATTTTCGATGCAATGGTCCCAGTGCCAAAGACATATTTGGATGGACATAGCATTTAGCGTTATCACACATACAGGAAAATACACCACTACATACCTATTACATCCAGTGATGTCTCCTCTGATGTGGACGTTCTCTTTCTCTATCTTCTTCATTCAGCCATAACTACCATGATGACTTTTTTCAGCCATTTCTCTGCAGAGTTTGGCAGACAGACATCTTAGATTCCTCACTTTTCTATCCTCCTTCTCTTCCTGGTGTCCCTGTCCTGTGCCTGCTGTGCACTGCAATGCCCCCAAATACTATACTTATGAAATAACAGTGCCATACAGATATTCTCCAAAGTTTTCCAAAAGTCCCACTAGTAATAATAATTCTCTCTCCTAGAGTTCCCTCATTTGTAATCATGTCTGTTACAGTGATAATGGTCCTTGAGGATGTGCCCCCCATATTATGCCCAATAATATTAATGCCTCCACAGAATCCCCAGAAGTAATAATGCCTGTATAGTGCCCCCAGTAATGATAAAGCTCCTAAAAGTGCCACCATTAGTAATAAGGCCTCTCCATAAGGCCCCTTGTAGAGCCCCCAGTAGTTATAATGCCCCTTACAGGTCTCCCAATAGTTATAGTGCTCACTCTAGTACCGCCAGTATATATAATACCCCTATAGTGCCCCCAGTAATAATAGAACCCTGTAGTCACATACATTTTTTTTTTCACAGATTTCACCCTTTTCAATGGAAGGCTGAGCAAATCTCAGCCTTCCATTGAAAAGGGTGAAATCTGTGATGTGGCAGAGTCACATCACATCTGCAGGAAAACCACACAAAAAACGTGCCTGATTGCACTGTGTGCAGGCATCCTAAAAGACAGATACTACTCTTTTTTTAATCTACTCCTGGTTTTGGCTTCAAAAACTGCGTGTGGCAGCACTCAAAGAGTACCATTGGTGTCTAGTATTGCAGCTCAGCCCAATTTATTTGAATAAGGATAAGCTTAGAGGCATTGCTAGCTTCGAAAAAGTTCAGGGCCACAAGCCTCAAGGCATATGCTGAACCTCCTACCCTCCAAAAAAAATTGTAACCACACGTAGACACTAGAATGCTAGTGCCAAACAGTGGCAATCACCATGTCACATCATAAATCAATTAAGGGCACACAGCCCAAAAATAGTGAAATTAACCTATTACTGGCCCTAATATTGCCCTACATTATGACCCTGATGTAGGCTCTGGAACCTCCTAATATATATATCCAACCACTCTCTGTGTTTAACCAGTAACTACACTAGTGTTTAACCAATCACCCATCATGAGGCACCACTGGCTAGTACAAACTATTAACACGCCCTATGGACAATTTTAGGTAACAAGTATTACTCAGATACCAGTGTATACAGACAATGGTTTTGAATTAACCAAGCTTCATAAAAGTCCTAAGTAAAGGCGGGTTAAAACTGCACAATGTTACAACCGATTGTCGGGAAGGAACAGTTCCTTCCCAACAGTTGGCGGCTTGTTCAGTGAAGGAGACTGCTGCATTTACATGCATTGATCTCCTTCACAGTATGAGGACCAGGGATCACTACTAAGATCCCTCGTTCCCATAGAGAATCACTGTTTCTGGGCAGCAGATCGCTGTTTAGACAGCACAATCTGCTGCCCAGAAATGATGATTGATGTGCCTGTACGAACTACAGGATCACCTGATGAATGAGTGTTTCACTCGTTCATTGAGTGATTGGCTGCATATTTAGATGGGTAGATTGTAGGGAACGAGCATGTGCAGGAACAGTCGTTCCCGATAATCTACCTGAAAATCGGGCCATGTAAATCCACCTTGAAGAAATTTCACAACTGTCTGAAACTTGAATCTGTCAAAAAAGTGGCACACTTTGGGGACACTATATATGCTGAGGGCAATGTATTAATACTGGGGCACTATGGGGGCAAAATAATTAAACTGGGATCACTACGGGGGCAAATATTTATACTGGGGTCAATATGGGGCAACACATTTAGCCTGGGGCACTATGGGGGCTGTTATAGTGAGGGCACTGTGGGGGAGGGACATAATATATACTAAGGGCACTGAAGGGGTTGAGGTTAAAAAACAGCCAATGGAATTCATCCATTTTTAACAGCTGTTAAAAATGGATGCAAAACAGTCATTAAAAACGGATAGGCGAACAGAAAATGGATGCACAAACTTATTCAAAATGGCCATGAAAACTAACAGTTTATCCCGGTTTTATTGGATGCCTTTACCTTAGGCCTCTTTCAAATTTTTTTTTTTCCATTTCTGTTCCGTTTTTGCACATTCCGTTTGCGGTCCGTATGCAGAACCATTCATTTCAATGGTTCTGCAAAAAAAAATATGGAATGTACTCCATATGCATCCTGTTTCTGTATTTCCGTATATCCGTTCCGCTGAAAGATAGAACTTGTCCTATTATTGCCCGCAAATAACGATCCGTGGCTCAAGTCAATGGATCTGCAAAAAATACGGAATGCATATGGAACACATCTGTATGTCTTCTGTTTTTTTGGCGGATTCATGCCCACTTTGCCCATGTGTTTACTGTTAAAACACATTACTGTACGTTACATTAATGATTACAAATTTTATGTTTCTGTTTGCGATCCGCAAAAAACGGATCACATATGGAATCCATACGGAGATTTTTTGCGGAACTACGGAACGGAAATGGAAACACAACGGAAACAAAAAAAGGAACAACGGATCCGTGAAAAATGGACCACAAAACACAGGAAAAGCAATACGGTCATGTGCAAGAGGCCTTAAATGCATGGCAACCTTTAGCATTCACATTACACATGGATAAATACATACACATGGCAAAACAATTATTACAGGTAAATAGATATACATTATATACATACACATTACACATATATACATACATATAACACAAACATAATAAACACATGTACACACACACACACGACACACTTACCCTTTATGTAGATGGCTGGCTATCTGTCATGCAAGCAGTAAAGCTTTCGGTCCCTAGACTTTATAGGGAATGGTGAGCAATTTAGGAGGGGGGCGCAGGACAGGTCTTTACAGTTTCTTGTATTGGTCCTTTGCGGCTATCTACACCGTCTGCTGATTCTCCCCTCCTCTGTCTGCCCGACTACTACTGTGAGCTGCAAGGGCAGGAGAGGCATGGAGCTGAAGGGTCTTTATCAAGAAGAGAGATGGGGGGCTGTGGGAGGCTACTGTGTAGTAGCGGACCTACTAGCATAGAGCAGCAGCTCTTCAGGACACTCGAGACTGGTGGGTGGTGCCTCTGTTATGAGCAGAGGAAGTGGCTGCTTCCTTTACCCTGGGAACAGACTGAGCGTTTTTCAGCGCGTTCATACGCGCTGAAAAACGCTCAACATGTGAAAAGCCATGCATCCCTATGTGCATGGTTCACATGTCGGCATTTTACAGCGCGGACGACCGCGCTGTAAAACGCCCTACGCGATTGCGTCGGCTGCCGTGACTATCGCGCGGCAGCACGCGCGATCCAACCCATATTCTATTATGGGAGCGCGCATATGACGCGCGCTTCCATAAAACAGCCACTTCGCGGCAGAAGCGCGCGTCATAGTCACATGTAGGGTGTTTCTAACCAGGAAACATAGCATAATAAGAGGGCTGACTGTTTATACTGGCACACAGTGGACACAACATATCGGTTACTGAAATGGCATACAGTATCTGTGGAAAAATTGCAATTTCCACTTTGCATCATCTGCTGTGCATTAATGTTTGCAAAACACTTGTTGAGTCAAAATGCTCACTCCACCCCTCAATAAATACCCTAAGGGGTGTCGTTTGCAAACTGGGGTCACTTAAGATGTGTAAATCACCAGATTTGGCCTCAAGTGCACATAGTCCTCCATTTACTCCTGAGCCTTGTTGTATGTCCAGGCAAAAGATTAGGGCCTCATGTAGGGTGTTTCTATCGCCAGGATGCATGGCGTAATTATAAGAGGGCTGACTTTTCACACTAGCACACGCTGGGCACAACATATTGGGCACTGAAATGGCGTATCTGTGGAAAAATTGACATCTTCACTTTGCACCATTGTCTGTGAAGTAATTTTTGCAAAACACATGCGGGATCAAAAATGCTCATTATACTCCTTGGGAAATTCTGTGATGGGTGTGGTTTCTAACATGGGGTTACTTTTTGAGGTGTCTTTTTTTATTTAAACTCAATGCCTCTGCAGTTGTCATCCAATTGTTGTAGAGATAACCAAATTAGGCCTCAAATACACATGGTGCTCTTTTTTTATCTGAACCCTGCTGTGTGTCCATACAGCAGTTAATAATCACATATGGGGAGTTTCCATATCCAGGAGAAAATCGGTAACAAAATGTGGGGTCCATATTCTCTTTTTACCGTTTGTGAAAATAAAAACTCTGGGGCTAAAACAATATTTGTTTGGAAGGAATGTAATTTTTCATTTTCACAGCCAAGTATTTCTATGAAACACCTGTGGGGTCAAAGCGCTGACTACAGCCCTTGAAACATTCCTGTATTTTCCAAAATAAGGTCACTTTTTTTTGTTTCCTTTGTAGGGGTACATCAGGGTCTTTTCAAATGTGACATAGTGCCCAAAAACCATACCAGCAAAATCTGCCCTTCAAAAGCCATACGGCACTCCTTCCCTTGTGAGCCCTGTAGTGTGGCCATACAATAGTTTATGACCACATATGGGGTGTTTCTGTAAACTGATAAATCAGGTTAATAAATATTGTGGTTTGTTTTGGTATTAACCCTTGCTGTGTTACAGAAAAAATTTATTAAATTGGAAAATCTGCAAATAAATCTGACCTTAATTTTGCTTTAACTCCTGTGGAACATCTAAAGGTTAACAAAGTTCATAAATTAGTTTTGAATAATTTGAGGGCTGTCGTTTCTAAAGTGTGGTCAACTATGGATGGTTTCTATTATGTGAGCCCCTCAAAGTCACTTCAAAACTGAACTGGTCCTTAAAAAAGTGGGTTTTGGAAAGTTTAAGCCTTCCAACGTCCTACAAAATGAAAGGACATTTACAAAGTGGTGCCAACATAAAGTAGACATATGTTATGTAACTGTTTTTTAGGTATAATTACTGTAAATTTAAATTTAGGAAATTTTTGAAAATTTTCTGTTAATTTTTTTTTATATAATTAAAGCTTAAACATATTGACTCACATTTACCACTAACATAAAGTACAATGTGCCAAAAGATAGTCTCAGAATGGCTTGGATAAGCAAAGCATTCCATATTTATTACCGCATAAAGTGATACGTCAGATTTTCAAAATTAGGCCTGGTTAGAAAGGTGAAAAGTGGCTGTGTCTTGAAGGGGTAAATGAATTTCCCAGATGAAAATATGTAATTATAATACTCTATGTTTCTATGAACATGTATTTTAATGGTAATGAAGATAACAATATAAAATTGCACTTGTTTCTTACAGGCAAAAAAATCGAGGTCTTATTGAAGTAGACACATAGGGAAGATTTGCGTTGCCGGAGGATGCTCCTCATTTATGACAAGGCGCATGCTTTATCATAAATTAGGCGCATACTCCTTCAGTCCGTGCGCCTAACCAAAAATCTATGACCGCTCAGAGCTGCCATAGATTTCTGGCTTCATTTACTCCAGAAAACTTTGTTGTGGTGATTTGCCACGCCCTTTTTCCAGCCCTTGCCACGCCCTATTTTATAAAAGTGTCGAGGACGGTGAAAAGGAGGAGATGTGACAATTTTTTTTAAAAATGTCACAGTTAAGTCACAATTGTGACTTTTTAAATACACTTTTCTGGGACACAGGCAATGATAAATCTCCCCCATAGTTTCTTTTATTGGAAGGAATGACCATATTAAATTATTCACAAGTGTTTAAAATAATATACTCTTACAGTCACTTGACTCAAGTGACTATTGTGCACTGAACTATGATGCATTACTGCACTACAATGATTTACGCCTTGTAAAATGTGTACTTTCTTAAACTGTAAAAAAGATAAATCCTATTTATTGTTTGTACCATGGAGTTCTAGTAAATGTACTGAATTATGTGAAGATAAATCAAATATAAACCTATATTTATTGGTAAAATCTGAAGGACAGGTGTTCTCAAATGCAGTCTGACACCAGAAAGTTGAAAAATACGAATGCCGGTTTCCAAACCTTATGTTTAGAACCAATAAAATTGTATCTAAGGACTCAAATGTAATATATATTTTCAATCAAAATCTGGCAAAAGACTAAAGTTCCTTTTAGCATAAAAGTATGTATGCATTCTTTCAAATTAAATATTTGCAAAAATACGACTGTATGGAGTTCTGTTTTCTAATTCATTTCAATCATGGTTATGTGTGACCTGTGCAACATTTAAAAACAGTAGTACAAAATGTCTATGAACCCTAAATAAAATTATATCTACTGAAGGCTACATACACATCCCTGCAGAGCAGTGTTCCTCAATTCCAGTCCTCAGGGCCCACCTGCGGGTCATGTTTTCAGGATTTCCTTAGTATTTAGCAGATGATATAATTAGTGTCAGTGCATCAAGACTCACCTCAGGTACTCATTCTGTGGGATATTCTCAAATCATGACCTGTAGGTGGGCCCTGAGGACTGGAGTTGAGAAACACTGCTGCAGAGGAACAGACTACCGGAGTTACCATATCTGGTATACCGGAACATTGCCAAACACTTCCAGGCACTGCCAGATCCCCATTGCCTATAACAGAACCTGACAGGGATCCAGCAGGTTTCCAGCACAAATGCTGGCATTCTGCAAGACAAATACCGCTGAATGTTCCTCTGCCGGAATAGACTGCCAGACTTACCAGCCAGAGGTGTGAACATAGCCTAAAGCTATAGTTCAGCGGTTTAGTCACCTATCCTGGGAATACATATCTGGTGGTTGAGTGCCGCAATCTCCAGTAGATGACCTGTAATTTACAGATGTAGCAAGCGCCAACATCCGTGGGATAATGCTTGTGTGTTAATGCACCAGGATTTATGTAAAGGGGGAATATTAATTGTTAATATTTATGCACATATCACTAATTAATATTCATAAATAGGCCAAGCCATCTACTGATAACTCCACCTATTTATACCTTAAAAGTACTCTCCCTGTCGCCTAACACTGGTCACTGGCTATCTGCGTGCGCCTTACCGAACTAGCTACCGCTAGTAAAACACACTACACAGTAGGTACAAATAACACACGATATTTATTACTACCTACGGTACAGTGAATAATGACGCATACAATACAATACATACACAGCACTAAAATACAGTACAAACTACACTACACAATCCCAAATTCCACCCACAACACTAGCTAATACAGATCACACACAATATAGCTGCCCACCCAACCTGGCTCTAGACTATCCCTAGGGGGAACAAAAGGGGCAGTGACAGGGTTCGTACTGCTGGCCAAAGTTGAGCAGCAGCAGTATGAACAGCAGTAACAGAGGTTGGTCCTGCTGTGCAGATAAGGGGTTAATACACTGCTTTCGGGGCAGTATGCAGGCAACAGGAAAAAGGGTAATGAAGGGGTTGCCAGCAGGGTAAGTGGTTATTGGCTGTACTGGCAGCAGCAACAGAAGGGTACTGGGCAAGGGTTAATATGGGGCAGTGGTGGTGGATCAAGGAGTGCAGGGGTACCAGGGGTTAATGCTGGGCAGGTGGGGGTCCACAGGTTTAAGTGGTCTGCTGCTGGCTTCAGGGCAGCAGCAAGGGATCAGGGGAGTTTATGGGCAGGTAGGGGTTAATAGGGGTTAAATGCAGAGAAGGGGGAATATGCAGAGGGCAGGGTATCAGGGGTTAATTGATAGTTGGTGGTGGCAGGAAGAGGTTAATGAGCAGGGGTATCGTTGGTGGGATAGTGGGATAGCAGGGGTATCGTTGGGGGGGATAGTTATTTAGGGGCAGCAGGGGTTAATATAGAGCGTTGGTGGTATAGGGGGGTTGATACTTAGCCTATCCAGATATAAGCTCATTTCCTAGGGGTTGCTCGTCCTGTCCAGGGGATGATTCTTCTGGGGGGGCGGCTCGGCTTCCACTGCCCAGTGCAGGGCCTGCCGGACATTTATGTCTGGCAGCCCGCACTGCCGCCCCGACCACACAGCGGCGCGCGAGCATGCACCACTTGTGAGGGACACGTGGGCCGGCGCGGTGAGATTATGTCACCGCGCCAGTCCGCGCGTCCCGCATGCGCGCGCTGCAAGGCCGCATGTGCTTGCTGACAAGTGGGAGATCCTTTGATCTCCTGCCTGTAGCTCTCTGTAGCTCTTTGCCAAAGTAATCGCGCTGACGGAATGCGCATAATAGAGGGAGGGGAGGTTTCTCCCCTCTCACTATTATGCAAGATTATCTCCAGCAGCGCTAGAGATAATTAAAACAAAGGATTCAGATTCTTTTGAATCTGAGTCCTTTGTAGTCACAAGGATGACCGGACCTTGTCCGGTCATTCTGGTGCCATCAACCAGATTGCATCAGTGTGAATGCTTGGGGCACACTCACACTGATGCATCTGGTTTCAGGTCACTCCAGGGACATACAAATGGGGCCTATGGGACAGGGGGGAATATATCGGAATATATATATATATATATATATATATATATATATATATATATTACATATGCATGCGTGTAGTCACATGCATACACATATATATGCATATATTTCAACCCTTCCTCAACAATCCCCCTGTTGTCGGAAATACAACATATTTCCCCCCCCTCAATCCCATCCTTTGTGATGGTTCAGGAAGAACTGTAGTGCACACTGATCCTTAGGTACCTAGACATCACCCATCCAGATTTCCTCCGACCCGCTCTTCACCGTAACCGACTCTTTCATTCACAGGATACACCGTTTTCTTCTTCTCGCGGGAACTTTCTTGACATCTTTTGCTTTGATCGTTTCGGTATCAGCCCCTCCTACTGTCGTTTCTTTCTTGACTTCCAGAGCGGCTTGACCCTCGCAGTCTTCGACTGGCCTTTCTTACAGGTAACCGTCTTCCGGTGTTAGTCACCCCTAATGAGTTTGGAGTGACCACACCCTCCCTATCTCTCGGTATTGCTGCCGACCTTTAGGCATAGTCCACCCCCAAGGAATCTGGGGCGGGTTCATCCTCACAATCTCAGTCTCCGACTGCGCCAACTTTCTTCAAGCACGACATGATGAATAGGTCTTTACAAGGCAGGTCAGATTTTTCATTAAGCGAGGTGATGTCATGGTATCTAAATTCTAACTACGGGAACATCTCCGCCACACTACACATCCAGCCCTTCCCTTATGAACCTCACCGTTCCAGGGTTGAAAATGGCAAATGGCAAACAGAAGGGGGCTTGTCCCTATCGTGCCTTAATCTTATCCCCATTCACACAATATACATCCTATTACACAGTTACCCTCCCTCAACCAACCTAAACCCAAGAACATCTATAATAAAATAAAATAAAAAGAATATTTACACCCTACTATAAGGTCTCAGGAAGGCATAAGAAAACCTCATAAGAAAGTTCAGTACAATCTATGGGTCTCAGGACAATATGGGCCATCCTGAATCCCTCCACACAAATTGTCCTGTCCTTTGGGTCTTTTTAGGCTTCAGGACTTTTAGTGAAATTAAGTCCTGAGCCTCCGGCACTTGAGGTTGTGAAGTGCCATCTGGTTCTGGTTTAGTTGGTCCGCTAGTCTCTTCACCCTCCGATACATCCACCATAGTCCGAGATACATGAGTCCCACCAGAACCAGAAGCACTATCACCGGGTGTATCAATAAATTGAAAAATTAAGTTGCTTTAGGACTGTATCCAAAAAGACTCCCCCACCATGATATCTTTGAGTCCTTGTCCAATGCTGTGGCAACCGCAGTAATTTTCATCCGGTCATGTGTAAGCTGGATGGTGGCCTGCTTCTCCGTCTCCCGAAGATGTTGTATAATTTCTTCCTCTTGGCTGAAGTCCAGCAGGAGATGTTTAAGTTAAGAGGAATCTTTTGTGGTCTCACAGGAACGTCGGGGCGAATGTTGAGTCTTTTCACCGGGGTAATCGGGGTTCTTCCCTGCTGCTCTGCAACGTCCAGACCTAGAACGAGACTAAGGGTACAGTACGCTCCGGGTAGGAGTTCTCCTCGTTAGGTGCAATTTAGTCCATAGATTGCATACGATCCGTTACTCCCTTGGTACAAACACCAATACCCCTGTCCTAAGTATTTTAAGGAGGATGATGGTATTGGGTTGGCCTTCATCTCACAGGTCCCCTCGGTGTTCCAACACTGGTGCCTAAGCACCCGATTCCGACTACCCTGACAGAGGATGACATCCTCTCTCAACCAACATCCCTCAGTGTCAAACAAAGAAGGATGGCCTTTTTTATAGGTTAGAATGCTCGAGGGGAGCTGAGGATGAAGTACCGTCCGATTGTTGATCACCGTACCTAGATTGATAGCACTGTATCCCTGTCTGAGGCGACCGGACACAGGTGCCAAGGACGAAGCGGTGCAGGTTAAACTTCGACATCCATGCCACTGAACCACCTACCAGTTGGTATGATTGATGGCAAAAGGAGAGATCAGTGGACTTATCCGCTGACGGAGGTTGAATGGGAAGTGGCCGCTATGCAACGCTGAAACAATATGTTTAAGGTTATCCAAGAGTTCGCTTTGGACCTGCGTACACGCCAGAGCAAGCTGAGCCCGATCCTGCTCCTCCAAGAGACCCACAACTAACCACCTAAAATTCTCATGTATAGCGGAAGATAGAGAGGTAGTGGCATCTATGTGCGAATGTTGTAAACCCTCTAGGACGGGGTTTACATCAAGCTGGGTCTTGAATCCTTCCCCGGCGTGTCGCGCAACCTCCCCAAGCTTACTTCTCAGGACTTCCATAACCAAAGTGTTCAGGGCGCCCACTCCCAAAGCACCTCCACCAAGTCCCATAGCCACTAGATCTCTCCTCCCCCTGTTCTTCCTATGTCAGGAGTCATCTTTCCTTACCTCTTGCCCCGCCTATACCCAGCCTCTTACCATGTCGATTTGGTTCCTAACAAACTCCTCACACCTGTGATCCCAATGGTCAACTCGGAACTCATCTATGGAAATTCTCCAGGTAAACAGGATGAATTTGGCACGCCTGATGATCTTCCAGGGGGATGACAGTTGAGGAGCTATAGGATCTGCCAATAGATGGATAGGGGCGGCGCACGAGTCCGAATGCGGTTTTACCGGTTCGAGACCCTTTGTATCGTAGGGGACCCTCACCACTGTTACACAGATTTGCCCCCTTCCTTTGAACGTATACCACTGTTCGTTATCTCCAGCCTGTAACACCAGCTTCCCTACGGGTTTGGATTGGGACAGATAGACCCACTGAGTAAAGGTCCAACACCCCTCGTCTACTGCCTCGCAAAAAGGCCACGTAAATCAACCATCTATATTGATGTCAAAGTTAATATCCCTGCCCCTGGGGTCTTTCCAATCGGAAGACACATACCTACCCCGGTATTCTTCAGTCATAGGGGTACCATCCATCCATCCATCCACCATAGGGGTATCCACTCCGTTGCACACCAAATCCCAACTCCAGGGATTAGTGTCCAACATCACCATCTGGGTTTCCTGCTCCCAGTGGGCATAGGTGGCGAAAGAGTATCCTGTCACCTCAGGAACACAGTTGTCTCTCATGATCGTGATCATGAAAGACCGTGTGGATCTAGATCCCTTTAACTGAACATACCTAGGATCCTTGACATCGGTCCATACCTTTAAAACTGTGGCTTAATATAAACCTTCCAGTTTTACCGGACCACTCTGGTCATTCCAAGTGGTCTGACCAGAGTCACTGCAGTTTAACTTTAACATCATTATACTGGTTCGTAAGTAATCTGTGGACACATGTCCTTGTACATAACTGGATTCCATGGTGATAATCATCATGGAATCCCTCAACATACAATAAGCCTTCAGGGTGCCTTTTACTGGAATGGGCCTATCAAAATACGTCCTAACCCTTAACCCATCATGGCTATCCTTCCCTAGGAAGGTAGCTTTCAGGATGTACCAACCGCTGTACTCTGCCCCAGTGACATCCTCAGGACTCAGAAAATCCTCTTTGGTACACAACACTGTGGTAGTGTTGGCTCTTACTTGCTTGTAAGGGTGCAAGTGTGGGTCCCTAGACACCCACCTTAGGGATTTGATAGGTGTAGGGTCTGAGTCCTGAAAATGCCTGTATTCCTTGAGACAGAGGTCGTGTAAGTCATGTTGGCAGACATTCTCCACTGGGGTATAATGCTGAATTACACCATTGGCAAAACCCTCTCTCTGGAAACCATACAGATACCACCGACCTGGTGTAAAGGTGAAGTCCCCAGGCCCTCCCCTGAAGAGGCTGAGCCCGCCATCAACATTGTTACCACCAGTGTCACAAGCTTTATAAATATATCACTTTATGTGATAAGTGTAGTGGATCCACCACCGACCCACCAAGCCCTCTCCCCCCCCTAACCCAACTCGGAACAACATTCGTTATTGAGTTGGGGAGGCTCGGGTGGCCTTGGCCTGGTCGATGTGAATCCACAAGACTTCCTGTATTCTACGGGATTTCTTTTTGTTGGTGATAGGCCTTTGTACTTTCAGCATGATGTCTCCCATTACTTCAAGGACCTTGTAGGGTCCTTCCCAGTTTGCAACCCATGGACCAGCCCGACGGAAGACTTTCACCTTCACCATTTCTCCTACAGCGGGCATTGGTGTTACCCCCTGTAGATACGGTTTATGCAACCGTATTGCTGCATGAGGCAGTAACTCCTTCAGGTTCTGCTGAACCTGTTGGAGAAACATGTCTCTGGCGATGGTGTTCTTTGTGGGATCCGACACTTGGGGTTCGTTTGGCAGACATAGGGGCATTTTCCGTCCTTTCATGAGTTCAAACGGGGAGATACCGGTACTGGAGGCCACGGTGGCTAGTATACCGATTAGTACAGCTGGAAGAGAGGTTACCCACGAGAAACCTTTCTCCAGCAATGCCCGCTGACTGAGGGTGGTAAGGCACATGAAACCTCTGCTTTATGTCTAAGAGACCACAAAGCGCTTTCACGACCTTACCTGTGAAATGGGTCCCTCTGTCAGATTCTATCACTCGTGACAGGATGACTGTGGGGGTGGCTTCTACCCATTTTGAGAAGACATCCACTACCACCAGAGCGTAACGGCAGTTACGACTCCCGGTTGGCAAGGGTCCGATAAAGTCAATTTGTATCGCGGACCATGGACCATCAGCAGGAGGAACTCGCTGCAACACTGGCATCAGGGCTGACGCCCTTGGGTTGACCTGTGCACACACCAGGCACTGTTGTGTAGCCTCCTCTACTGTGTTGGACATCCCTGACCAGTATAATTTGTCTCTCAAGAGAGGCAAGAGCTTATTCCGGCCAAGGTGTCCGAACAGTTGGTAGTTCAACCGCGTCAGCTCATTTTGTAGATGCTGCGGAACCACCGGAAGAGGAAGCTGCTGAGTACCGGTATCGTAACACAGAATCCCTTGTTGTAAAGACCAGGGATGCTGGGGTGATTGGATGTGTGCCATTAGAAAAGGATCTTTGGCTTGTTCCTCTTCAAATGACACCGGGCCGTCACTCAGATGGGTACGGGCTGCAATCCGGTACAATGGTAGCGGCTCAGTATCTGGTTCCCGGATGGTACCAGACACTGCTGCTAGTTTTGCCCCAGCTCGTCTGCCTTGTGTTTACCCATTATCAAAGGTTCGTCCCCTTTTTGAAGCGCCGGGATTTTGATAATGGCTGCTTCCGCCATGTGTGCCATGCCCCACTCCCACAGCTCCTTCAGGACCGACACGTGAGCCAGAGGTTTGTTTTGGCTGTCCACAAATCCTCTCCTCTTCCATATGTGGCTGTCGCTGTCGCTATATATAATCCGTTTCCCTGGGGGCTGAAGAAGCAGAGCTTCTTTGACAGCCTCCAGCTCTGCCCGCTGTGCCGATATGTGACCCGGTAACCTGAAAAGACTCTGGGTACCAGCGGTCTCATCCAGCACAGCAAAACCTGTGACATATTCCCCATCCAGGTAGAATCGAGAACCATCAACAAAGATGACTCCGGAAGTTTGTCAGTCCTGAGCATCTGTGGTGAGTCGTCCAGTTCTGGTTGGCCATAGTCATGTTCGGTTCCTGTCAGGTTTAGCAACTGGGACAGAACATACTTGGCCTTGTGGTACACCTGCAGACTCCAGCCACTGAGATCCATGATCCATCTCCCGAATCTCTGTTTGGAGACTCCAGGGAGAGTATCGCGGAGCAAGAGGGCCAATGGAGAATGTGAAGTCTGCAAGGTGAGGGGCCGGAAGCCTATAATATGCTCAGTGGTCTTAACAGCATAGTGTATGGCTGCCAGTTGCTTGGCACATTCATCGAACCCTCGTTCAAAGGGCGAAAGTAACCTGGAGAAATAGCCCAGCGGTCTGGTCTCGTACCCTACTTTCTGTAGAAGAACCATCCCTGAGACTCCATCCCTGCCTGCGCCTGTATGGCCATTTCCCCATCTGGATGTGGGGTGGTTAACACAGGCGCCGAGGAGAGGTCCCTTTTCAAGGTTCAAAAGGCCTCCTCCTGCCCATCAGACCAACCTTTGATTGAGGATTCTTCTCCTTGAAGGAGCTCATAGAGAGGTTTCGCTTTGGCAGCGAAATCCTCTATGAATTCACTCATGAAGTTGGCCACCCCCAGGAATTTTTTCAAATCCTGAAGAGTGCCAGGCCTGGGTAACTTCACTATGGCTTTCACCCGGGCCATCATGCTTTCTTTGGTTCCAAAGGAAATTTGGACCACAAGGAAAGTTGCCTCCGCTTTGGCCAAATTTGCCTGATGGGGACTCAGCTTGAGTCCTGACTTTGCCAGGAGTCCCAGGAGCTCTCTCAACAGAACCAGATGTTCCTCCTTGGTTTCTGTATGCAAGAGCAAGTCATCCACGTATTGTAGAAGGCATTCCGGCCGTGAGTACATACTTAGTACGGCCGCCAATGCGTGATGAAAATACGTGGGGCTGCTGTGGAACCCCTGGGGCTGTACAGCAAACATGTATTGTTTGTCCGCTACCGTAAAGGCAAATTTGTACTGGCATGATTCTGTGAGTTCAATGGAGAAGAACCCGTTGGCAACATCGATGGTCAAAAATATGCGGCTTTTGCCGCTTATTCTGGCCATGATGTCGGGAGTTTGGGCCACCACTGGAGCGGAAATTAGGGTGTATTTGTTAAGGACCCGGAGGTCTATGGTGAGCCTTTATGCATTAGTGTCCTTCTTCTTTACTGGCCAGAGGGCATTGTTGCATTTTGAATTGCCCTCAATGACCACACCCTTAGTCTTCAATTCCTGGACTGTGTCCATAATTGAATTGGTGGCCTCTGGTGGAAATCGGTATTGGCATTGAGGTGAAGGGTCAGGACCCTGTATGTCCACCTGAGTGCCAATCAGTCTGCCACAGTCGTTCTTACTCTGGGCCCACAGATCGGGGTGCTCTTACACAATAGGCTCAAGGTCTGGATTGTGTAAGACCTCAGGCCACTTGTGTTCAAGCACGTCAGTACAATTCTCTACTGCTGGCAAAGGTGGTCCCAGACTCTGGCATTGGATGACAAACACCTTAGCTCATCTGGGACCCTTCCACACAATGCAATTTGCCAGATCCAGGATCCACCCATTTTGTGTCATTACATCGGTTCCAATAATGTTATCGGAACCGGGGTAATAGCACATGGGTATCCTGAGGGTCGTGCAACTGGTAATCTGGACAATTACCTTTTCAATTCTGTGGGCCTTCACCCCCCCTTGTTGGTGATCAAATCCGATCACCACACACTGAGGGCTTTCGGGATGTAAATCATGTTTGACATTGGTAATGGAGATTTACGCACCCGTGTCCAGCATGATTTCAGCCTCCTGATTCTTTATTTTGGCTTGTATGTGAGGTCTCCCTGAAGAGTCCAGTATGATAGAACATACTGGCGCCAGGTCTCTAGGGATCCCTGTTCTTCAATCAATTTCCACCAGACTCCCAGTAGATACCTGTGTGGTACATACTGCCACTTGTGGGTTGTTGCCATGGACACTCTGTATGGATTCCTTGGATTCCACATCCCTTTCTGAACGCGATAGGACATTCACCACAGCCACCCGTTTTGGTGTCTGGTCCTGTGAATGTCCCAGACTTTTATCACATATTCCCCCACTGATTTTTCATAATTTGGTTTCATTTTGAAACCATTGTTATTGCCTGTTCTCTCAGGATTTGTCCGGTTATTACGTGGCCATTGTGGACAATTCCTCTTAATGTGCCCGTATTGTAAACACAGGAAGCATCGAATGTCTCCTGTCTTTTCCAATGGCGGGGCTGTGGGGCGAACAGCTGAATTAGCCTTTGTGTTCTGTACCCGTTCATGTTGAGATGAAACATGTACAGGTACACTCTCCGTCACTTTGACGGATTTCTTATTGAGCAGTGTATCCTGTCTGCACAGGATACATCCGTAAGGGATACATCACAGCTGCATCCGTAAGGGATGGCTCCCTAGCTGCATTTAGCCGGATTGCAGTGTCAAGGTATGGGAATTTTTCCACAAACATACGTATCATACCCTGTGGAATTCCGATACCATTATCCTTTGTAACCCTCCTGTACATTGCTTCAAATGACTACACAGAGACAGAGGTTCGTCATGTATAGTGGGTCTGAACTTGGACAGGAAATCTGGAGTGACTTCCCAATGGCCCGTTGCCAGTCTCATGAGTATGGAGAGACGTTCCTCCTTATCATAAAACTGTCCATTCATGGGTTGCGTCCTCCCAGTTACCTCATACCTTTGGTTTAGGTGTGTACGTAACCATAACTTGAATAACTCCATGCAATATTCGGGAGCCACTGAATACTTGTTACAGTGACGCTCGAAGATATCACATGAAGTAAACGGATCTACACTGGGATCGTATTTTGGAATCTCCTTGCAAATTCGTAACAGGAAGTTTATCCTTTCCATACTTAAATGGTTAGGATAGAAGTCTTCCTGTCTTTCCGGAAGCATTGGCAGATTGGAAGTGGTAAATGGCCAACCACTTTCCTCTCCCCAATTGTTGTCCTGATCCTGGAAGCGGCTGCTATACCTATTCTCCCTGGGTGTTTGGGTGAAATGTAGCATCCGTTCCACCTGACCTCTAGTGTCTACCACATCAGATGTTTGATCCGTGGGAGACCTTGGCGCCGACGCTGCTGTTTCCCCCTGTGCTGTTCCCGAAACACAAATCTGTTTCGTGAGCATCATGCTTTTAGCACCAGGCCGTGACAGGTTCGAAATGACCTGCTGCAAATCCACTATGGTTTGCGTTTTTGCAGCCAGGTCCTCTCGAAGTTGAACCATTATGGTATCCGTAGATACCGCATTGTTCCTAAACTGAATTATCTCAGTGTACAGTCTGAGCAGCTCTCTGTCCATGTCAGAGTAGAGACTCTCCTTGTCCGAGAATCTAGACTCTAACACACAAATCTCTCTGCCCCTTTCGACTGTACACTGGGCCTTTTCTTGTCGTTGTGTGTGTAACTGTTTGATGTTCTCAACACAACAATTGCAGTGAAAGTTTGCCGTGTTGGAAACTTCCTCTGCCCTTGTAGTGCTGGTGAGTTTTTCAAGATGTTCTGGCTTCCAAATGGTATCCTCAAAGGTGAGAACCAATTTGGCTAACATTTGGAGCCGTTTTTTGGTTTTCTTTAAAATACTATTATTGATACAGATTTTATCATGAGCGTATGCCTGGTCCAATAAAGTGGACCATAGAAGCTCAGTGGATTTGTAAGTGGTGGGGATGATGAGATTGAACGTGCTACGTTTACTAAGGTGTTGCAGTGTTGAGAAGTCCATACTCACTTTTTGAAGAGAGGTCATCTTCTTTGGTGCCGTTGTCTGTTGTCCTATGTTGCTGTGTAGAGGAGGTCCTTCAATATCTGGAACGCCTTCTCCCGTCCAGCCAGACGACTTTTGTTCAGCTCCAACGATGATGTTTCTCTCTTCAGTGATGTATGACGACTTCTCTCCGGTGTTCAGTAGGCGAGTAAGGGAAGCACCAAAATACTTAATACAGAAATCAGAAAGATTTAAATTCTCTGCTGTAGATTTTGGCCCGTGCCCAGCTCTGATTGAAAAGTTGCGTTCTGTTTGAATTATCAGGCCCTGGACGCTCAGAAACCACTGACCGCATCTCTCCTGACTAATTCACAGGGTGAGCAACTTCTCACACCAAAGCTAAATACGGACACAAATTCCTAGCAGTGGGCCTGGCTCGCCAATGTAAAGGGGGAATATTAATTGTTAATATTTATGCAAATATCACTAATTAATATTCATAAATAGGCCGAGCCATCTACTGATAACTCCACCTATTTATACCTTAAAAGTACTCTCCCTGTTGCCTAACACTGGTCACTGGCTATCTGCGTGCGCCTTACTGAACTAGCTACCGCTAGTAAAACACACTACACAGTAGGTACAAATAACACACAATATTTATTACTACCTACGGTACAGTGAATAATGACGCATACAATACAATACATACACAGCACTAAAATACAGTACTAACTACACTACACAATCCCAAATTCCACCTACAACACTAGCTAATCCAGATCACACACCCAATAAAGTCGCCCACCCAGCCTGGCTCTAGACTATCCCTAGGGGGAACAAAAGGAGCAGTGACGGGGTTCGTACTGCTGACCAAAGTTGAGCAGCAGCAGTATGGACAGCAGTAACAGAGGTTGATCCTGCTGTGCAGATAAGGGGTTAATACACTGCTTTCGGGGCAGTATGCAGGCAGCAGGAAAAAGGGTTATGAAGGGGTTGCCAGCAGGGTAGGGCAGCAAGTGGTTATTGGCTGTACTGGCAGCAGCAACAGAAGGGTACTGGGCAAGGGTTAATATGGGGCAGTGATGGTGGTTCAAGGAGTGCAGGGGTACCAGGGGTTATTGCTGGGCAGGTGGGGGTCCACAGGGTTAAGTGGTCTGCTGCTGGCTTCAGGGCAGCAGCAAGGGGTTAATAGATAGTAAAGAAAGATAGCAGGCACACTCTTATCTGGGAACTAGCTTAAGTTTATTAGTTTGTTTAAAATGAATATAGAAGTTCGGACAAGGTGATAATAGTGGGTGTTTGGGGACTTTGGTGTAGTTGGGTGAGTGAGTGTAGGGATGAAGCAGGGATAGTAAGAATCACAGAAATAAACGTGGCCTAAATGGGTGGGACTGCTCCAAACCCCAAACACTGTGGCGTGTTTCTAACTGGGGGGGCAGTTCCTCCGCATGTGGTTCGCAGCGAACGGCTATCCCCAGCAAAAATTGCATACAATGGAGGATACCAGCGCGAACCACAAGCACCACACAAACATCCTACACAAAATAAAACATGTGCGGATGAAAATATATAAACACATAACTCACAGAAAAAAGATGCACCACATGGATAAGCAACTGACAACACTGGCTAATCCCTCACTCTGGTGTTAAAAGCTGAGAGATTCGCCAATATTTCCAATCAGGAACATATCGGAGCCCCTTTAACCCCTTAAGGACACGGCCCTATTTCACCTTAAGGACCAGGCCATTTTTTCAAAATCTGACCATTGTCACTTTATGTGGTGATAACTTTAAAACGCTTTTTCTTATCCAGTCCATTCTGAGATTGTTTTTTCGTCACATATTGTACTTCATGACAGTGGTAAAATGAAGTCGAAAAATTTCATTTTTATTTATAAAAAAATACCAAATTTACCAAAAATTTTGAAAAATTTGCAATTTTCCAAGTTTCAATTACTCTACTTCTATAATACATAGTAATACTGCCAAAAAAGTTATTGATTTACATTCCTCATATGTCTACTTCATGTATCGATCATTTTGGGAATGCTATTTCATTTTTTGGGGACGTTACAAGGCTTAGAAGTTTAGAAGCAAATCTTGAAATTTTTCAGAAATTTTCAAAACCCACTTTTTAGGGACCAGTTCAGGTCTGAAGTCACTTTGTGAGGCTTACATAATAGAAACCACCCAAAATTACCCCATTCTAGAAACTACACCCTCAAGGTATTCAAAACTGATTTTACAAACGTCATTAACCCTTTAGGTTTTCCACAAGAGTTAATGGCAAATAAAGATAAAATTTCAGAATTTCGATTTTTTGAAAAATTTTCCGTTTTAATCCATTTTTCCAGTAACAAAGCAAGGGTTAACAGCCAAACAAAACTCAATTTTTATTGCCCCGATTCTGTAGTTTTCAGAAACACCCTATATGTGGTCGTAAACTGCTGTATGGCCAAACTGCAGGGCGCAGAAGGAAAGGAACGCCATATGGTTTTTGGAAGGCAGATTTTGCTGGACTGGATTTTTGACACCATGTCCCATTTGAAGCCCCCGATGCACCCCTAGAGTAGAAACTCCATAAAAGTGACTCCATCTAAGAAACTACGCCCCTCAAGGTATTCAAAACCAGTTTTACAAACTTTGTTAACCCTTTAGGTGTTCCACAAGAGTTATTGGCAAATGGAGATGAAATTTCCGAATTTCTATTTTTTGTTACCTTGTCTCAAAAAAGTGTAATATAGAGCAACCAAAAATCATGTTTACCCTAGAATAGTACCAACAAAACTGACACCTTATCCCGTAGTTTCCAAAATGGGGTCACTTTTTTGGAGTTTCTACTGTAGGGGTGCATCAGGGGGCTTCAAATGGGACATAGTGTCAAAAAACCAGTCCAGCAAAATCTGCCTTCCAAAAACCATATGGCGTTCCCTTCCTTCTGTGCCCTGCCGTTTGGCCATACAGTAGTTTACGACCACATATGGGGTGTTTTTGCAAACAAGAGAATCAGGGCAATAAATATTGAGTTTTGCTTGGCTGTTAACCCTTGCTTTGTTACTGCAAAAATGGATTAAAATGGAAAATTTGCAAAAAATAGCTGTTTTGGGACTGTTTTTATTTTTGTTATTTACATAGTTGAACTGACAGGTTAGATTGTGTGCTATTTCTATAGAGCAGGTTGTTACGGACGCGACAATACCAAATATGACTACTTTTTGGGGTTTTTGTTTCAGTTTTACATAATAAAGCCTTTTGAAAATAATTTTTTTAGTGTCTCCACATTCTGAAAGCCATAGTTTTATTTTATTTTTTGGGCGACTGTGTTATGTAGGGGCTCATTTTTTGCGGGATGAGATGGCGGTTTGATTGGCACCATCTTGGGGTGCATATGACATTTTGGTCGCTTGCTATGACACTTTTTGTGATGTAAGGTGACAAAAATGGCTCTTGACACCGTATTTTTTTTTTTTTTGCTGTGTTCAGCTGAGGGGTTAGGTCATGTGTTATTTATATAGATCAGGTTGTGACGGACGCGGCGATACATAATATGTATACTTTTTATTTATTTATATAAGTTTTACACAATAATATAATTTTTAAAACAAAAAAAATCATGTTTTAGTGTCTCCATAGTTTGAGAGCCATATATATATTTTTTTTGGGCGATTGTCCTATGTAGGGGCTCATTTTTTGCGGGATGAGATGGCGGTTTGATTGGCACCATCTTGGGGTGCATATGACTTTTTGATCGCTTACTATTACACTTTTTGTGATGTAAGGTGACAAAAAAATGGCTTGTTTGACAACGTTTTTATTTTTATGTTTACGGCGTTCATCTGAGGGGTTAGGTCATGTTATATTTTTATAGAGCAGGTCCTTACGGACGCTGACGATACATAATATGTATACCTTTTTTTATTTATTTTGGTTTTACACAATAATATCCTTTTGAATGAAAAAAAACATGTTTTAGTATCTCCATAGTCTGAGAGCCATATATTTTTCAGTTTTCAGGCAATTGTCTCAGGTTGGGTATCATTTTTGCGGGATGAGGTGACTGTTAGATTGGCACTATTTGGGGGTCATATGACTTTTTGATCGCTTGCTATTACACTTTTTGTGATGTAAGGTGGCAAAAAAATGGCTTTTGACAAAGTTTTTATTATTTTTTTACAGTGTTTACTTGAGGGGTTAGGTCATGTGATATTTTTATAGAGCAGATTCTTACGGACGTGTAGATAACAAATATGTCTACTTTTTAATTTTTTTTTACATTTAACACTAAAAAGCATTTTTGAAACAAAAAAATCATGTTTTAGTCTGAGAGGCATAGTTTTTTATTTTTGGCCAATTGTTTTAGATAGGGGCTCGTTTTTGCGGGATGAGATGGCGGTTTGATTGGTACTATTTTGGGAGGCAAACGCCTTTTTGATCGCTTTGTATTACACTTTTAGTGATGTAATGTGCCAAAAATGGCTTATTTACACCATTTTTGGGTTTTTTTTATGGCGTTCACCTGAGGAGTTCAGTCATGTGATATTTTTATAGAGCAGGTTTTTACGGACGCAGTGATACCTAATATGTGTAGTGTATTTTATTTTTTTTAGTTTTTATTCAGTGTTATGTGTTTTTTCATTTTTACTTTTTTTCACTTTTTTACATTTTTTTGACCCAGACCCACTTGGTTCTGAAAGATCCAGTGGATCTGGTGTCTAGTATAATACAGTACAGTACACTATATAGTGCACTGTACTGTATTTTGTACTTTAGAAAGTCTGAATAGACCTTTAGCAGGTCTATTCAGACTTTCAGAACCATGGAGAGCAGGACGCTTCTGAAAGCGTCCTGTCTCCATGGTAACCATCACCCCCTGCCATAACTGGGCAGGGGTGATGGATAGGGAGGAGTGGAGCACCCTCCCTCTTCGATCCCATCCTGTTGGGGGCTGCAAAGGCACAGCAGCCCCCGATGGGAGAGGGAGGCAGCGCTCCCTCCTGTTAACCCTTCCATACCGCGGTCCGTACGGACCGCGGTACGGAAGGAGTTAAACGGCTGGCATCTGCAGCACAGATGCCAGCCGTTCTATCAGAGTGTCAGCAATGTGCTGACACTCTGATAGAACCACTAGACACCAGGGATAGATTACAGGGAGGCGGGCGGGGATCGCAATCGCGATCCCGCCCGCCGCACCGCCCGCCTCCCGCAACCACTCCCCTGCACCCCCGCAGCCACAGTATGATTGGGGGCTGCAGGGGGTTAAAAACTGTTTGGGGGCATTAACTCTCTGATCCCGCGGTCATAGACCGCGGGGATCAGAGATCGCAAAGCGCTGCAAACCGCAGGTCTGAATTGACCTGCGGTTTGCAGCGATCGCCCATATGGGGGGGTCACAGGACCCCCCTGGGCATTGTAACAAGGTACCTGCTGAATGATTTCAGCAGGTACCTTGTTCCGATCACTGCCAGCTGAGCAGCAGTGATCGGAACAACTCATGACGTACCGGTACGTCATGTGTCCTTAAGGACTCGGGAAACATGCCGTACCGGTACGTCATGTGTCCCAAAGGGGTTAAGCACCACTTCACGGTATCTCAGCATGACATGGGGTCCTACCACTAGACTACCTATGGTGTGTGAACAAGGTCTGAACAGGTATTAAGCAGCCTACAGCCCCCTCCCACTCACCTGCATTGCAGGACCAACAATGCAATGGGGAACAAATGAGGCCGCAAGCTACACCTACAACAGACCATGTGACACCGGCTTCCAGGTGCAACAGAATGTTTACCAGCCATATGCAATGGCACATTCAATACATATAAAACAAGAATCACAGAAATAAACGTGGCCTAAATGGGTGGGACTGCTCCAAACCCCAAACACTGTGGCGTGTTTCTAACTGGGGGGGGCAGTTCCTGGGGGGGCAGTTCCTCCGCATATGGTTAGCAGCGAACGGCTATCCCCAGCAAAAATTGCATACAATGGAGGATACCGGCGCGAACCACAAGCTTGTGGTTCGCGCCGGTATCCTCCATTGTATGCAATTTTTGCTGGGGATAGCCGTTCGCTGCGAACCACATGCGGAGGAACTGCCCCCACCAGTTAGAAACACGCCACAGTGTTTGGGGTTTGGAGCAGTCCCACCCATTTAGGCCACGTTTATTTCTGTGATTCTTGTTTTATATGTATTGAATGTGCCATATACATGCGGCCTCATTTGTTCCCCATTGCATTGTTGGTCCTGCAATGCAGGTGAGTGGGAGGGGGCTGTAGGCTGCTTAATACCTGTTCAGACCTTGTTCACACACCATAGGTAGTCTAGTGGTAGGACCCCATGTCATGCTGAGATACCGTGAAGTGGTGCTTAAAAGGGGCTCCGATATGTTCCTGATTGGAAATATTGGCGAATCTCTCAGCTTTTAACACCAGAGTGAGGGATTAGCCAGTGTTGTCAGTTGCTTATCCATGTGGTGCATCTTTTTTCTGTGAGTTATGAAGCAGGGATAGTGTCAAAAGGTTAAAATAGTGTAAGACGTTCAGAAAAAACTTTTTACTTGTGCGTATTCTTCTATGGATGGATTGGCCGCTCCCTAATACCATCAATTCACCTTACCAATCCATCCATAGAAGAATACGCACAAGTAAAAAACATGTTACTATATGGACATGACAGAATTTAAACACATGCTATACTGTCTGGGAACACTACATCCGCTGGGTCTTTTCTGCATTACGGACCAGTGAATTGATGTATAGTCCCTGACATATGCAATATATACATAACATACATCACTTCAATAATTCACACTATTAAAAAGTATATTAAATTACCAAACAAAAATGGGAAAAATTGACATCCACTGGGTGTTTTGTTCTACGGACCAGAGAGATAGATCAAATTTATCCCAGTTGGTATAATATACACTAAGATACACTCACAAGTCAAAATCAAAACTTTGTGGCACTTAACCTTATTCCCCTTCTACTACTGGTAGTTGTTGTACCCCCTGGATCTTTCACCCTATGGACCAGAGGGATATATTAAATAACTAGACATCAAAACCATCAATATCACAATATCAATAACTTCAATACTGAAATTAATTACATAACTACATGTTAAAAAAACTAATCACTTGAAACCAATTACATAACTACATGTCTAGTTATGTTATATTACATAACATAACTAATTTAAACTTTCCCTCTACCAAAAAATACTCTATTCTCACGATTATAAAAAAGGTCCCTACTACTATCCTCAACCATATCATCCTTAAATCACCTTCATTTTTTTAAAATAACGCATTCACGCACACCTATCAATTCAAACATCATTTGCATAATCACCTAATTTGAATATTCAATTGAATAATGAAGGAGTTAATTGAACAGCACAGTATAAAACAAGATGGAGTCTAGCAATTCCTCGCTTACTGATGAAGGGATAATCATCCCGAAACGCGTTTGAGCCAGTGGAGGATTGCAACCCTGATTTGATTCATATTGCCGTTTGATCCATATTGCCGTTTGGAATCCAACCTTATATAGGAGCGCTCCATAAGAAAACCAGTCCCTGCTGAACCGGACCGAAAACACTCCGATCACGTGACCTAGTGACGTCTATAGCAGAGCGCGCCAACTGCGCGAAATCTCCGCCACGAGGGACGCCGTCCTCCTTACACCCGGACCGCAACCTCTGCCGACCAAGAAGCGGACCCACAGAACGTCAGAAGAGAGGGTAAGTGAACTCTAAGCCTGAGACAGTGCGGGATGCCGCACCTAGGCTAAAGAGCTCCGCTTATTCTCCTACACAGGACAAAGAACAGAGCTAATTTTAACTATAGGAAAATAGCTCTTTATTACCAAACTAAACATTGGCAATCTGAGGCAACCAACATATGAGGAACCTTTCTTTTAAAAAAACTCCAAAGAACTTTATCCTATAAGGACATCTCTTTTTATATACATTTTTATACCTTTTAACCCCCTCGATCACAAACTATCCACATTATTTCCCTGTCCCATCCATCACCTCAAAAGGACTACCTACATCCAGGACTTTTCTCAAACATCATGATATGTTTTTGTTTTTTCTGAACGTCTTACACTATTTTAACCTTTTGACACTATCCCTCCTTCATCCCTACACTCAGTCACCCAACTACACCAAAGTCCCCAAACACCCACTATTATCACCTTGTCCGAACTTCTATATTCATTTTAAACAAACTAATAAACTTAAGCTAGTTCCCAGATAAGAGTGTGCCTGCTATCTTTCTTTACTACATACTACCCTCTACCTGACTGGGTGAGTCAGTCTCTAGCGGAACCAAGCACCTCGCCCATTTTTTGTTAAACAGTAGAGCCGTCTATAGTTCTCTAAAACCTTAAGGGGTTAATAGGGGTTAAATGCAGAGAAGGGGGAATATGCAGGGCGCAGGGTATCAGGGGTTATTGGATAGTTGATGGTGGCAGGAAGGGGTTAATGAGCAGGGGTATCGTTGGTGGGATAGTGGGGTTATTTAGGGGCAGCAGGGGGGCAGCAGGGGTTAATATAGAGCGTTGTTGGTATAGGGGGGTTGATACTTAGCCTATCCAGATATAAGCTCGTTTCTTAGGGGTTGCTCATCCTGTATATGAACCAATCCCTTGACGGGACTAAGGGGGATAAAACTTAACCTTTAATGGTTATAATATAAAAATGCACTCACAATAAGAAGTTATGCGAACCTATAGACAGTGCACATACACAAAAATACGATAGTGACCAGGTAATACACCACCTACTTAACTATGGCTAAGAAAATAGCAATTATCAGAAATAAAAAGATCAAAATGGAACAAGCTCACCCATAGACGATAAAGGGTCGGCTGGATCAAGACGTGCAGATCTTGAAAATGCAGTGTCACCCAGGTCTTTTGTGGTGTAGCTGGACCCAAAGGCAACGGTGATCTCGCTGGTGGTGATGACCGGTCACTTGGTGCCAAACAATCGTGACTCTGTGCAGATAAACGGCCGGGAACACGCTAACCCTATAGACCCTATCCAGGGAAGGGGAACTGCGAGGCCCTACCTATCTACACAGAGCACCCGCCCTGAAAGGGGCGACCCTGTCCGGATACCTGTCCCTATACCCGGGCGGAGTCCCTAGTCAAACCCTACTAAAGGTGCCACGCTCCTGACGTGCCACGTTTCTTTCTCATGAAATCTTCAGGGAAGATCAAAAATAGTAATCAGCAGGGCTGAGTAAACAACAAATTCAAATGTAGTTTTGGCTTGACAAAAATGAATAAATATACACCCCCAGCTTAAGTCAGTCAATAGCTGGGAGAGGGAGGGACTTTAAGACATCAGACAACTGTGCAATGCAGCAAAATGCTCAACCCAATGGGGCTAACAATAAAGGCTCCTAGTGTTAGTAGCCAGAACAAATAGAGCCACATAAATGCCGGAAACAGGGCTAACTAGCAAAGCACGAGGATGTACCACAGCCAGTGGGCAGTAACATATATATGCATATATTTCAACCCTTCCTCAACAATTTACTTTAACACCTGCTAGATCTGGTAGTTGTTGGTTCCTCTGGCCTACTAGCTCAGCATCCAAACTTCTAGCATCCTATGGTTTTGCCAGAACTTTGGTGTACAGCAGCGTACTGCCCCATTGGCCATATTTGGTAATTAAAAGGGTTTTCTGAGATTTAAATACGGAGGATACTGAGGATAGGGCATCAGTATATCATTGTGGGGGTCCAACACCTCCTGTGAGCGCCACGACCTTCTCAGTGCCCACCAAGCACAGCGCCGAATAGTTTATAGAGGCTTGGTATCGCAGCTCAGCCCCATTCATGTACAGGCCATGTGACAGATGAACATGTCATCTCTTGGCCTACAAAAAAGCTGACAGAAGGCCATGACGCTGCTGCCTTCTTGAAGAGCTGATTGGGTGGAAGGGGTCTCAGGTGTCAGACCCCACCAATCAGATACTGATAACCCATCCAAAGGATAGGTCATTCGTATTTATGTCTCGGAAAAACCCTTTAAGTGTGTGGTCGCTAATATCTAGTGGTTGCCATTTTGACATCGCAGATTTTATAGAGCGTAGTTCCCTGTTTTACTGAAAAGAAGACTAATGTGATCAGCCTGTCACAGACAGAAAAATCACATGAACATTTATGTTTCTGCCTCAGTGTCTGTAATATGTCATATATCATTCACCCCCTGCCTACGATTACATTTCGGCGCCTTTCACACGGGCGTCATGTTTAACGCCCGGATAAGAGGCGGGTGCGTTGCGGGAAAATGTGCGAAAAATCGGCATGTTTGGTACCCAGACCCGAAGCCGGATTTCATCACTGAAGTCCGGTTTCGGGTTAAGTACTCTGTATATTTTATTATTTTCCCTTATAACATGGTTATAAGTGAAAATAATAGCATTCTCACTACAGAATGCATAGTAAAATGTGGATTAAGGGGTTAAAAATAAAAAAAATAAACTCACCTTATCCACTTGATCGCGTAGTTGCCGATCTCTTCTCTCTTCAAGCATTAGCTGCCGGCTAAAGTTCCTGTGATGACGTCACTACGCTCATCACATGGTCCAATCACATGATCCATCACCATGGTGATGGACCATGTGATTGGACCATGTGATGTGACGTCACCACAGGTCCTTTAGCTGGCAGCTAATGCTTGAAGAAGAGAGAAGAGATCGGCAACTACGCGATCAAGTGGATAAGGTGAGTTTATTTTTTTTATTTTTAACCCCTTAATCCACATTTTACTAAGCATTCTGTAGAGAGAATGCTATTATTTTCCCCTATAACCATGTTTTAAGGTAAAATAATAAAGATCGAGTGCCGTCTCTTAGCAACCTTGCGGGAAAATCGCACTGCATCCGCACTTGATTGCGGATGCTTGAAATTTTCATGCAGCCCCATTTACTTCTATGGGGCCTGTGTTGCGTGAAAAACGCAGAATATAGAACATGCTGCGATTTTCATGCAACGCAGAAGTAATGCGTGAAAATCACCGCTCATGTGCATAGCCCCATATTAATGAATGGGTCAGGATTCAGTGTGGGTGCAATGCGTCCACGTCATGCATTGCACACACGCGGAAAACTCGCCCGTGTGAAAGGGGCCTTAGGGACCATACATTAGTCAGACATTGGAATTAGGTTTGTCAGACACATTTTCAGTCAACTTGAGAAAAGGTGCCCAATATATAGGCCCCTTTCACACGAGCGAGTTTTCCGCACGGGTGCAATGCGTGATGTGAACGCATTGCACCCGCACTGAATCCTGACTCATTCATTTTAATGGGTCTGTGTACATGAGCGTTTTTTTCACGCATCAGTTCTGCGTTGCGTGAAAAACGCAGCATGTTCTATATTCTGCGTTTTTCACACAGCTCTGGCCCCATAGAAGTGAATGGCTGCAAAATTGCACAGCTTTCACTGACCTAATCTGGACACGCTGTGAAAGAGGCCATATTGTGAACACCTGATGAGGCCCATTTCAAATGGACAATACAGCAACCTATTATCCTGTATGAACTCTACAGAATCTAGCCCAAGAGTAGTTCTACTAAAAATAACGTAGATAATCATAGGGTTCTACAGCAATCTAAGTTTGGGTCAATACAGTACAACTGTATGCAGAACAACAAGACCTATTAAATGTGACTATATGAAGACTGTGTGAAATGGGCCTAAGGGAAACTTTACCTAGCTCACACAAAATATTTTAGCAGAATATTTCAGCTATCTGATATGTGTAAAATACCACAAGCCCAGGACTGAGGTTCCTTAAGCCCACCAGAGGAAATTATTGTTGGGATCCCACCCCCATATCATTAATAAAGTGAAATAGGTACAAAGTAATAGACCTAATGGTAATTAATCATCTCCAAAGGTAACATAGTAACATAGTTTGTAAGGCTGAAAAAAGACATCTGTGCATCCAGTTCAGCCCGTTATCTTGTAAGTTGATGCAGAGAAAGGAAAAAAAAAACCTGTGAGGTAGAAGCCAATTTTCCCCATTTTAGGGGAAAAAAAATTCCTTCCCGACTCCAATCAGGTAAACAGAACAACTCCCTGGATCAACGACCCCTCTCTAGTAGCTGTAGCCTGTAATATTATAACACTCCAGAAATACATCCAGGCCCCTCTCGAACTCTTTTAGTGAACTCACCATCACCACCTCCTCAGGAAGAGAGTTCCATAGTCTCACTGCTCTTACCGTTAAGAATCCTCTTCTATGTTTGTTTACAAACCTTCTTTCCTCCAGACGCAGAGGATGTCCCTTTGTCACAGTCACAGTCCTGGGGATAAATAGATGATGGGAGAGATCTTTGTACTGACCCCTGATATATTTATACATAGTTATTAGATCTCCCCTCAGTTGTCTTTTTTTCTTTAGTTAATCACTCTAATTTAGATAATCTTTCCGGGTACTGTAGTCCACATATTTCAGTTATTACTTTAGTTGCCCTCCTCTGAACCCTCTCCAGCTCTGTTATGTCTGTCTTGTCCACAGGAGCCCAGAACTGTACACAGTACTCCATGTGTGGTCTGACTAGTGATTTGTACAGTGGCAGGACTATGTTCTCATCACGGGCATCTATGCCCCTTTTGATGCACCGCATAATTTTATTGGCCTTAGCAACAGCTGCCTGACACCGGTTTCTTTGCTGTCCACTAAATCTCCTAAGTCCTTTTCCCATGTCAGTGTTACCCAGTGTTTTACCATTTAGTATGTACGGGTGACTTGCATTATTCCTTCCCATGTTCATAACCTTACATTTGTCAGTGTTAAACCTCATCTGCCACTTCTCTGCCCAAGCCTCCAATGTAAATAGATCCATCTGTAGCAGTATACTATCCTGTTCTGTGTTAATTACTTTACATAGTTCAGTGTCATCTGAAAATCTTGATATTTTACTGTGCAAGCCTTCTACAAGATCATTAATAAAAAAAATATGGTAGAGAATAGGGCCCAATATGGACAGAAGCAAAGTTGCAATTTTTTTCTCTCTGGACTGTTGAGGACCGCTATGGTATCAGAGTCTGGGCCCACTGGAGGATCTTCTAGTATTCTGGTGATACAGTCCAACGCTGCACAAGCCTGCTATATTTCTATATTGTTTAAAATTAAATACGCAGAATCCCACACCAGCGCTAACCTGCCAAAAGTTCCTCCAGGAAAAATATATACAGTGAAACCTCTCCAAATGACCTCCTCTTTGAGAAGACTATCCTCATATACATACTAATTTTCCTGTGACAGATTTTTATTTCCACCACATATTCTGGAAACTAGCCATCTTCTGGTATTCAGCTCCATAAAAAACACTTTTCAGTACAATTTTGCTTGGCTGTCTCCAGAAGGTTTCACTGTATTATTAGCGCTATGGATGCTCCATAATATATCAGATTTTTTTATTTTTTTAAAACATAATTTTTATAGTAATTTTTGCACAATGAAAAGCATACATTGTAAAACATGACATGAGGTTATATATCATGAATATTTCAAGCAAGGCCGCAGGCCCAGGTACATATGCATGTCTGAACATAATCAACTCTTTAACTCCCTCCCTCTCTTAACACATTGTCAAGATGCCATATCTCTGGGAAAATATAAGATCCCTATCACTGTGAGACAGGTCAATTGATCAGTTAAATAAGATCATTAGCTTGTTCCGTTGAGTAAAATGCCATTATATATCTCAACCATTTGGCGTGGTAATTTTTAATACTTTTTGCTCCCCCCCTGGCTGCTGCCCATTTGTCTGCTAACATACAAATCTTTGTGTGAGCAATTATTTCACTAATAGCAGGTATTGACGGTTGTAACCAATGTTGTAGAATACATCGTTTAGCTGCTAATAGAAATACAAGGATTACAGTGGGAGTTTTGGGATTCAATAAATGAAAAAGGAGCTCCACTGGGTTCATTTGCAACTTGATATTAAGTTTCTAATCTAATTCCTCTATAATCCTTTCTCACAATGTTATAATATTAGGGCATTCCCACATACCGTGGAATAGATTGGCCTTATCCAGCGCACATTTAGGACAGGACGTGACTCTGTTGTCTTGGGAATTCAATGCTCTATAAGTGGGGTGTTTGTCGAAGCCGTAGATGGCCATATGCATAAATTTATAGTGAGTCTCCCTCCAGACCTCACTAGATACTGCACTGCGAACACTTTGCCATCCCCTCAGCACCTCTTTTGGCTGATCCATGTTGTCAACCTGGGTAGTCCAACCCCTAAACATGGAAGTGGAGACCTTTTCAGACAGAATCGATCTCAGTTTGAGGTATATGTGTGCTATTGAACATTTGTTCCGCCAAAATTAAGTCGTCAAACTCGTTTTTCAACATTTCTGTCGAGCAGTTACGGAGTCTGTTTTTCAGGTAATTAATAACCTGGTGATATGCCAGATAATGACTACTGTGGAGATTATGACGCAAGCAGAGCTCTTCAAATGTGACATAGTTTCGCGTCTGTTTGTCCCATAACTGTTCCACTGTCATGATGCCCTTATCTCTCCATACCTTGAAATGCCTTTTGAGAGAGCCATGGTGAAATTCCAGGTGGCCCCAGGGGGAAAGGTATTTTGAAAATAAAAAGGGAAGTTGGAACAACCTTCTCGCCGCCTTCAGGCCGCTACTGTGTCCTTCACCAGTACACTTTTTTGCAGGTTAAGAGGGAGAGGAGAATACCTAGTATGTAGGAGTGTAGTAAGGGGCCAGGGTTTCCTAAGTTGCGACTCTAAGTCATAGTTAGAGAAGAAAGATGATTTCCCAATCCAATCCAGACTATTTCTCAGTAAGCTAGCTACATTGTAAAGCCGAATATCGGGGAAGTTCAAACCCCCATTTTCTTTTCTCAACATGAGTGTTTTAAGGGCATATCAGATTTAAGTATCACCACAAGGCAGTCACAGGGAGAGCTGCCCACACAGGCAGACAAGCAGATGCCTGGACCCCATGCAGAACGACACATGGTGATCTCAGGCAAGCTGTCCAAACAGGAGGACAAGCAGATGCCTGGACCCCATGCAGAACAACACCTGGCGGTCTCAGACAGAGCTGCCCAAGCAGGAAGACAAGCAGATGCTTGGACCCCAGGCAGAACAACACATGGCGGTCTCAGACAGAGCTGCCCAAGCAGGCAGACAAGCAGATGCCTGGACCCCATGCAGAACGACACATGGCGGTCTTAGACAGAGCTGTCCAAGCAAGCAGACAAGCAGATGCCTGGACCCCATGCAGAATGACACATGGTGGTCTCAGAGAGCTGCCCAAGCAGACAGACAAGCAGATGCCTGGACCCCATGCAGAATGACACATGGTGGTCACAGGCAGAGTTGCACACAGACTAGATGTACTCACTCCGGAAAACCCAGAAGTCTTCTCACCGAAGGCATAGACTCGGACTAGCAGATGCCTTTTACCCCTGCAGAGTTAGTCCATGGGCGAACAGACAGAGCTGCTCACAAGACAAAGAACTGGACAAGCAGATGCCTGTTCCCCATGCGGAGTTCTTTCATGTGTGAACAGACAGCTTCACCACAAGACACAGAACTGGATTAGGAGATGCCTGTTCCCCATGTGGATTTAGTCCATGGATGAACAGACAGCTGCACCACAAACAACAGAACCAGGCAAGGTGACCTTGATGTCTCACTAGGTGACCACACAGACAGGGCACTTGGAATATTCCCAGGTCAGGTGCATAGCTCCTGCACCCAGCAAAGCTGGAGACAGACTGACCTTAAACCCACAGCACACAGGATATTATAGCAGGATAATGAGGTCATCTGACCTTAGCAGACACACCCAGACCAGACCATTAACCCCACCAGAACCAAGAGAAAAGGGAGGGGAGCATGCATATACAAGAAGCAGTTCACACACAGGCTGCCACAACTACACGTAGGTCAATGCAACCAGCCTTAACGGAATCCACCGCAGCCAAAGCGAGTACATACGGCAACCCATGACACAGTGAACTACACTGACACTTCTATGGGATAGTTTTTAGGCATGCTCTGTTACCTGTGCAGAGATCACGAGAGAACAGATAAGCTGTGACTAGAGATGAGCGAACACCTGGATGTTCGGGTTCGAGAAGTTCGGCCGAACTTCCCGAAAATGTTCGGGTTCGGGATCCGAACTCGACCGAACTTTATCCCGAACCCGAACCCCATTGAAGTCAATGGGGACCCGAACTTTGGGCACTAAAAAGCTGTAAAATAGTCCAGGAAAGGGATAGAGGGCTGCAAAAGGCAGCAAAATGTAGGTAAATGCCCTGCAAACAAATGTGGATAGGGAAATGAATTAAAATAAAATAAATAAAAATTAACCAATATCAACTGGAGAGAGGTCCCATGGCAGAGAATCATGCGTCATATCACCCACCACTAGAGAAGGCCACTTTCAGTTATTTCGGCCCAGCACCCAGACAGAGGAGAGAGGTCCCACAGCAAGGAATCATGCGTCATATCACCCACCACTGGAGAAGCCCACTTTCAGTTATTTCGGCCCAGCACCCAGACAGAGGAGAGAGGTCCCACAGCAAGGAATCATGCGTCATTTCACCCACCACTAGAGAAGGCCACTTTCAGTTATTTCTGCCCCAGCACCCAGACAGAGGAGAGAGGTCCCACAGCAAGGAATCATGCGTCATATCACCCACCACTGGAGAAGGCCACTTTTAGTTATTTCGGCCCCAGCACCAAGACAGAGGAGAGAGGTCCCACAGCAAGGAATAAGGCGTCATATCACCCACCACTGGAGAAGGCCACTTTCAGTTATTTCGGCCCAGCACCCAGACCGAGGAGAGAGGTCCCACAGCAAGGAATCATGCGTCATTTCACCCACCACTAGAGAAGGCCACTTTCAGTTATTTCGGCCCCAGCACCCAGACAGAGGAGAGAGGTCCCACAGCAAGGAATAAGGCGTCATATCACCCACCACTGGAGAAGGCCACTTTCAGTTATTTCGGCCCAGCACCCAGACCGAGGAGAGAGGTCCCACAGCAAGGAATCACGCGTCATTTCACCCACCACTAGAGAAGGCCACTTTCAGTTATTTAGGCCCCAGCACCCAGATAGAGGAGAGAGGTCCCACAGCAAGGAATAAGGCGTCATATCAGCCACCACTGGAGAAAGCCACTTTCATTTTTTTCGGCCCTAGCACCCAGACAGAGGAGAGAGGTCTCACAGCAAGGAATCATGCGTCATATCACCCACCACTGGAGAAGGCCACTTTCAGTTATTTCTGCCCAGCACCCAGACAGAGGAGAGGTTCATTCAACTTTGGGTTGCACCGCAAGATCATGGTAAAGTTAAAAAAATGAGGATTCAATAAAGAAGTGCCCCGGAGTACAAGAATACATGGTTGAGGGGAGGCAGTTATAAATGTCTATTCTGCACAAGGGAGGGACAGTTCCTGTGGGATCCATGCCTGGTTCATTTTTATGAACGTCAGCTTGTTCACTGGGGAAGGGCTAGGTGGATTCCTTGGGAAACCCTGCCAGCAGAGTCTTCTTGTTGGCTGTGGACAGGCGGCTGCGTTTGTCAGTAATGACGCCCCTGCCGTGCTGAATACACGTTCAGACAAAGCGCTGGCCGCCGGGCAGGCCAGCACCTCCAAGGCATGCTAACTCTGGCCACGTAGACAATTTGGAGACCCAGAAGTTGAATGGGGCCGAACCATCAGTCAGTACGTGGAGGGGTGTGCAGACGTACTATTCAACCATGTTAGTGAAATGCTGCCTCCTGCTAACACGATTCATATCAGGTGGTGGCGCTAGCTGTAGCGTGGAGACAAAACTTTTCCACATTTCTGCTATGCTAACCCTGCCCTCAGAGGAGCTGGCCGTGACACTGCTCCTCCTCTGCCTTCGCCTTGGGCTTCCACCTGTTCCCCTGTGACATTTGGGAATGCTCTCAGGAGCGCGTCTACCAGTGTGCGCTTGTACTCGCGCATCTTCCTATTACGCTCCAGTGCAGAAAGTAAGGTGGGCACATTGTCTTTGTACCAGCGATCCAGCAGGGTGGCAACCCAGTAGTCTGCACACGTTAAAATGTGGGCAACTCTGCTGTCGTTGCGCAGGCACTGCAGCATGTAGTCGCTCATGTGTGCCAGGCTCCCCAGAGGTAAGGACAAGCTGTCCTCTGTGGGAGGCGTATCGTCATCGCCCTCCGTATCCCCCAGCCACGCACCAGTGATGGGCCTGAGCTGTGTCAGGTGCCACCCCGCTGTGAACCTGCTTCATACTCATCCTCCTCCACCTCCTCCTCATCCTCCAGTAGTGGGCCCTGGCTGGCCACATTTTTACCTGGCCTCTGCTGTTGCAAAAACCTCCCTCTGAGCCACTTCTAACAGACTGGCCTGAAAGTGCTAAAATGACCCCTCATCCTCCTCCTCCTGGGCCTCCTCTTCCATCATCGCCTTAAGCGTTTTCTCAAGGAGACATAGAAGTGGTATTGTTCAGGCAATAAAACCCCCTGTAACTTCTTATAAACTTCAACTGGCAAGCCGTCAGACCCTGGAGCTTTACCATTAGCCATATTGCCAAGTGCTGCCTCCAATTCCTCCAGTGAAACTGGCTCTTCTAATCTTTCCCTATCCGCATCCGACAGCACAGGTAAGTGCGCCTCCTCCAGAAAGGCTCTCAGGGACTCCTCTGACTCAGTGACTGAGGATGCGTATAAGGAAACATAGAAGTCCTGCAGGACCTCCAAAATCCCTTTAGTGTCACATCTAACATTACCCCCAACATCCCTTAGTGCCGCTATACACGAGGACTCTCTCTGAGCTCGAGACACCACTGACAGCAAGTGACCCACTTTCTCACCTTCTTCAAAGGACCGTTGTTTGTAAAAGCCCCGTTTGCTCTCAGCCATTAGTAGCAAATGACACTGCAGCTGTTCCTGTGCCGCATCCAAAGCCTCACTGTTGGTCAAAGTAGGAGATCTACAGAATGATCTCTCCGCCTCCACCACCAGAGCATGGGCTTTCGTATCTGCCTCTCTAGATCTAGATTTACGCTTACTAATTTCTTTTATTAACAAGCCACGAAGAAACGCTTTCATTGCATCCCAGATAATATGAAGAGAAGCAGAACCCTCATTCATTGTGAAGTATTCCCTGAGTGCCATAGAGATGTCCGTGAAATCACCCAGGACATTCAGCCAGTGTGAGTTACATCTCCACAGCCGCGGTCCTTGCCTGAGCACCCCGAAATCCAACTCCACCTGCAGCAAGGAGTGGTCAGACAACGATCGAGGGTGGTAGATGACCTTGTGCACCAACGGCAACATCACTTCATTAACAAGGGCCAAATCAATGCGTGACAAGGTATGATGAGTAGCCGATCTACAAGAATACTCTCGCTTATTAGGGAACCTCACCCTCCAAACATCTAACAGTCCACTCTCCGACATCAAATGCCTTAAAGCAGAGCTGCCCGGAGACCCTCCAGAGCCCACTACCCGACACCTATCAACAGAGTCATCTGGCGTACAATTAAAGTCTCCCACCAGAAGCCAGGGGATCCCAGGGAAGTCCGCCACAAAGGACAAGATCATCCGTAACATTGGGGAAGAAAATGGAGGGGGCACATACACCGACACTAACACCATTCTCACTCCATCTATTCTACACACCACACACACAAACCTGCCTTCCACATCCACACATTGGGTAACATGTTCATACCGGACATTCTTATGCACCAAGATACATACTCCTCTAGAATGTGAAGACCAAACTGCATGAACCGCATAACCCACCCATGACTTTTGCAGCCAGTGCACATTTTCCTGTTTTAGATGTGTTTCCTGCAGGCAACAGATCGCCGGATGAAACCGCCCCAGATAATGGAATAGACTATGCCTCTTTTTTGCTTCCGCCATCCCTCGTACATTCCAGCTCAACACCCTCGTCAACTGAGCCATGATAAGACCAGAGAAACATAACCATAATGCATACTCCATTCACACCCCATCCACTCCTGTGTAGCGCCATTCACCCAACAATCAAACTCCCCTTCCCCCCCAACCCAAAGCCCACCCAAAACAAAAAGGCAATTTAACCCAAATAGGAACCCAATCTTGGGGCAACCATAAATCAGCATACCCGCCAAACATCTTGAACCAACAGGAACTCGATTAAACATCCCTTCCATGTGAAGGGAACTATCCTCCACCAAGATATACATAGTCGCCATCAACCCACCCCTCCCACCACGCAGGCTACAGTGTGGTAGCATTCATTAAACTGCAGAACACGTGCAACTTAACCGTGACAATAACAACCAAATAGTCACGTGTTGACAACCCTTATGCTGGAACCAGTGTGCATGGTACTAGCTTTCAAGTGTCCAGTGAACCATCCCTCAGCTGCCTTTCGTGGATATCCAGCAACTGCGCTGCCTCATCCGGATCCTCAAAGAATCTAGTAGATCCCAACGCTGCCAGACGGAGTTTGGCTGGAAACAGCATTGCATATGGGACCTGCAAGCCCCTTAATCTCTTCTTCACATCCATAAAACTACTCCTCCTCCTCTGCACTTCGTTAGAATAATCAGGGAAGATAGACACTTTGGCCCCATTGAGGGTCATATCAGCATTGTCCCTAGAGAGACGAAGTATAGTGTCCCGGTCCCTGAAATGTAAAATCTTTGCCAGAATAGGCCTCGGCGGTCTGCCATACAAGGGGGAGAGCCCCTTATCCTGGAACAATTGACGTAGCCAGTTTTCAATAAATTCTGTGGCATTCGCCCCCTCGGTCTTCTCGGGTACCCCTACAATTCTCAGGTTGTTACGGCGGGACCGATTTTCCAAATCGTCCGTCTTAGCATACAGAGCAGCAATATCTTTGGCAGCCATCTTGGACGCCATCTGCAAAGGCGATATGTCGTCTTCTAACTGCGACGTCCTCTTTTCAAGTTCAGCAGTACGCTCCGATATCTTATGTAAATCATGTCGGATAATCGATACATCAGATCTCAAACTGTCGACCTGCACAGAGAGTACCTTCAAAGTGTTATTACAGCTCGCCACTGCCGCCATAATATCTTTCAGAGTAGGTTCCTCCGCATCCAACTGCCTGTGAGGCCTCCTTCCCCCTTCTAGTAGTTCCAGAGCCCGCAGTCGGCGATTCAGGATCCCTTTGATTCTCCCCCTCAGAAGATTCGTCCTCCGGCTCCGAAAGAGTAGGTGAGTCTGCTCCTTTATCCTGTGACCAGTCACCCGCTCCTCCTGTAACTCTCGCAAATTTGCTGAGTTTGGCAGCACCGCTCCGGTTCACCGCCTCTTGCGACGCCATCACCTCTCCTCCAGCCGCGCCATCTTGGCCGCTGTCCGTCTTCTCCACTCTCGATGCTTTATTCATCTTTTTCGGCATGTCGGGCGTCTGAAATTCGGATAGCAGGTACCAGCCACTAATTCCACACCAGGCAGATAGATCAGGCACCAGTAAGCTTCGCTACCCAGGAGATTTTATCAGGATACCGGCAGGAGAGCAGAGCAGCGCGTCCTACTCCATGCGATGGCAGGCCACGCCCCAGAAGTGGTATTGTAACGCTGATAACGGTGTCATCGCCACTGGCCATGTTGGTGGAGTACTCGAAACAGCGCAACAGGGCACACAGGTCTCGCATGGAGGCCCAATCATTGGTGGTGAAGTGGTGCTGTTCCGCAGTGCGACTAATGCATGCTTGCTGCAGCTGAAACTCCACTATGGCCTGCTGCTGCTCGCACAGTCTCTCCAGCATGTGCAAGGTGGAGTTCCACCTGGTGGGCACGTCGCATATGAGGCGGTGAGCGGGAAGACCGAAGTTCCGCTGTAGCGCAGACAGGCGAGCAGCGGCAGGATGTGAACGCCAGAAGCGCGCACAGACGGCCCGCACTTTATGCAGCAGCTCTGACATGTCGGGGTAGTTGTGAATGAACTTCTGCACCACCAAATTCAGCACATGCGCCAGGCAAGGGATGTGCGTCAAACCGGCTAGTCCCAGAGCTGCGACGAGATTTCGCCCAATATCGCACACCACCAGGCCGGGCTTGAGGCCCACCGGCAGAAACCACTCGTCGGTCTGTTGTTCAATACCCCGCCACAACTCCTGCGCAGTGTGGGGCCTGTCCCCCAAACATATGAGTTTCAGAATGGTCTGCTGACGTTTACCCCAGGCTGTGCTGAAGTTGGTGGTGAAGGTGTGTGGCTGACTCGATGCACTGGTGGAAGCAGAGGAGGAGGAAGCCGAGTAGGAGGAGGAGGCTACAGGAGGCGATCCTTGGCGGCGGAAGGACGTGCGCCAAGGAACTCTCCGCCTGGGGCCCAGCCGCCACTACATTTACCCAGTGTGCAGTTAGGGAGATATAGCGTCCCTGGCCGTGCTTACTGGTCCACGTATCTGTGGTTAGGTGGACCTTGCCACAGATGGCGTTGCGCAGTGCACACTTGATTTTATCGGATACTTGGTTGTGCAGGGAAGGCACGGCTGTCTTGGAGAAGTAGTGGTGGCTGGGAAGAACATACTGTGGGACAGCCATGGACATCAGCTGTTTGAAGCTGTCTGTGTCCACCAGCCTGAATGACAGCATTTCAAAGGCCAGTAGTTTAGAAATGCTGGCATTCAGGCCCAGGGCTCGAGGGTGGCTAGGTGGGAATTTACGCTTTCTCTCCAAGGTTTGTGGACATGGTGGAGATGCTTGGTGACGCAGGTGGTGTTGTCGGTGGCACATCCTCTGTTTGTTGGGCGGCAGGTGCCAGCATTCCTCCTGAGGCGGAGGAAGAGGCCGAGGCAGCAGCAGAAGAGGGAGCAGGGGGAGCCAGAGTGAGTTCCTTGCTTTTAAGGTGTTTACTCCACTGCAGTTCATGCTTTGCATGTAGATGCCTGGTCATGCAGGTTGTGCTAAGGTTCAGAACGTTAATGCCTCGCTTTAGGATCCGATGGCACAGCGTGCAAACCACTCGGGTCTTGTCATCAGCACATTGTTTAAAGAAGTGCCATGCCAGGGAACTCCTTGAAGCTGCCTTTGGGGTGCTCGGTCCCTGGTGGCGGTGGCCAGTAGCTGGTGAACTCTCTTGGAGGCGGCTGTTCTGCTTTTGCCCCCTGCTCCCTCTTTTGCTACGCTGTTGGCTCGATCTCACCACTGCATCTTCCTCTGAACTATGAAAGTCAGTGGCACGACCTTCATTCCATGTAGGGTCTAGGACCTCATCGTCCCCTGCATCGTCTTCCACACAGTCTTCCTCCCTGACCTCCTGTTCGGTCTGCACACTGCAGAAATACGCAGCAGTTGGCACTTGTGTTTCGTCATCATCAGAGACGTGCGGACTACGATGAGATGATATTCCCATGTCCTCATCATCAGGAAACATCAGTGGTTGTGCATCAGTGCATTCTATGTCTTCCACCACTGGGGAAGGGCTAGGTGGATTCCCTTGGGAAACCCTGCCAGCAGAGTCTTCAAACAGCATAAGAGACTGCTGCATAACTTGAGGCTCAGACAGTTCCCTGATATGCATGGGGGCGATGTGACAGACTGATGGGCTTGGTTTTCAGGCGCCACCTGTGCGCTTTCTGCAGAAGACTGGGTGGGAGATAATGTTGTGAACGTGCTGGATCCACTGTCGGCCACCCAATTGACTAGCGCCTGTACCTGCTCAGGCCTTACCATCCTTAGAACGGCATTGGGCCCCACCAAATATCGCTGTAAATTCTGGCGGGTACTGGAACCTGAGGTAGTTGATTCACTAGGACGTGTGGCTGTGGCAGAATGGCCACGTCCTCTCCCAGCACCAGAGGGTACACTAACACCACAACGACCGCGTCCGCGTCCCTTACTAGATGTTTTCCTCATTGTTATCGTTCACCAAGCACTACAATAAGAAAAAAAATATCTGGCCCAATGTATTGATTTCAAATTCAAGCATTTTTTTACAGGCACCTAACACTATCTGCCTATTTATTTATGTAGCGTATTACACTAATCCAGGCACAGCAGTAACCACTGATTTAGGGGAATATCTCTTTTAGGGCTAGTATTTAGGCCCTGGATGAAAGGTATCCTTTTATGGACAGATTTAAACTTGACCTGCAACAGCTGGAACACCAGATTCAGGGCATTGCTATTTTGGCAATTGAATTTCACCCCAGAACAAAATATATAATTTGCAGGACACTATGAAACTTGGCCAGCCACAGCTGAAACCACTGATTTATGGTATTGCTATTTTGGCAATTGAATTTCAACCCAGAACAAAATATATGTTTTGGCGGACACTATTATAGTTTGCCAGCCACAGCTGTGACACCAGATTTATGGTATTGCTATTTTGGCAATTGAATTTCACCCCAGAACAAAATATATAATTTGCAGGACACTATGAAACTTGGCCAGCCACAGCTGAAACCACCGATTTATGGTATTGCTATTTTGGCAATTGAATTTAAACCCAGAACAAAATATATGTTTTGGCGGACACTATTATAGTTTGCCAGCCACAGCTGTGACACCAGATTTATGGTATTGCTATTTTGGCAATTGAATTTCACCCCAGAACAAAATATATGTTTTTGCGGACACTATTATAGTTTGCCAGCCCCAGCTGTGACACCAGATTTATGGTATTGCTATTTTGGCAATTGAATTTCACCCTAGAACAAAATATATGTTTTGGCGGACACTATTATAGTTTGCTAGCCAGTGCTGGGACACCAGATTTAGGGGATTGCTATTTTGACAATTGAATTTCACCACAGATAATAATCTATCCTTTGCCAAACAGCAGACAGTATTATACTTGGCTAGCCAAAGCTGGAACACCAGATTTAGGGGATTGGTATTTTGGCAATTGTATTTAACCCCTTAATAAAATATAGAAATTGCTATCCTGAGTTTCTAGGGGTGACAATTAGCACAGCCAAGCCCCTGATGTAGGATATAGCAAAAAAAAAGTATTGATGGATTGATGGACTTGGTAGCAGCTTGTTCTGGTGCACCGCAAGTCATAAAATGGCCGCCGATCGCCCCAAAACAAGTGACAGAAAAACGCTCTGTGCAGCCTAAAAACCAGTGAGCAAGTAACTAGCAGAAGTTGAATAATTCACAGCTGTAGATCGATCACTTCATTAGGTGCTTTTGCAGACTTTTCCCTTCTCCCAAAAATTCATAAGAGTCTAATAGACCCCCCGGGTAGGCCCATAGTATCGGGTATTAACTCTTTGACTAGCCACATTACTGAATATATAGATTTCTTCCTACAGAAATATGTGAAAACTGCCCCCTCGTATTTGAAAGATACGGGCGACGTGATTGAAAAACTCAAAGGTATAGAATCCTTCAATGAAAAGATGTGGTTAGCAACTGCTGATGTCACATCTCTTTATACTATCATACCGAATGAATTGGGATTGCAAGCAGTGAAGAGGAATCTAGAGACGGATGGAGATATGAGTTCGCTGCAGGGGGAGTTCATCCTGAAATGTACAGAGTTTTGTCTCTCACACAACTATTTTTGGTTTCGGGATGAATTCTTCCTGCAGCGACTCGGTACCGCGATGGGGGCGAAATTCGCACCTAGTTTTGCGAATACCTTTATGGCTGCTTGGGAAGAAGAATGGATTAGGCCAATTTTAGGGGTTCCAATAATGGGGGGCCAGTTAATAAAGTGGTATAGGTATATAGACGATTGCCTAATAATTTGGGAAGGTGAGAAGGCAGGCCTGGAAAAATTGATTTATGAATTAAATAGAAATAATTGGAATATAAAATTGACCAGTGAGATCAGCAATATTGCCATTAATTTTTTGGACCTCACCATATTTGTGGAAAATAACAAGTTGAAAATTAAAACGTTTTTTAAAAAAACCGATGTCAATGGGTACATTAACTTAGATAGTTGTCATTATAAACCGTGGCTATCTAATATACCAAAGGGACAGTTTAAAAGTATGTTCCGTAATTGCACAGATGTGGAGGTGTATAGAACACAAAGTAAAATTATACAAGAAAGGTTAATTGAGAAGGGCTATAACAAAGAAGAACTGGAAAAACAATGTAAAGAGGTAGAAACAAACCATATGGATAGAAAAGAATAAAAAGATATAGATATTTGCAATAAGGAAAATAAATTTCAGTTTGCTTTTATGACCCAATTCAGTGCCCAAGGACATCTTATAAAAAATGCGATTAAAAAAACTTGGAGCACGTTAAAAAATGACCCCGTATTAGGGGATGAACTTCCAAATAAACCTTGTGTAATTTTTAAGAAAGCACCAAATTTACATTCCATTTTAGTAAAAAGCGCAATTCCTCCAGTAGATAAAAAAGGAAGAAAAAACCGGTTCACTTGGTGCGGTTTTTGCTTACCATGTAGAAACCGCACAAAAGAAATGAAAAAAGAACGACAAGTTGAGAAAGTTTATTCCAATCCAAGAAAGAAAGATCTGAAAATTAGAGGGGAGATTACATGTGAGACCTCGGGTGTGATCTACGTGCTGGAGTGCCCTTGTGGCCTCCAGTACGTTGGCCGCACCATGAGGAAATTAAAAGTACGTGTACAGGAGCATATAAATAACATAAAAAAAGGAATGGAAACACACGGGGTACCCCTACATTTTAAAAATGTGCATAGGATGGACCCGAAGGGGTTAAAATTCACAGGAGTTGCTCATGTCAAAAAACATTGGCGAGGAGGAAGCTATGAAAATAAGATAGACCAAACTGAAGTAGAATGGATATATAATATGGGAAGTTTACAACCAAAGGGGTTAAATGTGGATCTGGACATAAGGTCCAGCTTAATTTGAACTCTTGACCAACAACTTTTCCCCCTGTTCTCCCTATATGTATCGACCATGCATTCCCATACCTATAAGTTCTGTGGAGTACATTCAGGCTGAGTTCCATTTTGTTTAAGCATTTGGAGCTGGATGTGGTAGAGTTGGTGATTTACCGGCCCTCCAGCGTTCAGCCAGATGCATTAGTGCCGACTCTGCACACCATCCGATGTAGCAGTGCCGGTGCGAAGCTATTCGTATTGCAGGCTTAGCAGCACCGACTCGGTGCATCGCGCGATGTAGCAGAGCCGGCGCTTAGTCTGCACCGCATTGGATTTTTAGATGCGGTTGCGAGAATGCGATCCCATTACAATATAGAGTGACACACTGAGGGGTGTCGACATTGGTGTGAACGATTGCATAGAGATGTGGGCAGCAACTGTGATTTCAGGTGTTAACTAATGAATGAAGGGAAGTGAGGGGATATTTTAGGGCGAGGTTAACGTGAGAGGAAGTGACGCCCCTGACGAAGCCACTTGGAGCGAAACCCGGGTCGGGCAGACGCTATTGTTTTAAAAAACGCTGTGATTTTATCTTTCAATTTGTAAGTAGAATAAAAGAAGCCTTTTATATGGTGTGTAACGGTCTTCACTATGGAAGGAGTGTAATTTTCACATAGGATGAAGGAAAGAAAGCCGGTGACCTGTGTATAACATCTTGATACGCCTGTGTTAAAACAAGAGCACGGTGAGTGCAGTCTTAGAGTGCCTGCAGGTTCTAACTGGTAATACTTCACTATATGTGGTTCCTTTTATAATCTGTATAGATCGATACATATGAAAGGAAGCAGTGCGAGCTAGATGTCGGAGATCGATCAAAAATGATTTCCTCTGGTGTGAAAATAGAAGCACTTTCTGCGCGGTCCACTTTCTGTTTTAAGACTTTTCCCTGCCTAATCTCGCCCTCACAGAAGCTGCGTCCTCTCCCTATACTAATCAGAGCAGTGTGACGTGCGGCGCTACGTGACTCCAGCTTAAATAGAGGCTGGGTCACATGCTGCACTTGGCCAATCACAGCCAGGCCATTAGTAGGCATGGTTTTGATGGGCTCTTAGGGCAAGAAGTAAAACGCTAGCTGATTGGCTGCTGTGCAGCCCTTCAGAAATCGGGAAGAAATCGCTGAACAACGAACCCGAACTTTTTTGAAAATGTTTGGGTCCGGGTCCCGAACACCCCAAAATTCGGTACGAACCCGAACTATTCTCGAACTGTTCGCTCAACACTAGCTGTGACAAAACCTATTGTGAATAATGGACCCTGTGTTACCTATCATTGTAATCCTGCCTAAAAACTGATTAGAAAAAAAAAAGGATAAGTGTTGCTATCTGGTTTGAACTGGCAGATAAATATTTTGGTGACACATTTCCTTTAAATTCACTGATTGGGAATGCCCAGGCCAGTAGGGATCCCACATGAAAAAAATGTAATACTTGCTGATACCTTATGATGTCACTCTGTAATATAGTGGCTTACAAGATCCAAACTTAATCTAATGTCATGCTGCATACAACTTTCAACAGTAATATAACCAACCAGATAGGCTGGATAGGGATTTCTTACATAGCACATATTAAACATATTAAATGCAATTGTTTCAAGAGCACCTGTCAGTAAGGTCAAGCCTATTAAACTGGGCATACTGCCTGGTATTGTTGATCCGAGAAACTACATTTCACAAGAGCGAGTTTTCCACGAGGGTGCAATGTGTGATGCGAACGCATTGCACCAGCACTGTATCCGTACCCATTCATTTCAATGGGTCTGTGTACATGAGCGTCACTTGTGCGTTGCGTGTAAATTGCAGCATGTTCTATATTCTGCGTTTTTCACTCAACACTGGCCCCATAGAAGTGAATGTGGCTGCATGAAAATCACGTCCGCAAGCAAGTGCGGATGCGATACGTTTTTCACTGATGTTTGCTAAGAGATGTTGTTTGTAAACCTTCCATTTTTTATCACGCGCGTGAAAAAAGCATCAATGCGCATTGCACCCACGTGAAAAAAACTGAACAACTAAACGCAATCACAGACAAAACTAAATGAACTTGCTTGCGAAATCGCGCATTTTTAAATAACTGCATCCGTACCTAATCCACGACACTCGTCTGCAAGGGGCCTAAAAGTACACTGGCCTTAGCGGTGGCCAGCTCCCCTTATGTCAAGATAGGACCTACATATTTTTACAGTTAATACTGACCCATATTTCAATTGATTTGTGTCCAATAAGGACCTCAATATCTCCATCAAGGGCTCTATGGCTACGGTGAACAGGAAGGGAGACTAAGGCCCCTTTCACATGAGCGAGTTTTGAGCTTGGGTGCAATGCGTGATGTGAATGCATAGCACCCGCACTGAATCCTGACCCATTCATTTCAATAGGTCTCTGTACGTGAGCGTCGCGTTTCACACATCACTTCTGCTTGGCGTGAAAATAGCAGCATATTCTATACTCTGCATTTTTCACGCAGCCCTAGCCCCATAGAAGTGAATGGGGCTGCATGAAAAACGCATTGCATCCACAAGCAAGTGCAGATGCAATGTGTTTTTCACTGATGGTTGCTAGGAGATGTTTGTAAACTTTCAGTTTTTTAAAATGCATCAAAACGCATTGCACCAGCACAAAAAAAAACGGAACAACTGAACGCAATTGCAGACAAATCTGACGGAAATTGCATGGAAAATGGTGCGAGTTTCCCTGAACGCACCTTGAACGCATCTGGACCTAATCTGTCACGCTCGTGTGAAATAGGCCACCCCTGCCATGATCTCCTATTTAAGCAACATTTGCTCTAATTCTAGCATGAGGACTTGATCTTGAATAAAAGAAATTGCACCAACAAAAGGTAAGTAGCTCCAAAACTCATACACCTCAAATCTTGCCACAGGTACTTCCACTGAATGCTGTTGAAGGTTTTTGCAGTGTCGTGTGAAAGCATTGTTTGACCCCTAATGATGTCCGTCTGAAACTGAAAATTATGAAACAATTTCTACAAATTAATTGCTTAGAAGGCATAAATTCCATTTGTTGTTATTACAATAATAAGTCTCAACAACAGCACCTTTGCCAACAATTTAATATTGATCATCAGAAATAATATGGGCATATATGATGCCATCAGCATGGTAGAATCTTTACTCAGTTTGAGCATAGATTTAGACGAGTCACCAACTCAGAGATTCATCCTTGAAAGTCTCGTTAACAAAATATATGTTATTGTTCTTTATATATTGGCCGGCCATCCACCCACAGGAGCCTTTTTTTGTAAAGTGCTCATGATGGTCTCTAGGTCCTCAATAGTAATAGGAGTATCCAATAATGATTTTTATACCTCTGTTAAAAGGAATCTGTCACCATTTTCATGCTGCCCAACATGAAGGCTCCAGAGTACCTGATTAAGGCTACTTTCACACTCACGTTTTGGATTTCCGTTTGTGAGATCCGTCATGGGCTCTGACAAGCAGTCCAAAACTGATCAGTTTTGCCCTAATGCATTCTGAGTGGAAAAGGATCCGCTCAGAATGCACCCGTTTGCTTCTGATCAGTCTCCATTCCACTCTGGAGGCGGACACCAACACGCTGGCTTGACGAAACTGAGTCAAACTCTGATACAATCTGGCACAATAGAAAACGGATCCGTCTCCCATTGACTTTCAATGGAGTTTATGACGGATCAGTCTTGGCTATGTTACAGATAACAGAAACGGATCTGTTCATGACGGATGCATGCTGTTGTATTATTGTAACAGATCCGTTTTTGCAGATCCATGACGTATCTGCCCAAAATGTGAGTGTGAAAGTAGCCTAAAATGTTGGTTCAGTTACTTGAGCTGACCCAGTCATTTTGCTAAAATCAGTATTTAAACATCTCCAGGGCAAGTTGAGCACTAGAATCCACTCAATACAATGCATGAGCTCAGTGATGTTGGAGCTTGCAAGAGCAAACACAGTACCCTGTTGATTACTACCAATAGAAAACTGGGATCTACACTGGTTTAATGACACCGTTGTAAGGTCTATATGGAGTCAACACTGACCCGTTTGAAGTTGTAATGTAATTTTTCATAGCATTATTCAAGTTATATTCTACAACAGTGATGACTAACCTCCGGCACTCCAGCTGTGGTAAAACTACGACTCCCAGCATGCTCCATTCATTTCTATGGAGTTCCAAAAGCAGCCAAGCAAGAGTGCATGCTAGGAGTCGTAGTTTTACCAGAGCTGGAGTGCTGGAGGTTAGCCATCACGGTTCTAGAATGTTCAAGTATTCTGCCTCACCAGGAGTGAATAACAAAAGTGTAATAACACCACCTACAAAGCATATAAACTAGAAAGTTTCTGTGCCCTGTATGAAAATTTTAACCATTAAAAATTGCTGTGCCACTGAAAAAAAAAAATGAATATTCCTTCAAACCAATATGATCTGCTATTGTTTCTTTAAACAGGAACCCTCAACCACCACCTTACAGATTTATTACTTTTATTTTTTTATATAAAACGAAAAGTTTATAGTAAGGGGGTTTTCCAGGACCAAATACCACAGTGCAGCACAATATACTGCCCCAGCAGCACAAAATAACTCCCTAGAAGCTTCCCCTGTGGGGTTGTCTGCACCAATGTCACATTCTCTCCCCCACCTTCAGTTGTCTCTAATTAAGATTTGGAAGAGGAGGCTGAGGAGGTGACACACAGGTTACAGTATTGAGCCAGCTCTCCTCCTAACAGCATACTGCCTGCCAGCCAGGGGCAGATTAAGTACATGATAGGCCCAGGGCTGTCTAGCAGGGGGGCCCAGGGCTCTCTACGAGGGGCAGATTGGCCATAGACCTTACAGGGAAATTTCCCGGTGGGCCGATGCCCAAGCCCTCCTCTCTGCCACTGGCCAGGTACATAATGAGCTCTTAGCAACAATTAACCCTGTGAGAATCAGAAATGAATGTACCCCTCCAGTGACTGCACATGCACTCTGAATTCAACTGCTCTGGCTCACAGCCTCCTTCTGGGTTTCAGTATCGGATATATCTTCTGTTCAACTACTAAACCGAGGGATCCCTGATGAAGGAGCCCGTCTAGGCTCGGAAACGCGTCGGATTTACTGTGTCCCCTGGAGGCATCCTCAGAGAGCAGTGACGTCACATGCTGAATTCCCAGGACTTCACTCTGCTGGTTCCCCCACGTGAGCGTTTTGCTGCCGGCCGAAGCATCGCTCGCGTTTGGTGGTTGAACAGAAGATATATCCTATACTGAAACCCAGAAGGAGGATTATATACCCTACCAGAATAAGGTAATACAACTTACTAGATGTAATTACTTTTATGCATACGAACAATCAGGCTGACAACTTCTCCTTACACTGTGATCAGCGCAGGTTTCTATTCTGGAACTTGCAGTTCTAGTTATTCTGATTGTTTTTATACCAGCACCAGCAGCCCGCTGGATTTGAAACCTAGCTGCGATCAATTGGTGTAACTTCAACTACGGCTCAGTCATATATATAGGCAGCACGGGTTCGCATACACTTTGAATTATAATAAAAAAGACTTGGAGGAGAATACAGCACCACATACCTCTTACATCATGTAGACCTTCCCTTTCCTCTTCTCCTCCGTTTGACCCAGGCCGCCATGATAAATTCTTTCAGTCGCATTTCATCTCTACAGAGTTTGTTACACAGACACATTAGATTTCTCAATTTTTCCATCAACCTCCCCATCCTGGTGTCCCGACAATGTCATCCTGCTGCCACTCCCAATACTGTGCCCCTGGTGCTCCCCAATGCCCCATTTACTATACTGCTGGAAAAATAGTGACCCTAATAGACATAATTGGGGTCATTTATCAAACTGGTGTGAAGTAGAACTGGATTTCCAAAGGAGCTGTAAAAAATGAAAGGTCTACTTTACACCAGTTTGATAAATGACCCCAGGAGTCCCTATATTATCCACAGCAGCTATAATGTCCCCTAGAGTCCACTAGTAATAATAATGACACCCTATATTGTGCTCCGGGTAATAATCCCTGTATAGTGTCCCCAAAAATAATGTCCCCTAATATGTCTTTGTAATAGAAATGCCCCCATGGTGCCTCCCCAATAGCAATGCCCCCACACTGCCCCCATATAGCAATTTACCCCCACACAGTAATTTCCCCCACAATGCCCCCACATAGTAATCCCCGCATAGTAATTTACCCTCCCCCTCACATAGTAATTTCCTCCACACTGTCCTCATATAGTAATTTGCCCCCACACAGTAATTTTCCGCACACTGCCGCCACACAGTAATTTCCCTCACACTGCCCCACATAGTAATCCCCTCCTTAGAAATTTTCCCCCACACAGTAATTTCCCCCACACTGCCCCCACTTAGTAATTTCCACAATACTTCCCCCACACAGTAATTCCCCCCCACACCTCCCCCACATAGTAATTTCCCCCACACTGCCCCATATAGTAATTTCCCCCACATAGTAATCTCCCTCACTTCCCCCACATAGTAATCCCTCCCATAATAATTTGCCCTCACATAGTAATCCCCTACATAATAATTTGCCTCCACACAGCCCGCACATAGTAATTTCCCCTCACACAGTAATTTGCCCGCACACTGCCAGCCACAATATAGTAATTTGCCCCCACATAGCCAGCCCCAATATAGTTAATATGTCCACACACAGCCAGTCCCAATATAGTAACATGTCCCCACACAGCCAGCCCCAATATAGTAATATGTCCCCACACAGCCAGCCCCAATTTAGTAATTTGCCCCCACACAGCCAGCCTCAATATGGTTAATATGTCCACACACAGCCAGTCCCAATATAGTAACATGTCCCCACACAGCCAGCCCCAATATAGTAATATGTCCCCACACAGCCAGCCCCAATATAGTAATATGTCCTCACACAGCCAGCCCCAATATAGTAATATGTCCTCTTGTGCCCCGACCCCATAATAACAAAAAAAAACAAATGTAAAACCTAAATACCCACCTATGTCCAGGTGCACGATGACATCATCATGCCCACCTGTGCGAGTATTTTACTAACGCATAGGCCTCAGGCCTTCTAGGCCTGAAGCCTATGGTGGGGATCGGCAGTGGGGCAGGGAACTATGCGCTCCCTTGCCCCGCCACAGTTTGTGGGCTTTTGGGTCGGTGTTGGGCCCCCCAGTGATGCTGGGCCCCTATTATAATCATTGCTGTCAGCACTATCAGACATACAGGAGAATACAGCACCACATACCTATTACATCCAGTGACATCTCCTGTGATGTAGACATTCTCTTTCCTCATGTTCTCAGTTTGGCCCAGACCACCATGACAAATTCTTTCAGCTGCGTCCTGTCTCTGCAGAGTTTTTTACACAGACATGTTAGATTCCTCACTTTTACATCAGTCTCCTCACCTTTTCGACACAAACTACCCATCCTGATGCTCCAACTGTGTAATCCCTCAATAATGCTCCCTCAATATGCCCCTGTAATAGAAATACCCCTACAATCCCTCCAGCAATAATAGCCCCTATTTTAAAAAGTGTTTACAGTGCTTCCTGTATTAAAAATATACCCTATAGTGCCCCCAGTAATAATTTCCTTGTACAAAAAATACTAAATATATTTACCATACGGAATATACAATTATTTTGTTCATGCTATTTCTAAAAATAACCAAGGGCCCCTGCCATAACCATCATCATCTACTATTTTGTTAAAAGGTAAGGTAAAATAACAATTGTGATCTTGTTATTGTTTTTAATACATTGTGTGTAAGATATTGTTTTTATGCTACATAAAGGAACAGGACAATAATAATGCATATGAAAATATCTTTTGCTATAAAACTAAAACAAATATACAGTATATCATCAAATCTGTACTGTGGTTGACAGACTCCTTTGCCTCGGTGACACCACTAGTGTGAAATGATTTACAATGTGTGTAAAATGTTTGCTATTATTATTACACCATACTAAAAGGCCATGGGAGACTGCGTTTAATTGCCCAGGTGTTAGTAATAGTAATAAATATCATTTTTTTGCTTCAGTTTTTATCAGTTCTTTTATGGACTTTGTCAGTTTTTTTTTTTTTTTTTTACAAAGAGCGATCAGTTATGATGGGTGATTTTTGTGGTTTTATTGATGGCATTGGGTGAAAAATTGACAAATAGCCTATTATTGGTGCTATAATGATGTATTGTTTATTCTGTTTGGAAATTATATATTTTTTATTTAATATATTGCAGTTAATAAAATACTTAAGTACTGTACACTAAGAAAAATGGAGATTATGTTAGGGAAGCTTTCCCAAGCTATAAACATTGATTACAGAAGAGTGGTATGGTGCTTTCTTTACATAACATGAAGGCCTCTTTTCATACAGTCTATGCTTAGATATCTGACCAGATGGTTGAGTTAATAAAACCTTTCAATAAAGAAATTTCATTTAACATTCTAAGTGAGAGCCGGTAACGCGTGGCAATCTTCATCAGGGTAGATAGCACTCCACTGCATTGTCAATCTTTGTTTCAGAACGTTAGGTCTTGGCTATTACTGAGTGTAAATTACCTATTTGACTTTCCAGCACTCTTCCATTTTATTCTGGCACGTGATTTACACAGCAAACTGACTAAGAGAACAGAAGTCCTTCAAAACATGGCTTCATTGTGAGAGCTATTTAGGGTTGTATTATTAGAAGCAAATGTAGACTATGAGCCAATCAAAGCTCTTGGCTTTACTATTCAGATGCCTCTTTAAGGAAAATGCGATGTTAAATCTGGCACCGAGCTTAGTATCGTTCCATTGTGATGATATAATAACAATCTGTTGCAATTTGCAAAGTTAAAAAATAGAACGTAAGAGCCGCTTATTAAACATTATAATCGTTTGGAATCTTCATGCATTTTATCCAAAATGTTCCTGTCTATTTTCAAAGCTTTGTTTATTCAAACTATTGCTTTATGTCTGCTGCTCTCCTTAATCTCATCCAAAATGTACTTCTATTTCCAAAATGACAATTAGCGACACAATATGATCTATAATATTTCTGAGTTAACAAAAAGACGATTTAGCTTTGCAATCACATTTTGGAAGCTGAGGATTTGAATTCAGTAATCTGTATACATTTCTTATAGTGGTAGACAAACCGATACTTGACTCTGACTTTGGATCTACAGTTGCCGCATAGTATGTTTTGTACCTAACACCCAGACTGGGAAAATGGACTCAATTCTTAACATCATGTTAAAGTATTTCTTTTTGGGTATGTGTGCCCTATTTCTAGATAGTTATTTAGAACAAATCCCCTTTATTTATTAGATGATCTGTAAATGGCTGCACAGTATGCAACAATTCCATCGAATGCTACATTTATAGCTGGGGGTAGGTGGGGGTGAACAGAATTGGTCTAAGTCTGGTTGATGTACATGAAGTATATAAGTGCAAATCCAATTCCAAAAAAGTTATCGCGCTGTGTAAAATGTAAATAAATGTAGAGACAAACAGAATGCAATGGTTTACAAATCTCATATACCATATTTTATTCACAATAGATCATAGAACACATATCAGATGTTGAAAGTAAGACATTTTACCATTTCATGAAAAAAATTACTCATTTAGAACTTTTAGAGCATTTCTTCTTATTTTACAACAATCTGTAAATGTCTGGGAAGTGAGAAGACCAACTGCTGGAGTTTGGGAGAAGATTGTTGTCCCATTCTTGTCTGATGTAGGCTTTTAGCTACTCAACAGTCCTGGTTCTTCTTTGCCACATTTTTAGTTTCATGATGCGCTAAATGTTTTCTACTGGTGAAAGGTCTGGACTGCCAGTTAAGTACTGGACTCTTGTTCTGTAAAGCCATGCTGGTGTGATGATGCAGTATGTGGTTTAGCATTGTCTTGCTGAAATATACAAGGCTTTCCCTGAAATGGATGTTATATGGGAACAAATGTTGTTCTAAAATCTCTTTGTACTGTTCAGCATTGATGGTGCCTTTCCAGATGTGTAAGCTGCCCATACCATAGGCACTAATCCAACCACATACCATCAGAGATGTAGGCTTTTAAGGTGTGCACTGATTACAAGCTATGTGATGCCTATCCGCTTGAGTCCATAGGACATGGCGCCTGTGGTTTCCAAAAAGAATTATGATTTATCTGACCACAGAATAGTTTTTCATTTTGCCTCAGTCTATTTTAAATGGTCTTTGGCCCAGAGAAGACAGCGGCTTTTCCGGATCATGTTGACATATGGCTTCTTCTTTGCATGATACAGCTTTAACTTGCATTTGTGGATTACATGGCGAACTGTGTTCATAGACTATGATTTCTGGGAGTGTTCATGAGCCCATTCAGTGATTTCCAGTACAGAATCATGCCTGTTTTAATGCAGTGATGCCTGATGGCCTGCAGATCATGAGCATCTAATATGGACTGTTGGCCTTGTCCTTTGTGCACATGGATTTCCCTAGATTTTCTGAATCTTCTCATGGTATTTTGTACTGTAGCTGGTGAAATATTCAAAGGGGCACATTTATTAAGAAGAGTGTTTTGGATGCCGGTCTTAATAAAGGCCCATAGCCAGACTTCTCCATAACTTCTAGAGTTCTAAATGTAGAATGTCTGTCTCGCAGACGTAGAAAATGTTGAATGAGATGGGCTACCTGCCCATCCCCTTTCCAGCCCAAATTTTAGACCTGGCGTTAGCGGGGAAAATTCACAGATAGTGGTGCACCTAACTGTTGCACCACCATCTATGCCTAAAATACGCCTAATTAAGGCATATTTCAGATTGATAAGTGAGCTGTCTTACAGGTGTAGAAAATAATGAATGAGACGGGCCTAGTGGCCTATCCCTTTCCCCGCCCACAATTTTAGATATGACGTTAGCGGGGAAAAGTCGCCAATAGTGGCACAACTAACCATTGCACTGCCATCTACGCCTGAAATTATTTAGGCATATTTAAGATAAATCCCCAAAATCTCCACAATTTTATGCTGAGGAGCATTTTTCTAAAATTGCTCCACAATTTGTAGATGCTGTTTTTTTTTTAAGATTAGTGAACATCTGCCCATCTTTGCCTCTGAGAAACTCAGTCTTTCTAAAGTGCTCTTTTTTTTTTATACCCAGTCATGTGACTTTTTAGTGCCTCTTACTTTTTCATCCTTTTGTTGCCCCTTTCCCAATTTTTTTTGAGATGTCTTGCTGTTATCAAGTTCTAAAAAAGTTAAATAAGTTATTTTTTCTTGTCTCATTGTACAGTCGTGGCCAAAAGTTTTGAGAATTACACAAATATTGGAAATTGGAAAAGTTGCTGCTTAAGTTTTTATAATAGCAATTTGCATATACTCCAGAATGTTATGAAGAGTGATCAGATAAATTGCATAGTCCTTCTTTGCCATGAAAATTAACTTAATCCCCAAAAAAACTTTCCACTGCATTTCATTGCTGTCATTAAAGGACCTGCTGAGATCATTTCAGTAATCGTCTTGTTAACTCAGGTGAGAATGTTGAAAAGCACAAGGCTGGAGATCATTATGTCAGGCTGATTGGGTTAAAATGGCAGACTTGACATGTTAAAAGGAGGGTGATGCTTGAAATCATTGTTCTTCCATTGTTAACCATGGTGATCTGCAAAGAAACGTGTGCAGCCATCATTGCGTTGCATAAAAATGGCTTCACAGGCAAGGATATTGTGGCTACTAAGATTGCACCTCAATCAACAATTTATAGGATCATCAAGAACTTCAAGGAAGGAGGTTCAATTCTTGTTAAGAAGGCTTCAGGGTGTCCAAGAAAGTCCAGAGAGCGCCAGGATCGTCTCCTAAAAGAGGATTCAGCTGCGGGATCAGTGTGCCACCAGTGCAGAGCAGGCATGTGTGAGCGCATTTGCACGCACAGTAAGGCGAAGACTTTTGGAAGATGGCCTGGTGTCAAGAAGGTAAGCAAAGAAGCCGCTTCTCTCCAAAAAAAACATCAGGGACAAATTGATCTTCTGCAGAAAGTATGGTAAATGAACTGCTGAGGACTGGGGCAAAGTCATATTGTTTGATGAAGCCTCTTTCCGATTGTTTGGGGCAAGGTGAGCGCTACCATCAGTCCTGCGTCATGCCAACAGTAAAACATCCTGAGACCATTCATGTGTGGGGTTGCTTCTCATCCAAGGGAGTGGGCTCACTCACAATTTTGCCCAAAAACACAGCCATGAATAAAGAATGGTACCAAAATACCCTCCAACAGCAACTTCTTCCAACAATCCAACAACAGTTTGGTGAAGAACAGTGCATTTTCCAGCACTATGGAGCACCGTGCCATAAGGCAAAAGTGATAACTAAGTGGCTCAGGGACCAAAACGTTGACATTTTGGGTCCATGGCCTGGAAACCCCCCAGATCTTAAACCCATTGAGAACTTGTGGTCAATCCTCAAGAGGTGGGTGGACAAACAAAAACCCACTAATTCTGTGAAACTCCATGAACTGATTATGAAAGAATGGGTTGCTATCAGTCAGGAATTTGCCCAGAAGTTGATTGAGAGCATGCCCAGTCGAATTGCAGAGGTCCTAAAAAAGAAGGGCCAACACTGCAAATACTGACTCTTTGCATAATTGTCATGTAATTGTCGATAAAAGCCTTTGAAACGTATGAAGTGCGTGTAATTATATTTCACTACATCACAGAAACAACTGAAACAAAGATCTAAACGCAGTTTAGCAGCAAACTTTGTGAAAACTAATATTTGTGTTATTCTCAAAACTTTTGGCCACGACTGTATGTGTTCTATTGTGAATAACATATGGGCCAATGAGATTTGCAAATCATTGCATTCTGTCTTTATTTACATTTATTTACAATTTACACAGTATCCCAAATTTTGGGGAATTGGGGTTATACACTATATGGACCAAAGTATTAGGACACAGCCCATAATCATTGAATTCAGGTGTTTCATTCAGCCCATTGTCACAGGGCTATAAAATCGAGCACCTGGTAATGCAGTCTGCCTTAGCAAATATTTGGGAAAGAATGGCTCATTCTACAGAGCTCAGTGCTGAATTCCAGTGTGGTGCGGTAATAGGTTGTCACTGTTGTTGCAAAGTGTTGCTGTCTCAGTAACTGCAGAGTTCCAAATCTCCTCTGGCATTAACATCAGCAAGGGTGGAACTACCACATTAGAAGCCATAGTGGCTGTTACAGGCCCGCAGGGTCAGGCAGCTCCAGGCATGCCTGTTTTCCATTATGGCACAGGCCTCATTCCCTGGCCTGTGCTCTCCCCAGCAAGTGTGATGCAAATAACATTGCAAATGCTGAATTGAGCAGAAGAGTACATGGACTGAGGATCATTCCCCGGGCCTGTCCTTGGCCTGTGCGCTCTTGCTGCCCAGCAGGCTCGATAACTTTCTGTATTACTCTCTAGTCACTGCATCGCAGCTGCTGGTAAGAGTGGGATGTGCCCCATTTATTGGAGGAACAGGGCTAGATGAGTATTACATTTTTATTTTATTTACACCACAGGTACTTCAGCAGGGACACTAAAAGGGAGCACTACTATTTGAGGGCACTAAGGGGGCAAAACTACTGTGAAGGGGGCACTAACGAGGAGCATTACTGTGTGGGGGTACTAAAGTAACAAAACTACTGTGGGGGCATAATAACTACTGTGAAAGTGGTACACCACTATAAGGGGGTAGTAAAGGGGCATACCTACGGAGTTGGGGCACTAAGTGGGCATAACTACTGAATGGGTAGTTGTATGGTAAGCGTGGGTAGTTTTGACTAACCACAGGAGAAGGGTTGCGGAGAAGTTGCTGGGGGATGCATGCTACTGTGAAGTCAGCACTAAGTTGGCATAAATACTGTGTAGGGGCAGTAAGGGGGTATATTCTACTTGTGTGGAGACACTAATGTGGCATGTCTATTGTGTATGGGCACTAATGGAGAGCAATACTACTGTATGGGGGGAACTAAGGGGGTAACACTACTGTATAGGGGGACTAAGGGGGCATAACTACTGATTGGGTGGGGGGCTTGTATGTTAAGTGTGGGTGGTCTTGACTAGCCAAAAGAGGGGGGTTAGTGAAGTTGCTTGTGGGGGATGTGTTAAAAATAAAAAAAATTGCTATGGTGCCCAGGCCTTTCTAGTTACATCAGCACAAAGACTGTGCAAGTGTGTTTCAGGAGCTTCATTGCATGGGTTTCCATAGCTGAGCAGCTGCATGCACACCTTACATCATTAAGCACAATGCCAAGTGTCAGATGGAGTGGTGTAAAGAACACTGCCACTGGACTCTGGAGCAGTGGGAAACATGTTCTGTGCAGTGACAAATCACACTTCTCTCTCTGTCAGTTTGATGGACGAGTCTGGGTTTGGCAAATTCCAAGAGAACATCACTTGCCTGACTGCATTGTGCTAAGGGGTTGTTTTTAAGGAGTTGGCTTAGGCCCTTTAGTTAGGATTTATGCCCTTTACTTCCAGTGAAAGGAAATCTTAATGCTTCAGCATACTAAGACATTTTAGACAACTGTATATGTCCAACTTTGTGGGAAAAGTTTGGAGAAGTAACTTTTCTGTGCCCCAGTGCACAAAGCAATGTCTATAAAGGCTAGTTTCTCTGAATCCAACATTGCTGGACGATACCTTAATGTCTGTTGGACCCACGATAATGAGGATTGGCGGAGATCCGGCTGCAACCCGGCAAATATGCCAAGAATTGGCTGGACATATATTGCTGCGCAGTTGGAGCTGGATCTCCACCAGTCCCCATTATGGTTAATAGGCCGGTGGGCATTCAGGTAGCGACCAGCAATGCTGGATCCAGAGAGCTCTTGCAGGCTGTTCGCTGCCGGAACAGTCTGTCGGATCTCTTTAACGCGAGTGTAAAACTAGCCTTAGTTAGGTGTGAAATAACTTGACTGGTCCTGACCCCAACCCCACTGAACACTTTTGGGATGAACTAGAACAGAGATGTGAGCCAGGACCTCTCATCAAACTATAGTGTCTGATTTTACCAATGCTCTTTTGGATGAATAGGCATCAATTCCCACAGAAACACTCCAAAATCTTATAGAAAGCCTTCTCAGGAGAGTGGAAGCTGTTTGAGCTGCAAAGGAGACTCCATATTAATGCCTATGGATTTAAAAAGGAATGTCATAAACGTTCCTTTCCCAATACTTTTGTCCATATAGTGTAGGTACAAATCTGGATATTTCACAGTTATGGATCTTCCTATAGATATTTCCCAAAACTATGGCAGTGGTGGTAAAACAGTAGATCATAATCTACTGTCAAACTCAAAACAGTAAATCTCAATGTCTCGCCAACTGACTGTTCTCATACTGTCTCCAATACAGAAGTGAGAAAATTGCATTCTCATAGTTTTCATATATTTTTTTAAAGTACCAGTAATGATACAGGGACTAGAGAGCCCTAGTGTTAAGGAGTATATAAAACCCTCTCCAGCTAAATGTAGGTAAAATAAACTTTTCCCAAGAAGGCATGACTCAGAAGTAAATAACTGCAATAAGTAACTACTTGTGGCTTTCTCATAGGGGCACTGGAACATTTTGAAATCAGCATCAAAAAATAAAAGAATACAAATTAAAAGCAACCTCTGCCTAGTGCCTAATTTATGCATCCTATGTATATATAATATACATTTTTACAACTGCTTGACAGAAGAGAATGAGGAAGTAGCCTGCTGCTGGGGCTCTAACCTCAGCAAGTGTTCTGTTCCCCACTGGCTATTCTAATTAGCCACCCTTTGCAGACACTCTTACAATAGATCAGGGAAGCCCAAACTGCAACCCTCCAGCTATTGCAAAAATACAACTCTCATCATGCCTGGACAGCCCACAGCTATTAGGGCATATTGGGATGTGTAGTTTTGCAACAGCTAGAGGGTTGCAGGTTGGCCATCCCTGCAATAGATACATTTACTGAATTGAATAGTCCACTCTATTAACTCTAATTTTAATCCTGACCTATTTGAAAATGGGTTCAAACCCCTTTAAAAGTGGTTGCTGCACCTGGGGCATTTATGGCATATGCTGATAAGTGCGGGTGGACACCTCTGCATGCGAATATTTCTCTTACTTCACTTCAGGGTCCAGTTCTTGAACTTGGAATGGATCCCAGAAATGGAACCCACACCTATCAGGCATTTATAGTATAATCTAGTGATATGCCATAAAGGTCCTCTTTAAGTACAATTTATATGTACATGGAGAACTACTTCATCCTCCAGTCCTTTTTCTCGTGGATGAATCATCTCTGATCCCTAAAGTTTTGCCAAGTTGGCAGTAATTTTAAATTATATGAATAGTTATTATATCACAGCGTCACAGCTTCTACTAAGAAAGTTTACATTGCTAAAGCAATCATGCAACAAAAGCATTGAAGGCAAACACTTGCTGTATTTGCAAATTATAAGCAGTCTCCTAGATGAAAAGTACAACAGTGATGCATTAGACTTAGACTAGACAGACCAGATGTTTCCAAACCTCTTTGTAATTGTAGATTTATTTGCATATGAATATTATTTTGGCTTATTGGGCAACTGTAATCCTTGATTTAACCAGCAATTAATTTATTATTCCTCTATAAACAGAATGTATTCAGTGGCAGCAGATCTCTGTGGCTGAATGTAAAAATAGCAGCTGTTGGGACAGGATTGTGCTTTTCATTAACAACACGTGGAACAGGAGTGATACCAATAAATGGGTTGTGTTTAAACATTTGTCTAGGGGCCCTTCTAGGTTAACTAAGAGAGTGCTGACTCTTTTTGCTTTTTTTCCCCCCTCTGTACCATTCCCTTGTTAACAATAAGCAATAATTTGTATTTATTCGTGATTACATAATATACATCAGGCAGTCTGAGAAGCAGTGCTGCCATCTTGGATGGCAGAAGAGGAACACAGGAATTAGACAGGAATTGGCAGATCTGTAGCTAAAAAGATGAAAAGGAGGGTACCAGGTAAGTGTTCTGTTCATTCTAGAGCTAATGTGATTTTTATTTTTTTTGTTATGATTGAGCCCGTGTGTCAAAACGCATAAACAAAATGATGGGAGTTTTTATCCATGTTGATGATCCATGTGTTTCTGTTTCTACATATTTCATTCCACCCAGAGAGCCAGAATTTCCTTTCCTAAATTTTTTTTTTCATGAATTGGAGGGTTGATTTAATGACACTTAATGGTTATTGTGAATGTCGCAGCCAGTTTGGGGCTGCTGTATCTCTGTACAACTAATGTTATAGAGATTGGTTGTGACTGGACTTCCTACTGTTAGCTCCATCTTGTTATTTGTTTAATTAAAACATACGTTGGTAAGTATGATATTCTATATTTCATTTATTCTTTTCAAGGTGGTTGAAATGGAGTTAATCTTTAAGCAGAATTGTAAAGAAACCCAATATATTACCGTATATGATTAGAACAAATAATTTATTGGCATCTCACACATATGTCTGATACTGTAGGTTTCAATTTTTTATTTATGTTTACCGCAAGCTATAATTTAATTAATGCAAGCAAGACAGCTAGGCCAGCGACTGACTGATTGCTCAATTTACTATATATGCATAGCTATAAAAATGTGATTAATCATTTTCCTCTTAAAACATTAGCACTGTGTTTTTCTATAACTCAAAAGCAAAGGCAGAAAGGAAAAATCATAAGTAAAAAATACGAACTGACAAAGATTTGGAAAAATGACAAGACAGCCTATATGTTATGAATCATGATCATTTTTTATACCAGCTTTCCACTGCGACTATCCCAAGGGGCTATGGCTCCAGGGAGTACACTGTGACACAACATCTCATTAGAGCCACTACCACTCCCATCTTCTGCACGACCCGTCATATAGTTAGGCTAGATATTATAGTGACTATTAGCATTAAAAGCAAGCAGTATGGGAAAACATCTAGCAGGATCTGACCTTGGTCTTCTCTAACCCAGGTCTGATCTTCAACATGTTTCCATTATGTTTTTCTTTATTTTCGGCAGCTTAGAAGTTTACTTGTCCCTGCCTTATGTTTATTCATGATCTTTTCTTGATTTTGCTCTTCTGTTTTTAGCATTGAGCTCTCACAAATACATAACAGGCTATCAGCTGTTCATAAATTAACTTATATGTGCATGCTTGACAAGTTGGCCGCAAGATATTAGAAAGCTGTTCAATTAAAGCACGCTAATTTCTGCAATTGCTTGAAATATATGCCATCGTTATATCATTTGTGCATCTAAAGAGATGTACACAGAAAACTGGAGTCTACATCTGGGAAATATGTTATCTTTGTAAATACTGCAATTTCCTTTTGCTTGATAAGAGAAAAATAAATTGCAGATTTCAGACACGCTTTCTGGTGGGTTTGTTTCTTTACTTTGAGGTCAAAATCTGCATAACTGGCTTTATCTTATACTTAGTCTACAATTAGAGGAAAAAATTAGTTCTTAAAAAACAATTATTTAAGAAAATGAACAGATAATGTTCTATGCATGGATTACAGGACAACTGCTTAAACCAGGGCTTCTCAACTGAGACTTTACCAAGAAGAACATGGCAACATTCAAGCCTGACCAGTGGTCAATGTTCATGCCAAGATTGGCCCAAAGTTACTAATGTGAGTGCATTTAGATATTGTCAGAAAATTTGTGACACTGACACATTTGCTGCATGTCTAGTAAATACAGCCCATCTAGTCAATACTGTGCAGCTCATATTAATATCGGTCATAATTAGCCATCCGAACAAGACAGGAGGAATCTGCAATACAAACTCAGAAACCCCTATAATGGCTACATGGTCTTGCATGTTATTTACAAAAGAGTAAAAGTAGTGCAACATATAGTGCAAAAATGCCCTTTAATCCTTATCATAATTAGCAATCTTATTTCAGGCTACAATATGGTTCCGAGTTAAACTGACCATACACATTAGATGGAGCTACCAATTTCATTAGTATCAACTTAAAATCTCATGAGAAGTTGTTGCCATCAGCAAAATGAAGGGGAACTAAGGATTGGGTATGTTTCATTTTATTGTCTGAATCTTTTTTACCCCTGGGAGATCAGCCACCACCTTGGAATGGTTTACTGACCTCTCATAATTGAAATAGACATGCACAATGGCTAATATGATTTAAATGTATGTTTATGGGGAATTGACAGCAGGCAGCTACATACCTAGTGCATATGGCCATCTTTAAAAGTAATAACTAAGGTTTCTAACACTAAAGATCCAGCCACATAATCCACAATCCATAATCTTGGATTGTTGAGAAATATCCCTGGGTTGGATCGCTGGTTGTGGGTTTTTGTCTACAATACCCCATTTAGAACACCTTTTCTAGAGCATATGGTCAGCCCTGGAATGTTGCTGTAAAGAAAAGAATTAGATGTCCCTACTAGTGTTATCAATATGTCAACCACAAGTATTGTTATAGGAAACAGGCCTGTTTTTCTTGTAATGTACATTTATGTACATCTGACCAGGCATACTCTTGACGAAGCTGCTTACATTTTATGGGTTAGATTTCCACCACTCCAGTTTATACCATAAAGTCTTGTTCTCAAGAGCTTGCTATAGTACACTATTTGAATACAGTAAATCTATAATAAATATGTTTCCACAGTGTTCTCTTGAAGCGGCCCGCTGAAGAATGTGTGAAGGATGGGATTGCTGGATGTGGCCCTGAAGGTGGTTGTAGTGCTCACAGATCACAGCTAGCTCTCCTCTGGCTCTGCCTGGGGCTGTGCAGTGACTGGAGCGTGCAACGTTCCTTTTCTCAGGGCACACCCTGGTTTTGGGGCTCCTGCCTGGTGATAGTTGGGGTGCCCTTGATGTTGGTATTGCTGTGGGAGCAAGGTAGGAGAACAGGTGCAATCGCTGGCAAATGGTGGAGTCTGTAATCAGGGCATTTGGTGCAGAATAGGTGTAGTAGTGCATCACACAGTTCCAAGTAGATCACAGTGCAACTGCTCCCTAATAGCAAAGTATGTACAGCAGCAATGATAATGCTGTAGTACTTTTTTGTCTCCAAGTCATTTTGCAGAACCTTAGGCAAGCAATTAGGTTCTTTGTAAATATTTCTGCAAATTCCCAGGCTGATGGGTGCAGATTTGAGATATGGTCAATCAAACCGTCTCTGAATTTGGAAGGATGTGTTTTCTCCCTGGCTGTGACGATCTGGGCTGCGATTGGACAGCGCTACAGCCAGGGAGAAGGAACGCTCAGGGAGAAAAGCTGATGTCTCCTCCCTGGTGTTCCGATGCTAGGACAGGTCTTAGCTGGCCAGCTACAAGGGTACTGCCACACTGCACTGTGGTGCTGCCTAGATGCAGATAGAAAAGTGAGCATGTTTTTTTGCAGCAATACATCTGCATTGTGTTCTGTTTCCTTCCAGCAAATGGAAAAAAAAATGTATGTTATTGCAAAAACCTCATGAGTTTTTAATGTGTTATTTTGCTGCACCAAAAACATAGCACAGCCATGATGTGTGGCAGCACCGTAATCGTGCTACTGATCATCTAATAAATGAGCAAGCAAGCAAGCTGACTGACGTCTTTCATCAGGATGATGATTATCAGCAGCACATCTCCCTGTGTAATCAGGTATGTGCTGCTCATAACTTAGGCCTCTTTCACACGAGCTGACGGATTGGCTCCATTCTCGCACTCGCACAATTTTGCAAGCAAGTTCAGTAAGTTTTGTCTGCAATTGTGTTCAGTTGCTCAGTTTTTTCCACGCGGGTGCAGTGCGTTTTGATGCGTTTTTTCACGCACGTGATAAAAAAACTGAAGGTTCGCAAAATGGTGCGAGTTTCACTGAATGCACCCTGAACGCTTCCGGAACCAATCCGTCATGCTCGTGTGAAAGAGGCTTTAGCAACCATCTTGCGGATGCAATGTGTTTTTCACTGAAGCCCCATTCACTTGTATAGGGCCAGGGCTGTGTGAAAAACGCAGAATATAGAACATGCTGCGTTTTTCACACAACGCAGACCCATGTACACAGACCCATTGAAATGAATGGGTCAGGCTTTAGTGTGGGTGCTCTGCATTCACGTCACGCATTTCACCTGCATGAAAAACTCGCTCGTGTGCAAGGAGCCTTATAGAATTGAGTGAAGGAGGAATGACCGTGGTAGCAATCATTCCTCCCCCATTCACTTTGTATCGGCTCGTGTAATAGGCTGATGCACACAAGCGCCAATTAGCATAATTTTTTGCGGGCCCTTGAAACAGAATGCCTTTGCAAAGTTAGGATTATTAACTTTAGAAAAAAGATGACTGATGGGAGATCTAATAACTATGTACAAATATATCAGGGGTCAGTACAGAGATCTCTCTCATCATCTATTTATCCCCAGGACTGTGACCAGGGGACATCCACTGCATCTGGAGGAAAGAAGGTTTGTACACAAACATAGAAGAGGATTCTTTACAGTAAGAGCAGTGAGACTATGGAACTCTCTGCTTGAGGAGGTGGTGACGGTGAATTCACTAAATGAGTTCAAGAGGGGACTAGATGTATTTCTAGAGTGTAATAATATTACAGGTCATAGTTACTAGAGATGGGTCGTTGATCCAGGGAGTTATTCTGATTGCCTGGAGTCGGGAAGGAATTTTTCCCCCTAAAGTGAGAAAAATTGGCTTCTACCTCACAAGGTTTTTTTTTTATTGCCTTCCTCTGGATCAACTTGCGGAAGTTGCGGGATAACAGGCTGAACTGGATGGACAGATGTCTATTTTCAGCCTTACAAACTATGTTACTATAGCTCAATTTAGATGATGGGGGGCTGAACATTGAATATCTTCCCTAGGTAAAGAAAATCCTACCTATGACTCTCTTTTTGTATGATATTGATGGCACTGAATGTGCTCTTCTTTAGGTTCAGATATGTTTGGTGCTGTTGTGGCAATGTGCTCAATGATGGTTGCCATATTTATTAAAGGGGTTGTGGCAAGTATGAAAGTTAGCACCTATCTAGTAGTGATGAGCGGGAGGTGCCATATTCGATTTCGTGATATTTTCGAATATTCGCTTGACTATTCGTCATATATTAGTCGAAATCGAATATTCGTCATTATTCTATATATTGCAAATGTTACGCAAATTTATATTCACATCGCAAATTAAACTTACAGCTGAGTTCCTAATAGTTGTAACTTGTATTGCTATAATTGACGAAGATAACGAATATAGCACTATATTCTCAATCTTTGTTATATTCTAGCAATACAGCCATTAGGAACTCAGATCTAAGTTGAATTCGCAATGCGATCAATATAACCTGCATTAATCACATTGAGAATCCAACTTCCTAATGGTTGCATTGCTAGAATATAACGAAGATTGAGAATATAGCGCAATGCGATTAATACAGGTTATTTTCATCGCATTGCGATTACAACTTATATCTGAGTTCCTAATGGTTGTATTCCTAGAATATAACGAAAATCACGAATTCAAGAATATAGCACTATATTCTCAATCTTCGTTATATTCTAGCAATACAGCCATTAGGAACTCAGCTCTAAGTTGATTTCGCAATGCGGGTATATGTTCGCATTGCGAATTCAACTTAAAGCTGGGTTCCTAATGGTTGTATTGCTAGACTATAACGAATATCGCAATGCGAATAATTCAGGTTATATTTATCACATTGCGATTACAACTTAGTGAAATTTGTGAGATTGTGATTCTCACATCCGACAGTACATTTTAGCATGGAGGCGTTCCCATTGGAATGGGGACGCTCCATGCACACAGGAAGTCGGCAGAAGCGGCAACAGGCATTAACTGGAGCAGGCAGGGAGCCAGGAATCCTCCGGACAGGTAAGAACAGCTTTTGGGAAGTGGGAAGACAACCAGAGAGCAACAAAGATTAACAACTAAAAAAAAAAAAAAAAAAAAAAACACGAATATTCGAAATTGCGAATATTTAACGCTATATTCGCAAATTATAGAAGTTGCGATATTCGCGATAAAAATTCGCTATTCGAATATATACAGGATACAAGATAACTAACTTATCTGTGGAATGCGTCCTGGCACCATTCATTTGGTATAGGCCTGCCAGAGATAACTGAGTACAACGCACAGCTAGAAAATGCCATCGGGATGGCAATATGGGACTCTAATTCTTAGAATAAGTGTGGGTAACTTTCATACTTAGAAATAATCCTTAAACCCCTTAAGGACCGGACCATTTTTCACCTTAAGGAACAGGCCATTTTTGGATTTTTTGCAAATCTGACATGTGTCACTTTTATGTGGTGATAACTTTAAAACGCTTTTACTTATCCAAGCCATTCTGAGATTGTTTTCTCATCACAAATTGTACTTCATGACAATGGTAGCAATGGTAAATTTGAAACAAAATCTTTTCAACTGTCCAAATTTCAATTTCTCTGCTTTTAAAACAGACAGTGATACCTCATATAATTGTTATTACTTTACATTTCCCATATGTCTATATGTTTAGATGATTTTGGGAATGCCATTTTATTTTTGGGGGACATTAGAAGGCTTAGAACTTTAGAAGCAATTCTTGAAATTTTTCAGAAAATTTCCAAAACCCACTTTTTAAGAACCAGTTGAGGTCTGAAGTCTTTTGTGGGGCTTACATAATAGAAACCACCCCAAAAATGACCCCATTTTAGAAACTACATGCCTCAAGGTATTCAAAGCTGACTTTACAAACGTTGTTAACCCTTTAGGTGTTCCACAAGAATTATTGGAAAATGGAGATGAAATTTCAGAATTTCCCTTTTTTTGGCAGATTTTCCATTTGAATCATTTTTTTCTGCTAACAAAGCAAGGATTAACAGACAAATAAAACTCAATATTTATTGCCCCGATTCTGCAGTTTACAGAAACAAACCACATGTGGTCGTAAACTGCTGTATGGGCACACAGGAGGGTTCAAAAAGCAAGGACCGCCATATGGCTTTTGGAGGGCAGATTTCGCTAGAATAATTTTCAGGTGCCATGTCACATTTGAAGACGCCCTGAGGTACCCTTTCAGTAAAAAGCCCCAAAAAGTGACCCCGTTTTGGAAACTACACCCCCAAGGAACATTTGAAGGCATGTAGTGAGACCTTTGAACCAACAAGCGATTCATAGAATTTAGAATTATTTGGCTGTGAAAATGAAACATTTGTAAAAGCTTTATATGGTAGGACATAGTCGCTAAATATAGCCGCTAAAAGAAACAAGGGTCTCAAATTATATCAAAGAAATATGTTGTATATTATATTTCATCACATTGCAGAGGCTCTGAGCTACCAGAACATATAAAGTTCTAGTCGCCTTTTATAAAACAACACTCGTCAAGGTATTCATCTAGGGGTGTAATGAGAATTTTTAGCTTTGTTTTGGGTTTTATTAGAATGCCAATTGAAATGTGGAGAAAAGGGAAATTAGATTTTTTACCACTATACAGTTTCAAGGGGGTGTTTTCTAAAATGATCAAAGGGGGTTTAGTTAAAATTCAACAGAGGTGTGGTAGATTCTAAAAAAATATTTTATGAAAAGACCTGGCTTTGAGGGTCACGTCTCACGATTATGAATTGTGTCTTTCCTGATTCCATCTCTGGAGCATACCAGACACCTTTTTTGTGGCCTTCTCTGTGTCTCTGTGGGTGGAACTACCCCAGGGAAATGCTGTCCTCGTATTATTCTGCTCTTGCTTCCTGTGGCCCTGCTCCCTTCCCCTTCCTGTTCCCCAAATAAAAAGGTCTTTATTACTTTTTCTTGAAAATGCAGGAGTTTTCCTCTGTTTCCTGCACTATTGTATATTACAAAAGCATTATAGAGGGCAATTTGCGTCAGGTGCAATGCCAATTTTTTATACCACGCCCGAATTTGCGGAGGGCAGTGTATGGTTGCAGTACCTGGTCTGACAGATCCAAATCTCCCATAAACTTATTATAGTCCTGGATGCACACAGATTTGGGGACCGATTCTGTGGATCCTGGAACAGGGGTGGATCTGTCAGCATGTATGGTAGTAAGTACAAAAACATCAGGCTTGTCTTTGTACTTAACAAGCATCATGTTATCACTGCAAACTGCCCTGCTTTCCCTCACTTTTATTCTTTGGTCTATAACATTTTTATGCAGATGTTTTTGGTTTCGCCTGCAACAGTGTCTCTGGAAAACAGGCATTTCAGTAGTGGGACACTTGTGTAGAAGTTGTCAAGGTACAAGTTGTACCCTTGACCTAGCAGGGAGTGAATCAAGTCCCACACTATTTTGCCTGCTATTCCAAGGACAGGGGGGCACTCTGGGGGTTCGATTTTTGAATCTTTTCCCTCGTATACTCTGAATTTATGTGTATAGCCACTTTGGCTTTCAAATAATTTGTAGATTTTAATGCCATATCTGGCCCGTTTGTTGGGCAGGTATTGGCGAAAATACAGTCTGCCCTTGAAGTGCACAAGGGATTCATCAATGGACAGATGCTTTTGGGGGGTGTATACCTGGCTAAACTTTAGATTTATTATAATCTATAATGGGCTGAATTTCGTATGAACGATCATATCCAGGATCATTAAGGGGTGGACAATCTACATTATTGTTATAATGTAGAAATTTCAGGAAAACTTCGAATCGAGCCCTGAACATAATGGTGCAGTATATTGGTGTGTGATGTAAAAGGTCATTACTGCAATATGACTGTAGTGATGGTTTTTTAATTATCCCCATATTAAGTATTAGACGCCAAAAAAAATTCATTTCCAAAGAGGTCGTGGGAGTCCACTGAAGGGCTCTTGCATAGTATGAGTTGTGGTGGGCGGCTAAAAATTGATTGGCATAAAGATTGGTTTGCTCCACCTTCATGTCTATCAATTCATCAGAAAAGAAAAGGTGAAAAAAATCAGCTTCCATGAACCCTGCAGTGTTCACATGAATGCCTGTATTGGCCGTAAAGTCCGACACCTGAGGTACAAAGTTAGTAGCAGAAGTCCAGCTGGGGTCATTTGTAGAAGCTGATGCGCTGCTAACTCTACTGCGTCTATGAGAGGGTTCGTCAACTGATGAATCAGAAGAGAGGTATCCATAAGAAAAGTTTCTTCTTCTCCACTCTCAGGGTCAGGCTCTGAAGCTAGTATATCGTAAGCCTCCTCAGCGCTGTACACCCGTTGAGACATTTTGTAACCCCAATTCTAACTTGGAAAGTAAATTTTTTTTTTTATTCAGAAAAAAATTGAAAAAAAAGTGCTCCAAAAGCAATGAAGCTTTATATCAGTCACTGGTGACAGAAATTTGTCGCTGCTGGCAAAATCAGTGACAAGGACCGGTCACAGATAGAATATTGAGGTTCAGAGGTATGGGGGGGGGGTTAAAATGGAGTATTTATAATCAGAGACAAGTAGTGATGTCCCCAATATTTTTTATTTTTTTATTTTATATTTTTTTTACTATTTTTTTTATTAATAATGTCTCCCTATCCTTAAGTGTTTCATTTTGAAAACATTGTGAAATATACCATAATCCTTTATCAACTAAATTATTTAGCCTCTTTCAAAAAAGTAACATTACCTAACCTCCTATTATACCATAATGTAAGGGAAGATAGACCGAGTTATTTTAGATATATTCAGTTGGTGGATGTTGTTAAAACGGTTATAAAAAATGAAGATATAGTGATAAAATCACACAAGGTGATGAATTACATCAGGACTATGTCCTAGATGTATGAATGATAAAGCAGACATTATTCATATGTGGTGGAGATGTCCAAAGATACAACCATTCTGGTGTAGTCTGATCGAATTAATCGGGGACATTTTTAGTCTTAAAATACATTGGACAGCTTCTATATGTATTTTGGGTGAAATTCCTCATGATCTAACAAAAGAGAATGAAATTATGCTATATAAATCATGCTTTATAGCTCGCTTACTGATAGCAAGAAGATGGATGCGCCCCGAGTTACCAACAATAAAAGAATGGAAAAATTTGATGAATTCCAATTGTATAATAGAAAGAGCAGGATATATTAAGAAGAGTAATAGAGGTTATAGACATGAAAAAATTTGGACTCAGTGGTTAAAATATAAATAAATATGTATATATATTTTTTTTTTTTCTTCTCTCTCACTCTTTGTCCTGACCCCGACCCCCCCCCCCTTTCACCTACCAGAGGTGGATGGGGTAGTTGTGGGTATAGGGTAGGGGGAGAAGGGGTGGGGAAGGGTGGGTGGGGGGGGGCGAGGGTGATAAGAAGTAATAAAGTCTTAAAGGTAAGATAAACAATGTGATATTTATTGTTATGTACTGGATAAGACAAGTATTTCCATGTAGATTGTAGAGGGTATTTAAGTGGGAGGGGAATGGATGCCCTACCACCCCTATTTAAGTATTTGTCTTTATTACTCTCATCCTTCTCTGATTGATGCTTGATGTTTTTACTATTTAAGTGTAAAACGTATTGCTATTTTGCTATTGCTAAAATGTATTGCTATTTTTATGTTTTTTTTTGTAATTTTTTAACTATTTTTATTATTATTTTTTTTTTTTTTTTTTTTACAATAAACGGTAGTCTAACTTACCCGAAAACTAGAGCTCCAACCCTAACAACTCCCTACCTAACTCCCTAACAACCCTAATGAATTCCCAAAAAGCTTTGACAGGTTACCGACAGTATGGATGACAGGGAATTGTGTGTGCTGATGTATTGTCACTATTGGCAGACAGAACACAGTGACAGGTACAGGGGACAAATGAGGGGTGATGAGGGGCACAGGGGACAAATGAGGGGCACTTTTAGGAGTGTGTTTTGTGTTTTTCTTCACAGGTCTGTTTCACTGTTTCATGCTCTGGCTCCGATCACTTCTGTCACTGAAATGAGAGGATCGCAGATGAGAGATAGCGTTCTGTACATAACTCATTGTGATTGGTCCCCTGTCAGGAACGGACCGATCACAATGAATTATGTACAGAAAGCTATTTCTTATCTGCGATCCTCTCATTTCAGTGAGAGCTAGATGCCACAAGACGAGGAGATGTGTGCGCGCATGCATGTGGCAGTGATCTGCGGCCGGGACCACAGCTGATTGGTCCCTGGCTGTCAAGGGGGAGTTGTTTGGTCCCCGACACAGTGGGGTAAGTTGCGCTTCAGGCACGCGATCTCGGCCATTGAGCATTTAAATGAATGCCGTGCATGTATGGCGGAATGCGTTCTGGCACAGTTTCCCCCGCCGTACACGCACATCGTTTTGCGTTAAGGGGTTATTAAATATGGCAACTACCATCAAGCACATTGCCAAAGCAGCACCTAACATACCTGCCCCCTCTTATTTGAGAGATTGACCTTAGCATCTGCAGACCATTCTCATGGTGAATAGCCTTGTCATATATGTGTACATAATTTTAAGCTCTGGTTATAGCCCAATTACATGGCTGATGTAACCATAGATTTTATATCAAGACACGGAGGCTCATATTTGCCTAACTCTTTCTTTACTGAAAAATAGCAGCAAAGACAACTGAAGAAAAAAAACTATAAGTGTAACCATGGTAACAACTCCACCCCCCTAGCCTCTACATAAAGAGCATCACTGGACGGACTCCTTCTCTTTCTTTGCTGCTCCAACACAGATAAGTAGCTTTGTTTTTTCACTGTGCATTTTTATATCGTTATTATATACCTTTGAGTGTACCTTTTTGGTACTCATATTTATATATATATTTCCTTTTCCTTCTGCCTTAGTTTTCTGTATCTTTGCTCTCATTCGGTGACGTTATTGCGTTATTACATTTATTTTTTCCTTCCTCTTGGGGTTCATTCCCCTTGCCTCGTTTTTCTTCTGCTTGCGCTTACTGGCGTGCCTTTGCCCCCACTTATTGCCTTTTCTGCCCCTCAGTATTATCCTTCCTTACGTCCTCCGGCCAGTTCCCCCCCCCCCCCACATCTCCTCCTTCCTCCCGCTTCGGCTTCCCGGGCTTTGCGCTTCGGTAATCTCGTGGTGAGCGAGATTCTCGGGCGCCATCTTTGATTCTCGCTCTTGGCGCCGAGATCTCGCGTTACCTTGCGGGATTCTCGGCCACCATTTTCCTGTTTAGCGTTTTTTTCATTGGCAGTTACAGCGGGGAGGAGGAGGCTTCCTGATAACCATGCCCCCTCTCTCCCTGGTTTTTCAGTAGCGCTCCACCATCATTACCTCCCCGCTGCTCCCACCTTGTGCCTTCTTCAAGCGTTTTTCTCCTATCTGTTGGGGTGACTTACTCCTCCAGATTACACACCATGTCCAGGGTGCCTGCTTCCCCTGCCAGTTCTGTCCAGGAGAGACGCACAGGTCACATAGGACCTGCCTCTCCTCACAGGGTTAATGAAACCCCTGCACCTGAGGTACAAGCTGCAATCCTACAGCAGTCCATTTCAAATGCTATTGTTTCTGCAATGGTGTCAGCTACCCTGACTCAAACGATCTCCCAGGCCCTTAGGGCTCATTCTTCTTCTGATATGCCCCCTCCTGCCTCCAGAACACGCATGAATGATGGCTCTGATCCATCCTATGACTGCGCGAATATGTCGCGCAAAAGAGCTAACCCGCGCCCGGTAGAAAGGGCACGCTTATGGAAAACCGCCCGGTCACTACCGGATCCGGTATCTGATTCAGACGCAGAGTCTGTTGAGGAGGCTGTGGATCATAAGTCCTACCATTCAGGGGACGATGATTTGATTGATATAGCTGTTGACACTGCCATTGAAGACCCGTCTCAGTTTACGGGTGCCATGTTAAAGCCACAGGAAGACGTCAAGGACGCAATCCTAGATCCCATGGGTGACCCCCTTTTTAACCCGGACCAGTTACATCACCCGAGGTCCTCAGAATGGCTTCTGGCCACCCACATAGCTCAATATTTAGAAGCAAGAATCCGCACTCCTCTCTCCAAAGAGGCTCGCAGCAAGCTGCGTGCGGAATGCGCTCGTCCCCTTATCCCCAATAGGATCTGTGAAACCCCAAGTGTAGACTCTAAGGTGGTCCAGTTTTTGGCAAAATCGGGTTTGGGCCCAAAGGGCCATTTGTATGGCGGGCAATGTGAACACTTCAATTGCCATAGAAAGGCGGAAGGCCATCTTGATGAAGATGAGCCTAAACTAGCTAATTTGTCCCTATCGCAATCTGGCAAGGAAGCGCAAGGCCTCCTTTTTGGAGATCCCTTCATTAAGGAACTGGGGAAGTATGTGGGTGCCTTTACGGCCCTTGATAAGGTGCAAAGCTCCATGCGCCGCGTCTTCCAGCCTCGTTTTTCCTCCAGGGCCGGCAGCTCCAGGGGCTGACTGTCCGGCCGCTCCACTTTTCAGCCCAGAGGCACGGGCTGAGGCTCCTTTAACTATCGTCAATCACTAGAGGACCCGAGACACCAACCCACTTTCTTCCCATTGTGCGGAGGTTCTTCACGCCCCAGAGGGTTCCGAGGCGCTCCCGGATCAAGACGCCCATATGGTAAGTCATCTCGGTGTGTCATATCCGACTTCTCAGCGGATAGGGGGAAGACTCCGTCGCTTTTCCCATGCGTGGTCAAGGATCCCCTCAGACCAATGGGTTCTCTCCACAGTGCTGGGTTTCTCCATAGAACTGGTATCCTCCCCAAGTCACCTCCCTCTCTTCCCATGACCTTCGTTGTCATACCAAGCCCAAACACTCATGAATATGGAGCTTTCATCCCTCCTACTGAAAGAGGTAATAGAGTTGTCTCCCGCTCCTCATACTGGTGTACTGAGCAGTATCTTCCTTGTACAGAAAAAAGGTGGCCAGTTCCGCCCGGTCATAAATCTCAAACACTTGGACGCCTTCGTTCGTTTCAGGCATTTCAAGATGGAGGGCATCCATCTATTAAGAGATATGCTCCTACCAGGGGACTGGTTTGTCAAATTAGACCTGAAGGATGCGTATCTCACGGTCCCAGTGGCCCTTTCATCCCTAAACCTTCTCCAGTTCTTATGGAACGGCCAGACCTGGCGTTTTACCTGCCTTCCCATTGGCCTCTCTTCCGCTCCATGGTGTTTTACGAAGCTCATGAAACCAGTGGTGGCCTGGCTCAGAGCGAGGGGAGTTCGTCCAATCATCGATTTAGACGACATCCTGATCATGGCTCAGGATCCGCCCCTTCTGCTTGCTCACTTGGAGATGGCCAAGTCCCTTCTTCAGGGGTTAGGGTTTATTCTCAACATGGAGAAGTCATGTCTCATTCCAGCCACTACCATCGAATTCCTAGGCTCTGTCATAGATTCCTTAGATCAAACGCTCAGCCTACCCTTAACCAAAGTCAAAGCCATCCGCAAGGAGATTCGTCATTCACTCTCTCTCCCACAGGTATCACTCCGTCACCTAGCTCGCCTGATCGGACTTCTCAATTCGTCCATCCAGGCGATATTCCCAGCTCCCCTCCATTATCGAGCCCTACAGAGGCTCAAGATTGCTCACCTGAGAGACGGAGCCTCATACTCCGACACTATTGTCCTAGATACGGAGACCAGGCACGAGCTCGTCTGGTGGATCCACAATTTGTCTGTGTGGAACGGCCGTGCCATTTTCGGACCACATCCGGACCTGGTCATCGAATCAGATGCCAGCCTGATGGGGTGGGGAGCCCACTGTCAGGGAGTCTTCATGGGAGGAGCGTGGTCCACAGTGGAATCACACCTTCACATCAATGCCCTAGAGCTCTTAGCAGGATCTTTTGCGATCCGCAGCTTCGCGCAGGGTTCGGTTCGAGCGTGTATTCGCCTACGTATGGACAATGTTTCGGCTGTCCGTTACGTGAACTGTTTGGGAGGGACCCGGTCCAAGGTTCTGTCCTCTCTGGCCAAAGACTTTTGGGAGTTTTGTCTCTCCAGGGGAATATCTGTTGTGGCGGAATACCTCCCGGGCCTCCACAACATTTTGGCCGACTGGAGTTCTCGCTGCATATCGGATTCCAGCAACTGGAAGTTGGACTCGGCGGTCTTCCGCGATATTCTATCTCTGTGGGGCCTGTTATCCATCGGCTTATTCGCGTCGCGTCTGAACGCACAACTTCCAAGGTACTTTAGTTGGCGTCCAGATCCGGACGCAGAGGCGGTGGACTCTTTCCTCCAGCATTGGGGCGGCTTCCTTCATTATGCCTTCCCTCCTTTCACACTCATCCCTCGAGTGCTCGCTCAGGTTTGTCACCAACAGGCGCAGATTGTACTGATAGTTCCTTTCTGGAGAACTCAGTCATGGTTTCGCCAGCTACTGAGCCTTCTGACGGAGGAGCCCCGGCTCTTGCCATGTTTCCCACATCTTCTACTCGAACCCCTATGGTCACCTACACCCTCTACTTCTAGACGGATCGCTTCATCTTTTCGCATGCCGAGTTTCAGGGGTCCCTGGGACTCCTCGGATTTTTCGGCAACAACTAGACAGCTATTGGAGTCTGCATGGTCTCCAGGCACTAGACGAGCCTATCGAGCTGCATGGGACATCTGGGCTCATTGGTGCGTTCCACGGGACTTGGATCCCTTACAAGCCCCTGTAACAGCCATCCTTCAATTCCTTACATCACTCTTTGAAGCAGGTAAGGCTTACCGTACTTTAAACGTGTACCGTTCAGCTATCTCTTCCAAACATTCAGGCTTTGACGGTTGTCCCGCCGGTCAGCATCCTTTAGTGTGCAGACTGCTACGTGGTTCTCGTTTGGCTCGCCCGCCAAGACCTCGTTTCTCATCCACCTGGGACGTCGCGGCAGTCCTCAGGTTTGTGGAAGACTGGCCTCCCAACTCTATGTTGTATTTACGTCAACTCTCAGCCAAGTTGGTGACCTTGTTTTGCTTAATATCATGCAAACGCGTCTCTGACGTCCGGGCTCTGGACATTGACCCGCGTTATTTTACACCGGAGGGTGTTATGTTCAATATATCTCGACGCACTAAGACTGGTATTAAGTCAGTTTCCTATCCATCCTTTCCTTCTTCCCTTCAGTTATGCCCTGTGGCCTGCTTAAGAGAGTACGAGTCTCGCACACAGCCCTTCCGCTCTGGGAATTCCCCTCAGCTCTTCATCTCCTTCCGTCGTCCTTTCTCTCCAGTTGCCAGCGTTACTCTATCCCGTTGGGTTAAGTGGATTCTATCTCTCTCGGGGATTGACACTTCCATCTTCACTGCAAATTCAGTGCGTGGGGCATCGGCTACCTCCATGTCTGTGGCCGGTGCCCGCTTGGGGGATGTCATGAAATTATCTGATTGGTCCAGAGTTTCTACCTTTTGGGAGTTCTATTTCAGACCTGTGCCTCATGCCTTTGCCTCCGTGATTGGTCAGCTTTAAACTTGCAAATATGAGCTTCCGTGTCTTGATATAAAATTCAGGATTTTCCTAAGTCATGACGTAAAGTCATGATTTTATGAAAGACACGGAGGCGAGTATTTCCCACCCGTTATGTCTTATTGCCCTCCCTGCTGGTCTGTGAGGTGTTTTCTTGACTATAGTTTGTTTAATAATATATGGTGTTATTTAATTTTATTCACATGAGAAATTTTGCTTGTTTAATCGTCCGAGTTCTCATTCGTGGTTGTTCTCATTACTACCATGTTGTGTCTTTTTCTCCTTTTAGGTTGATCAGTTTCTGTCGGCTGCCACCGGGTACTCACCTAGCGGCAATCCCACCTTGTTGTTCCGCAACCGTGTTTCAAGCTGCTGTTGACCGTTCCAGGTTTCCAGGTTCTTGCCGGTCGAAGACTGCAAAGAAAGAGGAGGAGTCCGCCCAGTGATGCTCCTTATGTAGGGGGGCTAGGGGGGTGGAGTTGTTACCATGGTTACACTTATGGGTTTTTTCTTCAGTTGTCTTTGCTGCTATTTTTCAGTAAAGAAAGAATTAAGCAAATACTCGCCTCCGTGTCTTTCATAAAATCATGACTTTACGTCATGACTTAGGAAAATCCTGAATTTTAGACAAAAATGTCTTTAAATGAGCAAATAGCCAATAAAAGCTAATGACACTGCACAAAATAAACCAGGAAAGTAAGCCCAAACTATCTTTACTACTTCTTTTTAATAGAAAATTAAACTTTTTTTTTTAATTAATGTTGTCCATATACATTGCTCTGTATGCATTCCCTGAAGTGCATATTCATATTTTTACTGTTTGACAGCTTTATGATATGCACTGTAAGCTTAACAAATATGCGCTGGAATCAATAGCAAATTAATGAGTGTATTAAAGCATATCCACACTCTATTTTTAGACCAATGTTCTTACCTAATCTGGGAACAAGGTTGACAAATCAAGCGTGCTTGCAGGCATAATTCGTATTGCACGCCTGCGGACAATTTTTACATATCTTCCAAACCATCAAGTTTTAAAAAGATGCATTCACATTTAATAAGAGATGTCTCTTATGTCTGTTGTTAGCCAAAATTATTTTACAGGTTGCAGATATAATGAAATGAAAGCATTTCTCTGAAGGCTCCCAGCTTGGAGAAGAAATCAGACACATCTATATAGCACATTTTCATTAGTCATCCAATTAATAATGTCTGCTGCATTACAACATTTTCTGCAAGAAGGAAAAAAGTCCATATTGGACAATTCAGCGTTTGTAAGTCATGTTATTTTATGCCAGGCAGTCAGCCAGGTCACTCCGTCTGATATACTGGCACATCATTTAAATGTTACAGTTAATTTAGGTAAGTGCAGTCGTACAGTCTTGGCCAATAAACCATTGCTGTGGTCAGTTGCCAAAAGAGTCATTATTAGATCAAATCTAAACTTTCAAGAGACAATTTGTTCTAATTTCAAGTACTGAGACATCATTATGCATTCTTCCTATAGCGCAGCACACAGCTAGGAATTACCGACAATACAGAGCATGGCCTGAGTGTTTAAAGGCATGTAGTCCTTATATGATCTTGTCTGCAGTTAAAATTCCAGGAGATAACATCTCTCAACACAGTGGGGGAGATTTATCAAAATTAGTGCAAAGGAAAACCTTCTCATTTCCCATAGCAACCAATCAGATTGATCGTTTTATTTTCCAAAGAAGCTCTGAAAAATTAAAGGTGGAATACAATTGGTTGCTATGGAAAACAAAACCAGTTTTCATAGCTATCCCCCACTAGTATGTACTGTATTGTCTATAGGCTACCATTGTCATACGGAAGGTCAGCTGAAGACTTTGAATGCATTTGGCATTTGTTTTAAGAACATAGTGAGAACTAGATGTAAATGATGCTCTTCTTTATATCATGCATTTGTAACTCACTATGTTAAAGGAATTTTCCACTTTTTACAGCTTCCTCAGCAACCAGTAAAGTATTTAACTGATATTGCAGGGCAATCAGCTTTACATAGCTCTAGTGATAAGTGAACTTCTTGTAATTCAAAAAAGATTCAAGTCAAGTGCAATCAGCCTCTTAAAAAATTGGATTTTTTTTTTAAACAATCCAAAAATGTTCATCTTTTGGAAGCAAACACACTGCCGGTGCGCATACATAGACACCTCCCAGCATCATGTGATTCACCTTTTTCATGTTTACAATCTCCCGATCTGAAAAATGCCTGATGCCATTTTGAGAAATTCTCCCTAATCGAAATGCCAAAAATTTTGATTTGGTTGCAACCCAAATTTTTAGAAAATTTAGGTTGAATCAACTCAAACCGGAACGGATTTGCTTTTCTCTACACAACATCGAAATCAATCCAGATTTGCTCTCCTATATCTACAGAGGATTTACAGATATAGCAGTACTAAACTCAACTAAACTTTGAATAAATAATACGTTATTTCTCTTTCATCGATCCTACAGCCTATATTGTAGCATTGTAACATTCAAAAAGATTGTCAGAGCTTTAATAATGCCATCCTTTGTCAGATTGCTGTACTGTGTCCTATGTAAAGACTACCGATCACAGAAGGATCTGAGCAGACAATGAGCCTGCAAAGATTGCTTGGAGATTCCAGCTCTGAAGCCTGCAAGATTGTGCATACAGCTTTGGACTTCAATATATGCCATAGATTTATCCTGACTAACAGGAAAACTGTGTCAGGCATTTGAACACCGATGCTATTTATCATTACATCCATGAATGAAATATCCTGATTACTGCTCATGATGCAGGTCCATAGTGGCTTTAAACAGTTGCACTGGAATTTGGTTCATGGACATAGGTTGCCGGGGGATGGTGGTTCTCCTGCACTTCTTTGTGGAATGGAAGCATTTTAAGTGTAGCCAAGGTGGTGAGCACTATATTTCATGTTTGATATAATTCTTACACTTGTCCTAACCAGTGGAGTACATAGAGAAGTAAGGGCCCCATAGCAAGGATCAAACTAGGCCCCTCACACAGGACAGAGGGGTTTCTGCCTAAACCTTTTTCAATGACCCTTGGGCCATTTTTTCCCCTGCCTCGTTTGCTAAAAGTTGTTCCTTTATAGGGGAGAGTCCGGAAAGTTTTCACCCTCAGTAGAAGAGGAGATAATCCCAACTAAGACTGGACCCCATAGCAGTCGCATGGTCTGCCATTATGGTAGTTACGCCCCTGGTCCTAACATTAACCGAAAATAAAACAGTGACCTCCTGAAAGTAAATGTAGATGTTGTTTTCCTAATTCTTCTTCCATCTCTTGCAATCCACAATCATTACTGTAAATTTACGAGTCCTTTTCATTAAAGCAAGCTCATAATCTGTATCAGTGAATAAATGTTGATAATCTGCAAGCTTTTAGTACCAAGAAATGCACATGCCTTGTTTCTGATGAATCAGTTGAGTCATTGCCTTCTTGATTCATTAACCTATTTACTTACTGGTATAAATGGGCATACATTTAAACAAAAAACGAGCAGCGTGTAGTAATAGCCCAGGATATTTGATTTTTATAGCCTCATAAATTATCTTTAGGCGATTTGAAAAAAAAAAAAGTAGAAAAAGGGTTTGTCCTTGTGAAACAAAATTTGCCGGAAGCACTTCCACTGCAAATGCCCGTGTCATACCCTATGTATTGGGTTCCATAGGCTATGTATGTAGAGAGCAGTGGAAGTTCCCTAGTGGCTGGGCAGGGCATCTACCCTTTCCTCTCTAGGAGGAAGTGGTGGTCAATCTAGTGTAAGCTGCAGGGAATCTCCTTTCCCTGTGGATTAAAAAAACATAAAAAAGAACATTTATGTACCAGCCCTTGGAACGTAAGAGATCCTACAGAAGGTTTGGCGACCACACCAAAAGGAAAAGCAGAACATTCGTCAGATAAAGATAACATATTGAGGCTACAGACATCTCTGCTAGTGGTTAGAGTAACAAGCTTCTGGCTTCCCGTCATATAAACAGGACAGAAAGGATCCTATGCAAAGTTTTGTAGGGAAAAAAACAGACACATAGAACTTCTGACTGTCTGGTTTAGCTCTGTTGTTTATGTCTGAAGACTTGTTTATGTCTGGAAAAACTACTTATTCATTTCCATAGACTTGCATTGAAGCTCTATACAAGTCTATGATAGACAGAAATTATACCAGTATTTCAGTTTAGGCTGTGCTTCTCCGCTCCACCCCTTCCACTAGAATGTTCTAGTTCAGCTAGAAACTGTATAATGATGGCAGTCAGAGCCTCCAGTTGTCTGCAGATAGGGAACAGTGCTTAGTATGAGGGACTTGCCAGACTGTATAAGATACCAGAAGAAGACGCTCAGATCGGGATGCTGAGCTACAGAACCCAGGGTACCAGCCTGTTGACCAGGGAACCAGCCGGATCACTGACCCTGGGCCACTATCTGTCACTCTCTAGAGTGCGAGTGAAAACCCCACACCGAACATAGGAGGGAAAGGGAAAAGGAAATAAGGTCTGAAAATTAGGGAATAAAGATAAACACCTCCTAGGGAAAACCCTAATCAAAGCCCTGACTGACTACCAGTTTGAACAGACCCCAGAGGTAGGCGAGTTGATATACAGGAATACCTAAATTCCTATCTAACCCTAAAAGACCCTGCTATCTGCTCCCAGGGTGTCCTGTAAGCACCGTACAGTGATGTTCCTCAAACACCTTGTAACGCAATTCCGATGAGACAATTTCCCAGAGGGGCAATAATCCGGTGTGTCTCCCTGGGCCTCTAACACCTTCACCTCTAGGTCATGGTATAGGGCGGATATCACCAACCCTTCCGATAGAAAAGGACTCGGATTTTCAAAATCACCACCTCCAGGAAAACTACGTGGCAAGGCATCTGCCTTGATGTTCTTAACCCCAGGACGATAAGTGAAAGTGAATCTGTTGAAAAATAAAGGCCATCTGGCCTGCCTCGGGTTCAGTCGTTTAGCCGACTTCAGGTAAGCCAGGTTTTTGTGATCTGTGAACCGATGAATTGCCCCTTCCAACCAATGACACCATTCCCCAAAAGCCAACTTAATAGCCAGTAACTCTGTTACCCACATCGTAATTTCTCTCTGCGGAAGAGAGTTTTTTTTTTTTTTTTTTTAGAGAAAAAGGCACATGGACGCCATTTACCAGGTGATGGGCCCTGCGATAAAACTGCTCCTACTCCCATCTTGGACGCGTCACTTCCACAATGAAAGGTTGTGATACATCCGGCTGCACCAATATAGGGGCAGAAGAGAAGCATTCCTTAACCACGGAAATAGCTTGTAACACCGAATCAGACCACACAGACATCTGTCCCTTTCTTAGTCATGTCAGTTAAGGGTTTAACCACTGTCGAATAGTTCTGAATACATTTTCTGTAATAATTGGTGAACCCCAAAAACCGCATAGGAGCCTTCAGATTTTCGGGTCGAGTCCAATACGGCAAGGACTTTCTCCGGGTTCCATTAGAAAACCCGAAGACGACAACAGGTATCCCAAAAATTGCACCTCGTGCACAGCAAAAACACACTTCTCTAATTTTGCATACAATTTATTATCTCTTAGGATCTGTAACAGTCGTCTAACGTGATCCTGATGTGTCTCCACGTCTGGAGAATAAATTAGTATGTCATGCAAATACACAACAACAAACCTCCCCACCAGGTGATGAAAAATGTAATTCACAAAATGCTGGAAAACCGCAGGAGCATTGGTCAACCCAAAAGGCATGACCAGGTTCTCAAAATGACCCTCAGGAGTATTGAAAGCCGTTTTCCATTCATCCCCTTCCTTGATCCTGACCAGATTATATGCCCCCCTTAAGTACAACTTGGAGAAAACCTTGGCACCAACAACCTGGTTAAACAAATCAGGAATCAAAGTGTCACGGAAAGGGAGGGAAAGCGTGCACCCACTGTCTGCCACCCACGCCTCTGTCCCTACCTACTTGCACTTGCCCGTCCTAGGTAACGGAGCGCAACTGGGCGACGGTCCCTGACCTGGATTAGTGCGGAGGGCATGAAGGATGTCGACAGGTGGACAGAAGGAAGAAGTAAACAGACACTGCAGGAACAGCGAACACAACCAAAACAAGCCAAGGGTTCAAAGCCGGGAGGTAGCCTAGTAACAGTAGGGGTCTCACAAAACATAGTCGGATAACAAGCTGGAGTTCAAAACCAGGAGGTCACAGCAAATCCAAGGGGAAACAGAGAAGTCGGGATACAAGCCGACTTAGAAACGAATTGGACGAATTCCGACTTAGAAGTCATGTCAAATCCAAAGGAGCAGGCAGGAGCAAATACGGAGAGTCAAATACGGGTCAAAACCAAACACACACAGAAATAGTAGCAGCAGTAGCCCTTGACAGTAAATAATCACAGGCAACCTGTGGCCAGCAGATTGCCTGTATTTATAGTGGCAAGTCAGGGTCATGTGACGTGGCCAGCGTCACATGACCGACAGACAGACGAGTCGGGCGCCGAGTGATCAGCTCGGTGCTCAAGGCAGACCTAGGAGCATCCCAGCTAGCAAAGCCGCCCTGGGAATGAGGCTGAGCACAGATCCTCGCTCCCGAAGCTAAGCAGCAGGTCTGCTGCTAATGCGAGACCGAGTTTGCCTTCGGCACCCTGTTACACAAAGTAAGGGGGTAAGGATCACGGACAGTAATCCAATTGAGTTCACGGAAATCCAGACATGGCTGAAAACCTGAGTCTTTTTTTTTTTAACAAAAAAAAAACCCCTACTGCCACTGGAGATTTGGAAGGTTTTATGTGTCCTTTAGCCAAACTCTCGGTAAAATACTCTCTCATGGCCAGTCTTTAAGGTCCAGAAAGGTTATACAACCTAGGTTGGGGCAACTTAGCTCCGGGAGGTAAATCCTAGTGATGAGCGGCAGGGGCAATATTCAAATTCGCAATATTCTGTGAATATTCATTAGAATATTCGTCGTATATTCGCGAATATTCGTATTCGAGATTATTCTCTTAAATGCAACAAAAAATTAAAAAAATCGGTAATGTAAAAATCGCATAATGCGTATTCGTAACGCGAAATACAGGCGTGGGTCACTTTGACTTAATTTTTCAAGCTGCTAGAAGTTTTCTGAGTTTATCCTGACTGATTTTGAATATTCTTCATTATTTAATTTATTTTAGCTTATGCGAAAAATAGGCAATGTAATATGCAACTTTCCTATTTGGTTGGCTTGCTAGAATTCGGGAATATGTAGCATATAGTGTGATATATACTTGTAAAAACAAATATTTGTCTTTTTTTTTCATCTGAACCCATCTACTACTCTAATGGGTTCAGATGAAAAAAACAAAACGAATATTCGTTTTTACGAATATATATCACACTATATTCTACATATTCGCGAATTCTAGCAAGCCAACCCAATAGGAAAGTTTCCTATAACCCGCCCTTACTCAATTAAAGTGCATATTACATTGCAGATTTTTCGCATAAGAAGAAATAAGTTAAATAATGAAGAATATTCTAATTCACTAGATATTTCAGCCTTCTCACATTGGTCCACAAGCAAGAAGAAGGCAGGTAATGGGTTCAGATGAAAAAAAAATTGACGTTTATTTTTGTGTGTGTGTATATATATATATATATATATATATATCTCACTATATTCTAAATGTTCGCGAATTCTCAACATTGCGATATTCGCGAATAAAATTCGCTATTTGAATATTTGCGCTCAACACTAATAAATCCTGGCATCCACTCTCAGAAAATACGTCGGCAAAATCAGATATAAATGAAGGCAAATTCTTAGTAGTTAAAACAGAAAAAGATGTATTAAGACAATTATCAGCGCAATAATCACCCCAATCCAGAATCTGTCTAGCTTGCCAATCGATGGTTGATTGTGCTTGTGCAACAGGCGCCTCCCCCTAGGGCCCTCTATTTATAGAACGTGCGTCCCAGGTGTAGGAATGCCGAGTGGTATGCTGCGGCCTCAAATGTCTCTTTATGTGTGTCACGGTGCTCCTACCTGGATACCACTGGACCCCAGGCTTTGGCTCTGAAGCAATAAATATCGGGAATAACTGAGGGAGAGTCCAGACCTTGTATGTAGTTGAACAGCAGCTTTACTTGAATAAACATTCTCCAAAACGGTTTACAGACTTTGTCTTGGTCCCAGCAGGCTTTATAATTAAAACTGTCAGGCAAACTCGACTTTACTACATCTGTTTCTCTCTGCTGTACTGACAGGCTGACTATATGACTTTGCTTCTTCTTATATGCTGCACTTCTCTTTGTATAGTCTGTCTCTAGATTAGGCCAGGGAACTTTCCTCCTGGCTCCTGAAGCTCTAAGCTTAGGCCACCATGGTCAGCAGAGCTGATGGTGCTCTGGCTGGCTTGGGCACATCCAACAGATACGTGCTCCAGCACACCTGTCCCCTAGCAGGGGATAAGCTATACTCCCTGGACTTCCGCCCCATCCTTCCTACAGGAAGTAGGACTCGCCCACTTCTCTCCAGAGGGGGTTTAAAATGGAAGGTTCCATTCTATCTATGATATTTCTGCCGTGTTTGCTGCCACCTGCTGGTGAACCAGGCATATTACATGTAATAAACAGTTACATAACAATAATAGTAATGCACAGTGTGGAGGACCTGGAATAAAATGCACAAGATGACATAAGGTTAGACCAATAAAGACAGTAGCAAGATGAAGGAGTGGTAACACCATTCTGGGGTGTTACACTTGCTCAACCATGGCAAACCCAAAACCACCAGAGAAGGGAGACCCTCCAACACAAAACACAAGATAAACTACTGATGAAAGTCACCCATTATTAATCTGATATCATGCACTACTTGAGATAAAACACTTCTGAGCTAGAGGTGCAGAATCAATAGAAAAAAATGGAAATATTTTTCTCTAATGCACTCAGTGACAACATGTGCATACAGACGAACTGAACATCAATCAGGTTCACCCCTGCCCCGCTGTCGATAAACACCTCAATCCCCACAGTTTTTGACTTTAGTGCCACCTCAGCAGTCAGGAGAAATAGGGTACTACCAGTCAAAGACAAATGCACATTTTCTGACTCTTCTCTCACCCCTCCAAGAGTCAGATGGAAATTAAACATTTTTTTTTTTTTTACGCTGAATGTATGGACATACTCCAATAAAATTTCCCTCCTGTCCGCAGAAAAAAATACACTCCCTTCTTACGACCAGTATGCTTAAAAGCGGATCTAGGAGTAGCCCCCCTAACTACATTGGTTCATCCCCAGACCTAAACTCAGGAGCATCTTCACCTAAAGCAGCGTTTCTCAAATGGTGGGGCGCGCCCCCCATGGGGGGCGCGAGGCTCCGTAAAGGGGGGCTCCAGGTGACAGGAGATGAACGCTTCCACTGTGGAAGCGTTCATCTCCATAGTGATCTGTATCGCCGTCCTCTGGACAACGATACAGATCGCTGTGCGGCAGGGGAAGGAGAGGCATATCCCTCCCCTGCTCCTCTGATAGGCCTAGGGGCACAAGGCCCGCAGCCTATCAGAGCGGTTCAGGTGGCGCGATGACGTCATCGCGCCGCCTGAGCAGAGTGCAGAGCGGGACACAGGCCGGAAGAGGCCTGCATCCAGCGCTTCCAGGGAGGTAAGTATTGGGTGGGTGGGACCCCGGACCCTATTGGGGGAGCCTGCACATAATTTGGGGGAGAGAGCCTGCACATGATTTGGGGGAGGGGAAGCCTGGACCCTGCATATGATTGGGGGGGTTAATGGAGCCTGCACATGATTTGGGGGGGGTTAATGGAGCCTGCACATGATTTGGGGGGAGGGGGAGTTAGTGGAGCCTGCACATGATTTGGGGGGGGGGGAGGGGGGGTTAATGGCCCTCACCTGTGGGGAGATTGGTGTACTTATAACAATTTTATAGACAAATGATACTATTTACAGTCGCGCGGGGGGGGGGGGGGCTAAATGTTTTCTTCTTCCTAGGGGGGGCATGACAGAAAATAATTGAGAAGCACTGACCTAAAGTGTCAGAGGAGGACAATACAACATGTGGTAGTACGTCCTGAGAGTGGTGCCCCTAGGTACCCATACATAAGATCCCTGAGCGGAAAAAGCATCATAGGAAATTAATGGCTTAGTGTTGTTAAACCAATGAGCATGAGCAGTCCAATAGTACAGCATGGTTTATTAACAAGTACCGGATTAGACACCCATCCACACACACATTCATACAACCTGGAGTTCTGGGTTTCCGCTTATAAAAAATCAGACAGTACCCTGCGCACACACCCACAGTCCCCAAATATGATCAAATCTGTCAGGAGTCCCCATTGTTGCAAAAGTGAGCTTGTACATCTGCAGGTCAGAATTTATCAGTTGGATCCACGCACCTAGGGTAGGGGTCTTTGGGGGTTTCCAGTTCAAAAGAATTGTCTTTCTCCCATAGTACATGAGTAAACGGAGCAACTTTCTTCCATATTTGGTAGGGACTACCTCCGACACCAATCCCAGCAAACATACTATAGGGGAGAGTATCCCCGGGAGCCCCAACTTTGAGGAGACAAAAACACAAATCTCACTCCAGTATTGTTGCATTACCGGACAAGACCAAACCATATGATACAAGGATCCTCTCGGTTCACCACACCTGGTACAAGAAGGGTCTGGGAGCCTACGCATATGATGCAGACGGACTGGAGTGAGATAAACCCTATGCAACCACTTAAGTTGGATGAGCTGATCACGAGCACTTATTACCATGCTCTTCCACACCGAGCTCAGCTCCTCTAGGTGAGACCCCCCAGATCTGGGATATCAGCCCTCCATCTCTCGAAGGAGCGACAAAGCGGCGATCCCTGCATTTTCACTATTTCCACATAAAACGATGAGATGGGTTTATATGGTTGTTTCAACCGAGCCACCGATTCAATGGGGCCACATTTTAAACACAGGGATAAGGATTTAAATTGGGTCTCACAGGCGTGCCTCAGCTGGAGGTACCGATAGAAACATGTATGAGGCAAATTATATTCCCTGGGGAGGCTCTCAAATGAGCAGAAGACCCCCTCCACATATATTTGAGTGAGGTACTTCACACCCCTTTGAGGCCAAAATTCAAAGTCAGATAAGTGGAGCATTTCCTGCAACTGCTTGTTGCGCCACAATGGAATGTATGGGGACCAGGTATCACCTCCCTCACCCTCGATGTGTGTCACCACAAATTGCTTCCAGGCCATCACCACCACGGCCATAGCTTCAGTGTAGTGCAGGACTGAAATCCCCCCCAAGTTGGCCAATGCCTCATAAGAGCCCACAAGAGCCGCTTCTAATACCACTGCAGGAATATTTGCATCTGCCCTAATCCACCAGGAGGCGTACACCAATTGGGCAGCTATGTAGTACACGTACATGTCTGGTAGTCTCAATCCCCCCTGGTTATATAAGGCTTTCAAAGATTTTCTGGCAATGCGAGGGGACTGATGATGCCACAAGAAGGGGGAGAAAATCTTGTCTAGAGAAGCAAAGTGGATATGGGGGATTTTTATGGTAGCTGCTCTGTATAGATATAGGAGCTTTGGCAATATGGTCATTTTTATCATGTTTGTCCTACCTATTAGTGTCAGTGGCAAATTCTCCCAAGCTTCCAGTTTGCGGGTGATGTGCTCCATAGTGGGGATTACATTGAGCTGGTAAAACTGCCTGGGATTTCTGTGTACCCTAATCCCCAGATAGACAAATGACTCCACTACTTTTAGACGCGACAGGGGTGATATATCTGCCAAATCCATCTAATCTTTTACGCAGAGACTGGATTTACTCCAGTTAACCCTGAGGCCCGAGAATTTCCCAAAGCCATCTATGGTATCTAAGAGTGCTTCCAAGGAAGGACCTACGTCATCTAGATACACCAGTAGGTCATCAGCATAGAGTGAGATCTTCTCCTGGATTCCCGCTATAGACCCGATCTATTAACCAATTGAGTCAGGGGTTCCATAACTAGGGCAAATAACATAGGTGACAAAGGACATCCTTGTCTAGTCAAAAGGGGAGGACAGGTACCCGCTCACCTTAACCCTTGCCGTGGGGGGCCGGGAACAGTAATTGCACCCACCTTATAAAGGACTGAGGGAAGCCTAGACAGCGCAACGTCTCCCACATAAGAGTCCATTCAACCGAGTCGAATGCCTTTTCATTATCAAGGGATGCGATCACTCGGGATCCCGTGTTATCACCTGTCACATTGGTAAACAATCTTCTAAGATTAACCTCTTAAGGACACAGGGCGTACAGGTACGCCCTAATGTCCGAGTCCTTAAGGACACAGGGCGTACATGTACGCCCTGTGTTTAAACTGCTACTGCGCCCGATCTGGGCGCGGTAGCAACATGGTTTCTGCTGATGTAGATCAGCAGGAACCATGTTTTAATGCCGAGGGGGGTCATGTGACCCCCGTATCGGCGATCGCTGCAAACCGCAGGTCAATTCAGACCTGCGGTTTGCAGCGGTTTTAGCCATCTCTGATCTCGCGGGGATCAGAAAGTTAATTGCCCCAAAGATATTCATTTTAACCCCCCCTGCAGCCCTCAATCTTGTTATGGCTGCGGGGGTGCAGGGGGGGTGGTTGCGGCGGCGGGAGGCGGTGCGGTAGGCCTCCCTTGTAATAATTTCCTGGTGTCTAGTGGTTCTATCAGAGTGCCAGCACATTGCTGGCACTCATAGAAAAACGGCTGGCATCTGTGCAGCAGATGCCAGCCGTTTAACCCCTTCCTTACCGCGGTCCAGACGGACCGCGGTATGGAAGGTGTTAACAGGGAGGGAGCTCCCTCCCTCTCCCATCGGGGGCTGCTGTGCCTATGCAGCCCCCAGGATGGGATCGCAGAGGGAGGAGCTCCCTCCTCCCCATCCATCACCCACTGCTCTCTAATGGCAGTGGGTGATGGTTACCATGGCAGCAGGACGCTTTCAGAAGCGTCCTGCTTGCCATGGTATAGTAACTCTGGTCAGACTTCTGCTAAAGGCAGAAGTCTGACCAGACTGTGAAAAGTAAAAAATACAGTGCAGTACACTATATAGTGTACTGTACTGTATTATATAGACACCAGATCCACTGGATCTACAAGAACCAAGTGGGTGTGGGTCCCAAAAAAAAAATGTAAAAAAGTGAAAAAAAGTAAAAATAAAAAAAAACACAAATCACTGAATAAAAAGTAAAAAAAATAAAATACACTACACGTATTAGGTATCACCGCATCCGTCCATCCGTAAAAAACAGCTCTATAAAAATATCACATGACTGAACCCCTCAGGTGAACGCCATAAAAAAAAAAAAAAAAAGGGTGTAAATAAGCCATTTTTTGGCACCTTACATCACTAAAAGTGTAATACAAAGCGATCAAAAGGGCGTATGCGTCCCAAAATAGGACCAATCTAACCGCCATCTCATCCTGCAAAAAATGAGCCCCTTCATAAAACAATTGCCCAAAAAATAAAAAAACTATGCCTCTCAGACTAAAACATGATTTTTTTTGTTTCAAAAATGCTTTTTAGTGTTAAATGTAAAAAAGTTAAAGAAAAGTAGACATATTGGGTATCTCCACGTCTGTAAGAATCTGCTCTATAAAAATATCACATGACCTAACCCCTCAAGTAAACACTGTAAAAAAAATAAAATAAAAAAAAAATAAAATAAAAAACTTTGTCAAAAAGCCATTTTTTTGTCACCTTACATCACAAAAAGTGTAATAGCAAGTGATCAAAAAGTCATATGCACCCCAAGATAGTACCATTCAAACCGCCATCTCATCCCGCAAAAAATAAGCCCCTACATAGGACAATCGCCAAAAAAAAAAAAAAAAAAAAACTATGGCTTTCAGAATGTGGACACACTAAAAAATCATTTTTTTCAAAAATGCTTTATTATGTAAAACTGAAACAAAAACCCCCAAAAAGTAGTCATATTTGGTATTGTCGCATCCGTAACAACCTGCTCTATAGAAATAGCACACAATCTAACCTGTCAGTTCAACGATGTAAATAACAAAAAATACAAAACTGTCCCAAAACAGCTATTTTTTTGCAAATTATCCATTTTAATCAATTTTTCCAGTAACAAAGCAAGGGTTAACAGCCAAACAAAACTCAATATTTATTGCCCTGATTCTGTAGTTTGCAGAAACACCCCATATGTGGTCGTAAACTGCTGTATGGCCAAACGACAGGGCATAGAAGGAAGGGAACGCTATATGGTTTTTAGAAGGCGGATTTTGCTGGACTGGTTTTTTGACACCATGTCCCATTTGAAGCCCCCCTGATGCACCCCTACTGTAGAAACTCCAAAAAAATGACCCCATTTTGGAAACTACGGGATAAGGTGTCAGTTTTGTTGGTACTATTTTAGGGTAAATATGATTTTTGGTTGCTCTATATTACACTTTTTTTGAGGCAAGGTAACAAAAAATTTAAATTCTGAAATTTCATCTCCATTTGCCAATAACTCTTGTGGAACACCTAAAGGGTTAACAAAGTTTGTAAAACTGGTTTTGAATACCTTGAGGGGTGTAGTTTCTTAGATGGAGTCACTTTTATGGAGTTTCTATTCTAGGGGTGCATCAGGGGGCTTCAAATGGGACATGGTGTCAAAAATCCAGTCCAGCAAAATCCGCATTCCAAAAACCATATGGCGTTCCTTTCCTTCTGCGCCCTGCCGTTTGGCCATACAGTAGTTTAGGACAACATATGGGGTGTTTCTGCAAACTACAGAATCGGGGCAATAAATATTGAGTTTTGTTTGGCTGTTAACCCTTGCTTTGTTACTGGAAAAAATGGATTAAAATGGAAAATTTTCCCAAAAATAGAAATTCTGAAATTTTATCTCCATTTGCCATTAACTCTTCTGGAAAACCTAAAGGGTTAATGACGTTTCAATCTATACAAAACAATAATTTACCACGCCTACAATGTCATAAACCCCTATAAATAATTCAGCGCTATAGGTGCATCATATAAATCTTTATTAAGTATTCATGACAGTGGTAAAAAAAAGTAAAAAAATTTCATTTTTATTTATAAAAAAATACAAAATTTACCAAAAATTTTGAAAAATTTGCAATTTTCCAAGTTTCAATTTCTCTACTTCTAGAATACATAGTAATACTGCCAAAAAAGTTATTGATTTACATTCCCCATATGTCTACTTCATGTATCGATCATTTTGGGAATGCCATTTCATTTTTTTGGGACATTACAAGGCTTAGAAGTTTAGAAGCGAATCTTGATATTTTTCAGAAATTTTCAAAAACCCACTTTTTAGGGACCAGTTCAGGTCTGAAGTCACTTTGCAAGGCTTACATAATAGAAACCACCCAAAAATGACCCCATTCTAGAAACTACACCCCTGAAGGTACTCAAAACTGATTTTACAAACGTCATTAACCCCTATAAATAATTCAGTGCTATAGGTGCATCATATAAGTCTTTATTAAGTATTCAACAAGAAATAACATCATATAAAATCATTAAAACACTGGAGCACAGACAAATGATGACAAGATTCCCCCTCCCAATATGGTTGTACACAATTAATTCGACAAAAGGGATCCCAGTAACAAAAATGCAATAGGATGTGTCCATGCAAACCAAATAAAACGTCCACAAAGTCATTAAGGGAATGATAACTGGTGTCCACTAGCTGGAGACATACCTGTATTACCCATTAAGACATGAGACAAAGTATTGCACATAAAACATCAACAATCCCGATTATATCATAGTTACCGACCTATGGAGGGAGAGAGCCCTGACGACCGTTTCGCCACTGCTTCTTCTGAGGGCATAAATCACCAATGTGCTAACCCTCCTACTTATACCCCTGAATAGGGGCATGTTGTGCTTCTCATTGGCCAAGCACACCTGTGTGAATATTTAACTTAACTACCTTTTAATAGACACCTGGTCATGGAATATTCCCAGGACGGCATCATGTGCAGCCGCCTGTCATCAGCAAAGCGCCATGCGCTTACATCATTATCATGCGACCGCAATGGAGACCCGATCACCTGATCCAGTCACCTGACCTAGCCCTGCCATCATCAAAGCGCACCAGCGCTTACATCATCATTGTGCTGTGGTAACAAAGATCCGATCATGTGATCAGGTCATCTGACTTAGCCCTTTCTCTCCCACCCTCCGTTACCATAGTAATAAAACGCTGTAACACAGCGATCCTCTCACATCCAAAGAAATTGACCCAAGATAATAATATCATCCTCAAATAGGAAAAATCCCTATGGTCTCCATGATACACTGAATTTTGGAAAATTGGAAATCCAGACAAACAAGGTCTTTGGTCCGCATCCGGACCGGATGGAAAAAATAGGTAAGAAAGATGATTGTCCGACAAAACCAGCTTCACACGCCTGGTCAATAGAAAGCACGAACATTCATTAATCGCGGAGGTCTGAAAAATTAAAAGCACGGTGAGTAACAAAAACCACCAGACCGTGAAACATATAAGATGACCCTAACAAGGTGTCAGGTTTAAAATACCAGGATCTTACCTGGTGGTTATTCTGATCCATGGCAGCGCATCAACACGGAGTCTATAGAAAGGGAGCAAAGCTGTTATTATCATTTATAGCCATTTGGTACTACCATCCACAGTGTATAGATCCAGCGTACCTCCCTCTTGGCCAACACTCTTTTCCAGTCACCGCCCTGAGGGGGTACTTTCACCTGATCTATTCCACGAAACCTTAATCGTGAGCTGTCGCAATTGTGAACCTCTCTAAAGTGTCTCGGGATAGTGGTCAGACACGTATCATCCTCAATATCCCTTGCTGCCTCGATGGCCAACACATGTTCACGAACACGGCGTCTAAATTGTCTTGTTGTCATGCCCACATAAATGAGTCCGCAAGGACATGACGCCCAATAAATCACACCAACCGAAGCACAATTAATTGTATGTGTGATCCGAAATTCTTTGCTATGATCGAAATTCCAAAAAACTTCACATCTGTCCAAGTTCACACATGCTACACATCTCCCACATGACGTGTTGCCCCATTTGAGGCCTTCTGAGCCAAATAAACCCACCTTTTTCTGTTGGTAATGACTGTGGCTCAGTAAATCTTTCAAATTCTTCGAACGTCTGTATGTAATTTGTGGGGAGGCTGAAATCACAGGGGATAAGTGAGGGTCCATTTTCAAGATCGTCCAATATTTCCGGAAGATGTTATTAATCTGCTGCCAATTATTGTTGAAAGTAGTGATGAATCTGATATCATCCGATGTATTCGTCTTTCTCCCTATTTGTAGGAGCTCTGGTCGCTTTGTCTGACGGGCCCGTCGATATGTTGCCTCAATGGATCTCTTTCCATAGTCCCTCTCCCGGAATCTCCGTCGTAGGTCTTCTGCCTGAAATTCAAAGAGGGCATCAGAAGAGCAGATCCGCCTCGCCCTCAGAAACTGGCCAACAGGTATACTGCTGATCAATTTCGGGGGATGTAATGATTTGGCTGACAGCAGCGAATTAGTAGTCGGCGGAATTAATGGTCGGGGGAATTAATTCACTTGTATTATCAAATTTCCAGTGTATCATGGAGACCATAGGGATTTTTCCTATTTGAGGATGATATTATTATCTTGGGTCAATTTTTTGGGATGTGAGAGGATCGCTGTGTTACAGCGTTTTATTACTATGGTAACGGAGGGTGGGAGAGAAAGGGCTAAGTCAGATGACCTGATCACATAATCGGATCTCTGTTACCACAGCACAATGATGATGTAAGCGCTGTTGCGCTTTGATGATGGCAGGGCTAGGTCAGGTGACTGGATCAGGTGATCGGGTCTCCATTGCGGTCGCATAATAATGATGTAAGCGCATGGCGCTTTGCTGATGACAGGCGGCTGCACATGATGCCGTCCTGGGAATACTCCATGACCATACTTAACTATTAAAAGGTAGTTAAGTTAAATATTCACACAGGTGTGTTTGGCCAATGAGAAGCACAGCATGCCCCTGTTCAGGGGTATAAGTAGGAGGGTTAGCACATTGGTGATTTATGCCCTCAGAAGAAGCAGTGGCGAAACGGTCGTCAGGGCTCTCTCCCTCCATAGGTCGGTAACTATGATATAATCGGGATTGTTGATGTTTTATGTGCAATACTTTGTCTCATGTCTTAATGGGTAATACAGGTATGTCTCCAGCTAGTGGACACCAGTTATCATTCCCTTAATGACTTTGTGGATGTTTTATTTGGTTTGCATGGACACATCCTATTGCATTTTTGTTACTGGGATCCCTTTTGTCGAATCAATTGTGTACAACCATATTGGGAGGGGGAATCTTGTCATCATTTGTCTGTGCTCCAGTGTTTTAATGATTTTATATGATGTTATTTCTTGTTGAATACTTAATAAAGACTTATATGATGCACCTATAGCGCTGAATTATTTATAGGGGTTAATGACGTTTGTAAAATCAGTTTTGAGTACCTTCAGGGGTGTAGTTTCTAGAATGGGGTCATTTTTGGGTGGTTTCTATTATGTAAGCCTCGCAAAGTGACTTCAGACCTGAACTGGTCCCTAAAAAGTGGGTTTTTGAAAATTTCTGAAAAATATCAAGATTTGCTTCTAAACTTCTAAGCCTTGTAATGTCCCAAAAAAATGAAATGGCATTCCCAAAATGATCGATACATGAAGTAGACATATGGGGAATGTAAATCAATAACTTTTTTTGGCAGTATTACTATGTATTCTAGAAGTAGAGAAATTGAAACTTGGAAAATTGCAAATTTTTCACAATTTTTGGTAAATTTTGTATTTTTTTATAAATAAAAATGAAATTTTTCGACTTTATTTTACCACTGTCATGAAGTACAATATGTGACGAAAAAACAATCTCAGAATGGCTTGGATAAGTAAAAGCGTTTTAAAGTTATCACCACATAAAGTGACACTGGTCAGATTTTGAAAAAATGGCCTGGTCCTTAAGGTGAAATAGGGCCGTGTCCTTAAGGGGTTAATATCAGTGGTTTTACCCGGCATGAAACCAGATTGATCGGGATCGATCACAGACAAGATCACATCTCTGAGTCGTCTAGCGAGAAGCTTAGCTAGGATTTTTCGCATCCATATTCAACAGGGAGATTGGCCTATAGGAGCTGCACTGGTCTGGAGGTTTCCCAGGTTTGTGGAATACTACAATAGTTGCCTCCATGAAAGACGGGGGCAGTCTATTGCGCTCAAAGGCATAATTGAAGAGTTTCAACAAACGCTTGCTTTGCCTGTCCACATCCGCTTTGTACCACTCTAGCGGGAAACCATCCAGGCCAGGAGACTTCCTCAACGTCATACTTTCTATGGCAGACCTAAGCACTGAAGACCTTTACAGATAACTACACATGGAGTCATGTTTGGAACCCGCTGCTGCCCATGGGAACCATTTATATCCATGCTTTCATCATTTAACCTTCAGTTGGGAAATGAAGGCTGAAGTCTAATTAGTTAATATGAGGAAAATCACTCATTAGTCGTTATCCACCCACTTTCCCTATAATCTGAACACAATATTTACCAGAAAATTGCTGGTATAAATGAGTTTTCCCACATCATTTATTTATCACCTATCGCCTACTCTCAGTGGTTTATATTCTGTCCTTTTTATTTGATGGAAAGGCAGAAGCTTGTTACTCTAACCACCAGTAGAGATGTATGTAGCCTCAATTTAAGTGTTTTACATTTCTCTGATGAATGATCTGCAATCTTCTTTGGTGTGGTAGCTAATCCTTCTGTAGGATCTCGTCCCTTCCAAGGGCTATCAAAGGTATCTGGAGCCATGCTGACTGCAGTGCATCCCACAGCTGCTGGAGGGTGCATGGAGGAGGATCTATAGATGGAACATGGAAATCAAGATGGTCCCACGGATGTTAAATTTGGTTCAAGTTTGGGGGTAGGGTAGGACTTGGAAGTCTTGGTCATGCTCTTCCAACAAATATCATATTTCAGTGACATGTTGCACCAGGGAAGATGGTGTAGATAATCTGCAAGGATCGATTCATAACCAAATCTGTTGAGAGTTCCGTAGACATGGATGATGGGACAGAGGATACCACAAAAATATTCCCCAGCTTGTGTTGTTCCAGCATTGGTTGCAGGGTATTTGTTCTCTGATGTTTCTTGCTGACATGCCAATATCCATCTGTTCGATTAAGTAAAAACATGGCTCAGTGGAGAAGACAACCCTTTCCCAATCAGTGGAGGTCCAATTCTGATACTGATGAAAAACTGAAGCCTTTTCTGCTGATGCAATTTCGTTAACAGAGGTGCAGGGACCATCTATCTGCTTCGGGGCCCCATATGCAGTAGGGTTCACTGTACTGCTGTTATAGACACACTTCTGGTAGACACCAGGTTAATTTTGGCAGTTAGCTGCTCCACTGTAGCCTTGTGCCCCTTCATAGCTGATATTCACCTCACTTATTCACAATGGTACCATTTGTCTACACATGATACAGTTTTACCAAAGCAGCACCTAAACAGTTTACAAACTGCACAGCTTCAAAATAATGGCACTGTGCCTGAAATATACCCCACACTGTTCCCCTGAATAAAATATTGCCAATACTTTGCCACCCAATAAAATATGCCCCATGCTATGCCACCTTAATGAAAATATGACCGCTGCTAGTAGGTGACGCTAAATATAACTATGCCCCTACAAAGTGTACCCTGCATAAAAGTACCTTATACTGTTCCCCAAAATGTCCTTGATACCCCAGAAAAAAAAAATCCATTATTTAAGAATTATGGAGGCCACTTATTGCAGCAAAATTTTTTGTACCCTTCACCAGATCTGTGGCTTCACAAAATCATATATCTGGGCTCTACAGGCAGCTCTTTCCCGCTCATGGATTGGTTTTGCTCTGATATGCATTGTCAGCTATGAGACCTTATATAGGCAGGGTTGTGCTTTCCAAATCATGTCCAATCAACTGAATTTACCAACTCCAATCAAGGTGTAGAAACATCTCAGAGATGATCTGGAAAAATGGCAGTCCCCCAGAGCAAAATTTCAAGTATTATAGCAAAGGGTTTGAATACTTATGTCCATGTGAGGTTTTAGTTTTTCCTTTTTAATAAATTTGCAAACATTAATAGCATTTATCTATTAACTCAGTAGCAAGGCTTAGGATATCATTAAAAAAAGCACCTTAATTACAGTAAAATCTGCCCATCACTAATGTACCTTTATCAGCCACGATTGTACCTAAGGGTACTTTCACACTAGCGTTTTGGATTCCGTTTGTGAGATCCGTTTCAGGGCTCTCACAAACGGTCCAAAACGAATCAGTTAAGACACAACGCATTCTGAATAGATAAGGATCCGTTCAGAATGCATCAGTTCGGCTCCATTCCGCTTCTATTCTGTTTTGGAGGCGGACACCAAAACGAAGCATGCAGCATTTTGGTGTCCGTCTGAAGAGGCGGAGCCTAACGGATCCGTTTTTAATTACAATGTAAGTCAATGGGGACGGATCCGTTTTTAATGACACAATATTGTGCATTTGAAAACTGATCCGTTCCCCATTGATTTTAAATGTAATTCAAAATGGATCAGTTTTGGACTTTGTCATTTTTCTTATAACTAATGCAAACTGATCCGTTCTGAACGGATAAAAACGTTTGCATTATTGGTACGAATCCGTCTGTGCAAATAAACAGACGGATCCGCACCAACGCAAGTGTCAAAGTACCCTAATTTCAATGCTTGTTAAGAAATGAATTTCTTTAAACTGATGAGCTTTACTAAGTCTCACAATAATTATATTCTACCCTGGGGACAAAGTTACATGAGAAAAATGAAAGGAATGTGAAATCTGACATTTACAGTTGTCGAGAATAAATTTAAACCAACTTTAATAAAACATTATGGGATTTTTAACATGTGTGCATACATGCAATTGCATGTCACTCCTAGAGGGATTCCTTAACCCTTTCAAAACTAAGTCCCTTTCCAGCTTTTCAGCCCTGGGTGCCTTATGATCTTTTACGAACAATTTGGACCAAAAACTTTGCAGTTATTGCTACATCCAGTTATTAAAGAGGACTGGTCAACACTATACCTGTTTGATAAAAAAAAATACTTATATTGTATACTTGTATTCCTCATGATAACAATAACAATCATGTGGTATCTTTTCTTCAGAAGATGCTCCTTCTTCCTGCAAATGTATGAAAATAACAACTGTTACCATTTCCCTAGTCGATAGTATCTGTTCCTTCATACAGTGATGCGATCAGAGTGTTTTCCTATACATTATACAATATATTTAATACTTATTTAAAGGATAACTGTCATATTTTTTAACTCAAAATTCTATTTTCATTTATGTTGTTGCTGCTGTGGTGACAATCCATAATCACTAATTATTGTGCTCACATACCACTTGTTTAATAAGATTTTGTCCATAGCAACCGCTCCTCACAAAACTTCTTTCTGACTATCTTCTCAAGATGGCTGCCGATGCCCTTACCCTGAGGCTAAGACCTCCCTCACTACCCAGAATTCATTCAGCTCATCTCGGGAACACGAAGCCTCACCCCAACCAATCGGCTTTCTCCAGACTCAAACACGCCCTCTTCCTCCTGAGTAGTGTTGATTGCGAATATTCTAATCACAAATTTTTATCATAAATATTCTAATTGCAAATTTTTGTCATGAATATCGGCACTATCCCGGTCCGATGGGAGCGCACACGCAGCGTTCGGGACTGCCCACTACTAAGTCCTCTGTCTTCTGTATATAGAAGATAGGAGACAGTGGACACCTAGCAACGCTGTTTTAGCCGCACCACTGAAATGCCTGGGGGAGGAAAGAACATGCTGAAATTACTAGGCAATTCAATACCTATACAAAAGTATTAACTAGGGAACTAAGGTAAACAGTCAGACCAATCCAATTACATAAAAAAAATGACAGTTACCCTTTAATGAAACTAGTGTTTCCCATCCAAGATTGTTTGGAACCCCAGAGATCTTCAAAATGTGATTGTAACTCGTAACTTTTAGCGCTATGAACAATCAGTTAATCTTCAGATTACTCAAGGGTGTTTGGACAAAATATTCTGTACTATATAATGCTCTCTTTGCCCTTACATTAAATGGATTGTCTGAGATTAGCATCGAGGCACTGGTATGGGATGGTGTAAAATAACCTAATAGGCATTATTTGCTTGTGAATCACCTTCCACTCCAGCGCTGGCATTCTTGTATTCCCCATTGGTGTCTATCTACAGGGCTAAACAACATGTGATTTCTGCAGCCAATCACTGGCTGCAGAAATCACATGTTGTTTAGCCCTGTAGATAGAAACTGGCCTCAAAAAGGTACACTACTGAAACCAGAAATGCATCCCAGTAACCAAAGGCCGGCAGGGAGTACCGGAATGGCAGTGCCAAAGCAGTGAATGACTCTACAAGTGAGTAATACTTTGTTATTTTATACCATACACTGCCTGAGGCCCAATTTTTTTCTTGGACAGCCCCTTTAACTGTCCCTGATACAATGCATGGTAAATTTGGCCCAATGTTATGTTATGTTATGTTATATATCAGTGTATGTATTCTGTCTTCCTTATGTGTGAAGGTACATAGCTTGACAGACAGCTAAACCTTTCCCGGCAATGAATTGACAATGAAGTAACGTCCAACTTCATCTTTATTGCAAGAATATATGTATGCGGTAAAACCAAGGAACAGAAAAATAATACACTTACTAATGCAGTCAGGCATATGACAATGCATATAATACATTACTGTGCATGGCAATGCACCTACAAACACAAACACATATGAAGTAGATAAACATCCATGAAGGTATACAGTATAAACCATGAGCACGCTATCCTATTTGAATGACAGGCATGGTTCCTTGCTGCTAACTCTAAGCTGCTATAAAAGAGTAGGACAAGACATGCAAAACACAATATGCATAGAGATGAAACATGTTGTTATGTAGCTGTGTGAACATACCAGCAATGCTACCGTAAGCTTAGATATAGAGGATGGATCAGATACTACCAGGCCATGTGGTAACTTCTGGAAAAGATGGCTGAGAAAGAGAGACATGGCTTCTATGTGCAGGGCTGATGATGTCACTAGCAGTGGCGTACATAGAAAAGTAAGTGCCCCATAGCGAGGATCAAACCAGGCCCCCCACACAGGAAAAAAGGGTTTCCGCCTAAACCCCTTTCACTGACCCTTGGGCCCTTTTTTCATTTGCTACAAGTTGTTCCTTTAGAGCAGGGGTAGGGCACCTCTGGCTCACCAGCTGCTGTGAAACTACAATTCCCAACATGCTCCATTCATTTCTATGGGAGTTCAAAGAAGAGCAGAGTAGGTATGCATACTGGGAGTTGTAGTTTCACAACAGCTGGAGAGCCAGAGGTTCCCTACCCCTGATTTAGAGGGTAGAGTCCTGACCAAGTTTTCACCCCCAGTAGAAGAGGGGATGATCCCAACTGAGCCCCCTCTAGCCCTCGGCTCCATAGCAGTCGTATGGTCTGTCGCTATGGTAGTTACACCCCTGGTCACTAGAGTTCATAGGCTTCAAGTTATGGAAGCTGAAGTTGCTCAAACCTCTAGTGTGAACAGCTACAATGTATGTAAAATGGCCAGTAGATGGTGCAGTTACACAATGAACAGAGAATTATACATTAATTAACTAATAACAACTACAGAAGGCATGACAGCATGAGAAGTGTGTATTGCTTACCCATATAACAAGACCCATGCATGTGTATTTTCATGTGATAGGAGTGACTTGTTTTCTGTGCATGGTCTAAATATGTCCAGCACTGTTTACCGGGCTCCTCAGTTATGGAGGTGACATCGCTGTGAGATGAACATTTTCACTTGCTGTACTGTAGAGAAGTTGGGGGCACATATTGATGATGCACCGCAACCATTTCTTGATCCTGTTTGTAAGGGCTCACGCACACAAAAGTATTTTCTTTCCGTGTCTGTTCCATTTTTGTTGTGGACCATATGTGGAACCATTTATTTCAATGGGTCCGGGAAAAAAACTGAAGTTACTCCATGTGCATTCCATTTCCGTCTGTTCTGCAAAAGAATAGAATATGTCCTATTATTGTCCACATTATGGAAAAGGATAGTACTGTTCTATTAGGGGCAAAATACAGAATGCACACGAACATCATCCGTATTTTTTGCGGATACGTTTTTTGCAGACTGCAAAATATATATGGTCATGTGCATGAGCCCTAAGATGGATGGAATAAGGAACTCACACATAAGAAATGTTCTTTGAGTTTTGTTCTAGTATCTAATGAGTGAAGGTTTCAAGTTTTTTATTTCTCCGCATCCGCATTTCCGGAGCACGGCACTGAACTTCCAGGGTTCAGCCCTAATAGAACATGCCCTATTCTTGTCCGCAATTGCGAGCAAAAATCAGGAGCGGAGGCTACACAGATAATAGAAAAATTTGCACCTGTTCTGTGTTTTTTATCCTGGTTTTGGCTCTCAATCTCTGATGGAAATCACTGTCCAAATAAGTATTAACCCCTTAAGGACTCGGCCCTATTTCACCTTAAGGACTCGGCCATTTTTTGCAAATCTGACCAGTGTCACTTTATGTGGTGATAACTTTAAAACGCCTTTTCTTATCCAGGCCATTCTGAGATAGTTTTTTCGTCACATATTGTACTTCATGACAGAGGTAAAATGAAGTCGAAAAATGTCATTTTTATTTATAAAACAATATCAAATTTACCAAAAATTGGGAAAAATTTTCAATTTTCCAAGTTTCATTTTCTCTACTTCTATAATACATAGTAATACCGCCCAATGAAGTTATTGATTTACAGTCCCCATATGTCTACTTCATGTATAGATCATTTTGGGAATGCCATTTTATTTTTTGGGGACGTTGCAAGGCTTAGAAGTTTAGAAGCAAATCTTGAAATTTTTAATACATTTTCAAAAACCCACTTTTTAGGGACCAGTTCATGTCTTAAGTCACTTTGTGAGGCTTACATAATAGAAACCACCCAAAAATGACTCCATTCTAGAAACTACACCCCTCAAGGTATTCAAAACTGATTTTACAATCATCATTAACCCTTTAGGTTTTCCACAAGAGTTAATGGCAAATGGAGATAAAATTTCAGAATTTCGATTTTTTTGAAAATTTTCCATTTGAATCCATTTTTTGCAGTAACAAAGCAAGGGTTAACAGCCAAAAAAAACTCAATATTTATTGCCCCGCTTCTGTAGTTTGCAGAAACACCCCATATGTGGTCATAAACTGCTGTATGGCCAAACGGCAGGGCGCAGAAGGAAAGGAACGCCATATGGTTTTTGGAAGGTGGATTTTGATGGACTGGTTTTTTGACACCATGTCCCATTTGAAGCCCCCTGATGCACCCCTAGAGTAGAAACTCCAAAAAAGTGACTCCATCTAAGAAACTACACCCCTCAAGGTATTCAAAACTGATTTTACAAACTTTTTTAACCCTTTAGGTGTTCCACAAGAGTTATTGGCAAATGGAGATGAAATTTCAGAATTTCTATTGTTTGTTACCTTGCCTCAAAAAAAGTGTAATATAGAGCAACCAAAAATCATATTTACCCTAAAATAATACAAACAAAACTGCCACCTTATCCCGTACTTTCCAAAATAGGGTCACATTTTTGGAGTTTCTACTGTAAGGGTGCATCAGGGGGGCTTCAAATGGGACATGGTGTCAAAAAACCAGTCCAGCAAAATCTGCCTTCCAAAAACCATATGGCGTTCCCTTCCTTCTACTCCCTGCCATTTGGCCATACAGCAGTTTACGACCACATATGGGGTGTTTCTGCAAACTAGAGAATCGGGGCAATATATATTGATTTTTTTTTTTGGTGTTAACTCTTGCTCTGTTACTGGAAAAATGGATTAAAATGGAAAATATTAAAAAAAAATAGCCATTTTCGGACCGTTTTTATTTTTTGTTATTTACATCGTTGAACTGACAGGTTAGATTGTGTGCTATTTCTATAGAGCAGGTTTCTACGGACGCGGCGATGCCAAATATGGCTACTTTTTGGGGGGTTTTGTTTCAGTTTTACATAATAAAGCATTTTTGAAAAAAATTATTTTTTAGTGTCTTCACATTCTGAAAGCCATATTTTTTTGTATTTTTAGGGCTACTGTCTTATGTAGGGGCTCATTTTTTGAGGGATGAGATGTTGGTTTGATTGGAACTATCTTGGGGTGCAAATGACATTTTGGTCGCTTGCTATTACACTTTTTGTGATGTAAGGTGACAAAAATGGCTTTTGACACCTTATTTATTTATTTTATTTTTTTGTGTTCACCTGAGGGGTTCGGTGATGTGTTATGTTTATAGAGCAGGTTGCGACGGACAATATTATCATTTTTTAAAACAAAACAAATCATGTTTCATTGTCTCCATAGTCTGAGAGCCATATTTTTTTTATTTTTTTGGGGGGATTGTCCTATGTGGGGTATCATTTTTTGCGGGATGAGATAACGGTTTGATTGGCACTATTTTTGGGTGCATATAACTTTTTGATCGCTTGCTATTACAGTTTTTGAGATGTGAGGTGACAATGTTTTTTTTTACATTGTTTTTATTTTATTTTTTTAACAGTATTTACCTGAGGGGTTAGATAATGTGATATTTTTATAGAGCAGGTTTTTACGGATGCGGCAATACCTAATATGTATACTTTTTATTTATTTATTTTACTTTAACACAATAATAGCATTTTAGAAAAAAAAAAATTATGTTTTAGTGTCTCCATAGTCAAATCCATATTTTTTTTATTTTTTTGGGCGATTGTCCTATGTAAGGACTCATTTTTTGCAGGATGATATGGCGGATTTATTGGTACTATTTTGGGAGGCATACGCCTTTTTGATCACTTGGCATTACACTTTTTGTGATGCAAGGTGACAAAAAATGGCTTTTTTACACCATTTTTTTGTGTTTTTTTTACGGTATTTGCGTGAGGGGTTAGGTCATGTGATATTTTTATAGAGGAGATTTTTACGGACGCGGCGATACCTAATATGTTTAGTGTATTTGATTTTTTTAATTTGTATTCAGTGATATGTATTCTTATTTTTTTCACTTTTTTTACTTTTTTTTTTACCCAGACCCACTTGGTTCTTGTAGTCCCAGTGGATCTGGTGTCTATATAATACTGTAAGTACACTATATAGTGTACTTACTGTATTTTTTACTTTACAAAGTCTGAATAGGCTTTTGCCTTAGCAAAAGCCTATTCAGAGTTTCAGTACCATGGCAAGCAGGACGCTTCTGAAAGCGTCCTGCTGCCATGGTAACCATCACCCGCTGCCATAACAGAGCAGCGGGTGATGGATGGGGAGCTCCCTCCCTTTGCTACCCCATCCTGTCGAGGGGCTGTAAAGGCACAGCAGCCCCCCCGATGGGAGAGGGAGGGAACTCCCTCCCTGTTAACACCCTCCATACAGCGGTCCGTACGGACCACGATATGGAAGGGGTTAAACTGCTGACATCTGCAGCACAGATGTCAGCAGTTTATAGCAGGGGGTAAGCAATGTGCTGACCCCCTGCTATACCACTATACCCACTGCTGACTCCCTGCTATACCCACTAGACACCAGGGAAAGCATTTGAAAGCCTCCCGCGCCACCCACCCGCAGCACCGCCCGCAATCCTCCCCCCCTGCACCACCCGGGGGGACACAAACATGGCGGGGTGCAGGGGGGGTGGTTAAAATTTATAAGTTTGGGGCATTTTTTAGTCTCTGATCCCCACGGTCACAGACTGCAGGGATCAGAGACTACAGAAAGCGCAGCAAACCGCAGGTCTAAATTGACCTGCGGTTTTCTGCGATCGCTGACATGGGGGGGGTCACAGGACCCCTCTGGGCATTGTGCCAAGTTGCCTGCTGATTGATTTCAGCAGGCATCTTGTTCCGATCACCGCCACGTGCACAGCGGTGATCGGATATTCGCAGGGTGTACATGTACGCCCTGGGTCCTTAAGTACCAGGACACAAGGGCGTACATGTACACCCTGCGTCTTAAAGAGGTTAAGCAAATATATTGCTGTATTTGTGGGAGGAGAGGCTGATTACAAAGCTATTTATATGCACCTGTGGGCCTAGGCTGGCTGATCACTAGGCTATTTATAGGCACCTGTGGGCCCAGGCTGACGCCAATTCAGCTGATTTAACTACCTCTGGGTCAGCTCTAGGATAGAGCAGCATGGTGTAAAGACTCCTTACGGCTGGCCGACGGTAGAATGTCTCAGGAGGGCGCTGGTATTCATGGTAGGATCGGAGTGGTTTGCACGGGACCCACGCTGCGGTCCGCGACATGTAGCACTCTGGGATGAAGCAGAGTTTGGGTGCTAATGGTCGAGCGATGGTTGTTAGTATTGTTTGTCTGGCTATTCAGAGGCCTGTGGGGGGCATTGTATACAGTTATTGGGGTAGCATGCGCTTAGAGTAGGTATGGTTGTATGTTTCTGATACCTGGTTTACATGTGGGGTACGTGTCTGCAGTTGGCTCAAGCTATGCACGCTGTGTTTGTGTTGTGTGTCAATCGTTAAAAAAATAAAATAAAATGCAGCAGCATCATGTGGAGCCTCATTCACGCCTGGGCATCGGCAGCAAGTGCCAGGCGAATGCTGGCATGCACTGTAGAATCGTACTTGTTGGCACGGGAACCATGGTGCAGTATGCGATTCGCAATACTCTGGGACGCAGCAGAGTTGGGCGCTAATGGTCAAGTGACTGTTGTTAGTATTTTTGTCCCGTTGTTTAGGGGCTTGTTGGGGGCTATTGCATATAGTTATTGGTGTAGCATGCGCCTAGAGTAGGTATGGTCGCATGTTGTGATATCTGTTTCATATGGGACGCGTGTCTCCAAGCTACGCACGCTGTGTTCAATTGATGGTATTTAGTTATTTCTCTGGAAGGGTCATGTTTCAATGGTCGTTAGACATGCAAGGTGTTGGTAAATGTATATCAGTGGTCTGTATATGGGGACACAAGCAGATTGGTCAAGGTGCCTGTATTTGAGTCCTGATGCTCTTGTATGTAAGTGTGTTTAATCTATAAACTGTATGTTATGGGCACGCATGTGTCAGTGGTTCTGTGCTAGGTTTATAGGTGCACTATTATGTTGATTAATTGGCGTTGCATCAGGGTTTATGTCCAACCATGTTTATGTATTTCTTAGGGCAATATGAGGTGGTGTTGTGGTGACCATCATTTAAAAAAAAAAAAAAAAAAAAACCTGCAGCATTATATGGAGCTTCGTTCGCGCCTGGGCAATGGCAGAAGGTGCCAGGCAAGTGCTGGCCTTTTAACGGTAGGATCGAACTTGGTTACACGGTCCGTGTCTTGTAGCGCTCTGGGGTGAAGTAGGTTGGGCGCTAATGGTCGAATAATCATGGTTAGGTTTGTTACCTTCAAAAGCTATGTCCATGTGTCTGCATTTACATTTTGTCCTATACTCCATTCACTACTAGAGCTGCGTTTATGCGTTTGCTGTTGCATCACAATAATACTCTGCTCACTTTCAGATTGCATTTATACGGCTGCTGTATACCTTGCTCTTCATGCTCAGAGCTGGGCCCATACGATGTTTTTAGGCACCACTCACATCCAGAGCTGCATTCACCCACCTCCCACCTGTTCTTACATCAGATGTTATACTCCGCTTCCACTTAAAGCTGCATTTTCCTCTTCATTGCTACATCATGGTTTACTCAGTATGTTCACTAGGGCAGTCAGCACACCGCTCTGATACCGTTCTCCCAATAAACATAGCTGCTTTCTTTCAGGTTTACGTTTCTTTCCTCGCTGGTTGTTACATTCCATAGGCCTACTTTTTCTGTTTCACTTCGGTGGAAAGAAAAAAAAAATTGTGCCGTTCTTTAGTCCTGGTTCGCATTCACTCAGATTGGTCTCCTGCCCCAGTTCACCATACAGTCCCTCAGCGGTCAGTGGGCCAATAGGAGTAAGTTCCTACTATGTTTCACAAGTTGTTCATTCGTTTGTTATGATAAAGGTCTTCTCTTAGCGAACTGTAATGCCACTGGCTCTTTTTCTCCCATCTGTTCAATTTCACGGTTGGTTAATGTTTTATTTATGTACGTGGTTCGGTTCACTAATGTCTATGCATATCCCATCAGGTCTGGCTCACGTTTTAATTACTTATCGTCACTGTAATGTCATCCAGTTCAGTCTTGGGTTTGGGGGCCCGATGACCGCTTCAGCCTCATGGCTCTGCGGGGCCTATGACCGTTCTTCACGTTATTCGTTAGGGGTACAATATGGTTGTAAGCTGGTTAGTGTCCTAGGTTCACTGTCAGAGGGGGTCATGGTTATGCGAGTCCCCAAGTCATATTGGTGCTGCATAAGTGGTTTATATTTAAAAAAAAAAACGCCATTAGTCTCGCATTCATGGCTACGCCATTAGAATCTCTCACGCATGGCTTCTCCGTTTATGTTTACACGCATGGCCCCGCCACTAGCGTCTCGCACGCATGGCCCCGCCACTAGCGTCTCGCACGCATGGCCCCGCCACTAGCGTCTCGCACGCTTGGCCCCGCCACTAGCGTCTCGCACGCTTGGCCCCGCCACTAGCGTCTCGCACGCTTGGCCCCGCCACTAGCGTCTCGCACGCTTGGCCCCGCCACTAGCGTCTCGCACGCTTGGCCCCGCCACTAGCGTCTCGCACGCTTGGCCCCGCCACTAGCGTCTCGCACGCTTGGCCCCGCCACTAGCGTCTCGCACGCATGGCCCCGCCACTAGCTTCTCGCACGCATGGCCCCGCCACTAGTCTCTCGCACGCATGGCCCCGCCACTAGTCTCTCGCACGCATGGCCCCGCCACTAGTCTCTCTCACGCGACTCCGCCACTAGTCTCTCTCACGCGACTCCGCCACTAGTCTCTCTCACGCGACTCCGCCACTAGTCTCTCTCACGCGACTCCGCCACTAGTCTCTCTCACGCGACTCCGCCACTAGTCTCTCTCACGCATGACTCCGCCACTAGTCTCTCTCACGCTGACTCCGCCACTAGTCTCTCTCACGCTGACTCCGCCACTAGTCTCTCTCACGCGACTCCGCCACTAGTCTCTCTCACGCGACTCCGCCACTAGTCTCTCTCACGCGACTCCGCCACTAGTCTCTCTCACGCGACTCCGCCACTAGTCTCTCTCACGCGACTCCGCCACTAGTCTCTCTCACGCGACTCCGCCACTAGTCTCTCTCACGCATGACTCCGCCACTAGTCTCTCTCACGCGACTCCGCCACTAGTCTCTCTCACGCGACTCCGCCACTAGTCTCTCTCACGCGACTCCGCCACTAGTCTCTCTCACGCTTGGCCCCGCCACTAGTCTCTCTCACGCTTGGCCCCGCCACTAGTCTCTCTCACGCTTGGCCCCGCCACTAGTCTCTCTCACGCTTGGCCCCGCCACTAGTCTCTCTCACGCTTGGCCCCGCCACTAGTCTCTCTCACGCTTGGCCCCGCCACTAGTCTCTCTCACGCTTGGCCCCGCCACTAGTCTCTCACTCAGCTGTGGCTCGCAATACAATGTTTCTTGTGGAGGCTCGCATGCGTGGCTTTGCCATTAGAGCCTCACTCACATTATTGTTCTAGGTCGTTGGGTCTTCATTGTTTTCTTTTCAAGCAGTCATCTCAAGCCTTCCTTTTCAGACATCACCTTCTCCCAGGTTCGCATTTTTTCCCACTTACCCTCTCTAGGTTCTTGCTTCCCCTCGCTCCCTGCTGTTACTTTTCTCTTGCCTGTCCTTGCATTATAGACCCATTCTCCTAGGAAGCTGTCCCTGTGGTCTCATTTTTCACGTTTCTCAAATTCCGCCTCTCCATGGGTTGTTCAGGAAAAAAAAAAAAACACTATACTATGGCGTCAGTTTTGTCCACAGGGAGTCCTCTCACGACTACAGGCGCAATTTATGAAGTCTGTCACGTCGACAGACTAATAATTCCTGTCTCACCATTACAGGCAATTTACGAAGTCTGTCACGTCTACAGACTAATAAGTCCTGTCACGACTACAGGTGATTTACGAAGTCTGTCACGTTTACTGACACGATAAGTCCTAGCACAACTACAGCGCAGCATACGTAGTCTATCATGACCTTAAGCTTTTCCTGTCATAGCGGCAGGCATTGTGTGTACATCATGTCTTCATTAAAGGGATGCTTACTTCATCTACAAACTCGGGCTGAGGGTGTTGGTGTCGCGCCTAGTTCCTGGGTACCGGTCCATCTTCCAGTAGGAGGCACAATATACGTAGTCTGTCATGTCTACGGACACGACAAGTCCTATCACTACTACAGGCGCAGCATACAGATGTAGCATGGTTAGCACTCCTTTTTTCAGAGATTTCTGAGTTTGGTTATCTAATCTAAGCAAACACCTTCAATTGCTTTTCAATGACTTTTTTATCAAGATAATGAAATGAGTTAAGAAATTTGAGTTTACAGCGGGAGTGCTAACCCTGCTACATCTGTACATCGTTTATCACGACCTTAAGCTTATTTCCTGTCACAACTGCTAGAATGTGGGTACGTTTTCTGTCCTTATTACAGGCAAAATTAGCTCGGTAGCCATGTATTCGTGTTTATGGTTCCCCAGGCCTGGTGAGTTTACACATTTCACTTAATCTACTACTAGAGTTAGACGGCATACGCCATCTTCTAACTTTTTGGGTCCTTTATAAAAAAATAAAAATAAAAAATAAAAATAAAAGCTGTGGCCTGGGGAATAAGTATAGGTGAAGTATTTTGCTACCAGTAACAGTTGGTGTCCGAGCAGGGCCCTTGGCAAATGGTTGGAGTTCATTTAGGCCCTTCCATCAGATTCACCATAGTTGTTTCAGTCTGCAGCTCTCAGGATTCAGACCTTCTTGCAATATGTTCATATGTTGGTCAACATAGGAGTAAATGGTTTCTGATCACCGGCCACTCTTTCAAACGCATCAACATTAGCTACCTCCAAGAACGAGACAAAGTTTCTGACCAAGAGGTAAGGTACATAGAAGTCTCTGTGATATGTACGGTATATTCCGCACCTTCATCGTGAAGTGTCTTTTGCGTTCAAAGTGGGTGTCGTAATGGTATGTATATATTTTGCTCTAAACTAAGGTCTGCTATTTTTGGCCTCTTAAGGCTGCCCTACCGCAGCAGTTATGGCATAAGTCTACTGCTTCTTGTAGATAGGGTTAGGTAGGTTAGGTACACCTTTCTGATAGCTGATCCGACCACAAGTATTAAGCAAATATATTGCTGTATTTGTGGGAGGGGAGGCTGATTACAATGCCATTTATATGCACCTGTGGGCCTAGGCTGGCTTATTACTAGGCTATTTATGGGCACCTGTGGGCCCAGGCTGATGCCGATTCAGCTGATTTCACCCACCCACCCACACCATCTTACAGTCACTTTATATTAGGGTGGACCCTTTAGGCTGCCCTACCGCAGCAGTTATGGCATAAGTCTACTGCTTGCTGTAGATAGGGTTAGGTAGGTTAGGTACACCTTTCTGATAGCCGATCCGACCACAAGTATTAAGCAAATATATTGCTGTATTTGTGGGAGGGGAGGCTGATTACAATGCCATTTATATGCACCTGTGGGCCTAGGCTGGCTGATTACTAGGCTATTTATGGGCACCTGTGGGCCCAGGCTGATGCCGATTCAGCTGATTTCACCCACCCACACCATCTTACGGTCACTTTATATTAGAGTGGCCCCTTTAGGCTGCCCTACCGCAGCAGTTATGGCATAAGTCTACTGCTTGCTGTAGATAGGGTTAGGTAGGTTAGGTACACCTTTCTGATAGCCGATCCGACCACAAATACTGATCATAAACTGACTGCGTGAAAGCGGCCTAATGTGATATATAAATACATAATTGCTGCAGTATTAAATACCTGCTTTATTCTAACCTTATGTGCAAATGTCTTTCCTTATAGAACAGTAGTTATAGGCAATTTATAGCCAAGGTTTTATCTAAGTTATCATACATCAAAGCAACATCTTACATGTATGTAGAAGTTGCTCATCATCGAGAATATCCGTGTATTTCCTAATAATTTAAAATACCCATAAGGAATTTAGTCTGACTACATAAAATCCTTAAATGTAAGTTATTTACAGCTTCTTTTATTCTCATTATTATGTTACTTTAAGGGTTCCTATTGTATTGTGTGCTGAGGGGGAAACATGGAGAATGATACCAAATTTAGAACACAGCAAAATTGCAGACTTCAACTTTTTCCTTGAAATAGAAAGAGCTATACCAAGTGTTATGTTTATTTTACTTGTAAAAATCCTTGTGAACCCATAAAAAGTCACCTTCATGATACCAAGACTTGTGGAGCTCATGCATACATTTTAAAAAGTAATTAAATATTATCCTGATCATCATCATCACATATACGTCTTTGTCTTTATGCTTGCACAGGTTTTCCGGCCGGTTGAACATAATCCACCAAAGAGTGGCATGTAGAATCCAATTAACTACATTAAGCAGCTGTTATTGTGAGCAGCAGAATAGCCTGCAGATACACACTAAACACATGCATCACAAAATTAAATGCACCCAATGCACCGCCCAGAAGCCCACACTAATAAAATAATTGCTAATCATTCAAAGATATATGAACCCTGACTTGGGATGGAACATAATTCGGATAAGTGTTACAGATTCTAGAGGGAAAAAATTATCTGCTTTTCTGATATGCAACACTAAAGGGAATGACACGAAATAACAGCAGCCAGCGCATAATATAAATCAGCATGTTCTGGCTACGGGTCAGTACTCTGGCCATTTAAATAATACAGAGGAAAGATTTCTGCTTCCTGTCCTTTACAGCAACCAGCACTATAAAGGTAGACCTTGAAATAATGTTTTCTATATCATTACTGTAAGATGTATTAGGCATATGAAAATGAAATGATTGTGTGCCTTTTGTCAAGTGGCAGGTGACATGTTCATTGGATATTGTATATAGCTGACCTGATGTCTTTAACCAGTTCAAGTAGGATTTGTTCCGCAGTCCATTACAGCAGATTTATTATTGTGACCAATTAATCTCCTGTACAAATAGTTTGATGACATTCCCAAGTAAAGCTGGGCATGCACATTAGATGTATGTTGGCCAAACTCTCATTTTGGTGGGATTGGCCAACCATCTATTCTGTATGGGGGCAGAAATCAGTGGAGCGAAGGATCGAGTATTGTTGACTTTCACTTCATCTCCTGTACAAATAGCTTGGTGAGATTTCCAAGTAATTCTGGTCATGCACATTAGATGTATGTTGGCCAAACTTACCAATTTTGGTGAGATTGGCCAACCATCTATTCTGTATAGGGGCAGAAATTAGTGGAGAGAGGTTGGCTATTGTTGACTTTCACCAACCTTATCTTCTGTAAAAATAGTTTGGAGAGACTCCCAAGTAAATCTGGTCATGCAGATTAGATGTATGGTGGCCAAATGCACCAATCTTGATGGGAATGGCCAACCATCAATTATGTATGGGGGCAGAAATCAGTAGAGAGAAAGGTCGAGTATTGTAGGCTTTCACCTCATCTCATAAGGAGAAGATCCGAGGTAAGGATTTAGCTGGACTCTATTATGTCAGGGCAGCAAATCATACAATTATCATACAGAATGATGCGGTTTTTAGCTGGTGTTTCAGAGGTTTGTGTCATGGTGGATTGGCCATGTATATCGATGTCTATTTGTGACCAAATTAATTCTTTGTGGATGTTAAGTATTTTTAGGGGATTTCATTTCTGTTTTTTGCAGGGTCTCTATGAATTTGTTTGACTTTGGGATGGATGCTGTACCAGCTGGTCTATTGTTCTTGTTGATTAATTAGATTGAAGACAAGTGGTGATCTATAGTGCCTTAAATGCTCCTATTGATTCCATCAGATCATTACACACATTTTGTTTGTACAAAAAGAATAAGGATAATCAGAGGGGCATCTTGTTAATTTACTGAACCAAACACAGATACCAGGCAATGTTTAGGCATTGACTACAGGCTTCATTAAGACTTAAGATGAAGTGAAAATCAGGTAACTGCTCCTTTTGAGAGTAACATGTCGTCATGTGGAAACAGGATAAGCGATGCACAGATAAAATACTGAACCAGACTTTAGGTAAGTATGCCAGGAATGAGAAGGTGAACATCTGCTGGTGGAGGAACTAAGCAGATTGCTGTATATTATTGTGGGAAAAGATTCAGTGAAACTTGTAATTTTTACATTTATCTCTTTGCTGTCAATCATTGATAACCAACCCCACCCCCTGTACCGAGAGCTGTTCACAGGGCTGAAAAAAAAGTTCTAAAGATAGACACATAAATGTATAAATTACAGGTTTTACTGAATCTTTTCCTACAAAAACATAACATAGCGATTCAGATTGTACTGCATTTTTGGGTGATAGGTCCCCTTTAAGCACATCTTTATTTGCACATAAAGTAAAAACCACAGTGTGCACATCTATCTATCTATTTTACTGTAATAAATGCATTTATGTAATTTACTATAATAAATGCAGAGGTAATTCCCTTTGCATTATCCTAAGCTGCAATGCCTACGTGTTATAGAAGTGCTATGTACACTATGTGTGTCAGAAGAACTAGTCTTTGGCTACTGTATACCTTGTGTAATATAGAAAAATCACCAAAGAAGATAATGAGAAGTAATTCCCCTCAGTAGGTATTCATCAAAAGGTAAAAGAAGATAAAGACACAGAGAGGACAAGATTTATCCAGAGAAAATTGAGAAAGATTACCCAATACAATGCTGCCTTTTCTATCACTACAAGTCTATCAGTCTCTTCTAAGTAATCTGGCCTTTTCATTGAGAAGGAGCACTCCACTATCTTATTCGGGTTTATCTCTAGAGTCCTAAATAGTCTTGTTAACTCAGAATTAATGCAGTAAAGCTCTTCACATATTTATAGACCAAAGCGTATTAAAAACAACATTTTATCTGTTACCGAGAACATCTAACATGGGAATACACACATAATAAAATTACACAACCTCAACCTATTCCCAAAAATTAATTCATTATAAACAGCAGAATATATATAAGGGATTGAAAAATTGGAGAGACGACCTTAGCATAAATCCCTCTATAGATTATGCACAATGAATAATGAGCAAATATGAATAAAACCAGAGATACATGTCCCAATAGTGCAGCTAGTAAAAATGGGATAGGTCTATATGCACCATTCTTACCATTCTCAGCAGCTTCCTTAGTGGTTTAAAAAAATATTTGCAGCAGCAAGTCCATTTTAATACATTGGTGAGTCCAGTGCAAAGGTTTCATGAGTGCATTCTCCTGAGTGGTTGAGAGAGAGAGGGAGCTTCCTCTGTCTCCCATGGGCACCCTGCAAATGAGATTACGGGGTTCCGATGTCTTTGCTTGGCAGCCTGAGGCCTCAGCCTGGTGCAGCCTAGTGTCAGCAGGGGCGTAGCTAGAAGTGACTGGGCGATTTTTTTGGGGGGGGGGGCTTGGGGAGTTGGTCACCAAAACCGTGTACTTAGTATTTTTATATTTTAATAGTGAATACTTTTTTTTTTTGTTTATCTTTATATAAAACATTAGGAAGGGGGGATGATACTGTCTATAGCTTGCAGTAAATGGCAGCCTCCCCTTTCTCCCCGCTGTTCGGCCATGTACTAGTGCTTATTATCGCACATATAAGCGCGCACACTCTGCATATATAAGAGTAACAAAATAAGCTTGGGGGGCACGGGTCAGGGGGGCTCAGACAAGGACCGGGGGGGGGGCACAGGCCAGGGGAAGGGGGACGCAGATAAGGGCCAAGGGCTGCACTGAAAGGGCCAGGGTGGCGCAAACAGGGTCCAAGTTGGCACAGACAAGGGCCAGGGTCATGCACACAGGGGGCAGAGACAGGGGCTAGGGGCACAGGCAAAGGCGGGGGGGTTCACAGAGAAGCGCCAGGGCCTACGGGCGCAGACCGGGGCCAGGGTGGCGCACACAGTGGTCAAGGGGGCAGAGACAAGGGCCAGGGAAGCACAGACAGGGGATGTGCTTACAAGGGCAAGGCAAGGGGGGCACACAAGCAGCGTGGGCACACACAGTCACATACCTGATGTGTGGGTTGCGCTGCTGTGCCGCTGCCGTGCTGCTCCTCTTGCCTGCAGCCACCGCGCCTTTTCTCTTGCCTGCTGCTCCCTCCTCAACTTGGTGGGTGGGCCTAATTAGAACAGCACACTGCTGTCTCCTGCACTGTTTGGCTTACCTGGTAGCAAGATGACCCGGGGCGGAGGCCAGGGGGTTGTACTTGATGATGGACAGGCCTGGCCTGAAAAACTAAAAATCATGTTGAAAATTGACACGCTACCGGGGCCCGGGCCTCGAAGCAGCCGCTTCCCCGGTAGTTACGCCGCTGTCTGTCAGTACAGCGCTGACAGTATAATACATTGTACTGCATAAGTAGTACAGTGTATTATAGAAGAGATCAAAATATTGCCTGTTAACATCCCTTTGTAGGACTAGTAAATGCATAAAAAGGGTTAAATTTTTATTAAATAAAAAAAAAAAAAAAAGACACGTTTACCATTTAAAAAAAAGCTTTTCAATAAACATAATTTCAAAAATAAAATCTCCTCCACATATTTGTTTTTACGCGTCCATAACGACCTGCATTACACAATTGTCATGTAATTTTCCATATGGTGAACATCATGAAAAAATGCTAGAATTGCTGATTTTTGCTTATTCACCAGCAAAAAAACAAATGACTCCAAAATAATAGTGCCACAGAATTACTCAACTGCAAGTGCCACATGGATAGTGATCCCAAAATAATAAAACCATGAAGACAGTAAGCCCCAAAATAATAGTACCACCTAGTTATCTCAATATAATAGTGCCATAAAAATAACGAAAAAAAAATACAACATATCCTGCACGATATGCTAATAAATATGCGGATGTGCATGGCTACATTTATAAAATCACAGAAAATAATACACTAAAACGATAGATGCAAACATAATACATGGACTAAGCCCTCACTCTTGGGGCCAGCATCAGCACCCGGCATACCCGGGCAAGTGCCTGGGCCCACTGTGCCTGGGGGGGGCCAACTGTGCCTGCTTACTCTTGCAGCCGTGTCCTGTTCTTCCTCAAACTGGCTGTTCTGAATTCTAGGGCAGCTTACACCAGCAATGCAGACAATTTTCACCATGTGTACTGTTGAAGTGGGTGGCCCCCAGGACTCAGAACAGGGTAGATGGAGTTTTCTACTGGGATAAAAGAACCTTCCTTATATCATCCCCCATGTGACCAGTGGGGGAGGAGCCGGAGGTGCAGAGAGCTGTGTGACAAGAGCCTGACTGGAATGTGGTGAGGCCTAGCCGAGTGTGTCTGTCCCTGTGTGTGTGTTTGTGTCTAAGGCATTGCTTAGACTCTATACCACAGTCTAGCCAGTGCCTAATGGGTTACAGTTTAGACCACCTTCTGGTACAGGTTGATGCTTTCCCCCAGGGCCCTTAATAGATATAATGATGCGCGTCCCAGATGTAGGTATGCTGATTGGTATAGTGTGGCCTAAAATGTCCCTTTATGTGTGTCACGTTACTCCTACCTTGATACGGCTCGACCCCAGGCTTTGGCTCAGAAGCAAACAAATAGGGGGAATAATTGAGGGATAAAAGAATAACTTGAGTCCAGACCAAGTTCTTTAGATCCTGATGACCACTGTAGTAGAGTAGGAGCTAGATCCTCCTCACTGCTGCTGAATGGCATCAGGGGTCTCTCCTGCCTCTTGTAGGCTAGACGTGCAGCAACAGTGGTGGCTTGGCGACTCCTGCTGGCTGATCTTGGAAACGACCTAGTGGTCACACTTGTCATCGCTGCTGTGACTTTTTGCTTCATGGGTCCGGAACCTCCTGCCATGGTAAAGGGATTCGGAACCGCCGGCTGCAAAGGAGCTGGTAGACAATCCTCCAGTCGTGGTGGTGAATCGCGAGAGGCTCTTTCCATTGCCGACACCATCTTCTACGATAACTGATATTGCATCGTCGGGCTATACATAAATGCAGTGGTAGATGCGCATCCCAGTTGGTACGTTGGTGGAAGACCATGGATTAGAAGCTCCGGACTTGATTGGTTTTTTTGCAGAAGCACAGTACTCCCCTGCGGTCTCCTGCAGACAGTGGACACGACCCGCAATCCAGTGGCAAAGGGTCCCTTGAGGGCCTGCATGGGAGTATACTCCAATTAATCTCCCTTGTAGAGGCTGTGTCGGGCATGAGGCAGATAGGGCGCATAAGTGAGCGACAATTAAACAGCTCCTCCCGGTTTTATCGTCCCTTAGAAAGCCGATGCCTCTGTCTACGGAGAACCAGACGACGGTACCTGTTCTCATCTCCAATTCTGGGTGTCTCTCAGCTGTGGTCGATCCAACACACAGACCACCCAGTCTTCTATGGCTCTTCTGTAGTCCCACATGGTACATGCATGGGCCGTGATTTATTTCGGGACCATAGGGTTTAGTTCCACAAATGTTCCACTCTTCCTTGGCTGCGGAGTGGATGCTCCGTCCACCTCCACTGCACCAGCTGGCGCGGGGAATGCCTTGGATCCTCGCCTTGCTTTTCACTGCAGATTTCTGGAGGAGCAACTTCCTTCTCCACCTGATCGCCCCACAGCATCTCGTTACAGTTTGCTGGGGGCAACATCGTCTTGTTCACTCTCCGATCAATGCAAACTGATGAAGGAGGAGGAGCTCTGGGGTGGTTGTTCCCTGTGGGCAAGACTGTAGTTTACCGCTCTTGGGCTGGGCGTTCCCTTGTTTTCCCGCTCTTGGGGTGCAAGAAGAAGATACGCCATCATAGGCAAAGATGGCGGATAAATCCCTCGGATGGGCGCGCACTATCCTGCACCTGTTGCTCCACAGTAAACGCAATAGTCATTTTTAGAGGGTTTTCTGACAAATCTGTAAGCCTTGTAGTATGAAGACACAAATAAATCCTGTTCGTGACTCCAATTGCAATGGGCCGCTTCACCCAGGGCCCTTAATAGATGTAATGACACGCGTCCCAGGTGTAGGAATGTCGAGGGGTATAGTGCGGCATAAAATGTCCCTTTATGTGTGTAACGGTGCTACTACCTGGATACGGCTGGACCCCAGGCTTTGGCTCAGAAGCAAACAAATAGGGGGAATAATTGAGGGATAAAAGAATAACTTGAGTCTAGACCTTAAGATGCCGTTGAAAAGCAGCTTTACTTTGGTAAACTTTCATCAGAGACAATCTTCCAACTTTGCCTTGGTCCCAACAGGCTTTAGCATTAAAAGTATGGCAGGTAGGGATGAGCGAACCTGAACGGTATAGTTTGGGTTTGTACCGAATTTTGGGGTGTTCGGGACACTGACATTTTCAAAAAGTTCGGTTCGTTGTTCGGCGATTTCTTCCCGCTTTCTGAAGGGCTGCACAGCAGCCAATCAGCTAGCGTTTTACTTCTTGCCTTAAGAAGCCATCACAGCTATGCCTACTAATGGCATGGCTGTGATTGGCCAAGTGCAGCATGTGACCCAGCCTTTATTTAAGCTGGATTCACGTAGTGCCGCACGTCACTCTGCTCTGATTAGTGTAGGGATAGGACGCAGCTGCTGTGAGGGCGAGATTAGGCAGGGAAAAGTCAGCAAAAACACCTGTCCCAGGCTATGAGCTGTGCGCTGCGATTGGCCAGCGCTGCAGCAAGGGACACACCTAATACAAAAACTCCGCCCAGTACAACAGAGGGAGCTGCAGACACCAGAGACTATACCGGGCGAATGGAGCAGCGCCCAGACATACTAGTAAGTGCAGGGGGACCCCTGGGTGCCGCTCTGCCCACAGATATAGTTAGTTTTTACTTTTTAAACTAGTGAAAGGTCCTCTTTAAGTTAAGGATAAGGCGTGTATATAGTTTTGTTTGTTTTCATGGTTAGTTTAGCTGCATTATTGCTATTTTAATATGTTTTTAAGAAAATTTGTAAATAGTTTGTTAATGGTTTGAGTGAAAGGGGGGTGTTGTGTGTGTTCGATTAACTGAATTGATTTTCACTGTCTGGTGTTTAGGAATTTCTGAACCCCAAATTCAGCACATGTGGCAGGCAGGGGATGTGTGTCAAACCGGCTAGGCCCAGACCTGCTAGTATATTTCGCCCATTAGCGCACAACACCAGGCCGGGCTGGAGGCTCAGTGGCACCAACCAATGGTCGGTCTGTTGTTCCATGCCTGTCCACAGCTCCTGCGCGGTGCGGGGTTTGTCCCACAAACACACAAGTTTTAAAACAACCTGCTGTCGTTTCCCCTGGCTGTGCCGCTGTGGGTGGTGAGGGTGTTACGCTGAGTGGATGAGGAAGCCGAGTAGGAGGTGGAGGTAACAGGATACAAAGAGAAATCCTCGGGGTGGAAGGACATTCGCAAAAATGCTATCCGCCTTTGGGCCAGCCGCTACATTTTCCCACTGTGTTGTTGGTTATGTGAACGTTGCCACAGATCGCGTTGCGCAGTGCACACTTGATTTTGTCCGCCACTTGGTTGTGCAGGGAAGGGATGGCTTGCCTGCAAAAGTAGCGGCGGCTGGGATACACGTACTGTGGGATAGCAACCGCAGGTAACTCGAAGGTTTTTAAAACTGTCCACCAGACAGAATGACAGCATTTCAAAAGGACCAGGAAGTTTGAAATAAGGCATTCAAAGCCATGGGTGGGGGGGGTGTACTTCCTCTTTCTATTCCATTTTCTCTCTAGTGTTTGGGAGATGGACAGCTGATAACTGAACACTTCCATGGGGTTTGGTGGAGATGCTTGGTGACAATGACAGATGTGGTGGCGTTGCTGCCACATCCTCTGTTTGCTGGGTGACAGGTTCCACTGTCACTCACTTGGGCTCAAGTTTAGAATGTTTATTTATTATTTTTCAGTATTTTATTTTAGGTCATTTCCCTATTCACATATGTTTGCAGAGCATTTACCTACATTTTGCTGCCTTTTGCAGCCCTCTAGCCCTTTCCTGGGCTATTTTACAGCCTTTTTAGTGCCCAAAAGTTCGGGTCCCCATTGACTTCAATGGAGTTCGGGCTCGGAGTAAAGTTCGGGTCGAGTTCGGATCCCGAACTCGAATATTTTCAGGAAGTTTGGCCGAACTTCTCGAACCTGAACATCCAGGTGTTCGCTCAACTCTAATGGCAGGCAAACTAGTCTCTGCATTTCTGTTCCCCAGTTTCACCGTACTTATATATTCTTGCAATAAAGACAAGTTGGATGAGGCTCCGTTGTCAATCCATTGCTGGTAAAGGTTTAGTTGTCTGTCAAGCTATGTACCTCCACACATAAGGAGGACAGAACACTTATATACAGACAATTTTTATACAAGCACACAAGTGTGTCCCTGTTCAAACTCCTGCATACATCAAAAACAGGAGCTTGTGGAACAATTTGCAAAGATAAAAAGGGCTTTCCACAGCTTCAGGTAGGAAAGCAAATCCCACGGAATAAAACGGACTACAATTCATTAATGGGGGAGGGGGGGGCCTGAATTATCAGACTAGATATTGCAGCCATATTCGGTTAAATGAAAATCATGGGCCTGGTACAAGAAAGTGGCTATAAACCCTATGCAGATGGCAGTCCACAACAGTTTTTTCCTGTACAAAAAGGCAGAGGCAGTGATTACAATTTTGAATACCAGGAGAATGTAATTGCCCGCCTTATCTTTCGAACTAAGACCCCAGGCTTTGCTATAAATCTGAAGATGACCAATTTTTTTTGACCAATCCTTGTCAAAGCACATAAGAAATGTGTACATAAAAGATGCTGTGGCAAACATAGAATACGCAGAGATTCACACTACTATTGCCCCAGCTTTCCCCAAACCCTGGTCTATATACCATCCATGTTTTGAAAAATTCCACACTCTCCCAATAATGTTTTTTTTTTTAACTGAAATGGTTTAGTGACGGCTCCACCGATCTGTGATTGGACTATGGTGCTCAATACCCAAATGGTGTGAGCTTCCAAACACCACAAAAATGAGAGTGAAATAATAAAGTCAGGGTATGGCACTCAACTTATCTGTAATTATGCAGACAGTAGGCATTATTTCAAATATACATATCATTTATTAAAAACATAATAAAACTAAAATTTGCAGGTAATATAGCAAAAAATATAAAAAAATGAGGAGATAAATTATAATGGGGAAAAAAGGAAGAAAAGAATAAAATAAATTCATAAAAGTCCATTAATTCATGTGTACTAAGAAGTCCATTTATCATGAATGTGTACAAATTTGGTTATGGATCCACTCCAGGTAGTTAAAAAACACTAGGGGATATGAGGTATGTCCGCACTTGATTGGACCAATTCTCCGTTAGTGTATTTTTCAAATAATGGATAGCAGCGCTGCAAGGAGGTTTTCAGTAAGTACAGTCACCAAACTCGTTTCGAGGTCTCGGTAATGCTGACCTCTTCCTCAGTGGTATATTTTCATTCAAATGGACACCTCCTTATATAGCCCAAACTAACCCCAATTGGTTTAATTGGATCGCTCCTCCCTTTTGGAGGATGTCTGTCTGGATTGTGGATCAGAACATAGTCAGACACAGGTATATTCTTCTTATTCATCGACTATTTTGCACATCTCAGACCCAAAATAATCTTATAAAAAAAGGTCTGAATTATCAAAAATGGACATCATGCCTAATATGTAGAGAATTTTTATCAAAAACATGAACATATATTTTAACTTTGCGTTTTATATGCGATTTTTATCGATCAATGCGTTTTCTTTACTATAGCTGCTATTATATTGAGATACATATATGCAATAAAGGAAAAGTCTATATTATCTTCCATTGGGGTTATATAATTACAAATCCAAAATATCTTTAGAGCCTCCCACATTGTATATCATGATTCATAAAACAACACGCGCGTGTATGTTATTCCTTCTTTTCAATTAAAGCACATTACCTTTTTAAAAAACTCAACAGCCCTTGACAAAAAGCTCCAAATAATGGATAACGCATATTACTGCTTTTTTTACGTCTAACTTGCGGTTTTATGGGTCATCATGCGTTTTCTTTATCATGACTGCTGTTTAATTACGGTACATACTTCCAATAAAGGGAAACTTCATAATACCTTCTGTCTAAATAATACAGTTAAAAACATGTTTAGAACGTAAATACATATATAAATATTCACTCTTTTATACCTAAACAGTGATAACTGGAAGTGGAGTCAGTTCTTATTCAAAGTTCTCACATATCATTGCTATATGAGAACTTTGAATAAGAACTGACTCCCCTTCCAGTTATCACTGTTTAGGTATAAAAGAGTGAATATTTATATATGTATTTACGTTCTAAACATGTTTTTAACTGTATTATTTAGACAGAAGGTATTATGAAGTTTCCCTTTATTGGAAGTATGTACTGTAATTAAACAGCAGTCCTGATAAAGAAAACGCATGATGACCCATAAAACCGCAAGTTAGACGTAAAAAAAGCAGTAATATGCGTTATCCATTATTTGGAGCTTTTTGTCAAGGGCTGTTGAGTTTTTTAAAAAGGTAATGTGCTTTAATTGAAAAGAAGGAATAACATACACGCGCGTGTTGTTTTATGATATACAATGTGGGAGGCTCTAAAGATATTTTGGATTTGTAATTATATAACCCCAATGGAAGATAATATAGACTTTTCCTTTATTGCATATATGTATCTCAATATAATAGCAGCTATAGTAAAGAAAACGCATTGATCGATAAAAATCGCATATAAAACGCAAAGAAGTTAAAATATATGTTATTCATGTTTTTGATAAAAATTCTCTACATATTAGGCATGATGTCCATTTTTGATAATTCAGACCTTCATAAGATTATTTTGGGTCTGAGATGTGCAAAATAGTCGATGAATAAGAAGAATATACCTGTGTCTGACTATGTTCTGATCCACAATCCAGACAGACATCCTCCAAAAGGGAGGAGCGATCCAATTAAACCAATTGGGGTTAGTTTGGACTATATAAGGAGGTGTCCATTTGAATGAAAATATACCACTGAGGAAGAGGTCAGCATTACCGAGACCTCGAAACGCGTTTGGTGACTGTACTTACTGAAAACCTCCTTGCAGCGCTGCTATTTGAAGTGGAGTAATACGCATTTCTGGAGTTCGAAAGGACAATCAGACCTCCGGGCGAACTAAAGGTCCCATGTGAGTCATGGTAGAGTATACCGCAAGCTAAGTGGGCTCTTACTAACCAAAGCCCGGGAAAGGTCGCTGTTTTAAAAGCAAAGTGGGTGCTGCAGTATGGAGCCCCGGGCTCCATACTGCAGGGGGGCGCTGGCCGCTTGCGCAAAAAATCTGTGAACTGAAAAAAATCTGTGAACTGAGTGAGTTTCCCTCAGCTATGCCTCTGCTGCACTGTGCAGCGCCGCAGAGTGAGGAGTGGTATTAACAGAAGGAGCGGCCATGGCAGTACGAGGCTCCGCCCCTTCTGGGCGGGAAAGACACTGTAGAGCCGGAGTAAGGAGAAGAAGATGGCTGCCGCAGTGTGTCGCTTCAGGACTCCACAGGCAGCCTGAATGAGCGTCGAGTGACAGCTCCATGAGTATTAGGTGTGGGGTGTCCAGGTGGGCAGGCAGTATATTAAGAGTAATACTGGTGGTAGGCCTGGTATATGGACAGCAGTCCATCCTCTGGGCAGTACTGTTTCTGGTCATTCTTCACCAGCATCCTGACTGCCACCTGCTTGGCCTGTCTCTCATGGCACTTCACTGCCTGCTGCTTGGCAGTGAGTGACAGTCAGTGTCACAGTTTGACTGGAGTGACTGGGTGACCAGGCGGGCAAGCGGTATATGAAGGAGTAATACTGGTGGTAGGCCTGGTATATGGACAGCAGAGATTGCATCCTCTGGTCATCCTTCACCAGCACCAGCAACTGTTTGCAAGAGGGGCTGGAGGGCAGGGGGAGTGATGTATCTTACATGGGACTGTATGCTGCAGTGGCTGAAGGCAGGCAGCGAAGAGAGGGAGGGTAATATTATTTATATTGGACTGTATGCTGGAGGGGCTGAAGGCAGGAGAGTGGTGTATCTTACGGTACTTTTACACTTGCGGCAGGACGGATCCAGCAGGCTATTCAGCCTGCCGGATCCGTCCTGCCGCAAGTGGCCGTGCACTGTCGTGCTGCCGCTCCATCCCCATTGACTATAATGGGGCGGGGGGGGCGGAGCTACGGCGCAGCACAGCACGGCCGGACTAAAAGTCCTGCATGTCCGACTTTTCAGTCCGGCGATCTTTGCCGTGCCCTGCCGTAGCTCCGCCCCCATTATAGTCAATGGGGACGGAGCGGCAGCACGGCCACTTGCGGCAGGACTGCTGTAAGTGTAAAAGTACCCTTACATGGGACTGTATGCTGGAGGAGCTGAAGGCAGGGGGAATGATATTTTACACAGGACTGTATGCTGGAGGGGCTGAAGGCAGGGAGAAGGTTGTATCCTACATGGGACTGTATGCTGGAGGGGCTGAAGGCAGGCGGCGATAGAGGGAGGGTGATATTATTTACATTGGATAATCATTAAAATACTACTACAGAGAGGGCCATTATAATAATAATTATAATACAGAGGGGGCAATAATAATACAGAGGGGCCATTATATATTATAATTATGCAGAGGGCATAATACTTCTGGGCACTATGGGGGGGAGGGAAGGTCTGTTATTTGAGGATGACAGTAAAGTGAGAAAATCTAAAAAAATTCTGTGAAACTCTGCAGAGAGACAAGACGCGGCTGAAAGAAGGTATCATGACGGAACCATCTCCGAATGAAGACACTGAGTAAAGTCACTGGATGTAACAGGTTCGGTGGTGTATTCTCCTGTATGTTTCATAGCAATATATGTTATGTATCTCCAAATATCTGTTTTGGGGGGGAGTGGATATAGAATTTGGCCCACACTGCCGAACCCTGGCCCCAGACTTCAGGTCACATTGTGCGTGTTCTGAATTCTGGGGCCTCGTACCCATCTAGTATATTATCTGTACTCAGAGAGTTATCACTGTGTTATCTATGGTGTTATGTAGGACTGCAGGTGACATCTACTGTATCATTTGTAAAAAGGGGCGTGGTCACAGGTTGGGGCACAATACTTGGGTTGCCCCGGTGCTTGCAACCCACGCTACGCCACTGCCTTTTAGAGACCGATTGCCCAAACTATAACCCAAAACCCACTTATAATTGCAAAGTGCCAACACGGCAATCTAACCTGAATACTACAGTCCAATATAGTATACTTTATTTTTTGGCGTATAAGACTTTTTAACACATGAAAATCTTCTCAAAAGTAGTGGGTCGTCTTATACGCCGGTATACTGGGTGCTGAAACTTAATAGGACCTTTCACTGGTCCAACGATTGTTAGATAATGATATGTATGTGTAGAGCGGCGCCCAGGGATCTCCCTGCACTTACTACTATCCCTGGGCGCCGCTCTACACATACGGTATATAACATTATCTAACAATTGTTGGACCAGTGAAAGGTCCTCTTTACTTCCAAGCCGGACTGGAGAAGCTGTCCTTCTCCAGCTTCAGGGACAGGCGCCCTCTAGCTGAGCCACCGTGCGCTGCATCCCGGCCAGTCGCTCCTGAAGCAGCCCCCTCTCCCTGCTCTGTGGTTTTCTCATGCTCGGATCGTCTGTTTCATTTTTATTTGGTGTGCGTTGGAAGAGGGGTAGTCTTATACGGCGAGTATAGCCCAAACCCCATATTTTACCAGGAAAAGTCAGGGGTCGTCTTATATGGCCAGTCGTCTTATACGCCGGAAAAATATGGCATCTTCCATGTGCTTTATCATTTTGCTATAATAGCCTGCCTACACTCAGTACGCTGCCTGTGCTGTTCATAGTGCTCCCTGCACTGATGAATAGCAGGAAAAGTCTAAGGCATATTGATACACCTTAGATTTTTTTCCAGGGTGCTAGTGCCCACAGAGAGGGCTCAGAGTGCCGCCTGCGGCACCCGTGCCATAGGTTCGCCACCACTGCCTTAGGGAATGTAGTTTTGTAAAATATGGTTATTTCCGGAGGCTTTATTGTAACACTGTGACAGTTCAATACCACTAAAAACTGGGGCCTGAAACTCATTCAATTCTGCCCTGAAAGCCAAAGGTTGCACACTCCGTTTTAAGCCCTGTTGTATGTTAACCCCTTCTACCCTGGGGTTTTTTATTTTTCCATTCACATAGCCATATGAGAGCTTGTTTTTTGTGGGACAAGTTGTACTTTCCAACGCCACCATTTAATATTGCATATGATGTAGTGGGAAGCGGGGAAAAGATTTCAAATGGTGTGAAATTATAAAACAAAAAGCAATTCTGTTTTTTTATTTACGAAATTCAATGTGCGATAAAACTGACCAGTTACTTTCATTCTACAGGTCAGGGTGAATCTGGCGATACCTTATAGTATAGTTTTTCTTGCGTTTTGATCGCCATAATTTGACCCCCTATAACTTTTTTTGCAATTATGTTTACAGAGCTGAGTGGGGGCTCATTTTTCACTTACATTGCATTTGTTCCTACTGTGAGACCAAAATACTCACTACACCCCTAGGAAAACCCACTAAGGGATCCAGTTTCTAAAATGGTGGGTTTTAACTATTCTGACACTGTCAGATTGCACAAAAGTGGTCCAGTACAGGAAAACATGCTGCATTTGTAAATTGTGAAAAATTTGTTAAAACTTTAAAAAAAAAAATTGTCTTCTAAACTGTTCAAAAATGATAGAAAGTTTATTTAAATTGCTCTTAAAATGAAGTAAACCCATAGAAATACTGGATATATCTGATAACATTTTGTACAGTATGTATGTGTATATGTGCTATTTTGCAGATAAATTAGCAAAAAATACATTGTTAAAAAAACATTTTTTGTATGTTTTTAGTAAATATATGCAACTTGTATACTGTAGGTGTAATTTTATCACCTAAATAAAGTACAATACGTGAGCTTGGTCATTAAGGCCATTTCAGGCCTGGTCATTAAAGGGTTAATATCATTTTTATTTTAGCATTTTTGTTTAAAATTTTTATGCCTGGGAAGCAGTTAAAAAGGGAAAATAGTATATTTTTCAGTGTTTTTCACTGTTTTAATAGCATAAATATACAACTAAAACACTTATTTTTTATTTATAGTTTATAACTGCCAGGGATAGGACTAAAAGATGCACTGGCTTTATTAATTATTATTATTTATTTCGTCTTTTCTTTTATTATTTATTTATTTTTACAATTTCTACACTTATTAAGGTCATTCAAGACCGCTGGGTTGGGGCATATACATTTTTTTTCTATTGCTGATTTTTCTTGTAACTAAGGGCTCATGCACACGACCGTGTGCCGGCCAGGCCCATGCTGCACACCACAAATTGTGGTCCGCAATGCAAGGGCAACTGACCATGGGACCACTGCATGGGGATCGTGGACCCATTCACTTGTATGGGGTCCGTGATCCACATCTGACACTTTTTGCAGTGCAGAGCCACGGACAGAAAACCCACGGAAGCACTCTATAGTGTTTTCTTGGGCTTCCGATCCATGCCTCCGATCAGCACCGCACTGCATCGCTCTGATTGCAGACTCATTCAAGTGAGTGCACAGGCCAGTGCCCGTGTATTGCGGAACTGTTGATGGTGAGCCGCAATACGTCCACGGCCGGGCAACGGCAGTGTGCATGAGCCCTTAGGCTGACATTTTAATCCCATTTACAGGGGAATACAACCCTGCAGGCTTTGACAAGGCTGTTAAGCGTCACTGCAGTGCAGACAACCAGTAATGCCATGATTGTTAGGACCAGAGCAGGAAGCAGCATTGCTGTTTCTAGTTCTGCAAAAACAGTACCCCTGTGTATGCAGCAATAAGGAAGGCAGGGATGCTAAACAATTTTCCTGCCTTCTGTATGTGGAGCCCAGCTGTCAGTAACAGTGGACTCCCCAATCTTGCAGCTGCATGATCTCTGTAGACTGTCCTGATATGTATAGTAAACAGTCAGTTGTGAAGTGGCTAATCTTCATTTTGTATTATTTTGGTATGACTTTTTGGGGATTCAAAACCAATTACTAGTTTTCCATAGAGTTATGGTCTCAAGTTGCAATATTTGCTATGTACAATGCTCATCCTAGAATCAATCAATACTGTAACTCAAGGGACCACTGCAATGCATGTTGTTTGGGCTTACAACGTAACTGTAATCTTAAGCTTAATGGAAAAGCTTCCCTCCAAATCTCAAGCAGCAGACTAGGAGATTGCTTTGACATGCATTCGTTGAGCAGGCGCACAACATTATGTTATATTGATTATGTTTTATTATAAAACATGAAAGATAAAAATGTATTTTTCCCATTTGTAATGTGGTTAGCTTTTGAACATGCACTGAAGTTGTTCAATGGAGATACAATTTTACCCATTTACAATAAAGAAGCTTACCTAAAAGCAATTCCTTCCTTTGATAGTAGCAAAGTGCACAGCCAAGTAGCTTGCCTTAGCTTTTTAATGCAGGAGGAGAGATAAGGGCAAAAGTCTTATTACTAGGAAAAAGAATCAAATTTACCACTAGACAGTGACTAGACTATACAGTAATTTCCTCAATGTTACCATTGTTTGTTACTTTATGTCATTCTAGTTGTGCTTTGATTTATTAATTCTATACTAGTATAACTGTAAATTTACTATATATATATATATATATATATATATATATATATATATATATATCTCAAAGAACAAGAGTTATGAACAGCAGCACTCCTTGGGATGCCAGGTGCAAATCACTGTAGGGTCCCGGACCAGGGGATCAACAGGAGATAACAAGAAAAGAGCAGGCAGCACTCCGGACTTGTGTAGGAAACGTGGGATTTATTAACACCCAAACAACTGCAACGCTTCAGCTCGCCTCAATGAAGCCTTTGTCAAGCAAAGTGTAGTGCTCACGTGAATATTATATAGTGGAGACTCATAGTTAATTACTTAACAACTAATCAGTATTCATAGTGATAAAATAGTAAAAATACAGTGTACAAAAATATTTTTAACATGATCATGTGGTATATTCAATTACAATGCGTGATCGGTACAAAAATCAAATTCATTATATAAAAAAATAAGCTTTCTAAAGCGCAAAGTTGATAATTCAATTCATTAGTTGAATCACGTGCACATGTGTAGATGATTAAGTATAATAAAAATAAAATGAGGACATACGCTAGTCACGGAACCTTCCATGGATCACGGGCTTGGCGTGGTACCTAATGCGTCTGCGCCCGGTCAAACATTGCGAGTGTATGATGCTGTCCGCTCACTAGCGCGCAGGATCCTCCTCTCGCCCATCACAAAGATGGAGTCCCTTATCTCTAACATACTGCGCATGATCAAATGGGACCGCAATAAAACTAATCTCAATCATTAAGATAATAAACTATGGGCATAACATATTATCAAAATAGGAGAGAGACACGAGTATTCAGGTACCGATATGTGAAAACGGGTGACAACCGCAAACCACGTCAATGTTTTACGTGCCTTTCCCAAAAGTAAGCAGGGGTCAAATCAGCTCCATGCCTATTCACCCCTACCCATATAGGTCAGTACCTGTCCCATGAGTTCCTTGAGACATCCTTTTATGTATAAACTCCCTAGGATCCGGGTTTGGTGCATGCAGTGGCGGATCCAGAGCCCGATCTCGGAGGGGCACTTCCCGGCCAATAGAAGATTATGGGGCCCCTGTGTCCCCGCCCACCATTAAGCCACACCCACACACAGCCCCACCCATATATTGCGCCCGTACTCTTTACATCCAGGGACGTCTCCTTTGATGTAGATGTTCTCTTCTCATCTTCTCCTTTCAGACCTTCAGACCACACCAACATTTTTCTGACGTTTTTCATCTCTGCAGTTTGGGAAAAAAATCTTCGCTTACAACTTTTCCATCATCCTCCCATCTTCTGGACAAAACATTCTACTACCCCCAATACTGTGCCGCTGTGGTCCCCAATAGTGCCCCCAAAAATGTGCCAGTAATAAGCGCCCCAGAGATGCCCCCATCATGTGCCAGTAATAAGTGCCCCCAGAGATGCCCCCCATCATGTGCCAGTAACAAGTGCCAACCCCTCCATGTGTCAGTATCAAGTGCCAACCCCCCATGTGTCAGTATCGAGTGTCAAACGCCCCCCCATGTTCTAGTATCAAGTGCCTCCCTGTTGGTCAGTATAATGTAACTCTTTATGTAAGGAACATACCCAGTAAACATTCACAAGCTGCTGCTGCTGGGCACACTGCCGCCCTAATGCTGACACTTATCGGTGCACAACAGGCAGCAGCTCAGGGGAGGCAGGATCTTCTCTTCCTCCGTGTGCTGCCCAGACAGGACCACTCTCTCCTCCCTCCCTCTCTTCCTGTCTGCACCCTTCGTGCATCTGTATGCACGGCTCTGCTTTGCCTCCGCTCCAGACCGGCTCCGCCCCCCCCTTACGTGTGTTAAGTGAACCGCGGGCCGCCGCAGGTTACAGGAGGTAGTAATTTAAAGATTAGAGTTAGTTATTGCGGGCGGCGCCGCCAAGTTATCTGGGAAGGGAACTAAGTATATTCCTGGATTGTCGGGGGACAATTTCCCCGTTGCCCCCCCCTGGATCCACCAATGGGTGCATGTTGTACCATACACCTCATCCGAGTCCATAGCAACAGGGGAGGGAGTAGGTGTCACCCAATCCACTCCTACAATGGGATAGTACAAAAAAGGATGACTTACAGATAGAGAAATGAATTACTCAAATAAGACTGGGAAAAACATTGCGGACCATTTGAATATCACAGTAGAAAAGAAAAAAAAAAAAAAAATTTGTACCAAGTATAAAATTACAATATCCGTTCTTATGGAAGTTTCATGCTGCGTCTTGTCCTTAAGGTAGAAATCTTTTCTATTGTGATATTCAAATGGACCGCAATGTTTTTCCCAGTCATATTTGAGTAATTCATTTCTCTATCTGTAAGTCATCCTTCTTTGTACTATCCCATTGTAGGAGTGGAGTGGGTGACACCTACTCCCTCCTCCGTTGCTATGGACTCGGGTGAGGGGTATGGTACAACATGCACCGAACCCGGATCCTAGGGAGTTTATACATAAAAGGATGTTTCAAGGAACTCATGGGACAGGTACCAACCTATATGGGTAGGGGTGAATAGGCATGGAGCTGATTTGACCCCTGCTTACTTTTGGGAAAGGCACGTAAAACATTGACGTGGTTTGCGGTTGTCACCCGTTTTCACATATCGGTACCTGAATACTCGTGTCTCTCTCCTATTTTGATAATATGTTATGCCCATAGTTTATTATCTTAATGATTGAGATTAGTTTTATTGCGGTCCCATTTGATCATGCGCAGTATGTTATAGAGATAAGGGACTCCATCTTTGTGATGGGCGAGAGGAGGATCCTGCGCGCTAGTGAGCAGGCAGCGCCATACACTCGCAATGTTTGACCGGGCGCAGACGCATTAGGTACCACGCCAAGCCCGTGATCTATGGAAGCTTCCGTGACTAGCGTATGTCCTCATTTTATTTTTATTATACTTAATCATCTACACACGTGCACGTGATTCAACTAATGAATTGAATTATCAACTTTGCGCTTTAGAAAGCTTATTTTTATATAATGAATTTGATTTTTGTACCGATCACGCATTGTAATTGAATTAACTATGAGTCTCTATATATATATATATTGAAAGGAACAGTAGGTATGCAAATGAAGTGTCACTACCAGAGTTTTGAGGTGTTCTCACAACTGTTTCTCCGCCCCTGTGATGATGTCACTACCAGAGTTTTGAGGAGTCCTCACAGCTCTGTTCCCCGCCCCTGTGATGAGGTCTTTACTTGGAGTATAAACAGTGCTGAAGCTACTGACCGGATCCAAACTAGGGAGCATAAAGGGTGACCCCTGTCAGACCCTAAGAGCTCTCCCTATGCTGCTATGCCCATGCCCAGACCCTGATGGTGGGTCGTGGCATGCCCGAGTACCTAAGGCTGGTGACAGCTGAAACCCCTACAATAGTGGGAGGGGCACGGCCACCGGCGCCCTGCACAGAACACGGACGGAACCGGGTCGCCTTGGATCCAGTCAGCAAACAAACCAAAACACACAATGTCTGCAAACTTATCTGTAGGGGCTGCAGCAGCAAAGACAGATCCAAACTCAGCAGACAATATCCGATGTTACTTGCTTCAGCAGAACACAGGTCCAGGGTAAAGAGACCACACAAGTGTAGATACTCCAGCGGCTGACCCAACTCAGATGAGAAATATAATCCGCACGATTAAACAGGAAGAGGGGTGTTTTATAGGAAGAGGAATCAATCACAAGAGGGACAGCTGGGAGGAGGGAAACTGAAAGTAAAGACCTCATCACAGGGTCGGAGAAATAGAGTTGTGAGAACACCTCAAAACTCTGGTAGTGACATGAAGATTATATTATTATTTTTTTAGAGATGAGCGAATTTCTCAAAAATTCGATTCGGTTGGTTCATCGAATTTTCCACAAAAATTAGATTCAATCTGAATGTATTTGTGGCGAATCGCATTAAAAACAGCTATTTCCTGGCTGCAGAGAGTCTGTTTAGTGATGTAGAACGCTGTGCCTTGCAGAAACATGCATAGGAGTCCACTGTGGTAGTAAAACAATAGTGCGAGTCAGTATGACACCCAGATGACAGGCGTCACTCGTAGAATCACTTCACAATTCACTCATTTGGTCAGTTACAGGGCCAAAACTGGCCAAATAATTCAAATGTGAACTAGGTTTAGTTCAATGTTAGCATCAGGTATGAAGAACCGTGCAGCGACCCAAAATCCTACTATAGCGTGAAAGAGCGCACTCCTTTTAGACCGTCAGCTGATTCCACATAGATTTCTACAGAATCTGTTCTGTTAAACGCTGATACAAGTTGAGCCCCCCAGACAGAGTGGAGAGGGTGTCAGCAGTAAGTTTGTGTTCATGTCAGCAGAACAACGCTCAAAAACTAATCCTGTCGGTTGAGCATCCGCCTTCATCGGTCAGCATTTGGTCAGTAATTCATCAGTATTGCCAAGGCCAAAAAAGAATCTGGAGTGAATCCAAAACAGAGATGGCACGTGAATGGAATATTTGCATGTCTTCAGTACCCACTACTGCTTTTGGCTACCAAATCATGAGCATATCCTGTTGCAAAATAGGGACCATGTGATACAGGCCTTACGGCTGCTCCAAAGACAGAATCCAATCAGAAGAAGGGTGATGTCAGCAAGGCCAAAAAGGGAAAATGGCGGCCCTGTCATGGAGTGTTGAGGTGGCAGCAGCATGAGGAGACCATAGAATGGCCCCATGACAGAGTAGTGAGGTGGCAGCAGCATGAGGAGACCACAGAGTGGCCCTGTGACAGTGTGGAGGTGGGGGGCAAAAGCCTAGCCAGTACCCGCACAAGATATTAGGTGGCAGTAGGATCACCTGGCAGCAGGTGTGTTCAGTGTTGTACATAGAGAAGTAAGGGCCCCATAGCAAGGATCAAACCAGGCCCCACACACAGGACAGAATGGTTTCTGCCTAAACCCTTTTCAATTACACTTGGGCCATTTTTCCACTGCTTCATTTGCTAAGAGTTGTTTCTTTAAAGGATAGAGTTCTGACCAAATTTTCGCCTCCTCTTGCCCTGGACCCCATAGCAGTGGCATGGTCTGCTGCTATGGTAGTTACGCCCCTGGGTGTGTGGCATCAGGCGGGTGGAAGCATCAGAATAGTAGCTGAAGCAGGTAGCCAGAAGAAATAGGTCTCTTTTGACAAAGTTTGAGTGTGGCACCATGGATGATCTAGTCTGATCCACACCTCATTTATCTTCACAAAGGTCAGTTTCTCCGCATTTTGGATGGAAAAACAAGTTCTCCTTGGGGTAACTATGGCCCACGCCGCACTAAACACCCGTTCTGATGCCACACTACTGGTCGGCAGAAAAGCTTGTCCATGGTAAACTCGGCCAGTTGCAGCCACAAATCAAGTTTGGCTGCCCAGTAGTTCAGGGGATCTTTGATGTGGGCTGGCAGAGTGCAGTCTGAATATGCCATGACCTGCTGGTTCTGCTCCATGTATAGCTGGTGCTGAGTAGTTTCTTCACTAGGCAGGTGAAGCAAACTGCTCATCAGAGACTCTAGACTTAAGTTGCTGCTGATGGAACTGCTCCTACCCCCCCACCCTGCCACAGCAGCCATGGCAGAGGAACGTGAGCGCAGAGGGCCCTTCGTGAGGATGAGCGGCCGACTGACTACATAGGATGTCTCGAAAGTAGTTCAGTTTGTCCTCCCTCTCAATTGGTGGAAAAAAGCCCCCCCCCCATTTTGGACCGGTAGCGAGGGTCTAACATGGTGGAGAGACAGTAGTCATCCCTCTGCCAAATGGTGACAATTTGGTTGTCACTACGCAAGCATCTGAGCATGCATCGTGCCATTTACAAAAGTGACTTTGAGAGACTCCCTGCTTCCATCTCCACTGCATACTGCTACGGACCAGGTTGAGGTATGAACCTATTGAACATGAAGAGCGCCTAACTTCCGGATAACATGGGCCAGAACTTTGTTCTCAGAGGCAGCACATGATGCACCTGACCTGAAGGAAAGGCCCGGTAGCTGTCGGTGTCAACCCTAAAATTGGACACCGGCATACGGACATGCCGCACAACTGAGAGGTGGTGAGTGGTGCCGTGAGGACCATAACAGACTACTCTCAAGGTCTTGGTCTGTTACTGCTGCCAGTAATTGCTAAAAGACACGAACCGGGCACCCTGAATGGAATGTCGGAAAGAGAATGATTATATTAAGGGCCAAGAAATGGCAACAAAAACCAGTGCCAGCAACAACACTAACATGACCAACCTCTGGAATGCAAGAACATCTCTCGACTAGATTGAGGTATAAACCTAATGAACATGCAGAGCGCCACTGACCTAGCTTCTGGATAATATGGGCCAGAACTTTCGTACCTAGAGGCAGCATATGCCGCACCTGACCTGAAGGAAAGGCCCGATAGCTGTCGGTTTCAACCCTAAAATTGGACACCGGCATACGGGCATGCCGCACGACTGAGAGGTGTTGAGTAGTGCCGTGAGGACCATAACAGACTACTCTCAAGGTCTTGGTCTGTTACTGCTGCCAGTAATTGCTAAAAGACACGAACCGGGCACCCTGAATGGAATGTCGGAAAGAGAATGATTATATTAAGGGCCAAGAAATGGCAACAAAAACCAGTGCCAGCAACAACACTAACATGACCAACCTCTGGAATGCAAGAACATCTCTCGACTAGATTGAGGTATAAACCTAATGAACATGCAGAGCGCCACTGACCTAGCTTCTGGATAATATGGGCCAGAACTTTCGTACCTAGAGGCAGCATATGCCGCACCTGACCTGAAGGAAAGGCCCGATAGCTGTCGGTTTCAACCCTAATTGGACACCGGCATACGGGCATGCCGCACGACTGAGAGGTGTTGAGTAGTGATGAGCGCAAAGACCCACTTTCGACAAGCAACCTGCATCACGTTGGTCACACACTCGCAAAACACTCGTCCACTCCGAACCCAACATCACGACCCATCTTTCAAGTCATATTCGCGTGCGCACGGAACCTGTATGTTCTTAATAATGTTTAAACAGCTTTACACGTATTGAAAGCTTGAAATGGCGGGAGTCGTTTGTGCGAATGGAAGGGCACAAAAAGACATACGAATTATCGCAATACATGCAGCGTACTGGAGTCTGACACAACCTGTTAACGCTAGGTAGGTAAGGGAATACCAACCGCGAATAGAATAATGCAAATATTCAAGTGACGAACATTCGCAGGACAGTTTTACATATTAATTCTTTACTCTGACAGGAACAGTGGAAATTGTTAAAGAAGCAACTAAGGTTGGGGAAATTATGTCTAAAATTATTTATTTTATTATCATTTTTGTTTTTAATTATTTTATATATTTTTTCCTTCAAGATACAGTTTCACTATCACTCACTATCCACCTTAAGAGCGAATATACGTAATTGTGAACATGGGGTCATGTAGTCGACATTCGCAAAATCTCGAAATCACGACATTTAAGACCAAAACTCGCCTCTGCGAACACTCGCGCCCAACACCAGTGGTGAGTGGTGTCATGGGAACCGCAAGAGAGTACTGTCAAGGCCTTGGTCTGTTACTGATGCCAGTAATTGCTGAAGGACACAAATCGGGCACCCTGAAAGGAATGTTGGAAAGAAAATGATTATATTGGGGACAAGAAATGGCAACAAAACCAGTGCCGGTGGAAGCACTAGAAAACCAAATAGTTGAAACTGCCGTGGCCTGAGCGACGTGTTCGGTTTGACGTTGTGATACCGCAAACTGATGAAAACGTGACTTACCCAACACTCTCAATCTATAGCGACGTATGAAGAAACATCAAGTAGCGAGTTTGTAAGCTGATAAAGTTTTATATATTTTATTTTTTTCCTTTCCTCCTACATGAGCAAAAGACGTAATAGAGCACACCAACGGAGAATCAAGAGCTGTGACGGGACCTGAACAGCAAAAATTACATGCAATGACGACCCTGGCTGTGGTAGTCCTGACACGAGGCATGAAAGCATCAGAAACCCGCAAAATGGTCAAAACCACCGAGGCCTGAGTGACGGGTCAGGTCTGACGTAGTGACATCGCAAACTGCCTTGTGACTTACCCAACATTCTGAACCTATAACAACCTAAAAATAAAACATCAAGTAGCAAAGCCCGTAACCTAATTTGAAATCCACCCGTAATGCGTTTTTTTTCCCCGTCCTACTACCTTAGCAAAAGATATAACCGACCACATCAACTGAGAATGGCGAGCTGCAACGTGACCTGAAAAGCAAAAATGACATGCAATGATGATCCTGGCTCTGGTAGTGTGCTGACACTGACATGAGGCATACATGCATCAGAATACCAACAAAATGGTTGAAACCGCCAAGGCCTGAGTGACGGGTCAGGTCTGATGTTGTGACACCGCACACTGATGAAAACACAACTAACCCAACATTCTAAACCTATAACAACTTAAAATAAAATTGTCAAGTAGTAAAGCCCGTAACCTAAATGGGAAATCCACCTGCAATGTGGCTCCCCCCCCCCATTTCTACTACCTTAGCAAAAGATGTGATTGACCACATCAACTGAGAATGACGAGCTGTGACAGGACCTGAAAAGCAAAAAGTGACATGCAATGATGATCCTGGCTGTGGTAGTATGCCGACACTAACACGAGGCATGCAGTAATACAAACCACCTGCACCACACCACTCTGCAATAGGTGAGTGAATACAAACGATGCCACCATCAGCACGTACACCCTGTGAGATGTGGGAGTATATGCCGTAAAACTAAACTCAGTTTTTGGCGAACGCCAAGCTCACATCTATTTTTAGCACAAATAAAGCAACAAAACGAGGCAAAATAACAAAATAAAAAGGTACTCTCGGGTCTCTGCAATTACCTTTGTAGCCAGCAGCTCCCCCAGTGTCCAGCTAACACTCTGAACTGAAGATGGATCCCCAGCACAGGTGTTTTTTTTTTTACACCAACTCAGGTTTACCACCTTAAAGTGGCACACACACATTTTATATTTCCAAAACAAATGAAACAAGACAAAGGAAGATACCTCAAAACAGATGAGCTTACGGTCTACTCAATATACATTGCAAAATAGCATTTATACTAAAGAAACAATACCACTTTGTAAACAGCAACTCTGCTCCACCTGCAGCAATCAGCTGCCTCACCCTTTATCATGCAAATAAGGGGATAATGCTGGATGTCAGTGTGAACAAGGCTTTAGACTGTCTGCAGAAATAATAGCGGATAGCGAGAGAGGTTTGCTGGGAAGAAACCTCAACACAGAGGAGCTTACCATATACTCAATATGCATATTGCAAAATAGCATTTATACTAAAGAAAAATTAACCCTTTGTAAAGAGCAACTCTGCTCCACCTGGGGTAATCAGCTACCTCACCCTCTGTAATGCAAGTAAGGGGATAATTCTGTATGTCAGTGTGAACAAGGCTTTAGTCTGTCTGCAGAAATAATAGCGGATAGCGAGAGAGGTTTGCTGGCGAGCAGTGAAGTGAAAGCAGACAAGAAAGACATACAGATATACACAGACAAACTAAACACAGCTGCCTGTGCAAGACATAGAAAACGTGCGAGAAAACGAGACGGGGTAACGCTGACCCCTGCTGCCTAACCATGCTACCGCGTGGGCGCCAAGCGTGGGCTGCCAGGCAGAGTCGCTCCGGTGCAGTGCTGCTCCTACTCACCAAAGGAGCTGACACACCGCCGGCCGGACTAACCGTGCTGCCGCGTGGGCGCTAAACGTGGGCTGCCAGGCAGAATCGCTCCAGTGCAATGCTGCTCCTCCTCACCAAAGGAGCCGGCACATTGCCGGCGGGACTGTGACGGGACGATGCTGCACGAGCTAGCAGCAAACCCTCACCCAACCGGTCACAGCCTCAACTAGGATCCTGAACGCCAACTGGGTATGGAAGCTGCCAATTCAACCCATGTGCTGCAACAGGTGGCTCAGACTGAACACAACTACGCAGCACCATTGACACACCCAGGGGAGGCGCCTGCCTGGTATAAATGTGCTACTTACGCCCCTCCCACAAATACAAAATTAAGACCAAAACTCGCCCTGCGAACACTCGCGCCCAACACCAGTGGTGAGTGGTGTCATGGGAACCGCAAGAGAGTACTGTCAAGGCCTTGGTCTGTTACTGATGCCAGTAATTGCTGAAGGACACAAATCGGGCACCCTGAAAGGAATGTTGGAAAGAAAATGATTATATTGGGGACAAGAAATGGCAACAAAACCAGTGCCGGTGGAAGCACTAGAAAACCAAATAGTTGAAACTGCCGTGGCCTGAGCGACGTGTTCGGTTTGACGCTGTGATACCGCAAACTGATGAAAACGTGACTTACCCAACACTCTCAATCTATAGCAACGTATGAAGAAACATCAAGTAGCGAGTTTGTAAGCTGTTTGTAAGCTGTAAGCTGAGTTTGTAAGCTGTAAGCTGAGAGAGAAAGAAAGAGAAAGAAAGAGAGTGAGACAAATACATGCATAGACAATAAGTACCTATACACCTAAAGACACACATTTTATATATACACACACACAGGCATACATAGAGATTATATATATATATATATATATATATTTGTGGTCAGGGCTAGAGGTGTATGACGGCCGAGACCCCTAACCCTGAACCAGGTGGTTGGAGTGTGCCGGAAACCACGCACGCGGGATATACCAAAGAAAGGGGGCATACCCAGATTGAGAGCTGAAAAAGAGGGAGGGAGGGTGCGCACGGAGCGGGCGTCTGGCTATGGCCACCAGATGGGGAATAAATAGCCAGATGCCCCTCCCACAAATACAGGCTGCAAGCAGCCTTATCCACTTGTGGTCAGGGCTAGAGGTGTATGACGGCCGAGACCCCTAAACCTGAACCAGGTGGTTGGAGTGTGCCGGAAACCACGCACGCGGGATATACCAAAGAAAGGGGCCAAAAACAACAGTTAGGAAGCAAGCTTTATTAAACAACCTTCACAGGGCCAAGCTACAGAAAGCCCTAGATATTTCAGTTTGCAGATTGGGAATGTATCTGGTGTAGCATGACGATTTCCAACGACCCATGGAGCGGATCACACAGGCCGGCACCTGATGTTGAGATGCTGCCGAGGGTGCCCCAATGCGGAATGAATGTCCCGAAATACATTTTGGATCATGGCCCAGACCCTTGGCGAGAGACCGAATGTAGGAGATGAAAATAGAGGTAGAGAGGGGTTTACCTGCGAGCGGCAATAAAGGGCTGTCGGCCGTGGCATCCTGTAGATGCAGGGTTAACTGCTGCAGCACTTTGACCGGGCACCACTTGTTTGCTGTGGGATAATATCTGATCTCGGTAGGTGGGCCTGTCTGACTGGTTTTGGAGGAAGGCAACGAGAGGGTGAAATGGCTCTGTCCCCAGGACAGCTGATGCTTGCGGGGATGGTGCTGCCGCTGAGAACCTGCTGTGATTTCCCCGGGTCTAAGGAAACCGTAAAAGGCGAGGTACATAGTAGCTTTGACAATAAGACTAGTGGAGGGGCCAAAAGGACAGCCGTCCAAGGCCGAAGAAAGCTCTCTGAACAAAACGCCAGACACAGGGAAAAACCCAAGAATCATTGAATAGCGAACCCCAAGGACCGGAGAACCAGGAGACACAGACGGCCTGGGCGGACCAGGAGACACAGACGGCCTGGGCGGACCAGGAGACACAGACGGCCTGGGCGGACCAGGAGACACAGACGGCCTGGGTGGACCAGGAGACACAGACGGCCTGGGCGGACCAGGAGACACAGACGGCCTGGGCGGACCAGGAGACACAGACGGCCTGGGCGAACCAGGAGACACAGATGGCCTGGGCGGATCAGGAGACAGAGTGTAGACACCAATAGCACACGAGGACAACTTGGAAGAACCGGACAACATGACTAACTAGACCAAAACGACGACCTGGAATTCATGGGTGATCCAGGAGACACAGAATAAACCTGGGCGATCCAGGAGACACAGAATAACCTGGGCGATCCAGGAGACACAGAATACACCTGTTACGACCAGAGGAAGTGGATCCTCTGTGTCAGCTGATAGAGGACTAGGAATTTGCCCAATATTGCTGACTGCTGACTCACAGAGTCAGGACACTGGTGTTTGCACCAGTCACCCAGAATGCAGCTAACTGCAGCAATGTGAACAGAGTCCAACAAATGCGGAATAAAGGAACAGAAGGTCTTTACTGGCAGACAGTTATACAAAAGTCACTTGAGATAAAGGCAAAACAAAGTTCAGAGTAATGCAGTGTGTAGATTAAAGCTGTCTCGTTGTCAGGCAGTGCAGGGTCAGGAATCCAGGCAGACTTACAGGAGACGATGGACAGAAGCATAGACAGAAGATGCAGTGTTCGATAATCCAGGTGATTCAACAAACAGATGGCAGGCAGATACGTAGTCAAACCGAGCAGGGGTCCATAGTCCAGGCAATCCAGCAAGTAGATGGTAGGCAGAGTCAGGGTCCAGCAAAGCAGGGGTCAGAATCCAGAAAATCCAACAGACACAGATGGACGCTTCAGCGGGAGTCAAGAGGTACAACAACCACGCTTGGGCACCTCCTCCAGAGTGAAGCTGCCCTAAATACTCAAAGCCCCACCTATGGGTGGGGAGGATAATCAGGACCAGCTGCTTATCCCCTATAAGACAGGGAGAGGTGCACGCGCATGCTCTATAGCGCCTCAGATGACACCTGGTAGTGAGGATGGATGTGGCGATATGCTGGAGGACGCCTGCGTCTCTTATAAGGTAAGCCAGCCCTGGAATCCATGGTGCTGAGCTGTGCAGACAGGGATCTGACAGTACCCCCTCTTACACCCCCTCCTCCGCACGGTCGACCTGGAGTGAAATTTCTTCAACAACAGGGGGCATGGATATTGGCTGCGGCCTCCCATGACCTCTCTTCAGGACCATAGCCCTTCCAGTCCACCAAATAGAAGGTCTTACCTCGGATAACCTTCCTATCTAGAATGTCCTTGACCTCAAATTCGTCATTTGTAGTGACAGGAGGAGGGTTCAGTGAGGTACCTTTGCAAAACCTGTTAAAGACAGCTGGTTTAAGTAACGACACATGAAAAGAATTGGGAATCCGCAAGGTAGCTGGTAATTTGAGTTTGTAAGCAACAGGATTAATTTTTCTTATCACAGGAAAAGGTCCCAGGAATCGCGGAGCCAGTTTGTAGGAGGGCAGTCTGAGACGGATATTCTTAGAAGAAAGCCATACCTTGTCTCCAATGGCAAACTGAGGAGAAGGTCTACGCCTCTTATCTGCGGACCTTTTCATCCGGTCAGCCGTTCTCTGAAGAAATTCCTTTGTGTCAGACCAGACACGAGAAAGCTGCTCCACACAAGAATCTGCTGCAGGAACCCCTGATGAAGGTTGTACAGGGAGAGGAATACTCGGATGTCGGCCGTAGATTACAAAAATGGAGAGTTACCTGTGGCTTGACTGACTTGGTTATTATGGGCAAACTCCGCCCAGGGAAGATGCTTCACCCAGTCGTCCTGATGGGCATTAGAGAAATGTCGCAGGAAGTTGACCAATATTTGATTCATGCGTTCCACCTGACCATTAGACTGTGGATGGTAAGCAGAAGAAAAATCCAGAGATACATTCAGAGACTTACATAAAGATCTCCAGAACCGGGAGGTGAATTGTACTCCTCTATCTGAGACGATGTGGAGAGGAAATCCATGAAGACGGAAAATATGTAAGATGAATAGCTCAGCCAGCCGAGGAGCAGATGGTAGACCTGGAAGCGGGATAAAGTGTGACATCTTGGAAAAACGGTCAACGACAACCCAAATGACTGTACAACCCTCGGAGACAGGTAAATCGGTTATAAAGTCCATACCAATATGCTGCCAGGGGACCTCCGGTACTGGCAGTGGCAATAATAAACCTGCAGGTTTCATCCTGGGAGATTTATTCTGGGCGCACGAGGTACAGGATGCCACGAAGTCCCCAATATCCGCTGTCATGGAAGGCCACCAGTAATGTCTGGAAATGAGATTCAAGGTCCCCTGTTGACCTGGATGGCCAGCAATCTTGGACGCATGTCCCCACCGTAGGATTTCCTACGCTTGGATTCTGGAACAAAGATCTTACCTGGGGGAACCTTGGACAGGTTGACTGGAGCCACTGGGACTACTTTAGTCGGTTCAATAATGAACTGGGGTTCCTCCTCAGTATCAGTGGTTTCAAAAGACCTAGAGAGCGCGTCCGCTTTGGTATTTTTATCAGCAGGCCGGAAGTGAAGTTGAAAATTAAATCGGGCAAAGAAGAGAGACCAACGAGCCTGACGAGGATTGAGCCGCTGAGCTGTCTGCAGGTACGTCAGGTTTTTGTGATCGGTGTAAATTATGACTGGTAGACAGGAACCCTCCAGGAGGTATCTCCATTCCTCTAGAGCCATCTTGATTGCTAGGAGTTCCCTGTCTCCAATAGAATAGTTCTTTTCTGCAACAGAAAATAACTTAGAAAAGAAACCACAAGGATACATACGACCCGAGTCATTCTTCTGTGACAGGACCGCCCGGCTCCTACAGAGGATGCGTCCACCTCCAAGAAGAACTGTTTGTGAAGTTCCGGGCGTCTAAGGACTGGAGCTGAAGAAAAGGCCTGCTTGAGGGAGGAGAATGCCGTCTCTGCTTCAGAGGACCACTGTTTGGGATTGGCACCCTTCCTGGTGAGACTGGAAATAGGAGCTGTCAAGGTAGAAAAATTACGAATGAACTGACGATAATAATTAGCAAAGCCCAAGAACCTCTGTATTGCCTTTCAGGCCGGAAGGACGGGGCCAGTTGAGCACTGCAGCCACCTTTCCAGGATCCATTTCGAGACCCTGATCAGAGATGATATATCCCAGGAAGGGCAGGGATGATTTTTCAAAGACACACTTCTCCAGTTTAGCGTATAGACGATTTTCCCGTAAGCGTTGTAAGACCAGCTGCACATGCCTGCGATGAGTTTTGATGTCTCTGGAAAAATAAGAATATCATCCAAATAGACTACAACACAAGAATAGAGCAGATCACGAAAAATGTCATTTACAAACTCCTGAAAGACAGCAGGGGCATTACAGAGACCAAATGGCATAACGAGGTATTCATAGTGGCCATCCCTGGTGTTAAAGGCTGTCTTCCATTCGTCACCCTTACGAATACGTATTAAATTGTAAGCCCCCGCAAGTCCAATTTAGAGAAGATCCGAGCCCCACGGAGTCTATCAAATAGCTCGGAAATTAATGGTAACGGATACTTATTCTTGATGGTGATCTTATTTAGACCACGATAGTCTATACAGGGGCGAAGGGACCCATCCTTCTTTTCACGAAAAGAATCCTGCCCCTGCAGGTGATGAAGACCTCCTGATGAAACCCCTTTCAAGATTCTCCTTGATATAATCTGCTGTAGCTAGCATTTCAGCAGGAGACAGTGGGTACACACGACCTCGAGGAGGAGATGTACCAGGTAGCAGATCGATAGGACAGTCATAGGGGCGATGGGGTGGTAGTACCTCAGCCTCCTTTTTATCAAATACGTCAGCAAAGGAATGATAGACAACTGGCAAAGCCTCCAGGCCTTTAGGAGGAGGAGTAGAAACCCTTCGTTGGCAAGAACGTAGGCACCTGTCTTGGCACTGCGGTCCCCATCGAAGAACCTCTCCAGAAGTCCACTCGATTATGGGATTGTGCATTCTAAGCCAGGGTATCCCCAGCAAGAGAGAATGGGACAGTTCAGGGAGCACATACAGAGAAATCCTTTCTACATGTAACACCCCTACCTGCAGTTCCAACGGCTCAGTGACAAACCGGACTGGATCCGTCAGCACTTGCCCGCTGACAGCCGTCACCAGTAGGGGATTCTTTAGCAGGCGTACAGGGATGTGATATTGATTCACTATATGCTGGTGTATAAAGTTCCCGCCGATCCGGAATCCAAGGAAGCAGGTATGGAGACTTTGACGCCCCAAGAAACAGAGTTACAGGAATCTGGAGAGTGGAATAATTTTCGCCTAGGGCCGCCTCCCCAGAGACCCTAAGCGCTGGAGTTTCCGACTTTTGAGGACAATTATGGACACGGTGGCCCGGGCCACCACAGTAGAGGCAGAGTCCAGAAGACATGCGGAGACGACGTTCCTCATCCGAAAGCCGAGTGGAGTTCACCTGCATGGGTTCAGGATCCGAAAAAGAGGGGCGTAATGAAGGCTGAGACAAATTAGACTTAAACTGGAGTTTCGGAAGTCTTTTTCCTGGCTGACCTCCCGAGCTCGCTCCGAAAACCGTATGTCGATTCTTATTGCCAGAGAGATCAGTGATTCAAGGGAGGTAGGCACATCACGACCTGCGAGTTCATCCTTAATATGTCCAGATAAACCCTCCCAAAAAGCCGCCACCAGAGCCTCCTCATTCCAGGAAACCTCTGACGCTAAGGTGCGGAACTGAATCGCATATTGGCCCACCGACCGGCCTCCTTGACGGACGTGCAGCAGCGAGGAAGCCGCAGAAGAAGCTCGACCTGGCTCCTCAAACACCCTCTTAAAAGAGTCCATAAATAATGCCACATTACGGGTGATAGGTCCAGATCTCTCCCATATTGGATTCGCCCAGGCCAGAGCCTCACCCTCAAGATGAGAGATAATGAACGCCACTTTAGCCCGGTCAGATTGAAAGTGATGAGGAAGCAGTTCAAAGTGAATTGTACACTGGTTAAGAAACCCACGACAGGTTTTTGGGTTGCCGCTGTAACGGGGCGGAGCAGATAATCGCGGTCCGGAAAAGCTTGGCTGCGCTGCAGCCGCAACAGGAACAGCCGGGGCAGTAGGGCCCTGTGCAGACGGTGCTGGAGAAAGGGAGTCCAGGCGAGCTGCTACATGCTGCAAGTAATTTATCACTTGTTTCTGGGTGGTACGCTGTTGTTCGAGTTCCTGTAGAAGTTCAGACATTCCTGGGTTAGAGCCAGCGGAATCCATGGCCCAAGCGTACTGTTACGACTCAGAGGAAGTGGATCCTCTGTGTCAGCTGATAGAGGACTAGGAATTTGCCCAATATTGCTGACTGCTGACTCACAGAGTCAGGACACTGGTGTTTGCACCAGTCACCCAGAATGCAGCTAACTGCAGCAATGTGAACAGAGTCCAACAAATGCGGAATAAAGGAACAGAAGGTCTTTACTGGCAGACAGTTATACAAAAGTCACTTGAGATAAAGGCAAAACAAAGTTCAGAGTAATGCAGTGTGTAGATTAAAGCTGTCTCGTTGTCAGGCAGTGCAGGGTCAGGAATCCAGGCAGACTTACAGGAGACGATGGACAGAAGCATAGACAGAAGATGCAGTGTTCGATAATCCAGGTGATTCAACAAACAGATGGCAGGCAGATACGTAGTCAAACCGAGCAGGGGTCCATAGTCCAGGCAATCCAGCAAGTAGATGGTAGGCAGAGTCAGGGTCCAGCAAAGCAGGGGTCAGAATCCAGAAAATCCAACAGACACAGATGGACGCTTCAGCGGGAGTCAAGAGGTACAACAACCACGCTTGGGCACCTCCTCCAGAGTGACGCTGCCCTAAATACTCAAAGCCCCACCTATGGGTGGGGAGGATAATCAGGACCAGCTGCTTATCCCCTATAAGACAGGGAGAGGTGCACGCGCATGCTCTATAGCGCCTCAGATGACACCTGGTAGTGAGGATGGATGTGGCGATATGCTGGAGGACGCCTGCGTCTCTTGTAAGGTAAGCCAGCCCTGGAATCCATGGTGCTGAGCTGTGCAGACAGGGATCTGACAACACCTGGGCGATCCAGGAGACACAGAATACACCTGGGCGATCCAGGAGACACAGAATAAACCTGGGCGATCCAGGAGACACAGAATAAACCTGGGCAATCCAGGAGACACAGAATAAACCTGGGCAATCCAGGAGACACAGAATAAACCTGGGCGATCCAGGAGACACAGAATAAACCTGGGCGATCTAGGAGACACAGAATAAACCTGGGCGATCCAGGAGACACAGAATAAACCTGGGCGGTCCAGGAGAAAGAATACACCTGAGTGAACCATACACATGAACCAGAATGCACCCCTGAGCCCCAGAGAGACACCAGACCCAAGAACGGAAGGAGAGGTGAGTGGTGTGGAACTGAATAATGAGCAGGCGTTTTGGACCCAGGAGGAAGAGTAACCCCAAGAGAGAAAGCAAAAGATGAGAATTACCAAAGGTAATAATAGGGCAGGGTAATGTCGAGGTTCATAAGTCCAACAAAGAGACCTAAAAGGGGCAGACAGTAGAATTAGCGGAAACTAACCGCAGAACAGACACTATCAAGGAACAGCTGACAATGAGAAACCCTCTTCTTGGGCTGAAATGGACATAACTAAATGCTAATGACCTAAGCCAGGACAGACCCCTGGTATTACTGACCGATCCGAACAAAGTAACCTAGTGGCTGCTTTAACTGCTTCACACATGCATGCTCGACCAAACTGAAGGTGTTGATTTAAATGAACGATCAACCTAGGAACAGAATTGACCATGCTAAATTCACAAGAGACCTCTCTGTTACAAAAGATAGAGGTTATGTGGTTACTGAAGTGTCCCCGGGTAAGCGCAGCTGTCAGCCACCTTTAGAATTTAGTCACTCAGCTGAGATCACGTAAAGATGGAGTGACAGCTACTTCCCAAGCGGTTCTGTGACGGAGCTGCAGACGACTGCCATTCAGGACCAAGTATTCCTGCCATTCTCCATGCTATCGCCTACAGATACCTGGCTCCCACAAGATCATATGTACCTTATACTCTGTGCTGCTGAACAACCACTCAGCTGCCGATATGAGAAAACATCGCGCAGGCCGGCGCGCCGCTTGCAGACCCGCACCGACGTGTAAAGCGGGAAAGCGGCAGCGCGGCAGCCGAAGCGCGTCATACCTGAGGCGGGACGGGAGAGGGACTCCTTGCTGGAGCAGAGCGCGAGCTTACCAACAAAGAGAAGAACGCGGCCGGAGGGCTGACAGGCGTACTGCCGGAAGAGCAACCAGAAGACAGAGCGGGCGTGCGCACGGAGCGGGCGTCTGGCTATGGCCACCAGGCAGGGAATAAATAGCCAGACGCCCCTCCCACAAATACAGGCTGCAAGCAGCGTTATCCACATATATATATATATATATATATATATATATAGACATAACTGCAGATATAGATATATATCTACATATATACACATACATTTATACAGATACATATACACACACATGCACAGATAAATATAGACCCATATACACACTTACATGCATACATATAGACACAAACACATATATATACTTGTGATGCTCATATTGAGGACAGTCTGGTCCCTGCTGCTGTCCCCCTCCTCCCTCACCACCAGGTCATGAACTGGCAGCCCAGTAGTTGCTCACCTGTGTTTGTGGGGGCTGGAGTCCGACGGCTGACTGAGCATGTCCCCGCCCCTCAGTTCTTTCTGCTGCTGGATACACTGGCCAATCAGCAGCAGGAGCCTAGCACTGCTAAAGGCTGATTGGCCAGTGCAGCACCCAGCAGGCAGAGGAGAGTGAGTGACATGCTCACCTGGCTGAAGAGTCGTGAAGACATGGCACCCGGTTTCTAGCGCTGCAGCAAAAAACTAAATGTATGTAAAGAAAGAGGGGAGGGGGGCCTGAGCACTGGAGAAGCAGGGCCCGCCCACATCTCAGATAGGGACTTGGGATGGAAGAAGAGCCATATAGCAGACAATGTAGAGGGCGGGGCTTACGTCCTCTCCGGGGCCCCCCCTGCCATGGGCCCCGTAGCAGTTGCGTGGTCTGCCGCTATTGGCGGTACGCCACTGGACACCATGTCCTTCCCGTTGTCGGTGACCATAGTTGCGATTTTGAGTTGGCGAGATCCTTCCCACCGCAGGATTCGATTTTTTGATGGAGGACACGGAGCAGTGCCCTGCACATGTGTTATGCTAAAGGAGCACTCTGAATTGTCCCTGCAGTGGAGGCTGAGGACACAGTGGAGGATGAGGCGGATATTGTCGCAGGACCAACCATCGTGAGAACGTGGAGGCGGCAGCGGCGTCACCTTGCCAAGTTGCTGGTGTGGCTGGGCAGGAACCACATTTACCCAGTGGTCTGTAAAGAACATATATTGTCCTTGACTGTAGTTACAGCTCAGCACGTTTAGCGCTGCCATACACTTTAGCGGACACCGACAGGCTCAAGGACTGGCCCACTTTCTTTTCAGCATACTGTACGTTGGCAGGGCTGGTACTGCCTTTTTTGCAAAGAAATGCCGGCTTGGGACTCTGCACCTCAGCTCGGCACAAGCTCTCTGAAAGGTGCAGAGTCCACTACTTGGAAAGGGAGGGACTGCAGTACCAGCAACTTGGCCAGGAGCACGTTCAGCTTCTGCTCTGTTGGATGAGTGCACGCGTACTGTCTCTTGGCAATCGCTTCAGTGATCGATTGCTGACGAAATGCGTGACGAGGATTAGGATGACAAGAAGCATCAGGACTAGTAGATCATTGGAAGGAAAGACAGCTCCCTTTGGCTGAGGTGTGGAGCCTTGATTGCAGGTAAAGGGACCACTCAATGATGTAGCAGTTGCAACGGCAGGCTGGACCACCACATCGGAGCCATGGTTCTCTCAGGCCAGTTTATGGTGATGCTACATGTTTTGATGCAGGGCTGTGGTGGCAACATTGGCACCCTGGACACGCTTCACCTTCTGCCCACAGATTCGGAAAATGGCCATGTTCACCTCCTCCGGTGGCTTGACGAAAAACTGCCACACCGCTGAGTATGGCATCTGCCCCCCAACATCCTGCTGACTCAAGGCCATGCTACCACCTTGTTGGCTCAGCCGCTGCCTCACACGCAAGCTGTCACCCTCTTCTCCTGATGATGATGAAGCCCCTTCTTCACCTGGTTCCCAAGTGTGATGGGCTGTATCATCATTCAATACTGTCTGCACATTACTGATGCCCCACCCAACCATCTCAGAGACAGGAGCCTGACCACTGCCATGCGACTCTCATCATCACTACTTGCCTGCCTACCAGAGGAAGCGGTGGATCTCTCCTCCAGATCTTCGCTGTGCAGTAGCTTCTGACTGCCCCCTAGAAGCTTGTCCCCCCTGAAAAGTGGAGCTGAGCCTACGGCAAATAATACTTCTCAAGCTGAGGGAATTGAAAATGTCAGAGGAATTTTCAGGACAGGTGGGGCCACAGGGGCTACTCCTGGGCCTTGCCAACTAAGCGTCGGAACCCACCAACTCATGGCTGGGGGTGTCAGATTTCACCTGCGACAAAGTAGAAGACCAAGTCAACAATTCAAGCACCGCTGGGTTGCTGGTAAAGACATGACCGCTAGATGACACCGGGAGCTCAGACCTGTCGCTGCGACTCCTGCTGCAAGCTCCTCTTCTGCTGCTGCTACTTCTGCTTGCGCCAGAGACATTTTGCCCACTGCCCGTTCCCTTTAAAGGGCCTGTCACTTCTCTGTCTGACATACTGTAAAATAAAAGAATTAATAAAATTAAAATTAAAAACCCCAAAAATGGCAGTATAACAATGTAAGTTCTACACAGAATGGCTAATAAGACGTACTTATATTTACTAAAAATAAACCTCAAAAAAGGCTATGTCACAATCTAAATTCACTGCAGAGCGGCTAATAAGATGTACTTATATTTCCTATAAATAAACCCTAAAAATGGCTGTATAATAATGTAAATTTACCGCAGAACGGCTAATAAGACGTACTTGTATTTACTATAAATAAACCTCAAAAATGGCTGTATAGCAATGTAAGTTCACTGCACAACGGCTAATAAGACGTACTTGTATTTACTATAAATAAACTCCAAAAAAGGCTGTGTCACAATGTAAATTTACTGCAGAATGGCTAATAAGACGTACTTATATTTCCTATTTATAAACCCCCAAAACGGCTGAATAACAATGTAAGTTCACCGCACAACGGCTAATAAGACGTACTTAGATTTTCTATTAATACACCACAAAAATGGCTGTATCACACAGCACTTTCACCCCAATAACAAGCAAGGTTTGCTGGAATTACTGAGCTATCATATAGTGCAATTTGGATCTCCAATTAATGCAGCAAGGTGTGATAGTAATCGCACCTACTACCCAGGCTTTACACTCCCTGCTCTTTCCCTATAGTGTGAATAATGCCTTCCTATCCTTTCTCTAAACTTCTAAATCGTTTTTTTTGCTGAATAAAGTCTTTCCTAACCCTGTCTGTAGCGTCTGTCATGTCTCTCCCTGCAGTACACTGGAAGATGGCAGCAACCAAGATGGCTGAGGCTATTAATAGGGCTGTGACATCACAGGGGCTGGCTGCTGATTGGCTGTATGCATGGCATTGTGGGTGATCCCTCATTCCCAGAGTTCTTAGCTCCATGTTCTAACATGTACAGAAGCATGAGGAAATTCTGTGCAAATCGAATTTTTCCTGAAATTCGGATCGAATTCCACTTCGTCAACTTCGATTTGCTAATCTCTAATTATTATATCCAACCAAAAAAGTCTACACATCCATTTTTTCAGTGATCCATTGCTGCTAAGCAAAGCATTTAAAAAAATGAACCTGCTCAAACATTATAGACCCACTTTACACTTCATGGTGACCTCTTTTAGGTGGCTCCTTACTTAGTATTAGTGTGAATGCAGTATTGCATGATGACAACACTAACGCAACACAGCTCCTACAGTGAGAGCAACCTATTAGTCCAACAGCACCCATGCTGCCATGCACTTATGATGCATCTTCTTCAAATCTAAAGTATATTTTCTACACACGATTAAAAATAGCATGTTTTTCAAAATCAAGGTTCATATATTTAACCACATTTCTGGAACAGTTCATTTGAAAAAGGTGTCCTATTGATTCTACTACTACAGCTCTATTACTCCCATCCATCAGGTTTCTGCTAATCTACAGGAATAAAATATTGTGGCCTATGTTGATACTAGTGTTGAGCGAATTGAAGCATTCGAAGTGGACTTTAATCCAAAGTTTAGGAAAAATTTAATTTGCAAAGAATCCAAATTTCTGAAGGGTTCTATTACTGAGCTATTTTATATGGGCTTTTTGAGTTTTCATCTATACTTTAATATGAACAGGGCATTGCTGCTTGTGTGGAATGAACTTTGGACTGTAATGTAGCTGTAAATGCTTACGTGGCAGTCCAAGGTCTATATACATTAATATATCAGGAACATGGAGGTGAGAGAGTTCTCCAGGAACTGTTTTGCTGACATATAGCTTTGACTCTACAGATAAGATAACAAATGTGTAGCTAAGACTCGTGTCTCTCTATCATTGGATAAACTTAAACATCATGTCATTGGACTACGACTATATATGTCACATGTACGTAATAAATGACAGAGTGGCATTGTATACCAGAATCGTATCATGTGTCAATGCTGCTCTCCTAGCGCTAGAAAAGAATCAAATCAAGCTGAATACCGAAGTCTAGTACCAGGGGTACCAACTACCAATAAGAGGGGAAGAAATGAATATTCCTAACAATCTGGGGGCTCTGTCCGGGATCGAGAAGGTCATCCTCGGGTCTGGTGAGAAGAGACACCAATTTTGTCCTCTGGCCGATCCGAGGGCACTGGCCACGTCTCGGAGTAAGTACAGAGTTTTTTGTATCCGGGACACATAAGATACAACTCAGGGAGTTGTACACAGTTCAGGGAACTGTCAGATAGGTACTCAGGGAGTACCCAGTATTGTGTCAGGGACACATACGATACAACTCAGGGAGTTGTACACAGTTCAGGGAACTGTCAGATAGGTACTCAGGGAGTACCCAGTATTGTGTAAGGGGCACATACGATACAACTCAGGGAGTTGTACACAGTTCAGGGAACTGTCAGATTAGGTACTCAGGGAGTACCCAGTATTGTGTCAGGGACACATACGATGCAACTCAGGGAGTTGTACACAGTTCAGGGAACTGTCAGATAGGTACTCAGGGAGTACCCAGTATTGTGTCAGGGACACATACGATACAACTCAGGGAGTTGTACACAGTTCAGGGAACTGTCAAGTTAGGAACTTAGGGAAGTCCAGTAACAAGGAAAGTGTACTTCAGAGGGCTTGACTTCACAGAAGGTTTCACAGCTTGATTTGATTCTTAATAAGATAATTATAGAAGTTTTGAATGATAAGTTGTTTGATAATTGTAGAAGTTTTGCATGATAAGTTGTTTTGTTTAACATACTTATATAAGGGGAAGTGACAGGCTGGGTCGTAAGTGTACAGCTGTCGTCCCAAGACTAACATTCTGTTTTGTTTTTTGCTATTATTGTTTTGAATTCTTTTTGTAAGAAAATAAGTTTTGATAATGAGTAGTAAAAAATCTAAGACAGAATACCCTAAACTAGAACCAGGTGAAACATGTAAATAATATGTTGCCCGAGTCAGTCCTACAAATTATTATCTTGTTAACCCATGGGTAGATAATTTGGCAGAATGGACAGAGGCAATGGAAGCGGTAGACCCCTTTCCCAGGGAAGGAGATAATAGCATATATCACATGGACATGGTCAAAGGTCTATGCTTAGGCGACACTGCCGCCTGGCTGTATTTTGAACCTGACCCTTCATGGGATATGGATTATATGCAGAAAGGAGGAGAACAATGGCTAGAGATAGCTCCCCACTGGTATGACCCCAACATGTGCAAAAGGTTTAAAAAGATCAAAAGACGATAGAAAACTACATGAGATACAGACTAAGAAGGAAAATGATAAAAAACATCAGATGTATCCCCCACCTTCATATGTACATAAAATTAACTGTTTAGCGCTCAGGATTTAATAGCAGCCAGTCACATAATAGCAGGACACACAGTTAATAAACAACCCACATCCCCAATTGTATCGAGATATAATTTAAGGAACAAGGGAAAAGTGGAAAAGGATAGTGAGATAAGGGGACCTGAGACATCCATGCCTTTTTTGACGGTTGGTAATCAACTGATGAAAAAGGCTTTGGACATAGATGACCTTAATAAAATTTTTAAACACTGCCCCAAGCCTACTGTGGCTCTGTCTGGCACAGTGGCTTATTTAAAGAAAGCCTGTAAAGGGAGAAATGTGCGAAAGACAGCAGGAAACTTTCATAGATCAAATGATAGAAGCCAAGACTTCCAAACCATGAATAACCGCTGTTATAACTGTGGACAGCAGGGACATTGGGCTAGAAAGTGCACAACACCCAGGAGAGACACGCAGAATCAGGGGAGCACACAGCAAACAACAGCCCATGACACAAAGGGGACAGAATACAGATAGACAGGGAACGCAGACTCAGCCCAGGTTCCCCATTGATTGGAATCATCAACAACCCTACTGACGGGGCCCGGAGGGAGTCACCCAAGCTTTCACACAGGTCACCACCCACTGGAAAGATACACCGATTATTTTGCTTAAAGTTGCAGGAAAGAAGGTAGGATTTATGGTAGATAGCGGCGCCACCTCCAGTGTGTTTAACAAAGACATGTACAAGGGACCTTTAAGAAAGTCTGACCCCTCTATGGGAATCAACGGGGTATTAACTAAAACATATAAAACGAGTGTCCTCCCAATAGAGACAGTGGACGGTGAATACATCACCGACCATACTTTCAGCATCATACCAGATTGCCCTGTAAGTTTATTAGGAAGGGACTTGTTTGTGAAGTTGGACTTGGCAGTGACAGTAAAGAATGACTGACTAAGTATTCACTCAGTTACCATGCCCATAGTGACCCCGGCTATATGTACTTTTGGTAGTTTACAGGACCACCCTGAGCTAGGAGACATAAACCCTTCACTATGGTCACAGGGCGACTATGACATGGGCCTGATTGATTGCACACCTTATCAAGCCAATCTTAAACCCGTTGCCACACCAGTGTATCAAAAGCAATACCCACTGTCCAAGGAAAAGATTGAGGGGCTATGGCCAATGATAGAAGAATTTCTGAGAAGAAATCCTCGAGGAGGTGATTTCACCTTACTCCACCCCTATCAATCCTGTGACAAAGGCAGATGGTACTACCCGCTTTGTCCAGGATTTGAGGGCAATCAACAATCTCATTGTGCCCATAGCCTCAGTGGTTCCTGATGTCACAACTCTCCTTTCCTCCATCCCGCGGAAGCCGTCTGTTTAATAAGAGTACCATTTTGATTTTTCCTTTGAGGGACGTCAACTGACCTGGGGTAGAATGCCACAGGGGTATGCTGATTCACCAGTTGTGTACAGCATTGTCCTCCAAGCCACTTTGAAACCCTGGCACTCTCCCAAGGTTCCATCCTGATGCAGTATGTTGATAATCTACTGTTGTGCAGCATGTCAGTGGAGGCAAGTGTAAATGATGGTATATCCTTGTTGAAATGATTGTCAGAATGTGGTCATAAAGTGTCGTTAAAGAAACTGCAGTGGTGCAAAAAGCAGGTTGAATACTTGGGCTTTGTCCTCACACAGGGGGAAAGAAGAATCAGTCCCGGGAGAATCCAGTCTATTGTGGGTCTGGTCACCCCACACCAAAAAGGAAATGCTGTCCTTTCTTGGTATGATAAACTACTGTAGACAATGGATCCCCGACTGTTCTTAATATGACAATATTTTGAGGCAAGCCACTCTGGAAGAATCCCCAGAGCTAATAAGATGGTCAAAAGGAATGTTGAATGCTTTCGATACTCTGAAATGTTCATTGATGTGTAGCCCAGGATTGGGCCTCCCTGATTATAACCTACCATTCCACATGTCTGCACAACAAAACTGTAAAACCATGGCGGGGGTACTCACTCAAGAACACGGGGGAAAGTTGCGTCCTTGTGCCTTTTTCTCAAAGGTAATGCCTGTCCCTGTACAAGGGATGCCGGCATGTCTACGTACTCTTGCGGCCTGTGCGATGATGGTGGAATTAGCCACACCCTTTACACTGGGACACCACACTGTCTTGCATACTATCCATGACGTAGTGGGACTACTCAGAGGTATTCATACGCAGCACATGTCAGCACAAAGATTGTCAGGTTATGAAGTCCTTTTACTCAGTGATCCATCATTACAGATTAAATATGCCTCACATACGGCAGGACCAGCACCTATACTGAATGCATTACTAGGACTAAAAGGGACAGAAGACTTTTACCAGACAAACATGACTGTCTCAAGGTACTCGAATACGAAACCTCCCCAGACTAGACTTGTCAGCCACCCCCATACCAAACGCACCAGAAGTGTCAGTAGACGGTTCATGTTCACGTCCACTCGATACCGTCTACTGTGCAGCATATGCAGTAGTGATGCTGCCAGATATTATCCTTGAGTCACGACCCGCTCATGTGCAATCAGCCCAAGCTGCAGAATTAATAGCACTTACAAGGGCATGTCAAATACACAAACACAAACCTGTCACAATATACACAGACAGCAGATATGCACACGGGGTAGTGTGGGACCATGGGGTAATCTGGCAACGCAGGGGTTTCACCACAGCTGACGGTAAGAAAATATCACATTCCCAGCTTATAGATGATCTGTTGGCCGCCCTCCAGCTTCCCTCACAAATAGCTGTTATACATTGCAAAGCACATACTCGAGGAAAAGACTGGGTTTATCCTGTTTTGCAGAAAAATCCACACACTGGATTGGTCTGCAAAGAGGGGAAACCATGTATACCCCAGCACAGCGCTGCACTTTTCATAGCACATTTTCACGGAGTAGAACACAACAGCATCAAAAATTTTCTTGTAGAATGCATGAATCGAACAGTTAAAGACAAACTTAGGAAAGCCACAGCAGGTACTTTTGAGAAATGGAAACAAACCCTACCTATTATATTGGCAGAAATAAGAATGACTCCTAATAAGAGGTTAGGACTGTCACCCGTTGAAATCCTCATAGGTAGGCCCTTTCCAACTCCTTGGGCAAATCACCCCTAGTGGTACAGGAAGGCGACATAGACCAGAATAGGGAAGAATATGTCACAAAACTGAAGAAAAAGTTGCTTGTAAGTTTCCCTCTCTTCCACAGGAACCGACGCACTCGCTCCGAGCTGGAGACACGGTGGTGGTCAGGGTACTACGTAAAGGAAAAGATCCAAAGGAGCTGGCATTCGGACCCCTACCACGGTGGTAGCAGTCACTAGAACGGCGATTCTCACAGAAGAGGCTCCGATCTGGATTCATGCTAGCAGAGTGAAAAGGATCCCTGAGGTTTCTTCTCCGGTGTCCAACAAAGACAAAGAGCGGAGCTCAGAAGAAGCCTTGCCACAGGCTGAAGATGAAGACCCCACAATATTCTGGGAGATTTGTTTGTCTGCTGCTGATTATTAATCTTTGTGTTTTCTTGCCAATCGGACTCATTACCACTTGTATTTATCATCCAGAGGAGATGAGTTTATTATGTGGTGCACCAAATAATCACACAGTCTCTAAAGGAGCTCAGGAGCAAGATCCAGTTGTTCCTGGCCCTCTTATTCTGAACAGAATAGTATAATCAGGATAGTGAAGGCCCTAAATGTTAGCTCATCGTGCCTTACAGATTTACAGAGTCCACGAGACCTTATACAAACATGTGTTGTTACTGTATCCAATGTATACCCTCATTAGTTAATACATTTATGAGATGTAGGCGAGTCTCAGATACACCACAAGCTGCATACATTCAGGTACCTCAAGAAACCCTGGGTCTCCAGAGGATTACCAACAATATTTACAGAAATATTTTGAAAGGAACAAAATGAAAAAACCAAAAATGAAATATGTAGATGGTTTTTAAGAGGGGATTGAAGGGTTCTATTACTGAGCTATTTTATATGGGCTTTTGAGTTTTCATCTATACTTTAATATGAACAGGGCATTGCTGCTTGTGTGGAATGAACTTTGGACTGTAATGTAGCTGTAAATGCTTACGTGGCAGTCCAAGGTCTATATACATTAATATATCAGGAACATGGAGGTGAGAGAGTTCTCCAGGAACTGTTTTGCTGACATATAGCTTTGACTCTACAGATAAGATAACAAATGTGTAGCTAAGACTCGTGTCTCTCTATCATTGGATAAACTTAAACATCATGTCATTGGACTACGACTATATATGTCACATGTACGTAATAAATGACAGAGTGGCATTGTATACCAGAATCGTATCATGTGTCAATGCTGCTCTCCTAGCGCTAGAAAAGAATCAAATCAAGCTGAATACCGAAGTCTAGTACCAGGGGTACCAACTACCAATAAGAGGGGAAGAAATGAATATTCCTAACAATTTCCTTGCGCTTTGTGGTAACGAATAGTTTTTTCCTAAAATGGCAGCCCCTCTCATGTTACAGCCCTATAAAATCCTCATCCCACCCAGTCTCTGCCATTTCACTGTGAGCTGAGCATAGGGACAGATGTGACAAGCGCTAGGGACAGTGCTGCTAAAAGATTTTAATTGTGAAATATTGAATGGGAGAGAGCTGGGACAGTGCAGGTACAGTGTAAGGAGATCGTAGGGAGAGTTTTACACACTGTAGGGATAGCATAGGGAGACTGCAGGGACAGTGCAGTGACTGTAATCTGAAGCTGAAGAGACAGTTCAGTTTGCATCAATCCTTGTATAGGGCATAGATCTAATTAACCGCTACAGGACCGCCGCACGCGAGACGCGAGATGACGCGAGGACGCGCCCGCACATGCGCAATGCGCGCCATCGGCGAGCTCGCATGTAGTTATACTACAGCCTGCCAGCGCCGTCTTCTTTCCAAAATGGGGTCACATGTGGGGTATTTATACTGCTCTGGCATTCTAGGGGCCCTAAAGCGTGAGAAGAAAAATGCGTAAAATTGCCATCCTAAAAGGTACTAATTGGAATTTGGGCCCCTTTGCGCATCTTGGCTGCAAAAAAGTGTCACTCATGTGGTATCGCCGTACTCAGGAGAAGTAGGGCGATGTGTTTTAGGGTGTATTTTTACATATACCCATGCTGGGTGAGAGAAATATCTCTGTAAATTGACAACTTTGAATAAAAAAAATTAAAAAGTTGTCGTTTACATAAACCCGATATTTCTCACACACAGTATGGGTATATATAAAAATACACCCCAAAACACATTGCCCTACTTCTCCTGAGTACGGCGATACCACATGAGTGACACTTCTTTGCAGCCAAGATGCGCAGAGCCCTAAAACCAATGAGTACCTTTAGGATTTCACAGGCCATTTTTACGCATTTGGATTCTCACGCTTTAGGACCCCTAAAATGCCAGGGCAGTATAAATACCCCACAAGTGACCCATTTTGGAAAGAAGACACCCCAAGTTATTCTGTGAGGGGCATGGCGAGTTCACAGAAAAAAATTTGGCACAAGTTAGCGGAAATTGATATTTTTTTTTGTTTTTTACAAAGTCTCATATTCCACTAACTTGTGACAAAAATAAAATTTTACATGAACTCACCATACCCCTCACGGAAAACCTTGGGGTGTCTTCTTTCCAAAATGGGGTCACATGTGGGGTATTTATACTGTCCTGGCATTTTAGGGGCCCCTAAAGCGTGAGAAGAAGTCTGGAATCCAAATGTGTAAAAATGCCCTGTGAAATCCTAAAGGTACTCATTGAATTTAGGGCCTTTACGCACCAGGCTGCAAAAAGTGGCACACATGTGGTATCGCCGTACTCAGGAGAAGTGGGGCAATGTGTTTTGGGGTGTAATTTTATATATACCCATACTTGTGTGAGAAATATCTCTGTAAACGACAACTTTTAAAAATTTTATACAAAGTTGACAATTTACAGAGATATTTCTCTCACCCAACATGGATATGTAAAATACACCCTAAAACACATTGCCCTACTTCTCCTGAGTACGGCGATACCACATAAGTGACACTTTTTGCAGCCTGGGTGCGCAAAGGGGTCCAAATTCCAACGAGTACCTTTAGCTTTACATGGCGGCTCACAATTTAGCCCGCCCAAAATGCCAGAACAGTAAACACACCCCACAAATGACCCCATTTCGGAAAGTAGACACCCCAAGGTATTCACTGAGGGGCATAGTGAGTCCGTCTGAGATTTTTTTTTTTGCCAGAAGTTAGCAGAAATTGAAACTTTTTTTTTTTTCTCAGAAAGTGTCATTTTCCGCTAACTTGTGAAAAAAATGAAATGATACATGAACTCACCAAGCCCCTCCGTGAATACTTTGGGTGTCTTCTTTCTAAAATGGTGTCATTTGGGGGTATTTATACTTTTCTGACATTCTAGCACCTGAAGAAACATGACAGGCGCTCAGAAAGTCAGAGCTGCTTCAAAATGCCGAAATTCACTTTTTGCACCATAGTTTGTAAACGCTATAACTTTTACCCAAACCAATAAATATACACTTATTGGACTTTTTTTTATCAAAGACATGTAGAACAATAAATTTAGAGAAAAATTTATATAGAAATGTAGTTTTTTTTGAAAAATTTTACAACAGAAAGTGAAAAATGTCATTTTTTTGCAAAAATTTCGGTAATTTTTGATTAATAGCAAAAAAAGTAAAAATGTCAGCAGCAATGAAATACCACCAAATGAAAGCTCTATTAGTGAGAAGAAAAGGAGGTAAAATTCATTTGGGTGGTAAGTTGCATGACGGAGCAATAAACGGGTAAAGTAGTGTAGTGCGGAATGTAAAAAGTGGCCTGGTCATTAAGGGTGTTTAAGCTAGGGGGGCTGAAGTGGTTAAACAGCGTCCTTCTCGTTTAATAGATAAGCAATTCTATTAGGCCTTTATTCTTAAATTAGGGTGAATAAGCTTTCTAATTTTACTGTTTTTGGGGTTGCCCACCTTGTTTAATAGATAAGCAACTCTATTAGTCCTTGATTCTTAAATTGGGGTGAATAAGCTTTCTAATTTTACTGTTATTGGGGCGTCCACCTTGTTTAATAGATAAGCAATTATATTAGGCCTTGATTCTCAAATTGGGATGAATAAACTGTTTAGTTCTACTCTTATTAGGGTGTCCACCTTATTTATTAAATAAACAATTCTATTAGGCCTTGATTCTCAAATTGGGGTGAATTACCTGTCTTGTCTACTGTTAGAGTTGTGTCCACTAGTGTTGAGCAAGCATGCTAGGCCAAACACCAGCTCGGCTCGAGCATCGCGATGCTCGGCACAACGCGGTGTTCGGCCGAATACCGCGTGTGCTCGAGCTCGATGCTCAAGTCTCCTCCCCGTACGTTTGTTGGCTGCTACACATCCAATAAACATGCTGGTAAGTACTGCCACTCACTGTAATGCTGTAGCCATGTTGGTTACTGGCATTACAGTGATTGGCTGTCCGGAATGCGTCATCGGGTGCTATAAAGCACTCGATGACACGTGGTTCGGCTCAGTCTTAGTCAGGTAGAGCTGTGCTGTAGAAGGGACAGATAGTGTAGGGAATTTTTTTGTTAGGCAGGGTTGGTGTTAGAGACCCAAAAGTCCTTTTAAGGACTATTGTTGTGTCTGGCAGCAATATACATTTTTAGGGCAACCTGCGCTAAATTGCGTGAAATTGTAGAGATCCAAAAGTCTTTTTAATGAATATTGTTGCGTCTGGCAGCCAGTGGTGTAGCGTGGGGGGGCCAGGGGGGCCATTGCCCCGGGCGCCAGACTGCAGGGGGGCGCTAGCCGCTGGGGGAAAAAATCTGAAATCGCTGTTGTTTTTCTCCCTGCCGCACTGCCGAGAGTAGGGAGAACAGGGCGCGCACTGTGCGGCGCACGGCAGTACGGCACTTCAATCATAGGCTGGCTCCGCCCACCTTCCAGACAGTGCAGAGGAAGGAGAAGATCATTGCCGCACTTCAGATGTTCAGAGCCAGACACCACAGGCAGCTGCCCTACCGTCGACTTCTGTGCTGCCTGTGACTGAGGGAGGGTTAGTGTGTGTCACTCGGCTCCCTGACCCTGAGGGTTAGGTGTGGTGGGGTGGGCAGGCGCCGCAGTATATGAATAATGAAAGGCCAACCATAATTGCAGAGGTACTGGGGGCACTATGGAGGAGGGGGGCAGCAGAGGGGAGGACCACCTAGCTGAGGACATCATACTAAGAATGGCCCCTCTATTAGTTATGTATGGCCCCCTCTTTATTACTTATGTAATAGCCCCTCTTTGTTTTTAATGAGGGGCCATTACATTACTAATAGAGGAGCCCATTACATTACTAATAGAGGGGGTCATTATATTACTAATAGAGGGGCTCATTACATTACTAATAGAGGGGCTCATTACATTACTAATAGAGGGGGCCATTATATTACTAATAGAGGGGCCCATTATATGACTAATAGAGGGGCCCATTATATGACTAATAAAGGGGGGCTATTACATGACTAATAGAGGGGGCCATTATATTATTAATAGAGGGGGCCATTATATTACTAATAGAGGGGGCCATTACATTACTAATAAAAAGGAGGCTATTACATTAATAATAAAGAGGGGGCATTGTACTAATAATAAAGAGGGTGGCCATTATAATATACAGGGGGAATAATATTATGGGGAATGGGGGGTATATCTGTATGGCTCTAGCTCAGTTTTGGGGGGCAGCAAGATGACAGTGTTGAGGCACCAGGAGGAAGAGGACGATGATAGTAAAAGTGAGGAACCTACATTTTTTTCTATGAAACTCTGCAGAGACAAAAAGGGACTGAAAGAAGATGTCATGGCGGTCTTATCTTCCGATGAAGACGCTGAGGAAAGTCTACATCACAGGAGATGTCACTGGATGTATGAGGTATGTGCTGCTGTATTCTACTGTATATAGTAATGTCCATCCACATATCTGTTTCACGGTAGGGTTTGAGGGGGATATAGAATTTTGCCCACTCTGCTGTATCTAGGCCCCAGACTTCAGGTCACACTATCAGTCTTCTGAATTCTGGGGCCTCCCACCCATCTACTACATTATCTGTACTCATGGAGTTATCACTGTGTTATCTGTAGTGTAACATAGGACTGCAAGTTATCTACTACATCATCTCTTAAAAGGGGCGTGTCCACAGGGTGGGGGGGGTGCAAATTTTTGTCTTGCCCTGGGTGCTGGCAACCCACGCTACGCCACTGCTGGCAGCAATATATATTTTTAGCGCAACCTGCACTAAATTGCGAGCAATTGTAGAAACCCAGAAGTCCTTTTAAGGACTAATGTTGTATCTGGCAGCAATATATATTATTAGCGCAACCTGCGCTAAATTGCGTGCAATTGTTAGAGATCCAAAAGTCCTTTTAAGGACTATTGTATCTGGCAGCAATATATATTTTTAGCGCAACCTGCGCTAAATAGCGTGCAATTGTTTGGCCGCTGCAGACAGTGACATTATCTGCGCAACATCTCCTGTGTGACAAACAGAATATGCCCAATTTTAGGGCCCTCAGGATAATTTCACAAATACTCGATTCGGTCAGTGGACCGACAAAGATCCCTGTGGGGGTCCTAAACTAAATATCTTTATTGTTACAAATCTAAAATCACAAGACCTACAGGGATAGATTAAAAATATCAGGAATGAGGAGGGGGTGACGGTTCCTCACTTGCAATTGGACCTCACACTACACAGACTATTTGTTTATTCCATGGGCGCAGGGCCTGTCATAAACCTGAGGATAGCTAGGCTACATTAAGGATCATGTGTGGTACTGCTGTGCAAAACTAGGAGTGCACAATTAGGTGCAACCTAGGTTGCTATCATTGAGTGTTATCTTGCTGAGAGTGCTGTCAATGTAACGTGGCTTGTTCACCAAATAACCATAAAGGGACACGCATTACAATTTCACAAACTTTATTAGTTGATAAAAGACCAACAACATACACAATATCAATATAAAAATAATTATATATAGCAGCAATACAGATAGTGGCCAAGAAATGTGGCTCCCCTCCCACACACAGAAAACACCGATAATTCTCCTATATAAGGTGAGAAACCTTCTACAAAAGTGCTGGCATAGACAGACACATCCCCAATACAACAATTGTATAGTAGAACAGAGCCCCACTTAAGCTAATATAGTGGATAAACCACACAAACACTGCAACAAGGAGGCATATATGTTCCATAAATGTATACCTGAGGGACACTTGAAGAGGAGAACACGGGTTTCTATAGCAGAGAGGAGAGGGGTGGGCCTCCTCTCTGCTATAGAAACCCGTGTTCTCCTCTTCAAGTGTCCCTCAGGTATACATTTATGGAACATATATGCCTCCTTGTTGCAGTGTTTGTGTGGTTTATCCACTATATTAGCTTAAGTGGGGCTCTGTTCTACTATACAGTTGTTGTACTGGGGATGTGTCTGTCTATGCCAGCACTTTTGTAGAAGGTTTCTCACCTTATATAGGAGAATTATCGGTGTTTTCTGTGTGTGGGAGGGGAGCCACATGTCTTGGCCACTATCTGTATTGCTGCTATATATAATTATTTTTATATTGATATTGTGTATGTTGTTGGTCTTTTATCAACTAATAAAGTTTGTGAAATTGTAATGCGTGTCCCTTTATGGTTATTTGGTGAACATTAGTATAGTCACGCATCGTATTATGAGTGAGTAGCGTTGGCATTACTAATGTAACGTGGCGCAGCCTAAAAATATCTGTGACATCCAGTGTACTTTTTACATAGATTCTGCGGACAGCGACATTATTAGCCGCTGTTGACAGCAGCGCCATTACCTGTGGTACCTCTCCTGTGTAACGTTTCTGCATCCCAAATATCAGTGACATTGGCTGTAATTTTTTCTTAGCCGCTGTTGGCAGCAGTGCCATTACCTGTGGTACCTCTCCTGTATGACGTTTCCGCATCCCAAATATCTGTGACATTAACTGTAATTTATTTGCACATACACTTAAAAAACTGCGCTACTGTATATGTGACATACTTGCAAGCATATATACCATTTAATATGAAGAAGACGAGCAGTTAGGGACGGGGAAGTGGCCGTGATTCTGATGGTGCACGCGGAGGCCGTGGCCCTGGGCATGTTGAAACTGTGCCTGCTGGCAAAGCACTAGAAACACACTCATCCACGATACCTAGCTTCATGTCCCAGTTTGCAGGGCGGCGCAGGACACCACTCTCGAAGTCAGATCAGTGCGAGCAGGTGGTCGGTTGCATTGCAGCAGATAATGCTTCCAGTCAGTTAAGCACCAACCTGTCTTCCACAAAGTCCAGTCTCAGTAGCAAGAGTCTGGTCAACAGAATCCTCACCCTGATCCTCCTTCCTCCCACCATCGAGAGTCTTTGCAAACACGTGATCCCACACTCGGATATTCCGAGGAGCTCTTTTCATCGCCATTCCTTAATTTGGGCCTCTCGCTAAGCTCGCTTGATGAGGGACATGAGGAGATCTTGTGCCCAGATTCCCAAACTCTTGAGCATCCACAGTCAGAAGAAGATGGCAGTGGGGAACGGCAATTAGTGTTTCACGAGATGGATGATGATGATGAGACATATTTGCCAATAAGTCAACAGCAATTAGTGTCTCAAGAGGTTGATGATGAGGATGAGACACAGTTGTCAATAAGTGAGGTTGTTGTTAGGTCAGAAAGTCAGGAGGATGACCAAAGTGAGGAACTGAAGAGGAGGTGGTGGACGATGAAATCACTGACCCAACCTGGGAAGGTGGCAAGCCGAGCGAGGACAGCAGTACAGAGGGGGAGGGATCCGCAGCACCGTAAAAGGGTGGAAGAGGCAGTGGGGTGGCAAAAGGGAGAAGGCGGGCCACACCAAACAGGCCCACAACTGTTCCCCGGAGCACCCACTTGTGGAAATCTCCCTTGCCAAGGCGTAGGTGTTCTGCAGTCTGGCGCTTTTTTGATGAAAGTGCAGATGATTGTCATTTGCAACCTGTGCCATACCAAAATGAGCACGGGCGTGAACACTAACAACCTCACCACCACGAGCATGATCTGCCACATGGCATCAAAGCACCCTAATAGGTGGGCCAAAAGCCTGGGTCCACAATCATTGTCTGCGGGTCACACCACTTTGGTGCTAGCTCAACACTAGTGTCCACCTTGTTTATTACATAAGCAATTCTATCAGGCCTTGATTCTCAAATTGGGGTGAATAACCTGTTTTGTTCGACGGTTAGAGGGGTGTCTACCCATAAGCAATTTTATTGCGCCTTGATATTGAAATTGGGGTGAATAATCTTTCTAATGTTTTTCTGTTATTGGGGTGTCTACCTTACTTAATAGATAAGCAATTCTATTACACATTGATTCTCAATTTGGAGTGAATTAGCTGTTTAGTTCTACTCTTATTGGGGTGTCCACCTTGTGGAATAGATAAGCAATTCTATTAGGTCTTGATTCTCAAATTGGCATGTATAACATGTCTTGTGATACTGTTAGTGGGTTGTCCATATTTTTTAATAGATAAACAATTCTATTATACCTTGATTCTCAAATTGGTGTGAATTACCTGTCTCATTCTACTGTTATTGGGGTGTCCACCTTGTAAAATAGATAAGCAATTCTATTACTCCTTGATTCTCAAATTGGGGTAAAAAAGCTTTCTAATTCTACTGTTATTGGAGTGTCCACCTGCCTGTCGCAGTAACTGTTTCACTACCAGAAAGGACTAGCTATGCATGTTGCTGCAATGCACAGTGATGTACACTGAGATTCATTCTCCATGTAGGCCGGGATATAGCTGATTTAACGCTCTTCATGACTAATTAATTCGGAATAAAGCAGGTTGATTTAACCTACTAGATGTTAAGACAGGTTTTTGCCTGCTGTATCGTCTCCTGTTTATTAGTTTGTTTGGGCCAGTTGTTACTCAAGTGTCTCACATCTGATCCATTACTCTGGGTCCGGTGGTTACTGAGTGTCCTATTACATGGACTGATGATCAGACAGATTATCTGCAATAAAGCAGCAATCACTTCTGCTATATGGGAACCAAGCGAATTCTCCAGTGATCACATGTCCCCTAGAAAATCATTGTTGATCATCGATATTGTAGATCCAGTCTTTTGGAAGCAACCTTGTCACTGGTGGATGTGCCCGACTCAATTTTGACTAAAAATGGCGCAAAAAGTTTCTAATTTTCTTTGATAAGTATAGCAGTGAGTAAGTTTACATTTCATCATATTTTCAATGTTTGCATTTGTGCATGGCAGTGTGCTGCTACTTGTAGTACCTTTCTAACAGTCCAGAGAACAACAATTTTTGTGAGAATTCTTTAACTGTCATCATCATCATCTGCTTCATTATCTGACTGAAATCATCATTCAGTTCCAGCGTTCAACAGTGAGTTTCTACTCAAATATTTATTAACTGCCAATGTTGATACATGATTCATAAAATTATTCTTGAGACCATCTGGCTTTCATACATTTCAGTCGTACTGTAAGTCCTGTGATATTTCAGAACGGGAGACATCATTAGTACCTGGAAAAGTTGACTGCTATAGATGAAGTCCAATTCTGAAGTCTTGTGAACAACTGGCATCATTACACTAGGCCAGGGATGCTCAACCTGTGGCCCTCCAGCTGTTGTAAAATTACAACTCCTACCCCACCATGCCCTGCTGTAGGCTGAGAGCTGTACGCTGTCCGGGAATGCTGGGAGTTATAGTTTTGCAACAGCTGGAGGGCCACAGGTTGAGCATGTCTGCACTAGGCTATCGACCACTTTGTTCAGGGCATTTCACTTGACTGATACATAATGTTACATAGTCTATTCTACAAATATTCTTTGAACTGCACATACTGATTTCTTCCAGTGAACTTGATATTGGAGAAGGTTCACTTGCCCTAAAATGACTGTTAGGAAGTAAGTGCATCTACAAATGTGCTCTCCAACATAACCTTTGAGTAAGAACAACCAAGAAAGAACATGCACCGATTTTTTTTTTTTGTGACCTGTCCATTAACTATGGCAGCCCTCACAATACATAATCAATACTGGTAGGGATGGCATACTGAACTCTTGGACCAAACCCTGATGACTCAAGTGGATTTTATACATTTTGATAAGAACATATTAACTGAGTTTATAAAGAAAGCTATAAATAAACATTTTTAACAGTATTTCTAGAAATTTATAGAAAGTATGCTGTAATTTCATGTTTAGCAATTGACAAAATGGTAAAATAAATGCTTAAGTAATAATGCTTAAGTGATATTAACATAACACATTGGGAGCATTATCTAAAGGGAAATGCTAAACGCTCCTATAAAGCTGGAAAGATATACCAAATGCTTCCACCGGGTGGTGGGTTGGTCTAATAATTGTCTTGTGACTATTACTATAAGCACACTATGTTTTATTGTTGAGAATCCATTACAAATGAAAGAACTGCCAATAATGGTTCTACTTTAAATCATTGGGGTACGTTTATTAAGATGCTATAAATGTGCCCATCTTCTGGGTGTGTCAGGACTTTTAGGCCCCTTTCACACGGGCGAGTTTTCGCTCGGGTGCAATGCGTGAGGAGGACGCATTGCACCCGCACTGAATCCCTGACCCATTCAGTTCTATGGGGCTGTGCACATGAGCCGGTGATTTTCACGCATCACTTTGCGTTGGCGTGAAAATCGCAGCATGTTCTATATTCTGCGATTTTCACGCAACGCAGGCCCCATAGAAGTGAATGGGGATGCTGGAAAATCGCAATCATCCGCAATCATGTGCGGATGCGTTGCGATTTTCCCGCATGGTTGCTAGGATACGATCGGGATGGGGACCCGATCGTTATTATTTCCTTTATAACATAGTTATAAGGAAAATAATCGCGATTCTAATTACAGAATGCATGTATGCCCGGAGCTTTAAAGGGTTAAAAATAATAAGAGTTAACTTACCTTCTCCCATTGTACGCAGAGCGCCAGAACGTCGTCTCTCTGATAGTTTGGCTGCTTGAGGACCTGTGGTGACGTCACAGGTCACATGGTCCAATCATAGAAGCATTTGAGTGGACCATGTGACCCATGTGATCTCTGTGACATCACGGCAGGTCCTTCATCGAGACATCTGTTGTTCGATGAAGGACCTGCCGTGATGTCACAGAGATCACATGGGTCACATGGTCCACTCAAATGCTTCTATGATTGGACCATGTGACCCTGTGACGTCACCACAGGTCCTCGCAGCCAAACTATCAAGAGAGACGACGCTCTGGGGCTCTGCGTGCTAATGGGAGAAGGTAAGTTTACTCTTTATTATTTTAACCCTTTAAAGCCCGGGAACATTGCATTCTGTAATTAGAATGCGATTATTTTCCTTATAACTATGTTATAAAGGAAAATAATTACACATACAGAATACTCATCCCGAAACCAGACTTAAGTGATGAAGTCTGACTTCGGGTCTGGGTACCAAGCATGCGGATTTTTTCACGCGCGTGCTCAACGCACTACAAGCGTTAACGCACGCGGAAAAATCGCGGCGACTCCCGCTAACGCACCCGCATCTTATCCGGGCGCCAAACATGACGCCCGGTGCAAGAGGCCTTAATGTATTAGACTAGCCATAACTGGCCCCATTAGGCCTCTTTCAGACGGGCGTTGCGGGTGCACTCCGTCAAACAGTGCGGGTGCGTTGCGGGAATTGCCGCGATTTTCCCCTGCAGTGCAAAGCGCTGTCATGCGTTTTGCACGCGCGAGAAAATCGGCACTTTGGTACCCAGACCGAACCTGCACTTCTTCACAGAAGTGCATGTTTGGGTCAGAAATTGTCCCGCTGGTATTATTTCACATTATAACATAGTTATAATGTAAAATAATACCCTTGGCCATCTCCCTAATGTTGAACCCGGTGCAGAATGGGTTAAAAATAATAAACTAATCATAACTTACCTGGTCCATTTGATCGCGAAGCCCGGCCTCCTCTCCGTTAGCTTGAAAGATGTAAAGGACCTGTAATGATATCACAGCATCACATGGCCCAATCACCTGCTCCATCACTATGGTGATGGAGCATGTGATTGGTCCATGTGACCACGTGACATCATCCAAGGTCCTTAAGCACTATCCACAGCCTGAGGATAGTGATTAGGACCTTGGATGATGTCACATGGTCACATGGACCAATCACATGCTCCATCACCATAGTGATGGAGCAGGTGATTGGGCCATGTGATGTGACGTCATCACAGGTCCTTTAGATCATCGATGCTGCAGGGAAAGAGAGGACAGATCGCGACTACGCGATCAAGTGGCTAAGGTAAGTTAACTTTTATTATTTTTAACCCCTTCCTCATCATTTAACAATGCATTCTTTATTAAGAATGCTATTATTTCCCTTATAACCATGTTATAAGGGGAAATAATAGAGATTGGGTCCCGTTGCTAGCAACAATGCGGGAAAATCGCAACGCATCCGCACTTGGTTGCGGATGCTTGCGATTTTCCCGCATCCCCATTCACTTCTATGGGGCCTGCGTTGCGTGAAAACGCAGAATATAGAACATGCTGCGATTTTCACGCAACGCAGAAGTGATGCGTGAAAATCACCGCTCATGTGCACAGCCCCATAGAAATGAATGGGTCCGGATTCAGTGCGGTGCAACACGCTCACATCACGCATTGCACCCGCGCTGAAAACTCGCCCGTGTGAAAGGGGCCTTAAAGTGTCCATATTATCTGGAAACCCTGTTAGATGACCATTGAATCCTATGGTGGTTAGAATATGGAGTTGCAAAGAAATAAATATTTTTTTCCAAAGATTTTTTTTCATTAAAACACAAGAAAAACTATATAAAATTAGTATTGCTGTAATCATACTGATCTGGAGAATGAAAGGAACAGGTCAATTTTACCACATAGGGACCACCATAAAAACAAAACCCATAAAAATATGGCACAATGTTATTTTTTTTCCAAATTCCATCCCATTTGGATTTTTTTTCAAGCTTTCCACTACATTGTATGCAATAATAAATGGTGACATTTGCAAGTACAGCAAGCCCTCATACATGTATGTAAATGGAAAAATAAAAAGGTTATAGCTCTGGAAGTAAAAAAACAAAATCGGAAAATCACCATGTCCTGAAAGGGTTAATCTGATGAGTAATCCTTTTGCTGGCATTACTGTCACACCCCTTTATACTGCATGTTTTATTTCGGTTCAGGGCGTGCTTCTTTTTTTTATTCCTACAACTCCTTGTGTTAACTAAGACGACAATTACCATTACATCACCATCATCAGATTCCCATGTGACAAGTGGCAAGAGATTTAATGTAGTTTCACAAGTTTTGTTCAAAATGCAGAGTGTAAAGGTACTGCCGACTACCCAAAGAACTAGCAGACAATTGTCACCGACGAGCAACAACAATTGTCGAGAAAGAACAATTCTGTATAATCGTCTGCTCAATGGGGGGCTTTTAGAAATGTACAGTGTGCTTTTCCTCTGTTATTCCTCTTGTGAATGTGAATTTATTATCCACCAGAAGAACAGAAAAAATAAAAAAAACTGGATCCTGTAAAATAAAAGGATCCTGTGCATTAGTTATTTACATTTGCCATCTGTTTGAGCCATTTCCGTCTGAGATACGTTTTTCAGACAAAGAAAAAAGTACAGCATGGTAACACTTATGGTTGTCAATTTAGGGCTCTTTCACTTGAGCGGATGGGGTGCGGGTAATCCGCTGCATGAAAGAGTGCCAAGCCCTTTTCCGGACAGCAGAGGCAAGGAGCATTAACATGATTAATAATGCTCCATGCCTCTCTGTGACCTTTTTACTACAAAATCACAGTGAGATAAAGTTGTTACCGTGATTTTGTAGTAAAAAGATCACAGAGAGGCACGGAGCATTATTAATCATGTTAATGCTCCGTGTCTCTGCTGTCCGGAGCGGGGCTTGGCACTCTTTCACGCAGCGGATTACCCGCACGGCATCCGCTCGTTTGAAAGAGCTCTTATTAATATATTTCCAAGAAAAGACATTACAGAACTTTATGGGTATTTCATGGGGTATACAAGATATCAAGGTTTCATATGGTACCAAATTCATTTTTCAATTCCAACTGGAAGGGGACAAAGACAGGAACTTCTCATCATCTCCTCGTATTTACAAGAAAAGACCTGTCAGAAGAACCGATGCCTTTTCTGTGTACCAACATTATTTACAATCTCTTACAGTACGTTCACAAATAATTTTTTGTTACATTTTAAAAAAAACTTATGCTGTGAAAAAATACCACATGTGAACATACTCTACGACTCTAATCTCATAAATAGCAAAGCCAGGGCTGCTGTTCTGGGGACATTTTGTTGCAAGTATTATACCCTATAGAATTAATCTGATGCCAAGGAAGGGCTAATTAAAACCTGAAAACTCACCTCTTTAGGAAAGCCTACAGCCTACAATAAACCCTCCTGACACTTTAATATCACCTGAGCAGCCTCCTACCCTCACCTACTGTCTCCTTCCCTTGTAAATTGCAATCCCTCACAGACAGGGTCCTCCTTACCAGTCTGTCACTCACTTCATGTCTATTGTACATGGTTTTATATATAAACTCTTTTCATATGTAGAGCACTCTGGAATTAATGGTGCTTCAAAATGAATAATTATTATAATTTTCTTACAAGGAGCCATCCAGTTCCAGCATGGTTAAAGGGAGATTGCCACTTTGATCTTGGACTATTATCTGCTGTAATACATGAGTAGTACTGCAAATAAGGAGTCTAAATCACTATTTTCCATTTTACAACTGCCAATGTTACCCGCGTTCGTGGTGGTATTTCAGACTAGTTCCACGATGCAGCCAACAGCGTCTGTTTTAACAGAGGAGAGACACAAACATGTGGCTCAGTTGATGTCCAACTTTAATATCACTTGTAATAATATACAGAAGAGAAAATAGGCAACCCTATAGGTTAACATAACAATTATATTCCATCTATAGTTATAACACTAACCTGTTTTAACAGAGGAGAGACACAAACATGTGGCTCAGTTGATGTCCAACTTTAATATGAGCATCAGGCCCTAACTCTTCTCAACCAGTGTAATCATGTTAGAGCTCCCTCTAGTGACAGCCTTATGTTTTAGTGCTGTTGGGAGGTCTGAATTTAACCCTGTTACACACTCCCCCTGTTTTTTTTAATAAGTGTCTCCTGACATTTATGCATGGAATCAATCATAGTTCAGATCATCGCAATCGGCATATGTTGCTGGCAAAAAGTATGAACATGAGGGTATATAGATGGGCCCCTCTATCTCTGGGGATCACAGTGCTGTTCGATCACAGCTGCATGAATATTCCACTTTTGAAAAGAGGGTTTTCCCAGGGTCTCATATGTGAATATCTTCTTTGGTTTTCTTGTTCTCTGGGAATAGTCTGATTGTCGTGGAGGACTGTCATGTCTCTGTTCTTCAGGGACATTTGATATAACTGTATCCTTGTCACACCATGAATCTACTTGTTGTGAGGATGGTGCTACAGACCCTTCTGTAAATTCTATGGGCAAGTCTTGGACTTCCTCATCTAATAAGCGATGGCTTTCCAGTTGTTCTTCTGCAAGTTCTACAGGCAGGTCTTATATTCCAGCTATAGTTATAACACTAACCTGTTTTAACAGAGGAGAGACACAAACATGTGGCTCAGTTGATGTCCAACTTTAATATGAGCATCAGGCCCTAACTCTTCTCAATCAGTGTAATCATGTTAGAGCTCCCTCTAGTGACAGCCTTATGTTTTTGTGCTGTTGGGAGGTCTACATTTAACCCTGTTACACCCTCCCCATTTTCTGTACTGGCCCCTGACATATTTACTCATAGTTATTAGATCTCCCCTCAGTCGTCTTTTTTCTCAAGGGAATATCCCTAATTTTGATATTCTTTCTGGGTACTGTAGTCCACCCATCCCAGTTATTACTTTAGTTGCCCTCCTCTGAACCCTCTCCAGCTCTGCTATGTCTGTCTTGTTCACAGGAGCCCAGAACTGTACACAGTACTCCATGTGTGGTCTGACTAGCGATTTGTAAAGTGGCAGGACTATGTAGGCTTTAAGGTAGGCTTGGTTCTAATACAGAGGATGCAAACACCATGGATAAAATGGTGAGACTGGAATTCTGTAATTTCACCTTTTGCTAGCTCTGAAGCCATATAATTTTCTAGGACACAGATACAGTTAAAAGTAGTGGCAGTGTCTGACCCGCCTGTCAAACTAACCAGCATTACCCCATTACCCCTGACAGGTGAGGGCCCCACAGAATTGCGTGGTGGTAAAGACTGCCTTTGCACCCGGGGGAAAAACACTGTTGTGTAAATGAAGCATAAATCTGAATGGACAACTGATGTTACATGGTATGTTGAAGTTTACGTTCAGATGGCTGCTCCTTCCTGCTTCGTAACTAAGCAATTCTAGAACATAGTTGATTTGGGAAAGGAAAGTGTAACAACTCTCAATTTTATAAGATCATACTACTGTAAATGTCTGTAAAAGGAGCTCCAGTCCTTGAGTGTGAGGGGACCCAAAAGCTGGTCATATAGAAGATACCAGTATAATAAATGGCACACTGTAGGTCATGATCCATGCCCTGGTATAGATTTGCATTAGGGTCCAGTAGTTTCATTCTACACTTCTAATTTGAAATTCCCCATATAATTAAATCAAATGTAATTGATGCTATAATTCACTATCATGTAATAGGCCAGGAACCATTTTGTCTGTGAAGTAATGTTTGCTAAGAAGCCAGTTAATAAATGTACACCCACAAAAATAAAGAACATCATTTATCAACTATGTGGTTGCACAAGTCAATAAGTCCTCACCCAGTTCTATATTTAGATGCAGCAATTGTGATTGCACACAATAAATGCCACCACACCTGTGACAGTATTCCAGGGCAAAAAGTGTTTTCTAATGGACCAAGGAGAGGTTATTGCCTTTCATTGTATCTATAACAGAAAAGTTTACTGAACTACATTTCGACCAGCAAGAAAATAGCACAGGTCAGTCTGAACTGGTTTGTGCTGGCATCCAACAGCAGGGGCTAGATCAGCTGATAAACCAAGCAAGGCCCTAATGTTTGGCTTTATTCACATAATAACCCCTTAATGACCAAGCAATTTTCCATTTTTTCATTTTCATTTTTTCCCAGCCTTCCCAAAGCCATAACTTTTTTATTTTTCCATTCACATAGCCGTATGATAACTTGATTTTTGTGGGACAATTTGTACTTTCTAATGGCACAATTTACAGTTGCATACAATATAGTGGGCAGCAGGGAAAAAAATTCCAAATGGGAGGGAATTATAAAAAAAAAAAACACGATTCCACCACAGTTTTATAGGTTTTGTTTTTACAGCATTTCCTATGCAGTAAAACTGACCTGTTACTTTCATTCTCCAGGTCAGTTCGATTACAACATCATCACATATGTATATTTTTTTTATGTTTTAATACTGAAAAAAATAAAAACATTTGAAAAAACTACGGTATTTTTTTTCTTTGCATCACCATATTCTTATCCCCATAATGTGTATGTTGCTGTGTGAGGGCTCATTTTTTGCAAGCAATCAGTACTTTTCATTGGTGCCATTTTTGTGTATGAATTTTTGTTGAGTTTGTATTGGCCATTTTGACTTTTTTTCTGTTTCGCTATTTGACATAAAGGAATAAATATTTTTATGTTTTAATAATGTTTTCGTATGTTATTTTAATTTTGGGGCGTTTCTGTCCGTGCCTCCGCACCACAAAAAAAATAGAACTTGTTCTATTTTTTGGCGGTAAGGACGGATCACGGACCCATTCAAGTTGAATAGGTCTCGATCCATCCTGGCCGTCGCACGGACATTGCCCGTGCATTGCACGGACCGGATGTGCAAGAGGCCTAAGGGAGCTATAACAAGCAATTGTTCTCTCATAGACTCCAATGCATTAGTATTGGAGTCTATGAGAATTACACTCATAAGGCCAGATTTATCATTAGCCTAAGTCACTTTTCTGGAGTTGAAAAGTCGCAATAAATTGCGCAAAAAGCCAAATTGCGCAATTTTTTGCGACTTTTTGGAGACTTACGCCACTCACTCCAAAACCAAGTTTATGGGCGTTTTGTCGTATGTAAATCACTTGCAAGACAGATTTATTATTGCGACTTTTTAAATAGTCGCAAAAAAGTCGCAAAAAATTGCGCAAACTCACTCCACTCATGACCATGCTTATGTTTGACAAAATCACTTTTTTAAAATTGCGACTTTTCCAAAGACAAAGCCAAAATACAACTAGGAACCAGAAATACACCAGATTTATCAACCTCTGAAAGAGCCCATGATAAATTTGACTTGACTCAAATACACATACGCCTTCTTTGAAAGTGGAGTGAACTGCAAGAGTAATGATAAATCTGGCCCATAGTCTCTCCATAGGAACGAATGCCACACACTACATCCGGCTCCCCCGATCCTCACAAGGAGAAGCTAGTGCTGGGTTTAAAACAGCAGGCACCTGGCGGCTATGGTGCCTGCTGCACTCGCGAGCAGGCACCATGTTTAACCCCTCCAGTACCGAGCCACTTTTCATGTTAAATCCCAAGCTGATTTTTGCGAATCTGACATGCGTCACTTTATGTGCTAATAACTTTGGAACGCTTTTACTTATCCGAGCCATTCTTGGATTGTTTTCTCGTGACACATTGTACTACATGACAGTGGTAAATTTGAGTCTATATATTTCACCATTATTTATAATCCAAAAATTACCAAAAATTTGGAAAAATTCTCAATTTTCTAAATTTGAATTTCTCTACTTTTTTTTTTTAACAAATATCTTTCTATTGAAAATTTTTCATTTTTTTATCAAGTGATTAACAAAAAGAAAGACTCGGTACAGTTGCATAGTCAAGAGACAGGTATAAGCAGCAAACATCACACATGACATTGCATATGAATGGGTGTAAATCCAAGTCTTCCGAGAAGCATGCCGTAAATCACATGTATCAATAACAAGAGAAAAACAGAGGGAGAGAAAGGTAAGAAGGGGATGGGAGGGTAGGGGGAGGTGGGGGGGGGGAGAAGGGAAATGAAGGGGACGGGAAGGAGGACGTAGGGGGGAGGGGACGTTAGAAGGCTTAGAATTTTAGAAGCAATTTTTTTAATTTTCAAGAACATTTCCAAAAGCACCAATTCAGTTATAACGTGATTTTGAGGGGCTTTCGTAATGGAAATGACCGCATTTTAGAAACTACACCCAAATTATTCAAAACTGATGTTACAAACTTTGTTAGCCCTTGAGGTGTTTTACAAAAATTAAAGGAAAATAGAGGTGAAATTTAATTTTTTTTGCGGGATGAGGTGACGTTTCCATTGGTGCCATTTTGGGGTACATGAGACTTTTTGATCACTTGGTATTACACTTTTTGTGAGGCAAAAAATTTTTTTACAGCACTCTCCTGAGAGGCATCTCATGTGATATTTTTATAGAGCCGGTCGATACGAATGTGGCGATACCTAATATGTCTACTTTTATTTTTTTACCTATTTTTTTACAATTTTTTTATATTAATTTTGGGAAAAGGACGCTTTTGTTTACTTGAAACTTTACATTTTTTATTGTGTAAATCTTTATTTTTTTAATTTATTTATATTTTTACTAGATTTATATTTTTTTTATCCCACTGTGGGACTTTAACTTTTGGGAGTCTGATCCCCTGTTCAATGCATTACAATACATCTGTATTACACAGTGTAACTTACAGCCTGCTTCCTGTGAGATGTAGGGGGCTGTATCTCACAGGCTTCGGGTCCATTTACACGTCCGATTTTGCAATCCGATTCCGTTCCGAAAAAAATCGGAACGTTTAATCGGATCCATTCATTGCTATGGCCTCCGCAAAAATGCGGATAGCACTCATGGTGCTGTCCGCATCCATGACTCCGTTCCGTTCCTCGGGATCCTTGCATGCGGATCCTGAAATAAGAAATATCTTGTCCTACTTTCTGTCCAACTTTCCGTTCCGTTTTCCCATTGTAGTAAATGGATCCACAAAATAAACGGAAGACATGCAGTTTAGCATCCGAATGTCATCCGATTTTGCGGATCCGTTTACCCTAGCAGCATGTATTCTTCCTCCTATTTATTTTTTTTTTAAACGGAAACACGGAACGGATTCGGATACACTTTAGTACAAAAACGGAAGGTTGTACAGAAAAACGGATCCGCAAAAAAACTGAACGTTTATCTGGAAAGGTAAAAATACTGACGTGTGAATGGACCCTTACAGGAAGGCAGCCATGATGCCTAAGGAAGGCAGCCCAATGCACAGCAGCTCGGGGACCCGATGGCAGCTCCCCCCCTCCCTATACATCGCACGTGCATCGGTCAGCGCTGACCGCGGCACATCTAGGGTTAATGCATCAGCATCTGTGTTTTTGCCTATGATGCCGCATACAGCAGGGGTCTGGCTATCAGTGATTGCCGAACCCCTGCAGTTGATCGGGCGGGCTTCGCCTGATCTTTTAGATAAGACTTTTATAAAATAAACGGGTTGCAAGCAGTTTGTCAGAGAAAATATTCAGCTATGACCCAAACAAAACTGTTTGTGTTAAGTCCTTTCCCTCAGACTGTAGTAATTATTGCATATTTTCACAAATTTGTATTATAATAACACATCTCGTGAAAGCCTTTATTGTTATTTATTGAGTAGGATATAATACAATATAGACAAGTGAAATATTTGACAGAGGCTTTGATAACCATATACAGCCACCATAAGCCACTACAACTCCTATCAGTGCCACAAATACCACTCCCCGCTTCCTGACTCTTCCCCTGCAGGTTTCTGCACAAGGTCCTGGAAAGTGAAGCTGGAATGCTGCAGAATGTAAATCGTAGGCTCTGTGTTTGAGTCTTCCGATGGAGACAATTGTCAGACTCTTTTTCAACATTTACCTTTGATGGAAGTCTCTGACATAGGACACTGTACAGGCATAACATTTATTAGGGGTACGTCTCTGAACAGAAAATCTCTGTTGAAAACTATGCTGCCACATAACAGTCCAAGCTTTTCAAAATATATGCCGAATGTATACAATAAATGCAATAGGAACACAGCCTTCCATGTTTATATGCATGCAACATGAATGTCTTTCATCAATGACCACATAGGCAGCGAGCTGCCTAGGGCTCGTGCACGGGACCATATTTTCTTTCCACTTCCGTTCCGTTTTCTGTGCAGTCCGTATGCGGAACCATTCACTTCAATGAGGCTGTAGAAAATATGGAAGTTACTCCGTGTGCATTTCTTTTCCGTTTGTCCGCATGGCCGTTCCGCAAATAAGTAGTGCATGTCCTATTATTGTCCGCAAATCACAGTCTGAGGCCCCATTCAAGTCAATGGGTCTGCAAAAAATATCTGTATGTCATCCGTATTTCATCCGTATTTTGGGGTCCATACTGTAGAAATGCTATGCCCAGCCCATATTGCTCATGTGTTTGGTAATGATTAATAAGTTACTGTGTCTGTTTCCGATCCGCAAAAAACGGATCGCATATGGAAACCATACGGATATGTTTTGTCGAATAACAGAACGGAAGAGGACTTAAATCAGAGAAAAGAGAAACTCAGATGCGGAACAACGGATCCGTGAAAAACGGACCGCAAAACAACAACAGTCATGTGCATGATCCCTAACACTGTATAAGACTATCTAATGTGTATAGACTCATTCCACCTATAGTAATAATGGGCAGATGTAAAAGTATTTTGTGCAATATAAGGAAAATCTACTTGGACCTTCAGATTATTTTTATGGTTCATTTTACTCTGCCTTGACATGGAGTTGCCATCTTTCTTCTAGACAGGCCAGTTCTTCAGAGGTTCCCTCTATTTCAATAGGTTTGTAAAGATGAGATAAAAGTCCTTCAACTTGCTGGCACTTCTCTGTACCAACTTCATCTACGGCTTTGTTAGGGAAGTTTGGTATGTAGAGGTGATGACTGGTAGGACTCCAGTCTACAAAGAGAGTATCGCATTCACTAAAGTCTGCATCATCTTTCACATTCATGCTATCTGCATCTTGTGCTATAGAAGATTCTCTAGTTTTAGACAGTTCACAATGTAAATCATGCAGTTTGGGAATATGTTGATCATTTTTTGGGAGGTATGTAAAGGTTTCTTCAGATATATTTGCCTTTTGATATTCTTCTACTGTACTTTTTACTTTGATAGATGCAATATTTGAATTACATTTGATACATCCATATAAATCTTCTTCTGTGTTTGTAACTGATGGTACCATTAATGGTTTAACAGGTATTTTTACAAGATTATGTGGCATATCATACGGTGACACCTGAGGTCTAGTAGCTGGCACCTGTTCCAGAAGGGTAACATAGTCATGGTCTTCAACTTCTGCAACTTGAGAGCCATGACTGGCATCATACCCACCATCTGTGAAGTACAGATCTGTCTTGACCTGTGTTTTTTCTTCCTTGTCAGCCATCATTGTGTTTTGCTCAAGTGACTTGCTAGACTCAATTTTGATGATGTTTATTGTTACGTTATGTGCATCAAATAAGACTACATTGTTCTTATTGTTGGATTTTATATTCTGAAACAGAAAAAATAGATATAGTAAGTCTTACAATGGTTTCTTATATAGCTTTTCAGGAGAGATTTATCAAAGACCAGCAGATGCCGTTCTTTGAAAGTATGGGATGTATGAGTATCAAAAAAACTTTGCTCAATTGAGCTCAATTCACCACTTTTACCCTTAATATTTAAATCAGTAAAACTTCACTTTTATTAGTAGTTCTCTAAAAATGTTTGTGAGTTTTGACACACTTGTTAAAACTACTGCTCGAATTTACACACTGCTATCGCACAGGTTGCTAGTGGTAACGGAGGGTGTGCACTACCCTCCTAACCTTCCCACAAGTTTGCAATCAGTGTATAACTACCTGCCTGACTAATCCTGCAGGGTACTCGGTGCTGTGAACATACACCCTAAAGTAAATAACTGTTTCCTACTGTTTCCTACTCAGTGTTTAGCAACTCGAGCAGAGCTAAAACCAACAGATTCTGTCCCCCAACATGTTTCACCAGATAAACTGGCGTCTTCAGGGGAAAGGACAGACTTGAAACACCATGCTGAACACTCCTATTTATAGTTTGTAATCCTATAATTGGCCAATAGTACCATTGGCATTAGACTGACAGTTTAAAGAGCCAGTGAACTGGTCAGGTTTAAATTTATTGGTTGAATCATTGGATGCCTGCCAGATAACGTGCTGCGCAGACCCAAGCTGCGCAAACACTTATTCCACACTCAAGTTGGATGACTGGTTATTGAGTAACTACCAGATAATGTGCTGCGCAGACCCTTGCTGCGCTAACACTTATTCTGTAGTCAGGTAAAAGCTACTCACTATATATGAATCACCCAGCAGCCCCCGCCAAGTCTGCCACACTGCGACTACACAAGCGCTGATACCACTAGTTCTTACATACTACCAACATGGACGATCCCCTGTTTACACACATATAATCAGGGGCAAAACATGTAGAGGATATAAAAAAAAAATAAAAAAAAAAAATTTTAAAAAAAAAATTAAAAAAAAAAAAAAATTTAAAAAAAAAAAAAAATTTAAAAAAAAAAAATAATTTTTTATATCCCCGTCCATAGTACTAAATGCACCGGACCTGGTTGCAAAACATTGTAATGTCGGAGTATATCATCCTTAATAGGTACAGGCTTAACCCCTTAAGGACCCATGACGTATGGGTACGTCATGGGTCCGATCCCTAAGTATGGCGCCCGCTCCTGCCCTCTGTGGGCACGATCGCTGCGGGGGTCCGGCTGTTTCCTGTAGCTGACCCCCGCGGCTAATGATCGCGGCCGGCAGCGATGCCGATCGCAATCATTTAACCCCGCAGATGCCGTGGTCAATCCTGACCACGGCATCTGCGCGCGCTAAAACCGAAAGTAAAACTTTCGGCAGCTCTCCGGCTCCCCCTAGTGGTGATCGGGAGAATCGGAGCGCTGTAAGGGATAGCCTCAAGCCTTTCATTCAGCATGAGGCTATCACTTACTATTTCCTATGGAGCCCTTGTTAGCAATAGGGCTTCATAGGAAAGTAGTAAAATCTCATAAACTCCAATACAAGTGTATTGGAGTTTATGTTAGAAGCAATCAGATGACTGATTTATATAGGTCCCTATGGGACCTATATAACAGTGTAAAAGAAAAATAAAAGAAATAAAAAAATAAAAAAAATAAATAAAAACCTAAAAATTCAAATCACCCCCTTTCCCCAAAATTAAAATAAAATAATAATTTTTTTTTAAAAATACACATCATGGGTGTCATAATGTGCGAAAACGCCCGTGGTATAAAAATATAAAAATATATTCCCCATACGGTAAACAGAAAACGGAAAAGCGCCCAAATGGCGGATTCGCCATTTTTGAACGCTTCAATTCCTCAAAAAATTAAACAAAAGTGATCAAAAAGTCCTACACACCCCATAATGGTATCAACTAAAAGTTCAGATCGCCCCGCAAAAATAAGCCCCCATACAATGCCATACACTTAATTACAAAAAAGTTATAGGGGTCAAAATATGGCGACAAAAATAAAAAATAAAAATTTCCCACTTTTGAATTTTTTTCACTATCAAAACGCAAGAAAATCTATACATATTGGGTATCGCCGGATTCGTACTGACCTGTAGAATAAAACTAAATGGTCAGTTTTATCACACATCAAACGTCGTAATTTAAAAACCCGTAAAATTGTGGTAGAATTGTTTTTTTTTTGCAATTTCACCCCATTTGGAATTTTTTTCCCGCTTCCCACTACATCGTATGCAATATTAAATGGTGGCGTTGGAAAGTACAACTTGTCCCGCAAAAATAAAGCCCTCATATGGCCATGTGAACGTAAAAATAAAAAAGTTATGGCTCTCGGAAGGCATGGAGCGCAAAACGAAAATGCAAAAATGAAAAAACCCCGAGTCCTTAAAGGGTTAATTACCAAGGTATCAGACACAAGGGGCAGCATAATAACCAAGCGCGTCTAGAGACGCGCCTGGGTCCCTCAGATAGTGGGCACAAGCTTAATTATAAGCAGTGTCAAAATATAGATAGTAACATGTTGAACAAACGCGCCTCGATGTATACAGACGCGCTTGGATCCCTCAGGTAATGTATATAAGGGGTTCCGAGTCCCCTCTCTCTGTTCCCATGCATACATTAATACCCAAAACACCAGAGCCAAAGAGTGTCACACTTCCACCTTGCTAGACAGGTACCATGTTGGCCTTAGTGACTCATATATATTATGTCATAATCTATAGTTTACGCTAGCTCAAAAGATCCCAGAGTGTTCAGCCTATATTACTCACAATTGAAATAGTGTGATCATATTTATTGAAAATACACCTAGATCGTATTACAAAAACGACGAAAATGTGAATCCCTCATTGAGTCCATGTGGACTCAAACTCTCCAAACGATATATCCATTTGGCTTCTTCTTGGTATAGGATTTTATCCAAATTTCCACAGCGTGGTCCTAGGTTTCTCTTACATAATCCCCAGAATTGCAGGCATGATGGATTTCCAGAATGAAAGGTTCTAACATGTCTTGAGATGCTTGTATCAGCCTTTGTGTTAATACTGCTTACATGTTGGCAAATTCTCCTACGAAATTCCTGTATAGTCTTGCCTACATATAATTTAGGGCACGGACATTGGGCGATATATATTATTCCTTTAGTTTGACAATTAATGAACTCTCTTATGTCATATTTTCTCTCATCTTTAGGATTGATGAAAAATTTCTTTTTGGACGTATGGGCAGAAGCTACACCTCCCACAGGGGTGACTTCCCACAACTGTAGATCTCAACCAGGTAAGTGGCGCAGGGTTAGTATTGTAAAAACTGTGGACCAAATGGTCCTTTAAATTTTTCCCTCCTGAACGTAATCTGGGGTCTTTTAGCCAATACCTCTTGAAAATCAGGGTCAGCCTGCAGAACATGCCAATGCTTATGCAGGATATTATACACTTGTTTGTTACGGTTATCAAAGTTTCCTATACATCTGATTGTTGTGGATTCCTTTATTGGTTTCGATTGCAGTAATGAAACTCGATCAGTATCTTTAGCCCTTTTAAAGGCCTTATGCAGTATTTTTTAGGGTAACCTCTATTTTGGAACCTCGAATACAAGGTCTCACATTCCTTGAGGAACCCAGAGTCATCCGAACAGTTTCTGCGCGCCCTAATATATTGGCCTACCGGAATACCCTTTTAAGGGGCGGTGGGTGATAACTTGCCAATGTAATAGCGTATTAGTAGAGGTAGGTTTCCTATAGACCTCTGTGACGATGCGGCCACCTGGCGACAAGGAGATTCTAAGATCCAAAAAGTGAGGGTTTCAGAATTAATTTCTGAAGTGAAGCTCATACCTATATGATTCTGATTAAGATTCTGTACGAATTCTTGAAATAGTGTCTCAGTGCCATCCCATAAAATCAAAACATCATCAATAAAACGTCCCCAAAATAAAACGTGATTAGTGAAGTGTTCATATTGCTCAGTGAAGACAATTGTGTTTTCCCACCATCCTAAAAAGAGATTTGCAAAATTCGGTGCACATTTACTTCCCATAGCTGTCCCATTTAACTGTAAATAATAACGTGAATTAAATAAAAAATAATTGTGAGTAAGTAGAAACCGCAAAAGTTTCAAAATAAATTGATTGTGCAAGTGAAATTGAGTGCCCTTAGTAGTGAGGTAAGAGTGAACTGCCTGTATTCCCAGTTCATGTTGTATATTAGTATATAGCGCCTCTATATCCAGACTGGCAAGAAACGTACCCTTAGTGACTTGTATCTCCTGTAGTCTGGTGACCGCATCTTTAGTGTCTCTAATATAAGATGGTAACGTAGGTACAAAAGGTGAGATAAACTCATCAACATATTGGCTGATGTTTTCTGTCAGACTTCCATTACCAGAAATGATCGGTCTACCTGGTATTGGCACTCTTTGTTTATGTACTTTCGGTATAGCGTAGATAGTCGCTATTGTAGGTTTGGTGTTCAAAAGATACCTATGTTCCTCTTTGGAGATAAGGTTATCTCCTTTTGCTTCTGCTAGAATTTCTCTGAGTTCCCCAGGTACTGGTTTGTTGGATTACTGTCCAATTTCTTATAACGTTACCGAATCATTAAGGAGACGCATGACCATATCCTCGTACATACGTCTCCTCATCACCACAATATTGCCCCCTTATCTGAGGGTTTAAAAACCAAATCATCATTGGTTCTCAGCTCCTCCAGAGCCACTGCCTCATCCGGGTCAAGGTTGTCAACTACTGTCTTGGGTGTCCGAATAGTTTTAAGATCTCTCGTGACTAAATTCACAAATGTTTCAATATTTGCATACTGCGAAAACGGAGGTGTGTACATGGATCTGGGCTTAAGTGTAGACAATGGGGTTCCATCATATCCTCACTTAGAGGGTTATTTGTATCCAGGGACTCCAAAATTTGCAAAGCAATTTTTTTCATTCTCTTGTTGTCTACAAGGATCACGCTCCTTCTGTTTATGTACTTTATGAAGTGCTAGTTTCCTAGCAAAGCAGTTGACATCCTTGACCCAGGAAAACAATCAAACCCCGGAATAGGGGTAAATGACAATCCCTTTTGAGGAGTTTATAATGTCTCTCTTGTAGTGGGAAATCTGACAGATTAATAACCTGCATATTATCATTTGCATTTAATTCTGCGTATTGTAAACCCATTTGTCCCTGTCCCGTAGCGTCACTCCTGGGGCCAAAAAGAAGGCTGTGGGTTGCCTGCACTCGCTCCCATATCCAAGCTGGACTGTGGAGGCCCAGAGAAAAAGGAGGATGTGCAGGACATACTTGGAGTAGGTATGTTTCCAAGACCCATAGATGTTACTACAGGTGTCTGCTTGTATTTCACAGGCTCTAATGCACGGTTTTGCTCTATATAGCCTGAAGTATTTGTCCATGTTTGATGAGCAGTTGTGGATTGCAATTGTTGTTGAGGTGCTGGTGCCCTTCGTTTGCTGGGTGGGTGCACGGTATCTATTTTACGTTTGACAGCCGCTGACTTATTATTATAAGATTTAGATACAGATTCCTCTGAGCCAGAAATATCTGATTCAGAAATATCAGTATTAGACACCTGTGAGTTCGTATACCTATTTCTCCTATTAGTATTGGAGTAACTAGTATTTCTACCAGTATATATTTGTCCAGTTTCAAAGTCACGTCTGTCACGAATATATTTTTATGTTTCCTCTCTTTAATCTCTGTCTGCAATCGTTCAATGTTTTTTGCAATTTCTGTTCACATTCAGCAAACTCTGGAGAGGTATTAAATTGCTGAACCTGGGAAATTTCTTTTTCCAATTGTGCACTCACTTTTGTTAGTACTCCTTTCTCATAGTCTGATAGATATTGTAACATACGTAGTGAGTTCTCAGTCAACAGTTGGTACCACCCTTTTATAAATTCTGGATCTTCTTGGTGTGAATTAGGGACAATATTTATTCTCATGCCTCTATAAACCAGTCTCTGTTTAATATACGTATCAAGGCTGGCAACTTCCCACACAGACCTCAAGTACTGTTTATAGGTCTTATTCAATTCTCTGAACCCAGAGTTAATATCCGTAGTATTTATAGGTAGATTCTCTTTAGAGAACACATATTCTGCCTCGGAAGTAAACGTGCTGGGAGTAAATTTATGAGAGAGAAAACCTGCCATGGATTAACAATTAATAGGTGTTACACAAAAATAGCTGTATATGGGTCAGACAAACAGGGCGATAAACCCCAAACTTAATCTAATACAAAAAACTAGAGACCCTATTAAGGGAGGGTTCCATAGCAACAAAAAACTTTGCTCAATTGAGCTCAATTCACCACTTTTACCCTTAATATTTAAATCAGTAAAACTTCACTTTTATTAGTAGTTCTCTAAAAATGTTTGTGAGTTTTGACACACTTGTTAAAACTACTGCTCGAATTTGCACACTGCTATCGCACAGGTTGCTGAGTGGTAACGGAGGGTGTGCACTACCCTCCTAACCTTCCCACAAGTTTGCAATCAGTGTATAACTACCTGCCTGACTAATCCTGCAGGGTACTCGGTGCTGTGAACATACACCCTAAAGTAAATAACTGTTTCCTACTGTTTCCTACTCAGTGTTTAGCAACTCGAGCAGAGCTAAAACCAACAGATTCTGTCCCCCAACATGTTTCACCAGATAAACTGGCGTCTTCAGGGGAAAGGACAGACTTGAAACACCATGCTGAACACTCCTATTTATAGTTTGTAATCCTATAATTGGCCAATAGTACCATTGGCATTAGACTGACAGTTTAAAGAGCCAGTGAACTGGTCAGGTTTAAATTTATTGGTTGAATCATTGGATGCCTGCCAGATAACGTGCTGCGCAGACCCAAGCTGCGCAAACACTTATTCCACACTCAAGTTGGATGACTGGTTATTGAGTAACTACCAGATAATGTGCTGCGCAGACCCTTGCTGCGCTAACACTTATTCTGTAGTCAGGTAAAAGCTACTCACTATATATGAATCACCCAGCAGCCCCCGCCAAGTCTGCCACACTGCGACTACACAAGCGCTGATACCACTAGTTCTTACATACTACCAACATGGACGATCCCCTGTTTACACACATATAATCAGGAGGTGTAGCTTCTGCCCATACGTCCAAAAAAAGAAATTTTTCATCAATCCTAAAGATGAGAGAAAATATGACATAAGAGAGTTCATTAATTGTCAAACTAAAGGAATAATATATATCGCCCAATGTCCGTGCCCTAAATTATATGTAGGCAAGACTATACAGGAATTTCGTAGGAGAATTTGCCAACATGTAAGCAGTATTAACACAAAGGCTGATACAAGCATCTCAAGACATGTTAGAACCTTTCATTCTGGAAATCCATCATGCCTGCAATTCTGGGGATTATGTAAGAGAAACCTAGGACCACGCTGTGGAAATTTGGATAAAATCCTATACCAAGAAGAAGCCAAATGGATATATCGTTTGGAGAGTTTGAGTCCACATGGACTCAATGAGGGATTCACATTTTCGTCGTTTTTGTAATACGATCTAGGTGTATTTTCAATAAATATGATCACACTATTTCAATTGTGAGTAATATAGGCTGAACACTCTGGGATCTTTTGAGCTAGCGTAAACTATAGATTATGACATAATATATATGAGTCACTAAGGCCAACATGGTACCTGTCTAGCAAGGTGGAAGTGTGACACTCTTTGGCTCTGGTGTTTTGGGTATTAATGTATGCATGGGAACAGAGAGAGGGACTCGGAACCCCTTATATACATTACCTGAGGGATCCAAGCGCGTCTGTATACATCGAGGCGCGTTTGTTCAACATGTTACTATCTATATTTTGACACTGCTTATAATTAAGCTTGTGCCCACTATCTGAGGGACCCAGGCGCGTCTCTAGACGCGCTTGGTTATTATGCTGCCCCTTGTGTCTGATACCTTGGTAATTAAGCCTGTACCTATTAAGGATGATATACTCCGACATTACAATGTTTTGCAACCAGGTCCGGTGCATTTAGTACTATGGACGGGGTTATAAAAAAATGGGTTTTTTTTTTTTTTTTTTTAAATTTTTTTTTTAAATTTTTTTTTTTTTTTTTTTTTTTATATCCTCTACATGTTTTGCCCCTGATTATATGTGTGTAAACAGGGGATCGTCCATGTTGGTAGTATGTAAGAACTAGTGGTATCAGCGCTTGTGTAGTCGCAGTGTGGCAGACTTGGCGGGGGCTGCTGGGTGATTCATATATAGTGAGTAGCTTTTACCTGACTACAGAATAAGTGTTAGCGCAGCAAGGGTCTGCGCAGCACATTATCTGGTAGTTACTCAATAACCAGTCATCCAACTTGAGTGTGGAATAAGTGTTTGCGCAGCTTGGGTCTGCGCAGCACGTTATCTGGCAGGCATCCAATGATTCAACCAATAAATTTAAACCTGACCAGTTCACTGGCTCTTTAAACTGTCAGTCTAATGCCAATGGTACTATTGGCCAATTATAGGATTACAAACTATAAATAGGAGTGTTCAGCATGGTGTTTCAAGTCTGTCCTTTCCCCTGAAGACGCCAGTTTATCTGGTGAAACATGTTGGGGGACAGAATCTGTTGGTTTTAGCTCTGCTCGAGTTGCTAAACACTGAGTAGGAAACAGTAGGAAACAGTTATTTACTTTAGGGTGTATGTTCACAGCACCGAGTACCCTGCAGGATTAGTCAGGCAGGTAGTTATACACTGATTGCAAACTTGTGGGAAGGTTAGGAGGGTAGTGCACACCCTCCGTTACCACTAGCAACCTGTGCGATAGCAGTGTGCAAATTCGAGCAGTAGTTTTAACAAGTGTGTCAAAACTCACAAACATTTTTAGAGAACTACTAATAAAAGTGAAGTTTTACTGATTTAAATATTAAGGGTAAAAGTGGTGAATTGAGCTCAATTGAGCAAAGTTTTTTTGTTGCTATGGAACCCTCCCTTAATAGGGTCTCTAGTTTTTTTGTATTGGATGTATGAGTATGAGACATATTTTTGACTAGACACAGGCCTCCTGCTGTCCATACGCCAGAATGAAATCTATGACAACTATGGAAAATTTCTGTCTTCATTTGCGCCACAAAACAGGCTTAAATGAAGATAAATTTGGCAGACACGCTGGTCCCACCTACTCCTGCCCTCACCTGCTTTTTAGAAAGTGGCAAGTGCAGCACAGAAATGTGACTTGCAACAAAGTTTGCCGTTTAAGTGATGCTTAAAAAGTCATAAACACAAGATATGAGACTTTTTATGCCAAAAAACAGGGGCAAGGAGATAATAAGCCTTCCCTTAGGCCTCTTGCACACGAATGTTTTTTTTGTCGAGTGTACGGGCCGTTTTTTTGTGTTCCGTATGCATTCCGTTTCTGTATTTCCGTTTTTCCATTGCGTTCAAAGATAGACCATGGTAAGATGGACCATGTGATTGGACCATGTGATGTGACGTCATCACAGGTCCTTTAGTTGTTAGCTGATGCTGGAAAAGAGAAGACAGATCGCAACTACGCGATCAAGTGGCTAAGGTAAGTTAACTTTTATTATTTTTAACCCCTTCATCTTCATTTTACTAAGCATTCTTTATTAAGAATGCTATTATTTTCCCTTATAACCATGTTATAAGGGAAAATAATAAAGATCTGGTCCCGTTACTAAGCAACCATGCGGGAAAATCGCACTGCATCCGTACTTGCTTAATAATATTTCCTTGTGAGCATTCTATCTTCAGAGCTTTTCAGTAATAATATTATTAATAATCATAATAATAATAATTCCAACAACAGTAATAGGGTAATATTTTATGCAACAGAGCCCACACATGGAATTTCACTGTGAATTCAAATGAAAATATGGTAAAACACAACTATACAAGGATGTGAAAAGTAATTAAAAACAATCTAATATAGACTGTAATACAGCAATAGTCTCATAATACTTACTAGAATTTTTGGTTGCTTAGGGTTGTCAACATAAATATATTTATGAACACCGTATCCCGCACCAAAGACTGCAAATATAACCAGCACTGAGGCCAAAATATATAGCATAATTTTCGTCCTCTCTTCAGAACTGTGATCTGTAACAAAATAACTGCAAGTTACACTCAAAACACAAAAAGAATAAAAATTTCCATTGCCTTGCTATCCATGAGCATATACTGTATACCAGCTATATATTCAGACTAAAGAGCTCAGGCATTGTTCACATGACAATTGGGCTCTGTGTTCTACGTATACACAAGGAAATGTTTTTTTATTCTTTGTGGAAGTAAATGGTTAAAAGACGTGATTGTTTTGGCCTAAAGTTGCATATGTCTGGGGCTTTTGTTCAACTGCAATTCGGGATGAGCTTATTGACTTCGGATGAAACATCTGAAGTTGATTCGCATAAAACGTCATTATAATACTGTATGGAGCAGGAGCTCTGTAAAGTATTAGAATGTATTGGGCCTGATGAGCCAAAGTTATTGCAATAACTTGTTAAATTTAGTTGTATTGTAAAAAAACATTTCCTGAACTCGGGTTCGGTTCCAAGGTACCTCCTGGACAGAAACACAGATGAGCGCCGCACGACACAGCATTACAGTTTCTGCTCCCGCACTGTAGCAGGAGCAGGACGGGTCCCCGGCTGTCAGTGAGAGTGGGGAAGCCGACGAGAAGGCAGAAACAGTGTATCAGTGAGCGCTATGCAGAGTGGACCCGGCTTGGGGGCAGAGGAGCACAGAGCTGCAGGGTCAGGAGACTCTGGTCAGCTCTGCTTTGGCTGGTTTGGCTGGGCTCCTTTGGATGCCCCAGTTACAGTGGAAATACTGCAGAAAAAAATATAAAAATCTATTGTTTCCCAAAGGTCTTTCAGTGACTTCTTGAGGACAAATTATGTGGAAAAAAATATAAAAAAAGTTAATTTTGTTTTAAAATAAACAAAAATAGATAATAAAACACAAATGAAAGAAAAAAAAGAAATAAAATATGATGGCAAAAAATAGAAAATTATAAAAACAAAGAAAAAAATACATATATAAAAAAAAAAAAGGAAGAATTGCAAAATATAAAGGGTTCACTGTCCTCCAACAGGCTTTTAATGATCCATTGGGGGACATATTATTTATGTGACAAAAATATATAAAAAGAATAATAGAAAATCATAAAAAAAAATAAAAAAATTGTAAAATACAAATAAAAGAAAAAAAAGTGCAAAATAATAGTGTTCATTGTCCCCCAACAGTCTTTTTATGACCTTTTAGGGGACATATTATATGGCAAAAATATATTTAAAAAATAATTAAGAAACCAATTATAAAAAAATAAGACAATAAAATATTAATAAAATACAAATAAAAGTAGGAAAAAGTGAAAAATTAACAAAAAGTGTCAGTGTCCCCCAAAGGACCCACACCAACCAAAACCATCACTATTTTTACACTCATTCATGTGAAACCATACATATTATATAACAAAATGACATAGAGGGAACTAATTATATTAATTTATTTTGGTGTCAGTTTGCATATTTAAAGACTAAGGAGCTATAGTTTGAAAAAAAAAATACTTTTAAAAAATGTTTTGTACAGTTTTTCCCCCAAATAAAACTAAAATTATAAGGCCCTATGTGTCAAGTAAAAAATTGTTGCAAAAATTATTTTGGTACTCCTAGCACATAAAACATTAAAAAAGTTCCAAATGTTTGAATTATCACGTGTGCTAAATCACAAAAAAAGTGTCTGTTCAGCCCTGGTTATTAAAGTGTTAACGAATAAGCACTTTCCCCGCTAGTAAGGTAAAGTGCTTACTGGTTATCACATGACGCTGGGGGACAGGAGGCGGTAATAACCAGGGAGCGCCATCCTCTGCAATGAAGGAAAGCACTGATTTATGAATACGAGTCAGGATGGAAGAAAATGTCACCACTGTCTGCCTCCATCTTCTGGTTCCTGCGCTGCTTACACCTGGCAGTGCATGGGCATGGTCACATACACCACTCCAGTCAATGACTGGCTTCAGCAGTGACACGCTGCTTGTGTCCACATCACCGCTAAGGCCAGTCATTGGCTGGAGAGGTACATGTGACCATGGCCATGCACTGCCAGGTGAAAGCATAGCACGGGGACCGGAAGATGGAGGCAGTGAGGCCAGTGCGTAGGACCGAAGCAGTAAGGTAAGTAAGGTAAGTATGAATCTTCTGTTTCCGGGGCCATGCTGCAGGAACATGTTAAACATTTATTTTTACTGGGAAATCCCTTCAAGCCCCTAATACACTATGAGATATTCAGGTCAATTACTGGGAACAAGTGATCATAGGAAAGCTCATTCATGATAACTGGTCTGTATAATTGTGCTGCACTTTTCACTGTGCAATCAATATAACTAAATGAAGGAGCAATGACTGTGATAGCAATCATTCCTCCCCAGTCACTTTACATTAGCCTGTGTAATAGGCCGATGAAAATGAGCGCCAATCAACATTTTTTTTATTTGCGTCCCCTTGAAATAGAGCGATTTGACAATGTGGCCCTCAGACCAAAAAAGGTTGTGCACTCCTGGTGTAAACGGACCTTTAGCCTTGGATTTCTGCTGTGGATTTTGTATTAAAATATGTGTCTGATTTGCAATATGAAAAGACCTTACTTATTGGAGGGACTACAACCGTCAGAACCCCCCTCCCTTGTGAGTTAAGATAAGATATCCTCGTAAAGTGCTGTATTCGGAGCGGGTGTAACCCCTTCAGTATTTCCTATGCACAGTACTTTGACCATGAAAGTACAAGACAGGGAAAACAGATTGAATCAATTCAAGTACTGGCATAGACATGGGTGAGAGTGACAGCATACAAAGAAAAATTCCACATAAATTACTATTTATGTGGTCTGTTCATTTTAATGACCAGTGGGGTTAAACCATTCATGAAGACAACTCAGATCAACAGTTTTTGATGGAGGAGGCCACTGCTGGTAAATGTAGTATTACTGGATGGTCACTCAAATGAATGCACACCCATGTATTGCATGGAATCTAGTCCTATAGAATGACTTTCTGTTCTGGCTTTTGGAGGGTAACCCCTAGCAGTAGACCCCAATATGTGACATGCATATGCATTTAAAGGGTTATCCCATGACTAATGTAAAAATTGAAAATCAGACAGCATGTGGTACATGACAACCTCTTTCTAACAAACCTAGAACCAACCCTGTTCCTCACATGGATCCAGAGATCTCCCCTTAATTGCTCTGCTAGATTTATATCAAGCTGACAGCTCAAGGGGGGTGTCTTTTCTGCTGCTGCTAAGGGGTGTGTCCATGCTTTTAGGAGGTGGTTAAAGGATGAAACTGAGCATGTGCGGCCATTTCAGTGAGCAGGACAAACAAATAAGGAAAAAAACTAAACATTTAGAGGCGTTATACAGATACATTTTATTGAATAACTCATTGGCTATGCTACATTTTTAATTACATGCAATTACAAAAGTTTTCAGACCCAGGTGCTGTTCTGAAAACTATAGAATACTTTTCATGGGACAACCTCTTTGATTAAGCATGTAACATTTCAACGCCTTACCTGTTTTAGGTGTTGTACATTTTTGGTTGGAAAGTAACGTACGGCATCTGAAGCATGACAATCGTGCAGATACACAGTATGATGTTTGTAGGTCTAAATTTTCTATCTTAAGGTAAGGCACCTAAGAAGAGATGAAACATGACACTTTTCATTCTATGTATTACTATGATACGCCATAACTTTATGAGATATTTTATTAATTTTTTATGAGTAATTTACTAATATACATCTACTACCCAGTAGATGAAACAATTAAGGGGGTTATCCGAGAATTTGATACTGATGATCTGCCCTCAGGATAGGTCACCAATATCAGATTGACAGGGGTCTAACTCCCAGGACCTCCACCAATCAAATGTTAGAAGATGCTACAGGGGGCATGTCCTTCAGGGGTGGGGTTTTTTCTACTGAACATATTCATTGATGAGCCATAACATTAAAAACTAATATTTTGTAGGTCTCCCTCATGCCACCAAAACAGCTCTGAGTCCACAAGACCTCTGAGGGTGTTATGTGGTATCTGATACCAAGACATTAGCAGCAGATCCTTTAGGTCCTGAAGTTGTGTGTTGGGGCCCTCATTGGATCAGTTGTCTTTTTCCAGCACATCAAAGATTCCTCAATGAGATTGAGATTTAGAGAGTCAGTAACCTGGACCTGGACCTGTTCATTTCTTCTCAAACCATTCCTGAAGAATGTTTGCAGTGTAGCAGGGCACATTTTCTTGCTGCCCATACGGAACATCATTGCCATAACAGGGTATACTTGGTCTGAAGCAATATTTGACAAAGTAACATCGACCTGAATGTCCAAAACGAAGGTTTCCATTGGGCACTCTGACTAGTCTGTGGCTACAAAGCCCCTTACACAGTGAGCCCCATTCATCTTCTTGGCTATGAGGCTGTGTTTTTGACCACACAGCAGATATGATTCTTGGTAAAATTATACAGCAGCTGTCTGACATCAATGGATTTCTATGAGTTTTTCTCTATATCTTTTTAAACAACAGTTTTGAGTAAAGACTTACCGGGGGTGTAACTGTATCAAATCCAGAAATATTTATTTCATATGTTAATTCATCATATATACTACTGAGATTTTCCACAACATGCGCTAAATGTATTTCTATTGCGGTATCAGTTAAAAATAGGTTGACTTCTGGAGGATCAAGTATAGCTGGAAAAAAAAAATGAAAAGGAAATTAAATCTAGTTCACATGGGCTACTTGGCTTTTCTTATTACAGGAGCTATGACATATGTAACTTAATTATAGATCTTAAATGGGCTGTCTGGAACTTTAGTATTGATTATCCTTAGGAATTATCCTTAGGATAGGTCATCAATATCAGACTGGCGGAGGTTTGACTCCCTGCAACTTTGCCGATCAGCTGTTTTGCACTGGAGATAGCCACTGCAACGACTGGGATAATACATTGCACTGGGAAGGTAGTTAACTCTCAGTGCCAAAATATTAAGGTACAGTGATAGCTCAAGAGCTGTGCCTCTGGCATCACTTGTGGATGTCGGCTGCATTATCTCCAGTCCTGATCATTTAACCCCCAAAGGTGCCAAAGGTGCAATAGCGTTTCTACTTTCCGGTATTGAGATCCGTAATAGGATCCCACAATGCAAGTCAATAGGGATGGATCCGTTTTCTCTGACACAATAGAAAACGGATCCATCCCCCACTGACTTTCAATGGAGTTCATGACGGATCCATCTTGGGTATGTTAAAGATAATTACAACCGGATCCGTTCATAACGGAGTTGTTGATGATCATCCGGCTGAAGAAAGTTGGACAAATTCATCTCTACAGAGTTCGGACTGCACCAATCCACAGTCGGATACAGTTACAGGAATTTATCAAAGTGTTTCCGGTGTTTAAAAAAAAGTTGCTTATTATGGCACGTGCCATATTTGATCAATTTTTGCAGTAATTTGTAGCTTTTCACTTCTCTCACCACTTTTTAAAAGTGACAAAAAAAGTATGTGGGGTTTAGTTTGAGGGGGTGTCGACTATGCAACCAGATGGATTTACTATATTTTACACCAGAAACTGGGATAGATGATCACTAGCTCATGGAAAAAAACTCCTGCATTCCAGCATAAAAACCTCATTCCATTTGTGAAACATGGTGGTGGTAGTATTGTGGTTTGGGCCTGTTTTGCTGCATCTGGGCTAAGATGGCTTGCCATTGTTGATGGAACAATGAATTATGAATTATACCAACAAATTCTAAAGGAAAATGTTACGATATCTGTACAGGAGCTGAATCACAAAAGAACATGGTCATGCAGCAAGGCAACAAACCTTAAACACACAAGCCGTTCTGCCAAAGAATGGTTAAAGAAGAATAAAGTTTAAGATTTGGAATAGTCAAGTCCTGACCCTAATCCAATAGAAATGTTAGGGAAGGACCTGAAGAAATAACCAGATCGGCAAAATGCCACAGTTCATGGGTGGTTAGAGAGAGTAAGGAGGCTCCCTGCTCACTTAATCACCATGGCATCTTGGGGCTGACAATGGCCCTCAGGCCTGCCATGTATAGATTCCTATTTGGCCATACTATTACCAGGACCTAACAGGCATTATGGCAGTTCATAAAGTCACTAACTGACAAAATATACTGCAATACACTGGTATTGCAGTAGATTATATGCGTGATTAGAAAATTGCATGTTCAAGTCCCATGTTCCCATATCCATATGAGGTCTTGTTTTTTTGTTGGACAAGTTATATTTTTTTAATGGTACACTTTAATCTAGCATATCACGTATTGGAAAATGTGAATGTGAATGTGAAATTGTAAAAAGAAATACAATTCTACTATTGTTGTTTTGGGACTTTTGTTTTTACTGTGATAGCTGTGCTCTAAAACTGACATGCTACTGTACCTTTATTTGTGGGGCAGTATGATTACAGCAAAACCAAATTTGTAGAGTTTTTCTTATGCTTTACTAGTTTAAAAAAAATAAACTTTGAAAAAACATTGGTTTTGTGTCACCACATTCTGACAACAATAACGTTCTTATATTTACATCTGCAGAACTGTGTGAGGGTTTGCACTTTGTATTTTCAATCACTTTTCATTCAATTTTTTTTTTGGGGGGGGGGGGTGGGAGACAAGGTGACCAAAAAAAAAGGTAATTCTGGCATTTTGATTGTTTTTTCCAACTGCATTTATCAGAAAGGACTTTTATATTTTAATAGTTCGGATGTTTCAGATGCAGCAATACCATTATGTTATTTGTTTATTACGGTAATGTTTTATTTAGCTTGCACCAATTTTGCATGGCAATTCTTGCTTAAAATTCTGTTGCAAATGAAGTAAACCAATACTTGGTACAGGGGCGTAACTATAGGGGAAGTAGGGGAAGCAGCTGCTTTAGGGCCCTGACCCAGAAGGGGCCCATCCAAGAGGAAGAGAAGTACTTAAAGATTTTGTCAGGGCCCCTCAACATTATTACTCAATGAAATTATATACAGTGGCAGTATAGACAGTGTAGAAAACAGATGGAACAGCTGCCAGGTCTGGTCTGAGAGAGCGATCTTTACTAGCCACAGGAAAGGGGGCAGCATGAAAGGAAGGGGTTGAGAAAAAATTACTGGGGGAGGGGGCCCCATTCAAAAATTTGCTGTGGGGCCCAGTCATTTCTAGTTACGTCACTGACTTGGTATATAGGTAGACAAAAATATCTAGCCATGCACACACACATTTATCTTCCAACATGAGCCACTGTTATAAGTTTGGTGCATGTCTGTCAGTTTACACCATCTATAGGATTAGAAATGAATCTGCTTCTTTGTGTGGAGAGAGATATATTCCGTATGGACAAACATCTCAACACACTGTTTGGTCTTCGAAAACTGCCCCCAAGATATATACCACCAATGTGCTCTGTATGAATCCAGTCTTAAAAATAATAAAGAAGTCTATTTACTCATATACTGAACATAAGAAACTGCAGTAGTAAAGTTTTATAGAGTGTTAGCCATCCATAAAGGCAATAATTGCAGTCCTATTACACCTTTTTTATTGGCTAAGTGGTATACAGATGCAAGTTTTCAAAACAGCTTAGGTCTCATCTTCAGTTATTGCAGAAGAGACCTAAACTACCTTAAAAGTTGGCGTCTGTAATCTACCCAGCCAACACAAAAGGTATCACAGAACTAATATAAGAGATTGCAGGCATGATTCTCCCAATAGCTTACAAAATTTGTTGGACTACTATACCAGTGAGGGATTTCTTGGAAAACCAAGAAGAATGTTGCCCATAACCAGAACCCCACACTCAATTTAGATGGAAACCAAGGGGCCAATATATTGTGCTTCCACAGGTGCCCCCAGTGTCTGCGTTCACTCCTGTCACAGGTTACACATTGGTTTTGTGTCACCGTATTCTGACATACTCACTGTCATATAATGGGTCAAATCGATCTGTTCTCTTTGATATGTTACAGTTTTGGTCACTGATAACTACCATGCCATAATATTTATATGTTGGATTGCTTGTTTCTTTTGTTAAGTCGCACCGGTTCTCAGTGATATTTGTGCATTCTGCTTTCTTCCACCAGGTGTCTTTCCCATATCTATGAATCAAGGAAATAAAATATTAAAAAAGCAAAAAAAATAAATTCATGGTGGTGAAAAGAAACCTGCAGAGTTCCAAAAATATTCAAGTAACATTCCTGTCATTTAAAGGGGTATTCTGGCATACAAAATATGGTCGTGGGTGCTGTTTAAACATTTAAAAAGCAATACTCACCTTACAGATTCACCAGCACTCTCATATCAATGCTTGGTCCTCCGCCACTCGCTACTTCCTGGTCCAGTGATCCCTTTCTGACACAGAGGTATGTGACCGATGCAGTCAATCACCAAGTGTAACAGGTCACCTCTGCTGCCAGGGTTTGGTGGCAGTGGTCACATGCTCTTGTCTCAGAATGTCATCATCACTGGACCAGGAAGTAGAAAGAGGCTGGGGTACTGGCCAGTATCGGTACAGAAGTGGTGGGTAGACTATGAGATGAGTATTGCATTTTTAATGTTTAAATAGCAGCAGTTTAGACCCTTTTATTCTGCTGTACAACTCCTTTAAGCTAGTAATACATATTTAATTTCAGTGGGAATTGTGAACCATCCATGGGCGTAGCTATAGGGGGTGCAGAGGTAGCAGTCGCTACCGGGTACAGGAGCCTGAGGGGTCCAAAGACCCTTGTGCCGCATAAGAAGACACACAAAGAACTCAGGGAAGGGGGGCTCAAGCTGAACTCTTGCACCAGGGCCCATGAGCTGTTAGCTACGCCCCTGGAACCATCTAATATGCAAGAGGGTGTGCCAACTTTTCCCTAATGGAATATGTTGGAAAGAAGGATCAAGCTGTTTAATTTCAACATGCTCATTCCTTTTGTTCTTAGAGGAGAGAAGCCACTGTCAAAAGAGTATGGCTGGCAGGTAATTAATTTTGAGCTAAGCCATACGCAAGGTGAAGTTTTTGGCTTATTAATTTACAGAATGCTATTGTAATTGAAAATAAGGTGAAATAAAAAAGAGATGCACTTTGCTTTGTTTACACTTCCTTGTTTTAGGAGGAGCAGTACTTTTTCAGATATCAGATATGTCATCCATCTTAGCACTTACGTAGCTCCTTAAGATAATGCAGTATGCTAGTAGAGTGCTCATGTGAAACATCTTTGTTGTGTCAGGCAGGCTCATAGAGTATGTCATAGATACTCATCTCCAACAGACAAGAAGCAAGAAGAGTAGAGTCACCGTGCCCTGTTAAATCTAAGTACTATTAAATGACGATATGGTATAACTTACACTTTGTACATTACATTGTAGCGAATTCCTTCTTTTTTATTTGTTGTTGTCCAGGTAAGGATATTTTTAAAGTTCTTGGATGAGAATTCTACTTTTAAGTCACAGGAATCATTTGCTGCAAGGAAACAGGAAGCATGTAAGAGGGTCAGAAAATTAAAGGGGTTGTCCAGCCTTTTCTACCTGATGGCCTATCTTCAAGATAGGCAATTACTAGGTGATTAGCAGGGGTCCAGAAACTAGCACTGGAACTGCATAGCACCGTCACGATTGTGGTGGACAGTGCTCATCATGTAAAAAGTGCATGTACCACAAAGTTGCACACTGAAACACGATTCAAATGCCAGGAAAAAGGGCCCTGCTGGCAATATCTAGGCCAGGGGTGCACAACCTTTTTCTGGTTGGGGGCCACATTGTCAACCTGAACCAATTCCAAGGGCAGAAAATAAAACTTAGAGGGTTATTACCAACTGAAATACTGTATTTTTGGCATATTAAACATACAGTTTATTCTATAAATGTATAGTAGAGTTCTAGGACTCCCATCTAATAGGAGAATATATGAAAGATACATGTAAGAAGCCATAAGACATAGAGACATAGACCTACATGTCTTTTACCAGATGTTTGGGGGCCACACAGAATGGTATCGAGGGCCGCATGTGGCCCCCGGGCCACAGGTTGTGCACCCCTGATCTAGGCGATTGAATCATTGAAGTCAGTAACTTAAAAGCAATTAGCAATTAACTGTTATACCGTATGATGTGATATTATGTGTACATTGCATTTTATGTGAGGGCTACTAAATGCTTATCGACCTTAATCTCAAAGTAATCTCAAAGTTCCATTAACATTAAAGGCTATGTCCACCCTTGCAATCTATTTTTATTATAAAATTATATTTTCAATGCATCTTGAATAAAAAGAATAGTTAAAAATCTCCTTGTTTATTGTTTACAACCCAGACTGTATATGGTGTGGTGGTTGTTCTGGGGTACTGCAGCTCAGCTCCCATTCAAGAGAATGGGAACTGCAGTACATCAGCAGCACAAACTACACAGTGTATGGAGCTTTACATTTCCACTCTGCACACTGTATAGTTACTGGCGCCTTGGGTGCCCAAAACAGCTGATTAGCGGGGTGCTAGGTGTCAGACCCCAACCGATCTGATATTGATGACCTATTCCAAGGATAGGCTATAAATATCTGTAGCCCAAACAATCCTTTTAAGATGCAATGGAGAAAAAAAATGGTTGAAAAGGTTGATATATCCTTTAAAATGTGATGTATAAAGCAATGAGTTTCTTAATGTTCACTCCCAAGATACTACACTAAAACTATTTCTAACAAATTGCATCCTACTTCATGTCCATCTTCTGACAAAGCAAAGATGAATTCTGTATTAGTTGGGACAGAATACCCCCCTACTACTTGTTTTCTGCTTGTAGCTTTATAACTGATTTATGGGCTGCTTTTGTTCTTACATACTTGATCTTATTAATTACTGAGATGCTGACACACATACAATGATGCTTTAGAATTGTCTATATTTCTGCAAAAATGTGACTTAAAACTAACTCAGATTTTCAAGTCCTAAAAAAAAGATAAAGATAACCAAATTAAACAAATGAGTCAAAAATATTAGACTGGGTCATTTATTTACTCAGGAAAATGATCTAATATCATGTGTCTGTGAGGGGTAAAATGATGTAAACCTTTAGATTGGGACTACATGGCAATCTTGGGCATGGCAACTGTTGCTTGACCAAAGAGCATAGTTTAGCAGTGCAGCCATAGAAATTAATGGGGTCTCATCAAGAATTCTGGGGTTGTGGTTGTGACAACCTGTGAGTCACATTGCCGATCAGCTAGAGAGTTAGGGTCCTTTCACACTGGCGTTTTGGTTTTCCGGCATAGAGATCAGTCGTCGGGTCTCTATGCCGGAAGAATCCTGATCAGGATCATCCCCATGCATTCTGAATGGAGAGAAATCCGTTCAGGATGCATCAGGATGTCTTCAGTTCAGGACCGGAACGTTTTTTGGACGCAGCAAATACCGCAGCATGCTGCGCTTTTTGTTCCGTCCAAAAATCCGGAACACTTGCCGCAAGGCCGGATCCGGAATTAATGCCCATTGAAAGTCATTAATCCGGATCCGGCCTTACGCTAAACGTCGTTTCGGCGCATCGCCGGATCCGACGTTTAGCTTTTTCTCAATTGTTACCATGGCAGCCAGGACGCTAAAGTCCTGGTTGCCATGGTAAAATGTAGTGGGAGCAGTATACTTACCATCCGTGCGGCTCCGGGCGCTCCAGAGTGACGTCAGGGCGCCCCACACGCATGGATCACGTGATCGCATGGATCACGTGATCCATGCGCATGGGGCGCTCTGACATCATTCTGGAGCGCCCCGGGAGCCGCACGGACTGTAAGTATACCGCTCCCCCGCTCCCCACTACTACTATGGTAACCAGGACTTTAATAGCGTCCTGGCTGCCATAGTAACCTGAAAGCATTTCGAAGACTGATCAGGATCCTGATCAGTCTTCTAATGCTTTCAGGCGACTTGCGTTCTGACGGATCCGGCGGGACGGAAGTGCCTGCCGGATCCTCAGAACGCAAGTGTGAAAGGACCCTTACACTGCCGATCAGTGCAGAGAAACTAGACACAGCTCTGTACACTGTGTAATGGCTATACCTTGTTTCTAGTTGCAGTCCCATGCAAGTGTATAGAGCAGAGCCTGGTTCCAGTACACTGCAATCAGCTGAACAGCAGGGGTATCGGGAGTCAACCCCCAGTGATCTGATATTGATGACCTATTCTAAATATGAGTCATCAATATAGTAGTCTTGGGGGAAAAAAATTTGTTTTATGTTTCTGGAGCCCCTCCTCAGCATTGTGATTAATTCATTTATAACTTTGACTTATTTTAAAAGAGTTGCCTCACAAATAAATCTTAATCTACTATGTTATATTATACAAAAAAACAACAAGTTTTTCAATTGGAACCATTAAAAAACACTGTTTAAAAGGCCTGTCCATATGTTCCATCAGGACCCCTGTAAGATATTATTATGAAGGAGGTGTAGATCCAATGTGTCTACTGAACAAATTAGACTTTTGGCTATTCCGAATCTAACTGTCTTCCCTGATATTCACACTTTAACCCCTATACAGTGATCTGGACTTCTCTACAGGTGAACCACCAGCCTGCTACTTCTTGAATAGTCTCTGTTCAGTAGACTGCCGACCCACAGAGCACCACTGTGAAACATTGAAGGGTCGAGGTTAGGACAGGCAGAGCTTGTGCAATCCAAAGTACTGTAAGTCCAAGTCTCCGGGAAGGCAGCACAGGGTCAGTATGTAGAGCAGGCAGAGCTCAGCTCAGGCAGCAAAGGGTAAAATTCAGATACTGGCAAAACAAGACAAGTAGTGCACCTTTGCAGTAAACTAAACCACTAGAATGTATTGCTCATGCAAACGCCCACAGGGGAAGGTGCGTTAAATAACCTAGGGTGGTCAACCATAGGCTAAGGAATATTAATGTCCGCTCCCTGGCTGAGCCATAAAGAGCACATGCGCCCTATATAGTAGGTGGTAAGGCCACTATAAAACAGGCCTCAGCCTGCATTGGGAGGACAGAGCAGCACTACCATGGCGGCCCAGTCTGCAGGAATGGAGCAAAGAGGCACTGGTGAGCATAGGCCGCTGGGGAAGCAGAGCAGGCAATTAGGTGTGTGCTAGGGGCAGCCGTGATAGAAGTGAGCATATACCTCCAGTGCAACATCTTCATTAGCCAAGCCCTTTTAATGTTTATAAAGACCCAAGATTGTCTTCAGAGCGGTTACATGTAACATTGGTTTGAAATGCTCATCGTTTTATGTGTTGTACTACAGTTTGTGGCAGAAATATGAGGACATTTTACATTGACCTAACACGTACATATATATCGAAGAAGCTGAGCCCCAGTGGAAAGACACATTGTGTTTTCAACTGTGTTATACAACGGAAACCTGCCTGAATCCCTCATATGACGCAATGAATAGTAAATGCGGCAAATCAGCAGTTATATAGATTAATGGGGCTCCTTCTGTCCTTGTTTAGACCCTCTATGACACAATCATGGGATGGCAAGTGGTTGTCATGGCAGCCGTAGGGCTAGGGAAGGCTCCTTGGTCTGCTATGTTAGTACTCCTATTACATTACCCTGCCTCTGCCAGCGTGAAAAGAATAGCAAACTCACAATACACTGCAATACAGAAGTATTGCAGTATGTTACACAAAATGATATGCACAGTATGCTTTAAATATAAAAATATCATGTGAATTATCGCACTTGGTGAATGCTAAAACGGTGGAAAATGCCAGAATTGCTTGTTTTTGGTCGCATTGCCTATAAAAAAAAGGCAGTTTTTTGGTCAGTGACCTCCCAAAAGAATAGAATAAAATATATTCAAAAAGTCATACCAATAAAAATAAATATGCACCTCACAAAAAACAAGCCCTCACATCGCTTTGTCAACAGAAAAATAAAAAAAATTGAACGTTTTATGTCAAAAAAAGAAAAAAGTACACTTGGTATTGGCTGGTACCTTGGTACCAAAGCCCACTCCATATTCCTATTTTAAAATGTTTTTAAATACACAGATATGAATACAGTAGTAATTCACCGAAATCTCGCATGACTTCGGGCGAGACGAAGTTTAGCTCTACGGAGCCAATACATTTTAATGCTGTACGGCAACAGCATTACAAAGTTTTTGAACGAACCTATAATCCAAAGCTCGATTCGCTTAAGCCTAAACAAAAGCTATAAAAATGTGATATCTCTGTAATTGTTACATGAAGTTACATTTAGCAAATAGTGAATGCCATAAAAAAAAACTCAAAACATTCCCGATGGATTTTTTCAGTTTCACAATACATTTATGTGCCAACAGAAAACATTACAGGTCATCCCGCAGAAAACAAGCCTTTGAAAAGGCAGGGAGGAGAAAACAACATCATTGCAAACTAAATTGGTCAGGCCTTCAAGGGGTTAAGAGTTGATTATAAGTTGCTTACACAGATGAGCAGAAATATGTGAAAGTCTTTGGGCTTGGTTTTGTGTGTTATGTAGGAAACCACTGAAACAGGATGTGTGTAAACCTGTATTCTAGAAAACGTATATGTCTATTATGAGATATGGGGATCCGAGCTTTAGCTGTAAAGAAGCAGCTGCTCATTCTTTTGTAGAAGCTACTGTATTTCTCAGACCACAAAACTGAGCATCAATTCTATGGGGTCAAAGGGTCTGACTGTGAACATAATTATGCAGTGACCTAAGGTCAGTGTCATATGCAATATCATACCTCCCAACTTTTGAAAAGCCCAAGCAGGGACAAAAGCAGCCCCATTTTTTTTTTTTACACTAAGCCACATCTCTAATTCTGTCCAAGCCTGTCTATACATGCCCAATCCTGTCCAGCTCCCCTTGTGCCCCCACATAGCAGTTATGCCCGACTAATATGCCCACAGTAGTGGTGGCCCCTTAGTGCCCTCCTTACAGTAGTGCTGCCCTATTAGTAACCCCCATATAGTAGTGGTGCCCTCTTAGTGCTTCCCATACAATAACACTGCCCAATTAGGGCCCCCTTAAATTCTCGCCTAGTCCCAATCTCCCAATGAATGTAGCACACCCTGCTCTCCCCTGCAGCAGATGCAATACCAAACATACAAGAGTAGGTGCTAGGCAGAAAAATCGTATGAACACCAAAAATATGTAGCAAAAATAAATTACATTTATTTAAATATCAAAAGTCCTTACCATGTATAGCCAAAAACACATAAAACAGATAAATTAAAACAGACACATCTGGGGTTTGTGGGATATGCAACCTACCACTCACTGTTCCCCAAAATCAGAGCATGTAAACAAACAGGTAGATACATAATTTAACCCGTAGGATACCAGCGCCATATATATGTACGGCGCTGGGAAGTGTCTGAAATCCCAGTGCCGTACAGCTACAGCTACCTGCCCTATAAAAATATCACATGAGATGCCCCCCCAGGTGAATGCTGTAAAAAAATAAAAATAAAAAACTATGCCAAAACAGGCATTTTTTGTCACCTTGCCTCACAAAAAGTGTAACACCAAGCGATCAAAAAGTTTTATGTACCCCAAAATGGTACCCATCAAATCGTCATCTCATCCAACAAAAAATGAGACCCTACCTAAGACAATTGCCCCCAAAAAAGTTCAAAAATTAAAAAAAAATGTAAAAATGCTTTTACTGTGTAAAACTTAACAAAAATAAAAATAATAGATACATTGGAGCAGCCATAACAACCAGCCCCACATAAGACAATCACTAAAAAGAAAAAAAAAACAATGGAGTCCGCAAACCAATCTATCAAAATCTGCACTGCAAAAGCCATATTGTGCTCCTTCAGTTCAGAATTTTGCCATGTGCCCCCACAGCAGTTTACCACCACATATGGGGTGTTGCCTTATTCAGGAGAAAATGGGTAACAAATTAAGGGGGTACTTTTTCTCCTGTTACCCCTTGTGTAAATGAAAAATTTGGGGCTAAAACAACATTTTATTGGAAGAAATGAAAATTTTCATTTTCACAGCCAAGTGTTTCCAAATTCTATAAAACGCTTAGGGGGTCAAAGTGCTCAGTATCCCCCTTAATATATTCTTTAATGGGTGTAGTTTCCAAAATGGGGTACGTCAGGGTCCCTTCAAATACAGAATGGGGCCTAAAAACAATTCTAGCAAAATGTGCCTCCAAAATCCATATGGCGTTCCTTTCCTTCTGACCACTGCCACGTACCCATAGAGCAGTTAACCACCACATATGGGGTATTTCTGTAAACTGCAGAATCAGAGTAATGTACATTGAGGTTTATTTTGCTGTAAACCCTTGCTGTGTTGCAAGAAAAAATTGATGAACAAAAAAAATCTACTAAAAAAGTGACAAATTAAGAAATTTTACCTCTATTTCATTTATTTCTTGTGGAACACCTCAAGGGTTAACAAAGTTTGGAACATCAGTTTTGAATAGTTTGAGGGATGTAGTTTCTAAAATGGGTTTATTTATTGGTGGTTTCCATTATGTAAGCCCCTCAAAATCACTTTATAACTGAATTGGTGCTAAAAAAAAAATGGTTTTGGAAATTTTGTTAAAAATTTGAAAAATTGCTTCTAAAATTTGAAACTTTCTAACATCCTAAAAAAAATAAAGCATTTACAAAATTATGCCAACATAAAGCAGACATATGGGGAATGTTGATTGATAACTATTTCATGAGATATTACTATCTGTCTTAAAAGTAGAGAAATTCAAATTTTGAAAATTGAGAATTTTTCCAAATTTTTGGTGAATTTAGCATTTTATAAATAAAGGTGAAATGTATTGACTCAAGTTTACCACTGTCATGAAGTGCAATGTGTCACGAGAAAACAGAATGGCTTGGATAAGTAAAACGTTACAAAGTTATTACCACATAAAGTGACCCGTGTCAGATTTGAAAAAATCGGCCTGGGATTTAAGGTGAAAAGTGGCCCAGTACTGAAAGGGTTAATCTCGCCCATTGTGTGATTATATGTCTACCTGTTTGTTTACATTCTCTGATTTCTCACAACCCCCAAATGTGTCTGTTTTCAATTGTTTTTATGTGTTTTTGGCTATATACGGTATGGACATTTGATATTTAAATAAAGGTAATTTATTTTTACTACATATTTTTGGTGTGCACATGATTTATTGCCTACCACCTATTCTTGTTTGTTTGGTAATTCCTATTGGGTATGTGAGTGTTTGGTTTTTATTATTCTGGGTTGTGCACTCACTTTGTATCAGCAGGAGATGCATCGCACCTGTTCAACTGTGCAGTAGAGCGCACAGGCCAATTCCGCAGCCGGGGAACAATCCCCAGCTTCTGCGTTTTCCTCCACAGCTCAGCCGATGAAATTATGTCACCACATTGTACCTACTGGTGTGTAGAGTGCGGGCTGGTGAATAGTGAAGAAGGAATCTCTGCTTCACCAATGCATTCAACTGCATCTGCATCCTGTGACTGTCCTGCCGGACCCACGTCTGTTGGGAGGTATCCAATATAAGGCCCCATTTACTGTGCTGCACTACGGATGTGTGAACTGAATATTATATGTATAGAATGGGAACTGATCCTGTCAGAACAAACCAAGAAGTCATCGTCCAAAGAGCCATGTTTGGATCTTCAGGTCAAAGAATGTTTGTTCTTTCAGAAATATATGTAATAAATAATGGTAATGCTATGCTGTGGTAAGTAGTACACAAAACAAATATGTATTTATTAGCTCAAATCCAATATTCTTTAGTGACTTGTACAAGAATTCTCTGGGAATAAATATGTAACTGAATCAACATCTGGTAATTAGGTCATTATACCCAGCATGGGGTCAAAGGTGTTGATTCCATAGTCCTAATTGGAGTCAGTAGGTGATAATGACCTCCCAGAAAAAGGTGTCAAGAGCAGTCTCACCTATTGTGGTGAACTTGTATATGGAGGAAGTAGAAAGGAAAGCCCTGACCACATTCAAGGGAATTACACCGAGTCATTGGTTCAGATATGTGGGTGACACTTGGGTTAAAATTCATAAACAAGAGTTACATGCTTTCACCGACCACATCAACTCAGTGGATCAAAACATCAAGTTCACGCGGGAAGATATGCAGCACAACAAACTGGCGTTTCTGGACTGTCTGATAACAGTGGAAGAGGGAAGGAAGCTGGGAATAGAGGTCTATCGAAAACCAACACACACAGACCAGTACCTGCTATTTTATTCCTACCATCCTCTAGACCACAAACTAGGAGTCATCCAGACTCTACACCACCGGGCAGAGAAAATCCCCACCAGCACAGAGGCCAAGGCGAAGAAATTCAAACACCTCAGAGGGGCACTTAAAACTTGTGGGTATCCAGATTGGGCCTTTGTCAAAACAGAAGGTAGGAGAAGAAAGAACACCAAGACTAGTAGTGAAGGCGAGAAGCATGACAGACGCATAAATATGGTTATCCTATATATACTGTAGCTGGGGTGTCTGAGAAACTCAAAAGGATTTTTAATAAACATAACATCCCTGTCTGCTTTAAACCCAGCAACACACTGAGACAACAACTGGTTCACCCAAAAGTCCGAACTCCTAAACACAAGATGGACAACATTGTGTACGCAGTCCAGTGCAATGAGGAATGCGCAGAACTGTATATCGGCGAAACAAAACAACAACTACATCAGCGTATGGCACAGCATAGAAGAGCCAAAACCTCTGGTCAAGATTCAGCTGTGTACTTACATCTAAACAGGTCACACCTTTGAAGACAGTCAAGTATCTGTTTTGGATAAGGAGGCCGATTGGTACAAACGAGGTGTGAAGGAGGCCATCTACGTAAAAATGGAGAAGACAAGCTTGAATAGAGGAGGGGGGGTTAGACATCTATTGTCTGCCACTTACAATGCTGTCTTGACACCTTTTTCTGGGAGGTCATTATCACCTACTGACTCCAATTAGGACTATGGAATCAACATCTTTGACCCCATGCTGGGTATAATGACCTAATTACCAGATGTTGATTCAGTTACATATTTATTCCCAGAGAATTCTTGTACAAGTCACTCAGAATTGAGAAAGCTCGTTGGAAGAACGAGTGAAATGTTTTCAAGAAATCTACAACAAGTCCAGTTGCCTTGATTTATTATTTACATATATACTTTCAGTAAAGTGTTCCCTATTTAATAGTTACGGTACATCCACATAGGACTTTCTTTCTAAAGAAAATTTGCAATGGATTTTGCTGTGGATTTCATCATACGCATTGCTAAGAGTAAAATATGGAGTACAAATCTGCCAAATAGGTTGACCTGATGTAGATTTAAAATCCTCACTGCATGTCAACTTCCAAGCAGATTCCAAACTGATGCAGCATGTGGATGATGTGGGCCGTGATTCCTGGACCGAGAATGGTAGTGCACATGAGCCCTTATTTAAAGATCTTCAGTTTGCCTAGTTATAATCCAACTCTATTCACATACATCACCTAGTCAGTGTACATGGTATATCACTGGTGGCTTAAAGTTGTGTACAGTATATCACTTCTAGTCCTTATAAGCAATGGTAAGGTTTCCCCTCTACATAAGTAGTTTAAAGGGAAAGTCTCCTCTGCAATCAGTTTTTCATATTGATCCAATGCATTTTAAAGGGGTATTCCCATCTCAGCCATTTATATATGTAATCTGCAGCGGCCAGACATTTGAAAACAGCCCAGTACGCTGTTGTACTGTTTCCGTTACTGCCGTATAAGTAAATGGGAGCTACGGAAACATGACTGTTTTCTAGGGTCCATTCACACGACCATTTTTGTGGATCAGACCCATTCACAACCGCATACTTTCCGCATCTGTATGTCCATTCCAGAGCTTAGCAAAAAAGACAAAACATGTCCTATTCTTGGTTGTCCTATTCTTGATTTTGTGGGAAAGAATGGGCACATCTAACATAGGGAATAATGTGCGGGACTGCCAAATACGGAATGCAAGCAGCCGGTATCCTTGTTTTGCGGATTCACATTTTGCAGACCGCAAAACAGATACATTTGTGTCAGTAGACCCTTAAGGTGTAACAGTACTTTCAAAGCTTTTCATAGAGCACTGTCTCTCCTCACTACTGAAGACAGACTGGAGAAGGTCTCCAACTTCAGCAGTGAGCAAGGACAGCGTTTTGTGTGAGCACTTCTAACTCCTTGTTTTTTAGCAATTGGTCTCAGCACTCAGACCCCAACCAATCAAAATCTTTGACACATCAGTATGACAGATGAAAGCTTTTTGAAAGTACAGTTGCACCTTAATGCAATCTCTGGCCACTGCATACAACAGGAATTCCAATCTCAGCCATTAATGACTTTAATGAGGATATAAATACAGATAATAAAATGAATGAACTTTGCAAAAATGGTGATTAAAAATATATCCTATTTTGTGTCTAGAGCACACAAACTAGACTATAAACAAAGGAGCAATAAGGAAAAAAATGGTGCACATAGCCATGTGCCTCACTGCTGTACTGTGCTCCAGTAACCTACTTTTGCACATGTATCTGTGTTAGGGCTCGTTCACACGAACATTTTTTGCATTCCGTATATGGGCCGTTTTTTACGTTCAGTATACCGTCCGTATACGGAACCATTTATTTCAATGGGGCCACACAAAAACGGAATGTACTCTGTATGCATTCCGTTTCCGTATTTCAGTTTTTCTGTTCTGCTACATTTTGAGTCATGTCCTATTATTGCCCGCAAATCACGTTCTGTGGCTCCATTCAAGTCAATGGGGCTGTAAAAAAAAATGGAATGTATACGGAAGGCATCCATATGTCTTCCATATCTGTTACGTTTTTGCGGAAGCATCTAATGAAAATTTTATGCCCAGCCCAATTTTTCAATGTAACATAGTATATACAAAAAAGACATCTGTCCATCCAGTTTGGCCTTTTTTCTACAAGTTGATCCAGAGGAAGGCAAAAAACCCCTGTGAGGCAGAAGCCAATTTTCCCCACTTAAGGGGAGAAAAATTCCTTCCCGACTCCAATCAGGCAATTAGAATAACTCCCTGGATCAACGACCCCTATCTAGCTATAATAACCTGTAATATTATTACACTCCAGAAATACATCCAGTTCCCTCTTGAATCCCTTTATTGTACTCACTATTACCACCTCCTCAGGCAGAGAGTTCCATAGTCTCACTGCTCTTACTGTAAAGAATCCTTTTCTATGTTTGTGTGCAAACCTTCTTTCCTCCTGACGCAGAGGATGTCCCCTCGTCACCGTCACAGTCCTGGGGATAAATAGATGATGGGAGACATCTCTGTACTGATCCCTGATATATTTATTCATTAGTTATTAGAGCTTCCCTCAGTCGTCTTTTTTCTAAAGTGAATAACCCTAATTTTGATAACCTTTCAGGGTACTTTAGTTGCCCCATTCCAGTTATTACTTTAGTTGCCCTCCTCTGAACCCTCTCCAGCTCTGCTATGTCTGCCTTGTTCACAGGAGCCCAGAACTGTACACAGTACTCCATGTGTGGTCACACATGAACACACATTATTGTATGCTTTATAGAGCAATTGGAGTAAAGCATCCATTTTGAGAGATTTGATTTACATTTTAGGTGCCATGTGATTGGCTAGTCATAGCCATTTTTTCATATATAACATATCAGTTAGGGTGGGTTCACATTAGCGTTAGGGATTCCGTTATGGCCTTCTATTATAACGTGGTTATAACGGAACATAACGGAATCCATAAGACAGAAGGACGGATCCGTTCTTTTGCCGATAGACTTCTATTATGACGGAATGCAAAATGGAAGCCTTTAAAAGTCATTCTGTTTGCTTTCTGTCATAATACAAGTCTATGGGAAAGCACAATGGATCCGTTTGGTTCCCGTTATGCAAGACGGAAAACAAAGTCCACAGGCATTCTGTCTGGGCATTCCGTTATAACCATGTTATAATGGAAAGCAACGGAATCCCTAACGCTAGTGTGAACCCACCCTTACTCATCTGATGAGAAAACTGCTTCTGCCAGTGTCCCGTTTAGTATTGAAAACTGCATTACTTGATCCACCTTGAGGTGCTACAGTAAACACTTGTCTAATCATTACTTGGAAAATATGGCTTTAAAAGTTCAGTTGTCCCTCAGGGTTTTTATGACTTAAGGTATCAGTTAGAGCAAAGGTTATGTGAATTCCAGGTTATGTGAACTTTGAGTTTAAAAGGTGTGACCAAAGGAAACATTGGTTTTATTGTGTCTTCTGACAGCAGTGCATTTTAACTCTGTTGTAGCCTACCTACTTTAGCCTCACTAATTTAACGAGGTTTTCTGAGCTTATAAATATATAGAGCAGTGCATATGTGTCTGAATGCTCACCAAGTGATGCCACAATAGATTAAACAGTAGTTTTTTCTCATTTTTATTATTATGTTGCCTAGCTCTTTGCTTCACCTTTGGTTTAATGCTACCAGGGCTTTTTGTCACAGACATCGATTATTGTTATGGTACTGCTTTTTTGGTAGTGGTTTACAGACAACACAGATCTGCTTCTGAGATATCCTCCTGTTGTCCTGTTTCCCACTAGACACAGCACAATCTGGTACCCAGTGCCACATGCCCACTGACTCCAGAGACGGGGAGGGGCTGGGGACCAGTGAAGATAGGAGGCATGTGATGTGTGATATTTAAGACCATGGTCATGTGCATATGAGACTGGGATACAGAGACTCAGCTACAGACACTACATTAGTAACTGATACCTTATACTACATGTATCAAAAACCCATTTAACTTGTGTGGTCATTAGATATCTAGTGAAATATAAAAAAACAACTGCTGTACATAGCAATACATGGTCAATGATTAGATTAGATTAAAGTTGTAGAATAAAGTCCAGCAATGTACAAAATCTTCTAGAATCTAAACCACGGCCAAAGTACTATTATTTGTGAGCATACTTTGCGGTATATACTGTATGTGGGCAGCAAGAATGGACTTAGACCGGAAAGCAGCCCTAGCACTCAAACTCCACCAGCCTATACACAATAAATCACACCCCCGCATTGCAGTAAAATAGTAGTGTGCAATGTGTGCAGCAGCAAATTATGCTTTACTTTGCCACACCACTTCCCACTCCCTTAAATATGTAAACCACCTAATGAAGAGAAGAGGGAAAAACAAATGAACAGAGAAACTCATAATTAAATTGTCAGGGATAGATGTACAGTACACTTGATTTTCAGCCAATTTGTCAATGATTTCTCCTTGTCCTGTGCCCTCACCTCAGCACTACAGTTGAAAGGACCTACAAGTGGGGACCAGCAAATCTTATCTGTTGGACTGGACATGCATAATTTAGAAATAATACTATACTGCAGTATTAAAAACTACTGTGTGACCTAGATAAGTATCCTACCAGAAATCTGAAGAGTAGAGCAGATTGTTCATTTGGGCCTTGTGGGCACTATAGTTTGGGGGAAGATATACATGCGGGTACTATGGCGTAAAGAATGGTTTCCAACATGTCTGATTTCAACATATTCAGTCTTTTGTTCTCATGAGAGATACGCCCTGCTAATGCTGGACAAAATAGAGCAGAACTATACCCAAAGATGTCCAATAAAATCACTGCAGTAACAATTTCATGTGGCTAATTATCTCTTGATAAGGTCCCTAGCCCAAGCGAGGTCACAGTCCTGGGTATAAATAAATTATGGGAGAGGGGGCATCCTCTGCATCTAGAGGAAATAAGGCTTGTATACAAACACACAAGAGGATTCTTTACTGTAAGAGCAGTGCAACTGTGGCACTCTCTGCTAGACGAAGTGGTGTGGAACGGATGCATGGCGATCACAGGCAGAGTTGCTCAGAAAGCCAGACAAACAGATGCCTGGACCCCATGCAGAATGGATGTATGGCAGTCAAAGGCAGAGCGGCCCAGACAGTCAGACGGTCAGATGTCTGGACCCCATGTGGAATGGGTGCATGGTGGTCATGGCATCTGCTTGTCTGCCTGTCTGGGCAGCTCTGCCTGTGATTGCCATGCATCAATTTCGCATGGGGTCCAGGCCTCTGCTTATCTGATGGTTTTTGCAGCTCTGCCTGTTACCGACAGGCACCCATTCTGCATGGGGTCCAGGCATATGGGAAGCTCTGCCAGTGACCAGATGCATCCATTCCACTTGAGGTCCAGGCATCTGTCTTGTTTTCTGGTTACCATTATGTCCTGTCTGAACAGTGTCCTGAGCTTGTTTGGGTTCCTGTTTGTGTGCCTGGGTTCCAGGTTGTCCCCTGTCTGTCTGGACTGCTGGTGTCTGCACCAACATCTGTCTCTGCAAGTAAGTCGCCAAGAGCACCGGGACCATCCTGGAGGTGCGAACAGTGAGCCCTCGGCTAAGTTCATCCACACCATCAGGGGCTCTGTGAAGAATGGGGATCCGCAAAACACCTTGCCACCAGCCCTACAGAGATGCCTATACTTGTCCGCAATTGCGGGCAAAAATAGGACATGCTCTATATTTTTGTGGAGCTGCCGTCCGTAAGATCAGCGACGCGCTCCGCAAATGTGGATGCGGAGAGCACAGTGTGTGCTCTCCGCATCCATCAGGTCCCCATTCAAAATGAATGGGACCGCACAACGGGTGCGGACGTAGATTGCAGACGTGTGAATTAGGCCTTACACCCAATCTCTGTGTAGGCTTCACTACTAGTTTTGCCTCTCAATAACTAATGGAAATAACTGGCCAAATAACTTTAGTGTGAACTGAGCCTAACAGGAATATATAGCACCTAGTATCCACACCCAGACCAAGACCAAGACATTAACCCCACAAGAACCAGACAACGGGGAGGGGAAAGAGACCATACAAGAAGAACAGTACACACACAGGCTGCCGTTATTAACCATTGCCCATGGCAACCAGCCTACACAGTAGCCACCGAAGCCAGTACACCAGAACAACCTGAACATGTGAGCAAACAAGGCAACCCGTGTCACAGTGAACCACACAGGGACAGCACTTATGGCAACCAGCCTACACTGGATCCACCGTAGCCAGTATGCCAGAACAACCAATGTGAGCAAACAAGTCAACCCGTGTCACAGTGAACCACACTGTGACACTATCCATGGCAACCAGCCTACACAGAATCCACCGTAGTCAGTACGCCAGAGAAACCAATGTGAGCAAACACTGCAATCCATGTCACAGTGAACCACACTATGTCTGGCTAATTCTTGTAGAATTTTTTAAACCAATCATTTTAAAAAATGCAGCTTTCAACAGTCAATATTTGCAGTTTTTTTTTTTAACAATTTACACTACAGCCTCTTGTAGACAATCGGTTTAGGCTTACTTAGTAAATGCCCATTTTAACTCACATATGCCCTATGTTTAGAAAGTCTTTGCAGACTTGTTTTTTGCTTAACACCCATGTCATTTCTAGTCTAAAGCTGAACCCGTTTCAAGTCACACAATATTAAAGACAGTAGTCACCATAGTAGTTGGGATCTATAATTTGTAGGCATTCAGGCAGTTCTCACAGTTTACTACTGATCTCCGTGATTACCTGAATCATTCTTCTGTGGTAGTAGTAAGAGGAGCAGAAGAATAAGCAGCATTCTGTTACTGTGGTTGGCCGCATATCCTATGCATGCTTCTGGCACAGAATTCAGGTGGCATTCAGGTAGATTGAAGAACTTATACTTCGCCCCATGTGAGCAACTTGTTTCAGCCCTCAGATTCAGAAGACGATGCCACTTGTATGTGGAACATGTGTATTCCCAGCCGTGATGTCCTTTCTTTTCACTGTAATTGTTCTGTTTGATTTACATCTGAGAACGTGAATAGTTAAAGTTTCCTGTGTCATATGCCTCACCCAACCTTCTCCGTCCTCTTCACATTCTGTAACCTGGTTACACCTGAAGTTTGTGTGAAGCCAGGAAAAGGAAGTATACTTGGGGGAGGAGAAAGAATTATGAAATTGGACACATCTATGATGATTGCTTAATATAAGGAAACACTTTGTTTCTTAGGAGTAGAGAATTTGAGAATTTTTTATGTTTTTTTACTTTAACTTTGAAAACAATCCTATCACAGTGCAAAGTAAGGTATTTTTGGTCATTCATAAATTAATCCAGCAGCCAACTCTAACATCCCAAAATATGTAACAATCTAGATGTGAATGACTCTCCATTTTCTAGCTCTTACTTCTCTAACGTTTGGGGCACTTCAGGGTTACATTAGAGTAGTAGTCCCAAATCAGTGGTTCTTAACGCCAGCTATATAGAACTATATGAGTCTTGAATTGTGACCTGGCTACAATAATATGCATCTCCTAACCCCTGATCAGTACCAAAGTGGATGGTATAATATCAGTGTATACAATTTAAAGGGATTGTTAATTCTTTTACAAGTGATTGCCTATCCTCAGGATAAGCCATCACTATCAGTGGGGGTCCAACACACCCCACTACCTCTGTTTCATTGAGTTACTGAAGTTGAACTACACAGTTCCATCTGCTGGATGGAGATAGTTACTACTCTGGTGCTCTCATTGAAGTGAACCAGCTCTGTCCACTGCACTAGTGTCGGACTGGGGTTTCTAGGGCCCACCAGTAAAATTTGTTCTGGGGGCCCAATATGCAGCTACATGCAAATAATGTCTGCTCACACAGTGCAGGCAGCAGCAAGATGCTTAAAATGATTGATTATGGGGGCCCCTGCAGTGAGTTCGAGAAGGCAGGTCACCTCAGCCACCCGATGTGTCTATAATAACGCAGTAGGCAGTTTGCTAAATAATTTGTTGTTATATGGATAAATAGGCTAGCTGAGATCTATACTCTGTCTATCTATATGTAATGCAGTCCATCTACTGTGCCATGTGTCACTGGTTCCCCTGTGGACCATTCTGAGCCTGTGCACAACAAATAAAACAGGGCACAGCGTATTAGACCTCTGCCGATCGGTTAGTGATGGCCTATCCTGAGGCTATCTGAAAATGTGTGCAATATACAAGATTATTGGGGGAAGATTCACTAGTTCTGTTTTTGGACTTGTAAACTTGGACTAGATACTCTAAGGTCCCTTTCACACGAGCAATACGGATTGTGTCAGTATGCCTTCAGGATGCGTTCAGTAAGCAAGCAAGTTCAGTCAGTTTTGTCTGCAATTGCGCTCAGTATTTCATTTTTTTCTGCCCAGGTGCAATCTGTTTTTGATGCGTATTTCACTGAAGCCCCATTCACTTCTAGGGGGCCAGAGCTCCATGAAAAACACAGAATATTGAACATTCTGCGATTCTAACGGAACTCAGAAATGATGCATGAAAAACAACATTGATGTACACAGACCCATTGGAATGAATGGGTCAGGATTCAGTGCGGGTGCTATGCGTTCACTTCACGCATTGCACCCGCACGGAAAAATTCGCGTGTGTGAAAGCGGCCTTCGTTCAGGACAAATTGTGGCATGTTCTATATACTGCATTTTTTATGCAGCTCTGGTTCCATAGAAGTGAAAAGGGTGTGAAAAATGCAACAAAAACTGATTGTACCCGAGCAGAAAAAACTGAAACACTGAATGCAATTGCAGACAAAACTGACTGAACTTGCTTGCAAAACCATCAGTCTTTTCCTGAACAGACCCTGAGAGAATTTGTAATGCTCATGCGAAAGAGGCCTGAAGATGCAGCAGTGGCTGATGTCAGATGATAAATTTGGTGCATCTTTAGACCTTCTAGTCTTAAACGAGTTGTCCAAGTTATAAAAAAATATATATAGCACTGTAAATCTGATGGGCAGCAATATATAACTAAGCTAAGCAAGTTTTAGGCAAAATATATACATATTTCCTCCTTTCCCTGGTTCTCTTGTGGCCCTTCGTTTACCTGCAATAACAACAATCTCTGCCCCTCCCCCTGCTTTTCTAAGGGAGTGAATACAAATGCTGCCCTGAGTGATATGTCTGTCTGCTGGGATACTCAGCAGCATGTTGAGTGTGTAGGACTACAAGTCCCAGCTGTACAATGACACTGCTGATACACACAGGATATTCTCCCTACCTGTTCTTGTGCAATGCTCTGCAGAACTCCTCTAGTCTGTCAGCTCCTGTGCCCAGAATTTGTCTCCTCACTGCCTGCAGCTACTCAGTAAAGCCCTCAGCCTGAGTCTGTGCTACTGAAGGGGTTAAAGTTTTTTCTGAAGAATCCAGGGAGAAAGCAGCAGGCGGCAGTGCAGGGGAACGTCGCCAGCACAGTGATGTCCCGTGTACAGACACAGATCAGCTCTCGCAGGCTTGTGCACGAAACATCATCAGAGCAGGGAGAGAAGCTGACATCACAGGTCATCTGACCCTCAGTGAAATCTTAAAGCAGCAACTGTTGATGCAGTAAGTTCATGGTAAAGCTGTTACATTTGATTACATACAAAGAACAAAAAAATAACTTGGACACCCCTTTTAAGACCACCTATTAGTTGGCTTACTTTGAGCCTGAGTTTTGACACATTATCTGTTTACATGAGGCAATGTGCTGCCAACAATGATTTATTAGATGCAATCACCCGACAAATGAGCAATTGCTTGTTGGGTGATGAGTGTTGGGGCAAAGATCTGGAACAAGCATTGTTTGGTCCAGATCATCAGCTCATGTAAAAGGGCCCTTAAGAAAATCATGCATTCTCTGCAGCCACAGACAGAATTGCAGTGTTGAGATCAGATGCTATGACTTGTCTAATGCTCAGGCTACTCAGGGTTTTGTAGTAGTTCATATTTTTAAGATACAGTACTTAATTACATAGTTGATAAGGCTGAGAAAAAAACCCTATGATGTGGTGGTCACCAATTGCTCCATATTAGAGGAAAATAGCCTTCCTAATTCCAAGTCTGGCATTGATACTGTATGCCAAACCAAATAGATCAACATTCCATCTCCAGTATCCATAGACATGTTGATGATATGTAAATGCTAAAAAATTGCAAACAGGTCTTGATTTATGAAACTGGTTTGACTTTATTTTTGAGTAAATTATGATGTTTCTGTCATTTTATTTGTCTTAGGCTAGTTTTCACACTAGTATTGTCAGAACCAGCCGTTTTTCCGGCAGGTGAATAGTCAGGTCTCTCTGGATCCAGCATTGCCGGAAGCCACTGCGATTCTGTCCGGCCCCATTAAAATATAAAATGTGCAACGGTTTTCGTTCGGCCAGTTCTCTGCATGTTTATTGGGTTGCGGCCGGATCTCTGCTGGTCCCCATTATAGTTTAATGGGGTCAGACGGGAACACAGTGGCTTCCAGCAATGCTGGATCCAGAGAGACCTGGCAGGCTGTTCTGGCAGCCGGATCTCACAACACTAGTGTGAAACTAGCCTACCACAAATTTATCAATAGTCTGCGACAGATCAAAGTTATTTTTTTGTTCTTGCTAAGTCAAATTCAGAAAACAGCTTTTTATGGTGTGTGGTTTATTTTTGACCTTACAGTATTTATCATAGGAATTGTCTCAAAACATTTTCTCAGTTGGTCTCCACTCCTGACCTGCCCTAGTTGTGCGAGTTGAAAATAAGTCAGAATGAGATACAGTAGTTTGCCTGTGTGACATTCAAGTGCTGTGTTCCATTTACATAAATATGGGTCACAGACTGTAATCTGTACACAAATAGACAAATGTGAAGACAAACTTCAGATTCTCCACTGTTGATAAACCAGATTTAGGGCCAAAATATTCAAAACATCTTGGTTTATCCATTATGGAATACTAGCGACATGTGCAGAAATAGGCACACACGCCTTGGCATGTTATCGTGAGGGTCTTAATGGTTGTCTAAGGAATGTTTTGCCATGCTCAATACACTAAGGCACACAAATCATCAAGATCTTCTGCTGGCAATTCCCTTTGCGATTGCAGACCAGTGACATCCCATATGTTCTTGATGGGAGACAAGTCCAGAGACGCTGCAGGCCATGGTAACATGTTTAAGCCATGCAGACTGCTCACAGTAGCCCAAGTAACATGGGGTCTGACATTGTTCTGTTAAAAAAAAGCTCCTGGGACACGTTGGAGAAATGGCCGTACCACTGGTTTTATGACCAAATAAATGTAACACGAGCTGTTAGTGTACCTGAAATAAAGACTAGAGCGGTCCGGCTACCATACATTATGCCACCCCACATAATCCTGGGAGTAGGACAGATATGACATTCTCTTGTAAAGGCTTCTTTATGACATTGACTTTGTGGTTTCCAGATCAATCTCCAGTTATCTTTGCACCTAAGACAAAAGCGGGACTGATTGCTGAAGAGGTGAGACCTCCATTCCAGCCTCCATTTCCATTTTGCTGTGCACCATATTAGCTTTTGAAAGTGGTGGCGTGAGATCAATGGAACACATGTATCTGGACATGGCTCATAGCCGAATCTTGTGCTTACACCAGTGTGTAGACACTGTTTGCCACCCTAAGCTTGGGACGTGACATCCAATTTCACTTGCAGTACAGAATGGATCACTATGCACCATTTTTCTAAATGGTCTGTCTGTGTAGAGGTTCCCCTCTGTTCACCTCTTGCTGTAATTCCAGTTTGTCGCTGTTTTGCCAACCACCAGGACACACAAAGTTGAACAGTGCTGACATCTCGGCCCTGGTGCATAGCAATCTGCCGGAGTGATTAAACAAAGGATCTCAGTTCATGGATACTGTCCCTCTCAGTTTGCACAAGTGTTGATAACTGGCAAGTCGACGAACACCAGGCATCACACAATTATCCCATATTACTTGATTACATTTTTGAGGTTACCTGTGGCTAAAAACTTTGCTTTTAATCTGGCATTCATACCCCTTCCACAAGCCACAGATTAGAGCTAGGTGGTTGAAAGTTTGATCATATGCATATCTTAGTGACACCTGCTACTTCCTTGACTTGCATAACTTTTGGCTTGCACTTTTTGGTGTTGTAATTTTATTATTGAGGAATCTAACTTTGAGCAAATGCCTTGAATTTTTTTTATGCATGATTCAGCAAATTATTTAAAAAAAAATTTGATTTGGATCTGAACCGATTCAACATAAATCAATGTTTTTCCAATTGGCCTGAAAATTGGCATATGACACTTTGATGTCTCCTAGGATTTTTTATGAAAAGATCTTGTCTCTGTTTGTTAATTTCTGCGAATTTTTGCTCTTTCTTCCCCTCTTTTTTTTTTTAGCTCTTGAACACAATGATAGCAATAGCAAATCCAACACTAACATATATAGCTATAGTTAAATGCATGAGTTTTTTCTTGCAGAGGGGTTTGTAATGAAGAACTAGCAGGCTGAGCTCCTGCAGCAGCAATAAGCTGTATTAAGCAAAGTGTGACCAGCCCCTCACTCCCTCAAAATATTCCCTGATCAAATTCTCTAAATTCAAATTCTTCTACACAATTATATTTCTCTATCTCTCTTTATAGTGTCCCTATCACACTACATTAGTGGCTTGTGTCTATAATCTTTTTTGGGCAGAAACTGTCAGACACAATCCTTCCAGGTCAGCTGAATACAGTATGGCACTTTTTCACGTTCAGCTGCCTGAGGCGAAAATTGAAACAGCGCCCCCTGCTTCCCCAAACCCTATACCAAATTCTTTACCTAACCCCTTCTCTCCTAAAATTACATATACTACAAAACATACAGAGTAATACAGTGCCCCATACCTCCTATTTCCACTGATGTCTCCTCTAATGTAGACTTTATCTCTCTCCATCTTCCTCACTCCACCAGAAAACCTGATGATTTTATACACATCTCTCATCTCTGCAGTTTGACAAACAGACATCTTAGTTTCCTACTTTTCCATCATCCTCCCACCTTCTGGACAAATCATCCTTCCACCTCCAATACTGTGCCTGCTGTGCTCCCCAATATTATACTGCAGAAACAGATAAACCCCCTGATAATACTAGTACCATGCAGATAGTTCCCTTTAATAATTATTGGCACCCAGTGTCCTAAAATAACTGCGCCCCGCAAATAGTGTCCCTGACACTAATAGTGTTGTAAACATAATGTCCCCCAAAAATAACTGTGCTAAGCTGATACTGTGCCAGGGTGCCCCTACAGTTATGGGGCTACCAAAAGTCCCACCAATAGTAATAATTTTCTGTCAGAGCGCACTTAGTAGTAATAGTGCTTCTAGAGGGCCCCCAACATGTCCCCACTGTGCCACAGAAGTAATAATGCTCCCTTAGTGCCCATACTAGTAATCATATTCCTCATAGTCCCCCAGCAGTAATAAAGCCCACCATAATGCCCCCAGTAGAAATAATTCTCCTTATAATGTGACAGTTGAAAAATGTCCCCTTAAAATGAGCACCAGTACAAAAATGCCCCCTTATATTATTCTGACACCACACTTAGTTGACAAATAATATATGCAACTGGCTCTGCTCCGCTCTTCAGCGAGGATGAGCTTATTGAGGACAGTCTACTGGCCAGCCCAGATTTGGAGGAGAGGTCCGCTGCTTTCTCCTGTAGGCGTGCAAGTAGCCATGATGACAGTTCGTGGCAGCAGGTGTTGCGAGTGGTCAGGGACCGGCCATGTCACTGGTGGCATCAGTGACGGGCAGACAGTAGTGGATGATGGCGCAGTCGATCGCATGTGGGAGCTGGGTGAAGAGGGGGCTTCCTCATCATTATGGCTTAGGAAAACCGTGGCACTAATGTAATGGTACAGCCTGACGCATCTTCCAGCGGCCCACACCCCTACTTCAGCAGTCAAGGCTCCACCACCTCAGCAGAATGGAGCCGTTTCCTTCCCATTATCTACTGGTCCTGATGCTCCCCCTACTACACCTCCTGCTCCTAGTCACACGTTTCACCAGCAATCAATCACCAACACAATTGCAAAGAAACAACAGTATGTGTGTACTCATCCAATGGAGCAGAAGCTGAACATGCTCCTTGCCAAGTTGCAGGTACTACAGTTCCTCCCTTTCCATGTGGTTGACTTTGCACATTTCAGAGAACTGATGGCTTGAGCTGAGCCAAGGTGGAAATTCCAAAGCCATCACTACTTCTCTAAAAATATGTACGTATGTATGCATATGTACATACATCAAAAGGTGGGCCAGTCCTTGAGCCTGTCAGTGTCCATCTTGAGCCTGTGGGTGTCTGGAACAGTTCATGGCAGTGCCAACGTGTGGAGCTGTAACTATGGTCAAGGACTATACTTGTCCTTTACGGCCCACTGGGTGAATGTGGTTCCTGCCCAGGCACACCAGCAACTTCACCAGGGTGATGTAAATGTCACCTCTGCATTCTCATTCTTTGATTCCAGTGCTAATGTCCTCCTCTGCCTCTTTATCCTCCACTTTGCCCTCAGCCTCCACTGTAGGCACAGTTAAACACAGAATCTCATTCTTTGATTCCAGTGCTAATGTCCTCCTCTGCCTCTTTATCCTCCACTTTGCCCTCAGCCTCCACTGTAGGCACAGTTAAACACAGAATAACCACAGCACACGTCACTAGGCTTTTGTGGGTGCACGTCCCCAGAACTCCCTTTCCACCAAGGGATACTTGAATATAGTATTCACACAATGTGGCGGAGTCAGCACACCAGATGAGAGTTGCGTTTAGGAATTTTATTCACGTACAGTGGTACAAGCTGAGTACATTTATATGCGACGTTTCAGGTCCTGTTTCGATACCCTTTCTCAAGCAAGTATGGCGTTCATGCGGCACACAGCCATGAACGCCATACTTGCTTGAGAAAGGGTACCGCAACAGGACCCGAAATGTCGCATATATATGTACTTAGCTTGTACCACTGTACGTGAATTAAATTCCTAAACGCAACTCATCTGGTGTGCTGACTCCATTGTAGGCACAGTTCGGAGTGGTCCTCCAGCATACCACATACCGAATGGAGTCACACTGGGGAGGAACTGCTCTGTTCCCCTAATCAAAAAATCTAATCCTGGTTGTCTCCTTGCAAACTGAAGATATGAACTATGGTCACCAATAACGGGAAGAACATTCTGTTGGCACTGCATCAAGGAGGATAGACCCATGCGGCCTGCATGGTGCATGTCTTTAATCTGTTTGTAACCCGGTTCCTGAAGTCTTCCACCCAATTTCAAGACGTCTTGAAAATGGCCAGAAAACACGTCCTCCTTGACCTGCAAAGGCAGAATGGTATTCCCCAACATCCTCTCATATGTGATGTTTCCACCCTCCATATGTTGGACTGACTATACTGTATGAGCAGAGGAAGGCCGTAAATGATTTATTGGTGATGCAGGCGGACCGGAGTACTGTGTAACTTTGACATTAGCCAGTGGCAGCTCAAGCGTGACACCTGCCGGTTGCTCAGGCCCTTTGAGGAGGCCACCAGGACTACGGATGAATGATAGAAACAGAAGAGTTGCAGCAGCATCTCCGTTTTTTCTCTTTATTGCGAAAACTTCAGAGCATGTATACAAATAAAGTGCCGAGTTTCGGCTGTTGCAAGCCTTTGTCAAGCATAATCAAAAGTGACACATACAAGACTTAAATAGTATAGCCACCACCCTCCTCATAATGATCCTCCAATCACATTAGCCCACCTGCAAAAACTATCCAATCATGACCATTGCAGGTTTCAATCCCTCTTTTACATACATTAACCTTATCACCTGTGTGGAGTTCGTCATGTTATTTCATGCTCCTGCCCGGCGTTCGCGTCTCTGCATCACCACTGCGCAAACTTGCGCCGCTGGTTGTTTACATATCACATAGGCAACTGCGATCCAAATCTCACGGTAATCTCGCGTGATCGCGTCACCATACCACATGAGCTCTTGTCAATTAATCCGCGCTGCAGCTATCCACCTCACACAGATATGACATCACTGCATGACAGGTTGCCAAGGTAATGTACAAGCCAAATCGCAGATGTCGGAACAGAGGGTGCATAGATCTGTATACACTGCTGATGACATTATATATGCATACACATCATAAATGATATAGCAAGATATGTGTATAATAATTTACATGGGGGCTAAGCCTGTGGATGTTGGGGGGATATCAATAAATTGATAAGAGGATGTAACAAACATAGTTAAAAATAATTAAAAAATCACCTAGGATTATACAAAAAATGGAGGATGATCGCAAATAAAGTGCATATAGCAACAAAAGATTGGGGGTCACCCTAATCCACTAGATTGAGACCAAATAGTTGCAGGGATCGCAGGGTATATATCCACTTAAGTTCCTTTTTCCTAAAAAAAAATTCTCTATCTCCACCCCTTCTGAGGGCACCCACTGCATCAATAACTCTAAAACGTAGCTGGTTGATGGAATATCCACGCTCTATAAAATGTTTGGCAACAGGTTTATCCAACGCTCCTTTCCTTATTGTACTTTTATGCTTGTTGAGCCTTTCTCTCACCTCCATTGTAGTCTCTTCAACATAGATGAGACTACAAGGGCATTGTATCATATAGATAACATCTTTGGATTGGCAAGTAAAAAAGCCGTTAATTTTGAATACTTTTCCACTGTAAGGGGGGGCAAATGTATCTCCCTTCATTATGCTGCTGCAGTTGCAGCATTGCAAACAAAGGAAATTGCCATTCTTTTTAGGTGCTAAATACATTTGCCGATCCAACTTAGGACCACCAACATCACATTTAACCAACCTATCACTTAAGTTAGTATTTAGTGTTGAGCGAACAGTTCGCGCATCGTTCGGGTTCGTACCGAATTTTGGGGTGTCCGGGACCCGGACCCGAACCCGGACATTTTCAAAAAAGTTCGGGTTCGGGTTCGGTGTTCGTCGATTTCTTACCGCTTTCTGAAGGGCTGCACAGCAGCCAATCAGCTAGCGTCTTACTTCTTGCCCTAAGAAGCCATCACAGCCATGCCTACTAATGGCATGGCTGTGATTGGCCAAGTGCAGCATGTGACCCAGCCTCTATTTAAGCTGGAGTCACGTAGCGCCGCACGTCACACTGCTCTGACTAGTGTAGGGAGAGGATGCAGCTTCTGTGAGGGCGAGATAGGCAGGGAAAAGTCAGCAACAGCACCTAATGAACGGATCGATCTGCAGCTGAGAATCAGTGAACTTCTGCTATTTACTTGATTGCTGGTTTTTGGCTGCACAGAGCGTTTTTCTGTCACTTATTTTCTGGGTTGATCGGCGGCCATTTTGTGACTTGTGGTGCTCCAGAACAAGCTGCCACACATCCATCAATGCTTCAATACTATTTTTTTTTGCTATATCCTCCATCAGGGGCTTGGCTGTGCTAATTGTCACCCCTAGAAACTCAGGATAGCAATTTCTATATTTTATTAAGGGGTTAAATACAATTGCCCAAATACCAATCCCCTAAATCTGGTGTTCCAGCTTTGGCTAGACAAGCATAATACTGTCTGCTGTCTGGCAAAGGATAGATTATTTTCTGGGGTGAAATTCAATTGGCAAAATAGCAAAACCATACATCAGTGGTTTCAGCAGTGGCTGGCAAAATATAATAGTGTCCGCCAAAACAGATATTTTGGTTTGGGGTTAAATTCAATTGCCAAAATAGCAACACCCTAAATCTGGTGTCACAGCTGAGCCTGGCAAACTATATTAGTATCCGCAAAAACATATATTTTCTTCTGGGGTGAAATTCACTTGCCAAAATAGCAATCACCCTAAATCTGGTGTCACAGCTGTGCCTGGCAAACTATATTAGTATCCATAAAAACATATATTTTGTTCTGGGGTTAAATTCACTTGCCAAAATAGCAATCCACTAAATCTGGTGTCACAGCTGAGCCTGGCAAACTATATTAGTATCCACTAAAAACATATATTTTGTTCTGGGGTGAAATTCACTTGCCAAAATAGCAATCCACTAAATCTGGTGTCACAGCTGAGCCTGGCAAACTATATTATTATCCGCAAAAACATATATTTTGTTCTGGGGTGAAATTCACTTGCCAAAATAGCAATCCTCTAAATCTGGTGTCACAGCTGAGCCTGGCAAACTATATTAGTATCCGCAAAAACATATATTTTGTTCTGGGGTGAAATTCACTTGCCAAAATAGCAATCACCCTAAATCTGGTGTCACAGCTGAGCCTGGCAAACTATATTAGTATCCGCAAAAACATATATTTTCTTCTGGGGTGAAATTCACTTGCCAAAATAGCAACACCCTAAATCTGGTGTCACAGCTGAGCCTGGCAAACTATATTAGTATCCGCAAAAACATATATTTTGTTCTGGGGTGAAATTCACTTGCCAAAATAGCAATCCTCTAAATCTGGTGTCACAGCTGAGCCTGGCAAACTATATTAGTATCCGCAAAAACATATATTTTCTTCTGGGGTGAAATTCACTTGCCAAAATAGCAATCACCCTAAATCTGGTGTCACAGCTGAGCCTGGCAAACTATATTAGTATCCGTAAAAACATATATTTTGTTCTGGGGTGAAATTCACTTGCCAAAATAGCAATCCTCTAAATCTGGTGTCACAGCTGAGCCTGGCAAACTATATTAGTATCCATAAAAACATATATTTTCTTCTGGGGTGAAATTCACTTGCCAAAATAGCAATCACCCTAAATCTGGTGTCACAGCTGAGCCTGGCAAACTATATTAGTATCCGTAAAAACATATATTTTCTTCTGGGGTGAAATTCACTTGCCAAAATAGCAATCCACTAAATCTGGTGTCACAGCTGAGCCTGGCAAACTATATTATTATCCGTAAAAACATATATTTTCTTCTGGGGTGAAATTCACTTGCCAAAATAGCAATCCACTAAATCTGGTGTCACAGCTGAGCCTGGCAAACTATATTATTATCCATAAAAACATATATTTTGTTCTGGGGTGAAATTCACTTGCCAAAATAGCAATCCACTAAATCTGGTGTCACAGCTGAGCCTGGCAAACTATATTATTATCCGCAAAAACATATATTTTGTTCTGGGGTGAAATTCACTTGCCAAAATAGCAATACCACTAAATCTGGTGTCACAGCTGAGCCTGGCAAACTATATTAGTATCCGCAAAAACATATATTTTGTTCTGGGGTGAAATTCACTTGCCAAAATAGCAATCCTCTAAATCTGGTGTCACAGCTGAGCCTGGCAAACTATATTAGTATCCGCTAAAAACATATATTTTCTTCTGGGGTGAAATTCACTTGCCAAAATAGCAACACCCTAAATCTGGTGTCACAGCTGAGCCTGGCAAACTATATTAGTATCCATAAAAACATATATTTTGTTCTGGGGTGAAATTCACTTGCCAAAATAGCAATCCTCTAAATCTGGTGTCACAGCTGAGCCTGGCAAACTATATTAGTATCCATAAAAACATATATTTTCTTCTGGGGTGAAATTCACTTGCCAAAATAGCAATCACCCTAAATCTGGTGTCACAGCTGAGCCTGGCAAACTATATTAGTATCCGTAAAAACATATATTTTCTTCTGGGGTGAAATTCACTTGCCAAAATAGCAATCCACTAAATCTGGTGTCACAGCTGAGCCTGGCAAACTATATTAGTATCCGCAAAAACATATATTTTGTTCTGGGGTGAAATTCACTTGCCAAAATAGCAATCCACTAAATCTGGTGTCACAGCTGAGCCTGGCAAACTATATTATTATCCACTAAAAACATATATTTTGTTCTGGGGTGAAATTCACTTGCCAAAATAGCAACACCCTAAATCTGGTGTCACAGCTGAGCCTGGCAAACTATATTAGTATCCGTAAAAACATATATTTTGTTCTGGGGTGAAATTCACTTGCCAAAATAGCAATCCACTAAATCTGGTGTCACAGCTGAGCCTGGCAAACTATATTATTATCCGCAAAAACATATATTTTGTTCTGGGGTGAAATTCACTTGCCAAAATAGCAATCCACTAAATCTGGTGTCACAGCTGAGCCTGGCAAACTATATTATTATCCATAAAAACATATATTTTGTTCTGGGGTGAAATTCACTTGCCAAAATAGCAATACCCTAAATCTGGTGTCACAGCTGTTGCAGGCCCATTGTAAATCTGTCCATAAAAGGATACCTTTCATCCAGGGCCTAAATACTTGCCCTAAAAGAGATATTCCCCTAAATCAGTGGTTACTGCTGTGCCATGGATTAGTGTAATAAGCTACATAAACAAATAGGCAGATAGTGGTAGGTGCCTGTAAAAAAGGCCTGAATTTGAAATCAATACATTGGGCCAAATATTTTTTTCCTTATTGTGGTGCTTGGTGAGCGGTAACAATGAGGAAAACATCTAGTAAGGGACGCGGACGCTGATCGTGGTGGTGTTAGTGTACCCTCTGGTGCTGGGAGAGGGCGTGGCCATTCTGCCACAGCCACACATCCTAGTGAACCAACTACCTCAGGTTCCAGTACCCGCCAGAATTTACAGCGATATTTGGTGGGGCCCAATGCCGTTCTAAGGATGGTAAGGCCTGAGCAGGTACAGGCGCTAGTCAATTGGGTGGCCGACAGTGGATCCAGCATGTTCACAACATTATCTCCCACCAAGTCTTCTGCAGAAAGCGCACAGGTGGCACCTGAAAACCAAGCCCATCAGTCTGTCACATCACCCCCATGCATATCAGGGAAACTGTCTGAGCCTCAAGTTATGCAGCAGTCTCTTATGCTGTTTGAAGACTCTGCTGGCAGGGTTTCCCAAGGGAATCCACCTAGCCCTTCCCCTGTGGTGGAAGACATAGAATGCACTGATGCACAACCTCTGATGTTTACTGATGATGAGGACATGGGAATACCACCTCATCGGAGTCCGCACGTCTCTGATGATGGCGAAACACAGGTGCCAACTGCTGCGTCTTTCTGCAGTGTGCAGACCGAACAGGAGGACAGGGAGGAAGACTGTGTGGAAGACGATGCAGGGGACGATGAGGTCCTAGACCCCACATGGAATGAAGGTCGTGCCACTGACTTTCATAGTTCAGAGGAAGAGGCAGTGGTGAGACCGAGCCAACAGCGTAGCAAAAGAGGGAGCAGGGGGCAAAAGCAGAACAGCCGCCGCCAAGAGAGTTCGCCTGATACAGGCCACCGCCACCAGGGACCGAGCACCCCAAAGGCAGCTTCAAGGAGTTCCCTGGCATGGCACTTCTTTAAACAATGTGCTGACGACAAGACCCGAGTGGTTTGCACGCTGTGCCATCAGATCCTGAAGCGAGGCATTAACGTTCTGAACCTTAGCACAACCTGCATGACCAGGCATCTACATGCAAAGCATGAACTGCAGTGGAGTAAACACCTTAAAAGCAAGGAACTCACTCAGGCTCCCCCTGCTCCCTCTTCTGCTGCTGCCTCGGCCTCTTCCTCCGCCTCGGGAGGAATGTTGGCACCTGCCGCCCACCAAACAGAGGATGTGCCAGCGACACCACCACCTGCGTCACCAAGCATCTCCACCATGTCACACGGCAGCGTTCAGCTCTCCATCTCACAAACCTTGGAGAGAAAGCGTAAATTCCCACCTAGCCACCCTCGAGGCCCTGGGCCTGAATGCCAGCATTTCTAAACTACTGGCCTTTGAAATGCTGTCATTCAGGCTGGTGGACACTAGACAGCTTCAAACAGCTGATGTCCATGGCTGTCCCACAGTATGTTGTCCCCAGCCGCCACTACTTCTCCAAGACAGCCGTGCCTTCCCTGCACATGCAAGTGTCCGATAAAATCAAGTGTGCACTGCGCAGCGCCATTTGTGGCAAGGTCCACCTAACCACAGATACGTGGACCAGTAAGCACGGCCAGGGACGCTATATCTCCCTAACTGCACACTGGGTAAATGTAGTGGCGGCTGGGCCCCAGGCGGAGAGTTCCTTGGCGCACGTCCTTCCGCCGCCAAGGATCACAGGGCATCATTGTTTGCCTCCTGTAGCCTCCTCCTCCTACTCGGCTTCCTCCTCCTCTGCTTCCACCAGCTCATCCAGTCAGCCACACACCTTCACCACCAACTTCAGCACAGCCCGGGGTAAGCGTCAGCAGGCCATTCTGAAACTCATATGTTTGGGGGACAGGCCCCACACCGCGCAGGAGTTGTGGCGGGGTATTGAACAACAGACCGACCAGTGGTTGCTGCCGGTGGGCCTCAAGCCCGGCCTGGTGGTGTGCGATAATGGGCGAAATCTCGTCGCAGCTCTGGGACTAGCCGGTTTGGCGCACATCCCTTGCCTGGCGCATGTGCTGAATTTGGTGGTGCAGAAGTTCATTCACAACTACCCCAACATGTCAGAGCTGCTGCATAAAGTGAGGGCCGTCTGTGCGCGATTCCGGCGTTCACATCCTGCCGCTGCTCGCCTGTCTGCGCTACAGCGTAACTCGGCCTTCCGCTCACCGCCTCATATGCGACGTGCCCACCAGGTGGAACTCCACCTTGCACATGCTGGAGAGACTGTGCGAGCAGCAGCAGGCCATAGTGGAGTTTCAGCTGCAGCACGCACGCGTCAGTCGCACTGCGGAACAGCACCACTTCACCACCAATGATTGGGCCTCCATGCGAGACCTGTGTGCCCTGTTGCGCTGTTTGAGTACTCCACCAACATGGCCAGTGGCGATGACACCGTTATCAGCGTTACAATACCACTTCTATGTCTCCTTGAGAAAGCGCTTAGGGCGATGATGGAAGAGGAGGTGGCCCAGGAGGAGGAGGAGGAGGAGGAGGATGAGGGGTCATTTTTAGCACTTTCAGGCCAGTCTGTTAGAAGTGGCTCAGAGGGAGGTTTTTGCAACAGCAGAGGCCAGGTACAAATGTGGCCAGCCAGGGCCCACTACTGGAGGACGAGGAGGATGAGGAGGAGGTGGAGGAGGATGAGGATGAAGCAGGTTCACAGCGGGGTGGCACCCGACACAGCTCAGGCCCATCACTGGTGCGTGGCTGGGGGGATACGGAGGGACGATGACGATCGCCTCCCACAGAGGACAGCTTGTCCTTACCTCTGGGGAGCCTGGCACACATGAGCGACTACATGCTGCAGTGCCTGCGCAGCGACAGCAGAGTTGCCCACATTTTAACGTGTGCGGACTACTGGGTTGCCACCCTGCTGGATCCCGATACAAAGACAATGTGCCCACCTTACTTCCTGCACTGGAGCGTGATAGGAAGATGCGCGAGTTCAAGCGCACGCTGGTAGAGCGCTCCTGAGAGCATTCCCAAATGTCACAGGGGAACAGGTGGAAGCCCAAGGCGAGAGGCAGAAGAGGAGCAAGAGGTCGCCAGCGCAGCAGTGTCACGGCCAGCTCTTCTGAGGGCAGGGTTAGCATGGCAGAAATGTGGAAAAGTTTTGTCTCCACGCCACAGCTAACTGCACAACCACCTGATACGGAACGTGTTAGCAGGAGGCAGCATTTCACTAACATGGTTGAACAGTACGTCTGCACACCCCTCCACGTACTGACTGATGGTTCGGCCCCATTCAACTTCTGGGTCTCCAAATTGTCCACGTGGCCAGAGTTAGCATTTTATGCCTTGGAGGTGCTGGCCTGCCCGGCGGCAGCGTTTTGTCTGAACGTGTATTCAGCACGGCAGGGCGTCATTACTGACAAGCGCAGCCGCCTGTCCACAGCCAACGTGGACAAGCTGACGTTCATAAAAATGAACCAGGCATGGATCCCACAGGACCTGTGCCTCCCTTGTGCAGAATAGACATTTCCCTCCCCATCAACCATGTATTCTTGTACTCTGGGGCACTTCTTTATTGAATCCTCATTTTTTTACTTTACCATGATCTTGCGGTGCAACCCAAAGTTGAATGAACCTCTCCTCTGTCTGGGTGCTGGTCCAAAATACATGAGAGTGACATTCTCCGTTGGTGGTTGATATGACGCATGATTCCTTGCTGTGGGACCTCTCTCCTCTGTCTGGGTGCTGGTCCAAAATACATGAGAGTGACATTCTCCGTTGGTGGTTGATATGACGCATGATTCCTTGCTGTGGGACCTCTCTCCTCTGTCTGTGTGCTGGGCCTAAATAAATGAGAGTGACATTCTCCGGTGGTGGGTGATATGACGCATGATTCCATGCTGTGGGACCTGTATCCTCTGTCTGGGTGCTGGTCCAAAATACATGAGAGTGGCCTTCTCCGGTGGTGGGTGATATGACGCATGATTCCATGCTGTGGGACCTGTATCCTCTGTCTGGGTGCTGGTCCAAAATACATGAAGTGGCCTTCTCCGGTGGTGGGTGATATGACGCATGATTCCATGCTGTGGGACCTGTATCCTCTGTCTGGGTGCTGGTCCAAAATACATGAGTGGCCTTCTCCGGTGGTGGGTGATATGACGCATGATTCCATGCTGTGGGACCTGTATCCTCTGTCTGGGTGCTGGTCCAAAATACATGAGTGACATTCTCCGGTGCAGGGTGATATGACGCATGATTCCTTGCTGTGGGACCTGTATCCTCTGTCTGGGTGCAGGGTCAGAGTCTCTCAAAGTGGCCTTCTCTTGTGGTGGGTGATGTGAAGCTGATGTTTGTGCCATCTGACATGGTTGCCGGGGTCCCATTAAATGGTGTCCTACTCCTGTGGTGGGTGATCTAAATGCCTGATTCTCTGCTGTGAAAACCCCTCTCCTCCGCCTGGGTGCAGGGTCAAAGTCTCTCAAAGTGGCCTTCTCTTGTGCTGGGTGATGTGAAGCTGATATTTGTGCCATCTGACATGGTTGCCGGGGTCCCATTAAATGGTGTCCTACTCCTGTGGTGGGTGATCTAAATACATGATTCTCTGCTGTGAAAACCTCTCTCCTCCGTCTGGGTGCAGGGTCAAAGTCTCTCAAAGTGGCCTTCTCTTGTGCTGGGTGATGTGAAGCTGATGTTTGTGCCATCTGACATGGTTGCCGGGGTCCCATTAAATGGTGTCCTACTCCTGTGGTGGGTGATCTAAATGCCTGATTCTCTGCTGTGAAAACCCCTCTCCTCCGCCTGGGTGCAGGGGTCAAAGTCTCTCAAAGTGGCCTTCTCTTGTGCTGGGTGATGTGAAGCTGATGTTTGTGCCATCTGACATGGTTGCCGGGGTCCCATTAAATGGTGTCCTACTCCTGTGGTGGGTGATCTAAATGCCTGATTCTCTGCTGTGAAAACCCCTCTCCTCTGTCTGGGTGCTGGTCCCAAATAAATGAGAGTGGCCTTCTCCGGTGGTGGTTGATATGACGCATGATTCCTTGATGTGGGACCTGTATCCTCTGTCTGGGTGCTGGTCCAAAATAAATGAGTGGCCTTCTCCGGTGGGGGTTGATATGACGCCTTATTCCTTGCTGTGGGACCTCTCTCCTCTGTCTGGGTGCTGGTCCAAAATACATGAAGTGGCCTTCTCCGGTGGTGGTTGATATGACGCATGATTCCTTGATGTGGGACCTGTATCCTCTGTCTGGGTGCTGGTCCAAAATAAATGAAGTGGCCTTCTCCGGTGGTGGTTGATATGACTCATGATTCCTTGATGTGGGACCTCTCTCCTCTGTCTGGGTGCTGGTCCAAAATACATGAGAGTGGCCTTCTCCGGTGGTGGGTGATATGACGCATGATTCCATGCTGTGGGACCTGTATCCTCTGTCTGGGTGCTGGTCCAAAATACATGAGTGGCCTTCTCCGGTGGTGGGTGATATGACGCATGATTCCATGCTGTGGGACCTGTATCCTCTGTCTGGGTGCTGGTCCAAAATACATGAGTGACATTCTCCGGTGCAGGGTGATATGGCGCATGATTCCTTGCTGTGGGACCTGTATCCTCTGTCTGGGTGCTGGTCCAAAATACATGAGTGACATTCTCCGGTGCAGGGTGATATGACGCATGATTCCTTGCTGTGGGACCTCTCTTCAATTGATATTGGTTAATTTTTATTTATTTTATTTAATTTTAATTCATTTCCCTATCCACATTTGTTTGCAGGGGATTTTTCTACACTTTGCTGCCTTTGGCAGCCCTCTAGCCCTTTCCTGGACTATTTTACAGCCTTTTTTGTGCCTAAAAGTTCGGGTCCCCATTGACTTCAATGGGGTTCGGGTTCGGGATAAAGTTCGGATCGAGTTCGAATCCCGAACCCGAACATTTCCGGGAAGTTCGGCCGAACTTCTCGAACCCGAACATCCAGGTGTTCGCTCATCTCTATTAGTATTCCTTTTGTAAGCCATAATTGGAGATGCAGGGAATTCATTAATCTCGTGTAACCCCCGTTGTAGAATGTGCCACTCCTTTCTGAGGATATTGGCAATTGCACCACTGTCCCGTCCAAAACTGGAAACAAAAGGAATCCTTTTCATCGTCCTGTCACCAGATGATTCACTGAGCGGGGACTCCCTATCTATCCCCATAATTCTCTCCTTTGATCTCAATAGGAGTTGTCTGGGGTAACCTCTATCCGAAAACTTGTTACACATTTCTTCAACTCTACTGGAGAAATTTTGTGAAACAATCCTTCTAGCTCGCAACAGCTGACTCCATGGTAAGGAGTCAATCATGCGTCGAGGATAGTAGCTGTTGTAAACCAGCAGACTATTCCTGCCTGTCGGTTTTTGATAGATTTCTGTGTGTATTGCACCATCAGTAACGTATACTCTGACATCAAGAAATTGTAACTCACTCTTTGACATCATGACTGTGAATTGTAGTCCTGGAACTCCCATATTGAGGTAAGTGTGAAAATCATTCAATTCCTCCCTACACCCGCTCCATATCATGACAGTATCGTCAATGTAGCGCCACCAGCACAGGACCCTCCCAAATGTTGAGGTGTATGTGGTGTTGGGTGGATATCCCAAGTGGGATATCATGCGGGAAATTGGTACAATTTTGCATAAGGCTCTATATAGGGCGGTCATAGATGAAGACCTGAATGAGTATCTAAGGGTTGACCATCCAAATACCCCCATGATATATATAAACTCCCCAAGATACATAAGAGGTTGGAGGATCCTCCTGGCCGACCGATTGTGTCGGGTAGGGGGTCAGTATTTACCACAATATCAATTTCTATAATCTATTTTCCTTGACAGGTTGTTGCAGGTCCATGATCCCTCCTATGTCAAAGACACAGGACATTTTCTGCGCAAGTTGCGGCAGATTCAACTACCCACACAGTTTTTACTAGTGAGCTTTGATGTGGTCTCCCTGTTCACGTCAATTGACCACACTTATGGGTTGAATGTCGCCGATGTGGCTCTGGCCAGCACCGGACTCTCCTGGGTTGCGAGCCGACTTGTCCTTCGTCTCCTAGAGGTGGTCCTGAGGAGGAATTTTTCCTCTTTGGGGACACCTTTTACCAACAGAAACGTGGTGTGGCCATGGGGTCCAATGTGGCCCCAACTTATGTGAACATCTTCATGGCCGAGGTGGAGGACAGGTTGGTTTATCGATCCGCATTCGTTGGGAGGGTCCTGTGCTGGTGGCGCTACATCGACGATATCTTCATGATATGGAGCGGGTGTAGGGAGGAATTGAATGATTTTCATACTCACCTCAATAGGGGAGTTCGAGGACTACAATTCACAGTCATGATGTCAGAGAGTAAGTTACAATTTCTTGATGTCAGAGTATACGTTACTGATGGTGCAATACACACAGATATCTATCAAAAACCGACAGACAGGAATAATCTGCTGGTTTACAACAGCTACTATCCTCGACGCATGATTGACTCCTTACCATGGAGTCAGCTGTTGCGAGCTAGAAGGATTGTTTCACGAGAGGAAAATTTCTCCAGTAGAGTTGAAGAAATGTGTAACAAGTTTTCGGATAGAGGTTACCCCAGACAACTCCTATTGAGATCAAAGGAGAGAATTATGGGGATGGATAGGGAGTCCACACTCAGTGAATCATCTGGTGACAGGACGATGAAAAGGATTCCTTTTGTTTCTAGTTTTGGACGGGACAGTGATGCAATTGCCAATATCCTCAGAAAGGAGTGGCGCATTCTACAACGGGGGTTACCCGAGATTAATGAATTCCCTGCCCCTCCAATTAAGGCTTACAAAAGGAATACTAACTTACGTGATAGGTTGGTTAAATGTGATGTTGGCGGTCCTAAGTTGGATTGGCAAATGTATTTAGCACCTACAAAGAATGGCAATTTCCCATGTTTGTCATGCTGCAACTGCAGCAGCATAATGAAGGGAGATACATTTGCCCCCCCCCCCCACTTACAGTGGAAAAGTATTAAAAATTAACGGCTTTTTTACTTGCCGATCCAAAGATGTTATCTATATGATACAATGTCCTTGTAGTCTTATCTATGTTGGAGAGACTACAATGGAGGTGAGAGAAAGGTTCAACAAGCATAAAAGTACAATAAGGAAAGGAGCGTTGGATAAACCTGTTGCCAGACATTTTATAGAGCGTGGACATTCCATCAACCAGCTACGTTTTTGAGTTATTGATGCAGTGGGTGCCCTCAGAAGGGGTGGAGATAGAGAAAAAATTCTTAGGAAAAAGGAACTTAAGTGGATATATACCCTGCGATCCCTGCAACCATTTGGTCTCAATCTAGTAGATTAGGGTGATCCCCAATTTGTTGTTGCTATATGCACTTTATTTGCGATCATCCTCCGTTCTTTGTATAATCCTAGGTGATTTTTTAATTATTTTTAACTATGTTTGTTACATCCTCATATCAATATATTGATGTCCCCCGATATCCACAGGCTTAGCCCCCATGTAAATTTATATCACCATGTTATACACATATCTTGCTATATGGTATATGATGTGTATGCATATATAATGTCATCAGCAGTGTATACAGATCCATACACCCTCTGTTCCGACATCGGCGATTTGGCTTGCACATTACCCTGGCAACCTGTCATGCAGTGATGTCATATCTGTGTGCGGTGGATAGCCGCGGTGCGGATTAATTGACAAGAGCTTATGTGGTATGGTGACGCGATCACGCGAGATTACCGCGAGATTTGGATCACAGTTGCCCAGGTGATGTGTAAACAACCAGCGGCGCGAGTTTGCGCAGTGGTGATGCAGAGACACGAACGCCGGGCAGGAGCATGGAATAACATGACGAACTCCACACAGGTGATAAGGTTAATGTATGTAAAAGAGGGATTGAAACCTGCAATGGTCATGATTGGATAGTTATTGCAGGTGGGCTAATGTGATTGGAGGATCATTATGAGGAGGGTGGTGGCTATACTATTTAAGTATACTATATTGTATGTGTCACTTTTGATTATGCTTGACAAAGGCTGGCAACAGCCGAAACATTGCACTTTATTTATATACATGCTGTAAAGAGAGAAACCAGAGATGCTGCTGCAACTTTTCTGTTTCTACTGTCTGGTGTGACCGCTGGGAATACGCGGTTCTTTTGGCGGCTGTTGACCAGTCCGGTGACCAGGTGAGACCGTGTGTGCTGCTTTCATCCATTCCTACATTACGGATGAATGATGTCATTCTACTCTTTTATGTCCTGGAATAGATGCTGAGAAATCTGACTGGCCAGGGGACAGAAACGTGGACCTATATCTCACGGCCACTTGAGCCCTGTGGGGTCTGAAGTGGCACAGGAGGAGGAGGACATTAACACCCAGGAATTGTATATAGAAATAGGTAGTTTATGTATCCAAGCGACAGGAGAGGAGCAGGAGGAGCATGATGAGCTGGAGGGTGATGAGGAAGACCAGGCAGATGACCCCGACAGACCATGGCACTATGCAGTGTAGATGGAGGCAGGGAGTCCCTCCAATTCCCTTATGCAAATAGCCAGATGCATGCTGAGTTCCTTGCGTAGTGAAAGCCGCATTATGACCAGTTGGCAGAGGGATAACTACTGGCTGTCCACGACGTTAGACCCTTGCTACTGGGCCAAAATGGGGGACTTTTTTACACCTGCTGAGAGGGATGATAATCTCATACTACTCAACTCTAGACATCCTATGTAGTCGGTTGACCGCCTCCTATGTGCGCCATCACTCATCCTCACAAAGGTCTGACCGGGGGGACCCTCTGCGCTTATGTTCCACTGCCATGACTGCTGGAGGAGGAGGGTGGAGGGCAGGAGCAGCAGTAGCTCTGTCAGCAGTACCTTGAGTCTGGAGTCTCTGATGAGCACATTTCTTCACCTGCCAACAGAACAAACCAGCTAGCAGCAGCAGGACATTGAGCAGAACCTGAACCAGGAGGTAGTGGCATACTTCTGTCACCCCAGATCCAAGATCCCTTGGACTACTGGACAGCCAAACTAGAATTGTGGTGGAAACTGGCCCTGGGCAAACTTTCCTGCCCAGCCAGTAGTGTGACGGGGAGCATAGTTCCCCCAAAGAGAACTCACTTTTCAACACAAATTGTTAAGAGATTATAAAGATGAATCAGGCATGAATCAGCCGGGATTTCCACACACCAGTGTTTGATGCATTAGACTAGATCATTCTGGCAGTAATGTTCTGACTGCAGTGTGTTGCCACAGCAGAATATTGTGACATATAGCCCATTACTTCTGGCCACGTGCTTTAGCCAGTATTCTGATGCTGCCACCCGCCTGATGCCACACACCTGCTGCTTCTGCTGCCATCTTATCCTACTGCCACCATCTTACATGTTACTGCAACTGCTTTTGTGCCCCACCTACCCACTCTGTGACTTGGCCAGTATGTTGACTCCTCATGCTGTTGCTACCCACACCACTCTGTTCTGGGGCCACTAGTGTCCCTGTTTGGACTTATTGACATTGCCATTTATTTTACCCTTGTTCTGAACTGTCAGAAAAAACTAAAAATGTAAAACACTACAGATCTTTCGGAGCATCCATAAGGCCTCGATCACAGTATTTTGAAACAGGATTTGATCATGATTTGGGAACCAAAAGCAGGAGTGGATCCAAAACACAGAAGACATGCAAATATTTCCATCACATGTCATCCTTGTTTTGGACCCACTCCTGTTTTTGCCTAACAAATGCTGATCGATTACTAACCCAAAAACTGACCGTGTGAAGGTGGATGCTCAAAAGACAGTATCCGCTTTTTCTTTTTTTTTTTGGGGGGGGGGGGGGTTGTTTTTCTGAGGGATCAGAAGAAGCGAAAAATAAATAGTGAAGTCAACACAAAGTTACTGCGGACACCCTCCCCACTCTGTCATGGGGCCACTACTTGTATCAGTGGCAAACAAAATAGTTTATTGAGGGGTATTGCAATATGGGAAGATGGGAAAGCAGCTGCTCTGGGGCCCGAACTCAGAAGGGGCCCACCCAGGAAGAGGAGTAAAAGATTTTATTGGCAGGGCCCCTTCAACAATATTATACCATGACATTATATACAATGACACTGTAGGGAATGGATAGAGCGGCTTCCGGGCCTAGTCTGAGAGAAAGATCATGACTAGCCACAGGAGTGGGGGTTGCACGGGAGGAGGGGGTTGAGAAGAAGTTGCTAGGGAGGGCCCCATTCAAAAACTTTGCTAGGGAGGGCCCCATTCAAAAATTTGCTGTAGGGCCCAGTCATTTCTAGTTAAGCCACTGAGGTTATCTAGCAATCTACGTGGACACAGCAGAAGATTTAAAATGAGACAGCTCTTTCACACTGTAGTAGAATCAGTGGCTAACGGAACAGGTTATCTATCAATCAATGTGGACACCCTACAAACAGCAAAATGTTACAGCTCTGTCCCTCCAGATGAAGGTGTTGCCGAAATGTGCGTCGGGGTCTGCGGTTCTCCTGAGGTGGTTCTCCCACTTTAGGGTGTGTGAAAAACTGTTGTTACCTCTTATGAGGGGTTCATTTGGATGCAGACTATATGTATCACAGTGCACTAGTATTTACCTTATATATTTGACTCTGCTCCTTACCTGCAATTGAGGGATGTATTGATATCGTCTCTCTTTCCCCCATATGAGTTTCTTTATCATGTAGAAATTTCCCTCAGGTGTATACTGTACTTTTTGTCTTGATGCATTTGGTTTCCATTTTATTCATTGTTTTTATATGTAGATTAATAAAGGTCACTGATTATCTGAAGTCTGTTCAGACTTAGTTTTTTTGTATAGGTATATCTGTCCCACTATAGTAGAATCTTGGGCCACTGCACAGTTTAGTACATTATACCTGCTGCTAACATTGACTTGTAAGGCTGAGTTCACACTTCAGTTATTTGGTCAGTTAATTCTAGCAGTTATTATATGGTGAGCCAAAATCAGGAGCCAATCCTACTCTCAGATAAGGTATCATGATAATATCTGCACCTGTTCTGTGTATTTGACCCGTACCGGACCAAATAAGTGAAGTGTAAACTGAGCCAAAGAGCCCATTCACACGACCGTATGAACGGATCCTCACCCGTTCGGCAGTTTTGCGGAAGGTGTGTGGATCCATTCATTTCAATGGGGCCGTAAAAGATGCGGACAGCACACCGTGTGATGTCCAGATCCGTTGTTCCGTTCTGCGGCGCCGCAAAAAAGATAGAGCATGTCCTATGTTTGTCAGTAAAACTCAGCTCCGTGGCCCCCAAGTCTATGGATCCGCAAAAAACGGAATATATATGGAATGTATTCCGTATACATTTTGTTTTTTGCTGATCCATCTCCGCATATTTGATAGCCAGCCCCCTAAAATGTTACTTTTTATTAAATAAAACTGTCTAGACTAGCTAGAAGTCTTTGTATTTGAATTTTCAACTGCAAGGTGAAATCATGGCGTCTTTTCCAGTGGACAAAATGATTATTCTCATTCATTTCAGACCGTAAATCTGGGATTCTTGCAGTGACCTCTACCATGACCGAATCCGAAAGGATCGTTCATGGGAAGAGGTCACTCAAGAACTTATGCCGACTGAGTGGGAGCTTGCTGATTCCAAGCAAAAGAAAAAATATGGTAAGTGATATTTGACATGTGCAAGTGCATTCAGTTATGGGCCCTATCTGCAGAAATATCATGTGCACTGTAAATGCATGTTCAGGCCATACTTAAACTTTATTCCTGTCGTATTTCTGATTGCACGAGCACAAAGTGTATACAGATCAGGGCCCTGTCTGCAGAAATATCATGTGCACTGTAGATGCATGTTCATGCATGTCATTTTTTAAATTCTCTTGAAACTTTTAAATTTTATAAATTCTCTTAATTTTTGTGCTATCCTTTCTGCAGTGCAAACGTTGAAGACCAGGTGGAACTCTTGCCGCGACCAGTACCGGTGTGAAACATTTTCAATGAAGGGAAAAAATGGAAGTGGAGGCCGAACCAAGAAGCCATATCTTTAACTTACAGTTCCGTAACCCGGTTCTGGAGTTTCGTCTGTAAGTTGATTTTTTAATTTTTTTCAAAAAAATGTAGTTAGAATGTGTTTCACAATTTTAAAGCAGAAAATTTATAGAACTGGCAGAAACCAGGCAAGTATGAGGAGGAGTTTGCTTAAAGCAATATTTAAATTTACCAATTAGGTAAAATGCCCTTTTAAAAGATTAGCAGTGTTGCATCCAGATTTCCAAAACATTAAAGGGGTTTTGCCATTTGAGACAATGGGGGCATATCGCTAGGATTCATGCTAGGATGTTCCCTAGCATGAACCATCCTCAAGATTGGCCATTGTCAAGTGTGTAACATTGATAATTTTTAAATAAAATTAATATATATATATATATTTTTTGTTTACCATTACTTAGGACTATCGACAGTTTACTGGATGAGCCAGAGGGAGAGTCCTCAAGCCAAAGTGCTGCGGAAAATCCAATGGCACTTGAAAGCCGACAGGCGAGAATGTCGCCAGGACCAACACCTTCGCCACCACCTATGCCTGCAACTCCACCGATACCATCAACCCCACCTACCGAGGAACAAGGAGTTGTACTGCCTAGGCAGCCACCAAGGAGGCGTCAGCAGCTTCCTCCTGTTTCGGGTCAAACAACTCAAGAGGTGATTGATTCTCAGATTCTCAAGTTTTTGACCCGAAACAGGATAGAGTGTCAGGAGGATATAATGGTGCGTGGGCTGGTCACTTTTCAAAAAATGTGCATCCAGCTGGGCAAAACATGTGTGTGTCTAGTCTGCATGCATTAATTGACATTTTTGCATTATCCCCTGACCCTTTGCGACTCCATTGCTTTTTAGAATGAGACACTAACTTCCACTCCACCTTGTATGGCTACATCTAGGCAGACTGGGCCTGTAACGGAGGGCTCCACCATGTCTTCTAACCCTACGGGTAGTTTTTCAAGAGAATTAATGGAATTGTAAATAAATACATTTTGGTTTAACCGCTTGCCGTCACACTAACACCGATAGGCGTCCAGACGGCAGCACTCTCAGGTCTCAGCGACGCCTATTGGTGTCATCTCATGAGACCTGAGATTTGCTGTGAACACGCGCTCACAGGAGCGAGCTTTCACAGCAGCGCGCAGTTTTCAAGTTAAACTACAGCCTGCCAGTGCTGATCATTGGCTGGCAGGCTGTAGCTGTTTAAAACAACCAATTAAATAGGTATATCAGACGCTATTTTGTAAATGGCATCTGATATACCTGCTACCTGATCCTCTGGTGGTCCCCTTTGCTTGGATCGGCCACATAAGGACACAGGAAGCTCTGTAAGTAGCACCAAGCACCACACTACACTACACACACCCCCCTGTCACTTATTAACCCCTTATTAACACCTGATCACCCCATATAGACTCCCTGATCACCCCCTGTCACCCCCCTGTCATTGATCACCCCCCTGTACAGGTCCCTTATCACTGCCAGTTAGTTAGCTACTTGTTAGATAGTTATCGCCCAGCCCACCGCACCACAGTCACTGATTAGTCGCTGATTAGCGTCATCGCTGTCGCTAACCAGCACTAGTACTATATTGTATCTGTAAGTGATCAAGACTGATCGCAATCAGATCTATATCAGTACATTAGGGTCACCTTAGGCTCTACAAAAAACGCAGTGTTCGCTCGATCAGGCCTGATCTTGTGCCCACACTTGCGTTCAGTCCACCCCACCGCAGTGACAGAATTTTTTTTTTCTGATCACTGCAAAAACACCGTAAAATTGCTGCGGCGCTATAAAGATCACTTTTAAGCTTTTTGGATCTTTATTAGCAATCGCAGCTTTACTTTGCAAGCACTCCTTTTTACTAGGCAGATGTGCTCGATCAACCAGCTGCAGCACTGATGTGCATTCTGACAGAAGCATTGCCATGCTGTCAGATTACACAAAGTCGGTGTATGCGGCGCTGGAAGACGAGATTTCTCCTCTGCAGTAAAAAAGATACGCTTGCCAATGAGGCCTTAGTAATCCCTTCCAATTGTCTACTCTTATGTCTATGGCCATTTCTCTCAGAACTGCCCTCTGTGGGATCAGCTGTTTGAGAAGGCAGCGGCGCTCAAAGATTTTAACAACTTTATTTAAAAAAAATTAAGATGTAACACAAAATATTTAAACACTTTATTTCGAAGCAAAAACAGTTGGTTCATTTTATGTTTGGTTGGTTCATTTCCATGGTATGAGGTATTTAGAAGTAAGTTATTTTGTTTTTTTACAAACTATTTCCGAACTGGTGTAAAGTCGAACTGTATACTTGGCCTCATGGTAAGATGGACCAAGTGATTGGACCATGTGATGTGACGTCATCACAGGTCCTTTAGATCTTAGATTCTGCAGGGAAAGAGAGGAGAGATCGCGACTACGCGATCAAGTGGCTAAGGTAAGTTAACTTTTATTATTTTTAACCCCTTCCTCTTCATTTAACAATGCATTCTTTATTAAGAATGCTATTATTTCCCCTTATAACCATGTTATAAGGGGAAATAATAGAGATCGGGTCCCGTTGCTAAGCAACCATGCGGGAAAATCGCAACGCATCCGCACTTGCTTGCGGATGCTTGCGATTTTCCCGCAGCCCTATTCACTTCTATGGGGCCTGCGTTGCGTGAAAAACGCACAATATAGAGCATGCTGGGATTTTCACGCAACGCAGAAGTGATGCGTGAAAATCACCGCTCATGTGCACAGCCCCATAGAAATGAATGGGTCCGGATTCAGTGCGGGTGCAATGCGTCCTCCTCACGCATTGCACCCGCGCGGAAAACTCGCCCGTGTGAAAGGGGCCTAATGAGCCCAAGACTTATAACTCAATTTAACAATTAAGTATCTCCTTAAAAGGAGGGAGTCAACCCCCAGCCCACTGTGTTTATAGCAAGAAAAGAACTAGACTTACTAGGGTGGGAAATTTGTGTGCTGCTGTTAGGACTAAGGGAAAACAAATTATCGTTAGAAATTAACGATTCCCTTACGTCCTACCAGCAGCACAGATGGGGAGATAGCAAGAAGAAACCCCTAGGGAGGGCCTTCTTGCCTGGCAGAATTAAGAATAGTCTGCCCAAAGGCTGAAAACTCAGTTTGTCTGGCATCTAGTCTATAATGGGAGATGAATGTCGATTCAGAGCTCCAGGAGGAAGCTTTGCAAATCATGTCGAGAGGCAGAAGACTCCTCTTGGCAAAAGAAGTAGCCACAGCTCTAGTAGAGTGGGCCTTCACAAATTCCGGAGGGTCAGAGATTGGGAAACAAAGGATTCCTTAATAGCCTCCTTAATCCACTGACTGATGGAAGGTTTGGATGCCTTACAGCCTTTAAACTTACCGGCAACAGGATTAGCAGATTCTCATCTTTCCTGAACTCCTTTGATCTATCCACATAGATGTGGAGACATCTCGAGACGTCCAGAGTATGTCTAGCAGGTTCCTCGGAGGAGGTGGTAGATGTCAACAGAACCGGGAGGAATATCACCTGGTTGATGTTCTGGAAGGAAGGAACTTTAGGCCTAAAATAAGTGAGGAATCTAAGAAGGACCCGGTCATGTAGGAAGATGGTATAGGGCTCATGTGCTGAGAGAGCTTGAAGCTCAGAGATCCTCTTGGCCAAAGTCACTGCAAGGAGGAACACAAACTTCCAAGTGACGAACTTGATGTCCACCTCCTCTAATGGTTCAAAGGGGGGAGATGCTAACCCCCTGAGGACTACTGATAAATCCCATTGGAAAATGGGTCTCAGTACTGTAGGCTTTAATCTTTCAGCTCCTTTAAGGAACCGTTTGACCAGCGGGTCCTGAGAAAAAAGCCTGTTAAGGCAAGCTGAGATGGCTGAAACTTGAACCTTCAGAGTAGAAGGGAAAGGCCTCTATCAAGGCCGTCTTGCAGGAACTGAAGTATAGCGGAGAGGGGTGAATCTGCAGACGCCACCTTAGTTGAGTTACAACAGGATGAGAATATCCTCATAATACGAGAGTAGGCTCTCTTGGTAGAGTCCGCTCTAGAATGAGACAGCATTCTCAGGACCGACTCTGAAAGCCCTTCTATTCTAGGAAGGGACTGATCAACCTCCAGGCTGTCAAGTTGAATCTGTGCAGATCTGAGCAGAGGTGAGTGTCCCATGACACCAGGGTTTGCTGTGGGGGGAGCCTCCAATATTGTCCTCGACTCAACTGGGTGAGCTAGGTAAACCAGGATCTCTTCGGCCAAAACAGTATGATGGCTATCATCGAGGCCTGATCCTGACAGATTTTCATCAATACCCTCGGAATCATGGAAAACAGAGGGAAGATGAATGCCAGCCTGAACCTCCAGGATATTGACAGAGCGTCTAACGCCAGGGGGTTGTCCTCCCTGTAAAGGGAGCAAAACCTCTCCACCTTGGCATTGAACCTTGTTGCCATGAGATCCACCTCTGACATACCCCACTTGAGGACTATCTGCTTGAATATCTCTGGATGTAAAGACCACTCCACCGACAGAAGACTGCGGCTCAGCCAATCCGCTATCATATTGAGGGAGCCTTGAATGTGGATCGCAGATAATTGGGGAAGGTACAACTCTGCCTAATCCAGAAACACCCCGATCTCTGACAGGAGGGGAAGTGATCTCGTGCCTCCCTGCTTGTTTATGTAAAGTACCGCAGTCATATTGTCTGACTGGACTTTCACCGCTTTGCTCCGGATCTGAGGGGCTAAGTGAAGGAGGGCTAGCCGGGTAGCTCGAATCTCGCGGAGATTGGCTGAAAGAAGCCACTCCTAAAGAAAACTTGTCCCGTGAACTGGAGTGTCGTCTAGGTGAGCGCCCCAGCCTACTTGGGACGCATCCATAGTCAACATGACCCAGGTTGGCTGGGTGATAGACTTCCCGTTTAAAAGATGGCACCACCATCTGAGGGAATACCGAGTTCGCCAAGACAGGGTGCACAGGGAGTTTAGCCTGGCAGGGCTGCCATTCCATTTGGAGAGGACCTCCGACTGTAGAGGGCGGAGGTGCCATAGAGCTCAAGGGACTGCTTCCCGAAGACGCTGACATGAGCCCCAACATCTTAATGAGAGTCCATATTGGGACTCGCTGGGGAACGGAAAGGAACTTGCCGTGTTCTGAACCCGGGATCTTCTTTCTGGAGTCAACTGGAGCGACATCCCAGTGGAGTCGATTATGAAGCCTAGATATCTTACTAAATTCGACGGGCTCACGTTCGACTTCTGCCAGCTGATGATCCAACCTACGCGGAACAGAAAGGAGATTGTTACCTAAAGAAGTTGGGTTAGGACCGCTAGAGCAGAGGCTTTCAAAAGCCAGTCATCCAGATAAGGAATGATGGTCAGTCCTTGAAGTCTCAAAGCCGCCACCACAGGAACCAACTCCTTGGTAAAAGTGTGGGGGGCAGAAGAAATGCCAAAGGGAAGGGCAACAAACAGAAGATGCCTGACGACACCGGACACCTGGACAGCGATCCTGAGATACTTCCTGGAAGCAGGATGGATCGGGATGTGCAGATATGCATCCTTGAGGTCCAGGGTTGCCATCAAGTCTCCAGGATTGAGGACGTGAACTACTGACCTGATGGTTTCTATACAAAACTTCACCTTCCTTATAAACCGATTGAAATACCTCAGATCGATAATCATCCGTAGATCTCCTGAAGCCTTGGGAACCAGAAAAACTGGTGAATAGATCCCTAGGCCTCATTCTCCTGCCGGAACCTCCTCCAGAGCCCCCTTGCAAATGTAGTCCTGAATGTAGGCCTCCAGGATCGCCTGCCTGGCAGCTTGTAGAAGGTTGGTCTTGACAAACCTGTCCGGAGGAATAGAGGTGAGGTTGACTAAATAACCCTCGTAAATGATGTTCAGGACCCAGGGATCCAAGCTCTCTCGGATCCACTCTTCTCAGAGGTAGGAGAGACGACACCCGACGGGTACATGAAGCATAGGAGTAGGGAAGCTTACTGGCAGGACGGCAGGAGTAATGGGAATTAACCAGGAGCCTCGAAGAGGCCCGTATTCAGGAGGTGGATTTTCCATCTTTGGCTCCTCCACGAGAGCGCCTCAAACCCCTTCGCTGCGCTCTCCAGTCACTTCGAGAGCTTGTTTGCTGGCCAGACCTACCACCGCAGTCTTGTCTGCCCTGCCTTCGAAAGGACTGCTGGGGAAGGCTCTTCACCTTCTTGTCTGAAAGGCCCTCCATGATCTTATCCAGCTCCGAACCGAATAAACGGTTGGGATCGAATGGAAGGCCACATAAGCTGTATTTTGAGGAATTGTCAGCGACCCAAGGCTTAAGCCAAAAAGGCCTATGGGCTGCCGAACCCAGGGCCATGGATTTGGTCGCTGGCTTCAACTGGAGCTGTGCGGTATCGCACAAGAAGTCCGTAGCCAGGTTGATGGTCTTGAAGGCAGCCAGTATGTCGTCCTGGAAAACCCTCTGGTTCACGTCAACTTGAATTTGATTCAGGCGAGACCGGAGGAATTTAGAGACCTCAGAAGCCGCTATGGCTGTGGAAGCAGAAGCCGCAGCTGCCGTATGACCCCGTCTTAGTGTGCACTCTGCTCTTTTGTCAAGGGGGTCCTGCAGGCTAGACCCATCGTCTGCAGGAACCAGAGTGCGCTTGGACAACTTGGCAATAGCCATGTCCACTTTGGGAATGGATCTCCATGAATCCACCAAGGGTTTAGCCATCGGGAACATGGATTTAAACTTCTTTGTTAAAACCGGACCCTTTCCAGGTTTTTTCCGCTCTATAAACATGACAGAGAGAAGGGTCTCATCCGTTTTAAAGACACGAGGTGCCCGACTAGCGGGATCGGAAGGCTCAACATCCTGGTCCCCCGACCTGATGGACTTGAGCAATCTCTGTCTCTTTTCAGGGGGGAAAAAACACGATGTCAGTTCCTCCTCATCTGAAGAGGAAGAAACTAAGGAGACCAAGAAGGTCTCTCTACCGGGACATAGGTCTCCATAGGGGCCTGGGCAGGCATAGGAAGCCTTTTCATCCAGCAGTCCTATGACTCCCTTAATAGAGCCATTGATACATATCCTGCAACGTAGGTTCACTAGAGGGCAGAACCCTCTAACGGCAGCTGTAACATCTGGAATAGGGACAGCTGTCCTCCAGCAGAGAGCTGCAATGGTAGCACGATAGATGCTTCCTCTTGGAATCCACTTTCCTGGCTTCCGAATCCCGCGGAGAAGACATCACTGTGGGAAAAAAGGGACAAATAAAACATTTGTAAACCACCTATCTCTGCAAGAAAGGTAGAAAAACAGACCGCAGGCAGCTGAGGACCGGAGGAAAAAAACACCACAAGTGGAACAACAGCAACTTTAGGAGCTAGCTGAAAAAGCATATGCAGCCAGTGACCGAACTGGAGCACACTGCTTCCTTAAATAGGGGAAGGGGAGGGATAGCCAATCCACCCTCCCCCCCAGAGGAAAAATCTACGGATTTCATATAAAATCCCTACAGAAGCAGAGGTCACTGTAAATACTCCACAAGAAGGAGCATAAGAAAAAAACACTTAAAATTTTCGCATGAAAACGCGAAAAAAATCACATCTGCGAAAAAAGCTGTGTCTGAAAAAAATCGCATCCGTGAAAAATCGCATCCGGAATTCCTGGAAGTGACGCAAAGGAGAATCCCCGCGTCACTCCCAGAAGATGGCGGCACCCAGGGACCAAGAATCCTGGACCAAGGATGCCGCCAAAATACCCCAGCCAGGCGCAACCGCGCTGGGCCGGCAGCAGATAAGCTGCCGGCCAAACTGACAAGGTACCTAGGAAAGGGCAACGCCGTTACCTAAACGAAAAAAAGGCTCCCCGCACTTTCCATAAAAAAGGGGGGAATAAACCGCCTAGTCCACCTGTCCAGGAGGACAGAAAAAAACACAGTGGGCTGGGGGTTGACTCCCTCCTTTTAAGGAGATACTTAATTGTTAAATTGAGTTATTAGTCTTGGGCTCATTAAACATTCCGCTGGTCCTACCAGTCCACGGGGGGTGGTTAACCCCATCTGAGCTGCTGGTAGGAAGTAAGGGAATGCACCCTCCAAACTACTGACGTAATCTGCATAAAGTTCCCGAAATGCTAGTGCTGCAAGTCCAGGTCTTCCATGAAGATTTTGTTCCAACCCAACAGAAGAAGGTGTCTGAAAATGGACCAGAGGGTGCATCCTGAATCCCTGTGAAGTTGTGTAAAATCACACATGCATGGATCACCAGGGTGGCATGTTCCGGACTCATTTGCAAGGATGACATGAACACTCTCCATTTATTAGACAGTATTCCGAAAGCACGTTGCACATTCAACATATCGACGTGCACAAGACAGACGATAATTGAAGATGCACTTCCGGTCATCCAAATCAAGTTGTGGAAAGGCCCGCATTACATGTGGAGATAATGCAAACCCTTAATCTGCCACGATTACAAATGGAGCGGCTGGAGCAGAAGAACCTGGCAATCGTCTAGGCTCTGGCAAGGAGAGTTGGTTGGCACGAAGCTGTTAACCAATTCTGGAATACGTGTGAGGCCCTAATATCAACAATAATAAATATGTAATTACTGTCAACCAAGGCCAACAGCACTACAGAAAAATATTGCTTAAAATCATAATATCGAGATCCTGAGTAAGGCGGCTTTCGAACACAAATGTGCTTGCAATCCAAACTGCGTTGATTGATAAAAAGCCTCGGCGATTTGCAGCCAATTTTCCGCTTTGGGTGGGGGCATCACCGCTTCCCTGAGACACTGCTCGATAGGCCCCTTTCACACGAGTGTGTCCGGATGCATTGTGGATGTGTTCAGTGAAAACTGTGCGATTTCACAGGCAAAGCCATTCAGTTTTGCCATCAATTGCGTTCAGTTTTTTCCGCGTGGGTGCAATGCATTTTGATGCGTTTTTCACGCGTGTGATAAAAAACTGAAGGTTTAAAAACAACATCTCCTAGCAACCATCAGTGAAAAAAGCAACGCACCCGCACTTGCTTGTGGATACAATGCGTTTTTCACGCAGCCCCATTCACTTCTATGGGGCTAGGGCTGCGTGAAAAACGCAGAATATAAAACATGCTGCGATTTTCATGCAACGCACAAGTGATGCATGAAAAAAATGCTCATGTACACAGACCCATTGAAATGAACGGGTCAGGATTCACTGCGGGTGCTATGCGTTCACATCACGCATTGCACCCGCGCGGAAAACTCGCCCGTGTGAAAGGGGCCATAAGCTCACAAGCGTGACAGATAATCCTAGATATGGTTGAGATTCCCAGCATATACTCATAATGCAGTGAAGCAAAAGAGTTTCCAGAAGCAAGGAACCTAAAAAAAAATATAACATTTAATTAGTTGAAAGCAAAAAACACAATACATTTAAACCCCCCAAAAAAATAAAATAATTACTTCAAGGTGACCAGAAGTCTTTCTTCAGGAGAAATGCTGCGCCTCATGTTTGTGTCCTGGAAAGTAAGGCCCGAACGTAGAGATTGAAGCAAGTTATCAAATGTGGACACTGACATACGGCAGTAACCCTGAAATTTTTCAGGTTCTGACGCAAGTCAGTGTATAAAGCATGAAAGTGGCCCTTCCTGAGCCGCTGGGAGACTATGGGATGAACCCAATGCCTCCGCACCCTGATCATGTGACCCAAATTAATAACAGTCAATTTTTTTTTAATCAGATAACTCATAAAATCTTTATTTAAAAAAAAGAATTGTCTCCTTCCGTTTTTTTGCGGATCCGCAAAAAACAGAAGATCTACTGAACCACTCAAAACATACAACCAGTTTTTTTTGTGGACAGTCTGAACTATCAGCAAAAAAACGGATACGCATTTTTACGAACGCAAAAAACATACGGCCATCTGAATGGGCCCTAGTAGTGACGCACAGTCATTCTACAGCTAACAGAAGTGATTCAAAAGCATGTGTTTGCACTGCCACAATATGGATTAAAAGAACCTTTTTTTCCTCCACTACTTTATACTGCCTCCATGTCCTTCTTTTTTTCCACTAAAGAGTCATTGGGATGCAACTCCTGCAGGGGCACACAGTGTTTTTTTTCCCTTTACTAAAGGCTGCTGTATGCTTTTCTTTTGATTTAGGCCTCATGCACACAACCAATGTTTGATTCCGTGTCCGTTGTGCCTTTTTCGTGATTTTCTGCGGACCCATTGGTTTTCAATGGGTCCGTGGAAAACTCGGCAAATGCACCGTTTGTCCTCCGCGTCCATGGTCCGTGATTCCAGTCCGTCAAAAAAATATAACCTGTCTTATTCTTGTCCGTGAAAAACGGTTCACGGACCCATTCAAGTCAATGGGACCGTGAAAAAATGCGGATGGTCATCCGTGTGTCATCCGCGTTCCACGTCCGTTTTTTTTTGCGGATCCCTTGGCAGGCACTTGGCAAAAATTGTCAGCCTGTCTTTTGGTAAAATCTTTTGGGTCATGTCCGCTAAAAAAAACGGAAGACACACGGAAACACAACGGAAGAAAAAACTGACACGAATCACGGAACAACGGAACCCCGTTTTGCGGACCGCAAAAAAATACTGTCGTGTGCATGAGGCCTTAGCTAGAGATTAGCTAGGACTGTTGATGGCCTGCACAATGATGCCTATGTCCATATATTAGAAATGCCAACGCAACTCAATCACAATACAATGCGTGACTATCAACATGTTCACCAAATGACCATAAAGGGACACGCAATACAATTTCGTAAACTTTATTAGTTGATAAAAAGACCAACAACATACATAATGTCAATATAAAAATATAGATGGCAGCAATACAAATGGTAGCCAAGACATGTGGCTCCCCTCCCATGCACAGAAGGCACCGATTACTCTCCTATATACGGTAGAAAAACCTTATCAAAGTGCTGACGTGAACAGTCACATCCCCAATACAAATACATGTAAAATAGAACAGTGCCCCACTAAGCTAGCCTGATGGGCAATACCGCACATACAATACAGCAGCGAGACACATATGTTCCATGAATATATACCTGAGGGACACTTGAAAAGGAGGACACGGGCTTCTTAGCAGAGAGGAGAGCCCACCCCGACGTACGTTTCGCTCCGCTTTCTCAAGGGGCGTGTCTTGGCTACCATTTGTATTGCTGCCATATATATATTTTTAATATTGACATTATGTATGTTGTTGGTCTTTTTATCAACTAATAAAGTTTATGAAATTGTATTGCGTGTCCCTTTATGGTCATTTGGTGACTATGTCCATATATTGTATGAGACCTCCCTTTCATACTGGCACAGTAACTGTTTCACTACCAGAATGGACTAGCTATGCATGTTGCTGCAATGCACAGTGATGTACACTGAAATACACTCACCCTGCAGGCCAGGATATAACTGATTTAACGTGCTTCGTGATGGATTAGTTCAGAATGAATTAAATTTCTTCGAAATTCACCCAAGTGTTCGAATTGATTTTTTGAAAAAATCACTCTTCTTTAGTCAGGGGTCCCTAGTGAAGGTCCACCAATTGCCCTAAAGCTAAAGCAGCCCTCTATGAAAGCTTCTGTTTTGCTATTTTATAGGTTAGAAATCAGTGGCCTAAATGGGAAGAACTGCTCAAAAACCCCAAACACTGTAGCGTGTTTCTAACCGGGGGAGCAGTTCCTCCGCATGTGGTCCTCTGCTAGCGGCAACCCCCAGCAAAAATGCATACAGTGGAGGATGTCGGCGCGGACATTCTGTTGCACCTGGTAACCTGTGTCACATAGTCTGTTATAGGTGGGGCTTGCAGCCTTATTCTACCTCACATTGCATTAGTGATCCTACTATGGAGGTATGTGGGAGCCTGGCTGTGAGTTGTCTCTGACCATCTATCAGACCTTGTTCACACACCATAGGTAGTCTAGTGGTAGGACCCATTGCCACACTGAGATACCTTGATGGTGGTGCAAAAGGGCTCCGATATGTTCCTGACTAGTTTATGTTGGAGAAAGTCTCAGCTTTTAACATCAGCTTGAGGGATTATCCAGCATTGTTAGTTGCTTATCATTGTGGTGCACCTTTTTCAGTGATTTATGTATTTTATAGTTTAACCAGACTTTTTCCTGGGCTCAATGCTTGCCCTGACCCCTATCTGTTTTATTTAGTTGTCTATATTCTTCCAGTGTTATCCTCAGAATGCTATGACCCCACTTCTGTTTATTAATTCTGATACCTTGCTTCAGAAAAATGCAAGTCATCAAAGGCTGCAATCAGAGAATATTCATAGTATGAGACGTGAGCATTCCCTAAGTTTATACCCCAGTAAGGGACTTTTTAATGAAGTTTGCAAAATCCCTTATAGAACCCTCTTCCTCTGGTTTAGCCCTAACCAATTACAGTAAAAATAATTAAAATTAGAAAAAAACAGCATTTACAAAAATAGTTTTCACATTACTTATACAAATAAAATATATGATATATTCCTAACTTTGCAGTATTAATTTCCACTTTTAAAGCTAGCATAAGGGCCTTTTCACACTTGCGATTGGAAGATCCGGCATAGAGTTCCGTCGTCGGGGCTCTATGCCGGAAGAATACTGATCAGGATTATCCCCATGCATTCTGAATGGAGAGAAATCCGTTCAGTATTCATCAGGATGTCTTCAGTTCAGTCACTGAACGTTTTTTGGACAGAGAAAATACCGCAGCATGCTGCGGTATTCTTTCCATCCTGGGATGCGGAGCAAAACGGATCCGTCATGACCCCCAATGCAAGTCAATGGGGACGGATCCATTTTCTCTGGCACAATCTGCCACAATGGAAAACGGATCCTTCCTCCATTGGCTCTTAATAGAGTTCAAAACGGATCTGTTTTGGCAATGTTAAAAAATAGGTAAAGTTAATACAGGCGGATCCATCAAACGGATGCATGCGGTTGTATTATCTGTAACTGAAGCGTTTCTTTCCGGCATAGAGCCCCAACGACGGAACTCTATGCCGGATCTTCCTAAAGCGAGTGTGAAAGGGGCCTTAGTTGGTGGTTAATGCTTAATAATACAATATGTTAACATTTAGTAATATGTGTGTATAGGGTCCACTATAAAATAGAGAAAAGTCTATTTTTCACCCTTCTGTTACATTACACTTTCTTGTTTTTCACACCATTTATGTTTTTTTTATAAACCAGCATTTGTGACCGATAGCAGCTGCCCTTTGATGTTTTGTGAATAGGCATAGTTTCATGTAACAGTTGTTTCCTCTTGAAACTCAGGAAACATCAGCTATATATTGTGTGGTTAGCCCTCAAAACTAGAACTAAGTTACCCTTAACCCCTTAAAGACCACCAATACGCCTTTTTAAGTTGATCACTAAGGGGACTTAGGCTGGGCCGCCGTAAAAAGGTGCTGCATGGGTCTAAGGCCCCTTGCAGACGAGCGTTCCTCACGCAGCGAGTCCGCAACGGAGCTTCCAGCCCGACCTTCCTGCACTGACGGGATTCACATAGCATTATATTGATTTATGATGCTATGTAACCCTTACAGTTCAGGAATGTATTGGATAACACTGGCATAATGCATAAATCAATATAATGTTATGTGATCCCTGGCAGTGCTGGGAGGTCGGGCCGGGAGCTCCGTTGCGGACTCGCTGCGTGAGGAACGCCCGTCTGCAAGGGGCCTAAGTGTTGCATGGGTCTCTCATGCAGCGGAGAGAGGGGGCAAAGATGTAACAGGGTTGGCAACGGTCCAGAAATTTCTGGACAGTCTGTGAAAATAGGTAACTTTTTTTCTGTGTCTGTGATTTTTTTAGTACTTGACTAGATTATTTTGGTGGTAATTATCATCCTTTTACAGCTCTCAGTATATGCTGGTAATGAGGTGTATTCAGTATATTGAGTTTTAGACCTGTATTGCTTATAATCTTTAGCATTCATAATGTTTTTCGAGTCTATGTGTAAAAAGTGTTGGCTGTCTGTGATTTCTGGATAAGTTATCCAGAAAAAATAAAAATTCTGGTTGGCAACCCTGGGCTGTAACATTAGAGCTACACTTCTGCTCTAACGGCCTGGACAATAGCACTGGTGGTATGTAAACAGTTACAGATGGAGCGGACTCCCTCTGTTTTCCATGGGCACCCCCCAAATGAGATCGCAGGGTGCCTATGTCAGTGCAGGCAGGCCATGTCCTAGTAAAGACCCCAGGTCTGCCTCCAGCGTGTCCCAGCAGGCTGCACCTCTCTGGCACAGACTGCTGGTGAATGTCAGTATAGCACTGACATTAAAATACATTGCACTACAGGAATATTAAATGGTAAAAAAAAAAAAGTAAGTAAAATGAAATAAAAGAAAAATTCCCAAAACCTTTTTTTTTTGTTGCTTTGCAAAAATGAAATCTCCACACATTTGGTACTTGATTCCGTATGGTGAATGCCATAAACGGAAAAAAAAAAAAAAATCTTGCTTTGTGGGGAAAAAAATGATAAAAAAGTGTTATGTACCCCAAAATAATACAAATGAAAACTACAAGTCTTCCCACAAAAAGCAAGCCCACACACAGCTCTGTATAGCAGAAATAAAAATGTTACGGGTCTTGGGATGCAGCGATACAAAAACATTTACCTCTAAAAAAAAAAAGGGTTTTATTCTGCAAAAGTAGTAACGTAAAAAAAAGCTATATGTATTTTGTATCGCTGTAATCGCATTGATCCAGAGAATAAAGTTATCATGTTATTTTTATTAAAAAATGAACACTGCAATAACGTACTGTAAAAAATCATGTTGCTTTTTTTTGTCTCCCTCCCAGAAAGAGTTACGTTATGTGTACCCTAAAATGGCATAATTAAAAACTACAACGTGCCCTGCAAAAAACAAGCTCCAAAAGGCATAAAAGTAGAGATGACCCTTTGTATTTTATGCAAAACCAATTTCATATTTTACATTTTCTAAATAACAAAAAAGCCCAAAGCAAGACTTTGGGCACGCTGCATAGTTAGTATATAGTGGCACCCCCTTTGGCAAGTATCACAGCTTGTAAACACAGCCAATAGTCTTTCAGTTCTTGTTTGAGGAATTTTCATCCATTCTTCCTTGCAAATGTCTACCAGTTCTGTCAGATTCCGGGGGACGCTTGCATGCACTGCTCTTTTTTTAGGTCTGTACACAGATTCTCTATGGTATTCAGATAAGGGGACTGTGAGGGCCATGGTTAAAAAGTACACTTATGGCTTTTGAGGTAGTCTATTGTGGATTTTGAGGTGTGTTTAGGATCATTATCCATTTGTAGAAGTCATCCTCTTTACAACTTCAGTTTTTTTTACAGTTGGTGTTATATATGCTTCCAGAATTAGCTGGAATTTCATTGAATCCATTCTTCCCTCTGCATGTGAAATGTCCCCCATCCCATTGATTGACACAACCCCAAAAAGATTGATCCACCCCCATGCTTAATGTTTGGAGAGGTGTTCTTTTCATTAAATTATGTGCCCTTTTTTCTCCAAACATACCTTTGCTCATTGTGGTCAAAGAGTTCTATTTTAACCTCATCGGTCTACAGGACTTGTTTAGATGTTCTTTTGCAAACTTCTGATGCTGAATTTTGTGGGGAGGACGCAGATAACTCTTCCATGAAGGCCATATTTGTGCAGGCGTCGCTGAACAGTAGAACAATGTACCACAACTCCAGAGTCTGCTAAATCTTACTGAAGGTTTTTTGCAGTCTATGAGCAGCTGTCTGTGACATTTGTCTTGGTGTTCTATACCAGGCATGGCCAACCTGCGGCTCTTCAGCTATTGTAAAACTACACCTTCCATCATGCCCCACTGTAGGCTGATAGCTGTAGGCAGTCTGGGCATGCTGGGAGTTGTAGTTTTTAAACAGCTGGAGAGCCTCAGGTTGGCCAGCCCTGTTCTTGACCTTCTCTTGACCTCCACTGTTCCTGTTAACTGCCATTTCTTAATTCCATTTTGAACTGAGGAAATGGCAACCTGAAAACACTTTGCTATTATCTTATAGCCTTCTCCTGCTTTGTGGGCCTCAACCATTTTCATTTTCAGAGTGTTAGGCAGCTCCTTAAAAGAACCCCTGACTGCTGTTTTTCGGGACAAGGTTAGAGGATTCTGGGTATTTTACAAGCAATGACTGTGAACATGTCTTAACCCTAACAGACTATTTAAGGCCCGAGACCTCGGTGAAAGTTATCCGAGTGCTCAAATCTCCTTGGGTTCCCATACGTTTGCAAGTTACACCTTTTTCCCCATTTAAAATTGTACAAAACCAAAATAATACATTGATATTGCTTAAAATGTTAAAAAGTATGTGTTTTATCTTTAATTTTATGCCTTTTAGAGATTATTATCTTTGACTTGCTTAACTATTCACAGTAACAGTAATTTTGACCAGGGGTGTCCAAACTTTTGCATGCCACTGTACAAAGATGGAAAAAATAATCAAAACATGGCCTGGTCATTAAGGCCCAATACAGGCTGGTCATTAGGGGTTAATATTTTTCAGTTCTTTAAAGTCTTTAACATTATCCGATATAGTTAATTCATAATTAACCAACAAGTGATCTAATTCAAAACAACATGTACAGTAAACTTACCGGCCACAACTTTATTGCCACTGGAGAAAATGGGTGAACACTTTGGGGTATGTTTCATTTTTATGTGTTGTAGAAAATAAATGTCTTTAAACATTTCACTTTACTACAGTTGAGAGAAAGTAAGAAAACATGTCTGTTGCCCACGTCCTTTGTCCAAACCTCAGCATGTACACATTCATTACTGGTTATACTCATCTTGTACAGATACTCAGTTGCATCTTGCAAGTAGTCTAGAACTGCATTCACAATTTTGCTGGTTTCAGAGTTCAAACCATTCCTGGATGTCTCAATGTCTGAACACAGTTTGTTCACCATGATTTGCATTCTGGGCAGTGTAATTTTTGCCAGAGGTACAGTATAGTAATCCACTGTGGAAAATACTGCTGTACTTTATCTTGGCAGCCCAATTAAGCTGTTGGGGCTCTCCAGGAATGATTTAGAATCCTGTTCTAGAAAGTGAGCAAGACTGGTTGTCACCACTTGCAGAGATGTCTAGAGGGGTGAGGCAGTGGAGCCTTATTACACAGTACACTGCTCTACAATAGATGGTAATGATGTAATCCTGCCTATGATATGCCATCATGGCTGAGCAGCCTGACAGGAAAACTCACCAATGTGTAGTATATGCGAGTGCCAGAGTGTAGCGTATAATGAGGCCCCAACCTTTCACCTCTTAGGCAGCTCTGCAAGTGGAGGCAACCAGACCTGCTTATGTTCTAGGACAGATTATTGGAGGCCATTTTAGGCCCTTAGTGACCAGCCTGTTTTTACTGACCAAACGTATTCCTTCCTTTTTTCATTGTCGCGTTCCAAGAGCTATAACTTATTTATTTTTCCATCTATATAGCTTAATGAGGGCTTTTTTTTTGTGGGACAACTTGTAGTTTTTAATGGCACCATTTTGGGGTACACATAACTTTCTGATTAACTTTTAATAACTCTTTCTGGGATCGAGATGGGGAAAAACAGCAATACTGCCACTGTGTTTTTAAGTTATAAATTTTATGGCGTTCATTTTTTCGGTTATAAATAACATAATATCTTTATTCTCTGGGTCAGTATGATTACAGTGATAGCAAATAAATATAGTTTTTTTTTTTACGTTTTACTACTTTTTTGCAATAAAACCCCTTTTTTTTAAAGAAATTTTTTTTTGCATTGCCGTTTCCTAGACCCATAATCGTTAATTTCTAACGATAATTTGTTTCCCTTAGTCCTAACAGCAGCACAGATGTAGTTAATTGCCCCCTGTGGACTGGTAGGACCGGCGGAATATTAATGAGCCCAAAGAAAAACAACCAATAGAAAGACTCCAGCTCTCCTAAAAGGAGGGGAGCAACCCCCAGCCCACTGTGTCTGTAACAAGAATATGTCAATAGGGTGGGAAAATTTGTGTGCTGCTGTTAGGACTAAGGGAAACAAATTATCGTTAGAAATTAACGATTCCCCTTACGTCCTACCAGCAGCACAGATGGGGAGATAGCAAGAAGAAACCCCTAGGGAGGGTCCTCATGCCTGGCAGAAGAAAGAACTGAATGCCCAAAAGCCGAAAACTCAGCCACCTTCAAATCAACCCTATAATGGGAGATGAAGGTAGACAGAGAGCTCCAGGAAGCTGCCTTACAGATCATCTCCAGAGGGAGAAGATTCCTCTCTGCTGTAGAAGTAGCAACGGCCCTAGTTGAATGAGCCTTTACAAACTCTGGAGGATCTAAAGACTGGGAAACAAAGGTTTCCCTGATGGCCTCCCTGATCCAGCGACTAATGGAAATCTTAGACGCTTTGCGGCCTTTAGACTTACCGGCGAATAGAACGAAAAGGTTCTCGCCTATTCTAAACTCCTTGGATCTATCCACATATGATGTCTAATGAATGTTTGACAGGAGTATCAGAGGAGGTGGTAGAAAATAACACCGGAAGAGAAATCACCTGATTGATGTTATGAAAAGTTGGAACTTTTGGTCTAAAAAAAGGGAGGTACCTTAGAAGGACTCTATCCTGTAAAAAAATAATATAAGGGTTGTGGGGAGTCGCTCTGGTAGACAGCGGTGCGGGTGCAGTTTAGAGGCAAAACAAGGAGTCCAGATGGTGCATCAAACAGTGTTTTATTCACACTTGCACGCCATAAAATGAAAAGCAGTCTCTTGGTGACAGTTCACACACAACGGAAATACTGTGGCAAAACAAAAACAGGCCAACACAGGGTCCAGTCACCTTGGGTGGTTTAGGTGCGGGTTCACACCTAGCAGTCGGCTCAGCCGCAGGCGATTCCACCTTCAGGTCGCAGGGAAACACCACCTTGCTGAGCTCCTTCCTCCAGGACAGAGAATTCCTCAGCCCTGTTTGCAGGCTCCAGGATAATCACAACCCTCAGACACAGCTGCTGGCTGCGTTTTATACCCAGCCCAAAACATGGACTGGACCGTGGGGAGCAGCCACCCACTCTACTCTTTAGCTGCTCCCAGTAAGAGCCGGCCCGGATCGGCTTTGCAGCCATGCTATTTAACAGAGCAGCACTAGCTGCTGCAGACCAAAAACCCCGGCTCTTACCTCACCGAGGCCAGCAACCTCGGTGACACGTACCTGCTATCAAATACAACACCTTGCACTCTCTTACACACCCCCCCCCCTTTGTTCAACCCTGAGGGGGTGAACACACGTGAGGCAGTGGACGCGGGACAGGGCATCTGCGTTGCCCTGCAAGCGGCCTGCCCTGTGTTCCACAGAGAATTTGAAATTCTGAAGAGATAGGAACCACCTGGTGACCCGAGCATTCCTCTCCTTGGCCTGACTCATCCATTTGAGGGGGAATGGTCGGTCACCAGACGGAACCTCCTCCCTAACAAGTAGTAGCGGAGAGATTCGAGTGCCCACTTGATAGCCAGGCACTCCCTCTCCACTATACTGTATCTGGACTCGGCGGGATTGAGCTTACGGCTCAGGAAGACAACGGGATGTTCTTCCCGTTGACCTCCTGAGACAGTACCGCACCGAGGCCTACCTCCGAGGCGTCGGTCTGTACGACAAACTCCTTGTTGAAGTCGGGTGTCACCAAAACCGGGGACCCACACAGGGCCGACTTCAACGCGGCGAAAGCCTCCTCCGCCTTCTCACTCCAGCTAACCCTCCCAGACTTTCGCCCCTTCAACAGGTCTGTCAACGGCGCTGCTATGGTGGCAAAGTGGGGCACAAACCTCATGTAGTAACCTACAATCCCCAGGAACGACTTTACCTGCCTGGTGGTGACCGGTCGGGGCCAGTTACGAATGGCCTCTACCTTGGTTACCTGAGGTTTGATGACTCCCCGCCCAATTACATATCCCAGATATTTTGTCTCCTCTAACCCTATGGAGCACTTCTTTGGGTTAGCGGTCAGTCCGGCTTTCCTCAGGGCATCCACTACCGCCTGCACCTTGGGTAAATGGCTTTCCCAGTCGGTGCTGTGGATGACTACATCATCTAAGTAGGCCGAGGCGTACCGACGATGTGGTCGCAGCACTATGTCCATTAACCTTTGGAAAGTGGCGGGGCGCCATGCAGGCCAAAGGGTAACACCTTGTAGTGATACAGGCCCTGCGGGTAACAAATGCGGTTTTTCCTTAGCCGACTCCGTTAAGGGTACCTGCCAGTACCCTTTGGTGAGGTCTAGCACAGAAAAATAACGGGCTTGCCCTAAACTCTCAACAAGCTCGTCTACCCGGGGCATGGGATACCCATCAAACTTGGACACTTCATTTAACTTGCGAAAATCGTTGCAGAACCGCAACGTCCCATCTGGCTTAGGTATTAGGACTATGGGACTGGCCCACTCACTCTTCGACTCCTCAATGACATCGAGCTTCAACATTAACTGTACTTCCTCCGCGATGGCCCGTCGCCGAGCCTCGGGTACCCGGTATGGTTTTAACCGGATCTTGGCCTGAGGCTCAGTGACGATGTCATGTTGGATGAGAGACGTGCGGCCAGGGAGGTCCGAGAACACATCCGTGTTCCGACTGATGAACTCCCTGACTTCCTGAACTTGTTTGGAAGACAGGCTGTCTGCAATTTTACCGTGGTTACGGCTTCACAGGCCTCGAACTGTGGGGCTGGACCCTTCTCACCTAGAAGCCCTGGCCGGGGGCTGTGGTCGTCGGCCGCGTCCCTATCTTTCCAAGGCTTAAGTAAATTCACGTGGTACACCTGCTCCGGCTTGCGCCGCCTGGCTGGTGTACTTTGTAATTTACTTCCCTACCTTCTCGATCACCTCATAGGGGCCCTGCCACCTAGCTAGGAATTTGCTGTCAAGGGTGGGTACCAGAACCAACACTCGATCTCCCGGATTGAAGCCCCGTACCCGAGCCTGACGATTATACACCCTACTCTGGGCTTGTTGTGCTGCCTCCATATGCTCCCGGACCAGCGGCAACACCCTTTCTATCCGTTCCTGCATCTGGGTGACATACTCAATGACACTTTTGTGGGGGACAGGCTGTTGTTCCCATGCTTCCTTGGCGATATCCAACAGGCCCCGAGGGTGTCTGCCATAAAGCAGTTCGAAGGGCGAGAACCCAGTAGAGGCCTGGGGTACCTCTCGCACTGCGAACATGAGATAGGGCAGAAGCAGGTCCCAGTCCTTCCCATCTCTAGACACCACCCTCTTTAACATATTTTTTAGAGTTTGGTTAAACCTCTCAACAAGACCGTCTGTTTGCGGATGGTAAACGGACGTCCGTAGCTGCTTTATACGCAACAATTTACACAGTTCCCTCATTACTTTGGACATAAAAGGGGTCCCTTGGTCTGTCAGAACCTCTTTTGGCAGGCCCACACGGGAAAACATCTCCATTAACTCTTTGGCAATGAGCTTAGCTGAGGTATGTCGCAGAGGCACCGCCTCTGGATACCGAGTGGCATAGTCGAGAACTACCAGAATATGTTGGTGACCCCTGGCAGACTTTGGTACAGGCCCAATTAAATCCATAGCGATTCGCTCGAACGGTACTTCAATAATTGGCAGAGGTACCAGAGGACTACGGAAATGTGGCTGGGGGCTAGTTATCTGACAGGTCGGACAGGATTTACAATAATTCTCTACCTCCTTGAACACACTGGGCCAATAAAACCGCTGCAGTATGCGGTCCTGGGTTTTCTGCCACCCCAGGTGTCCCCAAGAACATGTTGGTGGGCAAGCTCCATGACAAGCTTGCGATACGCTGTGGGCACCACCAACTGTTCAACAGGTTCACCTCGGATTTGGTTCACCCGATACAACATATCCTGCAGAACAATAAATCGTGGGAACATTAATTCAGCCCCTGGTTTCTGGGGTTTACCATCAATTTCCAGCACATTCTCCCAGGCCCTGGTTAGGGTTTGGTCCCGGTGTTGTGCGGTCCCAAAATTTTCCCCGGAGACATTGAGGTCTGCCAACTCAGGCCCCGGTGGCAAGTCCTCCGTGTCTCCCACCATTACACTCAGTGGGGTTGTCTCCCCACTACCGCTGCAGTAGTGGTCACCCCTACCGCTGGCCCTTCAGACTCGGGCTCCCAGGGTTCTGGCCTTCCAGGGGTATCAGGCCACTCTGCTAGGGTTACCCCTGTCTCAGGGCTATTAGTCACTTTCATCTCAGGCCACAGTGACGGAAAACCAGGGAAGTCTCTCCCAATTATTAGTTCATAGGGCAGCTTTGTGGAGATCGCCACTTCACAAGTCCAGGTGCCGACCGCCGTGGACAGAGACATTACAGCCGTGGGATAGTCCTTTAAGTCTCCGTGTATACACACCACACCAACTTTCCGGCCCGTATACTGGGTGGGCTGTACCAGGGCAGCACTTACCAGGGTTACCAGGCTCCCTGAGTCCAACAGCGCCACTGCCAGGTTATCCCCGATTTGCACCTGGCACAGATGTCGATTGTCTATTGTCTCGGGGTGCCGGTCGCACACAGTCTCCGGGCATACAGGGAAGCCCGGTACCCATAATTAGTCTCCATGGGTTCCCCCACTGTGGACAGTCGGCCCTTACGTGGCCAGGCTCGTGACACCGCCAGCAGACTACTGGGGAGGGATCTGCAAGGGGTACATCCCGGGCGGGTTTGACCGGCCGCCGGGACTGGGGTGGAGGTTTCCGGGGTTTGACTGGCCTCCTCCCAAAAGAACCCCCTGCAGGTTTCTGGTGGCCTCATATCGCTCCACCAGGTCGACCATCTCAAGGGCATTGGTGGGGATACCTGGCCGATCCAGTGCTGGAGAGGGTATGGCAAAGACCTCCAGAATACATCTGCTAACAGACGGTCGAGCATAGCAGTGGGAGTCAGTATGTCTGGCTGCAGCCATTTTTGCAACCGATGTAGCAGGTCATAGTATTGTGGTCTGGCGGGTTCAGCCGGGTTAAATTCCCACTGATGCACCCGCTGGGCCCGGACCAAAACATTCACCCCCAGTCTTGCTAGAATCTCACCTTTCACGGTCGGGTAGTCAGCTGCCTGGACATCTGCCAAATCGAAAAAAACTTGCTGGGGTCCGGCTGCCAGGAACGGAGCAACCACCTCGGCCCACTGGTCACGGGGTAACTTTTCCCTCACGGCGACCTTCTCAAAGACGGCTAGGTATGTCTCCACGTCGTCTGCGGGGTCATCTTTGGGATCGCCGCACGGACCGCTTTCCGGGCATCATGGACGTGGTGGGACGCTCCTGCCGCCTGTAATGCCATCACATGTTGCAGCAATAACTGGTTGGTCTCCCGCTGCTGCACGTTAGCCTCTATGAGGGCTTTCACAGCAGCCTCCATGTTGCCAGAAATCACAGGCTGCAACTTTGCCGGCCTAATATAGGACATACACTTTTGCTCAGCAAACAAAGTTCGGCGTTCACGCCAGCCTCACTGCGCATGCCCGCATCCTCCACCAAATGTGGGGAGTCGCTCTGGTAGACAGCGGTGCGGGTGCAGTTTAGAGGCAAAACAAGGAGTCCAGATGGTGCATCAAACAGTGTTTTATTCACACTTGCACGCCATAAAATGAAAAGCAGTCTCTTGGTGACAGTTCACACACAACGGAAATACTGTGGCAAAACAAAAACAGGCCAACACAGGGTCCAGTCACCTTGGGTGGTTTAGGTGCGGGTTCACACCTAGCAGTCGGCTCAGCCGCAGGCGATTCCACCTTCAGGTCGCAGGGAAACACCACCTTGCTGAGCTCCTTCCTCCAGGACAGAGAATTCCTCAGCCCTGTTTGCAGGCTCCAGGATAATCACAACCCTCAGACACAGCTGCTGGCTGCGTTATATACCCAGCCCAAAACATGGACTGGACCGTGGGGAGCAGCCACCCACCCTACTCTTTAGCTGCTCCCAGTAAGAGCCGGCCCGGATCGGCTTTGCAGCCATGCTATTTAACAGAGCAGCACTAGCTGCTGCAGACCAAAAACCCCGGCTCTTACCTCACCGAGGCCAGCAACCTCGGTGACACGTACCTGCTATCAAATACAACACCTTGCACTCTCTTACAGGGTGGATAGCCGCGAAGGCTTGAAGCTCCGATACTCTCTTTGCGGACGTTATAGCCAGAAGAAAAACAGCCTTAAGGGTTAGATATTTAAGGCTTACCTCCTCCAAAGGCTCAAAGGGGGGAGATGCTAACCCCCTGAGCACCACAGACAAATCCCATTGGGGAATTGGTTTTACGATAGTAGGCTTCAATCTCTCTGCTCCTTTAAGGAAGCGTTTGATGAGCGGGTCCCGAGTAAATGGCCTGTCGAGACAGGCTGAGATAGCACAGACTTGAACCTTCAGTGTAGATGGAGTGAGACCCTTGTCAAGACCATCTTGCAGGAATTGCAATATCGCAGGGAGGGGCGGATCTGCAGACGCCACCTGTTTGGAGCTGCACCATAAGGTGAAGATTCTCATGATCCGAGAATAGGCCTTTTTTGTTGACTCCGCTCTGGAATGCGATAATGTTCTCAGGACCGACTCAGATAGCCCTTCTACTCTGGCAAGGGACTGATCAACCTCCAGGCTGTCAGATTGAATCTGTGCAGATCTGGGCAGAGATGCGTGTCCCACGACACCAGGGTCTGCTCTGGGGGGAGCCTCCAATATTGTCCCTGGCTCATCTGAATGAGCTGGGTAAACCAGGATCTCCTGGGCCAAAACGGTATGATGGCTATTACCGAGGCCTAATCCATACGAATCTTCATCAATACCCTGGGTATCATGGAAAAGGGAGGGAAGATGTAGGCCAGCCTGAACCTCCACGGTATCGTCAGAGCATCTATCGCCAGTGGGTTGTCCTCCCTGTATAGGGAACAGAACCTCGGTACCTTGGCGTTAAACCTGGTGGCCATGAGATCCACCTCTGGCATGCCCCATCTGAGAACCAACTGCCTGAAGATTTCCTGATGTAAGGACCATTCCATGGTTGGAAGCCCACGACTCAGGCGATCTGCGATCATATTGAGAGAGCCTCGAATGTGAGTGGCAGATAGATGGGTTAGGTTCAGCTCTGCCCACCGTAGAATTACCCCGACTTCTGAAAGAAGAGGTAGTGATCTCGTGCCTCCCTGCTTGTTCAAGTAGAGCACCGCAGTCATATTGTCTGACTGTACTTTCACCGCCTTGCCCCGGATCTGAGGGGCGAAGTGAAGGAGGGCTAGCCGGATAGCACGCATCTCTCGAAGATTTGAAGATAGATGCCTCTCCTGTGGAGACCAAGATCCCCGAACTGTGGATCCGTCTAGGTGAGCGCCCCAGCCTACAAGGGACGCGTCCGTAGTCAATATGAGCCAAACTGGTTGAGTCATAGACTTCCCGGGAGGCAGATGAATCCACCATCTCAGAGAACCTCGGGTCTGGCGAGACAGGGAGCACAGAGAATCTAGCCCCGAGGGGCTGCCATCCCACTTGTCCAGGACTTCTGACTGAAGGGAACGGAGGTGCCATAACGCCCAAGGGACTGCATCCGCAGTCGCTGACATGAGCCCCAGCATCTTCATAAGAGTTCGAATCGGAACTCGGCGTGGGACCGAAAGAAATCTTGCTTGGTCTTGAACGCGGGATTTCCTCTCTGGGGTCAACCGGAGGGACATCTCTACAGAGTCCACTATGAAACCCAGGTATTGGCTTGAAGTCGATGGGCTCACGTTCGACTTCTGCCAGTTGACAATCCAGCCTAAGCGGAGCAGAAAGGAAATGGCTACCTGAAGATGATGGGTGAGTATTGGGACAGAAGAGGCTAAGAGTAGCCAATCGTCCAAATATGGGATAACGGTCAGTCCCTGGAGTCTCAGAGCCGCCACTACGGATACCACTACCTTGGTAAAGATAAGGGGGCAGAAGAGATTCCGAAGGGGAGAGCGGCAAATTGAAAATGCCGACGAACTCCAGAAATTTGGACTGCGATCCTGAGAAACTTCCGAGAAGTGAGATGGATCGGGATGTGAAGGTAAGCATCCTTGAGGTCCAAACTAGCCATAACATCCCCGGGCTTGAGGATGTGGCTGACCGACCGAATGGTTTCCATACGGAACCTTGTCCTTCTCACAAAGCGATTGAGAAATCTCAAGTCTATGATCATCCGGAGATCTCCCGTTTTCTTGGGGACTAAGAAGACTGGAGAATAAATGCCTAGACCCTGTTCCTCTGCCGGTACCTCCTCCAGGGCCCCCTTGGATATGTAGTCCTGGATGTAGGACTCTAGAATTTTCTGTTTTTTCGGCAAAAAACTTCGAGTGGCAATGAATCTTTCTGGGGGGAGAGAGATGAGATCTATCTTGTAACCTGAAGCCACTACACTTTGAGTCCAGGGATCTGAAATATCCTGGGCCCATACGTGCCTGAAGTGAAACAGGCGCCCCCCTACTGGAAGGTGGGGATGGGGGACGGGAAAATCCAGAGGGGTAACGGCCGAGGTAGCAGGGTTTAACCAAGAGCCTCGGGGAGGCCCGTAGTCAGGAGGGTTTAGCCTCCCTGGTGGGTTTACGGGAGCGTCTCGAGGTTGTCCGAGACTGCCCCCCCCCCAATTGCTACGTGCCCTGCTTTGACAGCGAGATCTGCCTCCACGCTCTTGGCCTCCATGCCCACGAAAGGGCTGCTGGGGGAGACTTTTGCCCTTCTTATCTGAAAGGCCCTCCATGATGTTATCAAGCTCAGATCCAAACAGCCGGTCTGGCTCAAAAGGAAGAGCGCACAAATTAAATTTCGACGCATTATCTGCGTTCCATGGTCTCAGCCATAATGGTCTTCTGGCCGCTGAGACTAGAGCCATAGTTTTGGCCGCCAACCTAAGTTGTAGCTGGGTGGTATCAGCCAGGAAATCCACTGCCAGGTTAACCGCCTTGAATGCTGCCAGTATGTCGTCCCGGGAGACACTTTGGTCGATGTCCGACTGGATCTGATTCAGGCTTGAACGCAGGAAAGATGCCACTTCGGTGGAGGCGATGGAAGTACAAGCGGAGGCCGCAGCAGCGGAGTAGCTTCTTCTGAGGGTACACTCAGCTCTTCTGTCAAGAGGGTCCTGCAGACTAGACCCATCGTCTGCCGGGACAAGTGTACGCCTGGACAATTTGGCTATTGCCATGTCCACCTTGGGAATGGAACCCCACGATTCCACCAAGGGTTTTGCCATCGGAAACAAAAGCTTGAAGCGTCTGGTGAGGACCGGGCCTTTCTCAGGCTTCTTCCACTCTGTGCGCATCGCAGAGAGGAGGGTCTCATCCGCCTTAAAGACACGCTGGGTGCGTCCGGCGGGATCGGAGGACTCCCCCATGTCAACATCCTGGTCCCTCGACCGGATGGACTTCAGAAGCTTTTGTGTTTTTTCTGGTGGGAAAAAATATGAGGTCGGCTCCTCATTCTCAGATGAGGACGAGGAGGAATCCACGGAGAAAGGCATAGGCCTATCCACGGGAGCAGAGGTTTCCATAGGTGCCTGCGGAACCGGAAGCCTCTCATTAAGCAGCCGCACCACTCCTTTGATGGAGTCATCCACGTAGGTTTTTGCCCAGGAATACATATCCTGCATAGTGGGTTCAGAGACGGTGCGGGAGTGGTAGCTGTCACATCTGGAGTAAGGGAAGCTATCTTCCAGCGGGGTGTTACAGTCGTAACAGGCCAAATGTCTGCGTTTGGCGGACGACTTGCGTTGCTGGTCTGATTCTCTGGGAGAAGACATTTCTGAAATAGAAAAAAATATCAATACTGCGAACATTGTACCGCAGAAAAAAATTTACGAGAGAAACGCCCACCAACAACAGGAGCAAGTGACAGTAGACAAGAATCAAGAAAGGAAAAGCAGAACTTTCTGATTAATGCGGAGGAGCTCTGAAGCTAGCTTAGGTAAAGCGCAACAGAGCCCAGAAAGCTGGGCTGAGCAGGTATTTAAGGGCAAAAACTCCGCCCAGAGGAGGGACCCCAGCACTCCACCCTCCAGAGTATAAAAAATATGTATCCCTTATAAAAACACACATCAAAAGGGACAAGAAAGCCTCCTTATGCCTAAAAGAAAAGGCACAGGTTGATTTAAACAAAAAATCAAAGCAAGGAGGAAGCTAGCTTCTCCCTCCCTACCCCCAGCACCGCCCGCAATTCAGACCACGCCCCCCTCCCCCCCGGAGGACAGCCGGCAGAAGGAGCACGCCGACCGAGCAGGACCCGGGAGTAACAACAGCCGCGTCCCCGACGGGAGACGCGGCAGAGCCGGATCGCACAGAGGAGAGGGGCAAAGCCTCCACAAGTAAGCGGAAGGAGCGCGATGCTAGGAGGAAGGGGGAAAAGAATAAGGGCAAAAAGCCCACACAAGTAAGCAAACTGCAGCTCCCCCAGGGAGGGGGAGCCCCGCCAGTCCACCTGTCCGGAGGACAAAAAAAGACACAGTGGGCTGGGGGTTGCTCCCCTCCTTTTAGGAGAGCTGGAGTCTTTCTATTGGTTGTTTTTCTTTGGGCTCATTAATATTCCGCCGGTCCTACCAGTCCACAGGGGGCAATTAACCCCATCTGTGCTGCTGGTAGGACGTAAGGGGAGCTCTTTTATTTTTCAATCTATGTTGTAGGACAACTTGTATTTTTCACTGGTATCATGTTAGAGTAAATGGCAATTTTTGATCGGTTGTTATTACGTTTTTTCGGTGGCAACTAAGAATAAATGAGCAATTCTGTCTTTTTTTTTTTTTACGGCGTTCAATTTAATAATTGATGTGATATTTATGTAGTCTGGGTCATTATGGACACGGCAATACCAAACATATGGGGGAGATTTTTTTTGCAACTTTTTTCATTGAAAAGCATTTTTTCAATGGAAAAAAAACTAAATTTTTTAATGTAATTTTTTTAAATTTAATAAATGTGTTTTTTTCCCTTTTTTTTACCACTTAATAGTCCCATAAGGAGACTATAAAAGACAGTATTTTGATTGCTTTTAAATGCAATGCAATATCCCTATAGTGAATTGCATTTTAATGGCAATGCTATTCTAACATTGACCAGAAGGCTGCCCCAGAGAGACACAGTCTGCTGGAAATTACTGAAGGCTGGTCTGTGGCCTACATCCGACCCCTGCCAGCCTTCACACACATCGGCACCCCACGATCGCATTTGCGGGGTGCTGATGGGAGACAGAGGGAGTCCGCTCCCTCTGTCAGCACTTTACATGCGGCGTGCACCATTGCCCACGGCATGTAACGTGTTAAACAGCCCAGATCGGCACTCCTGTCGGTCCAGGCTGTGGGAGCAGGGCTGCCGGGTACCCGTGAAGCGCTTAGACAGGGCCGCCGTAAAAAAGCGGCAGCCCAGCCTAAGGCCCCTTAGTGACCACAGTAAAAAGCCGAATGGGTGGTCACTAAAGAGTTAAATGTATTTCGGAGAAACCCTTTAAGCAATTATTTGTCTGCCGTTTCCAGTACAACCAGCACAGTTATGAAGCAAATACTGCAACATATTTACACAATTATAAAAAATGTAACATGGTGCCTAAGGGTACTTTGACACTAGCAGCCTAGCTATCCGGCAGGCTGTTCCAGCGGGTGAACAGCCTGCCAGATCCGCCATGCCGCAAGTATCCGTGTGCTGCCGTGCTGCAGCTCTGTCCAGGTCACGGCAGTGATCGCCGGACTAAAAAGTCGGACCTGCAGTACTTATAGTCCGGCGATCTCCGGCCATGCACTGCTGTGCTGTGCCGTAGCTCCGGCCCCCGCCCCATTATAGTCAATGGGGACGGAGCGGCAGCACGGCAGCACACAGGTACTTGCGGAATTTCAAACTTTGTCGGGGGTGTGAGAAACGTGTATGTGCCAGTGGGGTCCACCAGGGTAATAATGATGATCCCCTAGTGGGTATCACTCTCAATAAAGTTGCCATATGCTCCCTTGCCTCAGCACTGGCCATTCTGTAGGTCGTAAGCAGGACCAAGCAGTGTATGTAACGACCTGGTGTAGGTGATACAAAGATTAGTAGATCACAGCCCAATAGTTGAAATAAATTCAATTTTTATTTTTAGTAAGCTTGAAAAATGCGGCCAATAATGTGCAAACGTTTTCGGCCTATATGGCCTTCGTCAGGCACTGTGCCGCCAAGGAGGAAAGAGCCAGTAGTCTAAAGACACCAATAAGAGAGAAGAGGGGGCATGCCCGCCGCCCAAAGAAATGGTGTCACAACGTTTGCACATTATTGGCCGCATTTTTCAAGCTTACTAAAAATAAAAATTTAATTTATTTCAACTATTGGGCTGTGATCTACTATTCCTCAGTTAATTTGGAGTGGGAACCCGATCCACAGCCCTGAAAACTGAACAAGCAGCTTAGTGCAAAGCATTGTGTGAAGGTGATACACACCACTCACCACTCACACCATTGTGCCTCTTGCACAACTTGGTAGCATTGCTAGCTGGCATAGTATTTTGCAGGCATCTGTGGGTGGCATATAATTTTGGTAGTATTTGTGACTGGCACAGGGCCGGTGCAAGGATTTTTGACGCCCTAGGCAAAGATCCATTTTGCCGACCCTCCCCCCCAACCCATGTCACTCACTCACTCACTGACAGACACACACACACGCACACACTGACAGACACGCACTCACTGACAGAGACACACTCACTGATAGACACGCACAAACTCACTGACAGACATACAATCACTCAGATACTCACTGACAGACAAACACACACTCACTGACAAACACAGACACTTACTGACAGACTGGCATACACACTTACTGACATACACACTCACTCAATGACAGACACACAGACATTTACTGAAAGACAGACATACACTCACTCACTGACACACACACAGACACTCAATGACAGACACATGGACATTTACTGACAGACAGACATACACTCACTGACATACATACACCCACTCACTGACAGACACACACAGGCAGACACTCACTCAGTCAAACACTTAAACACTCACCTCCCTGGGGTCCAGTATGGTGCAGCTCCTCAGTCCTCCAGGGAGCCGTTTAGTATGCTGGAGCCGGAATGACGTCATATTCCGGCTCCCGGCATCACAGAGGGCGCGCATGGGAGGAGTGGGGAGCTGCTAGAACAGTCTCCCTTGCCGCCCGCTCCTCTGCTCCGGTAATTTACTGGCAGAGCAGGCACCTGCTATTAGGGTAAGCAGGTGCCTGCTCTGCCATATTTAAGAAGGACCTAAACCTCCTGGCCCCCCTGTAATGCCGCTGGGGTGGCTCAAGAGACGCTCGCCCAGCGCTGCAGCCCCAGATAGGGGGAGCCCACCAGAGCCGTTCGCCTAACGGTGGCACTGGCCCTGGGCTGGCATGTAATTTGGGGGGCATCTGAGGCCTGCATATTATTTTTGGGGGGCTTCTGTGTATAATTTGAGAGTAATTGTGGATCGATACTAATAATGCTATTTAAAAAGTACAGTAATTAGGGGCTTTATGTCACACAGTATGTATAGTAATTAGGGTCTGTTAGGGTAGCAGCAAGCACAGAATTTGGGGGTATCAGTAGGATGGGGAGTTTGTTAAGACTGGGGAAAGGTACAGTGAATGGAAAAGTGAGGAGCCATAGTTGCAAACTGTACAGACACAAGTTATGGCTTAATATCCTAACAGTTAGATTAAAGTTCATCTCTCAGCCGATTTGTACCCATGAAAAGTGCAGAGGACATGGCAGTTGCAGAGAGAGGGTAACAGCAATGCTCCCATTGCTCCTAGAGGGTCATTTGCATATATTAAAACTTCATTTTTCTCATCAATGTAGACACCTATGAATATGGGACCAACACAGATGCCTAGTTTTATAGGTACAAATCTGCTGACAGATGCCTGAAAATGTCACTTTTTTTAAATTGTAAGCTTTAATTATATATCTGAAGTAAATATTCTTGGCACACAACTTAGGGGACATTATTTTATTTTTAATCCCTAACAAAACTAATTTTAACCTTAAGGGCCAGTGACATTTCCTCCCCTGTGTTCCAGCAGTCAACCTTTAAATTTTTTCTTCTAAAAATTTTTCTTGATTTTGCAGGATGTTATAGTTTTTTTAGGAACCCTTTTGGGGTACATATAGTGTCTTAAATAACTTTTATTATTTATTTTTAGGGAAAATATAAAAAACAGCAATTTTAATATTATTAAGTGGAATTTATTTGCAACATTCACTGTGTGGTATACTGTAAGTAACATGATAATTTTATTCTGTGGGTCAGTACAAATATGATAATGCCAAAGTTATATAGCCACAACTGTCCCCCCTTCTTCCTCCAGACTGAAGAGGAGAGGGCTGCTTTAGCTGCTCATATCTCAGGACTGGTAGCAGCTAGAAATATAGGCCTGGTCTTTGGCATTCCAAGCTTTAAAACAAGACCAGAATCACATTATGATATCCACTGGAAGATATAGCTTTTAGAAATCAGGTAGGCAGTGAATGCAACTGAAAGTAAAAGCAAGTTTCACTGCTTTCAATTTCCACTCAAATTCTAACAGCTATATCTCCCGATATAACATCCAATAATTGCTCAGCAAGAGCAAGAGAAGACACAGCCCAAATGTACAAAAGTATAAAGGTTTATTAACAAATAAATAAATAGACACTTGATAACAAATACATACACATATTGTGCAATGGAGGAACACAGATGAATGCTCATAAATCATCATCGGTACTGAGTATTCACATCACAAGTATTAGCTCAATAATGGCAACGCAAGAGGTCATGATAAACCCCAAAGAATTGAACAACTCAGCCAAAATATACATAACATAAGTCAAACCTGTCTAAGGCACATGACATACCATGGCTATGGTGTCAGGTAGTGGCAATAGAACACTCTGATGCTAGCGCTTCCGCCTCGCCAGGAGGCACCTCCTGACGGCCAAGTGCGAAACGCCGCCGAGGGTGTTCTGTTCCACTGGTGCTGACTACCCCTTGTACACCATGGCTAACGGTATGTTATCTGTGCCTTAGACGGGTTTGACTATGTTATGTATATTTTGGCTAAGTTGTTCAATTCTTTGGGGTTTATCATGACCTCTAACTTTGCCGTTGCTTTATTATTGAGAGCTTAATTACTTTTGTGGTGTGGGGAATACTCAGTACCGGTGGTGGTTTATGGGCATTCATCCTGTGTTCCTCCATTGCACAATTAATGTGTATGTATTTGTTATCAAGTGTCTATTTATTTATTTGTTAATAAACCTTTATACTTTTGTACATTTGGGCTGTGTCTTCTCTTGCTCTTGCTGAGCAATTATTGGATGTTGTGCTTTGGTTTTCGGCCACAGTCGTTTATGAGTCTATTAGGGGCCTTTTTTGTAGGTATATATGCTATTAACTTTGTCTGATATCTCCCGATATAGTTGAGAGAATGATGTGATTCTTGGAATGCCAGCTTTCAAACAAGAACAGGCCCATTTCTTTGCTACCAACCCCGAGCATTTAAAGCACCCCCTCACCCTGCTGCCTGAGTTCTGCTGGGGATAAATTGTTAAGTCCTTTTCTCAAAGCCCAAGCAGAGCTTTGGCAAAATTGTTAAGTGGTTAAAGAAGTAGTCCAAGTGGTTCAAGACAGAAGGAAAAGACAGGAAATATGAACTACTCCAACAGGAGAATATGTGCAATAGTTGTAAGATATAGGATTTTATTGCACTGGAATCAATATCAATTATAGAGTTTGCTGAGCACCTTGTAGAACTGTTATCTACCATGTTAGGGTCTTTGTATAGTGGTAATACTGGCCATTGTATAGTGGTCAGTTCATAAATAGTATGTTACTATCATTCAGCTGCTATTTCATGGTATTGGTAGTGGTTATGCTGTGCCCTCAATTCCCTCGATCGGGGTCCCACTCAGGCCTTGGATATATGTTCCCCTCCAACCATCCGTTCTGAACCAATAGCTATGTCTCTGATGTTTGATCAAACAATTATCTGAAACAAGTCTATGAAAATTTCTTTTGAAATTTAACCTGGTGATCTTCTGCATAACTAATGGATTATGGGTGACACCCTGATAAAGAGGTATTCCAATTTTACAATTTTCACCATCAATTGACAGGAAACATTACATACTATTATTAACAGTGATTGTTTATCTGCAATGCCTCATTTTTCTGCACTCCATTATGTCCATGTGATATTTTCCATTGTGTAGGTTCCCTATCTCGATGACATCACATCTACATCTGAGGAGTGGCAAGGCTTGTAAGGCTCTGCCCTGTAGACAGAACATCATCAGTGACTTTGCCTTTCAGGGTGGTGTTCTGCTCATTCTTTTGGACCTTGCCCTGCAGACATAATATCAGCAATGATTCTGTATCTTAGGGGTTTTTCAAGCAGGCAAACTGTGTGCCCACTGCCATTTTTATTCCCACTATTTAACGGTCACCTTAAATATATTTATATGTTTACTATATTGTATGAGTTATTATAATAACATGGATAACAAATACTGTTCACTGTATAGATGCACTGGGGTTCACATCTCACCAAAACCTTTAAAATAATCTTTATATTAAAAGTTATGGCGGAAAAATAACATTTTTACTTTCTTGCATTTTTTGTTAAAAGTTAACATTTTCTGCAGTTATTATTACTATAACAAAACAGTATATAGTATCCATGTAATCATAATAAGCTGTACAATATAGCGAACGTATTATTTATAGCGATTGGTAGATGGCAAATTTTTTTCTCCGTTCATTTCAGTAATATACTATTTATTTAGTGTTATAAAAGCTATACCAAGGCAACCAGACCTATTTTTCGGGCACACCCAGAAATTTCATCTAAACCTACAGTTTTTATTGGTGTTGGAGCCCATACCAAAAATAATCCACAAAAGAAATAAAAATATACTTCCTTTATTAAACTCAATTAAAATACAAACAAGTTAAAATTAGAGGAATCCACGGGTTTGTAGGAGGAAAAAGGTTAAAAATGAACTAACTAGTAGGGGACTAACTCACATGCAAACGGTTACAAACTTCTATAAAATACAATAGATATTGGGAAAAGGAATATTAAAGTGCTCATATCATATCCAAGTGGATTATGCCTGAACGTCAAGGCACATAAGTACACACAGCGACCCCACAATAAGCCACATATGACCCCGGTACCACAAGCCACAAAATAGTGAAACAATGAAAAAAGTACATCACGTACACACTGTCTGCATGAAGGTCCCTCACTTACTCAATGCGTTTTGGCAAGTGGGGGACCTTCATGCAGACAGTGTGCACTTGATCTACTTTTTTCATTGTTTCACTATTTTATGGCAGGCTACTTTCCATTTAAAGCACCTTTTAAACCGTCATTTAAAACTGTGTCCCGTGACATTGTATTGGGAGAAAGCAGTTAGAATACTGACATTTTCTTAGTAAGGTATGTGAGTAAAACATAGTTATCAACAGCACAAATGCTGGATCAGTGGGGACTATGGGGACCTCTTGTAAAAGCTGTTTAAAACCCGCTGTCAGACACATATTGGGTAGAGTGTGCAGCAACATATCACAAGTTATCAGTCAATGTTCCCTATCCAGTCTCCATGATTATAACAATCTGAAGGTCTAGCCTAATGTCTAGTATTCCTAAATTATATCCAGATTTTTTTCAGTACATGTTCATACTGTATTTAAGGAACCATGACACTTCTTTATAATGAAAAGGAAGCAGAAGCCTCACAAAACTTGACTGCACCATTTCAACTGATTAAGAATAACCTGTTTGGCTTGTTTTGTGTTCAACGGATCACAGTTTGAACTTTATATTGTAATTATTTACTTAGCAAAAATACTTGCATTCTAGGTAAAATAGTGCAGCGTAGTGTTCCTCTGGAACAGGATATGAAGGAAAGTAGCTTTATAACTGTCATAGATGTAACTTGAAGCTTGAGTTCCAATGCAAACTTTGTAGCTATTTGTGTGCTCTTGATATACAAAGTAAAAATTGTTATGACATGTAAATTAAAAGTCAATTGTAAAAATATTATAATTTAAAACAGGTCATACCAGAATTGAAGATTGCAACCTGGACACACAAGCTTCAGTGACCTTTGGTCATGAAGGGTTAAAGAATCTTGTAAAATTCTACAAGAATTTCATTTTCTAAAAAGACTTCAGTAGGCTGAGATCTAGAGGAACTATCTGACAATGATAAATTGGTTCTAGCATACATCCATGATAAAAAAAAAACTTCTATTATGTGCCCCTGTGGTTAGATGGGCCTATGGGAGTATCACTATGTGTTTATATTGAATATGTTGCTGATAGTGGTAAATACATGAAGAATGATTGAATGTATTACTGGGTTCACTTATTGGGTAGATACAGGAATATTATACCCGTGGGTCCTAGAGCCGACCATTGTTTAATTTGTTATTCTGAAATCATTGTGGTGGGATATGGTTCTTGCTGGGTATGTCTGCAGAGGAAATATATTGCAGACCAAGGAGTTGGATATTTTTTGGAGAGCCGTGGTCCTGCTCTAACAACCCGGACTACATAAATATCATGTAAATTATCCCCTACCGCGAATGCCGTAAAAAAAAAAAAACACAATGACAGAATTGCTAATTTATTCTTAGTTGCCACCGAAAAAACTTAATAACAAGCGATCAAAAAGTATAATTTACTCCAAAATGATACCAATGAAAAATAAAAGTTGTCCTGCAAAAACCAAGCCCTCACACAACTCCATAGAAAGAAAAATAAAAAAAGTTATGGGTCTTGGGAAGCGGCAATGCAAAAACATTTACATTATTGCAAAAAAAGGTCACTAAGGGGTTACTAATAACATAATAGTATATAAACTGTTAAGTCACATTATTATGACAATTTCCTAATTTCAATGTTGTCAGTGCGTAGCTCATGAAGGAAGTTATGTCATGGATTAAAGGGGCGATTTATCAGAGTTAAAAAGGGAAGATTATTATGACTGTTGCAGGAAGGATGGACATAGGAGTGCAGCAAAAGTCAGGTTGAAGCTGGTGGTAGGGAACTCTATTAGGCGGACAGACAGGGTCATCTGGCGCTGAGACCATGAGTGCCAAACATTGGGTCATCTTCCGGGTGCTCAGGTTGAGCATATTGCGGATCGGATAGATAGATAGATTACTGGGAGGGGCTGGGGAAGACCCAGCTGTCATGGTACACATTGATACTAATGACAAAGTCAGGGGGAGATGGAAGGTCCTTAAAAATTATTTTAGGAAACTAAGAGAGAAGCTGAAGTCCAAGACCTCCAAGGTAGAGTTTTCAAAAATACTACCAGTCCCACGAACATCACCAGAGAGACACCGGAAGCTTAGGGATTTAAATAAGTGGTTCAGAAGCTGGTGCAGGAAGGAAGGGTTTGGGTTTATGGAGAACTTGGCTGGCTTTTCTGTCGGCTACAGGCACTACAGTAGGGATATGCTGCACCTTAATGGGGAGGGTGCAGCTTATCTGGGGGTAAAATAGACGGCTGGAGGAGCTTTTAGACTAGGACCTGGGGGGACGGAGGGGGGTCACACTAATAAGGGAGTATATAGTGTAAATAGAGAGTGGGATATAGGAGGGGACAGTGGGGATTTAGTAAGGCTGGGGTTAGTGTAGAAAGTAGGGTGACTGGACATGAATGTACACCCATGAGAAACAAAGCTGGTTGTAATATGGACCTGTTACAAACCAACAATATCATCTAAGGAACCCAAAAAATCCCAGATATTAACTTTCTGGGAACTAAATGTGGGAAATTAAATAGTAGCTTAACCCCTTATGGTCCGGGCTCATTTTCACCTTAAGGTTTTTGCAAATCTGACCAGTGTCACTTTATTTGTGAATAAAATTAAAATGCTTTTTACTTATCCAGGCCATTCTGAAAAAATACCAAATTTACCAAAAATTTGGAAAAATTAGCAAATTTCCAAGTTTCAATTTCTCTACTTCTATAATACAAAAATAGTTATTAATTTACATTTCCCATATGTCTATTTCATGTTTGGAACATTTTGGGAACGCCATTTTATTTTTTGGGGACGTTACAAGGCTTAGAAGTTTAGAAGCAAATCTTGAAATTTAAGAAATTTTCCAAAACCCACTTTTGAAGGACCAGCTCAGGTCTGGGGTCACTTTGTAAGGCTTACATAATAGAAACCACCCAAAAATGACCCCATTCTAGAACCTACACCCCTCAAGGTATCTAAAACTGATTTTACAAACTTTGTTAACCCTTTAGGTGTTCCACAAGAGTTAATGGCAAATGGAGATAAAGTGTCAGAATTTTAATTTTTTGCCAAATTTTCCATCTTAATCAATATTTTAAAGTAACAAAGCAAGGGTTAACAGCCAAACACAACACAATATGTATTGCCCTGATTCTGTAGTTTATTGAAACACCCTATATGTTGTCATAAACTACTGTATGGGCACACAGCAGGGCGTAGAAGGAAAGAAGCGCCATGTGGTTTTAGGAAGGCAGATTTTGCTGGACTGGTTTATTTACACCATGTACCATTTGAAGCCCCCTTGATGCATCCCTAGTGTATAAACTCCATAAAAGTGACCCCATTTTGGAAGCTACAGGATAAGGTGTCAGTTTTTTGGGGACTTTTTTTAGGGTACATATGATTTTTGGTTGCTCTATATTACATTTTTGTGAGGCAAGGTTACAAAAAATAGAAATTCTGAAATTTCATCTCCATTTACCAAAAACTCTTGAGGAACACCTAAAGGGTTAACAAAGTTTGAAAAATCAGTTTTGAATACCTTGAGGGGTGTACTTTCTTAGATGGGGTCTCTTTTATGGAGTTTCTACTCTAGGGTGCTTCAGGGGTTCTTCAAATGGGACATGGTGTAAAAAAAAAGCCATCAAAACCTGCCTTCCAGAAACCATATGGTGTTCCTTTCCTTCTGCGCCCTGCCGTTTGGTCATACAGCAGTTTATGACCACATTTAAGGTGTTTCTATAAACTACAGAATCAGGGCAATAAATATTGAGTTTTGTTTGGCTGTTAACCCTTGCTTTGTTACTGGAAAAAATGTATTAAAATGGAAAATTTGCCAAAGAATAGCTGTTTTCACACCAATTTTTTTAAACTTATTTAGGTTTTACACTATAATATCCTTTTTTAAACAAAAATAAAACACATTTTAGTATCTCCATAGTCTGTCAGTTTTTTTTAGTTTTTAGCCGATTGTCTTACACTTTTTGTGATGCAAAGTGACAAAAAATAGCTTTTTTTACACCGTTTTATTTAATTTTTTTGACCATGTTCATCTAAGGGGTTAGGTCATGGGGTATTTTTATAGAGCAGATTCTTATGGATGCGGTGATACCTAACATGTATACTTTTTTAATTTATTTTAGTTTTACAAAATAATATCATTTTTGAAAAAAAAAAAATTGTTTTAGTGTCTCAAGTCTTAGAACCATAGTTTTTTTTTTTTTTTCTGGGCAATTGTCAGTGGCTAAATAGAATTAAAATTGGGGAAGGGAATTATAGATTTAGTACTCCATGGAAGTGTGGTGCTCCCTGAAGCAACGTCAATGCAGAGACCCGGATGATTGGGGCACGTGTCACACTGAGTGGTGGTGTCCTTTCGTATCCCCCTCCTGTGACACACTCTGCACTTTTTTTGGGACCGTCTCTTCTTACCAGTATGGGGGACCAGGGATGATCCAGGCGCCTCCAGTTCCCGAGGTACTCCGGCCTTCTCTTTCCCAGTCAGAAAAGATCAGGTCCTTGAGGACTGCCTCATAGAACTGCAGGAATTTCCCTGTGTTGCCAGTGCTCTGGAACAGCACAAAAGAGTTGTACAAGGTAACCTGTACCAAGTAGACCGCAACTTCTTTGTACCATGCCCGGGTTTTGCGCATGGCGTTATATGGCTTGAGGACTTGATCAGAGAGATCAACTCCTCCCATATACCGATTGTAGTGGACGATACAATCGAGTTTGAGGACAGTTGCCGCGGTACCTCGCACAGGGACAGGTGTGATGCCGTTACTGTGAATTGTGGACAGTACAAGGACACCCCTTTTGTCCATATATCTGACCAGCAACAGGTTTCCACTGGTAAGGGCACGGGTCTCACCCCTGGGGATAGGTACCTGGAGGGGGTAGGTAGGGAAGCCACGTAGATTTTTTCACACGGTCCCACAAACGGACGTGGATCTGGCGGAGATGGACTGAAACAAGGGGATACTAGTATAAAAGTTATCCACGTGGGTGGTAACCCTTATCTAGCAGTGGGTGCATAAGGTCCCACACAAGTTTCCCGCTAACACCCAGAGTGGGGGGACATTCTAGGGGTTCAATACGGGAATCTCGCCCCTCGTACACACGAAACTTGTAAGTGTACACTGAGGTACTCTCACAAAGTTTGTACAGCTTCACGCCATACCTCTTCCGCTTTGAGGGAATATACTGGCTAAAAATTAGTCTCTTAAAAGCAATGAGAGACTTATCAACAGTGACCTCCCTTCCAGGTACATAGGCCTACAAAAATTTGGCTCCGAAGTGATCGATGACCGGCCTGATTTTGTACATGCAGGCATTTCCGAATGGCCTCAAAACGGAACGTGTCATGGCCATACAATAGAGTGGGGTCTGGTAGAGGACGTCCCCAGTCCATTACTTCCTGACACTGGGTTTTTTGACTAGGTCCATGTGCAGTACGAGGCTCCAAAACGTCCTCATCTCGGCTGCACTGACCGGAGTCCAGCCACCGGACCTAGCCAAAAAGGAGCACGGGTGTTGAGCAACGAACTGTTGGGTGTACAAGTTTGTTTGCTCCACCATCAGATTCACAAAGTGGTCACTGAAAAAAAACTAAAATAGTCATAGTCATAGTCAGTAAATTTGGATTCCTGATTGGCCAACAAAATCAGGAATTACGGGCTTAAAATCCTCTGGGGTACACCATGCAAGTTCACTGGTAGGGGGCTAAGGTGGACTTATCTGGTGGGCCGGAAAACTAGTACGAGCCCCAGAGCTGCTCGTACTAGTGTGGGCCACAGGGTCCCTGGCATGGGGTCCCCTTGCTCCGCCGCCTTGGGGGCTCATCATAATCGCTAGATGATGAGGAGGATGCGGATGACAAGAGGAAAGTGGGGTCATCCTCGTCCTCACTGGGGCTCTCCGACAAGCTGGGCGTATGGCTCCTCGGCCGAGAACGTCCGGCGGGCCATAGGGGAGTGTGTGTGTTTGTGGAAAACTTTATTTAGTGTGCGTGTATGTTGGGGCACAGGTGTTCGTATACTTACCCTAAACCGAAAAAAAAAAACTAAACAAAAAAAATGAAAGCCCCAAAAAAGTGAAAAAAAAAAGATTCAAACTCGCTTATTAGCGGTCCAAAGCTGATCAGCGGTGGGGTGGGCGGTGCGCTAACAGTGCCGGCCACAGTCAACGAATGCAGAAAAAAAAAATGCTTGTGCCCCAAAAAATATGTGCGGGGGGGGGGGGTGGAGGGTGCAAGCTGCAGCACCCCTGGGGGGTCTAGGGTCGCAAAGCTGAGTGCTCTGGACCCCAGACACCCGATCATGTGTCATCTCTCCCTAACCTGTCCATAGGTACCTTTTTATTGCCAGATGGCACTATGGTGGCACGTGGGGCTCAGGAGCTGGACGACGGGCTGCGCTCTCTCTCATTCCAGGACGCAGTATGGAGAAGGAGAGCAGAGCTGGGAAAGTTAACCCTCGCCCGCCCGTGCAGCCAATCGGATGCGATCCTGCGCAGCGGTGATCGGAAATACACATGACGTACCTTTACGCCCTGTGTCCTTAAGTACCGGGACATCAGGGCGCACCTGTACGCCCTGCGTTCCCAAGAGGTTAAACTGTATGTTCCTAAATGCCAGAAGTCTAGCAAGCAAATTGAGAGAATGGGAGTCTATAGTACTAGAGTATCACATAGATGTAGTTAGTGTGGCTGAGACATGGCTGGACTCTTCTCACGACAAGGCTGTTAATATTCAGGTTTTTACACTGGTTAGGAAAGACAGAGTCAAAAGAAAAGACGGTGGTGTGTGCCTGTATGTGAGGAGTGATATCAAGGAGAGTGTAAAAGAGGCAATTGTGGGTGAGGATATTGAAACCTTATGAATGAAATCACAAAGGGAAATAAGCACTGAAAAAATAATACTTGGTGAAACCTATAGACTCCTTTACATCACAGAGAAGATAGAAGTTCAGCTGTATAACCAATTGGGCTGAACAGACTGGTTATAATGGGAGATTTTAACTTTCCAGATATTGACTGGGGTAATAGTTCCGCCTCATAGGGGAAAAAATTCCTCAACTTGCTGCAGGACCACTTTATGGGCCAGGTTTTAGAAGCTTCTACTGGGGGTGATGTTTTGTTGCATCTGGTCATTTCTAACGATGCATAAATTTAAGTGTTACTGTTTGTGAAACACTAGGTCATAGTGACCACAATATAATTGCATTCCCTCTAAACTAAAAACTCTAATTTCTCTGGGTTAAGGGCAGCATTTCAGGGCATAGAGTGGGGGCAGCTACTGTCACATAATAATACTGAGGAAAAATGGGAGAGCTTTAAATTTATGTTGGGTAATTACTGTCAGCACATTAGGCAGAGAAAACAAACTTACACGCTGAGCCCTAACTTGCACCCAACCTGCTGTCCCTGCCTACTTGCAAAGCAAGCCCTAAGCTGCAAGTCCACAACTGGTTGACTGCCCCTATGCTGGTAAGTGCAGGGAGTTAAATCAAGCACCCACAGTAAAAACTGCAGGGACCTGGTAACACAACTGGAACCCAGAACAGACAAACACACAGAGAAAGGTCATGCAGGAAAAGGTCAAAGCGAGGAGGTCAATAAGGCACCAAATCACAGAGCAGAAAGAGAGGTCCAAGTGAAGCCAAAGTCAAATCCAATAGCAGCAGTCCAAAACATAAAATATCAACTGAAGCACAGCAAGTAAAACCTATAACTGGCAAAGGTGTATTGCCAGCAGGGGTTTAAATAGAGCGCCGAGTCCAGGGCCGTCTTTGACGCGGGGCAAAAGGGGCAGCTGCCCCGGGCCCAGTTGCTCCTGGGGGCCCGACAGCCAAGGCAGCTCTGAGACTCCTGCAACTTCTCTATCAATAATAATCACTATGTGAGCGAGCGGCTGCTGCGTGTGGCTGCTCGCTGCGCATTAGTGATTATTCTGCTGCGTGCCCGGTGCCTGCCAGTGCAGACAGTGCGCTCCTCCTCCCGACCTCCCACCCCTTCCCTTGCGTACCTACACGGTACCCTTAGGTACGCAGGCGCAGACAGTCACTGCCTGCTCCACAGTCTCCCGCCGGCGCGGCCTCAGCCTGGCCTCACACGCAGCGCTGCTGGTCCGGACCATCCCCATTTAGTTACTCACCCGATATCAGTAAGTCGCTGCCTGGGCTGGACAGGACTCATAATTGATAATGTATGCACAGCATGCAGCAGCACATGTAGTCTTAGTCCACACTACACCCCTGCCTTGCTGCAGCCTCACAGGAGTACAGAACCAGTCCATATGTGTATGGCATAATTGGGTTGGCAATGACATAATGACACATGAGTTGACAGAGGTCTTTACCACCAGGCAGGTCCAGCAGACACATTATTATTGTGGACTAAGACTACATGTGCAGCAGTGCATACAATACAGTCCCTAAATAAATATTGACAGATTAGCAACGCTGCTCAATGTCATTATCATTATGTGAACACTGTATGGGGTTATTGGCAAAAACCCCATACAGTGTTCACATAATGATAATATTATACTGCCATAATATAAGTTATAACACCAACATACTGCCAACACCAACATTAGGCTAGTTTCACACTTGCGGCACATGTATCTGGCAAGCAGTTCAGTCGTCAGAGCTGCCTGCCGGATCCGCCATTTAGTGTCACAACTGGCAGCATTTGTAGACAGATCCGGTTGCGGATCCGTCTACAAATGCATAGCAAGAACGGATCCGTCCCTCCGCTTGTCATGCGGATGGACGGATCCATCCTGCACTCATTTTTACAGTTTTCCCGGTCTGCGCATGCGGATCCACCCTTCAGTTGCTTAGCATGCTGCGGTATTATGTCCGGCCAAAATGCCTGACAGTGACTGAACGGAAGGCATACTGATGCAAACTGAACAGATTTCTCTCCATTCAGATTGCATGGGGATATGCCTGATTAGTTATTTTCTGGCATAGAGCCCTTTTGACGGAACTCTATGCCAGAAAAGAATAATGCTAGTGTGAAAGTACCCTTACATAATTAGTGTTGAGCGAACTTGTGTTTTAAGTTCAGCGTCTGAAGTTCAGGTTATCGACGAATCCTGTTATGGATTCTGCTACCACGTCCTTCCATCATCCTCCTACCTTCTTAACAACTCACCTGCCACCTTCAGTAATAATAATAATGTGCACTAGTTCAAAAGTGCTCCCGTTCTGTGTGCCAGTGCAAAAAAAACTCACTCAGTGCCGCCAGTTGAGCTAAGGTTCCCATAATGTGTGCAAGTATAAAATACCCCTATATAATGCCTCTAGTAAATGCCCACATAGTGCTCCTCTCCTCTTCCCCATAGTGCCCCCATAATGTGCCACTATAAGATTCCCCCATGTGCCAGCAATGCCCCTATAGTGTCCCCCATGTGCCAGCAATGCCCCTATAGTGTCCACCATGTGCCAGCCATGCCCCCATAGTGTCCCCCATGTGCCAGCAATGCCCCCATAGTGTCCCCCATGTGCCAGTAGATGCCCCCATAGTGTTACCCATGTGCCAAGCAATGCCCCATAGTGTACCCCATGTGCCATCAATGCCCCTATAGTGTCCCCCATGTGCCAGGCATTGCCCCATAGTGTCCCCCATGTGCCAGGCAATGCCCCATAGTAACCCCCATGGGCCAGGCATTGCTCCATAGTGTCCCCCATGTGCCAGGCAATGCCCCCATGCCCCATAGTGTCCGCCATGTGCCCAGCATTGCTCCATAGTGTCCCCCATGTACCAGGCATTGCCCCCATGCCCCATAGTGTCCCCCATGTGCCAGGCATTGCTCCATAGTGTTCCCCATGTGCCAGGCATTGCTCCATAGTGTCCCCCATGTGCCAGGCATTGCTCCATAGTGTCCCCCATGTGCCAGGCATTTCTTCATAGTGTCCCCCATGTGCCAGCAATAATGCCCCAAAGTGTCCCCCATGTGCCAGCAATAATGCCCCAAAGTGTCCTCCTTATGCCAGCAATGCGCCCCCAGCCCAGCCCATCGCATCACAGAAAAGAAAAAAAAAGAAAAAACACTTACCTCCATGGCAGCAATGCAATGCAGGCCTCTTCTGGCCTGTGTCCTGAGCTGTACGGATCAGACGGCCTCTGATAGGCTGCTGGCCTTGTGTCGGCAGCCTATCAGAGGAACAGGGAAGGGAGGACTGCGATACAGATGAATGTAGGGAGATGAGTGCTTCCATAATGCAACTGCTCGTCTCCTGGTGGAGTCACCCCATCACCCCGCCCCCCCCCCCCTCGCAACGCCACTGTCACTGGCGAACTTCAAACGGGCTTGGACATGTGCTGGCCTGACCTGGGGGACCTTGCGTGTCCTGCAGGATTTTAATCCATGATGGCATAGTGTGTTACTAATGTTATATTTTAGACTGTGGTCCCAGCTCTCTCCAGGTCATTGACCAGGTCCTCCCTTGTAGTTCTGGGTTGATTCCTCACTTTTCTCAGAGTCATCCTTACCCCATGAGGCAAGATCTGCATGGAGCCCCAGACCAAGAAAAATTGACAGTCATCTTGTTTTTCTAATAATTGCGCCAGTTGTTGCCTTCTCACCAAGCTGCTTGTTTATTGTCCTGTAGCCCAATCCCAGCCTTGTGCAGGTCTACAATTTTGTGCCTGGTGTCCTTAGACAGCTCTTTGGTCTTGGCCGTGGTGGAGAGGTTGGAGTGTGATTGATTGTGTGTGGACAGGTGTCTTTTATACAGGTAACGAGTTCAAACAGCTGCAATTAATACAGGTAATGAGTGCAGAGTAGGAGGGCTTCTTAAAGAAAAATGAATAGGTCTGTGAGAGACAGAATTCTTGCTGGTTGGTAGGTGATCAACTTATTTCATGCAATAATATGCAAAATAATTATTTAAAAATCATACAATGTGATTTTCTGGATTTTTTTTTTTAGATTCTGTGTCTCACAGTTAAAGTGTACCTATGATAAAAATTACAGACCTCTCCATTTTCTGTAGGTGGGAAAACTTGCAAACTCGCCAGTCTATCAAATACTTATTTCCCCCACTGTAGTTGCTAATGACGCCCAACACCAGGGGGTGTAGCTAAGCAGTCTGTCTCTCCCAGAGATCTCACTGCTGGAGCTGGGACAGGTAAGTTCGTGACAGTTACACTGCAAAATGTATTCCTGTAAGTAGCAAGTATAAATGGCTAAAATGACCCCCCCCCCCCTTATGGCTTATAGCTATGGTAAAAAGGGCAATAAATGACAAAAAAGGGCAGTTATATACAAACCTGAGTAGTCAGCTGTAGCCTTTGAAATTTTCAAAGGGCATGATTAAATCTGTAAAAAAGCAATACAATCTGCAAAAATACAAAATAAACAGCAGGTGGCAAAAGAGAACAAAACAAATCGCCAAAAATTATTTAAATATATAAATGCTAAAAAAACAAGGTCAGAGCAGGTAGGTCTCCTAAATAACAGAAAAGGGGGGTGGTCACTGAAGATAAGGAAAAGGTATAGCTACTAAATGTTTTTTTTAAGCTCTGTATATACAAAAGAAGATAAATGGGCAGATATTGGTGGTGACAGGGCTGTTAGTACATCCAGTAATCCGCAATACACTACGGACGTGTGAATGGGGCCTAAAGGGACTATATACAGGAGTATGTGACTGTTAATAATATAATATTAACATATTAATATCCATGTGCATCAGCAACCGATGGGAGGAGAGACACACACACCTATATGTACCACCTTAATCAAGGTCACCTATTATATAGGTGGGGCAGAGGGCACTCGAATATCACTCCCAGTATAGGAGCGTATTCACACATGAAGGTGCCACTTAGTGGCATATAGGTGTGTGTGTCTCTCCTCCCACCCGTTGCTGATGCACATAGAGGTAACAAGGGGCAGCACACCATATGTGCGGGGACTGTACTCCTGAAAAATGCGCCACAGCATGAATAGGTTAGCATAAGAACCCCCAAAAACCAAGCAAATTCTGAGATTGTTTTCTCATGACATATTGTACTTCACGTTAGTTGAGTCAATGTGTTTTACCTTTATTTATAAAAAAAAATACCAAATTTACAGAAAATGTTGAAAAATTCACTGTTTTTTAAATTTGATACAGTTTAATATAGTTATGACGTAACATTCCCCATATGTCTACTTTATGTTGGCATAATTTTGAAAATGCCATTTTATTTTTTAGGACATTAGAAGGCTTTGAATTTTAAAAGCAATTTTGGCATTTTTAAAGGAAATTTCCAAACGCACTTTTTTAGGCCTCATGCACACAACAGCATGTATTTTGCAGTCCGCAAAAAATACGAATGACGTCTGTGTGCATTCGTATTCGTATTTTGCAGAAAGGAACAGCTGGCCACTAATAGAACAGTACTATCCTTGTCCGTAATGCAGACAATGTTCTATTTTTTTGCGGGATGGAAATACAGACATACGAAAATGGAATGCACACAGAGTACCTTCTGGTTTTTTTTGCGGACCCATTGAAATGAATAGTTCCGCATTCGGTCCGCAAAAAAGACAGAATGGACACGGAAAGAAAATATGTTCGTGTGCATGAGGTCTTAAAGAGAGTCTGTCACCTCTTTTTCACCAATATATCTAAAAGTGTCTGTGAAGGTTCTCATATGTCCAGGTCATGGTATATCTGTAAAGAATAAATCAAGGCAACTGGACTTGCTGTAGATTTCTTGAAAACGTTTCACTCGTTCTTCCAATGAGCTTCCAACGAGTTCTTCCAAGCTTGTTGGAAGAACGAGTGAAACGTTTTCAAGAAATCTACAGCAAGTCCAGTTGCCTTGATTTATTCTTTACAGATATAATATATCTAAGAGCACTGTACCACAGAAGATTGCAGACACATTCCAAGCATACCTATGTGCACTTTATGTCTGTATTCCATGTCCAGGAAAAGCACTTTTAGTCTGCTGGAAAACAGCTCTTAAGTGCCCAGCTCTGCTGCTCCAAGTGCCCGAAGCAAACCAGACTGAAGAGGGGAGGGATGCTTTAGCAGCTCATATCTTAGGATTGGTACCAGCTAGAAACATTGCCTGACCTTTTAAACTATACCAGAACCACAGCATTATATCCATTATATCGGAAGATATAGCCGTTAGAAATCGAGTCAGCAGTGAAAGCTGGTTTTACTTTCACTTTCAGCTGGGCACTTGGGAGCTGTTTTTCGGCAGAATAAAAGTGCTTTTCCTGGACATATAATAAAGATACAAAGTGCACACAGGCATGCCTGGAAAGTGTTTGCAATCTTCTGTTAGGCAGTGCTATTGGTGAAAATGAGGTGACAGACTCCCTTTAAATACTAATTCAGTTATAAATTTCACTTTGTGGGGATTACATAATAGAAACCACCCATAAATTACCCCATTTTAGAACTTACTCCCCTCAAATTATTCAAAACTGATCTTACAAACTTTGTTAAACCTTTGAATGTTCCATAATAATTACAGGAAAAATTGATAAAAATTGAAAATCTGCAAAAAAAAGTGACATTTTGAAAATTTACCTACATTTTCCTTTAATACATCAAGTGTTAACAGCCAAACGAAAACTCAATATTTATGAGCCTGATTCTGCAGTTTACAGAAACAGATATAGAATTGCAGAAAGAATTACCACATACAAGGCTGCACCTATTATAAAAATATATAGTTTGTTAGAAAACACAAAGCCCAAACATTAAAATAATTGTATATAATTACAGCACTAGACTAGACATATGTCCAATACACATACCTACAGCCACCAGTTTCTAAATAGAAACATATAGACACCGCCAAAGTAGTACATAATATATCAATGAGGCATCAGATAGGGGAATCAGCGGGCATGGTGTGTAGGTAAGATACGCCCCACGTGTATGCGCTGAATCCCAACAGTGCGTTCCAAGCGCAGGAAACGGAGGAAACATGCATCATGATATTATATTTCATATGAAGTAAAAAGCTCAATTTATTTGTACCAGAAAGTGCCAATACCAAGTTTCAAAAGAAGAAAGAAAACAAAATAAAACAAAACAAAAAAATCTGAATAAACAAAAAAAATTAATGTATTATATAGAAACCCTTATGAACATAAAATAATAATACACAACATAGTTAGAATACCTACACCAATATGTATGCGCATATATATAATTAAAATGTAAATAATTAAAAATATAAAAATATATATAATTAATTCATGATTCATTACTCAATATTTCATCACCAAGTAACCCCTATAATTGTGCAAAAATATATATATATATATATATATATATATATATATATATAAAAATGTAAAATAAAAATATAAATAATAAATTAATTCACAATTCATATTTCATCATCAAATGACCCAATTAATTGTGCAATAAAAAATCAATATGAGAATATAAATAATAAATTAATTCACAATTCATATTTCACCATCAAATGACCCAGATAACTGTGCAATGAAAAATAAATATAAGAATATAAATAATAAATTTATTCACAGTTCATATATCATCAAACCCCAAGACAGTCTATATCATATGCTTCACCAATTTGTATCATAATTAAATATTCCATTAGTCAATTAACATGTTATGCTGATCAAGTGTATCCCAATAACTACAATATAAATCAATATATAACATGATTTTAAATATGATCAAAATTGACACAAAAAAAACCCCATTGACTTGCATTGGGGGTCATGCCGAATCCGTCTTGCTCCGCATCCCAGGATGGAAAGCAAAATACATAATGGAACGCAACTAAACGGAATGGAATGTATTTTAAAGCATTCTGTTCTGTTCAGTTTAGTTTTGTCCCTATTGACAATGAATGGGGACAAAACTGAGTTGTTTTTTTCCAGTATTAAGCCCCTATAACAAAACTCAATACTGGAAAACTTAAACGCTAGTGTGAAAGTACCGTTACATCGATGATGTTTTATTTCTTTGAGAAGGGATCAAAAGAGACATGTGAACAGTTAATTGACTTATTGAATCAAAACCGATTTAACATTTTACTAGAACATAGGATTTCTGAGACGGAGGTTGACTTTTTGGATTTGAAGATCCGAGTGGCCCTCATATTGTAACATCTCTGTTTCGTAAGAACACCGCTACTAATAGTTTACTCCATTATCGCAGTTTCCATCCAACTTATCTCAGGAAGGGAATACCAAAAGGCAAGTTTTTAAGACTCCGTCAAAATTGTACGTCTATGGCAGATTTCACAGAAGCTTCCACTGATATATCGTTACGTTTCCAGAAGAGGGGATACCCCAAAAAAATCATTTCACAGGGTTATTGCTTTCCCAAAGGATCTAATGGTCTTGATTTGTTTAAACCACGATCTAGGATTCAGGACATTAAGGTACGTCCCATCACCCGATATAATAATCAATGGACTGATTTGTACAAGATTCTGGGCACGCATTGGTTCTTACTTACCTCAGATATGAGACTTACTCCATACATTGATGCCAAACCGAGAACTATTGCCCGCAGAGCACCATATTTGAAGGATAAATTGGTGCAAAGTCACTTTCAATGTCCAAATGGTGTGACTGAGGCAGGCACAAGATTAAAAGGCACATCCTTGTGGCAATTGTAACGTATGCCAATTTATGTTGTGGTTGGATAATTTTACTAATCCTGGCAATCAGAAGAAAATTGTTCTAAAGAACTATGTGAATTGTCGCTCTAGAAACGTGGTATATGCTTTATTGTGCCCTTGCGGGAAGATTTATATTGGACAAACAACACAGGAACTATGCAAGAGAATACAGCAACATCTCTCTAATATTGGTTTGGCATCTCGAGATAGGTCCAAGAAAGACAAACCCCACGTTGGTTTCATCTCATTTTCTGGAACATCATTGAGGTAGGTATAGTGGTTTGAGGATTGCGGGGTTAGATCTCGTTCGTAGAAATATTAGGGGAGCACCTGTGTCTCAACAATTGCTTAAATCTGAATCCAGGTGGATTTTTAACATGGGCTCTTTTACACTGTCTGGTCTAAACGAAGAACTCACTTTCATTGGGTATTATGCACAGTAATTTTGTTTTCACTTATTTCTATCTTTGTTGACACTTGGTAATTTATTTTTTGTTCTTTTAGGTTTCATTTTTATGTTTTATTTTGGAATTGGATATGTTTTTCTGGTACAATGAGCACTCTGCACTTTAGATTGAGATTTACACCATGAGATCATGGGCACAGACACTTTTGAAGACACTTTTGAGATCGTTCTCCAAAAGACCTTAGGCCTCACTTTTACCTATCGCTATATGGATATGAGGATCCGTGGACAGGATATGGACTGAAGCTCAATGTCCACACAATAGTGTGTGACAGATTATTGATTCATTTGTGATGCTTTACTTTAAAAAAAAAAAATTTGGGGGGTCAATTTTGATCATATTTAAAATCATATTATATATTGATATATATTGTAGTTATTGGGATACATCATAACATGCAGTAAACATGCAGTAAATTTAAACTGATTATCTATACTGATAATCTAATCTGGATAGATCATCAGCATCTGATCGGCAGGGATCCGACATCCGGGACCCCCGCTGATCAGCTGTTTGTGAAGGCAGCGGCACTGGCAACAGGCCAGTGATACAATCTGTGACTTCACTGGGCCTGCAGTAAACAGCGAGAAGGCCGCAGCGCTACTGCCAGTGCCGCTGCCTTCTCAAACAGCTGATCGGCGGAGGTCCCGGGTGTCGGACCCCTGCCAATCAGATGCTGCTTATCTATCCAGAGGATAGATCATCAGTTTAAAATTACTGCAGAACCCCTTTAATTATGATACAAATTGGTGAAGAATGTATTATAGAATGCATTGGGGTTTGATGATATATGAACTGTGAATTAATTTATTATTTATATTCTTATATTTATTTTTCATTGCACAATTATCTGGGTCATTTGATGATGAAATATGAATTGTGAATTAATTTATTATTCATATCTTTATATTTATCTTTCATCGTACAATTATCTGGGTAATTTGATGATGAAATGTCAATGGTGAATTCATTTATTATTTATATTCTTATATTGATTTTTCATTGCACAATTGGGTCATTTGATGATGAAATATGAATTGTGAATTAATTTATTATTTTTATTTTTGTATTTATTTTTTATTGCACAATTATCTGGGCCATTTGATGATGAAATATGAATTGTGAATTAATTTATTTTTTATATCCTTATATTTATTTTTTATCGCACAACTATCTTGGTCATTTGATGATGAAATATGAATTGTGAATTTATTTATCTTTTTACTTTATATGAAATATAATATAATGATGCATGTTTCCTCCTCTTCCTGCACTTGGAACGCATGTTGGTACGCACTGTTGGGATTCAGCGCATGCGCATATTGACCCTTGTGATACGTTTCTGGTCTTTGGAACGCATTGCGAATACACTTCAGGTGGTGCGCCATCTTGCGCATGTGCAGATTGTATTTTTGAGATGTCGGTTCACATTAGGCGGCACCATTATGTAGAGACATGGGCGCTGCATCGGGAGCATCAATGTAGCGACACCACACCGCCTTGCCTTTGGTGAGCTTATTCTCAACAGGTGACATCTATCATTTACTAAATGTCTATGTATATATATTTTGCACATTTGCTCTGGTTTATTGACCCCTGAGGAAGCCAGTTTGACCTGGCGATACACGTGGGGCGTATTTTACCTACACACCATGCCCGCTGATTCCCCTATCTGATAAGTATTTGCATGTTTTGATGCCTCATTGCTATATTATGTACTACTTTGGCTGTGTCTGTTTCCATTTAAAAACTGGTGGTTGTAGGTATGTGTGTTGGACATATGTCTAGTTCACACACAGTGCTATAATTGTATACAATGATTTTAATGTTTGGGCTTTGTGTTTTCTAATAAACTATATATTTTTATAATAAGAGGTGCAGCCTTGTATGCGGTATTTCTTTCTTTAATTCTATATGGTAGTGTATCAATACCGTGGTTTGCACTCTGTGGGAGTTTCATTTGGTGTGCCGCCTAATTCTAGTCTTTGCTTCACAGTTTACAGAAACACCACATAGGTGGTCGTAAAATGCTGTGGGTACACAGAAGGGTTTAAAAGTAAAGGAGCGCCATTTGGTTTCTGGAGGGCAGATTTTACTGGACTGATTTTTAGGTACCTAAGTCACATTTGAAGACCCCCTGATGCACCCCTACAGTAGAAACTCCCAAAAAGTCACCCCATTTTATAAACTACGGGATGAGGTGACAGTTTTATTGGTGCTATTTTGGGACACATATGAATTTGATCACTCCATATTATGCTTTTTGTGAGGCAAGGTAGCCACAAAATAGCTGTTGTGGCACCGTTTTTATTTTTTTACAAAGTTCTCCTGACAGGATAGATCATTTGTTGTTTTTATAGAGCAGGGTGATACAGATGCGACAATACAAAATATGTGTATTTTTATTTTTTGTTTCAAATTGTTTCGCTTGGAATTACACTTTTTGTGATGAAAGGTTACAAAAATTGGCATTTTTGGTACATTTTTTTTTATTTATTTTTTACAGCATTCATCTGAGGGGTTACATCATTTGCTAATTTTATAAAGCAGGTCATTATGGATTCAGCAATACCTAATATGTCTACTTTTCAAAAATGTATTTCAGTTTTACAGTATAAAATAATTTTTGAAGAAAAAATCATGTTTTAGTCTGAAAGGCATATATTTTTATTGTTTGGGCGATTGTCTTACGGGCTCATTTTTTGAGGGAAGAGATGATGGTTTGATTGGTACTATATTAGGATACATGTGTCTTTTTGATTGCTTGGAATTACACTTTTTGTGATGTAAGGTGACAAAAAAATTGCACTTTTGGTACAGTTTTTATTTTTACTTTCTTTAAGGCATTCACCTGAGGGGGAAGATATTTTTATAGAGAAGGTTGTTACAGACGCGACAATACCTAATATGGCTACTTTTTTTTTTATTTATTTCAGTTTTACACTATAAAAGCATTTTTGAAGAAAAAAAATCATGTTTTAGTGTCTCCATTTTCTGAAAGCCATATGTTTTATCTTTTGGGTGATTGTCTTATGTAGGGATTAATTTCTTGTGGGAGGAGATGACGGTTTGATTGGTACTATTTTGGGATACATATGATACATACACTTTTTGTGATGAAAGGTGACAAAAAATGGGTTTTTTTGCAGTTTTTATTTAAAAAATTTTTACGGCGTTCACCTGAGGTGGTAGATTATGTGACTATGTCTATTGTCAACATCGGTACGGACGTGACGATACCTGAAATGTCTGTTTTTTTTGTTCTTTACTTGAAACTTTAATTTTTTTCCCATTTTTTTACTTTTTACATTCATCCCTTTTCAGGGTTTCAATTTTTTTTGCGATGTGGAGCACCGACAGAAACGCCACGGAAGAACTCCGTAGTGCTTCCGTGGGGTTCCGATCCGTGCTTCTCATACATTCAAATGATTGGGTCCGCATCCGTGGCACACAACGTTCGTGTGCAAGAACCTAGGAAAATTACAACTACAAAAACATCACATGATCTACCCCAGTGAATGGTGTAAAAGATGATCTACCACAGTGAACGGTGTAAAAAAACAAATATAGAAAAATGACACCAAACAGCTTTTTTGTGAGTTCACAAAATGAGATAAAAAGGTACCAGAAAACCAAATGTACCCCAAAATGGTGCCAATAAAGCTACAGCTTGTCCCGCAAAAAAAAAAAACCCCACACAGCTCAACAAATTTTTTTTTTTAAGTTATCGCTCTTAACCACTTCACATCCGCCCATAGGATATAAACATCTTATGGGTGGATGTTTAACTGTGAATGGACGTTCTGGAAAGTCCATTCAGAGATCGTAGCTGCACGCTAATCGTGCAGCTGCAGAGCGGGTTGCCCGCTGTCAGTGACAACAGGGTACCCCAGAGAGAAGGCAAGGACAGTTCCCAGGTGTCCCTGCCTTCGAGATAGCTGTATACACTGCGCTCACCAATGCGCTTCCTGTCCCGGCCCGGTTGTCATGTGAGGTCAGCTTCCACAGACCTCTATCAGCCCTGCACTGAGGCTGTACAGCACTGTATGCTGCTGTACAGCCACTCTGGGGGGTGTATTTCCCCTGTAACTAGGGCTACTATGTCAGCCCCTGTTACAGGAGCAATCAATAGTGAAAAAAATAAATAAATGTGAAGTCAAATGTCCCCCAGAGGTCTTGTATGACCTTATGTGGGAGACAAAGTGTAAATTAAATAAAAAAAATAAAGAGTTTTATAAAAAAAAATTAAAAAAAAGGTTTCACATCTAAAAAAAAATAATTCCCCAATTAAGTAATTAAAAAAATATTAAAAATAGGAAAAAAATAAATAAAATAGACATATTTGGTATTGCTGCGTCCGTGATGGCCGGCTCTATAAATATATACCATGATCCACCCTGTCCGATAAACACCATAAAACATAAAAACTATGTAAAAAAAAGCCATTTTTGTCACCTTACATCACAAAAAAGTGCAACACCAAGTGATCAAAAAGGCGAATGTCCCACAAAATGTTACCAATAAAACCTCATTCCGCAAAAAATGAGCCCCTGAGTAAGAAAATCGCTCAAAAAAAAAACTATAGCTCTCAGAACATGGAGACATTAAAACGTTGTTTCCAAAATGGGGTCTTTTTTTGGAGTTTCTACTCTAGGGGTGCATCAGGGGGTCTAAAAATGTTTGTAAAATCAGTTTTGAATACCTTGAGGGGTGTTGTTTCTAAAATGGGGTGATTTTGGGTGGTTTCTATTATGTAAGCCTCACAAAGTGACTTCAGACCTGAACTGGTCCTTAAAAAGTGGGTTTTGGAAATTTTCTGAAAAATTTCAAGATTTGCTTCTAAACTTTTAAGCCTTCTAACGTCCCCAAACAATAAAATTACATTCACAAAATGATCCAAACATGAAGTAGACACATATGGGGAATGTAAAGAAATAACTATTTTTGAGGTATTACTATCTTTATATAAGTAGAGAAATTGAAATCTGTTAATTTGTTAATTTTCCCAAATTTTGGTAAATTTGTTTTTTTTTATTAAAAATGAATTTTTTTTACTCAATTTTACCACTGTCATGAAGTACAATATGTAACAAGAAAACAATCTCAGAATGGCCTGGATAAGTAAAAGCGTTTTAAAGTTATTACCACATAAAGTGACACATGTCATATTTGCAAAAAAATGGCTCTGTCAGAAAGGGGGAAATGGCCCGGGTGTGAAGTGGTTAAAAACCATGACACAAAATTCCATGTTAGAAAATCCAGATGCCGCCCCTTCCCTTTTGAGTCCTTCCCTTCAGTATCCCCAAATCACAGTTTATGACCACAATTGGGGTGTTACTGTATTCAGGAGAAAATGGGTAGCAAATTCTGGTTCTGAAGCACAATTTTCTTGTAAAAATTTTTTAATTTTTTATTTTCACAGCCAAGGGTTATAAATTCTATGAAACGCCTGTTGGCTCAAAGTGCTCGCTACACGCCTTAAAAATTCCTTGGGTGGTGCAGTTTACAAAATGTGGTCACTTTTTGGGGGGTTTCACTGTGGGGGTACCTCAGGGTCTCCAAAAATCATATGGCCCAGCAGTATACGACCACATGTGGGGTGTCTCTGTAAACTGCAGAATCAGGGTAATAAATATTGAGGCTTATTTTGTATTAACCCTTGATGTGTTACAGGAAAAAATTGACTAAAATGGAAAATCTGCAAAAAAAGTTACATTTTTAAATGTCACCTCTATTTTGCTTTAATTCCTGTGGAAAACTTAAAGGGTTAACAACATTTCTAAAACCAGCCCCCGGACCATAATGGAGGCAGGGGTGGAATTCTGGCGGTAGCATGGCAGCGCATGGCCAGAGGCCGCCAGACTAAAAGTACGACATGTAGTACTTTTAGTCCGTCTGCCACTCGCCGTGCGCTGCCGTGCTGCCGCTGGAATTCCGCTCCAATTATAGTCAATAGGGACAGAGCGGCAGTCCGGATGCACACGTGAACGAGTGGCAGGACGGATGCGACTGGCTGTTCACCCGCTGAAACAGCCTGACGGACTCCCCTACCACTAGTGTGAAACTAGCCTTAAAAATTTCAAAAAATACTTCTAAAATTCTAAACCTTTTAACATCCTAAAAAAATTAAATTACATTGCCAAAATGATGCCAACATAAAGTAGACATATGGTGAATGTTAATTAATGAGTATATTATGAGGTATTACTATCTGTCTTCAAAGCAGAGAGATTCAAATTTAGAAAACAGCCACATGTTCCCTCTCTTGTAATAGCACTCCCCGGTTGAGGTTGGGGAACCTGTAACGCTATACTAATAGACCGAAGTCTCAAGCAGGCTTTGGTAGCTATTAGTAAAATATACCTATACATGCCACTAGGTGGCAGCACTGTATTGTTATATTGAAAATGAAGTGTAGAACACAATGGGCTATCTAAAGATTTTCAGTTACAGTCAAAAGTTAAAAAAAGTTAAAAAAAGTTTTTTAAAATATATAAAAAAAATATATAAATATATCTAAAAGTTCAAATCACCCCCCCCCCCCTTCCCCAACATAAAAATAAAAGTACTTAACCAACAATAAAATACACATATCTGTCACTTCAACTCCCCAATTTTTTTTAATAAAAAGTGATCAAAAAGTCACATACAGTACACGTCAAAATGGTATCCTTAAAAAAGTACAGATCACCCCACAAAAAAATGAGCTCTCACGCAGCTTATGTACACATAACTATAAAAATGTTACAGGGGTCAGAATATGGTGATTAAAAAAAATAGTTTTTTTTCAAGGTTTTTATTTTTTTCAGTTTTAAAAAGAAAAATATACAAGTGTGGTATTGTTGTAATCGTACTGACCTGGAGAATGAAGGCAACAGGTCAATTTTACCAAATAGGGAATACTGTAAAAAAAAAAAATAAACATAAACTGCTTTTTTTCCCACCACATTTGGATTTTTTCCCCCACTACCTAGTACATTATATGCAACCGTAAATTATGCCATTAGAAGGTACAACTTGTCCTGCAAAAAGTAAGCTCTCATAAGGTTATGTGAATGGAAAAATAAAAAAGTTATGACTCTGGTAAGGCGGGCAGTGAAAAATGAAAATGCAAAAATAGAAAATTGCCTGGTCCTCTAAGGGTTAACTTATTGTGTTCAAACAGGAACATGCATCCTCATAACAATGTTTAATAACATGCATCCTCATGGCTTTCTTAACCACTTCCAGACCAGGCCATTTACCCCCTTCCTGACCAGGCCTAACTTTGCAAATCTGACCTGTGTCACTTTATGTGGTGATAACTTTGGAACGCTTTTACTTATCCAAGCCACTCTGAGATTGTTTTCTCATAACACATGACAGTTATAAATTTGAGTCAATATATTTCACCTTTATTTATGAAAAAATCCAAAATTTCAATTTCTCTGCTTTTAAAACAGAAAGTGATACCCTGTAAAATATGTATTACTTAACATTCCCCAGTCTACTTTATGTTGGCATAATTTTGTAAATGTCATTTTATTTTTTTAGGACGTTAGAAAGCTTAGAATTGTAGAAGCAATTTTTTAAATTTGTAAGAAAATTTCCAAAACCCACTTTTTAAGGACTGAAGACTTTGTGGAGCTTACATAGTGGAACCCCCCCATAAATGACCCCATTGTGGAAACTACACCCCTCAAGTTACTCAAAACTGAATTTACAAACTTTGTTGACCCTTTAGGTGTTCCACAAGAATTAAAGAAAAATGGAGATGAACTTTCAAAATTTCACTTTTTTGGCAGATGTTCATTTTTAATCCATTTTTTTCTTTAACAAATCGTGGGTTAACAGCCAAACAAAACTTTATATGTATTACCCTGTTAGTATTCAGATAAATTAGAACAATCCTCGTGTACTCATGGACATGGTCTATCTCTGAAGTTTAATAAAATGTATTGCCTAAATAATGAGATAAGAATCTTCTAATAATGGCAGGTGTGACACAGTGAGAGGTTTGGTGGTAAAAAAACAGGTATTTTCCTCTCAGCCTGTGCTGCTGGGTTGATTGCAGCCAGGTGAGGGCAAATACTGGACCGGATTTTAGGTGCCGGTCCGGGTTTTTTGGGTTAATACCTAGCTGCCTTTAAAAGACAGCTGGGTTTATGCAAAGCTCTCTCTGTGTTTTGGGATCTGAGCCCTGTGCTGGGCTGAAAAGCTGAGACCTGTGTGTCAGGAGAGCAGGCCATTTAAAGACGGTCAGTGGACTTTTTGTGTTGCCGAGCTGACAGCCAGGTGTGAACTGACACCTAGGATCTGAGGTGATTTAACCTGGAAACTGCTGGTGTTCCGTGGAGCTCTCAGGGCTGGAAGCAAGAGCTTACAAAGAGGCGTGCAGTCTGCCTGGAAGCCTGAGGTTGGACTTTCCTGCGGCTGGGCTGACAGCCGGGTGTGAACACGCACCTAAACCACACAGGTGAATTTGATCCAGTCTTGGACTTTTGTTTTGCCTCAAGTTTTTGCTATGTGTGTGAAGTAACACTAAGTGACTGTTTTGAGTTTTGTTTGTGCAAGTGTGAAATAAAACACTGTTTGCTGCACTACCTGGACTCTCTTTGCCTCTATACTGCACCCGCACCGCTGTCTACCAGAGCGACTCCCCACACAGGGCTGAAAATATGGCAGCAGTTTAACCATAGAAATACAGATTTGGCTTTTATAAGTAGACAAATTCTACATTATGTGTTGCTAAATACTTGAAAACCCCTAATATGGGCTATATACATTATACATATTCATCCATGCTCAGCCAAATGTCAGTGCATTCTCAATAAGAAAAGAAACTTCAGCACTCCTTAGATTCAGGTGAAAACAGTGCGTCTTTTTTATTTTTGCTTTGTTTTCAGACAATCAATATGTGTTGTGTGACGTTTTGGTCCATTGTGACCTTTTTTATACACTACAATAGAATAGGTAATATATACAGAAATTCATATTAGACAATTACTTTATCTATGTTATAAGATGTCAACAGATATAGGGGTAAAATCGTACCAGGAAATATATCTAAACTTATAGCATAGACATGATTAGATCAAATGAAAATTGTGTAGATCTGATTAGATCAAACTAAAATAATTCTTGTTTCGAGAGGATAACAAAGGGGTACAGATCATCCGTTTGCAACTAAAGAGGGATGAAATGGTATTTGAGGAGAGGGTGGAGGTTGCTTTGAGCAGTAAAGGAGTAACATTCTGTGTAAAATTCAAAAACTAATTGACAGAATGATCAACAGAATAGTAAACAAAATAATAAAGAAATCACCTTCAACAGCATCCTGAATGTAAGTGGGTTGGGCTGGGAACCCTAACTGACAGCACACATGCCTTCACTTTCAGTGTCACGCATCATATTATTTATTGTCTTCTCTCAATAAGGAGAGAGGAATAGGCCACTGTCAGACACCTCAAGCAGTGGCTTATCTCCCCTGAGAACAAAAGAATCAAGTATGTTGAAATCCAACTGCTTGGTCCTTCTCTTCCCCAAAGGCAAAAGTCAGGAGGCCACCGTACACATTAGATGTACGTCTGGTCCTGTCGAAATTGGACTAGATCTTTGTGACAAATGGAACACTTTGATATGTGAGAACACATCTCATTTGTAACTTGTAAATGTTTAAACATCCGTGCCAGAAGTGTTGCTATACGAGATTTGTGGATCATTTTTGTATACGTGACTAAAATTGTCATCCTGATTTATGTATGTGTTTCTTGGATTTTGGTAAATTTCAACACTTGCAATAAACTCATTATAATAGCCTTTATCTTTAGAAAGGGGTAATTTATGTGGAGACCTTTCGACCTCTGTGTATCTTGCTTGAGATTTAAGCCAAACATTTGGATGTTCTACTGGAAAGGGTTTTGTTCCATAAGTTGAGTTTCTTAGTTCCACTGTTTTGTCTAGAAGAACATTCTGGTCAAAGTCTTTCTTTCTACAGTTGGCATAGTCTTTTCTCCTAATTTCAGTAGTTACATAGCGCTTGTTTTGTGACTGTTCTTTTTCATCAGATGCAAGAATATATTTAGAGAACTCCATTCCTTCAAATATTGAGGGGGCCATAAATGTACCATCAGCTTTGTAGTCACTTGTTTTTGATTTCTTATTATGTAAAATCTGTTTTAAAGAAACAAAAAGACAAAGTTAAATGGGATAAACAATAAAAGCGCGGACGTGCCTAGAGGTGATGCAGAGGTAGTATTTGCATCCAGGCCAGGGGCGTAGCTATAGGGGAAGGAGGGGAAGCGACTGCTTTGGGGCCTGAACTCAGATGGGGCCCATCTAGGAGAAAGACTAAAAGATTTTTAATTGTAAGGGCCCCCTCAATAGTATTGTATTGTTGTAATGACATTATATACAGAGACACTGTAGAAAACAGACAGACAGCGTCTGTTGTCCCAAATCTGAGAGCGCGATTTTGACTAGCAACAGGAGTGGGGGTTGCACGAGAGGAGGGGGGTTGTGAAGAATTTCATGGGAGGATGTCTCAGTTAAAAAAAATTTCTGTGAGGACCAGTCATTTCTTGTTACGTCAATGCCCAAGCCCTTGTATCTGAGAAGGCCCCTAGGCCTACCCCAGCAAATATGGAAGTAATAGTATAAATGGAACATGGTAGGTGGGGCCCCATTACAGATTTGATTAGAATCTAGTAGCTTCAAGTCACATTACTGAAGCAGATATTTTTAAAGAAATATATATATTATAGTATTACTATAGGTTTAATGTGTATTTATTCTTTAAATTCAGGAGAGATCACCTGGACAGCACAAGGTTCCAGTAATAATTGGTCATATTTTATAGGACATGTACAAGAATTTGGTTCTAGTACGATCTACCATAAATCATCAATTTTTAAGACAGAGCATTGCAATAGAAACTTACCAAGTTATGAAGTGAATACTTATCACACATACATCCCATAGTAAATATAACTTATATGCTTATTTCATTCATAATTACTGACATGTAGCACGCAACGTGTCACTCTGGTAAACCTTTCACAAACAGAAAACTGTTGGCCGAAGAGAGGAGGTGCGAAAAGGGGGAGAATGAAGTTTAAGGTCAACATGTCCACAGGCTGTGTCAGTTTTTATAAATGATTCCCTATGTACATGGAAGGTCAATACCATGGAGGTAGTCAAATCATAAGGTCATTATTCTTTTGGGTGCCAATAATTTTTTCATACCATTCAACTTGATGGTAATTACTGATATTGACTCCCATATCTAACTGAAGCAACTTATCATATTCAACTTCAATAGAATGTCACAAATATCCTATATATCATCTCCCCCATTTTATTTTCCTATTTTTTTCTGCTTGACGTTTTACCTTTCTATCTTTATTTATTTTTATTTTTGTGACAGTTCACCTATTTATTTAGGGGTTTAGATCTGACCTGTGATTCTGTGAATTATTTTAAGATCATTTTATTGTATTTTGATTGTGGATTATTTTCTCTATAAATCTGCAGAGGACATTATGTATGTCTATTTAGTGGTTTATAATCTCCATAGTTTTTGCTATACAGTCACATTATATATCGTTTTAAAGGCCTTATGTTCCAGTTTATTACAGGCTTATATACTGTATATACTTTATCTTTTGCTTTGGGGAAATTCATTTTTAGTAAAACTCCTATAGAAGAATAAATCGGTAATGCAACAAAACTGTTGCCTTCCCAGTTGGTGTACACAGAGCATATTTATGAATTACCGTATTTTTCGCTTTATAAGACATACCAAATGTGGGGGAAAATGGCAGTGTGTCCTATAAAACAATAGTTGACTTTTTTTACAGGGCTGACACTGATATACCGCTGGCCACTATACTACACAGGGAGGGCGGGCAAAACAATAGTTACAGTTATGCGGGGAGGGTGGAGGGGCCGAAGGCAACTCACAACGGGGCCCGGTGCAGTCACTGTATTACATCGGGCCCCACGCACAGAAGTCATCAGTTAGTCGCGCTCCTGCTCCTGCTTCATTAATGAAGTGGGAGGAGCGTGACTGACTGAGTGACGTCAGTTATGTGCAGGCCTGACCGCACCGCTGCATTCATAGTGAGTACTGATGCAGGCAATTAGGCTAGTTTATCAAAGGAGAGCGATTGCTTCAGGATTAAAGAAAGACCTTACATACAAAGAATAAAGTACTGTAATGCTGTGACACATAGGGCCATGAGGGGGACCAGCATAAGATGCTATATGTGTGTCATCCACACATATAGCATCTTATGCTGCCCCTCATGGCCCTATGTGTCACAGCACTCCACAGTGCATCATCCACAGATTCCCCCCATAACAGTGCATCATCCACAGATCCCCCCCATAACAGCGCATTATCCACAGATCCCCCCCATAACAGTGTGTCATCCACAGATTCCCCATAACAAAGCGTCATCCACAGAGCCCCATAACAGTGTCATTCACAGATCCCCCATAACAGTGTAATCCACAGATCCCTGATAACAGTGTCATCCACAGATCCCCCATAACAGTGTCATCCACAGATCCCTCATAACAGTGTCATCCACAGATCCCCCATAACAGTGACATCCACAGATCCCCAATAACAGTGACATCCACAGATCCCCCATAACAGTGCGTCATCCACAGATCCCCGATAACAGTGTGTCATCCACAGGTCTTCCATAACAGTGTCACCCACAGATCCCCCATAACAGAGCGTCATCCACAGAGCTCCATAACAGTGTCATCCACAGATACCCCATAACAATGTCATCCCCAGATCCACCATTAGTTCAAAATCCACCAAAAGCACACCTTTTAGTTGAAAATATTTTTTTTCTTATTTTCCTCCTCAAAAACCTAGGTGCGTCTTATAATCAGGTGTGTCTTATAAAGCGAAAAATACGGTAGGTCTTTATTTTGTGACTTATGGTCTTGTGGGAGTTGATTCGACACTGCAGCACTTTACTTTTTATGGCAATTAATTATTATATGCAGTAATATAGTTATGGTTTTGCACACTGCACTTTATTGCTGTCTTTCGTCATCCTGTACATTATGGTTTATTTTGGTAGATTTGCAGCTTCGCCTTCAACCACACTCTTTAGTGATTGCCCTGGTGATGGTGCCTTCTGCCATATCAATGTCTGACTCATGTGTGATCCTACTAACAATTTGTCTAATATACTGTACTGTACTTGTACAGATTCGTTCTTCTATGGGATTTTGTAGTCTTTTAAGTCATGCTCAGTGATGGCATTTACACTGCGGTACATGGATAGGGATTATCACACATGTTATTACAGCACGTTGCTTTTGTGCACTTTTCTGTTCCCCAAAGTGAGCTATTGATATGGTTTTCAGTAAGTATTCATTTTTATTTTGGAAGATAGTATAATAGTAAGTAATTGGATAACTGTATAGATTTACGCTATATAGTAAAAAACACTCCAATCACTACTGCATGTACCCCACACCAAGGCCCTGCAGTAGGCTTGGCATACTCAGAGTGTAACTTTTAATAAGTTAGTATCCTCTTTATGTTGTTATATAATAGTGTTGCATGCTGTGGATGCTATGTAACAGACCTAGATTTTACATGGAAGTAAAGTGAGGCGTGGACCCAGGCACCCCCAGTACAGCAGTGATGGGTGATTGGGGAATATAATCTCTTTTATTTTATTTTTAAACCAGGTTCAGCACACTGCCATACTTTTTATGTGACTGGAAACCTCCTTTAAAGACTTTTTTGGCATAGAAGCTGCCGTTGTTCACCCCTGGCAAACTCGGCTCATGTCAGAAGTTGCAGTTTGCAGGGGAAATGCTGCATTACATGCAGCCGGAAGGAAAGTGGCTGCTAATTAGTAGTGATGAGCGGCATAGGCAATATTTGTTTTCGCGATATTTCGCAAATCTTTTTTCAAAATATTCGCAATAAATTCACAAATTCTAGAATTCGCGATTTCCAGTCATTATTTTCACACTAATATCTAAAGTATTGTTGTGACATCACAGCACTGTGTCAAACATAGACACTTAGGCCCCATTCACACGTCCGCAATGTTCGTCCGCACCCGTTCTGCAAATCTGTGGAACGGGTGCGGACCCATTCATTTTGAATGGGGACGTGATGGATGCGAAGAGCACCCACTGTGCTCTCCGCATCCGCATTTATGGAGTGTGCCGCGGATCTTTCGGCCGGCGGCCCTGCAATAATATAGAGCATGTCCTATTCTTGTCCGCAATTGCGGACAAGTATGGGCATCTCTATGGGGCTGGCGGCAAGGTGTGTTGCGGATCCGCAACACACTACGGACGTGTATGGGGCCTAATCCCTATCACATCACAGTAATTCCTATCACACTACCTAACACCCTGCACTGGAACCTATTAGCTACACTATATCACTATCTAACCTACACTGACTATCTCCCACTTACTATCTGTATTATATATATGAGCTAACTATCTAATGTAATTAAATAAGGATCCAGATGACTCAGCAAAGCACAGAGCACAGCAATGACACTGCTGCCTCTCTCAGAACTGCAAAAAACCTGCAGAAAACGGCCTCTGGGGAGTTTCCTATATAGTAAGGGGTAGGCAACTTTCCTATTGGTTGCTAGGGATGTTGCTAAGCTCTGGCAAATATATTGCAGCCTTCTTATTGGCCCACAAGCAAGAAGCAGTAGTACTGATGAAAAATAAATTAGAATATTCACGATTACGAATATATAGCACTATATTCTAGATTTTTGTGAATTCTCGAAGTGCCAATATTCGCGATAAAAATTTGTGATTAGAATATTCGCCATCAACACTACTTATTACTAGTGGCTCGTTTGTTCTGGCTCATAGAAGGGTTTTAGAATGGGAACCTATTTCTATGATGTCAATATACTCGAGTAAGACATGTGGGAAAAGGTTTCCAAGATGAGACAAATCCTTTGATCTAAGTGATATGCTATTTACCTTCCATGATTTTTTTTAGCTTACCAGATTAGAAGGAAGGGGTGGCTTGGGATAGAACACATTTCTGTACAGAATAAGGTAAATTGTCAGAATGGAACCAACTACCACAGAAGCAAAGACAGCCAAGATGGATCCTATTCTGACTTCTTCAGCTATTACATCTGTGGAAGATAGGGTGTTACAATGAGTAATAGTGTAAACACACACACACACACACATAGTATTAGACAATGTCTAAACTGTAAAAGAAGGAAATACAGTTAATCTGTTGTATGAAAATTGTTAGAAAATATGGTAGCTTTAAGATTTTTAGAAAAAAAATCCGGCTTGGGTGTGGACCCATTCACTTCAATGGGGCCGCAAAAGATGCGGACAGCACTCCTTGTGCTGTCCGCATCCGTTGCTCCATTCCGTGGCCCACCAAAAAAAATAGAACATGTCCTATTCTTGTCCGTTTTGCGGACAAGGATAGGCATTGTTACAATGGATCCGCAAAAAAAAAGGATGCCAATTACGACATCAAAGAGGACTTATCACTGTTCCAGTTAAGCGCTGAACTGACTTGGGAGTTTAGGACCCAGCAAAAGGAAGTTATACCGACGGCACCTCTGCTTTCTCTGATTACGTCACGTGGGACGCCACTCTGGAGTGTAGGACAACATGTGGGACGCCGCGTAAGCGAGGCAGCCGGGCGGTCGAGCCGCAGTGAGAGCGGTGAAGAGGGGTAAGCGTCTACCAGGCGGCAACTTCATTGTATAAGAACAGATATGAACAGATATGAACAGATATGAACATGGGCGCATTACCATTAGGCGCATGCACATCTGTGAGCTCGTTGGCATATAAACTGGTATATCTAAAACTGGGACCCCCTTGGCCCAGTACACAGGAACATTCAGCTGATTTATAGCGCCTTTGAAAATCTGGTGGACTGGGCGCTCCAATACATTTTGAATGATGTTGATGAATTGAGCTATTTTATATATATAATTGTTTGCCATTAAACGCGATGAGTTTGACCTCAGGTGTGTAAGATACATATAGGACAATATTTGATATCAATGGTGGTTCTATATATGATTTTTAATGTTTATGATTTTTTATGAAATTTGATATTTTACTTTAATTTTTTTAAGGGATACTGAATAAGCAGTTTTTTGGGTTTTCAGAAATGAGTGTGCCCCTGAGTTATTAGATATTTTCATTGCAATTTTTACAGGCCTTGGGGTGGGCCGATAAGGTGAGCACCTTTCCATTTTACGGATAGAAGGTATAGCCGCTGATATATACAGTGTTCTCAAAGTTTTATACAGTAAATGCATTTTTGAACAGAATTAAATCTTGTTTTTGTGTTGCCATAAATTTTTTTGGGGGGGCGATTGTCTTAAGTAGGGTCTCATTTTTTCCAGGATGAGATGACTGTTTGATTGGTACCATTTTGGGCTAAATACACCTTTTTGATCGCTTGGTATTACACTTTTTGTGAGGGAAGGTGACCAAAAATGGCTGTTTTGGCATTTTTTGTTTGTTTTGTTTTTTACTGCATTCACCTGACAGGGTGGATCTTGTGATAATTTTATAGAGCCAGTTGATACAGACGCGGCAATACCTAATATGTATACTTTTCTTTTTTTTCCTATTTTTTACAAAAAAATTTATTACTTAATTTTGGGAAAATAACATTTTTTTTTACTTGAAACTTTTTTTATTATGCAAAACTTTATTTTAACTTTATTTTGTACTTTTTTCCCCCCACAACTTTTTGGGGTCTGATCCCCTGTACAATGCATTACAGTAGTTCTGTATTGTAATGCATTTGCTGTAAGGGTATTACACACTGTAATACACTTACAGCCTTCCTGCCTGTAAGATCCAGAGGGCTGGATCTCACAGACTTACCTGGAAGGCAGCCCCAATGCCTGTGGAAGGCATCGGGCTGTCTTCCCTGCCATCTGGTCCACGTGACAGCAGGGCTGGGACCCGATGGGGAAGGGGGGGAGCTCCCTCTCTCCACACACCCCGCACATGCCGTAGTCAGCGCTGACCACGGCATAGTGAGGGTTAATACGCCAGCATCGGTATTTTCACCGATGCTGGTGCATACAGCAGGGGTCCCCTGCATCTGATCGGACGGGCGCAGCTCCTGCACCCGCCCGATAAGCGCACCGTAGTACTATGGCGCTAGTCGGGAAGTCACTTCCCACAGCGCTGTACTATTATGGCGCTGAACGGGAAGGGGTTAAAAAGGTTGTCTGAGATTAGGAAACATTTGGGCTAACCTGTTGAATAGCCTGCTGCTTCAGTGAGGCCGATTGGGTCCTCCACGTTGGTCTTCACTTAGGCTGCATGCACACGACAGTTAATAATGGCTGTGTGACGGCCGTCTAAGTAACGGCCGTCACACGGCCATTTTTAGCACCAATGAAAGTCTATGGGGCTATTCACATGGCCATTCATTTAACGGCCAGTGAATAGCGTCCGTCCAAAAAGAGGACATGTCTCATTTTTGGCCGTTTCTACAGCCCTGCGGATTCCATTGAAATCAATGGGACCGTTTTTAACGGCCGATTGACAGGAGTGCACCCGTCTAACGGCCGTTAAAAACGGGTACACTTTCATTAGGGGTTTAAAAAAAATGTCCCCCATGGTTTAAATGATGCCCCCATAGTGTCCCACAGCCCAAAAAAAAACTCACCTCATCCACTTGCTCGCGGTGCGGCAGTCTCTTCTCTCTTCATTGAACAGGACCTGCGATGTGCGTGGTGACGTAAGCACGTGAGAGTGCGCAGTGACGTCATCGAGCACATCGCAGGTACTGTTCAGTGAAGGCAGCGCGAGCAAGTGGATAAGATGTTTTTTTTTGTAAAATCAACAAAACAAAACCAGCGGTGGGCCATTATGGGGGCATTATTTAAACCCTGGGGGAAATTATTTAAGATGGGGGCATTAAAAAACGAATTACTACACTATGGGGGACATTATTAAAGATGGGGACCTACATTGTGGGCATTATTAAAGCTGGGGACAGTAAAAAACAAAAAATCCTACACTATGGGGGGCATTATTAAAGCTGGGGGCACTATAAAAAAAAATATTTACACTGTGGGAGACACTATTTTAGCTGGGGCTAAAATAGGGGGCACTATTAAAGCTGGGGGCAGAAAAATAAATTCCTACCCTATGGGGGAAATTATTTTAGATGGGGGCATTATTAAAGATGGGGGCAGAAAAAAATAATCCTACACTATGGGGGACATTATTTTAGCTGGGGGCCTACAATCCTGTGGGTGTTCTCAGAAAGGTGGGTCTAGAAATAACTGCCAATCAAATTCATCCATTTTTTCATGTTTGTAATGGACATGAAAAACTCATGCAAAACAGACATTAAAAACGGACACACGGCCAGAAAATGGATGCACACACTGATGCAAAATGGCCATGAAAAACTGACAGTGTGTCTGTTTTTGACGGACGTTTTTTTTCACTGTTGTGTGCATGCAGCCTTACAGAGCTGCACTGCTCACATCGACTACACGAGACTGCTGCAGACAATTGCTAGCCTTAAATGCACACTGTTGAGATCAGTGATTGGCTTCAGTGGTCACATCAGTGTTCTACCTGTTTAAACAAAGACAGGTAGGATGGAAACAGCTGAGCTGGAGCAGTGGGCGATTTAATGGGTAAATACTGCCTATTTCATTTAACACCAGTTTTACTAATTTCCGACAACCCCTTTAAAGGGAATCCATCACCAGAAAATTCACTGATAAACCAGGCACAATGTCTTGTATTGCTAGCTCAGCTGAATGTAATGAGACCTTTCACTTAGCTATCTGCTGCCTCATTCTGGAGGAAAAGTACTTTTAATCCCTACGCAAATGATCAGATCTGTACATTGAAGGCAGGCCCAAGACCCTCAGTCCACCCTTGCTCCCTCCCAGCCCCTCCTCTCTGACGGAATAAAAGTACTTTTTCTCCAGAATGAAGCAATGGATTGCTAAGTGAAAGGTATCATTACAGTCAGCACTGTGCCTAATTTAACAGTTAATTTCCTGGTGACAGTGCTAAATGATACTAAATGATGGCTTATGCTCACAGTAGGCCATCACTAGCTGATCGATGAGGGTCCAAAACCCCAGCTGTTGGCATGTACCTCTGGTGCCAGAAGTCAACCTTGCAGTGGAGAGAGCTTGTCACTACAGCACTGCTTTTATTGGCCTCAATCTCGTAATAATGCATTTTTCTGTGAGTCTTTTCGTAATACATTTGTATAGGAGCTGAAGCTAAATTTTTCAATACAGAGATCCAAATACTCTGCCTAAGTGTAGAGGAAAATTATACAATTCTTCCACCAGCAGGAGGCGCTGCAAACTGTGTTATTATTCACTTAATTATATAAACAGTATGCAAACTCCCCCTAGTGGTTGCTGAGTTGGCTATGCTAGGGATTTTGAGCTTTGCAACGGAGAAACAGAGTTCCGGCACTATTAGCTGTATTAAGAGGTCAATCAGAGCAGAATTTTGCACCTAATGAAATTGTCTTCAATGGTGGGCAGTAACACTACCTCTCTATAAAGATCGCAAACAAAATAGATAGAAACGCCAGGAACAAAAAACATGCCTGTCAGGTCATTTTACATTTCAGTTCAGTGTGTATTACTGAAGTGACAAAGCAATTGTTCTGACTTAGCATATACTTACAATCATTAGTCGCACCCATTTCTGTTTACTTGCCATGCTCAATAGGAGCTTGGACACAACTGTATATATAATATATACTCAGTTTACTTGCTTTCTGCCAGCAATGCTTCCAGCCGCCTGGCTGTGCAGAGAGCTTAGCCTCTAACTTCTAACCATTAATTAGAAAGGAGCTGTGCTGCAATTTCACTGTACAGCAGGGGGCATCGCGCTCTTTGCATGGAAAGACTGCTTCATGCTTCAGATTGTAGGGGTCTCACATGTTAAACCCCCTTGTATCATAAAGTGATAGCATATCCTATCAATATGCAATCACTTTCTGAGACCCCTTTAAAGAATTTTATGACAATCATGCCAACCTGTTACTGTAACTATTCACTACAAATTTTGGATTTTAAAGTGGACATTACAGCAGATCTGCCATGTTGAACAGCAGACTGAAATGATGTGTGTGGTATACATACTTTTATATTTTAAGAATTTGAACATTTTTCTATGTGGGGATACCAGTTGTTTTATATATCAAGGAAAAGATTTATCAAACTGGTGTAAAGGAAAACTGCCCAATCAGAGTCCACCTTTCCTTTTTCGGTGTGCCTTTGAATTTTCCTTTACACTAGTTTGATTAATCTCTCCCAAATGTTTATTTTTTAATTTTGCATTCTTATATGTAAAATTGGGAAAGGAATGTGATTTGATGTTTTTTAAATTCTTTTTTGTAAATATTTTTAAAAACATTTTATTTACTTTTTTTGTCTCCTTAGGGACTTGAACATGCAGTTGTTTGATTGCTAATACCATAGACTGCAATAGTATACTATTAAAGTCTATGGGTATTCTCCTATTAAGCCCTGCCACAGACAGGGCTATATAGTAGCTTACATTGCAGGCTTGGGAGCCTTCACGAGGTCCCAGGCTGCCATAGCACAATCAGTCCCCCGCAATTTCACCGTGAGTGTGCTGATCAGAGGTCATAGGGTGCCCCCTCTCTCTGACTAACCCCTCAGATGCCACAATTTCTACTAACCATAGCATTTGAGATATTAAATGAATGGGATTGGTGTTATCTCTGATCCCAGTCTTTGTGGGCGGGTGTCAGCTGTATTATGTAGCTAGAACCCAGTACATATGCAGCAGGCTCCATACTGCCTTTGTGCTTTGCAAAGCTTTGACAGGTCCCAAGTGACCATCATCATACCTTTTAACACCACACACTCATTTCGATTTGAGCTACTTGCGACTTCCCCGTACTTGATATTTACACTGATGCAATAGTTCCCAGGTGGCAGATCTGCCATAGTCCATATCGTCTTCTCTGTGTATTCTGTCATAATAACCTGGAACACATAAATTATTGTGTTATGATACCACTAAAAGAGACATCATCACATGTACTAATATATAATATTCATATATAATGATCAAACTCTACACATGTAATGTCAACTTACCCATTAACCAATCACAATGTTAACATTCATATTTGACTGCACAGCAATATTAATTGACCAGAGTAGTTACTCTAAGCTACGCTCAATGGGCCAGATTTATCATTAGCTAATATCACTTTAATGGAGTGGAAAAGTCGCAAAAAAATTCGGTAAAATTGCGCAATTTTTTCGACTTTTTCAAGCTCTGCACTAAGCTGTCCAGTTTTGTGAAAGTGGGCGTGTTTTCTTATGTAAATGAATCTCTAGACATATTTACTATTGCAACCATTTAAAAAGTCGCAAAAAAGCCGCAAAAAAATGCACAATTTCACTCCAGGGAGGACCATGCTTATGTTATGCGACTTTTTAATAGAACATGCGACTTTTTTGTAAAGCCACTTACTGAAGGATAAACTGCTACCATCAAACCACATTTATCACAGTATTAAAAGACCATTAATAAATCTGACTATCCTAAAGTGACTTTGGGCAGATGTAAGAGTGGAGTAAGATGTAAGTGTAATGATAAATCTGGCCCTATGTGTTTTAGTTTGTATTTTGCAATCTGCTTGCTTCCATGAGAAGAGCGTAGTCTACTGTACTGTATACTGCCCAGCAAAAAAAGATGGAAATCAGGTAAAACAAAGTCCAAGGATGAATTCTTTGGAATCCGTCTGCCTCACTGAATCAAATGGGTGCATTGCGGTTTTGGTTTGAATACTGACAGTGTGAACCCAGCTATATCTTTCACTTGTATCAATACAATTATGTAAGTGTTCTGGTATGACTGCGCTGAAAATAATGGTGTTCGAGATGCAAACTGCATTGATCAGGCTTCCAGCATCCCACCACTTTTGATGTCACAGGCTTGTGGACACTTCAGTCATACTTCTGTGTTTCACAATCAACATGTGCCATAATATGAAGAATATTCAACATGCTTGGTCCTTCTTTTCCCAGACATTGCAGTCCGGAAGCGACTGATGCTCTCATATTACTTTATTGCACCATATATATATTTTATCAATTTATTTATATGATACTCAGAAAGATTTGGTCTGTATTGCCTAGCAATATGTACCATACATCCGTGGTCTTTCGTGTTCATGTTCACGCACATGTTCATGTTCACACTATGTGAGCAATACGGCGCATTGCTCACATAGCATAGCTATGTGAACCATGCGATGCAGGGACCTGGTGACGTCATCGAGGAGCGCCCCGGCCGCCTTTTCCATGGCAGCCGGGACTTTAGTAGCTAAAGCTAAACATCGGATCCGGCGATGCTCCAAAACGACGTTTAGCTTAAAGTCGGATCCGGATTAATGCTTTTCAATGGGCATTAATTCCGGATCCGTCCTTGCGGCAAGTCTTCCAGATTTTTGGACGGAGACAAATCCACAGCATGCTGCGGTTTTGTCAACATCCAAAAAACATTCACATACTGAACAGAAGACATACTGATGCATCCTGAATGGATTTCTCTCCATTCAGAATGCATTGGGATAATCCTGATCAGTATCTTTCCGTCCTAGAGCCCCCAGGAAAGAACTCTAGGACGGAAAGCAAAAACGCTGATGTGAAAGGCCTAGTGCTTTCACACTAGCGTTTTTACTTTCCGTCCTAGAGTTCCGTCCTCGGGGTTCTAGGACGGAAAGATAGTGATCAGGATTATCCCAATGCATTCTGAATAGAGAGAAATCCGTTCAGGATGCATCAGGATGTCTTCAGTTCATTCTTTTTGACTTTTCAGGACGGAGATAAAACCGCAGCATGCTGCGGTTTTATCTCCGTCCTGAAAAGCCTGAACACATGACTGAACGCCTGATCAGGCCTTAAGTCCCATTGACTTACATTGGTGCTGGATCCGGCATAAAAAAAAAAAAATGAAGGACGGATCCGTCCTTCAGGTGTGCGCATGCGCAGACCTTTAAAACAGTGAAAAAAATACAAGACGGATACGTCTCTCCGCATGGCAAACGGAGAGACGGATCTGCACTTGCAATGCATTTGTAGACGGATCCGCAATCCGGATCCGTCTACAAATGCTTTCAGTTGTCATGCGTTGTGACGGATCCGGCGGGACGGAAGTGCACGCCGGATCCACACAACGCAAGTGTGAAAGGGGCCTAAGAGTGCAGCTTAGTGAGTCAAAGATGTTGGAACTCAGTGAGCTGAGAGTGGGAAAAGCCTAGGGTTGTGATGCAGAGTTTAGCGTTGTTACGGAGGGCAGTTTAGCAGTGTAAGAGGGGCCCCCAGACATAACTTTGCTTGGGACCCCAGAAATGCCAAATCCACCCCTGTGTACTAATGTAGCCATACATTTTAGTTTAAAGTTGATCAAACTATTTCAACTAAGGGCGGGTTCACATCAGCGTTATGGATTACGTTTTTGTTTTCCGTTATAACATTTTTATAACGGAATCCATAAGACGGAAGTCAAAACAGAAGCCTTTAAGATGCACTCCATTTTGATCCGTCATAATAGAAGTCTATGGGAATCATAACGGATCCGCCTGGTTCCCGTTATGCAAGATGGAAAACAAAGTCCGGTCGACAGGACTTTTTTTTTCGTTTTGCATAACGGAAACCAGACGGATCTGTTATGATTCCCATAGACTTCTATTATGATGGAAAGCAACTATGTTATTACGGAAAACAAAAACAGAATCCATAACGCTGATGTGAACCTGCCCTAAAATGGTCATTTTGGCCAATTAATGACAGACCATCATTGTCTGAAAAGAAGGTATCCGACTTTGAAACTTTCATCTGATTATTCATTAAAAAGGTTCTCTCACCTTAAACACTGATGGCACATCGCTAGGATATACCATCAACGTCAGATAGATGCAGGTCTTACCTCTGGGACCCACACCAATCTCCAGAATGGGCCCCCCGAAGTGAAGGAGAGAGCACTCTACAAACGTGTCCACTAGTGTTCAGAGAATCGAAGCATCCGAAACCGAATTCGTTTTAAAGTTTAGGAAAAATTCGACTTGCCGCAAAGCTGAATTTCCTCCCACTTCGTGGTAACAAATAATTTTTCCTAAAATGGCGGCTAGAGTTGTCTTAGAAAGAATGGGAAAAAAAAAATACTTACCTCATCCACTTATTCGCGCAGAGGTAGTCCGTTCCTCCTCTTGAGTGGAAAAGACCTGCTGGACGAGCAGACTTGCCTCTGCCCGAGCAAGTAGATGAGGTGATTAAAAAAAATAAAAAATAGGCCATATTGCACTAGCGTGTTACTGTTTTTAACGACCATTAGACGTGTGCACTTCTATCTAAGCAGCCGTTAAAAACGGTCCCATTGATTGACCACATCTTGAGATAGGAGTGGGTCTCAGAGGTGGGATATGCACTTATCTGACTTATCTGACAATAGTGATATGCCATTAAAGTCTGAGATCAGCCAAACACTTTAAGATCTTTTTGTGAAAGAACGTTCTAAGAAAGATCTTTTGTCTATCGCCCAGTTTCATTGAACACGTATGGCCAGTTTTAATGGAGAGATGGGGTATTCAGAGACACAAAAGAGAATCGTACGATCCCTCTGGGATGCAAAAAAAGGCCAGCAGGTGCTCTAAACTCATTTTGAAATATGTGTCTGTAACACAAGGTAGTTTGTTTGTAGAAAGGCTGGAGAGCAGTACATTAATGAGTGTCTGAAGAGCAACACTGAAACATGATGAAGGTTCCTTGCAAGTCTGGGGCTACATTTCAGCAAAGAAAGTTGTGTATTTGTTCAGGACTGATGGTGTCAACAATGCTGACAAAAACAGGCAGTAACATCAGGAAGACTTCTGATTGGCTCCTAATTTATTCTGCTGCAGCACAATAACCCCAAAAATACAGCCACTGTCATTAAGAACTATCTTCAGCATAAAAAAACAAGGATTCCTGGAAGTGATGACGTGGCCTCCAAAGAACCCTAATCTCAACATCATCAAGTCTGTCTGGGATTACATGAAGAGACAGAAGGATTTGAGCAGGGGCGTGGCTATAGGGGGTGCAGAGGTAGCAGTCGCTACCGGCCCAGGAGCCTGAGGGGGCCCAAAGATCCTTGTGCCGCATAAGAAGAGACACAAAGCACTGAGGGAAGGGGGGCCCAAGCTGAACTTTTGCACCAGGGCCCATCAGCCATTAGCTACGCCCCTGGATTTGAGCAAGCCTTTATCCAAATCTGCATCTTGTTCTTTAAGATGTTTGGAGCAACCTGGACAAGTTCCTTAATTCCTTCAAAAACTGTGTGCAAGTATACCGAGAAGAATTCATGCTTCTGTTTTGAATGTAAATGATGGTCACACAAAATATTGATTTGAAAGTACTATTATATGTATATAAAAATACTGTATTTTTTGCTTTATAAGATATACTTTTTTCCTCAAAAGTGTGTGAGTGTGTGTGAGTGTGTGTGTGTGTGGGGGGGGGGGGGGGGTTGCAGTGCGTCACTAGTACGCAGTAGGTGTAGGGAACGGGAAGTGAGGTGCTGCGAGAGCTATCTGTACTCACCCCTCCTTGGTCTTCCTCCCTGGTGCTGCGCTGCACTGTCCTGACTGCCTATAATGCTAGGACGTAGTGCATGCACTATGACTTGACACTGTATGCAGTCAGGTCATAGTGCAGCACGGGCCAGACCAGGAAGCGTGACTGCAGGAGAGACTGCCGGACCTGCAGATTAACAGCAGAGCATGAGAGGTAAGTTAATTTACTTATTTTAATCTGAGGTCTGATACAGGGGTCTGACATGGAGGTCTAATGAGGGTCTAATCAGATGTCCTGATATGGGGGTCTGATCTGGGGATCTGACATGGGGGTCTGATCTGAGGATCTGATATGGGGGTGTGATCTAAAGATCTGATATGGGGGTCTGATGTGAGGATCTGATAGGAGAGTCTGATCTAATAGGGGGGTCTGATCTGAGGTGTGATAAAAAAATTCAAAAACATGTTTTTCTTATTTTCTTCCTCTAAAATCTAGGCTATCATAAAGGGAAAAATATGGTCAGTCTATCTTATCTAATCTATCTATCTTAAACGTCAGAAAATAGACGAGGAAAAAAGGATGCAGGTTTTCTCCCCTATATTTTTAGGAGACTCATATATATACTTTAGTCTATTCTTTTTCAGATGAGGTCAGAAAAAAGCAGCAAAGCAGCAACAGGTACCAAGATCTACAAAACGCAAACATTTAACCTGCAGCTACGTATATATAAGATTTGAGCTCTCTCTAGTGGTGAAAGTATTCAGTACTGCTCACTCACAGGCCTATAATACTGTACAAACCATAAATGTTTAATTTTAAATGTTGAACCAAAAAGTTGAAGCATAATTCATAGTGAGTAAAAAAAAATTTGATAACATATATAAGCATAATAACAGGCTCATCTATCCATTGTGTCTGAGGAACTTGTGGGGAAACAGCTCTTCTTGTCTGAACACTGTGTAGATTAAATTAAATGATCTGGACTGACATTTTGCTGTTTGGCCACAAGATGCCGCTGTTTCCTAAACACAGCTACAGACTGCATGAAAGTCCATATTCATGAGAGGTTAAACACAAAGTCCCGCGTCCGCGGGAGGTACAGATCTGACTTACAGGTATATTATAGTAAATTAATACAGCCGGCACTCTGAATATCAGCCTCACGGTGCTCGCGTCCAGGGTCGGCGTCCCACAAGACAATGTAAGTGAAAGGACCAGCACTCGGAACTGTAGATGAATCTTCAATCTCTTTTATTGCCACATTTATTGCTCCTCTATGTGACAATAAAAGAGATTGAAGATTCATCTACAGTTGCGAGTGCCGATCCTTTCACTTACATTACAGGTATATTATGTGACTGTATGCGGCTTTATTGAACGGGCCACTGTTTATTGGTCGGTACAAAAGCACTAGGCACTTTATGCAATTACTTTACGGCATGCTATATGGCGTTATACATGCCCCTGTCATATAATATTGATCTGTAATTTTTGCACCTTCATTTTATGTAATCTCCTGTGTGGGCATTGTATTGCCCTATGTGTATTTACACCGCCAACTGTTTTTAAAGCTCATGTTTTATTAATTATGTATGAATAAAGATATTTATTATTACCTTCTATCCGGATTGGCCTTTGTGTGTAACCTGTTGAGGGGATTGTCCGGATGGCATTGGTTATTTCCCTATATTGGTATTGTTGCATATTCATGAGAGGTGGGGTTACACAGAGCCTGGAGAGGAAGAGAAAGGGAGCAGCCATCTTAGAGGGCGCTGAGACTGAGGAACTGTGTCAGCAGAGGATCCGACGGAATCCAGGTGTGAGAGCCTACCTCAGTGACTAGAGCGGCAGCTAAGTGAAGCGAATTGTGTCGAAGACCCTAATCCTGTCCAGAGAACGAGGATTGATTCCAGGCTGGTGAGAGCTGATGAGGAAAGTAACATACACTGCGGTATTGCATGCTTGTTGGAGAGGTATTTGTTCAGTTCCGAATCACCAGCGGAGGCAGAGCAGACCCGGGTCGGGAAGATCGTGCAGGCACCTCACCACAGTGTTGGCGCCTAGAGACTGAGACCAGGCCTGTAGTTAGTTATTTAGGGTCTCTGTTTGTGTCAGGCCACAAATGTTGCTATTGTTCATTGCAAGGACTCCACAATTTAATGTGACATTTCACATTGGAGAGCTGATAAACTTCCCAGAAATTCAAGCCAGGCTGGCATTTGGCTCAGAAGAAATACTCTTCTACAAGACCAGTTATGGGAGGGGGAATACCGTAGAGCATTGTAAGTTTGTAAGCTGTTGTGCTGCACCGCAGGCTAGCCCGCACCACGCACCCATACAGTTATTCTTGGGTTTTTTGGGTAATAGGTAAGGTGTGGCGGTTTAGTCATGCCCGCCAGTAGCTAAATTATCACACTTTTCTCCTGCATCCATCGGAGGGCGCCACACTGTGGGCTGGGTATATGTAAATTTATTGTATGTTCCCAGCATTTGTGGTTGTGTTCATTACCACGTTTAAGTAAAATTCTGTTTTGGCATAAGCTGGTGGCGGAGTTGTTTTCCTGGTTCGTGACTTCTCTGTATCCTGTGGAGCCCACCCCGATACATGGCGTACAAACTAATACATAGGTGAGTGGCAAGATCCAAAGCATATGAATACAGATGTGCATTTCCAGAACTTGTTTTATATAAAACTTTTATTTTCTTGTAAAACATGAGTGACACAGGAGAATACACAAAACAAAGGGAAGACACTGCTTATGTTTGTCAAGATCCAAAGTTACAGAATATACCTATGTTTTGCTATATTATTATGTATTTATATGATGGAAGCAATGACTTCTCTTTGTGCTATTTGTCTTTATATCATTTGTGTTTTAGTGGAATTTGGAGTTTTAAGAAGACTGGGAAAACCTCAAAATAGAGACACAGTAATAGTTGCTTCAAATAAGCATGAAGCAATGATAATTGTGACACAAGGGAAACAGAATGCCAGTATAATGGAGATCAACATGAAACAGGCAAAAATAATAATTATCTGAAAAAGCCCTTCTAAATATGTTGAGAATGAAGGAATTTCATCTATGTGAAAACGTACACCTAAGCCAGAATTGAACTGGCCCTCCAAAGATTCCTACTAGAACAAGGCCTCACGTTTTCAGTAAAGAAAACCAGATTAAGGACTAATTACTTTCCACTAGCTTCTATTTGTTATGGGTTACGGGTGAAATGACAGCAGAAAAATTTGAAATGTAAGTAAAAGTGGATATATTCTGTATAGATGGATAATGGACACTTGAATAATTTTTGTTGGTGTGCCCAAAGAACTCAAGTCTAAGAATGACCCTAGGCTTTATTAGACTGGTGAAATGATTTTATTAGATGATCACTAATATTTTAATTTACCCCACAAAACAGAATGAATCTTTGGGGATTTGGTAACCATACACTTATCTTATGGTTGTCATACCTCTGTTTGACCACAATTCATTTCTATTTTTCAAAAGTAGCAGATATAAATGGTCCTGGGGGATATCTAATCTTTAGCAGACTGTAGATATGAAATGTTGTGGCAAAAGAGCCTTTAAAAGGGTTGTCCAGCTTTGGCAGCCTTTCGGCTGTCTCTCCCTCCAAACACACACACACTTCACTGAACCTGCAGAGGGAAGCATACATAATGTACCTGCCACTGGGTTCTGGCTCCTTTGGTTCATGTCTCTGAGCTCCGGTCACTGATTTTCAACTTCTGGAGTGAACAGGGGTCACTTGTGTAGCTCATGACTTCCCACAGTGTGATGTGTCCCCCAAAGTGGCACATCGCAAGGTCAATACCTTTAGGCTAGGTTTTCAATGGAAGTTCCATTAGGAGCTTATGTTGCAGATTCCGGCAAAATATTTTTTCTCTTTCTACACTGATAAAGAAAGATGGAAAATGCACTGCAGATGTCAACCTAGCCTTAGCCACATGAACAGGAATTAAATAAAATCAATGGGTCCTGACAACATATCTAATGTCTATAACCATTTTTATGGGAAATCTATCACACCAGAACTGGAGCTCGGCAGATGTGTCATTGCACACAACCACATCTCCGTTCCCTCGCAATAAACATCCTATGATCTCCTCTGTGATCGTACATAGTTGAACATACATAAACAACCATTTGATTGTTGAAGACATGAATATTTTACATATGAAAGCACTGACAACGTGTAAGTGTTTAATGTCATATGACAGGCCTTACCTGTGACAAAGCTGACACTTTAATAATAAAAGTCATTTTTTTCTCATAGTTTGTCCCGGCATATTTGATGTGATATAACAGCAGTGGGGCAGTGATATGTACTAATATGGTGTCTGATGAAGGAGTCACAGCCACCTCTGGAGGACTAATAATAGCTGAAAGAAAGGAGAGGTCCAGTTATATTTCGAAATTCAGGACAAAAGGTGACATCTGATTTAAAAGCTAACTTCCAGTTCTTGTCTATACCACAGGATTACCCATGAAAAAGTAGCCCACATCCAATATCTCCAAATCAAACTTTCTGAGGGCTCATATACCGTATGTATTTTGAGGTCCGTAAAACACAGATCCGCAAAAAATACAGATGACATCTGTGTGGACTGCGTATTTTGCGGAACGGAAGAGCTGGCCCCTAATAGAACATTCCTATCCTTGTCCATAATGTGGACAATAATAGAACATTCTATTTTTTTGTGTAACAGACATACAGAAACAGAATGCACATGGAGTAACGTTTTTTTTGCGGACTCATTGAAACAAATAGTTCCGCATATGGTCCGGAAAAAAAAAAAGGGAATAGACATGGACTTTTTTTTAACCATTAACTATTTTAAGACCAATGGCAGTCTATGGGGTTATTCACACAGCAGTTTTTCTAACGGTCAGTGAATAACGGACAGAAAAAAATAGAACATTTTCTATCTTGTCCGTTTTTCAATGACCGACTGCCCCCATACAACGGTCCATTTTTAACATCCGTTTCACAGAAAAGCATCAGTAAAAAAAAAGTCAGTTAAAATGGACAGTTTTAGGCCTTATTCACACGTCCGCAATTCTGTTCCGCATTTTGCGGAACAGAATTGCGGACCCATTAGTTTCAATGGGTACAGGCGATGTCCAGGCCGGGTCCGCAATTGCGGATCCGCACTTCCGGGTCCGCAATTGCGTTCCCGAAAAAAATAGAGCATGTCCTATTCTTGTCCGCAATTGCGGACAAGAAAAGGCATTTTCTATGAGAGTGCCGGCGATGTGCGGTCCGCAAATTGCGGAACGCACATCGCCGATGTCCGTGTTTTGCGGATCCGCGGATCCGTGGATCCGCAAAACACGACGGACGTGTGAATTAGGCCATAAACAGATGTTTTTTTTCACTGTCATGTGCATGTGGCCTAAGGCTACTTTTACATATGCATTTTCCTTTCAGGTTTTGAGATCCGACTCAGGATTTCAAACCCAGAGGAAAACGCTTCAGTTTTGTCCCCATTCATTGTCAATTAGGACAAAACTGAACTGACTGGAATGGAATGGAATGCATAGAGCTTATGGTACTTCCTCTCCTATTAAAAATGGTTTAAATGTGGAATTTGTGTCACTGTGACAATTATGGTTTCCAAGAATGTTAGTCTCCTGTGTCCGCTCAGGGACTGTTGGGGTATAAAGAAAAATATTGGAGAGCTGTTCATTTCTCCTCCACAGCTATGAGGGTGACATCTATCCATCTCATCCTTTTTATAAGATACGTGTTCTATAAACAAGGAGGACTCTTCGATGTTAGGCCTGGACTGTTATGTTTGAGTTATGGTTACAAAAGATGGAATGAAGCAAAATAACAGTAATACAATAAAATAATACAATAAGAAGGGGTTTAGAGGAAATAATAAAGGCACTTTTATATGAGGTTGCCGTACAACAGCTGGGCCCAAAGATGTATTATACATGCTGCAGCTGCTGAAGAACCTCTATATGTCAGTGGTATGGAGACACAGGAGAAGGCAAAATCTGCAAAAGTGATCTGTGACTGATGGCTCCTGAAGGAATAGATGAGTAGTGTCATTTCTGCATAATTGTGGGATACGTTCTGTATATTAGTTATTCATATAATGACGGTACATAATGATGGAAAATAATTTATGTAATATTCCCCACTACGTTCTCATGTTGTAGTTCACCACACGCAATTTAAAGGGATTGTCTCATCTCCTTCTTTTACCTCTTCAGCAGCACTAGATCGCTCAAAGTCCTGTTTGCTAAGTGGGTAGGAACCTTTTGTTTGACTGACAGGCAAGCAGCACTGTGGTGATGTCATAGTGCTGCTTGCCTGCATGTGCGTGCTCCCAATGTATTACAGCAAGTGAACTGCCTAAGGCCCCTTTCACAGCCCCTTTCATGAGCGTTTTTTTTCACGCATCACTTGTGCGTTGCGTGAAAATTGCAGCATGTTCTATATTCTGCGTTTTTCACGCAGCCCTAGCCCCATAGAAGTGAATGGGGCTGCGTTAAAAACGCATTGCATCCGCAAGCAAGTGCGGGTGCGTTGCCTTTTTCACTGATGGTTGCTAGGAGATGTTGTTTGTAAACCTTCAGTTTTTTATCACGCGCGTGAAAAACGCATCAAAACGCATTGCACCCGCGCGGAAAAAACTGGGGCTATTCCTCCATTGAGATCAGAGACACTGCAGAGCAGTTACTTATCACACTTAAAACAACTTACTGTCTTCTATGGGTTTAAATTCTTTACTTATTTTCCATGATGAATTTGCATTTTTTGCCCTTACTATCACCTTGGCAAATATCTTTTCATCTACATTCTCTTTCATCAACATTTCTGCTGTCATATTGCAGAAGTTCTTTGTTCTGTCACAATCTGTTTTCTGTTGCCAACCATCTCCATACCTGGAAATTACGGTAATAATGGAAACATTATTTACAATCGTAATAATATAACATTTGTTCATTTGTTAAGATATTTCAGTTACTGTGAAACATGAATACAGAGGCAGAATTTCTTTCAATGTGCCTGCTGCTATGCTAAAAAATACCAGAAGAGCGGTTTTTTAAATGTAACCTTTTAGCGTTCTGAATGGATCCGTAATGGAAAGCGGACGTGGCCTGTTCAGCTGCATTAGGGTAAATCCAGCTGAACAGACAAAAAGCGCACACATCTGGTCAGGATCCGGGTAGTAGAGACTGCAGCCTGTGCCAGTGCCGAGAAATATATAAAACATCTTGCCCCAATAGATTATTACCAAGCGCTCATTAGACATTATGGCTGGACAACTCCTTGAAGGGTGGGTTCACATCAGAGTTATGGATTCCGTAATTGCTTTCCGTTATAACATGGTTATAGCGGAAAATAACGGAATTCAAAACAGAAACCTTTAGAGGCATTCCGTTTTGATCTGTCCTAATAGAGATCTATGGACAAGCATAATGGATCCGTCTGGTTTTCGTTATGCAGGACGGAAAAGAAAGTTAGAAGTTAGCCAAGAAATTTGATTAATTACGAATTAATTTATCACTAATTGCTACAAGTCAGGTATACTCAGACCACTGTGCCTTAGGCTACATGCACACGACCGTTGCCTGCCTCCGCGTCTGCTCCTCCTTGAAATTTTGCGTCCGTCAAAAAAAACGGATGACGGACCGTTTTTTTTTGACGGATCCATTGTAAAAATGCCTATCCTTGTCCGCAAACGTAGAAAAAATAGGACATGCACTATTTTTTTGACGGAATGAAAACACGGATCACGGATGCGGAACACAAACGGTTGACCATCCGCATTTTTTGACGGACCCATTGAAATGAATGGGGAAGCATCCAATCCGTGAAAAAAAACGGAACGGACGCCGAAACAAACAACGGTCGTGTGCATGGGGCCTTAGAGTACAGCCACACGGAGAGGCCCACACGGCCAATTGGCCCAGAGCTGTCTTTCATTTAATAATGAAGTCCACACTGTAAAGTCGGTCTTCATTGTTAATGGCCACGCTGCACTTTTGATCAGGGGCTGTTGCTGGTATGGGGTTAGGGTGGGGGGACAATATCCATATTATTGCTGTTCTGGCCTGCAATTTCCTGCAGGATATCTGTCAGTAAACGCTGAATACTAATCAGCTCCGGCATACCCACTTCTCAAACCCCAGCCCTCTTCCTCTTCTGCCATCTGCTTTTCCTCTTTTTCCACATCATCTAATATTGATGAGAATATGTCATCAGGAACATCCAGCTCCTCCTCTCTCTACTTCTTGCTAATTTTTCTAGGACATGAAGACTTTGAAGGATGATTTAGAAGAAGGGAGGCCAGCAGAAGATGCGGATGGTCATTATTAAGACCAGTGCAGACTGGTTAGTATTGGTAGGTAGGCTGGCAGTGGAGTAATAAAGACTTCCATCTTATTGGTATTGAATTACATATCTTAGTTAACGGCTGATGTAGGAAAACGTAAATGTAGGAATAAATAGATAAAACCGACGCAGAATAAGTCTCCCTGCGCTCTCCCTCTCAAATATTCCTTCTTTTAATTGTTTTTAGCAAAACTGTCCCTAGCACATAAGCGCTTGTCACATCTCTCCCTATATTGAGCGTACTGGACAATGGCGGAGACCGCCAGAGATGAGGGTTTTATAGGGCTGTGACATCACAGGGTATGGCTATCTGCAGACTGGATGGCAGAACGGCATTATGAGTGATCTTTCTTTTCCAGGCTTCTTACTTTCACTTTGTAACATGTGCAGCCACCATTTTAGGAAAAATTGATTTGTTACCATGAAGCGCGAGGAAATTGAAATTTACTGCGAATCACAGTTTTCCTAAACTTTGGACCGAATCAGCTGCTGGAGAAGGCATCGGGGCTCCTGTGAGCGCGGCAGTCTTCTCTGTGCTTGCCAAGCACAGCACCGTACATTGTATAGCAGCTGTGCTTGGTATCGTGCTAAGCCCCATTGAAGTGAATAGGGCTGGGCTGTGATACCAAGCACAGCCGCTATATAATGTACGGTGCTGTGCTTGGTGAGCTGAGAGATAGCTGTGGTGCTTTTCAAACAGCTGATCGATGGGGGTCTCAGGTGTATCAAAATCCCGGAGACAGATTTTCTTTATGTCTGTGTTTGGATATAGTGACATCTTCAGTTTGGCATTTTCTTTGGGTTGTCCTTTTTTTTAAGTATTAATAAAAGTTCTTTTTTCATGAAAAAATCATCAAAAGCTGTCAAACGTCTCAATTTGAAATGAGATATAAGCAAGAAGTTCCTAGAGTTAGGAACTAGTGTTAGGAACTAGAATTAGTGTGTTGTGCCAATGCCCTTTACTTTTAGATTATATTCACATTTAGCAGAAAATCTGTGACTGTTCTAGCCATCTGACTTGGGCTGGCAGAAATTCATGTGCCCCATTCAACCCTGCTTCTAGTTTATACCCCTTAAAGATGGTTTACCGGGACTTGTTGTGACCAATGATAGCCAGTTTTCAGTAGAGGTCATTAACTGGCCATAGACTCTACAGGAAGATTTCTCGGTGGGCTGATGCTCAGAAGGCCGCCGAACTGTCCTCACGGCTGGCGACCGGGTACATAATGATCTGAAGATTTCAGCATTAATTAATGCTAGAAGCATCAAGTACTTATGTACCTGGCCAGCAGCCTCAAGTGCCCTCCTGAACTCAACTGTATTACCATCCTCAGGACCAGCCTTGGAATGTCCCACAGGAGAATCCCCGGTGGGCCCCTGACAGAGTTGGCCCCCAATTCCCCCCAGCACAGCATCTGAACTAGCCTATGCCCATACAAACAACTGGGTAGATTATTTAACGAGCTACCCAGTTTATTATTATATATGCATTGGAGGCTAAGATAACTGCTAGATACAGAGGCAGGCCAGACATTACTTTCTTTCCCCATGACCTGCCTTCTTGAATTTGTTGCAGAAATCTCTACAATCAATTATCTTGAGCATCTTATTGCTGCCTGGCACTGTGTAAGCAGTGAGTATTTGCAAGTAGCTGTACAGTGGGCCCCAAGAATTACATTTTCTGGTGGGCCCTAGGTCCGACACTGTGATACCGTTGAATACTGTAGTGAGAGCTGTAGTGTTTTGTAAAGCACTGTGGCATTTGCTTCTTTTGAGGCAGTATTTTGTGCTGCACTGTGGCATTTGCTTCTGGTGAAGCAGTATTTTGTGCTGCACTGTGGCACTTGTGTCTGTTGAGGCAGTATATTGTGCTACACTGTGGCACTTGCATCTGTTGAGGCAGTATTTTGTGCTGCACTGTGGCACTTGCGTCTGTTGAGGCAGTATTTTGTGCTGCACTGTGGCATTTCCTTCTGTTGAGGCAGTATAGTGTGCTGCACTGTGGCATTTGCTTCTATTAAGGTATTAAGGTAGTATTTTGTGCTGCACTGTGGCAATTGCATCTGTTGAGGCAGTATTTTTTGCTACACTGTGGCACTTGCATCTGTTGAGGCAGTATTTTGTGCTGCACTGTGGCACTTGCATCTGTTGAGGCAGTATTTTGTGCTGCACTGTGGCATTTCCTTCTGTTGAGGCAGTATATTGTGCTGAACTGTGGCATTTGCTTCTATTAAGGTATTAAGGTAGTATTTTGTGCTGCACTGTGGCAATTGCGTCTGTTGAGGCAGTATTTTTTGCTACACTGTGTCACTTGCATCTGTTGAGGCAGTATTTTGTGCTGCACTGTGGCACTTGCGTCTGTTGAAGCAGTATTTTGTGCTGCACTGTGGCATTTCCTTCTGTTGAGGCAGTATATTGTGCTGAACTGTGGAATTTTATTCTATTAAGGTATTAAGGTAGTATTTTGTGCTGCACTACAGTATTGCCGGCCCAACCTACTTTTTTTCGTTTCTGCCTACTTGTGTAGCCCCATCCTCTGTTGATTTGGACTCGCCTACAACAAGCATCCACTTTTATTTTTTTCCAGGGCCACTTTCAGTTCCCAGTCCACCCATAGTCATCAATATCAGATCAGTGGATGTCCGACACCTGGAACCCCACAAATCGTCTGTTTTGGGCAGCCACCAGCGTCTGAGACTATAGAGTGGATGGGGCTGGAAGAAGATGTCTGGGTTTACTTTGCCAGCAACAGAGCTGCAGGAAATATCACATCTTATGGTAGCAGACTATTGAAAAGAATACAAACCATGTCATTCTCTTGAGTGCAATATATGCAAATAAGATACTTACACTTTGTACTTGACCTCATAGGTGCAGGTAGGTTGGCCATCACATGTTGTTTCCCAATGCAATATTGTGCAGAAGTTTACAGAACGAAAAAACACCTTTACAACTTCCAATGTCATGTGTACAGAGGACACATCTACAAAGACAAATAAAAACAGTAATTTCAGTCACACATAGAGCTTCTCTCATGGTTGCTATACTGATATTTTCTCTTTTCTGGACAACTCTAGAACAGTGTATCATATGAGTGATCAGAGGATTGTACATTCAAGTCCCCTAGTGAAACATAGAAAAAAAAAGTAAAAACAATAATTAAAAAATACATAATTGGTATGGTCACATCTTTAATGACCCATACAATAATATGATCACATTTTTTTATGCACACAGTGAAGATCATAACTTAGAAACCTCACAAAAAAACAATAAAAAGTGATCAAAAATTCATATGTACCTCAAAATGGTACCAATGAAAATGACAACTTTCCCCACAAAGAATAAGCTATCTTAGGGTACTTTCACACTTGCGTTAAAGCTTTCTCCATCCAAAATTCTGGAATACTTGCCGAAATGCGCAGACCTTTAAGAATGCAAAAAATAAATAAATACCGGATCTGTTTACAATGCTTTCCATTTGCACACGGATTTCCGGATCCTCACAACGCAAGTGTGAAAGTATCCTTACAGCACAGGTGATGGAAAAATAAAAACCTAATGAACTTTTCAATGCAAAAACAAAAAAACTCAAATTAACTTGTCATTTTCTGCAAAAGTATAAAAACATGAAAAGACGATATGTATGGTGTTGGCATAATCATACTGATTCATACAACAAAGTCATCAAGTCACTTATCGAACACAGCGAACCTATACAAACAAAACCCACATAATAATGAATTGCTGTTTTTTCAAGACACACTGAAATTTTTTTACAGTTAGGCCTCGTTCACATTTCCGTGTAAGTGTCACCTTCTGTGAAAAAAGCGTACGTGTTTCATCCGTGAAGCTGTCTGTGAAGGATCAGTGGTTGGTCCGTGTGTCCATTTTTAACATCCGTGTGTCATCCGTAATTCACTGACATTGCTCATCTGAAAATTGATTACCAAAGAATTTTCTATTAGACTTTAGTGAAAAACGGATGCAACACGGACACAACACGGATGTGTGTCAGTGATTTTCACAGACCCATAGACTTTAATAGGCGTGCTTAGTCCTTATCACGGACCAAAGTAGTGCATGTCCCCATGATTTTTTTACTGACCCACGATCAGTAAAAAAAATACTGAAAGGTGAGCAGACACATTTAAATCAATGGGTACGTGTGCTGTCTGCAGAAAATACAGACAGCACACGTCAGTTAAAAAACGGAAATGTCAACGAGGCCTTATACAATAAATTAGATATATCCCAAAATAGTATCGTTTAAAAACTCATTCCACAAAAAACAAGCTATGTTACCAGAATTTAAAAAAACAACAACAAAAAACAACGTCTTGAAGTCTAAAATAGGACGCATCCTTAAAGGGGTTTTTTTTTACATGCATTTTTGGGGGAGTTTTTTAGATTACCAAAACACAGTATGCGCAGTGAGTAATTTAAGAGGCTCTCTTCATATAAATCAAGAGGAGACTGTGAATTAGAGGAATTTAAAAGGAGGGCATAATATATTTTAACTATGCATTTTGCAATAATTGCGGAACTTTTATTGTTGATCAGAGGGTCGCTTTTAGGAAGAGGGGGTATTTTTGTATGTACAAATTTTAAAAATGTATGCAGCAATAATATTTTCTTAAAATAAATTATACTATAAATGGGAATAATACGTAAAAATGTAATTGCATTGATTAAACAGGTTATAAATTTCAGTTTAACTACAGTTTAACTGTATGGCACCTTATTCGATAAGATGTAACCTTATACAGATGACAGACCCACTAATTGTTACAGAGCCACAAAGCCACTTAAGAAGCACACTCAAATCACGAGAATAAAGTGGCAGATGTAAAAGACAATGCAGAACGTATTAATTATTCTTCAGATTTACATGTACAAATACAGTGGACTTAGTAAAACCTAATGTTTCAATCTTATCAAAAGAAAATTCTTCTCTAGAGGAAAATTATGTTTAGGAAAGATTATTCTCATCCCGTCAGCTATTATTCAGGAAGGTTACTGTGCAGGAGAACTTGTGGGTAAAAAGAAACCCCAAACAGAGAATAAAAAACAATAAAAAATGACAATAAATAGATTAATAGAAAATTAATACTTACACCAACAGCTCCACATACACAGTTTCAGGAGCAGAACCATCTTGCTGGTAGTGAAAGTTTGCTCTCAGAGGTTTTGCATGGCAATTTGACTTCTCTCTCAGTTAGCATAGGGAAATAACTTAAACAACTTCAATCAAGCTGAGCTGTAGTACCAGGCACAAACCATAACATAGGTGTGGCTTTGTTTTTGGATGACAGTAGCCATGTTTTTATTTTCCTTTTTAAAGATGTGGATATGTGGATCTGCTTCTATTGCAATAATTTCAGTGCAATTATTATGAGGCAGACACTTTTTCTCTAGATCCCTCTATCATATCATCTTTAGAACACAGTGTATATAATCTTGGAGCATATACACTACTCACAAAAAGTTAGGGATATTTGGGATTTGTTTTTTGGGTGAAATTTCAGGATGAACCTAAAATGCACTCTAACCTTTACAGGTGAACTTTTTGTGACCTTTTCTAAACTTTTGAATGCACTTGACCAACTGTTTAATGTTTCAGTACTTTTTGCACAACTTGCTGTTCCCTAACAAGGAGCTTAATGACAAAAATCACAACAGGTGTTTGATCCAATCGCCCAATAAATTTCCTGATTCACATTTTGACATCATGAGACGACACCTAAGAATTGATCAACAGTACCTTGCTATTGCGAGGCTTCCATCAAGATGTTCACAGATGCCACTGTGCAGGGCTGGGACAAGGTCCACCACCAACAGAGGCTGAGCTGCCCAAGTGTGCCCCCCCTCCAACTTGTGAATGACACTGCTATGGGGGATCTGTGATGGATGACACTGTTATTGGGGAATCTGCCACAGTTAATATATCAGCACTAATATACACCGTAAGGCTGGTTATAGACATGAGAACTGTGGGGCAAACACTCATTCACCTGCCAGTTATTATATGCATGTATTGTGAATAGGAGAGGGGAGAAAGCCACTAAAAGACACCAATAGCATAGACTTATTTTCCTGGGAAGAAAAGGTTCAGACACCTAAATGAAATGGCCCATTCCTTATCTCCCCCGCATCTGCAGTCTGGTAAGGCTACTTTCACACTCACGTTTTCTGCAGATCCGTCAGGAATGGATCCGTTCAGATAATACAACCATCTGCATCCGTTCAGAACGGAGCCGTTTGTATTATCTTTACCATAGCCAAGACGGATCTGTCTTGAACACCACTGAAAGTCAAAGGAGGACGGATACATTTTCTATTGTGCCAGATTGTGTCAGTGAAAACGGATTTGTCTCTATTGACTTACATTGTGTGCCAGGACGGATCCGTTTGGCTCAATTTCATCAGACGGACACCAAAACACTGGAAGCAGCTTTTGGTGTCCGTCTCCAAAGCGGAATGGAGACTGAACTCATGCATTCTGAGCGGATCGTTTTCCATTCAGAATACATTAGAATGTAAACTGTTCTGTTTTGGACCGCTTGTGAGAGCCCTGAACTGATCTCACAAACAGAAAGCCAAAATGCGAGTGTAAAAGTAGACTAAGGGTACTTTCACACTTACCTTATTCTTTTCCGGCATAGAGTTCCGTCAAAAGGGCTCTATGCCGGAAAAGAACTGATCAGGCATATCCCAATGCATTCTGAATAAATAGAAATCCGTTCAGTTTGCATCAGTATGCCTTCCGTTCAGTCACTGTCAGGCGTTTTGGCCGGACATAATACCGCAGCATGCCGGATGCGGCATTAATGCCCATTGACTTGCATTAGTGCCGGATCCAACATTGCGAAGCAACTGAAGGATGCATGTGCAGACCGGGAGAACTGTGAAAAAGACTGCAAGACGGATCCGTCCATCCGCATGACAAGCGGAGAGACAGATCCGTTCTAGCAATGCATTTGTAGACGGATCCGCACCCGGATCCGTCTACAAATGCTGTCCGTTGCCACACTGATCGGCAGATCCGGCAGGCAGCTCCGACGACGGAACTGCCTGCCGGATCACACGAACGCAAGTGTGAAAGTAGCCTAAGAGATGGAAGGTCTCCATACAAATTAGATGGCCCTCCAAGCCTGACGACATGGGGAGATTTAGCCAAAATATATCTTATGTGTATGGCTAGCTTTAGCCTAGGTTCGCCATACAATTGTCTATGGTACATTTAAATCATCAGCTATAATATACACATAATGCAAGCGATTTTGCTGATATTATATTGTTCAGAAACCAAACATAGTAACCACATCTGTTGGTTGCGTATTGTACTGGTCATTGTGCACTATAACCATAGTGCCCACAGCCAGGGCCGGATAAAGGATTGCTTAGGCCTCTGGTTAAAACAGTTGAGTAAGGTCCCTGGTATATTATATGTAACTAAGTTAACCCTTAGAGGACCTTGTGATTTTCCATTTTTGCATTTTCGTTTTTTCACTCCCAGCCTTCCCGGAGCCATAACTTTTTTATTTTTCCATTCACTAAGCCTTTTGACGGCTTATTTTTTGTGGGACAAGTTGTACTTTCCAATTGCAATATTTAATATTGCATATAATGTAGTGGGGAGCTGCAAAAAAAAAAATCTAAATGGGTTGAATTGGAAGAAAACCCGCAATTTAAAAGTTTTAGGTCTTGTTATATTTTGTTTTTTATGGCATTCCCTGTGAGGTAAAATTGACCTGTTACCTTCATTGTCCAGGTCAGTACAATTACAATGATACCACACTTGTATAGTTTTTCTTGTGCTTTAATACTGAAAAAAAAATGTTTCTTTTCACTGCCACATTCTGACCCCTATAATTTTTTTTTGTAGTTATGTGTACAGACATGTATGAGGGATCATTTTTTGTGGGGATATCTGGTGGAGAACCTTTTCATTTTTCCATTATGTCACTTGCTGTATGGGATAAATATCTTTATATTTTAATAGTACGGGTGTTTTCACATGCGGCGATGCCCATGATGTGCATTTTATTTCATTGGTTATGTATTTTTTTTATTTTGGGGAAAGGGGGATGATTTCAGCTATATTTGTTTAGATTTTTAAAAACTTTTTTTTCACTTTTTTTCAAACTTTTTCAAAGTCACCTTGGGTGATTATAACTGGCAATCATTATTGTCTGTTGTTTCATGTGATGGCTAAACAGCCATCATAGAACACTCAATTTACAATATACCAAAACAATGCTGCTACCTGCTGGCCTGTATTGGTACATTCTAGTAATAGCTACCGATGCCTGCTTGAGGCTTCCGGCTATTAATACACCATAACAGGTTCCCAAATCTCAGCGGGGGAATGCTATTACGGGCGCAGGAGCACACTGCTCCCGCTTCTGGACTGCTCAGATGCCATGGTCACATTTGACCATGGCATCTGAGGGGTTAAATGTTTGTGATCAGCCGTAGGGCTGATTGCATACATCCGCTGCGGGTCTCTGCTGTTTGAAACTGCAGAAACTAGCTGCACATGCGGGTACCAGCTTTAAAGTTGCCACTTCCAGGGTTAAAGGGATTGTGCGAGCCATATATATTGATGACCTATCATCAGGATAATCATCAATATCAGATCGGCGGGGTCCAACACCCACCATGCCAGCCGATCAGGAGGAGGTGGGGCTCCATGCGAGCTTTGCCTTCTGTTCATTACACTGCCCGTCGTCTTAGAAGTTTCTGCGATGAAGTATAATGACAAGTACCGATTCCATTCACTTGAATGGAGCTAATACTTGTAATTACACTACATCAGTGTCCTCAGCCTGAAGTATGACAGGGATCAGTCACCCTTCTGATCGTCACATCAGTTTGCTACTTCATTAAATGCTGAACAGGAGTATTGGACAGCTACATCACACATCACTAGACAGCAGCTTATTAAAGGGGTTCTCCAGGCTTTTTACAAAACTCTTCCTTTCTTCTGCCATGTGGAAGAAAGCTAGTTGGGCTAATACTTACCCATCTGTTGCACTCACGCAGGCTGCAGGCTTTTCCTCTTAAAGGGGTATTTCCGGTTACCATAAATATAACCTATGTTTTAGACTAATTCATTATTAATAATTACCTAATATAATGTAAATTTCACCTATTTACCGTTCAGTAGTTATAAAAGTATAGTTCTTCCTCTGCTACCCACTGTGTTTTCATGGCATCGACCTGTTGTTCTGAGCCTTTGTTAGGTCGAGCATGCTCAGTGTGTTAGGTCCTTTAGCTAAATGTCTTGTGAAACAAAGGGCGTGTTAGTGTGCTGTCGATTACTGAGTAGAGGGGGCGTGACTGGACTGTATATCAGGCGGCCAATCACTAAACATCAACACTCACAGGAGGAAAGCTAAAGATTGTGGGGGTTCTAGTCTTGTGAGCGAAGATCAGGCGCTATGATACTCTCATTGTGTTGCAGGCTCACACAGGAGCTAGACAAATGGATTGATGGCAGATTGTTGACTATACAGTACAATTATTTTTCACTTTGTCACATTTAAGGCTTTGGGGAGCTTTTGAAATAAATCAGAAATCTCATTAAATAAGCTATAGGATGAGATCTGAAAAATGTTTGGACAGTAAATGTTTTTACTGAAATGAATGTAGAAATGTTACTATTTTACAGTAGACTGGAGTTATATATAGGTATTTTACATATTTTAAGTGAATCAACACCTGCCTAACCCAAGAAACACACAGCACATTGTTTCCTATGCAGAAGTAATTTATGCAAATACCGTCGGTATATGTGATGCTTTTAGTGTATTCACATTAACTTCCAGCACAATAACATATTGTGTTATCTAAGTACAAGGAAAATATTAATAAATGACTTATAAAAGCATGGCCTTCCCTTTATACAAAGAATTCTGTGTAAGCATTCTGGTTAGTAAAAGGAACACTAACCAATTGCTTCTGCATTAGTCACAAAATACCTAGGCTTCCTCTTTTTAGAAAAAAAAGTTCTCTTTTTTACCATTGTGACTATAACTGTAGTACATACCCAAGCAGGGGCAGATTGGCCATAGAACCTACTCCATAGAGCCCTTCGCATGGCCGTTAGCGGGTTACATAATGATATGATGCTCTTAGCGTTAATTAACACGAGGAGCATCAGGTACTCATGCACCTGGCCAACAGCCACATGTGCCCTCCTGAACTCAACTGTATCACCATCCTCAGGACAGTCATACAGTTTCATACTGTGGTAAGGGCGGCAGTATTTTGTGCTGCACTGTGATATTTGCTTCTGCTGGGGCGGTATTTTGTGCAGCACTATGGTATTGCAGGCCCTGCCTATTTCTGTTGGCCCTGTCTTCTTGTATTGTCCAGTCTTCTGTCAATTTGGACCTGTATTCGACATGGGGCCACTTTTTTTTTATTTTTTTTTTAGTTGCCAGTCCCTGATACTCAGTCACGTTAAAATTGTAAAAACCCTCCCTTGATTTTTGATAAGTGTATGCAGTAATTCTTGTTGGTGCACAACTCAGGAGACACTATTGCATTTTAACCCCTTAGTGACATAATTTTAGCCTTATGGACCAATGATATTTCTCCCCTTTGTGTTCTAGCAATCATAACTTTTTTTTTTCTTCACATTTTTATTTTATTTTGCAGGATTAGTAGTAGATTTTGTAGGAACAATTTTGGGGTATATCTAGTGTAGTAAATAACTTTTATTATTTTATTTTTAGAGGGAAAGATGAAAAAAACAGCAATTTTAACATTATTTTGTGGAATTTATTTACAGTGTTCACTGCGTGGTAAAATATCACTTTTATTATGTGGGTGAGTACAATGATGATAATGCCACATTTTACTATTTTTCCTCTTCTCCTGCAGCTTGTCAGATCCCTCACTGCCCCCCTCCTCCTCCAGACTTAACACGGGGTTCAGACCTGAGCGTTTTTGAAACGCGCGTTTACGCGCGTTTTTGTCGCGCGTATTTTAGCGCGTTTTTGCAAATGGGAAACGCGCGTCAAACGCGCGTTCGTGATTCTGGAGACCAATAGAAAAAGGCATATCTACACCTTACACGCGTTTTACACCCGTTTTCATTGAAGTCTATGGGAGGAAAAGCGCGACAAACGCCCAAAAAAACGCTCCTGAACGAGCTTATGCGTTGGGCGTTTTACAGCGCGTTTTTACGCGCTGTAAAACGCTCAAGTGTGAACCACTCCCATAGGGATGCATTGGTTTTCATGTCTTGAGCGTTTTACAGCGCGTTTGAACGCGCTGTAAAACGCTCAGGTGTGAACCTAGGGTAAGAGAAGGATGGTGGCTGCTTTAGCTGCTAAAACCCTTAGGCTGGGGACACACCTAGGCGTTTCTGAATCGCGCGTATGACGCGCGCTTTACGAGCGTTTTTGGATGCGCGTTTTTGAAACTAAGAAACGCGCGTCATACGCGCGATTCAGCGATTCTCCCCTATGGCATCATTGTCCATAGGCGCGTTTAAACGCCCCAAAGAAGCTCATGTACTTGTTTGGGCGTTGGGCGTTTAACAGCGCGTTCAAACGCGCTGTAAAACGCCCAAATGTGAACCATGCCCATAGGGATGCATGGCTTTTCACATGTTGAGAGTTTTTCAGCGCGTATGAATGCGCTGAAAAACGCTCAGGTGTGTTCCCAGGGTTATACCAGTTTTTGGGAAGATGGGAAGATATCACTGATAGAAATCGGAATGCAGTGAATACAGCTGAAAGTTAAAGTGAAAGTAAAAGCAGGTGCAGTTGTCGGACGCACTACTTGGGGTCCCTTAACCCTTTAAGGACCGGAGGTTTTTTATTTTTTGAGTTTTCGTTTTGCACTCCCTGCCTTCCCAGAGCCATAACTTTTTTATTTTTCAGTTCACATAGCCATATGAGGGCTTGTTTTTTGCGGAAAAAGCTGTACTTTTTAACGCCACCATTTAATATTGCATATGATTTAGTGGGAAGCGGGAAACAAATTCCAAATGGGGTGAAATTGAAAAAAAAAAGCAATTTCACCACAGTTTTACGGCTTTTTAAATTCCGACGTTCGATGTGCGATAAAACTAACTGGTTACTTTTACTCTACAGGTCAGTACGAATCTGGCGATACCCTATATGTATAGGTTTTCTTGCGTTTTGATAGCGAAAAAAAATTTCAAAAGTGGGAAAAAATCTGTTTTTTGTCACCATGTTTTGACCCCTATAACTTTTTTGTAATTATATGTATAGAGCTGTTTGGGGGCTCATTTTTTGCGTCATAATCTTATCTTTTTATTGATACCATTTTGGGGTGTGTATGACTTTTTGTATCACTTTTTATGTAATTTTTTGTGGAAAATGAAGCGACCAAAAATGTCGAATCCGCCATTTGGACGCTTTTTTCCGTTTTGCTGTTTGACTTATGGGGAATATTTTTTTATATTTTTATAGTATGGGCGTTTTCGCACATTGCAACACCCATGATGTGTATTTTTTTTAAAAAAAAAAAATTTTATTTTAGCAAAAAGGGGGTGATTTGAACTTTTATGTTTATTTATTTATTTTTTAAACTTTTTTATTTTATTTTTTACACTTTTATATAGTTCCCATAGGGAACTATAACTTACAGTCATCTGATTGAGATTTTCATACATTCCAATGCAATAGCATTGGAATATATGAAAAAATCGCATATTTACTATGAAGCCTATTACAAGCAAGGTTCCATAGGAAATACTACAGAGCAGCCTGGGTTTCATTCATAGAAACCCAGGCTACTACAGGCAGGCATCCTCCAATCGCCACACGGGGGAGCCGGAGCGCAAACCGAAAGTAAAACTCTTGGTTTGTGCGCACTCAGATGCCATGGTAAGGATTGACCACGGCATCAGAGGGGTTAAATGTCCGCGATCGGCATCGCTGCCGGTCGCGGACATTAGCCGTGGGTGTCTGCTACAGGAACCATGTGGACACCCGCGGCTAAGGCGCCCGCATGGAGCAGGAGTTGCAGTTGCAGTGAAGCAACAAGGGCAAAGGGCCCCTTTTAGTGATATAGTAGTAGATGGTACCAAGTGTAGGAATGCCAGTGTAGTGTAGGGTGGCCTAAATGTCCCTTAAGGTGTTGTGCACGTGTCACTGTGCTACCACCTGGATACACTGGACCCCAGGTGTTGCCCTCCGAAAACAGAAAAATAGGGGGGGGAAATTGAGGGATTGTGATGAAGTTGATAACAGCTTTACTTCCAATAAATGTTCCTCAAACAGTTTACAGGCTTTGCCTTGGTTCCAGCAGGCTTTGGCATTAACTGTGGCAGGCAAACTTATTTCTGCTCATTGGCTCTGCTGTGCTGACAGGCTGGCTATGGAACTCAGCTTCTGCTTTATGCTGTACTTAACTTTGTAGCCTGGTCTGTCTCTAGCTTTGTCCAGGGAACACTTTACTCCTGGTTTCTGAGGCTTCAAGTTTCTGCCTCTAGATCCAGGCATATTACATTTGAAGAGTTACAAAACAAGATTATGAATGCAAATAACACAGGACCGGAAAATAAATGCATAGGATGACATTAGGTTAGCCATAGGAGATAGTAGAGGGATGCAAAGGTGGTAATGCACTAGTGATGAGTGGCAGGGGCAATAATTGAATTTGCGATACTTTGCGAATATTTGGGCGAATCTTCGTCATATATTCGTGAATTCGAGAATTCGTGACCTCCAGTCATTATTTTCTTGATTACGAAAATCGGCAGTCGGAAAATCTGCGATTAAAATTTGCAATACAAAAATTTGCGATCAACACTACTCCTAAAGTCAAAGATTTGTAGCCTCCTCATTGGCCCACAAGCAAGAAGCAGTGAGGGATCATGGGTACTGATGAAAAAAAATCTAGAATATTCACGATTATGAAGATATAGCACTATATTCTAGTAAAACCAAGCCGCCATGAGGCAGGGTGACAAGATGACGTAGACACGCTATGTTGCTCCTCCCTCCTCCCGCTCCACCTTGCACCTTGGAACATTGAGAACAGAAGATCGTATTTCCTTATACGCCGATGATGTCTTATTTTATATACAACATACCAATACTACACACTTGAGGGTTATTTGAGTCGTTAACTCTTTTGGTGAAGTTTCGGGTCTTGACATTAATTGGTCTAAAACTACTCTTTTGCCCTTAGATCGATTAGAACCTCTTACTGAGAAGTTGTTTAGTAATCTGAGGATCTCCGATTCACTTGAATACTTGAGGATCACTATTTCCTCTAAGATTGAATCTTTTTTACAGCTTAATTTGATCCCATTGATAACTAAATTGAGATCTAAAATAAAGATATGGTTCTGACTCCCCTTATTCAGAGCCGACAGAATATCCCTGGTGAAGATGGTGATTTTAAATAAGTTATAGTGGCTCACCCTCTCCTTCAAACCGTGTCAAAGGAGGCACTGTTTTCTGGTGACTCACCCCGTCACAATTGAGAACAATTATAAAAGAAGGAAAAAACAGGCACTCGCCATCTGCTTTTAGATTTCTCTAAATACACTTTTATTATATACAGATTATTTTCCCAATTTTTGTTTAAAATTTTTTTTTGTTTTAAAAAATTGTAAAATATAAAATACAATGAAGTCCAGCTCAAATTCCCAAAATTTTCACCAATTGAATACCCACACTGTAAATAATTGGCATGTATGCTGTGAAGTATATTCAGGTTGCAAATGAACTTCTTTAAATTCAAATTTGTTTAAACCTCACAGCATATACCTCAAATCCACATTAATAATCTTAGGCTAAATACAAATCAAATGCTGAGTATATAATTTGTGACTACCTGATCACATCAGAGCTCGATATAAATACACACTATATCTTTGCTGAGTATATGTCTAGAGCAATAGCGATTTCCCAAAACAGATGTGAGGACCTTTGCATATACTTATGCTCAAGCTGAATACATATGAGTAGTCTCCAAAAGGCCCTAAGGACTACTCCAACCGTAAATAGTCATGGGACCAAAATGTTAGTTGAATAGTTCATATATTGTTGCCCACAAAAGATACAGTCTTTCACAGCACTTTAAATAGCACTCATATCCTTCAACATGCTATTCCAGTATGTCAATTTAGAAACCTCCGTGTCCGGTAGTAAGGAGTAGTAATATACCTCCCAAAGTCTCTCCAGTGATACTGATTTATAGTGAGTGTGTTAGTATACTGATAATACAGTCTCTACTCACAGAAGACTAATAGATATATAGATATATGGCTTACAGCGAGGGCGTCCCACCCGCTGCATGAAGATGGTGATTTTTCCCCAGTGTGGATTGATGACAATTTTTTTAAATTGATAGATAGACTCATTAACCGCCTGCCGACCGCCTAACGCAGGGCTGCGTCCAGGCGACGGCAGGCTTGTTCCTCTTTGACGCGGCGGTGTCCCAGAAGTTATACTACAGCCTGCCAGTGATGATCAATCGCTGGCAGGCTGTAGATCTAAAATAAAAAGCATCAAACAGGTATATTAGACGCTGTTTTGTTAACAGCGTCTGATATACCTGCTACCTGGTCCTCTGGTGGTCCCTTTTGCTGGGATCGACCACCAGAGGAGGAGGTAGCTATGTAAAGTAGCACCATTCACCACACTACACCCCCGTCACTTATTAACCCCTTGTTAACCCCTGATCACCCCATCTAGACTCCCTGATCACCCCCCTGTCGCTGATCACCCCCCTGTAAGACTCCATTCACATGTCCATATGTGTTTTGCGGAACCGCGGATCCGCAAAACACGGACACCGGCAATGTGCTTTCCGCATTTTGCAGATCCGCACATTGCCAGAACTATATAGAAAATGCCTTTTCTTGTCCGCAATTGCGGACAAGAATAGGACATGTTCTATATTTTTGCGGAACGGAAGTGCAGACCTGGAAGTGCGGATCCGCAATTCCGGATCTGAGCGGGAAAAAGTCTGTCCCCATAGAAATGCATGGGTCCGCAATTCCGTTCCGCAAACAGAATTGCGGACGTGTGAATAGGGCATAAGGGTCCCTCATCACCGCCAGTTAGTTAGCTACTTGTTAGGTAGTTAGCGCCCAGCCCACCGAACCGCAGTCACTGATTTTGGCAGAGATTTTTTCATCCACATTGATCGATGCGAATGAAAAAATCTGTGCCGTTCATTTAATATTTTTTTTTTTCAGCCCAGAGGCTGAACGGAAAAAAAAAATCTCATTACCCCTATGCTCAATATAAGGAGAATAGCAGAAACTCCTAATGCTGGCCATACGTGTAATGATTGTGGAGACCCTCAAATGCCAGGGCAGTACAAACACCCCACATGTGACCCTATTTTAGAAAGAAGACACCCCAAGGTATTCCGTGAGGGGTATGGTGAGTTCATGTAAAATTGTATTTTTTGTCACAAGTTAGTGGAATATGAGACTTTCTAAAAAAAATAAAATAAATAAATATCAATTTCCGCTAACTTGTGCCAAAATTTTTTTTTTTCTGTGAACTCGCCATGCACCTCACAGAATACCTTTGGGTGTCTTCTTTCCAAAATGGGGTCACTTGTGGGGTATTTATACTGCCCTGGCATTTTTGGGGTCCTAAAGCGTGAGAATCCAAATGCGTAAAAATGCCCTGTGAAATCCTAAAGGTACTCATTGGAATTTGGGCCCCTTGGCGCATCTTGGCTGCAAAAAAGTGTCACACATGTGGTATCGCCATACTCAGAAGAAGTAGGGCAATGAGTTTTGGGGTGTATTTTTATATATACCCATACTTTGTGTGAGAAATATCGCTGTAAACGACAACTTTTTAAATTTTTTTAAACAAAGTTGTCAATTTACAGAGATATTTCTCTCACCCAACATGGGTATATGTAAAAATACACCCCAAAACACATTGCCCTACTTCTCCTGAGTACGGCAATACCACATGAGTGACACTTTTTTTGCAGCCTGGGTGCGCAAAGGGGCCCAAATTCCAACGAGTACCTTTAGGTTTTACAGGGCTGCTCACAATTTAGCCCCACCCAAAATGCCAGAACAGTACAAACACCCCACAAATGACCCCATTTTGGAAAGAAGACACCCCAAGGTATTTGCTGAGGGGCATAGTGAGTCCATGAAAAATTGAACTTTTTGTCACAAGTTAGTGCAAAGGGAGACTTTGTGAGAAAAAACAATAAAAAATCAATTTCCGCTAACTTGTGCCAAATAAAGAATCTTCTATGAACTTCCATGCCCCTCACGGAATACCTTGGGGTGTCTTATTTCCAAAATGGGGTCATATGTGGGGTATTTATATTGCCCTGGCATTTTAGGGGCCCTAAAGTGTGAGAAGAAAAATGCGTAAAAATGCCCTCCTAAAAGGTACTCATTAGAATTTGGGCCCCTTTGCGCACCCAGGCTGCAAATAAGTGTCACACATATGGTATCGCCGTACTCAGGAGAAGTAGGGCAATGTTTTTTGGCATGTATTTTTACATATACCCATGCTGGGTGTGAGAAATATCTCTGTAAATGACAACTTTTTAAAAAATTTTTATACAAAGTTGTCAGTTTAAAGAGATATTTCTCTCACCCAACATGGGTATATGTAAAAATACACCCCAAAACACATTGCCCTCCTTCTCCTGAGTACGGCGATACCACTTGAGTGACACTTTTTTGCAGCCTGGGTGCGCAAAGGGGCCCAAATTCCAACGAGTACCTTTAGGTTTTACAAGGTTGCTCACAATTTAGCCCCGCCCAAAATGCCAGAACAGTAAACACACCCCACAAATGACCCCATTTCGGAAAGTAGACACCCCAAAGTATTCACTGAGGGGCATACTGAGTCCGTGGGAGAGTTTTTTTTTTTTTTGCCAGAAGTTAGCAGAAATGGAAACTTTATTATTTATTTTTTTCCTCAGAAAGTGTCATTTTCTGCTAACTTGTGAAAAAAAATGAAATGATACATGAACTCATTATGCCCCTCCGCGAATACTTTGGGGTGTCTTCTTTCTAAAATGGTGTCATTTGGGGGGTATTTATACTATCCTGACATTCTAGCACCTGAAGAAACATGACAGGTGCTCAGAAAGTCAGAGCTGCTTCAAAATGCGAAAATTCACTTTTTTGCACCATAGTTTGCAAACGCTATAACTTTTACCCAAACCAATAAATATACACTTATTGGATTTTTTTTTATCAATGACATGAAAAACAATAAATTTATAGAAAAATTTATATAGGAATGTAGTTTAAAAAAAAAAATTTACAACAGAAAGTGAAAAATGTCATTTTCTTGAAAAAATTTCGGTCGTTTTTGACAAAAAAGTAAAAATGTCAGCAGCAATTAAATACCACCAAATGAAAGCTCTATTAGTGAGAAGAAAAGGAGGTAAAATTCATTTGGGTGGTAAGTTGTATGACGGAGCAATATTTACAATAGATGAGACAGCACTCCAATTTCGTATGCTGATTAATTTTATTATATTAGCCGGACATGGTGGTGCATAGTAGCAACGTTTCGGGCAATTGGCATGCCCTTCATCAGGCTGATGTACATACAAAAAATAGAAAGGAGAGTACATGCATGATTGTCATATATGAGCATATACACAGAACATAAATTTAGAACCTACAGGAGGCATTAAGGTCTGGAAAAGGGTAGGTATAATCTGGTACATCGGAGGTTCAAGTCACCACCATGAAAGATCAAGGGAAAAGAAGGGAGGAGAAGGGGAAGGGGGGGGGGGGTAGGAGAGGGAATTAGGATCAACAGTGGAATAAACAGCATGCAACATCATTATAATTATCATATACAAAGTATAAATCGTGAGGTTAGCACGCTGTAAAAAGAGTCTATATACATAAGAGGTCATTTGGAGAGCATAATAGTATATGGTGTGAATGGATAATGGGTCCACAGGTAACAGGTAACAAGTTTAATGTGGACCAGCCACAGAGTAGCAGAGGCTAGAAGCAAGCAGGCAGTGTGTCTAACTGTGTGTATACGTGGAAAATACAAGTCTACTGGGTAATTGTGCTAAATACATATATGAGCGGAATATGCATACATCAGATACTTGTGTATGATAATGTAAGAGCTGGCAAAGGGGCGCGGTAATGTGCGCACAAGACAGGAGTAATGTGCCGGCGGGTTAAATGAAGTAGATGACGGGCAGAAACTGCTGTGACAGTGGAGTGCTGTCTCATCTATTGTAAATTTGAAGTGGTTCCACCAGGTGGAGGGAGAACCCAACAAGACGTGCACCCTACAACTGTGAATAGGATAGACAGAGTGCCGTGATCACCATACCAGTTATATACTGTATGACGGAGCAATAAACGGTGAAAGTAGCGTAGTGCAGAATTGTAAAAAGTGGCCTGGTCATTAAGGGTGTTTAAGCTAGGGGGGCTGAAGTGGTTAATGATCTAATTTCCTATATCAATCCGTGCCATGACTATCTGTTTCTATCTGTAACCACGTGGATAGTTCCGGCCTCCAGTCTCTGCTTGCTCTTCTCTGCCTCTCCGATCCTTGGTCCTTCCCCTCCATGTTTTTTTCTCCCCGCCGGTCTGGGATTCAGGTTTGAAGAAATGCTGCCCTATGTTCTCTCTGGTCTGTATGTCTGATCCACCCCTCCTTCGTCTCCTGTGTATACCTTTTGATCCTCCTGTGTTTGCTCTCTTCCATCAAAGGTCCGCTTTATCTGCTGATTATACTACGGATACTGGTTGCATATTGGAAGAACTTTTTTGATGAACTATCTTTGCCCCCTTTCATTATTATTTTTTTTCCTGTGGTAATTAATATAAGAAGGAAAAAGGAGGGAAGGAAGAGAGAAAAAGAAAAAAAAGGGGGAAGGAAAAGGAAGGAAAAAAAAGGGAAGGAGGAAGAGAAAGAAAGGAAAAGGAAGGAAAAATAGAGGGAAGAAGAGCGGGGGGGGGGGGGATGGGGGGGGGGAAATGTCCCCCAAGCAAAACAGGCGCTCTGCTGAGTATGCATCTGTTAAAACTGGCCAAAAATTTACAGAATCGGCGAAAATTTAACAATTTTCGAAATCACCAAAGGTTGTAACTACAAGAGCGGGTCAAAAAGGGCCGCACGATTTGGATGTAGAAAAAAGGGTGGATCTAGAATGGATGAAGTATTGGATTATCATATTCAGGAGGTGGGAGCAGAGAGAGATGACTTATATGCTTTGTCCAAAGGTGAAACCTCCCCACTCAATGAAATCTTGAGTGCGATTAAAAAAAATTGAGTTAATAGAATATATTTCAACTTGGGGCAATTCAGACTGATGTGCTTTTAGTGAAAAGAAAAGATCCAGCACTGCCGTTTTTCGATTGAAAAAGCCAAATACCTTTATTCCGTTGCATAAAATACAAGCGACAGCTTTGCCTTGACTCATGGAAACACACTCCTTGGTCTACGCGTTTCAGACACACCTGTCCTTAATCATGACCTCACCAGCTTCTTTCCCAGCAGAGTGTTTTAAAATCCACTGCTCCAATCACAAACCACCTCTGATGATGGTATTATCCCTCACCTGGTATATCAAAACTACTCTGCTGGAGGCTGGTTGTACATCATTTAGTTACATACATAGTCTAAAAAAAGTTTAAAAATAAACCCATTGAAAATGGAAGTATGGATACACAAACCACCGTTCGTGGACTAATACTTATTTCAATGGATCCATAATACCACCTTCAAATTGTATATGGGTTCAAACATGCCATCCTCTTTAAACAAAGAAAACGCATGATGTGAATACCGACATAACATAAAATCCATACAGCATCTATATATGGCACATGCTATTTATAATTGATTGTGTTGTAGAAAAACCTCTGCCAAACCATTGCTCATTATTAATAATAATGCATAAACTCTCTTTTATAATTCAGACCTTTGGGATATCTGGATTTTAAAGTGTATATCCAAAAGGCCTCTCTTTGTAGGACTTTTTTCTTGATGTCCCCACCTCTTGGTGATGGAAAAATCCTCTCTATACCATATGCTTGAAAGTAACAAACCTGTCGATTGTGTGAAGAAATAAAATGTTTTGCAGCCCCTGACACATTCGTATAGGAAGGATTGTTAATGTAATTTAGATGTTCTAAAATTCGGTTTTTAATTTCCTTGTAGTACTACCTACATATAGCAAGTTGCACTGAATACATTTTATGACATAAATTACATTACTGCTATTGCAGTTAATATATGATTTTATGTCATATTCCTTAACCTGTTCGAATCTCCAAATTTTTTGACTGGAGTAGTGTAATTACACATTTTACAGGGTGACTCCCACAACGAATGAACCCCGTGTATTTGAGCCATGTTTTGGTGTTTGTATTTGTATTTATTGGTTGAAAAAAGGATGGTGACAGGGTAGAGGATAGGGTGGATGACCGTCTGGGCACAACCCTTATGCCGCCCTTGCAGATTTCATACATTGTTTCATTTTCAAATAAAATTGGAACACTGTCCTTAATGATATTTTTAATACTTTCAAAATGTCTACTGTAGGTAAGTACTATTGTAGGAAGAGACGACTGTGTCCTCTGTTTGTTTTTAGTGACACTGCCAAATAACAATTCTCTTCGATTTTTTTGCGAGCTATGTTGATGCCCCTGGCAATCATCCACCGTGCATATCCTCTATCCTGAAACCGTTTGGAGATGATCTCAATCTCTCTCTCAAATGCTATGTCGGTATTACAATTCCTCCTTGCCCTAATACATTCACCCACAGGGATGGATTTAATAGTGTATATGGGATGCTGGCTATTAGCCCTAAGAAGAGAGTTACCCGATACTGGTTTCCTATACGTGGAAGTTTCAATAATACTTCCTGCGGTGCCCTTCAATGTCAAATCCAAAAATCAACTGTATCACTGTTGCTAGTGTATGTAAAACGTAAGTTATAATTATTATCATTCAAATATTGAATGAAAAAGGGTATGGCAGATACATCACCCGACCATATAATAAGCAGGTCATCGATGTATCTGCCATACCATTCAATGGATTTGACAAAGGGTTATCACCGCAGAAAATGTATCTCTCCTCCCAGTATGATAAAACCAGATTAGCTAAAGAAGGGGAAAATTTGGCCCCCATTGAAACACCCTTTGTCTGTAAATAATATTGTCCATCAAAAATGAAATAATTGTGCTTCAATAGGTAGTCAGTTACTTCAAGAATAAAATTAATTTCTTCCTCTTGGAATCTACTATATTGGTGCAGATGATATTCAAGGCTCAAGAGGGCCACGTCATGAGGTATAGAGGGTACAGTGAGACAACATCAGTGGATATCCATGCAAATTTTGCATCCCATTTTTACTGTAAAAGCCCTTAATACGTCACCCGTGTCTCTCAAAAACCTGGGACTCGTTTAACTAGAGGTTGCAAGATACTGTCAAGCCATTCCCCCAATCTCTCATTGAGGGAACCTATACCAGACACTATGGGTCGTAGTGGAGGTGGATTAAGCCCTTTATGTATCTTGGGCAAAGCATGTATTAGGGGAGTGATGGGTGTCTCAACATTAATATATGCATATTGTTGTCGGTCAAAAAGTCCCAGACTGAGTCCTTTGTTTAGTATAATAACCAAATTATTCTGAAACTCAGTCAAAGGATCACTGATCAACTTTTCATATGTAGAGATCTCTTCAAGTATTTTCAGCATTCCCTTTCTATAATCCTCTCTATTTAGAACTACAACTGCCCCTCCTTTGTCCGCCATCCTAATTATAATATCATTATTATTGCCAAGTGTTTGTATAGCATCCCTTTGTATCTTACTAACATTATTTTTGCTCTTTGTTATATCCTTTTTTCATATAATTCAAGCAGACGTTTTCCACAACATCCTGAAATATTTCCATACCAGAAGTACGTGAATTGAATGGATAGTAGTGTGGATTGCGTGTGACAAACTCATCATTTTTGAGTATGTCACTTTCATCCACGCCACTAGTCTCACGTTGCAGACCTTTTAAACATATCAGAGATATCTGTTCATCAAACATTAGATCAGAAAATTCATTGTATACATATTTGGTCCGCTCCCGAGTTACATTGGTGTCTTCTGACCCATAATAATGTTTTTCACAGTGAGATCCCTCACAAATTTGTTTAAATCACAGAGGGTCAAGAAGACATCAAAGTCCCTTGTTGGAGCAAAATTAAGTCCCAATCTTAATACATCTAACTCATTGGCAGTTAATACATAATCTGACAAATTGACTACATCAAAAACCGCGGTTGTTGTATCAGTCAATTCCGATGCCGCGTTTTCATTGATTGCGGTTTTGCCGTGTTTGCGGCCTCCCCGTCGTTTTTGATGTTTTATTATTTGTTTTCTTTTGTTTCCTATAATAGGACATTTTGGTATCAGTATTAGTATTAGAATTGTCCTTATCTGTCGAATGTTCCATTTGAACAGCTTCATGTGAGTCTATAGAGTCCTGTGAACATTCAAAATCTGTTGAATTGAAGCTTACATTAATATTTTTAGATTTTTTAGATTTTCCTCTCATGTTTCTCTTTAGGATGGATTTGGGGGTGGACGGTAAACCTTCCCTCCTTCCCCATTCATATACTTGTTGTGTTTTATAATCATGCAAATCCCTTTGGAATTTATTATGCTTTACTTTCATGATTTCTTCTTCACATTTTTGTATATAAGCATCAATTTTTGTAGGTTCACATCGTAGTCCGGTAATGTGGAATATTTTTTTATAGAAGATTTGGTTTTCTCAATTTCAGTTTGTAGAGTAGACATTTATCAGTGCCATTAGTTTCAAGGAGCAACTACTCAATATTTCATTCCAAGAGTCCACAAAAGATTGATTATAGACTGTGGTGGGTATTTTTTCAATCTCAGTCCTCTGGGTATCATCATTTTCTCCATATATTTGGTCAACGTAACATGATCCCACCAGAGTCTGATCTCTTGATTTAAAAGTCTTTCCAGACTCGACATTTGGATGTTCATGTCCATAACACTCTGTGTATTTTCATCATCTGTGGAAAAGACTTTGTCCGCTTTGGTACGGCGTTCAGGAAATATCGCATGTGCCATATCAGAAAAACGGAGAGTTTCCACTAAAGGCAAGTCCGTGTGTACAGGTACTAATCAAGCTGTGCTAGCAACGTAGGTAAGGCTCAGAATGAACCAAATAGCAGGGTGCACGGAATAGCTTCAGTTCATAAGAGATAGATAAAACTCCAGCTCACCTGCTGTAGATGTAGTGGCTTTATCCGATGGAGTGCACGGACCATCAAGTGAAGACTTGTGTAAATAGTGAAAAGAAAAGATCCAGCACTGCCGTTTTTCGATTGAAAAAGCCAAATACCTTTATTCCGTTGCATAAAATACAAGCGACAGCTTTGTATGTAGGTTGTACTACAAGGAAATTAAAAAACCGAATTTTAGAACATCTAAATTACATTAACAATCCTTCCTATACGAATGTGTCAGGGGCTGCAAAACATTTTATTTCTTCACACAATCGACAGGTTTGTTACTTTCAAGCATATGGTATAGAGAGGATTTTTCCATCACCAAGAGGTGGGGACATCAAGAAAAAAGTCCTACAAAGAGAGGCCTTTTGGATATACACTTTAAAATCCAGATATCCCAAAGGTCTGAATTATAAAAGAGAGTTTATGCATTATTATTAATAATGAGCAATGGTTTGGCAGAGGTTTTTCTACAACACAATCAATTATAATTAGCATGTGCCATATATAGATGCTGTATGGATTTTATGTTATGTCGGTATTCACATCATGCGTTTTCTTTGTTTAAAGAGGATGGCATGTTTGAACCCATATACAATTTGAAGGTGGTATTATGGATCCATTGAAATAAGTATTAGTCCACGAACGGTGGTTTGTGTATCCATACTTCCACTTTCAATGGGTTTATTTTTAAACTTTTTTAGACTATGTATGTAACTAAATGATGTACAACCAGCCTCCAGCAGAGTAGTTTTGATATACCAGGTGAGGGATAATACCATCATCAGAGGTGGTTTGTGATTGGAGCAGTGGATTTTAAAACACTCTGCTGGGAAAGAAGCTGGTGAGGTCATGATTAAGGACAGGTGTGTCTGAAACGCGTAGACCAAGGAGTGTGTTTCCATGAGTCAAGGCAAAGCTGTCGCTTGTATTTTATGCAACGGAATAAAGGTATTTGGCTTTTTCAATCGAAAAACGGCAGTGCTGGATCTTTTCTTTTCACTATTTACACAAGTCTTCACTTGATGGTCCGTGCACTCCATCGGATAAAGCCACTACATCTACAGCAGGTGAGCTGGAGTTTTATCTATCTCTGATGTGCTTTTAATAAGAGATCATGTCTCTAAAATACAGGACAGAGTAACATAGAAAAATCTGTGGAGATCCTGGAGAAGGAAGTTAAAAAGTTTAAAGTGGAAATCCCCATGTTGAGATCTGAGGCTAATACTTTAAGGACAAAGATTGTGAATTTGGAAGACAGGTCAAGGTGATGAAATGGGAAAATTGTGGGTCTACCAGAAGGCATGGAAGGGGATAATCCTGGTGATATGATACAGAATTACATTCTGGAGAGGTTTGGAAAGCATAATTTCTGATCTTCTTTTTTTCTTGTGGCAGTGGGGGGGGGGGGGGTGATGAGGAGAGGTGGTGTTAGCTGAGAGATCTGTCCTAAGAAGGTGGCGGGTCAAGAGCTGGCGGGATGGAGGTTGGGTTGGTGGGGTTATCTAGTTTTTGGGGTGGGTGTGGGGGGTGTGCGATGCATCTCCCAAACTGTGGGGGGAAGAGATAGGAATTGTTAATTTTTTATTTATTTTTATTTATTGATGTCGGTTAGAATCTTAACCTGGAATGTTCAGGGCCTAGGTGATAAGCTAAAAAGACAGGCACTTTTACTACAGTAGCTATTTAAGAGGAGTAACAGTATTAATTCATAATGGGATTGATTTTGTCTGCCGGGCCTCCTCCACCGACAAGCAGGGGGGGGGGGGGGGTTGTCTTTATTTATGGAAACTTATTTGGGAAGCTGTGCATTTTGGATTTTATTTATATTCCTCTCCCTTTTTCTCTTTATGTACTTAACTGTTTACTAACTTTATGGATCAGTGGCTTAAATGCCATGTCATTGTGAACGGGGACTTTAACTGTGTTATTGATCCAGAAAAGGATAGGGTTTCTATGGAGACAGATATGTATACCCCGCGTCAAGGGTCTCCTCTGTCTTGTTTCTGTTAGGAATTTGGCTTTGGGGATATCTAGGGAAGGGGAAATGAGCATATTCATGTGTTAGTAAATCTGGGAGGTCGATGTCTAGGATAGATTTATCCTTGATAAAAAAAAACTATCTGAAATATATAAAGTATGAAATATATGGCTAGGTCTCTATCCGATCATCTACCTCTCTCCATTGAGTTATGTATGATAGATGATGATAAATATAGTGTCAGACCCCTATTTAGATTAAATCCTGATTGGATCTTTATAATGGATAACCATGAATTGATTAAACAGGAGATATAATTATTTTAAGATACCAATTTTAACTCAGCAAGGACCCATTTGGTATGGGATGCCTTCATGAAGGGGTGTTTATTAGTAACATCTCTAACCTAAGAAAGAGCTATGCTAAGAAAGAGAGAGATTTGCAAGAAGCAGTGGTAGCTAGTATGGACGATTTTTCCAGTAAAAAGACAGAACAAACTAGGGAACTTATGCAGAGGACAAGTCAGGCTCTTTCTGACTTCCTTCTGGATAGGGCTCAGTAAAGGCTTTTTTTTTTAGGGGACAAAAGTATTTCTCTGAATCTAGTCAACCAGGGAAAATGCTAGCTAGGGTGCTCTTCAATCAGGATTAAAAAAAAGAGATAGTTAGTATTCGTTCCTCCGAAGGCACAATAATTCAAGATCAGGAATATATTAAAGAGACATTTGTGAAATATTTTTTGGAATTATACAAATCAGAAAATAGTGTTTCAGATGAAGCGATTGATTCATATATGGACTCTCTCTCTCTTTGCAAGTCCTTACAGATATTCAAAGAGAATCCCTTGATGCGGACCTCTCCTTGCAAGAGCTAGAGGCCGCTTTGAAAGCTTGTACAGGAACTCATTTCCAGGTTCTGATGGATTGTCATATGAATTTTATCGCAAATATAGGGATGTTGTTCTTCCCTGTCTCCTAAAGGTATTTACTGAGGCATTAAAAGATGATAGTCTTCCGGAATCTATGACCGGGGCGGTAATAGTATTAATACTAAAAAAAGGCAAAGATCCTTTAGATATGGGTTCATATAGGCTGATCTCTTTATTACATACAGATGTTGAGCTTTTTTCAAGGATTCTTACTACTAGGTTGTCTCAAGTTATTTAATCTATTATACACTCTGACCAAAACGGGCTTATTCCTAATAAGGGTCCCCATTACAATCTACATCGCCTTTTTGCCAATATTCAGTCCTCCTGGGGCGGTCTCTCGCTCCATCCTGTCCTCGGATGCCTCTAAGGCCTTTGACAGGGTGGAGTTGAGATTCCTCTGGAATGTATTAGAGAAGATGGGATTTGGTATTAAGTTTATAAATATGGTTAAGGTTTTGTACAAATCCCCAAGGCGAGGTTAAATATTAATAAGACGCTCACAAGGTGTATTTGTTTGGAGAGGTACTGGTCAAGGATGTCCACTCTCCCCTCTGTTATTTGACATTTATATTGAGCACCTTGCTGTCAGGGTCAGGCAGGATCCTAGGATTGAAGGGTTCGGAACATTGGGAACAGAAGATCGTTTTTCCTTATACGCCGATGATGTCTTATTTTATATACAATATATTAATACATGAGGGTTATTCGAGTCGCTCTACCCTGACTGATCTGGGTTCCACTGCCTTTGAGCCCTGGATACGCATGAACCTCTTCAACACCCTGCCTGTCTCCCTGCCGTGATTGCTGTTTCCATGTGCTCGTGGATGGTCCCTGCTTTTGCTGCCCGCCTGCTCTACTATATCTATACTGGGATTGAAGGGTTCGGAACATTGAGAACAGAAGATCGTATTTCCTTATACGCCGATGATGTCTTATTTTATATACAGCATACCAATACTACACTCTTGAGGGTTATTCGAGTCGTTAACTCTTTTGGCGAAGTCCTGACATTAATTGGTCTAAAACTACTCTTTTTCCCTTAGATCGATTAGAACCTCTTACTGAGGAGTTGTTTAGTAATCTGAGGATCTCTTACTCACTTGAATATTTGGGATCACTATTTCCTTTAAGATTGAAGATTTTTTACAGCTTAATTTGATCCCATTATCCAGAGCCGACAGAATATCCCTGGTGAAGATGGTCATTTTAAATAAGTTATAATGGCTCACCCTATCTTTCAAACTATGGCAAGGGTGCACTGTTTGTTGGTGACTCACCCCGTCACAATTGAGAACAATTATAAAAGAAGGAAAAAACAGGCACTCACCATCTACACTATTTTATATACAGATTATTTTTTAAATTTTTTTTTAAAAAACTCGTAAAATTGTAAAATATAAAATACAATGAAGTCCAGCTCACATTCCAAAAATTTTCACCAATTGAATACCCACACTGTAAATAATTGGCATGTATGCTGTGAAGTATATTCAGGATGCAAACGAACTCCTTTAAATTCAAATTCGTTTAAACCTCACAGTAGAAACCTCAAATCCACATTAATAATCTTAGGCTAAATACAAATCAAATGCTGAGTATATAATTTGTGACTACCTGATCACATCAGAGCTCGATATAAATCAATGGCTGAATATATAAGTAAGTGCTAATAGCTGATTACATTGAGGCTGAATACATTGAGGCTGAATACACACTATATCTTTGCTGAATATATCTCTAGAGCAATAGTGATTTCCCAAAACAGATGCGAGGATCTTTGCATATACTTATGCTCAAGCTGAATACATATGTAGTCTCCAAAAGGCCCTAAGGACTACTCCAACCGTAAATAGTCATGGGACCAAAATGTTAGTTGAATAGTTCATATATTGTTGCCCACAAAAGATACAGTCTTTCACAGCACTTTAAATAGCACTCATATCCTTCAACATGCTATTCCAGTATGTCAATTTAGAAACCTCCGTGTCCGGTAGTAAGGAGTAGTAATATACCTCCCAAAGTCTCTCCAGTGATACTGATTTATAGTGAGTGTGTTAGTATACTGATAATACAGTCTCTACTCACAGAAGACTAATAGACATATAGATATATGGCTAGCAGCGAGGGCGTCCCACCCGCTGCATGAAGATGGTGATTTTGCCCCAACTACTGTATATCCTCAGGAACTCCCCAGTGTGGATTGATGACAAATTTTCTAAATTGATAGATAGAATCATTAATGATCAACTTTGGGGGAGAAAGTGAGTGAGGCTTAAATTGGAGGATTTTTATAAGCCAATGGAACGAGGAGGGTTAAATCTTCCCTGTTTCAAGGGCTACTTTATAGCATCACGCTATGGCTGTATTAATGTAGCGTGGAGAGGGGAGGCGGCACTGCTCCGCACCCAGACTCAGGTGTGTGAATGATGTGCTGCGAGACCTAGTCAAATATTGCAATGTCGGTGGTGCTCTACTGTGCAAGATATAGTCCAATGATGAATACAAAGTCCAGAGATATGAAGAAAATAGTGGCACTCACCATTGCAAATGAACAGCTTCTTTATTGAAGATATAAAATGGTTACATGGGCTGGGGCGGACATAGATGTCCAATGCTGAATGCTCAGCTGTCGACGGCCGTTTCGCGCACCTGCGCTTCTTCTGGCCTCTGACCTCATCACGCTATCTAGCGCTCATTTAAATGCGTCTATGTTGCCTAGGCAACCAAGGACGCTACTTAATGACCTTAATTCAACACAAATTCAAGGTGAGGTAAAAACATTAACCCCCTGACACTGTGAGTCTACTGAGTACACATATATATTAACCCTATCTATTTTAACATGTTCAAGTGCTCAAGTGTTCAAGTGCTGCGAACTTCAAAACCTTAATATTGTTAATATGTTTGTTGCGGTCAATAAGTCTAGGGCATCCCTTTACCGACTTTACTGAGTTCAAGTGTTCCCTGAATCTTTCACACATAGGGCGTTTTGTCTTCCCTATGTAGAAAGATCCGCAGGAGCACAAGATCAGGTATACCACAAATCTAGTTTTGCATGTGGCAAAGTGTCTGACAACATGTTTGATGCCTGCAAAGAATAAGTATTTTCCCTGGCTCAGGTACTGGCATCACGAGCAATCCCCACATTTAAAGTTGCCTGTGGGTAAACGCTCGGTAAGCCAATTGCTAGTTTTGTTTTCCTTAAGCCTGCTTATTACCAGTTTATCTTTAAGTGTGTGGCACCTTTTGAAAGTAACAAGGGGCTTATTCTGTACTAGGTCATGGAGACCATCCTCGTTCCTGAGGATGTCCTAATTCCTATGTATCACTTATTTAATTGTTTCTGCTACGGAGCTATACTTAAAAGCAAAAGCGAATGTATTGGTGTGTGTCTTCTTTCTAGAACTGCCCAAGTCACTCTTTTGCTTATTGAGTAGATCCACTTGTGTGTAACTGCCAGCTTTATTTAGCACCTGATCAAGTTCTAGCTCTGGATACACTATTTTTTGGAGTCTAGCCTTCAATTCTTGTGCCTGCTTTTTGTACTCCTCCTCAGTGCAATTGATTCGCCTGAGGCGTATGAATTGTCCATATGGGATAGCCTGTTTCACGCTACGTGGATGATAGCTGCGGTAATGGAGTAATGAGTTAGTGGCAGTGGGTTTCCGAAAACCAGTGTTGGTGAGGATGCCCCCCTCAACGACAACCCGATATCCAAAAAGTCCAGAGTGTTGCCACCGAAATTAAGTGTGAATTTCATATTCATTGTGTCATTGAGGAAATGGACAAACTCATCACACACTGATTCTGGACCCTGCCAAACCATAAAGACATCATCCACGTAGCTTAAAAACTGTTTAATGTGCCGGGAGTATGGATTAGAGGTGGAAAAGAAGAGCCCACTTTGTATAATTCTGGTGAAGAATTCATCACATGATAATATCTGCCCTATTGGAATCCGGACAATTAATTAACCCCCAACAGGAATATAGAATTGCTGTGAAGTTATTCACTAAGTCTTGGAGTACCATTAGAGACAGGTAGGGAATAAAGGGATCTCTTTCCTGTACGCCCCTTTGGCATAATTTTATTTACTGGCCCTAGACGAATTGGTTGGGGGATCAATATTAGCAAAAAATTTATATTTGTTATCTTGCACAGGTGGTTGGGAATGGGCATATTTCTTTTATTTCGGAGTTTAGCACAAAGTGAAAATATATCAAGTTTATCTTGGTTTCGGTATTTTCAGTTACGTTCGGCACTATCTCGTATAAAAATCTCTTTTCTATATAGATACCTCCACATTTCTGCATGATCTAATAGTAAAGCCAGCACAGAAGGTTAAGATTTCTCAATGTTATAAATATTTACTTAAAGCACGATTTACTAATGGACATTCTCCTGGGCAAAAGGCCTGAAGAAGGGACTGCCCAATGATTAAACTGGTTGTTTGGGATAATATACTGGTGAATGTGGGATTAGGTTATCAAAATTTTAATCATATATTGGTTCAATTTATAATTTTTTTAATTCAATTTATACCAATCATATATTGGTTCAATCACATTAGAGTCTCTTCATCAGTGCTTGAGGATCCATTGCAAATTGGAATAAAAGTGCAAAAGAGTCCTTTGTAATCCATGGGACATACCGTAACGTAACATCAGTATTTGTAATCCACATGAGGTAGCAAAGTCATTTGTAATCCACATGGGGTAGCAAAGTCATTTGTATTCCACATGGGTATAAGAATAGCAGCACAGGCAATGAGAACCCTTTTAGGCAAAAAGCGGGCTCCCAAATAACCTGAAAAGGGGAAAAAAAAGATATGGGCGCTGTTGAGCGCAACTTGGAGGTATTTTTTGGGAACTGGGCGGAGTTCTAACTAACATGGCCATCCGGTTGAGGACTAAAAACAAGGGCAACCTGAAACATAAAAACAGATAAAATGCCAACAGGCCCAAACCCTTCAGGTCCAGTCCACGAAGTGGCACCCATAAGTCCTGGTTTCTTTTAAATGAAGATTAAAGAGGAGTAGCTCTTCAGAGGAAGGACCTCAAAACCTCCTCGCTGCTACTACCGCTGCTGAGTTGAATGAGAGGTCTGTCCTGCCTCTGATAGTCCATCCTTGCAGCAACCGTAGTGTTCTGGCGACACCTACTGTAGCTTCTTGGTATGGTTCTGGTGGGGACACTCCTCATCGCCGCCGTGACCTTCTGTTTCACAGGGGCGGATGCTCATGCCATCATGAGAGGGTCCAGCACCTCCGGCTGCATGGGGGCCGGTAGGTAGTCCTCCTCTTTAGGTGGTCTTAGAGATAGCTCTGATTGGACTTTCCTTAAGAGTGGCGCTGACTACCAAGGTAGCTGATATGCCACCACTTTAGGGCTAAATACAAAGGAAGCGCTGGACATACTTCCTAACTGCTGACTGATTGTTGTGGGTGCAGGCAGTCCTGGTTTTAGAGGATCCGGTTGGGGTTTTTCTCCGAAGTGCAGCACTCTGTCCACTGACTCCTGCAGACAGCACACCCGTCCATTTTCAGCTGGGTCATCCGGCCATGTCTCTGGTGCCGTCAGGGGTACCAGGGGCTTTTCCATTAGGATCACAGCGACAGCAAATAGCCCTTGGAGGGACTTCATAGGGGTGTATTCCATAACCTCCCCATTGTAGAGGCTGTGCCTTTCCTGCGGTAGGTAGCAATGCTTCACCGAGTGGCATGGCACGAAGAGTTCACTTACAGTTTTTTCATCCAGGAGGAAACCACTGCCTCGCTGGACCGCAAAACCACACCACTGAGCCTTTTCTCCACTCCAGGAGAGGATCTCGGGGCTGCAGCCTGTACCACACTCGAATGGCCCAGTCTTCTATCGCCCTCTTATATTCCCACATGTTTCATGCGTGGGCCGTCACCTCCTTAGGCACAGTTGGATTAAGGCCTTCGAAGGTACCATGCCTCCTGGGTGGTGGAGCGGTTACACCTGCTGCCTCTGCCACGCCAGCCAGCACGGGGAATGCTTTGGACCTCTTCTGGGGGCTCCTCACGAGCTGTGACACCCGTATTTCTTCCACTGCTTCTCGCAGTTCGGGCAGGTTGTTGCCATAGCACATCTCGCTCCAGTTAGGTTTCGGCACCGCCATCTTACCTTCTCTCTCACTAACACCAACTGGTGAAGGAGGAGGAACTTTCGGGGAGGAGTCTCCACTTCTTCTCTCTTCACTATGATATCGCTCCCGTTGGGCAGGGCTAGACTTTCCCGCTTTAGGTAATCAATCAATGAGAAAGGCTGGACAGGCTGTAATTTTGATTATGAAATAAAGCACACTACATATTGGAAGCAAGTACGTTTGCGGTAAAAATTTACACACGTAAATCCTGTTTGTTGCGGCAAATGCATTTGTCGGGTGCACTACTTGGGGTCCCTTAAAGTACATGTTTGTCATGACGCCAGTTGCAGTGAAGCAACAAGGGCACAGGGCCCCTTTTAGTGATATAGTAGTAGATGGTACCCAGGTGTAAGAATGCCAGAGTGCTGTCACGGTGATCCTACCTGGATACGCTGGACCCCAGGCATTGCCCTCCGCAAGTAGAAAAATAGGGGGGGAAATTGAGGGATTGAAGATATAACTGAGTCCAGACCTTGCGATGAAGTTGATAACAGCTTTACTTCCAATAAACATTCCTCCAACAGTTTACAGGCTCTGTCTTGGTTCCAGCAGGCTGGCTTTGGCATTAACTGTGGCAGGCAAACTCCTTTCTGCTATGTCAGTTGCTCTCTGGCCCTGCTGTGCTGACAGGCTGGCTATAGAACTCAGCTTCTGCTTTATGCTGTACTTAACTTTGTAGTTTGGTCTTTCTCTACCTTTGTCCAGGGAACACTTTAGTCTTTGTTTCTGAGACTTCAAGCTTCTGCCTCTAGATCCAGAAGAGCTGAAGGTGCTCTAGCTGGTCCAGACAGGGCTCGTCCCATAGGGACATGCTCCTGCTTCCTTCCCCTAGCATGGGGGGTACTCCAACTCTGACTTCTAACTAGAACTCCACCCTCCCTGCAGCAAGTGGGACACGCCCACCACACCACAGAGGGGGAGGGGGGTCTAGAATGGAATAGAAAGCTCCATTCTCTGCAAGATAGCTCTGCCATTTATGATGCCACCTGCTGGTGAACCAGGCATATTACATTTGAACAGTTACATAACACACAATGCACATAATACAGGACCTGAAAATATACGCATAGGATGACATTAGGTTAACCATAGGAGATAGAAGAGGGATGCAAAGGTGGTAATGCACCTCTGGGGCGTTACACAAGTTTTACCCACAACTATTCCTAACTCGATTTCTAACAGTGATATCTCCTGTTTAGCTTGGACTTTAACTGTTATTTCAGTCTGGTATGAAAGGCATGCTTGCATGGAATGCCATCTTTCAAACAAGACCAATTCCATGCTTCTAGCTGCTACCATTCAGGAGATATCAGCAGCTAAAGCAGCCCTCCCGCATCCACTTCTGCCCCGGTAGAACAGTTAAAGGCTATATACACCTTTGGGGACAATTATCTTTTTATTATTGCATTGTACTCATTTTGAGCTAAAAATAATTTTTTTAAATTGATCTTTATTAAAAATATGGAATCCTTTTTTTTGTGTACAGAGCTGGCATGCTCTACTAGCTGCCTATGGATTTTCTGTCTTTTCCATCATCTGGGGAGCTGACTGGCTCTTTATCTCTGCCCTTATAAACACTTATAGCTCAGTTCTTATCTTACTGACAAGAATGTGGCTTAAATAAGTGTTTATGACCTCTCAGTAGTTTAGAGATATAATATACCTGCACAAACTGAAAGTACCAGTCACACAGCTAGAATAACAGTTAACCCTTTGTGACAGAACAGCTCAATATTTTAAAAAAAAAGATTTTTTTAGCCAAAAATGATTAACATGCAATCATAAAAAAATTCCCCCAAAGGCTTACATAGCCTTTAAGATAAAAAAAAAAAAAGATTGAGATTCCCCAGTGGTTGATACCTTTTAATGGCTTTCGAGGCTACTTGCGCCTCTTCATCAGGCGTGTCTTAAGAAGGTGTTTGAAGATTCACATATTTATACACCAAGTACATAGGAGTAATGAGGTAGATGAGACAAGTGATGTAAAGCAGATGAATATTAGTGGAGGAGGAAACAGTTGTAACAGTAAACTGTTGGAGCAATTCTACATGAGGATTATAGATAAGAAGTGTGAAAGTTTTATTGTCCTCTAATTGGTGTTCTGTCCATAAATGTGATGAACCCAAGAGATCTGTGGTCCACATTCCTTAAAGGGTTTCTGTCACCAGGATTACACATTATAAGCTGTCTGACATTAGCTATGTGCTAATGTCAGAGCAGCTTGATAATGTCTTTTTTATAAAAATCCGATGTATATTTAGGCTAAAAAACGTCTTTTTATAATATGTAAATTAGCCTCTAGGAGCAGGGGGGCGTTGCCCTGCTCCTAGCGGCTCCGTGCGGCAACCTGCTGGCACGCCCCTTCTTTTTTTGATTGACAGTGCCGGGCAGCGATCCTCTCCTGCCTCCGGCACTGTCTCCCTGCTAAATCCTGCGCCGCCGCTCTGTATTCGTCACAGGCGCGGTGAGCTGAGGACAGCAGGCACCAGCGTCCTAATGTCAGACAGCTTATAATGTCATAACTTGATGACAGAAACCCTTTAAGAGATATAGATGGACATAAATCCATGAGACAAATTCATTCCTGATCTAAGTGTGTCAAAGATGGTCATGAACTTGTATTCACAGATTCTCCTCTCCCTCTGTGATTTGAAATTCCCCTTTAATATAAATACTCTCATGTTTGTGATGTGGTCATATCTGCAAAAGTGTTTAGGTAGAGGAAAATCTTTCCTTTCTTCTTTTATTGTGTGGCAATGAGAGTTTATTCTTGTTTTGAGTTTTTGGCTAGTTTCACAGACATAGAGACCTCCAGTATGACATTTGGTACATACAATCAGATAGAGCACACTTGACGTGGTGCAGGTGAACATACGCATAGCCTTTAAGTACTTTTCCCACAGACTTAGCTGAGCTCGGGTGGGACAGTTAGGTAGTTAAAGGGGTTGTCTCACTTCAGCAAATACCCTTTATTATGTAGAGTAAGTTAATACAAGGCACTTACTAATATATTGTCCATATTGCCTCCTTGGCCGGCTTGATTCATTTTTCCATCACATTATACACTTAGTTTCCATGTTTACGACCACAGTTCCATCAGTGGTGGTCATGTGTGCACACTATAGGAAAAAACCCTGGCCTATTTAGTGGCTGGGTCCGTGGTAGCGCACATAGGCCAGTGCTTCTCCAATCCCATGACATATATCCAGTGATACAATCCTGAAACTATTACGAACTATTCCCTGCAATGCCAGAGCACGCACTCAATTTATGATGGGACAGCTTGTCATAAATTAAGCACATCCTTGTGTCCCTAAAATTAAATCTACGCCAGCTTGTAGCTGCCATAGATTTTAGTCATCATTAATGCCATGGTGTCATAGACCCCAAGCTTAAATCCACTTTAAATGCTAAAACGTTAAATAATTAACCACACTTAAATTATTAAATATGTTTTTATTGTTATGATATAATTGGCCATGGTGCATAATGTTACCTAATAAATATATTTAAGTAAACTACATTGTAAATACCAACATAACTAAATACCGAATAAATAATATCCAACTAGTCCACTCGACGAATTACTATTACCCCAACCGCCACAGAGCGAAGCTAAATGGCTAACGAGCACGGCAGCCTAATTCAATCATATTCTGCAATCCAACATTGAAAATGTCAAAACCAATATCAGATAATGATTTTTTAGAACAATTGTATAACCCTGCAAGTAATCCTTCTAACTCTATGTGTCTGTAGGATGATGCATGAATACTAGCCATAAATTTCTCCATTCTCTTGTTTATTCGAATTCAAATTTTTTCCATAAAGAACATCGTATTTGAACTCCATTCCCATCTGGGTGCTATTTCTGAAAATGCAATCTTGGATTGTGAGAACTGAGAATGTAATTCTAAAATAGTGTCAATTAATTATTTTATTAAATCGTGAGTACAAAGTCTACCCATATCAGAGGAACCACCAACGTGTAAAATTAACATATTAGGTTCCGGCCTCAATTTAGAGGCAGATACACATTCAGAATAAATGTTTTTCTCTTGTAGATCAACAATACCTATCCAATAAATGGATACCTTATCACCTAAACCTAAATTCTCAGCTTTGAACATAATGGCTGCTCGTTTACTGGCTGAAGAAATGAGATAGTTTCCGAGTATCCAAATAATCTTCTGTTCTGAAAGAGATTATAACAGCAATTCAGGTCTAAAGTATAGTTTATACCTGTTAGAGTTCTACATATTTTCTTTATAGTACTGTACGTTCTTTAAAGGGCTTCTGTCACCCCCACTGATGTAATTTTCACTAGCTGACATTAGCTACTTGCTAATGTCAGCTGAGTTCAAACATATGTTTCCTAACTTTTTTTCTGTTTTCTATCTTCTAAAAAACTTACTTTTGTGATATGTAAATTAGCTTCGCTACCAGCAAGTTGGGCTGGTACTTGCTGGTAGCCGCCGCATCTTCATGCCCTTGGAACGCCCCCTCTTCTTTTGATAGACAGGGCCAGCGCGCTCTCCTCCTCCCGCTGGCCCTGTCTGCAGCTGCAATCCGCGCCTGCGCCGTGTCGGTCTTTAGTCGGCGCAGGCGCTCTGAGTGAAGGACGCTGGCTTAGGCGCTCCGTCCTCAGTGCGCCTGCGCCGATGACGTCAGCCCTAAACCCGGAAGAAAAGACGCCGGCATCCCTGGTAAGGAGCAGGCGATGCCGGCGTCTTTTCTTCCGGGTGTAGGGCTGACGTCATCGGCGCAGGCGCACTGAGGACGGAGCGCCTAAGCCAGCGTCCTTCACTCAGAGCGCCTGCGCCAACTAAAGACGGATTGCAGCTGCAGACAGGGCCAGCGGGAGGAGGAGAGCGCGCTGGCCCTGTCTATCAAAAGAAGAGGGGGCGTTCCAAGGGCATGAAGATGCGGCGGCTACCAGCAAGTACCCGCCCAACTTGCTGGTAGCGAAGCTAATTTACATATCACAAAAGTAAGTTTTTTAGAAGATAGAAAACAGAAAAAAAGTTAGGAAACATATGTTTGAACTCAGCTGACATTAGCAAGTAGCTAATGTCAGCTAGTGAAAATTACATCAGTGGGGTGACAGAAGCCCTTTAAGTCTCAATTCATATGCATGAGTTGCAGCTCCAATTTGAAAAGAATGAGCTGAAATTTTTGTACCCTGTAAGCCAAAATGTTTTTTACATCTAGACAAAATGAAGTTGAATTGGAACTTAATTAGCAGAGATCCATCAAGATGCATTAAAAGAGGGCCTGGTTTAAATGACCTAGCAACTATCCAATTTAGTGTGGGTGATTTAATTTTTTTTTCAGGCTTACCTAGATACCATTACCTTGTTGATCGGTCTTAGATCTTTTTATGAATAATTAGATTTTTTCCCTATATATGACTAGGTAATCGATTTGTAACGGAGCTTCTGATGTTCTGTTCGCAGCTGTAAATTCACTGATGCGGAGTGCTGTGAAAAAGGAAAGTGAAAATGCAGCTTTGAATAAAAACATCTCATGTGGGGATAAACAAATAAACGGTAGGTATTCCATAAAGAATTGGACGTGAATGGGATTTTTTGAATGTAATCCCCTTTATAGCCTTTTTTTGTAAGATTCAAAACAAATAGGATAACATGTAATATGATGTCATCTCATATAATGAAATTATTGGCAGAAAAAAATGTTCTCCAATTATTGCATGTGGCTGTGTAGGCAGCCCATGTAGTCGGGGCTAATGCATTACTAAATAATCCTTTGATCAGTCCCAGATTGTCTTCCAAACTTCTGATTGGCATGGGATTTCCTTTTCTTCTGCTCCTGGGACCAACTGTCTGAAATAGGAGAAGTTCTGCCAAGACAAAGAATCTGATATTATATTAGACCTGCCTTCAATATTTTTGCTTGTATCCAAATATTGTGTTTTAAACAAGTAAGGACAATTTGTCTCAAAATGTTGACTACTACCTCTGATTTGGCAGATAGACAGTTTAGTGAGAAAACCTCACTCTTGTTATCTGAAACTAATAAAATATGTTTGTTTTTGAAATTCTCATACCAAATTGATAAAGCTACCAATACCGGAAAAAGTTCCCAAAAAATTATGTTTTTTTTTTTATAAGTGGTTGAACTATCCCAGGGATGGGCAAACTGTGGCTCTCCAGCTGTTGCAAAAATACAATTCCCACCATGCCCTGAATCAGAATCTATAAATTCTTGTTGCCACATAATTCTACCATTATAATCCTCTAGGAAACAGACAGATTTGAATATCATCTTTTGTTTGTTTTGTAAGACTAAATGGGCGGCCTTTTCCCACTGTGGCAGAATACATTCGTCTAGAAAAAACTGTCCCCATTGGTATCACTCTAGTCATGAAATTTAGTGCTTTATCATATTAAAATTTTCCTGTAAATTGAAAGCCCAAAGAATTATACCCTGATGGGTTAATAGGCAACAACCTGAAGGCAGATTTTATGTCCGTTTTTGCCATCAATGCATTCCCACCTGCTTTTCTGAGCAAGGATAATGTTCGATCAAAGGATGCATAGTGTACTGATTTACCAATTTTAAGAACATCCTGAACTAGAACAAGTAGGAACGAAAAAAACATATGAAAAACCTTAAATTAACGTTTGAGCCACCATTTTGTTTGGGTATATTTTTAAATAGTGAATGAGCCTTGATAGGTTCAATGGGGTCCCCTCCTCTATTGGATTCTTTACTATATGATAGGTGCTGACCATGCTTTTTAAAGCATTTTGATGCTGGATGGTTTCCTGTGCAAAAGGTGCACTCATGTTTATATTTGCAATTTGCTTTCCATCTACATACTGACTCATTAAAGGCAAAGCAAATTCCTTTTTTGGGAATTTGTTGGCGAAAAAGATTGGCCCTTTGGGGCAGCATAAGGTTGATCCAAAGACACACATCCTTTGAACCCCAATTTATTTCCGGGTATACAGCTAGTTTTTGACGAAAAGATGTGTCATTATTGCACCATGAAATTTTTATAAGCTTCCAGGATACTGTCCAGATGATGAAATAATCCGCTATATTGTACCGGATGCTTTTCACCTAATACCGCTGCATAAATGCTAACCCGCTTGCAGCTAGTTTAAAAATGACTTTTGCTGATTTCTTTTTCTCTCTTACTCTTCTTTTTTGTCAATTTTTAACATTTCTTTTGATGAAGGGAGGAGAGAAAAGACATCAATGTATTCTTCATTCCAAATGTTTTCTTTTGTTTGTTTAGATAGACAGAATCCCAAAGGAGAAATCTGGCAGGGCATTGTTTTCTTTAATATTTAATAAAGTTTCTCTTATTTCACTGCCAGCTTCCAAGGATGGGACTAACATCTTATCCTTATGAATTCCAGTATTATCCATTGTGTAAATGTTAGTAACTGAATGCTTGTTTTCTTTTTGACTATCTGAATTCCTGCCTGGAGAAGACCAGACAGAATTCAGATTCGGTTTTGTCTCGTTATTTGACAAGAAATTAATAAAATCCTTGAAAAATTGTACCTTATCATTTAAAAAGGTGTCATTATTATATGTATCATACTTTGAATTATTAGTGCACTGCTGAAAGCAGTCACTATTTTCTGTGTTTGTAAATAGATTCTCACCCACTTGAGTATTGATAGAAGTCCTGTCTTTTTCAGATAAGCGCAATTTCCTGGTTGTTTGAATTGGAGACCGTTGGTAAGTACGTGGCCGTTCTTCTGTGTGAAGTAGAAAAATTTCTATTTCTGCGTCTTACAGCTTCTTGAGGTGGCGAATAACTTCTCTTTTCTCTCCTTGTTCTCTTCGCAGGCGGCAGAGCAAGCATAGCATCACTGCAGCAGGGCGCAGCGATGATGTCATCTGAAGCTGCCAGCTCTGCGCATCTTACTGAAGTGGATGCGCTGACTGGATGAATAGATTGCCGATCCGGATCCCCGACGTCGTGTTCAAGCTGAAGACATCTTTTGAGCCAGTCCTCCCCTCCATAAGTTTCTGCTTTTGTGATTAATTGTTTGAGTAATTCTTCAATTTCTTCTTCTAGGTGCAGGTCGACTCTTCACTGCCACTTACGTGAGTGCGCAGCAACTGACATCTGCCTTCTTTTATAGGTTTCTCCACACGACCAGCCGTTGATCTATCCTCCAATCAAGATGTTCCTGATGACCTCAGCCTGCACCAAGTACAACTGTTACCAGGTAAGTAATATATCACACACACATCAGGATTGAAGATTCAGTGGCATTGGAGACTGGAGAAGTGGCCCTGCCTGAAGTCCCTGCCAAGTGTGTGAGGAGAAGCCGTTGCGCTTATACTCATCCTCCTCATACCAGCAAGCAGCACAGCAGCAGAGGCTATGTGCGCTCCTTATCAAGAACGGGAGTGGAGCGCCAGCGGTCAGCTGCCTGGGATGTAGATCAGCTGGCTAGAAGAAGGGAGGATGAAGACTGGCAGCCACGGGTGGCTTCTGAAGGAATCCGGAGTCTCCTAGTGGTCACGGTTGAAGATTGCAGTGCCCATCAGCTGGCTCATGGTTCTGAGCAGCTGCAACGATCTTCTGTGCCTGGATTGATGGAGGAGCGAGGTTTTGCACCTGCAGCCACTCTTCACTATGGAAAGCCCAGAGCCCATCCATGTGCCTCCATCTGTCCCTCATCTTTCTTGTCTCTCTAATTTCTTTCATGAGCTTTTCTCTCTGCTGTCTAAGTTTTGTCCTCATCCTGTGTCTAATTCTATTGCTAATGTGTGGGTGCCACCTAGTGGTGGTCCTGCCAATGTGCAGCCTGTATTTAATTCTGTTAATTCTTCAGCGTTTATGCCTGAAGGGTTTAAGTCACAAGGGTCTGAGGTACCTTAATTGGATAAGGGTCTAGGTGTTTCACAGACGTGTTTTAAAGAATCTATCCCTTGTGAGTAGGTTTTATTCTAAGTGCATAGACTAAAGAGCGCATTTGGCGTTTAGAGTTTGTGGACTTGATGTAATTGTTGCTGTCAGTTAAGGAACATTTATTAACCACTTCAGCCCCCCTAGCTTAAACACCCTTAATGACCAGGCCACTTTTTACAATTCTGCACTACACTACTTTCACCGTTTATTGCTCCGTCATGCAACTTACCACCCAAATGAATTTTACCTCCTTTTCTTCTCACTAATACAGCTTTCATTTGGTGGTATTTCATTGTTGCTGACATTTTTACTTTTTTTGCTATTAATAAAAATTTAATGACATTTTTGCAAAAAATGACATTTTTCACTTTCTGTTGTAAAATGTTTAAAAAAGGCTACATTTCTATATAAATTTTTCTCTAAATTTATTGTTCTACATGTCTTTGATAAAAAAAAATCCAATAAGTGTATTATTGGTTTGGGTAAACGTTATAGCGTTTACAAACTATGGTGCAAAAAAGTGAATTTCGGCATTTTGAAGCAGCTCTGACTTTCTGAGCACCTGTCATGTTTCTTCAGGTGCTAGAATGTCAGGAAAGTATAAATACCCCCCAAATCACACCATTTTAGAAAGAAGACACCCCAAAGTATTCGCAGAGGGGCATGGTGAGTTCATGTATCATTTCATTTTTTTTCACAAGTTAGCGGAAAATGACACTTTCAGAGGAAAATAAATAAATAAATAGAGTTTCCATTTCTGCTAACTTCTGGCAAAAAAAATAAAAATAAATAAAGTTTCCATTTCTGCTAACTTCTGGCAAAAAAAAAAAAAATCTCAGACGGACTCACTATTCCCCTCAGTGAATACCTTGGGGTGTCTACTTTCCGAAATGGGGTCATTTGTGGGGTGTTTGTACTGTTCTGGCATTTTGGGCAGGGCTAAATTGTGAGCAGCCATGTAAAAGCTAAAGGTACTTGTTGGAATTTGGGCCCCTTTGCGCACCCAGGCTGCAAAAAAGTGTCACTTATGTGGTATCGCCGTACTCAGAAGAAGTAGGGCAATGTGTTTTGGGGTGTATTTTTACATATACCCATGTTGGGTGAGAGAAATATTTCTGTAAACTGACAACTTTGTATAAAAAAATTAAAAAAGTTGTCGTTTACAGAGATATTTCTCACACAAAGTATGGGCATATATAAAAATACACCCCAAAACACATAGCCCTACTTCTCCTGAGTACGGCAATACCACATAAGTGACACTTTTTTGCAGCCTGAGTGCGCAAAGGGGCCCTAATTCCAATGAGTACCTTTAGGATTTCACAGGGCATTTTTACGCATTTGGATTCCAGACTTCTTCTCACGCTTTAGAGACCCCTAAAATGCCAGGGCAGTATAAATACCCCACAAGTGACCCCATTTTAGAAAAAAGACACCCCAAGGTATTCCGTGAGGGTTATGGTGAGTTCATGTAAAATTTTATTTTTTGTCACAAGTTAGTGGAATATGAGACTTTGTAAAAAACAAAATAAAAAAAAAATATAAATTTCCGCTAACTTGTGCCAAAAAAAAATAATTCTGTGAACTCGCCATGCCCCTTACGGAATACCTTGGGGTGTCTTCTTTCCAAAATGGGGTCACATGTGGGGTATTTATACTGCCCTGGCATTTTAGGGGCCCTAAAGCGTTGTGAGGTTTTTGTACTGCCCTGGCATTTTAGGGGTCTCTGCAATCATTACACGTATGGCCAGCATTAGGAGTTTCTGCTATTCTCCTTATATTGAGCATACGGGTAATGAGATTTTTTTTTTCCGTTCAGCCTCTGGGCTGAAAAAAAAATAAAATGAACGGCACAGATTTTTTCATTCGCATCGATCAATGTGGATGAAAAAATCTCTGCCAAAATCAGTGACTTCGGTGCGGTGGGCTGGGCGCTAACTACCTAACAAGTAGCTAACTAACTGGCGGTGATAAGGGACCCTTAGGCCCCATTCACACGTCCGCAATTCTGTTCGCGGAACGAAATTGCGGACCCATTCATTTCTATGGGGACAGACTTTGTCCCGCTCGGATCTGGAATTACGGATCCGCACTTCCGGGTCTGCACTTCCGTTCCGCAAAAATATAGAACATGTCCTATTCTTGTCTGCAATTGCGGACAAGAAAAATCATTTTCTATATAGTTCTGGCAATGTGCGGATCTGCAAAATGCGGAAAGCACATTGCCGGTGTCCGTGTTTTAAGGATCTGCGGATCCGCGGATCAGTTCCACGGATCCGTAAATCCACGGATCCGCAAAACACATATGGACGTCTGAATGGAGCCTTACAAGGGGTGTGATCAATGACAGGGGGGTGATCAGGGAATCTAGATGGGGTGATCAAGGGGTTAACAAGGGGTTAATAAGTGAGGGGGGGTGGGGGGGGTTAGTGTAGTGTTTGGTGCAACTTTACATAGCTACGTGGTCCTCTGGTGGTCGATCCCAGCAAATGGGACCACCAGAGGACCAGGTAGCAGGTATATCAGACGCTGTTCACAAAACAGCGTCTGATATACTTGTTTGATGCAATTTATATCGCATCTACAGCCTGCCAGCGATTGATCATCCCTGGCAGGCTGTAGTTAAACTCCTGAGACGCGCGTTACTGTGAACGCGCGCGCACGTACGCGTTCACAGGAAATCTCGCGTCTCGCGAGATGAAGCACATATGCGTCGCCCCAGAACAGCCCGACCGCCGCGAGAACGCAGATGTGCGTTAGGCGGTCGGGAAGTGGTTAAAAGAGAAAAAAGATGACAAGGTTGAGGATGATAGGAAAAGAGGTCCTCCTAGGTCGTTTAATAATTGGCTACAGGCCTTTTGTAAAAGTTTTGTATTTACGCGGCAGTTTTAGGGGAAAACTTCCCTGATAAATGCTGTGGGTTATTCCAGCATGTTGACATTGTTTTGGAAGCCTACCGCCATTTTGGCGGTATGGCTTGGTTTGCGTATGATAAATCTTTCCGTCAAAAATTGGCAGTTCACTCATCGCTTAGATGGGGTGTCAAGGATGTAGGCTTGTGGCTTAACCTCATGTTGCCACAGCGCTGTTCATTCAGCAGACAAAATATTGTAGGTCAAAGCTCTCTCTGTAAAGGGGTGTGCTTTGCTTTTAATGAAGGTTCATGTGACTGGTTAAATTACTGTCGCTACAGGCATGGGTGTTCCTTTTGTGTGGGCACCCATCCCATCTGTAAATGTTTCAAAAGAGCAAATCAGTCTGGAGCACACCAGCTTGGTTCAAAGGACCTGTTGTCCAAAAGTATGGACTCCAGTGAGGAGGCAAAGAATGCTCCCCTGGCTCGCTCTTTATCCAGACAGAATGAAGGCTCAGCTGCTGTATTATGGTTTTTCATCTCGTTTTATGGTTCCGCGATTCAAAGATGTGGGCTGTGAGGTTGTTTGGAACTTGAAGTCTGTCGCTTTGTATAAGGAAGTAATTAGAGAGAATTGCACAGTGATAGGATTGCTGGCCCATTTTCTTCTCCTCCTTTTGCAAGTTTTAGGTTATCACCGTTAGGTGTTCCCAAAAAGGAGCCAGGTTATTTCCATTTAATTCATAATTTATCCTACCCTGTTAAGCAGTCATTAGATGACGAAGTTGATAAATCTGCTGCTTCAGTGGTTTATGCATCATTTGACCAGGCGGTTTCTTTGTTGCAGAGATTTGGTTTTGGTGCTAAAGTGGCTAAGACGGATACTAAAAATGCTTTTAGGTTGCTTCCGGTTCACCCTGTTGGTTATAATTCGTTAGGTTTTGAATTTGATGGTTTTTATTTTTATGATAAGTTTTTAACTTTTTACCTATGGGTTTTTCGTTATCTTGTTATTATTTTGAGGCCTTTGCTAGTTTTCTTTATTGGGTAGTGGAGAGAGAGATGCCTTGTGGCGCTGTTCTCCACTAACTGGATGATTTTTTGTTTTTAGGCCCTGCTGAGTCTGATGTTTGTGGCAGGTTATTGCATTAATTTTTTTTAAAGTAGCTGTTTTATTTGGTATCCCATTAGCAAATAAAAAAAATGGTTAGGCCATGCAGCTGTCTTGAGTTTTTGGGCATTAATATTGAGCGCATAGAATTTCGTTTACCGCAGGCAAAATTGGACAACTTAAAAATTCTACTTGTTAACATGTTGCGGAGAAAGAAAGGGACTCTAAAAGAGTTACAGTCTTTGTTGGGTTTTTAACATTTGCAACTCGTATTATTCCCATGGGGAGAATTTTTTCTAGGAGTCTTATTCGGCTACTGTTGGTCTCAAGTCGCCATACTCTCATATTCACTTGAGAACGGCTTTGAAGGATTTTTTGAGATTATAATTCAAATTTTAAAGCTCTTTTAGTTGTAGGAGATTCTGGCAAGAGGAATTTTAAGACAGCGATGCGCTTACTTTTTTTACGGATGCAGTGGGTAGCATGGGTTATGGCGCATTTTTTAAAGGGCAATGGTCTGCTGAATTATGGCCGCAGTCATGGATAGATAAAGGATTTCATAAGAAAATTATTTTATTGGAGTTGTTTCCAGTAGTGGTTGCTATTGTTATTTGGGGAAGTCAGTTTAGGAACATGAGAATCTTGTTACATAAAGACAATAAGTAAGTGACGTTTGCAGTAAATACATTGTCTTCAAAATGTCCCTTGGTAGCTAAGTTACTAAGGCATTTAATGTTATGTTGTCTTAAGTTAAATATTTGGTTAAAACCTAGATATCTTGAAGGTTTGAAAGAATGTGTTAGCCGATTCTCTCTCGTTGCCAGTGGGAAAGGTTCAGAGAATTGGCTCCAGAGGCAGCGCAGGAGGGCAATCCTTGTCCATCGCATTTATGGAACCTGCTTTTGAACTAATATCAAATAGCATTCAGCTGTCTCTCGCTCCTAAAATATGAGCCATTGAAGAGGATTGGATAGTACTCCAATATACGATTGACGTGGGTGGAGGGAGATGGTTCCCAGGCCAAAAAATGTTAGAAAATGGACTCCCACAATCCACTGGGTTCAATTTTGAATTATGCTTTATTAGAAGTGCGGTAATCCAGTTATAAGAAATGAAATAAACGTTTTCGGCCTATGGCCTTCTTCAGTGTAACTGGTTGTGCCGCTTAGAGAAAAGATAGAGTAGGGTGGAATGCCCTATGGAAGATTGCTGAGCGTTGTAGTACTTCTGTGTGGTGCTCGTATGCAGTGTTAGATGGTGGTCTCTTGAGATAAGAGGTCCAAATATGGGGCGGTGTATCCCAAAAGGAGCCGCTGTGCGCTGAAGGAGATTAGGGTCTGGCCTGGCTGATTGTACGCTGGGCTTCTGCCACTGTCCGCTGCGCAACCAGTTACACTGAAGAAGGCCATTGGCCGAAAACGTTTATTTCATTTCTTATAACTGGATTACCGCACTTCTAATAAAGCATAATTCAAAATTGAACCCAGTGGATTGTGGGAGTCCATTTTCTAAAATATGAGCCAGTTACTCTGCCGCATAGAAGAAGTAGACACTCTTTTGTGATTTATTAAAAACTGATTATTTTATTGAAGATGTTAATGTTGTTTGTTAGAAATTTAATGTTAAAACGTTTGTCTTATTCTTGTATTAATAGAATGTTAGCAGGTGTTTCCTTTGTCTTTAAGATTTCAGTTTAACCTCCATTGTTAGTTTAGATGTTGATGGGTTACAAGAATTTTTCTGGTGTGGATAACAGGCGTCCAATTTCTCCTCTTCTATTAAGTCAGTTATGGGTTGTGTTAGAGAGAGTTTGTTCTGATAGTTTTGAGCTGTGTTTGTTTGTAACTTCCTTTGTTCTTGCCTTCTTTGCAGCATTCAGAATAGGAGAGTTAGTGGCATCCTTTAAGAAAGGGTCTGGTGGTTTGCTTAAATCTGATGTAGTGTTGGAAAGTTGATCCCTTAACATTTTCTTACGGCGTTCCAAGGCGGATCAGTTAGGTAAGGGTTCTTGGATTCATTTGAATTCCCTACCTAATTTGGTTATTTGTCCTGTGAGGAATACAACTCAGTGGCTAGCAATTCATCCAGTTGTGGCGGGTTTGTTGTTTATTCATCAGGATATGTCCCTTTTAACAGCATATCAATTTAATGCGGTTCTGAAAAAGTGTTCGTCTTGTTTGGGTCTGGAAGGCCAGAGATTCTCTTCCCATTCTTTTCGGATTGGGGCTGCTACTGAAGCTTTGCTGCATTGGGATTAGAGGACTATTATTGAAAAAGTTTGGAGCTGGGTTTCTGATCGTTATATGTTATATAGTCGTCCTGAATTGTCTGTTATTTAATTATTTTTTTTCGTTTAGGTGCACAGTTAGTCGTGTGGATTATGGGCCATTCTTTCATCCACTGGGCTCAGAAGAGGGCTGCTCTCCGCACATACTCCGAAAATCTTTCTTTTAATCACAATGACTTTCTAGTTTTATGGTGGGGAGAAAGAGGTATGAAGAGGCCTAATGTAGTTCAAAGATCTGCTTTGTGGCCTGTTCCTCATTTATTAATTTTGCATGTGGCAGGTAATGAGGTGGGTAAAATCAGAGTGTTGGATTTGGTTTGGGAAATGAAGCGGGTCTCTCAAATCTTTGTTTCCTACCACTGTTTTCAGAAATGGTTCTTCAGTAAATCTGGTATCAGAGAGACTAATTTTTTTTTATGGATAAGAAGGCGTATAAATCGGTTCATTCAGAAATTCTGACCGTCTTTGGGAGGGTTTAGTTACAGACATGTTGACCTGGAGGGTGCAGTAGTAGGTCTTTATAGAAAGGATTCTGTGCACCTCTCTGATGTAGGTGTAGATATTTTTAACTTGGGTTTCCAGAACATGATAGAGTATTGGTTGCGCTGTTTGGGGGGTCGCGATGACTCGTTAAGTCTCGGCGTGTGGGTTTTGTTGTCCAGGGTGGACTTGTTTTATGACTGCAGTATGGTATGTTGGTTCTAACTAGTTATTTTTATTAAATGATATATACACTGAAGAAAAATATAAAACGCAACACTTTCAGTTTTGCTCCCATTTTGCATGAGCTGAACTCAAAGATCTGAAACATTTTCTACATACACAAAAGACCTATTACTCTCGAATATTGTTCCCAAATCTGTCATAATCTGTGTTAATGAGCACTTCGCCTTTGCCGAGATAATCCATCCCAGCTCACAGGTGTGGCATATCAACGTGCTGATTAGACAGCATGAATATTGCACAGGTGTGTCTTAGACTGCCCACAATAAAAGCCCACTCTGAAATGTGCAGTTTGATCACACAGCACAATGCCACAGATGTCGCAACTTTTGAGGGAGTGTGCAATTGGCATGCCGACTGCAGGAATGTCTACCAGAGCTGTTGTCGTGCAATGAATTTTCATTTCACTACCATAAGGCGTTTCAGAGAATTTGGCAGTACATCAAACAGGCCTCACAACCGCAGACCATGTGTAACCACACCAGCCCAGGACCTCCACATCCAGCATCCTGTCTGCCATCTACCCTGAACAGTGAAAACCGGGACTCATCCGTGAACAGACACCATCGAATGTGAGCATTTGCCCACTCAAGTCGGTTACGACGACGAACTGCATTCAGGTCCAGACCCCGATGAGCATGCAGATGAACTTCCCTGAGACGGTTTCTGACAGTTTGTGCAGAAATTCTTTGGTTATGCAAACCGATAGTTGCTGCAGCTGTCCTGGTGGCTGGTCTCAGACTCAAACTGCACATTTCAGAGTGGCCTTTTATTGAGGGCAGTCTAAGGCACACCAGTGCAATATTCATGCTGTCTAATCAGCACCTTGATATGCCATACCTGTGAGGTGGGATGGATTATCTTGGCAAAGAAGAAATGCTCACTAACACAGATTTAGACAGATTTGTGAACAATTTTCGCGAGTAATGGGCTCTTTGTGTATGTATAAAATGTTTCAGATCTTTGAGTTCAGCTCATGCAAAATGGGAACCGAAAGTGTTGCGTTTATATTTTTGTACAGTGTATTTTAGATATACACTAACTACTGGGCGCTAAAAAGTAACTTATTCTGGTTGCTTAAAATAAAGAAAACCCTCCCCAAAATAACCCAATAAATTCAAGACTGCACGTCAATCCTCAGTGACCAATTTACAGAAGCGCAGAGGTGCACTGTAGCACTGTACAACCCAACTGCGCCTGGTCATGATGGGGCAGATCGAATGAGACTATAGGTAGTGGACAAATAGCACAAGGCTTAACCCCAAGGGATAGTGGGTTTACTGACAGTGATGAGGACTGTCTTTAATCCCCTTGGAGCCACTACCTAAAATAATCCACATTTAACATCAGTTGATAAACATCTGTTCGCTACTACAAGACTGACAATGACAACACATGTCCATGGTATTACACATGTGTAAGCAGACCCAGTGAGGCGGACACGAATCAACCTGATGAAGCTAGCTGTTGCTGTCTGTATCCCTCAAGTTGATAAACATCTGCCCATATCTGCAAGTGTGACAGCCGAGATTAAGCACAGGCTATGATATGGACACAAATCAACTTGTAAGGCTAGCTAATACTCCATGTGTGCCCCCCCCAAACTCTTTGTAGCTCATCCTGCTCTACAACACATTTCACCAAGATTGGCTCATCAGGTAACTAACAGGAGCCAAAGTATTGCAGGGTTTAAACACATAACATAAGAGCCGCCAGTCTCATGTGCAGAGACCACGGCAAACAGCACTGGAGTGGCCGTACGCGGCCGCAAGGATGCCGGGAATATAAGGGGGAGGTCCCTCCCCTTGCACCGATCAAGCTCCTGAACCAGCCAATCAAAGGGGCTGAGGCGTGGCCACGCCAGTTAAGCCCCAACCCTCGTGCAGGACTACACAACGGAGCGATCAGTCCAGGGATGTCATAACATCCAATCATGTAAGCAGCGACCAAACAGCAGTTGATACCCATTTTGTGCATATAGTAGCAAGACAGGACAGGGGATTAAGAGACAATGAATAGCTAGCCAGTCACCACCCATAATGGCGGTGGTTAGTATGCCATTATGCAATGCATTATGTTAGCAACCTGTAAGCCAAGCAAGACAAGTGCCCAGATGTAAAAAGTAATTTGTTATAATAACATAAAAGAGCATCACACGTTCATGATACAGTATATCACAAGTACCAAAATATGATATGCCATTGATGAAGCGGTCATCCATGGCCATCACAGGGGGGGACCGTACGCATCCTAAATATCCACTGTGTTTCTAACTGTAGCAGTTTTCTGTCGACATTCCCTCCTCTTGGAGACCTCCTGACCACTTCTATACCCTGAAATTTGACCGATTCGATGTTCTGATCATGTAGAGTAGAGACATGTCCGCAAAGGTACACCACCCCTGTGGTACGACAATTAATGAATGATCTGATGCTGAAGGCTTTTTACGCGTGACAGTGCAAACAAACTCATTGTCAGGTAATATGGCCCTGCATGCCACACATCCCCCACACCAAAATGTACCCTTGGGTTGGTTCCCTAGTCAAGTGGTGTCATTAGAAACCTGCAGGAAGCAGATCTTTGAGTTTAGCTCATGCAAAATGGGAACCGAAAGTGTTGCGTTTATATTTTTGTTCAGTGTATTTTATTTTATTCTGGTTTTTATTTATTATTTAACTCTAAATAAACATCGCAGCCAATTTTATCCACACAAAGAAGTGTCTGTGTCTTTATTTATTGTTTCTCTTTTATAGTATATAAAACAATATAGTATAGTATACTTAACAATAGTATTCTTGTTAAGTAATGGGAGTTGTGCTGCCATGGAGAAGTGGCTGCACTTACTCTCCCATTCACTGCTATGGGACTTCCGAGCATTACCATGCATGCTTGCTCGGCTTTTTTCGGGAGTTCCATAGGAGTGAATAAAGAGGATGCTGCGCGGTGTGCTTTGGGAGCCCGATTCTGGAGACAGGAGTGGGTCCGAGAAGTAGGGCCAGCACCTATTTGACATTTGTGGCATAACGTAGCGAGATGGGAAAAACCCTTTAATCCGTACAGCCTCGAGGAAAGAAGAGAAAGGGGATGTGATTTAAACCTTTAACTACTACAGGACCGCCTAACGCAGGGATGCGTCCTGAGGGCGGTCCTGTAGCTCTGAATTGACGCGTCGGCGCGTCATCTCGTGAGAGCCGAGATTTCCTGTGAACGCGCGCGCGTTCACAGAGAAGCGCGGCACGGCAGTTCGGCTACAGCCTGCCAGCGATGATCCATCGCTGGCAGGCTGTAGATGCGAATAAAATCGCATCAAACAGCTATATCAGATGCTGTTTTATGAACAGCGTCTGATATAGCTGCTACCTGGTCCTCTGGTGGTCCCATTTGCTGGGATCGACCACCAGAGGACCAGGTAACACAGTAAAGTTGCACCAAACACTACACTAACCCCCCACCCCCTCACCTATTAACCCCTTGATCACCCCATCTAGACCCCTGATCACCCCCTGTCATTGATCACACCCCTTGTAAGGCTCCATTCAGACGTCCATATGTGTTTTGCGGATCCGTGGATTCACGGATCCGTGGATTCACGGATCCGCGGATCCAATCCGCAGATCCTCAAAACACGGACACCGGCAATGTGCTTTCCGCATTTTGCAGATCCGCACATTGCCAGAACTATATAGAAAATGCTTTCTCTTGTCCGCAATTGCAGACAAGAATAGGACATGTTCTATATTTTTGCGGAACGGAAGTGCAGACCCGGAAGTGCGGATCCGTAATTCCGGATCCGAGCGGGACAAAGTCTGTCCCCATAGAAATGAATGGGTCCGCAATTCCGTTCCGCAAACAGAATTTCGGACGTGTGAATGGGGCATAAGGGTCCCCTATCACCGCCAGTCAGCTACTTGTTAGGTAGCTAGCGCCCAGCCCACCGCACCGCAGTCACTGATTTTGGCAGAGATTTAGATTTTTTCATCCACATTGACCGATGCGAATGAAAAAATCTGTGCCGTTCATTTTTTTTTTTTTCAGCGCAGAGGCTGAACGGAAAAAAAAAATCTCATTACCCGTATGCTCAATATACAGAGAATCGCAGAAACTCCTAATGCTGGCCATACGTGTAATGATTGCGGAGACCCTCAAATGCCAGGGCAGTACAAAAACCCCACGTGACCCCATTTTAGAAAGAAGACACCCCAAGGTATTCCGTGAGGGGTATGGTGAGTTCATGCAAAATTTTATTTTTTGTCACAAGTTAGTGGAATATGAGACTGTAAAAAAGAAAAAAAAAAAAAAACAATTTCCGCTAACTTGTGCCAATTTTTTTTTTTTCCTGTGAACTCGCCATACCCCTCACAGAATACCTTGGGGTGTCTTCTTTCCACAATGGGGTCACTTGTGGGGTATTTATACTGCCCTGGCAATTTAGGGGTCCTAAAGCGTGAGAATCCAAATGCGTAAAAATGGCCTGTGAAATCCTAAAGGTACTCATTGGTTTTAGGGCCCCTTTGCGCATCTTGGCTGCAAAAAAAGTGTCACTCATGTGGTATCGCCGTACTCAGGAGAAGTAGGGCAATGTGTTTTGGGGTGTATTTTTACATATACCCATGATGGGTGTGAGAAAGATCGCTGTAAACGACAACTTTTTAAATTTTTTTATTCAAAGTTGTCAATTTACAGAGATATTTCTCTCACCCAGCATGGGTATATGTAAAAATACACCCCAAAACACATCGCCTACTTCTCCTGAGTACGGCGATGCCACATGTGTGACACTTTTGCAGCCAAGATGCTAAAGGCCCAAATTCCAACGAGTACCTTTAGGAAGGGCATTTTTACGCATTTTCTTCTCACGCTTTAGGGCCCCTAAAATGCCAGGGCAGTATAAATACCCCACGTGACCCCATTTTGGAAAGAAGACACCCCAAGGTATTCCGCTGAGGGGTATGGTGAGTTCATGCAAAATTTAACTTTTTGTCACAAGTTAGTGGAATATGAGACTTTGTGAGAAAAAACAATAAAAAATCAATTTCCACTAACTTGTGCCAAAATTTTATCTTCCTATGAACTCGCCATACCCCTCATGGAATACCTTGGGTGTCTTCTTTCCAAAATGGGGTCACATGTGGGTATTTATACTGCCCTGGCATTTTAGGGGTCCTAAAGCGTGAGAATCCAAATGCGTAAAAATGGCCTGTGAAATCCTAAAGGTACTCATTGGAATTTGGGCCCTTTGCGCATCTTGGCTGCAAAAAGTGTCACTCATGTGGTATCGCCGTACTCAGGAGAAGTAGGGCAATGTGTTTTGGGGTGTATTTTTACATATACCCATGATGGGTGTGAGAAAGATCGCTGTAAATCGACAACTTTTTAAATTTTTTTATTCAAAGTTGTCAATTTACAGAGATATTTCTCACCCAGCATGGGTATATGTAAAAATACACCCCAAAACACATCGCCCTACTTCTCCTGAGTACGGCGATACCACATGTGTGACACTTTTGCAGCCAAGATGCTAAAGGGCCCAAATTCCAACGAGTACCTTTTAGGAGGGCATTTTTACGCATTTTCTTCTCACGCTTTAGGGCCCCTAAAATGCCAGGGCAGTATAAATACCCCACATGTGACCCCATTTTGGAAAGAAGACACCCCAAGGTATTCGCTGAGGGGCATAATGAGTCCATGAAAATTAAACTTTTTGTCAAAAGTTAGCGGAAAGGGAGACTTTGTGAGAAAAACAATAAAAAATCAATTTCCACTAACTTGTGCCAAAAAAATCTTCTATGAACTCGCCATGCCCCTCATGGAATACCTTGGGTGTCTTCTTTCCAAAATGGGGTCACATGTGGGTATTTCTACTGCCCTGGCATTTTAGGGGACCTAAAGCGTGAGAAGAAAAATGCGTAAAATGCCCTCCTAAAGGTACTCATTGGAATTTGGGCCCTTTGCGCATCTTGGCTGCAAAAAGTGTCACACATGTAGTATCGCCGTACTCAGGAGAAGTAGGGCAATGTGTTTTGGGGTGTATCTTTACATATACCCATGCTGGGTGAGAGAAATATCTCTGTAAATTGAAAACTTTGAATAAAGAAAATGTAAAAAGTTGTCGTTTACAGCGATATTTCTCACACGCAACATGGGTATATGTAAAAATACACCCCAAACACATTGCCCTACTTCTCCTGAGTACGGCGATACCACATAAGTGACACTTTTTGCAGCCTGAGTGCAAAGGGCCCAAATTCCAACGAGTACCTTTAGGTTTTACATGGCGGCTCACAATTTAGCCCCGCCCAAAATGCCAGAGCAGTAAACACACCCACAAATGACCCCATTTCGAAAGTAGACACCCCAAGGTATTCACTGAGGGGCATAGTGAGTCCGTCTGAGATTTTTTTTTTTTTGCCAGAAGTTATCAGAAATTGAAACTTTTTTTTTTCTCTCAGAAAGTGTCATTTTCCGCTAACTTGTGAAAAAAAATGAAATGATACATGAACTCACCAAGCCCCTCCGCGAATACTTTGGGGTGTCTTCTTTCTAAAATGGTGTGATTTGGGGGGTATTTATACTATCCTGACATTCTAGCACCTGAAGAAACATGACAGGTGCTCAGAAAGTCAGAGCTGCTTCAAAATGCCAAAATTCACTTTTTTGCACCATAGTTTGTAAACGCTATAACTTTTACCCAAACGAATAAATATACACTTATTGGACTTTTTTTTATCAAAGACATGTAGAACAATAAATTTAGAGAAAAATTTATATAGAAATGTAGTTTTTTTTGAAAAATTTTACAACAGAAAGTGAAAAATGTCATTTTTTTGCAAAAATTTCAGTCATTTTTGATTAATAGCAAAAAAAGTAAAAATGTCAGCAGCAATGAAATACCACCAAATGAAAGCTCTATTAGTGAGAAGAAAAGGAGGTAAAATTCATTTGGGTGGTAAGTTGCATGACGGAGCAATAAACGGTGAAAGTAGTGTAGTGCAGAATTGTAAAAAGTGGCCTGGTCATTAAGGGTGTTTAAGCTAGGGGGGCTGAAGTGGTTAAATATGTTAGAAGTACACGCCTGCACAATATATCGCAAAATTAATCGCAATTAATCGCCATATCACAATTTGCTGACCCAAAAATGCTGCAATTATATTACTGTATTTTTCGCTTTATAAGACACACTTTTCCCCCCCAAAAAGTGTGTGTGTGTGTGGGGGGAATGGCAGTGCGTCTTATAAAGCGATAGTTGACTTTCTACGTGACACTGACACTGTATCTCCGGCCGCTATGCTGCACAGCGCGGCCAGCGATACATCAGTTACAGTGCGGGGAGGGAGGAGGGGCTGGTGGAAAGTCGTTATTTTAATGAACACATGTCCATTTTATATCCATTTTATTTATCTGTTCTGTGCAGTGCTATTAAGAAAATGGCAAGTTCTGTATTTTGTACTTTTGCAGTAATGCAAATATGTATTTTATTTTGAAAAACACTGCGCATTTCAGTTCTTGAGTTCAGCATAACTATATTTCACATTATCAGTCATCTGTGTGTGCTTTTACCTTGAAAATCCAAGCAGATAGACCTCTAGCACAATTCCCCTAAAATATCGCATCGCATATCATCGCAATTTTTAGGGCCCTAATCGCAATCGCACAAAATTCCCATATCATGCAGCCCTAGTTAGAAGTATAAATAAGGTTCAGGAGGAAAGTGTTTTTGATAAAGAAAAAATAAAAAATGTAAACCCAAGAACAAGGGGTACAGACTAAAATGAGTTGGGGGAAGATGAGAACCAGTGCCAGGAAATATTACACTGAGAGTAGTTAATGGGGACCTTCACCACTTTATTAAATTAATACCTCAGGCTGTAGATTAGGAGATGTCATCTCGATATTTTATTTGAAAATCTGCTGTGCCCCCCGCTCTGTTTTGGAGCCCTATATACTAATCAATAGCATCGGTACAGGGAGAAGGCAGCTTTTCTCAGGGGGCGTCTCCTTCTCCCTGGCTTTGACACAATTCGCTGCGACTGGACAGCTCACAGCAAGGGAGAAGGAGACACCCCCGGAGAAAAGCTGCCTTCTCCTTTCTGTACCGATGCTATTGATTAGCATACAGGGCGCCAAAACAGAGTGGGGTGCACAGAGCCGCAATGGAGGAGAAAATCATCAAGTAAAATATCAAGGTGATATCTCCTAATCATAAGCTGCAGCCTAAGGTATTGATTTAATAAAGTAAATAGTAGTGAAAGGTCTTCTTTAAAGTGGTTATTCAAGTCGTATAATGATCCCACAGAACGTTCTCCTCTAGAGCATATTTACCTGCTCCCCGACCCCCGCGTCCCTTAGGATCCCTGCACGGCTGCATCTCCCCATCGCGAGGATCAAAATCCAGTGGCAGGGGGAGTAGCCAATAGCAGGCCGTGACGGTGACCAGCCTACCTAGCATCAACACTTAAAGTAAAAAAATAATAATAATATTAAAAAAAATAATAAAATATAGAACTTCACCCCCATTTCCCCATAATAAAAATAAACAAAAAAATAAAAAAATCAAGAACATTTGAACCGCCACATCCCAAAAAGCCCATAACTTTAAAATATAAAACATTTATCCTGTACAGCCAACAACAAATCCGGAAAAAAAAAATCAAAATGACGGATTCCCCAATTCATCTCCCCCAAATAAAATTGAATAGAAAATTATCAAAAAATTAATACAAATACCAAATCACTGAAAACTACAGATCACCCTGCAAAACAGAGCCCCCCCCCTCCCACAGCATCATGAATATCAAAATATGACAATGCAAAGGAAAAAAAAAAAAACTACAGTTTTTTCCAAAGTTATTTTTCAAAGTTAAACACGAGGAAAATGAAATAAATGTGGTATCACTGTAATCATACTGACCTAAAAAAGCGAACAGGTGAGTTTTACTGCATACAAAAAAAAAAAAAAAAAAAAAAAAACACCCATAAAACTGTGGTGGAATTGTTTTTTTTTCACCAAGTCTACCCATTTGGATTTTTTTCAGCTTCCCCATGCAATAAAAATGTTGCTTTTAGAAAGTCAAACTTGTCCAGCAAAGTTATGGCTCCAGGAAGGCAGCGTATGAAAAACGAACACAGAAAAAATGGAAAATTGAAATGTCAGGGTACTGCATATTGTGTCATTCCTGTAGATATACAGCTACCATTTGGAGGTCGCATTTTTTTTTTTGCCTAAAAAAGGGCACAAAAAACTACATGTGAAACCATCCTAAAAATAGACACAGTTAATTTCTGAAAAAATTTGCCACTGCATGATTTTTTGCTCTTTTGGTTGACACATCATAATTTTGTGACTCCTCAAATTCTGATAAAGGCTGTTTCTGATATATACAATCCACTGTTACAAAGTTATTTTTACCCAGTATTCCAAAATATTATTGAATTTCAGTGCAATGTTTTATACTGTAACACTTCACATACTGGCTGTTAGGCTTGTGGCTGCCGTGGTAAACTATTGCCACCAAGTGACTGCATCATGGGGCCAACCCTGGCATCTAAGGGGCTAAATGGCCAAGATGGGAGTTCCATTTTGAGGTCAAGTCAACAACTTGAACTTTTGTTAATGTTTGTCATTAGGCCATTAGGTAATAGTTACCCAGAAAGAGAGTATTTGGTCTGCAAGTAGGTGGTACAAAGTGATATTCACAAGAATGCCATGGCCCAGAATGTCACTTCCTCAGCCAATTCGTCTTCTTCACATCCAGGTGGAACCTCTTACCTGCACCAGATTTAGTAATCCTGTGGATGGCATACACTTAGACAGAGTGGTTCAGGGTGGATGGTAAATGTGGAGCAGGGGTAGAAATGTTGTCTGACTCTATACCAACTATTGGGTGGCTTACTAGGAGACAAAATGTTTACGCCAGAATTAGTGTGCAATTTTAGTACAAAATGGTACATCTTGGAGCCCACCTCTTTTGATAATCCTCAACCGCTTTTCAAGCAAGTCAGAAAAAAGTGTAGCCACCCTAGTTGCGGCATATTGTACCACCAAAAAAACTAAAACCCTGACAACCCCTCTTATACACATACACACAAACACCCTTAAAAATGGATGCAATGATGGTGCAGTGGGGCAGGAAGGCCCCCATTACCCAATGCAGTATTCAACTGTATCACCATCCTGAGGACACCAGCGACCACCAGCTGGACACAAAAGTACCTGCTGACCCCAGACTGTTATGTACCTGACTGGAGGTTGTGCAGGGGTCTCAAGCGCCCCACTGGGAATCACCCTGTAATAGCCTATGGGCAGTCCGCCCCCGCCATTCGTGCTGGAACTCACAGCATCATAGCTCACTATGGAGCAGTAAGTTTGGCTCAGACGAGCTACAGTCGGTAAAGAAAATGTGGCCGTTACAAGGAGTATATTTCAGGGACTCCAAGAACTGCGATGCAATGAGTGTTGTTGTCCAGTTCTCTGTCAGAGTACAGGATCAGGCTGTTCGTGTGCAAGGAAGCGCAGTGCCATCAGACTCATTACCTGAATTAATGGTCTGGAAGCTCAGAGACTGTTCTTCAGCCCGTTGATTTATGTGGTGTGGTAAGAAAAGAGTTAAACATGAATCAAAGTAATGACGCCAGTAACTAATAGAAGTGATATAGCACTGCTAGCTGAGGCACGGTGTAATGCTGGTCATGCATATTAAAATTAATGTAGGCTGAACCTGCCAATTTCAGCAAAACCAGTCAACCAATTAACGTGTATGATGGAGTCTCAACTCTACCCAGAAGATGACAGGGGAGAGAAGGATCAGGCTGTTGGATTTCAATATGCCTGATGCTTTTGTTCTCAAGCATGTGAGGGTCAAGAGAGATATCAGCTAGCCAAACAAGTATTAGGCCAACAACCTCTGTGGGAGTTCTGAAAATATCCAAGCGCTGGCTCCGTTATTTCCATCAGTCGCTCAGTGATGAATAAAGAGATGGCCACACTTGTGTGGCGTGCTCTCCATTCACTGCGATGGGACTTCTGAAAATAGCTAAGCATACTTGCTGAATGAATGGAGAGCACGCCCACTTTGAGGTGGGACCCAGGGGTGCTCGACCAACAAGGCCAGTTGAGGCAATAGCCTCAAGCAGCAACAGGTAGGGGCAAGAGAGGGGCAGCCAAAGGGCCATGGGCTGAAGGGAAGGGGTTAGAGGTTAAGACATTGGCATTGGGCAGGGAGGGGCTCCATTTTAGTTTTCGCCTCAGGCAGCAGAAAGGCCTAGAGGGACCCACGCCTATCTCACATTAATGGGATATCCTAACCATATGCCATCAATGTCCCAGGTGGGCCGACCACTTTTAGTCTAAAAGTTCACCAATATGCACTTCCCAGTTGTTAGGAAGTGATTTTTCTTTGGTAGTAGGGCCCCTGCTTTCTGTGGAATAAAATTTCTAAGAAGCTCAGTTTAACCGCTTGCCGACCGCCGAACGCACGGATGCGTCCAGGCGGCGGCAAGTTTGTTCCTCCTGGACGCATCCGTGCGTCATCTCGCGAGAGCCGAGATCTGCTGTGAACGCGAGCGCGGCTCTGCAGAGCGGTCTAGTAGCTACAGCCTGCCAGCGATGATCCATCGCTGGCAGGCTGTAAATGTAAAATAAATGAGATCAAAGTGGTATATCAGACGCTGTGTTGCTAACAGCGTCTGATATACCTAATACCTGGTCCTCTGGTGGTCCCATTTACTGGGATCGACCACCAGAGGACCAGGTAACAATGTAAAGTTGCACCAAACACTACACTAACCCCACCCCCACCCCCTCACTTTATAACCACTATTAACCCCTTGTTAACCCCTGATCACCCCATATAGACTCCCTGATCACCCCCTGTCACTGATCACCCCCTGTAAGGCTCTATTCACATGTCCATATGTGTTTTGCGGTTCAGCGGATCCACAGATCCGTGCCACGGATCCGCGGCGCGGATCCGCAAAACACGGACACCGTCAATGTGCTTTCCGCATTTTGCAGATCCGCACATTGCCAGAACTATATAGAAAATGCTTTTCTTGTCCGCAATTGCGGACAAGAAAAGGGCATGTTCTATATTTTTGTGGAACGGAAATGCAGACCCGTAAGTGCGGATCCGCAATTCCGGATCCGAGCGGGACAAAGTCTGTCCCCATAGAAATGAATGGGTCCGCAATTCCGTTCCGCAAACAGAATTTCGGACGTGTGAATGGGGCATAAGGGTCCCTTATCACCGCCAGTTAGTTAGCTACTTGTTAGGTAGCTAGCGCCCAGCCCACCGCACCGCAGTCACTGATTTTGGCAGAGATTTTTCATCCACATTGATCGATGCGAATGAAAAATCTGTGCCGTTCATTTTTATTTTTTCTCAGCCCAGAGGCTGAACGGAAAAAAAAAATCTCATTACCCGTATGCTCAATATACGGAGAATCGCAGAAACTCCTAATGCTGGCCATACGTGTAATGATTGCGGAGACCCTCAAATGCCAGGGCAGTACAAAAACCTCACGTGACCCCATTTTGGAAAGAAGACACCCCAAGGTATTCCATGAGGGGTATGGTGAGTTCATGTAAAATTTTATTTTTTGTCACAAGTTAGTGGAATATGAGACTTTGTAAAAAAAAAAAAAAAAAATCAATTTCCGCTAACTTGTGCCCAAATTTTTTTTTTCTGTGAACTCGCCATGCCCCTCACGGAATACCTTGGGGTGTCTTCTTTTCACAATGGGGTCACTTGTGGGGTATTTATACTGCCCTGGCATTTTAGGGGTCCTAAAGCGTGAGAATCCAAATGCGTAAAAATGCCCTGTGAAATACTAAAGGTACTCATTGGTTTTAGGGCCCCTTTGCGCATCTTGGCTGCAAAAAAGTGGCACACATGTGGTATCGCCATACTCAGGAGAAGTAGGGCAATGTGTTTTGGGGTGTATTTTTATATATACCCATGCTGGGTGAGAGAAATATCTCTGTAAATGACAACTTTTTAAAATTTTTTATACAAAGTTGTCAATTTACAGCGATATTTCTCACACAAAGTAATGGGTATATGTAAAATACACCCCAAACACATTGCCCTACTTCTCCTGAGTACAGCGATACCACATGAGTGACACTTTTGCAGCCTGGAGTCGCAAAGGGGCCCAAATTCCAACGAGTACCTTTAGCTTTACATGGCTGCTCACAATTTAGCCTCGCCCAAAATGCCAGAACAGTACAAACACCCCACATGTGACCCCATTTTGGAAAGAAGACACCCCAAGGTATTCGTTGAGGGGCATAGTGAGTCCATGAAAAATTTACCTTTTGTCAAAAGTTAGCAGAAAGGGAGACTTTTGAGAAAAAACAATAAAAATCAATTTCCGCTAACTTGTGCCAAAAGAAAAATCTTCTGTGAACTCGCCATGCCCCTCACAGAATACCTTGGGGTGTCTTCTTTCCAAAATGGGGTCACATGTGGGGTATTTATACTGCCCTGGCAATTTAGGGGACCTAAAGCGTGAGAAGAAAAATGCATAAAAATGCCCTCCTAAAAGGTACTCATTGGTTTTAGGGCCCCTTGCACATCTTGGCTGCAAAAAGTGCCACACATGTGGTATCGCCGTACTCATGAGAAGTAGGGTAATGTGTTTTGGGGTGTATTTTACATATACCCATACTGGGTGAGAGAAATATCTCTGTAAATTGACAACTTTGTATAAATTTTTTAAAAAGTTGTCATTTACAGAGATATTTCTCACACCCAGTATGGGTATATGTAAAATACACCCCAAAGCACATTGCCCTACTTCTCCTGAGTACGGCGATACCACATGAGTGACACTTTTTGCAGCCAAGATGCGCAAAGGGCCCAAATTCCAATGAGTACCTTTAGGATTTCACAGGGCATTTTTACTCATTTTGGATTCTCACGCTTTAGGGCCCCTAAAATGCCAGGGCAGTATAAATACCCCACAAGTGACCCCATTGTGGAAAGAAGACACCCCAAGGTATTCTGTGAGGGGCATGGCAAGTTCACAGAAATTTATTTTTTTGGCACAAGTTAGCGGAAATTGATATTTTTTTTTTTTTTTTACAAAGTCTCATATTTCACTAACTTGTGACAAAAATAAAATTTTACATAAACTCACCATACCCTCACAGAATACCTTGGGTTGTCTTCTTTCTAAAATGGGGTCACATGTGGGTATTTATACTGTCCTGGCATTTTAGGGGCCCCTAAAGCGTGAGAAGAAGTCTGGAATCCAAATGCGTAAAAATGCCCTGTGAAATCCTAAAGGTACTCATTGGATTTAGGGCCCTTTGCGCATCCAGGCTGCAAAAAGTGTCACTCATGTGGTATCGCCGTACTCAGGAGAAGTAGGGCAATGTGTTTTGGGGTGTATTTTTATATATACCCATACTTTGTGTGAGAAATATCGCTGTAATCGACAACTTTTTAAATTTTTTTAAACAAAGTTGTCAGTTTACAGAGATATTTCTCTCACCTAACATGGGTATATGTAAAAATACACCCCAAAACACATTGCCCTACTTCTCCTGAGTACGGCAATACCACATGAGTGACACTTTTGCAGCCTGGGTGCGCAAAGGGACCCAAATTCCAACGAGTACCTTTAGCTTTACATGGCTGCTCACAATTTAGCCCCACCCAAAATGCCAGAACAGTAAACACACCCCACAAGTGACCCCATTTCGGAAAGTAGACACCCCAAGGTATTCACTGAGGGCATAGTGAGTCCGTGGGAGATTTCATTTTTTTGCCAGAAGTTAGCAGAAATGGAAACTTTATTATTTTTATTTTTTCCTCAGAAAGTGTCATTTTCCGCTAACTTGTGAAAAAAATGAAATGATACATGAACTCACCATGCCCCTCCATGAATACTTTGGGGTGTCTTCTTCTAAAATGGTGTGATTTGGGGGTATTTATACTATCCTGACATTCTAGCACCTGAAGAAACATGACAGGTGCTCAGAAAGTCAGAGCTGCTTCAAAATGCAGAAATTCACTTTTTTGCACCATAGTTTGTAAACGCTATAACTTTGACCCAAACCAATAAATATACACTTATTGTATTTTTTTTTATCAAAGACATGTAGAACAATAAATTTTGCGAAAAATTTATATAGAAATGTAGTTTTTAAAAAAAAAAAATTACAACAGAAAGTGAAAAATGACATTTTTTTGCAAACATTTCGGTAATTTTTGATTAATAGCAAAAAAAGTAAAAACGTCAGCAACAATGAAATACCACCAAATGAAAGCTCTATTAGTGAGAAGAAAAGGAGGTAAAATTCATTTGGGTGGTAAGTTGCATGATGGAGCAATAAACGGTGAAAGTAGTGTAGTGCAGAATTGTAAAAAGTGGCCTGGTCATTAAGGGTGTTTAAGCTAGGGGGGCTGAGGTGGTTAAAAAGATTTGTGCTTCCTGACTCCTAACTAGATTCTACCTTTCACGTGAGAAAAGGGATCCATCAAGTGCTGATGTCACAAAAAGTACAGGATTCTTTGATTTTATTAGGAAACAGTTTAACATTTATTGGCAAATTACTGTACCCTTTAGGAAATGTACTTGCCCAGGAGTCTGAGCAATATGTAATTCCAACCATAAGAGAGTCAACAGAAACTGTATCCATTTATTGCCTCCAGAAAGTTGTTCAGCCCTGCAACTATCCAACATTAAAAAAAAATAGTGAAATTTTCGGAAATTATAAAAGCAGAAATGTCAGTGTAAGTATTCTATTATAATATTATGCAATTTCCTTAACCCCTTAAGGACACGGCCCTATTTCACCTTAAGGACCAGGCCATTTTTTCAAAATCTGACCACTGTCACTTTAAGTGTGGATAACTTTAAAACGCTTTTACTTACCCTGGCCGTTCTGAGATTGTTTTTTCGTCACATATTGTATTTCACGACACTACTAAAATTGGGTCAAAAAAGTCATTTTTTTTGCATAAAAAAATACAATTTTTACAAAAAATTTGGAAAATTTAGCAAATTTTAAAGTTTCAGTTTCTCTACTTCTAGAATACACAGTAATACCCCCCCAAAAAGGGATGATTTTACATTTCCCATATGTCTCCTTTATTTTTGGAGCATTTGGGGAATGTCATTTTATTTTTTGAGATGTTACATAGCTTAGAAGTTTAGAAGCAAATTTTGAAATTTTTCCGAAATTTCCCAAATTCCACTTTTATGGACCAGTCCAGGTCTGGAGTCACTTTGTGAGGCTCACATAATAGAAACCACCCAAAAATTACCCCATTTTAGAAACTACACCCCTCAAGGTATTCAAAGCTGGGTTTACAAACGTTGTTAACCCTTTAGGTGTTCCACAACAGTTTGTGGAAGATGGAGAAACAATTTTGAAATTTGGAATTTTTGGAAAAATTTCCATTATAATCCATTTTTCCAGTCATAAAGTGAGGGTTACCTTCCAAACAAAACTCAATATGGGTTGCCCTGATTCTCTAGTTTACAGAAACACCCCATGTGTGGTCCTAAACTACTGTTTGGCCAAACGGGAGGACATTGAAGGAGGGGAACGCCATATGGGTTTTGAATGGCAGATTTTGCAGGACTGTTTTTTTTTACACCATGTCCTATTGCAAGCCCCCTGATGCACCCTAGCATACAAATTCCAAAAAGTGACTCCATCTAAGAAAGTACACCCCTCAAGGTATTCAAAGCTGGGTTTACAAACGTTGTTAACCCTTTAGGTGTTCCACAACAGTTTGTGGAAGATGGAGAAACTGTTTTGAAATTTGGAATTTTTGGAAAAATTTCCATTATAATCCATTTTTCCAGTCATAAAGTGAGGGTTACCTGCCAAACAAAACTCAATATGGGTTGCCCAGATTCTCTAGTTTACAGAAACACCCCATGTGTGGTCCTAAACTACTGTTTGGCCAAACGGGAGGACATTGAAGGAGGGGAACGCCATATGGTTTTTGGAAGGCAGATTTTGCGGGACTGGTTTATTTACACCATGTACCCTTTCAAGCCCCCTGCTGCACCCCTAGAGTAGAAACTACATAAAAGTGACCCCATCCAGGAAACTACAGGATATGGTGGTTGTTGTTTTGGGACTATTTTAGGGTAAATTTTTTTTGGTTGCTCTATATTATACTTTTTTGAGGCAATATAACAAAAATTGAAATTCTAAAATTGTTAATACATTTGCCATTCATTTTTGTGGAACGCCTAAAGGGTTAACAAAGTTTGTAAAGTAATTTTTGAATACCTTGAGGGTGTAGTTTTTAGATGGGGTCACTTTTTGGAGTTTCTAGTCTAGGCTACATCAGGGGACTTCTAATGGGCCATGGTGTAAATAAACCAGTCCATCAAAATCTGCCTTCCAGAAATCATATGGCGTTCCCTTCATTCTGTGCCCTGCCTTGTGGCTATATAGCCATTTACGACCACATATGGGGTGTTTCTGCAAAGTACAGAATTGGGGCAATAAATAATATATTTTTTTAATGTTAACCCTTGCTTTATTACTGGAAAATATGGATTAAAACGGAAATTTTGGCCAAAAATTATTTTTTTTGCAGTTTTTTTTTTTTTTTAACACCGCTCCTGTAAGGGGTTGGGTCTAATGTTATTTTTATAGGGGAGATTATTACGGACGCGCCAATACCTAATATGTCTACTTTCTTTGAATTATTCAGATTTGACACTAGATTATCATTTTAGGAACAAAAAATAGATAATTTTACTATCTCCATAGCCTGGCTGCTGCATTTTTTTGGGGGTGGTTACTATATAATGTAGGGGCTCATTTTTGCAGGATGAGTTGGCGGTTTTATTGGCACTATTTGGGGTGCATACGATTTTTGATCGCTCGCTATTACACTTTTTGTAGTGTTAGGAGACATAAATGGCTTTTTTTAACACTGTTTTTATTTTTTATTTTTAACGCCGTTCATCCGAGGGGTTGGTTCTAATGTTATTTTTATAGGGCAGATTATTACGGACGCGCCGATACCTAATATGTCTACATTTTTTGATTTATTCAGATTTGACACTAGATTATCATTTTAGGAAAAAAAAAGATAATTTTACTATCTAAATAGCCTGGTAGCTGCATTTTTTTTGGGGGGAATATATAATGTAGGGGCTCATTTTTTGCAGGATGAGATGGCGGTTTTATTGGCACTATTTGGGGTGCATACAACTTTTTGATCGCTCGCTATTACACTTTTTGTAGTGTTAGGAGACATAAATGGATTTTTTTAACACTGTTTTTATTTTTTATTTTTAACGCCGTTCATCCGAGGGGTTGGTTCTAATGTTATTTTTATAGGGCAGATTTTTACGGACGCGCCGATACCTAATATGTCTACATTTTTTGATTTATTCAGATTTGACACTAGATTATCATTTTAGGAAACAAAAAAGATAATTTTACTATCTAAATAGCCTGGTAGCTGCATTTTTTTTTTTGGGGGAATATATAATGTAGGGGCTCATTTTTTTGCAGGATGAGATGGCGGTTTTATTGGCACTATTTGGGGTGCATACAACTTTTTGATCGCTCGCTATTACACTTTTTGTAGTGTTAGGAGACATAAATGGATTTTTTAACACTGTTTTTATTTTTTATTTTTAACGCCGTTCATCCGAGGGGTTGGTTCTAATGTTATTTTTATAGGGCAGATTTTTACGGACGCGCCGATACCTAATATGTCTTCATTTTTGATTTATTCAGATTTGACACTAGATTATCATTTTAGGAAACAAAAAGATAATTTTACTATCTAAATAGCCTGGTAGCTGCTTTTTTTTTTTGGGGGAATATATAATGTAGGGGCTCATTTTTGCAAGATGAGATGGCGGTTTTATTGGCACTATTTGGGGTGCATACAACTTTTTGATCGCTCGCTATTACAATTTTTGTAGTGTTAGGTAATAACACAAATGTCTTTTGGACATAGTTTTTTTTTTTTTAAGAAGTTTTTCAAAGAGGTTAGGTCAAATTTTATTTTTATAGAGCAGATTTTTACGGACGCGGCGATGCCCAATATGTATGGCTCTCAGACTTAGGTGACACTAAAACAGGCATCCTCAAAGCGGCTCTCCAGATGTTGTAAAACTACACTCCCACTATGCCCTGCTGATACCTGTAGCTGGGCATGCTGGGAGTTGTAGTTTTACAACATCTGGAAGGCTGCATTTTGAGGATGCCTGCACTAAAACTAATATTTTTGGGGAAAAAAATGTTTATGTGCCTCCAAAGTCTTAGAGCCATACTTTTTATGTTTTCTAGGGGACTGTCGGAACTTATAAAAATTTAGTACTCCATGGAAGTGTGATACTCCCTGAAGCAATTGATGACGCAGAGGCCCGGATGATCGGGGCAAGTGTCACATTGAGTGGTGGTGTCCTTCCGAATCCCCTCTTGTGACACACTCTGCATCTTTTTGGGTTCGTCCCTTTTTCCAGTATGGGGGACCACACCTGGAAAATGTTGGCCAGGGATCGACCTGGGCGCCTCAATTCCCGAGGTACTCCGACCTGCTCTTTCCCGGTCTGAAAAGATCAGGTCCTTGAGGACTGCCTCATAGAACTGGAGGAAAGTCCCTGTGCTGCCAGCGCTCGGCATAGTACAAAAGCGTTGTACATGGCAACCTGCACCATGTTGACCGCAACCTTTTTGTACCATGCCCGGTTTTCCGCATGGCATTATATGGTTGGAGAACTTGATCAGACAGATCAACTCCACCCATATACCGATTGTAGTCGACGATACAATCGGGTTTGAGGACCGTTGCCGTGGTACCTCGCACAGAGACTGGGGTGGTGCCATTACCGTGGATTGTGGTCAGCATAAGGACATCCCTCTTGTCCTTATACCTGACCAACAGCAGGTTTCCACAAGTAAGGGCACGGGTCTCACCCCTGGGGATAGGTACCTGGAGGGGGTGGGCAGGGAGGCCGCGCTGATTTTTCCGCACGGTCCCACAAGCGAACGTGGATCTGGCGTAGAGGGCCTGGTACAAGGGTATACTGGTATAAAAGTTATCCACGTACAGGTGGTAACCCTTATCCAGTAGTGGGTACATAAGGTCCTATACAAAAAAACTAGAGACCCTATTAAGGGAGGGTTCCATAGCAACAAAAAAACTTTGCTCAATTGAGCTCAATTCACCACTTTTACCCTTAATATTTAAATCAGTAAAACTTCACTTTTATTAGTAGTTCTCTAAAAATGTTTGTGAGTTTTGACACACTTGTTAAAACTACTGCTCGAATTTGCACACTGCTATCGCACAGGTTGCTAGTGGTAACGGAGGGTGTGCACTACCCTCCTAACCTTCCCACAAGTTTGCAATCAGTGTATAACTACCTGCCTGACTAATCCTGCAGGGTACTCGGTGCTGTGAACATACACCCTAAAGTAAATAACTGTTTCCTACTCAGTGTTTAGCAACTCGAGCAGAGCTAAAACCAACAGATTCTGTCCCCCAACATGTTTCCCCTGAAGACGCCAGTTTATCTGGTGAAACATGTTGGGGGACAGAATCTGTTGGTTTTAGCTCTGCTCGAGTTGCTAAACACTGAGTAGGAAACAGTAGGAAACAGTTATTTACTTTAGGGTGTATGTTCACAGCACCGAGTACCCTGCAGGATTAGTCAGGCAGGTAGTTATACACTGATTGCAAACTTGTGGGAAGGTTAGGAGGGTAGTGCACACCCTCCGCTACCACTAGCAACCTGTGCGATAGCAGTGTGCAAATTCGAGCAGTAGTTTTAACAAGTGTGTCAAAACTCACAAACATTTTTAGAGAACTACTAATAAAAGTGAAGTTTTACTGATTTAAATATTAAGGGTAAAAGTGGTGAATTGAGCTCAATTGAGCAAAGTTTTTTTGTTGCTATGGAACCCTCCCTTAATAGGGTCTCTAGTTTTTTGTATTAGATTAAGTTTGGGGTTTATCGCCCCTGTTTGTCTGACCCATATACAGCTATTTTTGTTTAACACCTATTAATTGTTAATCCATGGCAGGTTTTCTCTCTCATAAATTTACTCCCAGCACGTTTACTTCCGAGGCAGAATATGTGTTCTCTAAAGAGAATCTACCTATAAATACTACGGATATTAACTCTGGGTTCAGAGAATTGAATAAGACCTATAAACAGTACTTGAGGTCTGTGTGGGAAGTTGCCAGCCTTGATACGTATATTAAACAGAGACTGGTTTATAGAGGCATGAGAATAAATATTGTCCCTAATTCACACCAAGAAGACCCAGAATTTATAAAAGGGTGGTACCAACTGTTGACTGAGAACTCACTACGTATGTTACAATATCTATCAGACTATGAGAAAGGAGTACTAACAAAAGTGAGTGCACAATTGGAAAAAGAAATTTCCCAGGTTCAGCAATTTAATACCTCTCCAGAGTTTGCTGAATGTGAACAGAAATTGCAAAAAACACATTGAACGATTGCAGACAGAGATTAAAGAGAGGAAACATAAAAAATATATTCGCGACAGACGTGACTTTGAAACTGGACAAATATATACTGGTAGAAATACTAGTTACTCCAATACTAATAGGAGAAATAGGTATACGAACTCACAGGTGTCTAACACTGATATTTCTGAATCAGATATTTCTGGCTCAGAGGAATCTGGGTACATAAGGTCCCACACGAGTTTCCCGCTAACACCCAGAGTGGGGGGACATTCTGGGGGTTCAATACGGGAATCTCGTCCCTCGTACACACGAAATTTGTAAGTGTACCCTGAGGCACTCTCACAAATTTTGTACATTTTGACGCCATACCTCGCCCGCTTAGTGGGAATGTATTGGCGGAAACTGAGTCTCCCCTTGAACGCAACGAGAGACTCATCATCCGCGACCTCCCTTCCAGGTACGTAGGCCTGCGCGAATGCGGCCCCAAAGTGATCGATGATCGGCCGTATCTTGTACAGCCGGTCATAGGCAGGATCACCTTGGGGGGGACATGCTGCATTATCTGCATAATGCAGGCATTTCCGGATGGCCTCAAACCTTGAGCGCGTCATGGCCATACTGTACAGTTGGGTCTGGTAGAGGACGTCCCCACTCCAGTATTGCCTGACGCTTGGTTTTTGCACTAGGCCCATGTGCAGCACGAGGCCCCAAAACGTCCTCATCTCGGCTGCACTGACTGGCGTCCAGCCACCGGGCCTAGCCAAAAAGGAACCTGGGTGCTGAGCGACGAACTGTTGGGCGTACAGATTCGTCTGCTCCACCATCAGATTCACCAGCGGGTCACTGAAAAAAACTGAAATAGTCTATTTCAGTGAACCCCACTGTGGGAATCTGGATTCCAGGATTGCCAACGAAATCCGGAATCACAGGTTCATAGTCCACTGGGGACACCAGCTAAGTTCACCGGTGGGGGCTCCGGTGCGCTTATTTGGTGGGCCGGGAAACCAGTACGAGCCCCAGGGCTGCTCGTACTGGTGTGGGCCACAGGGTCCCTAGCATGTGGGGCCCCTGGCTCCACCTGGCGGCGTCTCCGCCGCCTTGGGGGCTCATCATCATCAGATGATGATGAGGAGGATGCAGATGACAGGAGGAAGGTGGGGTCATCGTCATCCTCACTGGCGCTCTCGGTGTCGGAGAGCATCTGGGCGTATGCCTCCTCCACTGAGAACATCCGGTGGGCCATGGGTGTGTGTGCGTGTATGTGCGTGTGTGTCAAACTTTATTCAATGTGCGTGTGTGTTGGGGCGGGTGTTCGCGTACTAAGAATTACAAAAAGAGTGGCGGAGGAGGACGGCGGAGGTGGAGGTATGTGGCGGAGGAGGGCAGCGGGTGGTGGAGGAGGGCGGCGGGTGGAGGTGGCAGCGGAGGGTGGTGGAGGTAGGTGGCGGAGTAGGGCAGCGGGTGGTGGAGGTAGGTGGCGGAGGAGGGCGGCGGGTGGTGGAGGTAGGTGGCGGAGGAGGGCGGCTGGTGGTGGAGGTAGGTGGCGGAGGAGGGCGGCTGGTGGTGGAGGGAGGTGGCGGAGGAGGGCGGCTGGTGGTGGAGGTAGGGGGTGGAGGAGGACGGCGGTGGTGGAGGTAGGTGGCGGAGGAGGGCGGCTGGTGGTGGAGGTAGGTGGCGGAAGAGGACGGCGGTGGTGGAGGTAGGTGGCGGAGGAGGGCGGCTGGTGGTGGAGGTAGGTGGCGGAGGAGGGCGGCTGGTGGTGGAGGAGGAGGTAGGTGGCGGAGAAGGGCGGCGGGTGGGGGTGGCAGCGGAGGGTGGTGGCGGAGGGTGGTGGAGGTAGGTGGCGGAGGAGGGCGGCGGTTGGGGGGGGGGTCAGAACCCCTGGGTTGGTTTTAGGGGTCTGTGGACCCCAACCACCAGAGGCACTGAAAAAAAAAAGTTTTTTTTTTCTTTCCCTAAAACTTACTCTATCCCTTCCTAGCCCTGCCTAAATAGACCTTTCCCTCACTGACCCTAACCTACCTGGAGGGTGCAGGAGGGTTCTGGATGGAGCAGGGGGGGGTCGCAGGAGCAGAGCTGGAGCGGTGCGGGCACGTCGGCAGCAGCGGGAGAAAGAGGAGGGGAGAGAGGAGCGCTGGGTGTTTGAATCGCCCGCCTCTCTCCCCGGACCAATCAGCAGCCACTACCGCCACCAACGCATACAATTCAAGAATGGTGATTGGTGGTGTGATATTACACCACCGATCACCATTCTTTTCCGGTTCATCGGGTCACCGGAGACCCGAATGGACCGGAAACGCAGAAAACCGCAGGTCTGAATTGACCTGCGGTTTTCTGCGATCGCCGATACGGGGGGGTCACATGACCCCCCTCGGCGTTGTGTCGGGATGCCCGCTGAATGATTTCAGCGGGCATCCCGTTTGTATTAACCCCTTCACCGCCGCAATCGCCGTTAAGAAACATGACGTACCGGTACGTCATGTGTCCTTAAGGACTCGGGAAACATGCCGTACCGGTACGTCATGTGTCCCAAAGGGGTTAAATATATTAACAGGAAAAAAAATGTTTTATTCATTCAAGAAAATGCTTGGTGTATGTGACTACAGATATAGTGGCTAGTCCATTTGTGTATATGCAGATTAACCCTATGGTGACAGATGTGTTTTAGCTCTGACCTCACTGCTGCCTACTGCTTAGTCCCTGTGATTATGTGAGCTCAGGGTGTCCTGATTGGGCTCTGTGGCACAGGATACAAGGCTATGACAGGTAAGTTAGAGAAGAAAACAATATTATAAAAAAAATAGCAGATTTACTAATACTGACATGTAGAGATGAGCAAACTTCTATTTTTAGTTCGGCATCCAAAGTTCGGGTTCGGGTTATCGTAGCATCCCGTTATGGATTCCATAACGGCATTTGGAATCCATAAGGGGCTGCTTCATTGAACCCGAACCGTGGACAACCCTAAGGACCTGGGGTGACGTCACAGTCATGTGATCAGTGCAGGGGGCGTGGCTCAGTATTGGATCACCTCTTATCCAATCCAGTGCTGAGCCACGCCCCCTGCACTGATCACATGACGGTGACGTCACCCCAGGTCCTTAGGGTTGTCCAAGGTTCGGGTTCAATGAAGCAGCCCCTTTATGGATTCCAAATGTTGTTATGGTCCGCGGCAGCGGAATCCATAACGGGATGCTTAGATTACCCGAACTTTGGACGCTGAACTAAAAATAGAAGTTCGCTCAACTCTACTGACATGTTTACACAGCATTAAACTAGATGAGACAGGTAGAAGCTTTGCAAAACCTACTACAGTGGCACGGTGTGATAAATTTGGCTCAGTTGCCTAGACACGTTCGACAGTTTTCCTTACCCCTCCTCTGGCTGGCTTACTTTACGCCAATATTTGGCACCCAAAAAATATATGGCATATATTACAACTCCTGTTAGTCACATCACCGTCACTAGGGACTGTACAAATCAGTCTAGTGAGGTTTAAAAGGTGTCTAAACCATACGCGTAATAAATCTGGTGCACAGTTTGCTTTGTAAATCTAGTAAAGACGGACATATGTAGTAAAAGCAGAAGTGATACTTTAGAAGTTAATAAATAGGTTGTGCAAAAAAAAAAAAAAAACTGATACTAATACAGCTACAAAGTAGCCAGAAGTAAATCACATTAGCTCATTAAAAGCAACATAAAAGCAACACATTTCTTTAACAGTTTAGGCAAAAAACTTCATTCCCCATGAGTCAGCAATGGCTGCATTTGCTCTTCCTCTAACTTCATCATCAGGAACAGTCTTTGGAAAGCCCCACAGTGGCTAGTACTGTTGTCTTGCAGTGCTGCGGTCCTGGGTTTGACTCTTGCCATAGAGTTCTCCCCCTTGTTCGTGTCGGGTTCCTCCTGGTACTTAGCTTTCTTCCCACACTCCAGGTTCACTGGCTTCCTCGGTCGGTGATTCTCGTAGGTGTTAGGGTGAGTGTCTAGATGACAGCCTTAAGTCACCTGCTACATTACATACAACAAGAAATTCCAAGCTGCGCTTTGAGTACTGTGAGTGAAAAAAGCGCAATAGATATATAGATATTGAACCAACAGGTGTTTGCTTTTTCCCCTCACCATAGGCATGAGTAAATGTATTTAACCACGGTGAATGTTGCATTACGTATATAATTGCGCTCTTCATCATCACCATATTCTACAATGCTTCAAAACCAGGAAAAAAATGCTCACCCTCAAAAGCAAAGTTTTTCTTCTGCTTGGAAGCCATTTTGTTACGTTAGAAGGCTTATTTACATACTCCTAGCTCCTGGAATTATTAGCTTTCAGACCTCCTCAGTGTTTTATACCTCAGCCTCCACCCCATGTAGTTTACAAAGGACAGTGGGGCTTGTCATATCCATACGAGTTTGTTACTGGTTTATTGTCTTTGGGTGGCTCCTGCTCAGTAACGTCCTCCTCTTTCACACAAACAAGGAGAGAATCACTATTTCCAGTATGATAGTAGTTTTTGCTGCTGCTTGCCTCTTCTTTTCCATTCTGGTCTTCATCAGACTTCTGTTCGGTTTCTCCTACAGAGATGTGATAGCCATTGTCAATAATCTTTCTGGTGTCTGAATCATCGGACACATTCAGGTCCTTATTTGTCTCCTCTGGAGTCATTTTCTCTTCAGGAGAGTCAACTGGAGATATGGACACTTGATCGTACTTGGTCAATTGATCAGATGGCAAATAAACTCGTGTCGTCATGGCTTTTGCGACTGAGTTCTGTAAAATGGAACAGCAGTAAAAAGATTGAATCAGTTTTAATAATTTTATGGTAGCGTGTTTAGAAGAAAGATAGTGCATGTAACTTTAAACCTGAAACAAAGGGCTAGGGCCTCTATTTTAAATGGGTTACCCCCTGCAAAATCTTGGGAAAGATTTATCAAGACCGGCACTTTCTGCGCTGTTCTTGATATCCCCGCACTGACAGAAGATGCCCCCTTTTTGAAAAGTGTGTGTGACTTTTTAATACCACTTTTCTGTCACAAACTGAATGCTAAATCTCCCCCATTGTTACTAGAAAAATCCAGCAATTACAGCTTTTAGATTTATACTTTATTAAAAACGCTTATACACAATATCCCCATACTTATATCTGCTCTTTCTATTGAACAGACTTTCAGTAAACTTTAGTAAATGTGCCAAGGTGGGCACACATGCACAGTCCTCTCGCTGATAATTCGGGTACTGAGAGATACCCAACATGCTGAGTCAACTGCAGCATCTTCTCCGCTTGTCAGAGGAGATAACGAGCAAGTTCAGTTACAGTATGCAGTCTCACTCTCTTGTCACTTGCTTAGTATCTTATCGGAGAAGCAGCTAGACCACCACTCCAGGAATCCCTCTGCATATCCAGTGGATTATAGAGACAAGACTGAGCGCCTCTGGCAGTAGCCCATCTCCCTGAGCCTCCCATACGCATTACATAGTAGGCTGGTATCACTAAAATTAGTAGGTTCGGCCAATATTTATGTAATGTGTATGGCTAGCTTAAAAGGATCGACGTGCATCAGTTTTTGGGGAAAGGGATGTATCCCATCACTACCTGGAGAGGTTAAATAGTATATGACATTTCCCTCTCATTCATTTCAGCTTTAAGATAAAAATGAGGTTTAGAATAAAAACCTAAATAATATATACAATAAGAGGTTGACCCACACCTATCTATTAAACGCAGCCAAAAACGAAGTCGGCAAAGTGGCGGCCAGCAGTGCTGGGTCCGGCCACCACCAAGCGTTCCTACTGGCCCAATGAAAACAGCCGAGCAGCACGCTTGGCTATTGTCGAATCCCTTAGAAATGAATTGAAGCGCACTGCGCTTGCGCAGCCACCGCTTCCATTTATTTCTATGGGGCCGACTGAAATAGCCGAGCCAGTACATGTGCGGTAAACCCTCCTTCACTTTACCGGATGAATTTACCAGAGGTGAGACCCGCACCTATCAGACAATGGGGAAATATCCTAGCGATAGGCTCTCATTGTCTGAGATGGGAAAACCCCTTTAAGGACTAGATTATTTTTTTATTCATTTTTGCTTCTCTGTGTAATATTTTTTAATATCTGCCTCTACGTAGTTTTAGTTTTTTCAGGGTTGCATTCACATTACCATTTACTTTTTTTTTTTTTTTTTCAATCACTATACTCATATCATATGCATCTTTTTATGTCAGTACATTATGCCTGTGCATAAAATTTGCACAAGGATGTGATACAGCATACCTACAGTTAGCTCTGCTAGGTTTAATACCAGGGATGTCCTGAGGTTCTTTGTAAGGACTGGGCTGTCACTGTGTAACCTAATTCTAGCAATCGCAGTGACCATGTATACTATAAAGGTCATGCTGGAGAAGTGAAGCAGTAGGGGTTGAAGCTTTCTCACAGATTTATTACAGTGGCTTACATAGACCTCTTTAAGTTAGTTTTTAAGTTTTGTCTTTTGCAAACTGATAATACATAGAAACACTAAGGGTACAACCACACAGCACTGTTGTGAGCCGCTCAGGGTGCGGCTGTGCTGTGGTCAAGTACCACGGGCAATTAGGCCACAGCTGACTTATATTTAACCAATGAAGACCGAACTGTATAGCCAGCCTGCACTGTTAAAGGGGTTGTCCATGAACTATACAGTGCGGTCTTCATTAGTTAAATAAGAGGCAGCTGTGGCACGGTACTCAACTGCAGTCGGCCGTGCCCCCAAATGGCTCACAACCGAGTTGCGTGGTCATACCCTAAAGATTCAACTTACCAATGATAGTGGGAGCATGGATTTGGCGTTTATTTTTCGCTTTATGAAAAAGCAACTTACAACAAGTATAATAAACACCACAATAGAAATGGGTACAATTATGGTATATAATTTGTGAGGAGAAATCCCTAGAAGTAGAAAAAAAAGATAAAGAAATGATCAATAAGACACAGTCTAGGCAGTTAAATACCAGTCCATTTCGCATACACTATATCAGGGGTGCACAACCTTTTCTGGTTAGGGGCCACATTGTCAGACTGAAGGAATACCAAGGGCAGAAAATAAAAGTTAAAGGGGTATTACCAACTGAAATACTGTATTTAAGGCATATTATATACATACAGTATTTACTATAAATGTCTGGTTACAATTCCAGTACTCCCTTCTAATTGGAGAATACATAAAAATGCATGCGAGTAGCCACAAGACATAGAAATACATGTCTGTCACCAGATGGATGGGGGCTGCACAGAATGATATCAAGGGCCACATGTGGCCCCCGGGCCGCAGGTTGTGCACCCCTGCACTATATGAAGAAAGGTACTGGGACACCTCTTCAGAAGTTTCATTCAGTCAACTTTCAGATGAGCGACTGTCTGCAGCGAGGCACCCGGCCTGAACTCCCAGTACTACCGGGGTCACATAGCATTATATTGATTTATGATGCTATGTAACCCTTAGAGGTCTGGAATGTATTGGATAACACTGACATAATGCTGTCAGTGTTATACAACACATTTCGGAACTGTAAGGGTTACACAGCATCATAAATCAATATATTGCTATGCGATCCCATCAGTGCTGGGAGTTCAGGACGTGTGCCAAGCTGCGAGTCCGTAGGGAGACACTCACTCGTCTGAATGAGGCTTTACAGATATTTATGAACGAATGGGTTGTCATGTAGCGCTCACTGAATTCCAGCGTGGTACTGTAATAGGATGCCACTGTTGTAACGAGTCAGTTTGTGACATTTCTTTAGATTTTCCACATTCAACCATGCCATGAAGCCAACGCAGCCATGAAGTGGGAGGCCACGTAAAGTTGCAGAGCAGGGTCATAGTACTGAGGCGCAACCAAATTCCACCTTTCTTTTACACCAGTTTTGATAAATCTCCCCCTCTGCGCATAAAAGTCACCAATGCTCTGCTGACTAAATAACTGCAGAGGTGAAAACCTCCTCTGGCATCAACATCATCACAAAAGGACCTAGAGGGACATTTATCAAGACTGGTGTTCCCAAATGCACCAGAGCGAGAAACTCCTTTCGTGCTCCAGAAACCGAAGTCTACGCCAGCCGAGGGCTGTATATTCAGCTATGAACGATAACAGTTTCTGGTGTAAGCCATAGTAAATCTGGTGGGCTGTGCTAAGCCATGCCCCTTCTGAAAAGTCCCAAATTATTGCACACACGGCATGCATCATAGTCTGTGACTTATTTACGCCACAATAGTGGAGTAAATAAGCTGATGAATTTCCCTCAGTGAGTTTTTCAATCGACTCATCACAGAACTACAGTAAATTGTCTTTTCCATATACAGGACATGGTCATATACTGGTATCCATCTGGAAGGACACAAGTCGTTGACAGTACATTGTAATAAGAATACCATTGCATAGTCATTGCTTACCTTTTTGTACGGAAAGATTTAGGCAGGTTTCTTTTGACCTTTCAATAGTCATAGGGACAGAGTCTGATCTGCCTTGTGCCCAAAAACAATAGTTGGTTTGATTTGTGATTAAAACTTTGAAGCTGCATCCATCATAATCACATTCATCTGTTTCCTTGGGTAAGAATACAAATATTCATTACTCAGTGTAAAGTAAAACACAACAGCCAAAATTATATGGTTTGACCCTTTCTCTGTTGCCTGCAAAAGTTCTCAGTCTAACCTTAGGGAATGGAGTTGGTTCACATACCAACACCTGAAGGTCAAGTTTATTCTGAACAGGTCACTCTAACACAATTTTCCAGTTCAGCAGTACTCAAAGATGGTCTCGTGCACTTGACAGTGTCATACGTATGCTACTATAAGAGTACGCAGTAAGGGTATGCCCACGCAGAGTTTTTGGAGAAGGTTTTTAAGTAGATCTACCTGCTGGATTTTCAGCCAAAGCCAGAAGTGGATCATCCAGGAGGAAGCACAAATACTTCCTTTATCTTTCCGATTCCTTTTCAGTCCACTCATGACGTTGTCAGAAAAGCCTGCAGGCAGATCAGTTTCAAGACTTCATTCCCGTACCTCAAAGCTCAGCTCACATCACATGTTGCCACCTCATTAAGGTAAACACTGAAACTGTGAGCCAGAACCGGCCTAATGTTGTTCAGGTCATACTTGTGGCATCAATACATTTCTCACACAAACAGGAATGAATATTACATCCTGGTGCCATCACGCAATATGCACCCACCCGCCCATCTACATAATCTAAAAGACCATATGATTTATCAGACTAGACCACGTCTTCTACTGCTTTCAGCGGACAGGAGACTGCATTTATGAACGTTATGTTCTCACGCCTATCATAGCAGTGCTTCTGTGGGAACAGACTAGACAACCAGGCTTCACTCCCTATGAGAATCAATGAGCCTTAAAGGCTATATACACCTTTGCCGGATTTTTTTTTTTTTTTTTATTACTGCACTGTAGTCATTTTGAGCTAAAAAGCTTTTTTTCAATTGGTCTTTTTTAAAAATTGATTGTCTAGTAGCCTACACTCTTTTTAGACTCTGTTCCATCAGGCAGCTCAGCTGATGGCTCCTTTTCTCTGACTTTTATAAACATGATAGCTCAAGTCTTATTTAAGCCACATTATTATCAGTAAGATAAGTGTTTATGACCTCTTAGTAAATTAGAGATAAGGTGGGGCCATTTATCAAACTGGTGTAAAGTAGAACTGACTTAGTTGCCCACAGCAGAGTTGCTATGGACAACTAAGCCAGTTATACTTTACACCAGTTTGATAAATGACCCCCAAGGTTTATTAGGTAACCGGCACAAAGTACCATTCATACAGCTAGAAGGACAGCTGAATATTTTTAATGAAGACCAATTTAAAAAATGATTTTTAGCCCAAGATGAGTAAAATGCCATCATAAAAAAAATGTTGCCAAAAGATGTACTTAGCCTTTAACCCCTTCTCGACCTCCCCGCGTAAATGTACGATGAAGTGGAGTAAATAAAAATGGTGCCTGCTCTCAAGTTAAGCAGGCACCATAGTCACCGGGTATCTACTGTTTCAAACAGCAGGTACCCAGGACTGATATATGCGATTGATGATAACGGCAAACGCATACATTTAACCCCTCAGATGCTGCGGTGAAATGCGACCACGGCATCTGGGAGGTCAAAAACTGGGAGAAAGTGCACAGACTCCCCCTACCGAGGAGCCAGAGTGTATCTGTGACAGCCTCTTTACTCCTGAGGGTTACGAGGCTGCCGCTCACTAGTTCCTATGGAGAGCCTGCCTGTGGCTAATGCATTGGGGTCTATGAGAAAAGCAATCTATTGATTTTAATAGTTCCCTATGGGAACTATTAAAAAGTGTAAAAATAGGGAAAAAAAAAAAAAGTTTTTAAATAGAAAAAAACCCATAAAACAATCTAATCACCCCCCTAAACAAATAAACAATAAAATAAACATCAAGGGCATCGCCGCGTGTGAAAACGCCTGTACTATATAATAGGGATGTCCCGATACCATTTTTTTAAGACCGAGTACGAGTACCGATACTTTTATTTAAGTACTCGCCGATACCAATTACCGATACCTCATATAAACAGCGGCGCAGTTACTGATAGCAATGAAAACAATTAAAGCTGGAATTTGGTTGCTATGAATAACTGCTTTTCTTTTCCTTTGTACAAGTGTTAATAAATTAATAAATGGTAATATAATAGCGTTTTCAAACCAATGTGCCACCAGGGGGATCTGTTTTTGGGGGATCTGTGGAGGACACACTGTTGTGGAGGATCTGTGGATGACGCACTGTTATGGGGGATCTGTGGATGACGCACTGTTATGGGGGATCTGTGGATAACACAGTGTTATGGGGGGAATCTGTGGATGACGCACTGTTATGGGGGACCTGTGGACGCCACCGTTATGGGGGACCTGTGGACGCCACCGTTATGGGGGGACCTGTGGACGTCACCGTTATGGGGGGACCTGTGGACGCCACCGTTATGGGGGACCTGTGGACGCCACCGTTATGGGGGGACCTGTGGACGCCACCGTTATGGGGGACCTGTGGACGCCACCGTTATGGGGGACCTGTGGACGCCACCGTTATGGGGGACCTGTGGACGTCACCGTTATGGGGGGACCTGTGGACGCCACCGTTATGGGGGACCTGTGGACGCCACCGTTATGGGGGGACCTGTGGACGCCACCGTTATGGGGGACCTGTGGACGCCACCGTTATGGGGGACCTGTGGACGCCACCGTTATGGGGGGACCTGTGGACGTCACCGTTATGGGGGACCTGTGGACGCCACCGTTATGGGGGGACCTGTGGACGCCACCGTTATGGGGGGACCTGTGGACGTCACCGTTATGGGGGAGGGGGACCTGTGGACATCACTGTTATGGGGGGAACCTGTGGACATCACTGTTATGGGGGGACCTGTGGACATCACTGTTATGGGGGGACCTGTGGACATCACTGTTATGGGGGGATCTGTGGATGAGGCTGTAATGGGGGGGATCTGTGGATGACGCTGTTAGGGGCTATGTGGATGACACATATATAGCATCTTATGCTATATACATGTCATCCACAGATCCCCCATTAGTGTCATCCAGTTTACACTTGCGGGGGCCGGTGCAGCTTGACTCATACACCGGCTCCGCAGCTGCTATATTGTCTTTCATTAACCCTAACTTACTGTGCCCGTGATTACTAACTATTAATGCGCAGTCCCTCCATGCTCCTGCCCCGCGCCTTCTGTAATCATAAAGTGGGCGGAGCGGGCAGGCGGGACATGAGGCGCATGGAGGAACTGAGAGCTCAAGCTGCCCGATTCCTCCATGCGCTTCATGTCCTGCCTGCCCGCTCCGCCCACTTTATGATTACAGAAGGCGCGCGGGCAGGAGCATGGAGGGACTGCGATAATAGTTAGTAATCACGGGCACAGTAAGTTAGGGTTAATGAAAGACAATATAGCCGCTGCCGAACCGGAACTTCCGGTATCGGCAGTGGTATCGGCGGCATTTTTACGAGTACAAGTACTCGTGAAAATGCCGGTATCGGTCCCGATACCGATACTAGTATCGGTATCGGGACATCCCTACTATATAAATATAAAAATATTTATCTCATATGGCAAATGGTGAAAAAAAATTTTTTTTTAACCCCTTAAGGACACGGCCCTATTTCACCTTAAGGACCAGGCCATTTTTTCAAAATCTGACCATTGTCACTTTATGTGGTGATAACTTTAAAACGCTTTTTCTTATCCAGTCAATTCTGAGATTGTTTTTTCGTCACATATTGTACTTCATGACAGTGGTAAAATGAAGTCGAAAAATTTCATTTTTATTTATAAAAAAATACCAAATTTACCAAAAATTTTGAAAAATTTGCAATTTTCCAAGTTTCAATTACTCTACTTCTATAATACATAGTAATACTGCCAAAAAAAGTTATTGATTTACATTCCCCATATGTCTACTTCATGTATCGATCATTTTGGGAATGCCATTTCATTTTTGGGGACGTTACAAGGCTTAGAAGTTTAGAAGCAAATCTTGAAATTTTTCAGAAATTTTCAAAAACCCACTTTTTAGGGACCAGTTCAGGTCTGAAGTCACTTTGTGAGGCTTACATAATAGAAACCACCCAAAAATTACCCCATTCTAGAAACTACACCCCTCAAGGTATTCAAAACTGATTTTACAAACGTCATTAACCCTTTAGGTTTTCCACAAGAGTTAATGGCAAATAAAGATAAAATTTCAGAATTTCGATTTTTTGAAAAATTTTCCGTTTGAATCCATTTTTCCAGTAACAAAGCAAGGGTTAACAGCCAAACAAAACTCAATTTTTATTGCCCCGATTCTGTAGTTTTCAGAAACACCCTATATGTGGTCGTAAACTGCTGTATGGCCAAACTGCAGGGCGCAGAAGGAAAGGAGCGCCATATGGTTTTTGGAAGGCAGATTTTGCTGGACTGGATTTTTGACACCATGTCCCATTTGAAGCCCCCGATGCACCCCTAGAGTAGAAACTCCATAAAAGTGACTCCATCTAAGAAACTACGCCCTCAAGGTATTCAAAACCAGTTTTACAAACTTTTTAACCCTTTAGGTGTTCCACAAGAGTTATTGGCAAATGGAGATGAAATTTCCGAATTTCTATTTTTGTTACCTTGTCTCAAAAAAGTGTAATATAGAGCAACCAAAAATCATGTTTACCCTAGAATAGTACCAACAAAACTGCCACCTTATCCTGTAGTTTCCAAAATGGGGTCACTTTTTTGGAGTTTCTACTCTAGGGGTGCATCAGGGGGCTTCAAATGGGACATAGTGTCAAAAAACCAGTCCAGCAAAATCTGCCTTCCAAAAACCATATGGCGTTCCCTTCCTTCTGTGCCCTGCCGTTTGGCCATACAGTAGTTTACGACCACATATGGGGTGTTTTTGCAAACAAGAGAATCAGGGCAATAAATATTGAGTTTTGCTTGGCTGTTAACCCTTGCTTTGTTACTGCAAAAATGGATTAAAATGGAAAATTTGCAAAAAATAGCTGTTTTGGGACTGTTTTTATTTTTTGTTATTTACATAGTTGAACTGACAGGTTAGATTGTGTGCTATTTCTATAGAGCAGGTTGTTACGGACGCGACAATACCAAATATGACTACTTTTTGGGGTTTTTGTTTCAGTTTTACATAATAAAGCCTTTTGAAAATAATTTTTTTAGTGTCTCCACATTCTGAAAGCCATAGTTTTATTTTATTTTTTTGGGCGACTGTGTTATGTAGGGGCTCATTTTTTGCGGGATGAGATGGCGGTTTGATTGGCACCATCTTGGGGTGCATATGACATTTTGGTCGCTTGCTATGACACTTTTTGTGATGTAAGGTGACAAAAATGGCTCTTGACACCGTATTTTTTTATTTTTTTTTGCTGTGTTCAGCTGAGGGGTTAGGTCATGTGTTATTTATTTAGATCAGGTTGTGACGGACGCGGCGATACATAATATGTATACTTTTTATTTATTTATATAAGTTTTACACAATAATATAATTTTTTAAAACAAAAAAAAATCATGTTTTAGTGTCTCCATAGTTTGAGAGCCATATATATTTTTTTTTTTGGGCGATTGTCCTATGTAGGGGCTCATTTTTTGCGGGATGAGATGGCGGTTTGATTGGCACCATCTTGGGGTGCATATGACTTTTTGATCGCTTACTATTACACTTTTTGTGATGTAAGGTGACAAAAAATGGCTTGTTTGACAACGTTTTTATTTTTTATGTTTACGGCGTTCATCTGAGGGGTTAGGTCATGTTATATTTTTATAGAGCAGGTCCTTACGGACGCGGCGATACATAATATGTATACCTTTTTTTATTTATTTTGGTTTTACACAATAATATCCTTTTTGAATGAAAAAAACATGTTTTAGTATCTCCATAGTCTGAGAGCCATATATTTTTCAGTTTTTAGGCAATTGTCTCAGGTTGGGTATCATTTTTATGGGAGGAGGTGACGGTTAGATTGGCACTATTTGGGGGTCATATGACTTTTTGATCGCTTGCTATTACACTTTTTGTGATGTAAGGTGGCAAAAATGGCTTTTTGACAAAGTTTTTATTATTTTTTTTTACAGTGTTTACTTGAGGGGTTAGGTCATGTGATATTTTTATAGAGCAGATTCTTACGGACGTGTAGATACCAAATATGTCTACTTTTTAATTTTTTTTACATTTAACACTAAAAGCATTTTTGAAACAAAAAAATCATGTTTTAGTCTGAGAGGCATAGTTTTTTTATTTTTGGCCAATTGTTTTAGGTAGGGGCTCGTTTTTGCGGGATGAGATGGCGGTTTGATTGGTACTATTTTCGGAGGCAAACGCCTTTTTGATCGCTTTGTATTACACTTTTAGTGATGAATGTGCCAAAAATGGCTTATTTACACCATTTTTGGGGTTTTTTTTATGGCGTTCACCTGAGGAGTTCAGTCATGTGATATTTTTATAGAGCAGGTTTTTACGGACGCGCGATACCTAATATGTGTAGTGTATTTTATTTTTTTAGTTTTTATTCAGTGTTATGTGTTTGTTTCATTTTTACTTTTTTTTCACTTTTTTACATTTTTTTTGACCCAGACCCACTTGGTTCTGAAAGATCCAGTGGATCTGGTGTTCAGAGTAATACAGTACAGTACACTATATAGTGCACTGTACTGTATTTTGTACTTTAGAAAGTCTGAATAGACCTTTAGCAGGTCTATTCAAACTTTCAGCACCATGGAGAGCAGGACGCTTCTGAAAGCGTCCTGTCTCCATGGCAACCATCACCCCTGCCATAACTGGGCAGGGGGTGATGGATAGGGAGGGAGGGAGCACCCTCCCTCTTCGATCCCATCCTGTTGGGGGCTGCAAAGGCACAGCAGCCCCCGATGGGAGAGGGAGGGAGCGCTCCCTCCTGTTAACCCTTCCATACCGCGGTCCGTACGGACCGCGGTACGGAAGGGTTAAACGGCTGGCATCTGCAGCACAGATGCCAGCCGCTTATCAGAGTGTCAGCAATGTGCTGACACTCTGATAGAACCACTAGACACCAGGGATAGATTACAGGGGAGGCGGGCGGGGATCGCAATCGCGATCCCGCCCGCCGCACCGCCCGCCTCCCGCCGCCCGCAACCACCCCCTGCACCCCGCAGCCACAGTATGATTGGGGGCTGCAGGGGGTTAAAAATCTTTTGGGGACATTAACTCTCTGATCCCCGCGGTCATAGACCGCGGGATCAGAGATCGCAATGAGCGCTGCAAACCGCAGGTCTGAATTGACCTGCGGTTTGCAGCGATCGCCCATATGGGGGGGTCACAGGACCCCCCTGGGCATTGTAACAAGGTACCTGCTGAATGATTTCAGCAGGTACCTTGTTCCGATCACTGCCAGCTGAGCAGCAGTGATTGGAACAACTCATGACGTACCGGTACGTCATGTGTCCTTAAGGACTCGGGAAACATGCCGTACCGGTACGTCATGTGTCCCAAAGGGGTTAAAAAAGGGCTGAATTACCCACAATTTTTTTTTATAAAAAGCAATCAAAAAGTCATACACCTCAAAATGGTAATAAATAAAAAGTACAAATCGCCCTTGCAAAACATGAAGCCTCATACAGCTCCATACACATAAAAATGAAAAAAAGTTATGGGGGGGGGGGTGTTTGAATTTTCTGATAATTAAAGGAGTAGGAGGGACTGGGGATGATCCCCTCTGCTGTGCCGTCTAAATGAGTGAACGTGGCGAACAGCAGCAGCCTTCCCTCCTCCTGACTATCCTGTCCTCAGTCTCAGCATCAGCCCGCAGCCCCACAGTGTCCACTCAGCAGCAGCGCAGGTATCCCACCCAGTACAAGGGTGATTAGCTTGCCTGAAAATAAAGGCAGGCAAAAACATATGTACCAGGCAGCCAGTAAGATTGGGGTTAATGTGACTCATTAACCCCAATCTTGCCACTGTCACTTATTTTTAACGTCAGGCTGGGCACATGCTTTTGGAGTGGACCCCACGTGCCTCACATTAATAGTAAATGAACCCCAAAGTGCCTTCTCAAAAAAGGGCAACGTGGGGTTAATGCGACTTAGAATACAGGCCACTTATTGTTAGGGTCTATTCACATGTCCGCAAATGTTTTGCATTCCGCAAAAACACCATAATGTGGATGGCTACTTCGTAAGGTTATTATGAGGCACATGAGGGTTTTATCATCACTAGGATTGGTTGGGCCTGTGTCTCACATTAACCTCATCATGTGTCACCGTAGGCTACCACCTCTTATCCAATCCAGTACTGAGCCACGCTCCCTGCACTGATCACATGACGGTGACGTCACCCCAGGTCCTTAGAGTTGTCCAAGGTTCGGGTTCATTGAAGAATCCCCTTATGGATTCCAAATGCCGTTATGGTCCGTGGTAGCGGAATCCATAACGGGATGCTTCGATAATCCGAACCCGAACTTTGGACGCCGAACTAAAAATACAAGTTCACTCAACTCTACTCCTGGGTCCTGCCACCCACTAGGGCAGCGCCGCTTTGTCACCGCACTGTGCTATGTCTTTTTCGTCAGAGTACGTCCCACTCAAAGAGGCAACCTTGGTGCGGTGAGTGGGCTTATGCCTTATGATCAAAATGTACAGTAATGCCTCTTGTACAGCATGCAGTATAGGGGGCTGGACGCTTTAATATTACGCTGAGATATCGAGTTTAATTAGATCTAAGCATAGCATTGTGGATGTGCGATCCAGTTCTGTTTCTCCCCTTGATATATGTTTCACTGTAATCATACTGACCTGGAGAATAAAAGTAACAGGTCAGTTTTACCGCAAAGGACATGCTGAAGAAACAAAAGAGATAAAACTGGGGGAATTCTGTTTTATTTTTTTTATTTTTTTTATAATGCCACCCCATTTGGAATTTTACCCCGCTTCCCACTCCATTGTATGCAACCATAAATGGTGCCATTAGAAAGTACAACGTGTCCTGCTAAAAAAAATCCTTCGATTTTTTTATTTATTTTTTTAATGAAAGAGCTTTTGTCTGACTATTGGAAATAATATTAAACAGTGCAAACTTCTTTCCTAACAATAATGGTCTGTCAATGGATGCCTAAAACAATGGTTGATTGTTAAATTTCAACCAATAAACGATTTTGGTTGAAATCGTCTGCTTTCACTCAACTTAACCTTTAGGCACCCATGACCCGGCAGCATATTCACTGGTTGTCCTTCTTTGGAGTACTTTTGGTAGGTACTAACAAATTCATACTGGGAATATCCCACAAGAGATGCCACTTTGACCCATCGTCTAGGCATCACAATTTGGCCTTTCTCAAAGTTACACAGATACCTGAGAAATAAAGCCTAACAACACCTGTGTGTCCTGTTGGAAATACAGGATTAATAAATATACATAATAATAATAATAATATTAACCAAGATGTCTCAACATTATGCACAAATGTGACCCTAAAACATGCTAACAGGCATATTATATTGCAATACAGAAGTAATGTAGTGTATTATGTGAGTAAACTGAAGACAGCATGGTGGAGTCCCCTAGTGGGACTAAAAAATATATGCCATGTCAAAAAAAATAATAATAATAAAAACCCAAAAACAAAAACACATAATTGGTATCACCACATCCATATCAACACAAAGTATAAAATCATCAAATTTAACCCACTCAGTAAACACCAATAAAAAAACTAAACAAAACTTATTTTTGTTCAACTTTACAAAAAAAAAAAAGAAAAATTGATCAAAAAGTGTATATGCATATAAAAAGGTACATTTTGGCAAGGCCTGAGAAATCTGACAAGATCAGTTAACCATTCAATGTGGGTTGTGGTCACCAGTTTATTTCTCAGTGGAGATTAGGATGTTGGATTCTCAAATGTCCCAAATTCTCAGTTCTTTGTTACCACAGAAGAAAGGTTGTTGTCCGGCAACAATATATGCACTTCAGCCAAGTGAAAAAGCAATCAGCCGAGCCAGATGTTCATGGATATGGGGAAGTCGAGAGGGATAGCCAGGCCAATGCCTGCTCAAAAGTTATGTACACATTTGGGGATCATTTTTTTAGGATTGCATTTTACTTATTTTGGGCTAAAAATCATTTTTTCAATTGGTCTTTATTAAAAATATTGAGGAATATCTGTCACAAAGGGTTAACTGCTTTTCTAGATGTGTGAATGGTACTTTCACTTTGTGCTGGTTATCTAATAAACCTTATCTCTAAACTACCAAGAGGTCATAAACACTTATATAAGCCACATCCTTATGTAAGTTATAGGAAGATAAGAAGATGAGCTTTAGGGTCCATTCACACGTCCGCAATTCTGTTCCGCATTTGCGGAACGGAATTGCGGACCCATTAATTTTAATGGGGACAGACGATGTCCCGGCCGGGTCCGCAATTGCGGATCCGCACTTCCGGGTCCGCAATCGCGTTCCCGAAAAAAATAGAACATGTCCTATTCTTGTCCGCAATTGCGGACCCCACATCGCCGATGTCCGTGTTTTGCGGATCCGCAAAACACACACGGACGTGTGAATGGACCATTAATGAGTGTTCATAAGGTCAGAGATAAGGAGCTGAGCAGAGAAACTCAAAGCTGTGCCAGGAAAACGGCTCATCATTTTTAATAAAGACCAATCAAAAAATGATTTATCGCTCAAAATGAGTACAATGCAATAATAAAAAAAAATTGCCACCAAATGTGCACAAAGCCTTTAAATAACAGCTAATATTGTAAAGTATGCAAGCAGCTATATCGTTTCCAGAAAAAGAGTGGAAGATGTATAAAGATTGTGTATAGTATTACTATCCTGCCTTATGCAGGCTTTCTTTCTGTACAAAAGAGCAGTCCTTACTTCCCCCACACCTTGATGAGTGCAAAGCTGAGAAATGAGCACCAGAAAACAGGAAGTATCATTCTACTGTGCCCCCTAGCGGCAAGTGTGTAAACTGCAATATTTCAAGATCTTTCAATGAGTATACTCACATAAAATGTCAAAAAATGAAAATGTTAGAATAAACACTTGTTTTAAACAATGGACAGATTTAAAAACTTAGACATAGAGGCACACATGGTGCAATTAATTTAGTGTGTGTTGCTAATTTAGTGGGGTGTTGCCCTTGCTCCTAGAGGCTCCGTTCTCCCACCTCTGGCAATGCCCTGCTTCACTAGATTGACAGGGCCTGGCAGCGTTGGTGTCCTACCTCCGGCCCTGTCTGCAGTGTAAATTTAGTTTTTCTCAATAACGGCGGCAGGCAGTGAGATGGCACTAATATAGTTATGTTCAGCTGACATTAGCACATCGCTAATGTCAGCCAGCTTAATACCCGGTGACAGAAATCCTTTAACAAATTGGATTTAAAAAAAATAAAAAAATACCTCTGTTTCATCTCCGTAATGTAGCTCATATGTAAGGTCCTCCAAATAGTCTGCTACATTCTTTTTTCCATCAATATGTGGTGCATTTGGGTAGTCAACATCAATGTAAATGAACTTTCCATCTTCAGATGCATTTATTGTAGGAGGTCCAATAATACCTATAAAAAAAAACAAAAAACAAACTATTACTTTCTAATAAATACTGCACAATAAAAATATGAAAAATTAAAAGGATATTAGTACTTGGGAATTTAATATTTCCGCAGTTTTTTCAAATCCTCAGATAATCACGAGCAAATGTGAGTCTAGCTTTGCTATCTTCTCTGATAATTTTTTTTTAGAAGTTTTCGGATAAAAGGGGTATTCCCATCACAGACAATGGGGGCATATCGCTAGGATGTGCCCCCATTGTCCGATAGGTGCGTGTCTCGTACACGGAGCGGGGAGAGCTATGGCTGGAGGACCCCAGGTTTCCCGGGGTCCGTCCGCCACCTAGCGCAGCTCCCATACAAGTGAACGGGAGCGCACTGCGCATGCGAGGCCCCTGCTCCCATTCCTTTCTATGGGGTAGACAGAAATAGCCGAGCCAGCGCTCAGCTATTTTCGGCGGTCCCATTGAAATGAATGGAGGGCGGCTGAGCATGCGAAGTGCGCCCTCCATTCATTTTCCCGCTTCGTTCTTGTTGTAGGTGCAGGTCCCACCTCCTAGCAATATGCCCCCATTGTATGTGATGGTAAAACCCCTTTAAAGGGAGTCTGTCACCTCCATATGGCCATATACAGTGCTTACATTGTGCTATAGCATACCTATGGATGAATGCAATGGCACCTTTGTCTTTTTCTTTAAAAAGCTGGAAAAACGAAATTTAATTCATATGCAAATGAGCACTTGCAAGTGCCCAGGGGCGGCATTCACTGTGTTGGAGCCCAGGCTGCTCTGCCTTTTTCATTGTTTCCCCGCCCCAGCCTCTGCCCGCCCTGCTATTCCTCTTACGCGATCCTTCAGTAAAGCCGAGATCCCACGCCTGCGCACTGCCTCGCCATTCCGGTGCATGCAAACTGTCATGCCCATTGTGGGCAAGACATCGCTTTAACTATTGCGCATGTGCCGGCGCAAAACCAGCGGCAAGGTGGCGTTCGCGGGCCCATGCGCAGTAGTCCTCTATAAAGGTCTACGAAAAACTTCGTTTTTCCAGCTTCTGCAAGTGTAAAGAAAAAGACAAAGGTACCATTAGATTCATCTATAGGTATGCTATAGCACAATGTAAGCACTGTATATGGCCATATGGAGGGGACAGACTCCCTTTAACAGGAAATAGATTACAAAAAAAACAACAACTTGGTTTCCAGGATTTTTTCTAACTGATGACCTATGCAGAGGATAGGTTATCAGTATTTGACCGGTGGGGGTCTGACACCTGGGACCCCCACTGATCAGCTGTTTTGAGAAGGCAGCGGCTATCCTGTAAATGAGGCAGGCTTTGCACAGCTTACCAAGCACAGCGCTGTACATCGTGTGGCGGCTGTGCTCCGTATGGGGCTGAGCTGCTCCTACGCGATGTCATCACTCAGCCTAGGAAAAGCAGAGAGAAGGCCCCAGCGCTCACAGAAGCGCTACTGCCTTATCAAACAGTTGACAGGTCGGGGTCCAGGGTGTCAGATCCCCAACGATCAGATATTGATGACCTATCCAGAGGACAGGTCATCAGTATAAAAATCTCGCAAAACCCCTTTAAGAAGAGATATCATCTGCAAAAACTTCACAAAATTCTGGAGCGAAGTAAAGGTACCTTCACACGCTGCAGATTTTCTTGCAGTATTTTCAGCAACTGAAAATCAGTTCCATTCATTTGAGTGGGGCAGCAAGCACATGCTTTTCTCTTAAGTACTAAACAAATCAAAACCTAAATAATTCAGCCATTCAGTTCATCCAATTATCCTGAAGAGCTGATTGAGATGAAAACATCTTGAGATAGAAGCCAATTTCAGTCATTTTGGGAGAAAACATTGGTTAAGAGCCTTCACAGACTGTAGATTTTTTTTTATCATCAGTTGCAGAAAATTCTGCAACATAATCTGTGGTGGTTGTAACAGCTGTAGGGCTCTTTCACACGGGCGGATGTCGCGCGGGTAATCTGCTGCGTGAAAGAGAGCCAAGCCCCGCTCTGGACAGCAGAGAGACAGAACATTAACATGACTGATAATGCTCCGTGACTCTCTGTGATCTTTTTACTACAAAAAAAATTAAAAAATCACAGAGAGGCACAGAGCATGTTAATGCTCCATGTCTCTGCTGTCAGGAACGGGGCTCATCTTCCTCTCCATCAACTCTACGGGATAATTGGCTAAACTGGATGGAAGCATGCTTTATCCGGCCACGTCTGCCCATAAGGGGGATTAAAAATATATGGATGAAATTAAGCTAGAATTGCTGGCGAGTTAGTATCATGCGTTCAACTGGGGTTGCTGCTTATATTTTATTTGATATAGCAGGTACATAGCTTTCTTCAGTGTGTCCAAAAGCAGATTACCCCAACCTCATAAACCAGTTCACCATATCACAAACATGACTTACCATCATTTATCAAGTAGAATTCCGTTTTTGCATATCCACTCACTTCAGCCCCTACCAAAGCGTTTATTCGAACACCATAATGGATATAAGGATCAGTAATCTTTTCGGAAAGATCACAGTAATTACGTGAAATGTTCACACAAGTCTCAACAATCGTCCACTTGTTGTTTCTGAAATATAAAGCAAATAGTGATTATACTTTTAACCCCCACTTTTGACCTTAAGGCCCAGGCGGATTTTTGTAAATCTGATATGTGTCACTTTATGTGGTAATAATTTTGAAACGCTTTTACTTCAGCGATTCTGAGATGGTTTTCTCGTGACATATTGGAGTAGATATGTTTTACCTTTATTCATAAGAAAAATCCAAAATAGGATATGCTCCATATTTTTTTCCGGGCCGTGGAACGGAACAACAGATGCGGACAGCACACAGTGTGCTGTCCACATCTTTTGCAGCCCCATTGAAATGAATGGTTCCGCAGCTGTTCCACAGATGCGGATCCGTTTATACAGTCGGTTGAATGCACCCTAAGATGGATAATGACACCTCAGAAAATAGGTATAAACTTAATATTCACCATATGTATACTTTATGTTGCCATCATTTTACAAGTCATTTTGGAGGTGCTTACACCCCTCAAATTTTCAAAGAGCTAAAAGTTAAGTTTAACTTAGTTAGGCCTCTTTCACACTTGCGTTGTGAGGATCCGGCGTGCACTTCCGTCACCGGAAATGCCCGCCGGATCCGTCACAATGCAAGACAACTGAAAGCATTTGAAGACTGATCAGTCTTCAAAATGCTTTCAGTGTTACTATGGCAGCCAGGCCGCTACTAAAGTCCTGGTTGCCATAGTAAGTAGTGCGGAGCCAGGGGAGCAGATACTTACAGTCCGTGCGGCTCCCGGGGCGCTCCACAATGACGTCAGAGCGCCCCGGGACTCGGGAGCCGCATAGACGGTAAGTATGCTTCTCCCCTGCCTCCCCACTACACTTTGCCATGGCAGCCGGGACTTTAGCGTCCTGGCTGCCATGGTAACCATTCACAAAAGCTAAAAGTCGGGTCCGCGATGCGCCGAAACGACGTTTAGCTTAATGCCGGATCTGGATTAATGCACTTCAATGGGTATTAATTCCAGATCCGGCGTTATGGCATGTCTTCCTGAATTTTGGACGGAGACAAATCCGCAGCATGCTACGGTTTTGTCAACGTCCAAAAAACGTTCACATACTGAACGGAAGACATCCTGATGCATCCTGAACGGATTGCTCTCCATTCAGAATGCATTAGGATAATCCTGATCAGTATCTTTCCGTCCTAGAGCCCCGAGGACGGAACTCTAGGACGGAAAGCAAAAGCGCAGATGTGAAAGAGCCCTTAACCTTTTAGGTGTTCTACAAAAATTAAAGGAAAATGGAGGTGAATTTTCAGAATGTCACTTTTTTTTGTAGATTCGCACGGACATTTTTCCTCCACTTTTGGAGGAAAAAAAGTACATCTTATAAAACAAAAAATATACGTTAAATGTATTTTATTGGGATTTTATGTGATATACCAACAAAAAGTGGCAAGTATGTGTGAAGTGAAAAGAAAATGATTTCAAAATGATTAATAAATAAAAATCTGGAAAGTGTGGTGTGCATTTGTATTCAGCCCCCCTGAGTCAATACTTTGTAGGACCCCTTTTGTTGCAATTACAGCTGCAAGTCTTTTGGGGTATGTCTATGCCAGCTTTGCACATCTAGAGGCTGAGATTTTTGGCCATTCTTCTTTGCAAAATAGCTCAAGCTCAGTCAATGAACTGTCTGTGAACAGCAAGACATTTGGGATTTAGGTCAGAACTTTGACTGGGCCATTCTAATACATTAATATGATTTGATCTAAACCATTCCATTGTAGCTCTGGCTGTATGTTTAGGGTCATTGTCTTGCTGGAAGATAAACCTTCGCCGTAGTCTGAAGTCTATTTGCAGCCTCTAATAGGTTTTCCTCCAGGATTGCCTTGTATTCATCTCCATCCATCTTTCCATCAACTCTGACCAGCTTCCCTGTCCCTGATATGCAGTATTATTTTCCAAGTAGCATCTTGCATTTAGGCCAAAAAGTTCAATTTTGGTCTCATCTGACTAGCACCTTCTTTCACTTGTTTTCTGTGTCCTCTACATGGCTTGTGTAAAACTGCAAATGGGACTTCTTATCGTTTTCTTTCAAAAATGGCTTTCTTCTTGCCACGCTTCCATAAAAGCCAGATTTGTAGAGTACATGACTAATAGTTGTCCTGTGGACAGATTCTCCCCCCTGAGGTGTGTATCTCTGCAGCTCCTCCAGAGTGACCATGGGCCTCTTGGCTGCTTCTCAAATTAGTGCTCTCCTTGCCTGGGTTGTCAGTTGAATACCATTTTATTATTAGTGTTAAAGGGGTTGTCCTGTGACTACAAGTTGAACTTATGTAATGGACTTTTACATCAGCAAAAACAAACTAATGTAATGCAATTATCCCACTTTGCGTTCAGTAGTAATAAAAGTAACTTACTTCCTCTGCTAGCCATTCCGTTTACTCCACGATTACCATGGCTGCGACCTATAGTTCTCTGCATTTGTTGGGTCAAGCATGCGCCATTAGTGGCAGCCAGTGACAAGCTAATTCTATCTGAACAAACAGGAGCGCTCACATGGACGAGCACTCACATTCATGTACTGATAATCAAGTGGCCACCTCTGATAGTATTGAGTGTAAGATTGCCTGTGATTGGTGACCAGGCAGTTCCTGTCACGTGCCTGATCACATTCGGCAACAGTTAGGCACACGCGTTTTATCACATTGGGCAACAGTACTTCAGCGCACTTTGTAAAATTTATATTTGGCACTACCTGTCTTGTACCTCACTGCGCACGTATCTATGTTCAGTGTGTTCATGGCATGCCGCTCCCCCATACCCCCTTAGTGGAAACGGCCCTTCCCCTTACTTGCTGTTCCAGGCAATCCTTATTTCAAGAAACCTCTAAACTAGCTCAAAGGCTGGCTTTATACAAGCGTATGCCGCCCGTGAGATCTGGCCTGTGTGCAGGCCAATGTTCCCGGCACAGCATCACTTCTGTGAACTGGAGAACACGGCATTATAGTGTACTATAAGGTTGTGGGCTCTGGTTCACAGGAGTGATGCCACGCTGGGAACATTGGCCTGCACATGGGGATCATACGCTCATGTGAAGCCAGCCTAAGACCTAGTTTAAAGGTTTCTTGAAATGGCAGTTGCCTGAAACTGCAAGTAAGGGGAACCGCCGTTTTCAGTGAGGGAGGGAAAGCTCCACTTGAGGGTGAGCATATAATGCCATGTCGCGTTACTAATTCTATAAACAGGACCAGCTTTCCACTGAGGACAGAAAAAAAAAAAAAAAAAGTATGCACCCGTACCATTATGACATAAATCAGGATGCCGGTGAATACAAAGCGGGGGGCGTGACAGGTTTGTGTCAGGCAGCCAAACGGCAAAGAGCAACTCTCGTGAACACGCGCTACCTCACAGGAGTTTACGCTACGGATCATGGATAGTGTAGTCATTGAGGTTCTTTATGGCACATGTGAGGGAAGATAAGGAGTGAGTTGCAGGCTCAAACGGGAGATACAAAGATGGATTTCAAGGTAAATGGACAGAGTGTGTATATATATATATATATATATATATATATATTCATGTATGGGTTCTTCTTGTGTCACACATTAGTTTGCACCCCTTTAGGTTCCGTTTCATTATTTTATTTTTTTACATTGGAGGTAGATGTCAACCAGACGTATACCTCAGATGTATGCCACTGAAAAAGCTGGAATATATTGTCGGCCACTGAAAAGAAAAAAAAATATCTAGCTATTGCTATTAAAATTTTATTGCCATACACCGGGTGATTGTTAGCTCATGGATAGCTTTTGTGGCACAACCACCAAATGTAAATGTGAATAGACTTCTATTCTAGAGCTTTTATACAGAAATAATTTGTATGATGATACTTACCTTGTTCTCTCACAAAGTGCATCTAGAATACATTTAGCCGCATCTTGCTCCAACTAACTTTTTACTAGGACCTGCATATGAAACCCAAGTCTTTAGTAAAATGTCTCTTCTGTTTATGATCCGTTCCTGGCTGTGGCTTCAAAAACCTCAACATAGAAACCCAGACTTCTAGAAAAGGTTGCGTTAATAGACAGGAGTCACCTTTTCATCTTGTTATCCATCCGTCAGAGAGGAGAGCATTCATTTCGTACTAAGGCCCCATTCACACGTCCGCAATTCTGTTCCGCATTGTGCGGACCCATTAATCTCAATGGGGATAGACGATGTCCCACCCAGGGTCCGCAACTGCAACTGCGGACAAGAAAAGGCATTTTCTATATAGTGCCGGAGATGTGCGGTCCGCAAATTGAGGAAAGCACATCGCTGATGTCCATGTTTTGCGGATCCGTAAAACACTTGCGGACGTGTGAATGGAGCCTTAGAAGGACTTCGCCCTATCGTATATTACATCTGCCCTGTGTGTGATCAGTCTATCATCACACGATGCTTTACCCAGAAGAAGCCAAATCTGGGCAACTCCTCTCACTTGTGTATAATAATAATAATACAGGGGTGTGGAATTCCTATTGCCCGACGCCCGGGACATGCAGTTTCGGGCGCCGGGCAGGTAGTTTGTGCAGGTAGCTTAGCCCTGCGGGCAAGTAGCAGGGCTAGGGTGGCGCCGGATTCTCCTCTCATACACAGCCCGGCACCACGTCCGGGCTGCTTACCGCAGTGTGAACAGCGCTCCTGTGCAGGCCGGAAGTAGGGGTCAGAGATCAGAGGAGTGCGCCGCGGGACGGAAGTCAGCTCCCAGCAGATGCGCGAGTCAGGCAGCCAGCGGCTGAACCAGTAGTGGGAGCTCCTGTCTCCTCACATGGTGGCAGCCAGTGTCCTGATAGATAGCACAGCAGGTAGTGTGTGTGTGGTGGCTCCCCTGGGTGAGCTGTCAGCTATGCTCTCATGTCAGGCTTCAGCTCTGCTCATCCTCTCTGGCGCTGAAGCTCGGAGTGCTGCCAGGTTCCAGCCACTCACCCTCCATGAATAAGGGGGGGTGGGGGGTTTGCCCAGTTATGGCATATACATTAAAAGGATTCACTGCCCCAGTATGGCATATAGTATATACCATACTGGGGTAGTGAATCCCTTTAATGTACATGACATACTGGGGTAGTGAATCCCTTTAATGTATATGTCATACTGGGGCAGTGAATCCCTTTAACGTACATGCCATGCTGGGGCAGTGAATCCCTTTAATATATATGCCCTACTGGGGCAGTGAATCCCTTTAATATATATGCCATACTGGGGCAGTGAATCCCTTTAACGTACATGCCATACTGCGGCAGTGAATCCCTTCAATGTACATGCCATACTGCGGAAGTGAATCCCTTTAATGTATATTATACATTAAAGGGATTCACTGCCCCAGTATGGCATATATATTAAAGGGATTCACTGCCCCAGTATGGCATATATATTAAAGGGATTCACTGCCCCAGTATGGCATATATATTAAAGGGATTCACTGCCCCAGTATGGCATATATATTAAAGGGATTCACTGCCCCAGTATGGCATATATATTAAAGGGATTCACTGCCCCAGTATGGCATATATATTAAAGGGATTCACTGCCCCAGTATGGCGTGGCTGCCCCCATACAGTTTAAGGTCTCCTTGTGGCCCCCGCCCCCATACAGTATAACATCTCCTTGTGGCCCCCGCCCCCATACAGTATAACGTCTCCTTGTGGCCCCCGCCCCCATACAGTATAATGTCTCCTTGTGGTCCCCGCCCACACACAGTATAACGTCTCCCTGTGGCCCCCGCCCCCATACAGTATAACATCTCCTTGTGGCCCCCGCCCCCATACAGTATAAGGTCTCCTTGTGGCCCCCGCCCCCATACAGTATAATGTCTCCTTGTGGTCCCCGCCCACACACAGTATAACGTCTCCCTGTGGCCCCCGCCCCCATACAGTAGGACGTCTCCTTGTGGCCCCCGCCCCCATACAGTAGAAGTTCAGGACAAGTAGATTGAGCCCCCGCTTTAGTCCTTTGACAAGTATTTTTTTTTTTTAATTTCCACACCCCTGTAATAATAATATTAATAAAAACAGCAACAACAATCATCTATTAAAAACATCCCTTACTTGTAATACCTGTACTCTACTTGAAAATAAGGAGTGACTGAAGATATGTTGTATTCCCAGTATAACGTAGTATTAAAGTTATATGATTTCTTCATCAAGTTAAAAGGTTTTTGAACTGGGAAAAAAAAAAGAAAAAAATAATAATATTAGTTTCATGTTAACAAGTATACAAAGTACATAATAGACATCAACAACCTATCAGACATCTATTAAAAGACGACCATGTTGTACAGCCAAACCAGTTCCAAATTTGAAGGCCAGGCACTCGCTTACAATAAAATCTGGTAGTTTTCCAAAGTTTCTGCAGCTTAACAGGATTAGGCTACATGCACACCAACGATGTTTGTTTCCGTGTCCGTTCCGTTTTTTTTTTGCGGATAGGATGTGGCTCATTCATTTCAATGGGTCAGCAAAAAATGCGGACAGCCCACCGTGTGCTGTCCGCATCAGTGTGTCCGTCCCGTAGCCCCGCAAAAAAAAAAAAATCTATATTAGTACATGTCCTATTCTTGTCCGTTTTAGGCATTGTTACAATGGATCCGCAAAAAAAAAACACAAAAAACACGGATGCCATACTTTTTTTTGCGGATCAGCAATTTGTGGACCGCAAAACACATACGTTCGTGTAAATTACTGTCGATTTTTAAAACACTGAAAATGAACTTATGAATTTTGCTGACGGATCAAAAAATTATTTTGTGATATGCATAATGTCACAAGCAGCACAATGAATAATGCCTGCTTTCAGTCTATCCTACGAGTAGTACAGCTGTCACGTACCTCACGTTTACTGCTATGCGATGTAATTGGATATAATCATAGTGTAGTGGGCACTGTATTCCCTAAAATGGTGGACACTACTACATCAGGTGGGCAGTACCTGGCACTCGGTGTCAATGGCTTAAGGCAGGGGTGCACAACCTTTTCTGGTTGGGGGCCACACTGTCAGCCTGAACCAATTCCAAGGGCCGAAAATATAACTTAAAGGGGTATTACCAACTGAAATACTGTATTTTTGGAATATTGAACATACAGTATATACTATAAATGCCTAGTTACAGTTCTAGGACTCCCATCTAATAGGAGAATACATGAAAGATACATGTAAGAAGCCATTAGACATAGACCTACATGTCTTTTACCAGATGTTTGTGGGCCGCACAGAATGGTATTGAGAGCCGCATGTGGCCCCCGGGCCGCAGGTTGTGCACCCCTGGCTTAAGTGGTGTTCCACTGACACCAAGTACCACCAACCTAAATAGTTTTTTTTATTTGCTTTAACACAAATTAAAATTCCCATCTCCCTGCCACTAGGCGTGGCTTAAGCAAGTCTGAAAGCCACGGCTTTCGGGCGCTGGGACTAATGGCACTGATAGCGGATGAATGGGAGAAGCTACAAGAAAAAGAAAACTGGAGTCATGGAAGATGTGGCTGCAAAAGTACTAAGGATGCGACAGGTCCGCCAGCGCTGATACCCCAGGGAATATTGGCTGGATGTACTCTGTACTTTAATCAGCACATGTGAGGTTATCTTGTTACCAGGAGTATTTGAGGATCATACAGGTTTTCTCTACTCCGCACATCTACAAGTGGCATACAAAGTAAGGGTCAGCAGGGGTAATCCCAGTCAGTGAGTGCTCAAGCAGGCACACCATTGACTTCAGCTGACCTCAAGATGCGCTAGGATTAGTACGCCGCCATGGCTCTGAGGTAAACCACTACGCTTTAAACAAAATCTCAGAACTTTTGCACACTAACCATAACGCCTCTTCCTAGCAAGGTGTTAACTGTGGTCATCACACTGCAGAGTTACTGAAGAAATGTGAAATAGAGGAAAGTGAAACAATAGGTGGTAATCGTCATTGTTGTGGGTTTTGGTGTGAAGCCATTGTGGTTTCACAAAAGCTAGAAATGAACGGCAAAAATAAAGAGAATAAAGACTTGTCTACAGCGGTTGTCGGTCTGTGGGAACCTCTGCTCAGGTCTCCTCTACACATTTATTTTAGTGCACCAATAACAGGAAACATCACAGGAAGCTGCAACTGTTGATGCAGTTTTTAGTAAAAAAAACGAGGACTTTCCTCCTTGACTAAATAAAAAAAAAAAAACTGCCTCCCACCCTCATAGATCTTTTGCTTGAGGATAGTCCAAAGGTTCTCAAAAGGGTTGAGGTCAGGGGAGGATGGAGGCCACACCACGAGTTCCTCTCCTTTTATGCCCATATTAGCCAATGACTCAGAGCAGGCATGCTCAACCTGCGGCCCTCCAGCTGTTGTAAAACTACAACTCCCACCATGCCCTGCTGTAGGACGATAGCTGTAGGCTGTCCGAGCATGCTGGGAGTTGTAGTTTTGCAACAGCTGGTGGGCCGCAGGTTGAGCATGCCTGACTCAGAGGAATTCTTTGCCGCATGAGATGGTACCTTGTTATGGATGAAGATGAATTTGCTACAGAAGGCATGGTTCTTCTTTTTGTACCATGGAAGAAAGTGGTCAGTCAAAAACTCTATGGGGGGGGGTCATTTATTAAACAGAATTACACCTATATTAAGTGTATTTTTGGCAAAGATTGTGGCGCAAAAGTCTAGCAGCTCTCTCCCCACGATTCCGGCCAAAAACATGACTCCGCCACCTCCTTGTTGGGACACGGTGGCCATACGTTACTCCTTCCATCTGGACCATCCAGGGTTGCACGGCACTCATCAGTAAAAAAGACTGTTTGATTAGTCTTCATGGAGGGCCCACTGCAACCATTTCTGCTTGTGAGCACTGGTTAGGGGTGGCTGAATAGTAGGTTTATGCACAACTGCAAATCTCTGGAGGATCCCACATCTTAAGGTTCGCGGGACTCAAGAGGCACCAGCAGCTTCGAATACCTGTTTGCTGTGCCTACTTTGTAATGGCATTTTAGCGGCAGCTCTCTTAGGGCTTGTTCACACGACCGTATGGTTTTGCGGTCTGTTTTTCATGGATCCGTTGTTCCGTTTTTTGGATCCGTTGTGTTTCCGTTTCGTTTTTCCGCAAAAACAGGAACTTTGTAATCATTGCAAACACGTGCAAAATAGGCTGGGCATAGCATTTCTACAGCATGGACATATGGAGTAGAAAGCAAAAAACGTTCGTGTGGACGAGCCCTTAGTTAGATGAATTTGTCTGGCAGAAGCCTTCCTCATTTTACCTGTCTGAGCTCTGAATCAGCCACAAATCTTTTCACAGTCAAAGTTATAGTGGTTGTGTCACTTAAGCAAATAGCATTTACTTTGTACAGAAAGTCAATACAAGGAACTTACTAATGTATTGTGACTATCCATATTGCCTCCTTGGCTGGTTGGATTCATTTTTCCATCACATTATACACTGCTCGTTTCCATGGTTACAGACCACCCTGCAATGCATTAATGATGGCCGTGCTTGCACACTGTAGAAAAAAGCACTAGCCTATGTGTGCTCCCATGGTCCCGGCCACCAGAGGGGTCGGCACTTTTTCCTATAGTGTGCAAGCACAGTCACCGCTGATGGATTGCAGGGTTGTTGTAACCATGGAAACAAGCGGTGTTTAATGTGATGGAAAAATGAATCCATCCAGCAAAGGAGGCAATATGGACAATCACAATACATTAGTTAGTGCCTTGTATTAACTTTCTCTATATAACAAATGCTATTTGCGGAAGTGACATAACCCCTTTAAGCTTTCGTGAAATATCTTTTCATACCTTGTCCAAGGCATTGCACTGGAAGCTTTTCGGCAGGAGAGAGATCATTTCTCCCTCCTATATTGCTTCAAACCTTTGGCCTGCTTCCAGAGAAACTAAACTTTTAATCAAGTGTTTTTTTTTTAAGTGTTCCAAATGCCCCGACTTCCTGCATACTTTAAATTCACTATTCTCCACATCGCTGACAGCTCCGAGGTGTACGGACTCTACACTTTATGAATGGGGCCACAGAGAACGGAGTACGGGAAGGAGCGCACATTGCTGCTCCTGTCTGTGCCCCCCGGAGGATTACTAACTCCTGGCATAGCACATGGGTACCCTGTAACCATGTGCTATGCCAGGATTAGCTGAGCGGGCTCCTGCCTGTGCCTGCTCCACTAAGCTAAGATCTGACATGCAGGACTTTTAGCTTAGCAAAGCAGTACGAAGGATCGCCAAAACGCGCGTCGGGGCTGGTGCCATCCAGGAGGAGACACAGACGCAATATGGGTAATTGACTTTGGCATTCGGTATTGTTTATGGCACTTGCACTTTAATATGGCTGTTGTCTTCAGTCATTATGAATTACTACCATTGTGTATTGCATGGGATGGTTTTGTGGGCTGTCCTTTTTAAAAACAGAGAAATATGGTAGATTGAATACGTTCTAAACCTGCCATGAGCTATATAGGGCCCCTTTCACACGAGCGTGACGGATTAGGTCCGGATGCGTCCAGTGAAACTCGCACCATTTTGCAAGCAGTTTTTTCCGCACGAGTGGAGTTTTTGCAGTTTTTTCCGCACAAGTGCAATGCGTTTTCATGCGTATTTCACACGCATGATAAAAACCTGAAGGTTTACAAACAACCCGCACTTGCTTGCGGATGCAATGCGTTTTTCACTGAAGCCCCATTCACTTCTATGGGGCCAGGGCTGTGTGAAAAACGCAGAATACAGAACATGCTGCGTTTTTCACGCAACGCAGAACTGATGAAAAACAATGCTCATGTACACAGACCCATTGACATGAATGGGTCAGGATTCAGTGCGGGTGCTATGCGTTCACGCAAAACTCGCTCGTATGAAAGGGGGTTTGCTTTATATTTTGCACATACCGTGGATACCATGACACAGATGTGAACAAAGACTTAGCTTCTTTTCACAAAGAAAATGAACAAAACGTGAAATATGTAAAGGGATTTTTACTCTTATGGGCTCATGCACATGAATGCATTTTTGGTCCGCATTTTTTGTGGGTCAGGTGCAGACCCATTCACTTTAATGAGGAAAATATAGAACACGCCCTATTATTGTCCACATTATGCACACAGCTGGTATCCGTGTTTTGCAGATCCGCAACTTGCGTGTGAATGAGCCCTAAGACTATATATACATGGCAGAATACAGCAGCTACAACCTTCTCCAAGAAGCATGGAACACAGCTGGAGATAAGAAGTGCAGCACCACCCTAACTAGGACATTGTGTCACAATAAGGGAACTTCCTGATCTGGACGGTTTTTAAATACGTCAGCTCTGGGACAGTTACCAAGCTTTCACAGTGTATGTATAGTTAACCTTCTTCTACTAGCAATTCATCTTCCCATCCCTCGTGCTTTTTCAGCACAAGGCTTTCAGACCCTGAGTATAAAGCTCCATACATTGGGCATATAGGACTTTCTGTTCCACCACATGCTATACTGTACGAGGGACGTATTCTCTCCTAATAGCTAGAGTGGAGAGAATAGCAGCTCCTTCATCTGAAAGGAGATGCAACATGCTGTGATCTTCTCTGCTGAATTTGCACAGAAAAATCATGCTAGGCCTTCACATGCAAGCAGAGGTATAAAGAGGTAGAGTAAGGCTCTTTGCGCCTCAAAAGGTGTCCTACTACTAAACGAAATAAGAGGCATTACTTTCAGAGTTATTCCAAGACTTGCTACTCTGCATCTCCTTAACTAAGACCTAAGAGACCCACATATGTGGCAGAATGATGAGCCTTTTCTTAGGCTCCCAGACGTAGGGCAACCCAAAGACACCTCAAGATTGTGCTAAACACTGCGGTCATTACTGACTGGAGGGTCTAAGAAGTTAACCGTTGTTTGGAGTTAACCCCAGGTCCCCGCCAATGCAGCAGTAGGTTACAGCCAACACCGAAGCGTGTGCCATAGATTTACGGAGTGGTCCAGGAAGGAGTTAATGGACCGATATAGAATTTTACTCTTGTGGCCCTGAAGAACAAGGAAGTCACATGACCCAAGAATCCAGCAGCACCTGATTTATCGCCAACTAAACACGATAATGAGGAAGTGGAGAGCAGTGAGACACAGGAACCATCAGAGGTTACACAACCAAAACGAGAAATAGCCCCACTCCTGGTAACTAAAAAGGAACATAAAGACCAAGCGCACAAATGTCAATCACTTTACAGGGCAGCCCAGCTACTAACAGATCATAGCAACACAAGGTATGCTGCCAGAGCGTGCCAACATCTGCCAATGCCCACGGCCTCAAGCACATGGAGTCCTTGTGGCTCTATATACGGTATTTTATTAAAGGGGTTATCCGATTTCAGAAGCATCCCCCCCATGTGCAGGCCCCTCACAGGTAATATACTTACCCCACGCCGCTCCTGGTCCCCGCACCGCTTTACAGACATTAGCATCAGGATGTCCCCAGTGGGGCTCACAAGCTAAGGTCCCTATCAGTATCTCTTAAGACTGTATCAGGCTGGGGCTACACAGCAAATTTAATCTCAAGACAACACATGGCCAAAGATCATCACAACTAATATAATTGAACTGGGTAGCGACCTGCAACTCGCTGCGACACAACAGTTGCAAGGATTCAACTGCGTTGCATTTTTTGCAAGTGGAGAGCTGCGGTCTCCGCTACCTCATGTTGCAATGGGATCCTATTCACTTACATTAGTAACTACTTTGGATTTTTTTTTTTTTTAGTCTAGAAAATCCAAGGCAGCTACACTTTTCAATACAAGGTGAAACCAGAAAAAAATTATTTATTGCATAGCTGCTTATTTCCGTCTTTTACAATGGGAGTCAGGTATAAGAAACATAGGGCATACATAGGTCACACATGGCACTGAACACAATGTCAGACACTAATGGCCCTTATGGACAGACAGACAATGTAGTCGATCACCAGTTATGTGGGTAAGGGTCCTTTCACACTGGCGTTTTTGTTTTCCGGCATAGAGATCCCTTGTCGGGGCTCTATGCCAGAAAACTACTGATCAGTTATATCCTAATGCATTCTGAATGGAGAGAAATCCATCAGGATCCTGATCAGTCTTCAAATGCTTTCAGGCGACTTGCGTTCTGACGGATCCGGCAGGACGGAAGTGCCTGCCGGATCCTCAGAACGCAAGTGTGAAAGAGGCCTAAGCAGTAATGTTCATTCCCCATAAAGGTGCCGACGATCCCTTATGATCTCCACTCATAATTTCTGTGCAGCAGAATGTCCTGTATGAATCAGGATTAGCAGACCACAAACGATTATCCTCTATGGGGACAAGCGACTGCTAGTTCCCATACACAGGAGATGATTACTGCATGTCAATGCTGCCCTCACTTCCTCCGAAGTCCTCTTTCCCACCTACTTTTCACAACTCGAGCGAGTGGAGTAAAGATGCAAAATGTCACAAAATGTTGGAGCAGATACGCCCAAAATGTTGCATACAGTCACATACATGGAGAGGGATCTTCTTCTATACCATACAGTATTATGGCACATACAAGGAGAGGGATCTCTTTCTATAACTTACAGTATTATGTCACATACATGGAGAGGGATCTCCTTCTACACCATACAGTATTATGTCACATACACGGAGGAGATCTCCTTCTATACCATACAGTATTATGTCACATACATGGAGAGGGATCTTCTATACCATATGGTATTATGTCACATACATTGAGAGGGATCTTCTATACCAGGGATGCTCAACCTGCGGCCCTCCAGCTGTTGTAAAACTACAACTCCCAGCATGCCCTTCTGCAGGCTGATAGCTGTAGGCTGCCCAGGAATGATGGGAGTTGTAGTTTTGCAACAGCTGGAGGGCCGCAGGTTGAGCATGCCTGTTCTATACCATTCAGTATTATGTCACATACATGGAGAGGGATCTCCTTCTATACCATACTGTAGTTTGGCACATACATGGAGAGGGATCTCCTTCTATACCATACAGTATTATGTCACATACACAGAGGAGATCTCCTTCTATACCATACAGTATTATGGCACATACATGGAGAGGGATCTCCTTCTATACCATACTGTAGTTTGGCACATACATGGAGAGGGATCTCCTTCTATACCATACAGTATTATGTCACATACACAGAGGAGATCTCCTTCTATACCATACAGTATTATGGCACATACATGGAGAGGGATCTCCTTCTATACCATACTGTAGTTTGGCACATACATGGAGCGGGATCTCCTTCTATACCTTACAGTATTATGTCACATACACGGAGGAGATCTCCTTCTATACCTTACAGTATTATGTCACATACATGGAGAGGGATCTCCTTCTATACCTTACAGTATTATGTCACATACACGGAGGAGATCTCCTTCTACACCATACAGTATTATGGCACATACATGAAGAGGGATCTCCTTCTATACCATACTGTAGTTTGACACATACATGGAGCGGGATCTCCTTCTATACCTTACAGTATTATGTCACATACCTGGAGGAGATCTCCTTCTACACCATACAGTATTATGGCACATACATGGAGAGGGATCTCCTTCTACACCATACTGTATTATGTCACATACATGGAGAGGGATCTCCTTCTATACCATACAGTATTATGTCACATACACAGAGGAGATCTCCTTCTATACCATACAGTATTATGGCACATACATGGAGAGGGATCTCCTTCTATACCATACAGTATTATGTCACATACATGGAGAGGGATCTCCTTCTATACCATACAGTATGATGTCACATACATGGAGAGGGATCTCCTTCTATACCATACAGTATGATGTCACATACATGGAGAGGGATCTCCTTCTATACCATACAGTATGATGTCACATACACGGAGGAGATCTCCTTCTACACCATACAGTATTATGGCACATACATGGAGAGGGATCTCCTTCTATACCATACAGTATGATGTCACATACATGGAGAGGGATCTTCTACACCATACTGTATTATGTCACATACATGGAGAGGGATCTTCTATACCATACTGTATTATGTCACATACACAGAGGTGATAGCTTTCCATATTAGACTATACAAACATCATACTACATATGTGACATCATACATGCCCTGGGCACACAGTAACACATGGTTGGAACACAATGTAGACATGGCAGCTGGCAGGAGCGTGTGCCAGCACTCAGGCCGGAGAACATGACGCATGTCGCCAGTAGGATGCAGAACGGGCACAGGGTGACGGACACTACTCACCAGTCACAGGAAGTGCTGGCACCTGCCCACCGGGCGCTGCGGTCTGGAGATTACCGTGGGTAGGTGCGCTCTCTGGGATGGGCCGAGCCACAGCCGCTAGTGCTGTGAGAGCAGACAGGACCAGGAGCGGCGGGGTCCTATGCAGGATGGCTTCCATGTCTGACAGCGGCAGGGCTTTATACTTCACGAAAAACCTGCGTAATAGAGAACCATGGAAACTCCCTCATCCCCGGGAACGGCTGGGTAGTGACTAGAATGGAGTTGCTCCTGGCAGGTATGATGTCATGGGAAGAGGCGGAGTCTGTCAGGGGCTGAAGGGAGGGGGGGAAATCCTTGTATGGGACTGTATGCTGGAGTGACTGAAGGCAGGAGGAGTGATGTATCTTACATGGGACTGTATGTCGGAATAGCTGAAGGCCGGGGAGTGATGTATTTTACACCAGACTGTATGGTAGTTGGGCTGAAGGCTGTAGAGTGATTATTTTACATGGGACTGTATGCTGGTGGAGCTGAAAGTTGGGGAGTGATGCATTTTACATGGGATTGTATGCTGGAGGGCTGACGGCAGGGGTAGTTTTGTAGTTTACATGGGACTGTTTGCTGGATGGGCTGAAGGCAGGGGGAGTGATGTATTTACATGGGACTGTATGCTGGAGGGCTGACGGTGGGGGGAGTTTTGTAGTATACATGGGACTGTTTGCTGGAGGGGCACTGTTATGGGGGACACTGTGGGCATCTAGTGGGGCACTATATAGGGGCATTTTATATTGGTATGTTGGGGGGCACTAGGAAGGGGGGAGAGGAGCACTATGGGGGCATTTACTGGGGACACTATATAGGTGTATTTTATATTGGCACATTATGGAGGCACTATGAGGACATTAGATCAACTGTGGGCATTAAAGGGGGCATTTTTTGTACTGTCACACAGAGGTCGCAATAACGCCTGTACAAGTCTTATAGACGCCTGTTCAGGCCATTTTACTCCCTGGAAAAAGTCTAAGGCATACCAATACGCCTTAGACTTTTTTCTGATTTTCATCAGCGTATGGCGCGCTGTGAACGGCAACCAGTAACCAATAGCAAAGCTCCAGACAGCAAGGAGCTTTGCTATTGGTCAGTTTCGGCGGGCACAGAAGTGATACAGGTCCTGCATCAGGGGAAGCCGACGGACACTGGAAGGAGGAGGGGCCGGCTCCCGGGGGATGTTTGAATATGGAGTGCCGGGCGCGCTGCACAAGGACCCTGGCGGTGGTGGAGCTAAAGACTGGGCCCGAACATGAAGATGGACGCAGAACAAGGTGACAGCAGCGTGTAACGTAACAATGTGTGTGATGTATGTAGTGCAGTGTGTGATCATCACACACTGCACTACATACATCACACACATATATACTTAACACGCTGCACTACAAACATAACACACATGTATACAACACACGCTGCACTACATACATCACACACATGTATGCATCACACGCTGCACTACATACATCACACACTGCACTACATACATCACACACATATATACTTAACACGCTGCACTACAAACATAACACACATTTATACAACACACGCTGCACTACATACATCACACACATGTATGCATCACACGCTGCACTACATACATCACACACTGCACTAGATACATCACACACATATATACTTAACACGCTGCACTACAAACATAACACACATTTATACAACACACGCTGCACTACATACATCACACACATGTATGCATCACACGCTGCACTACATACATCACACACTGCACTATATACATCACACACATGTATACATCACACGCTGCACTAGATACATCACACACATGTATACATTACACGCTGCACTAGATACATCACACACATGTATACATCACACGCTGCACTAGATACATCACACACATGTATACATCACACACTGCACTACATACATCACACATGTATACATCATACACATGTATACATTCACACGCTGCACTACATACATCACACACTGCACTACATGCATCACACACATCTATAGATCACACGCTGCACCACATACATCACACGCATGTATGTAGTGAATGCAGACAGGCTATTATAGCCAAGTGGTAAAGTACAGGGAAGATCCGCCATAGTGGACTGGACTTTATCACTTCGCTATAATGGCTTGATGTTATTTAGACCAATAATGGTTCTCTGCATAAATAGCCAGCTCTTAGGCCCCGTTCACATCACCACTATTTATTTCTGTTGTTCTGCTCACCCAGGACGGACAGAAAAACACTGCAGGCAGCATTTTGGTGTCAGCCTCCAGAGCGGAATGGAGACTGAACGGAGGCAAACTGATGCATTCTGAGCGCATTCAGAATGCATTAGAGCAAAACGGATCCATTTTGGACCGCTTTTGAGAGCCCATGACGGATCTCACAAACGGAAAGCCAAAATGCTAATTTTCATTCACGAGCCTGTCTTTTTACCAGACCAAACAATGCTGCATACAAGGCTTTTTTGTCTGGTCTTTAGACAGAATCTGCAATAGAGGCTCCAAACGCAGCCTCCAATACAGATGTGAGCAAGTGTAGGCAGATATATTATGTATTTGAATTACTGCCAATTTCGTACTTTTGGGGTAAAAATACTCCTCAAAAATGGTCGGAGGAGTATTTTTACTCTTCTGGAAAAAATGTAGTGCGACCCCTGCTGTCACATTATAAGGAGAATTATTACTACTGGGGGGCATTATGATGGGCTTTATTACTACTGGGGGTCTATGGGGAACATGATTACTAGTATGGGCACTATGGGAGCATTATAACTTCTGGGGCACAGTGGGGACATGTTGGGGGCCCTGTAGGAGCACTATTACTACCGTGTATGCTCTAGCAGAGAATTATTACTATTGGTGGGACTTTTGGGAGCACTATTACTGTGGGGGCACCTTGGCACAGTATCAGCTTACCACAATTATTTTTTGGGGGACGTTATGTTTACACTATTAGTGTCCGGGACACTATTTGCTGGGCACAGTTATTTTAGGACACTGCATGCCAATAATTATTGAAGGGCATTATCTGCATGGTACTAGTATTATCAGGGGGTTTATCTGTTTCTGCAGTATAATATTGGGGGTGGTAGGATAATTTGTCCAGAAAATAGGAGGATGATGGAAAAGTAGTAAATTAAGATTTGTGGCGCTGTATGCTCTGTAGTGATATATGGTACGTAATGTTAGGAGGGAAGGGTTTACTTTGAGAACTTGGTATGGGGGGGGGGGTCGGGTGCTTTTTCAATTTTCGCCTCAGGCAGCAGAAAGGCTAGGTGCAACCCTATGGGCAACTAAGCCAGTTCTACTTTACACCAGTTTGATCAATTACCCCACTACTCTTTATTACAGGTTAACTGGTTTCCTCCTAGAACCAGACATTCCTTTTAAATATGTTAAGTTGGCTATATACTTCCATTCTGTCCCTATGGACGCCATGTTGTCTGAAATGTTTAGGGTACCTGCACATGTTGCGGAATATGCACATTTTTCTGCATGGATTCCCATGCACTTGTGACAAGTGAAGGAACAGCAGGTCAGGCATGAATCCATTCATTTTCTATGAGACTGCTGGAGATAGTCGAGTACAACACAGGGCAATGTCAGACGGCTCCACAGAGAACGAATGGAGCGCAGGGCACATGGCCGACCTGCTGCTCTATCAGATCAGGTGAAGGGGAGCTAGTTATCCCCATTGGATTGGAGGAACGGGATCCCCTTTCTCAGGATCAGTGGAGTCCCAGCAGTCAAACCTCCACCTATAAGTCAATTATCCCCTATCCTGTGAATAACTTGCACAAACTCTTTCAAAATCACTATTGTGGCGAGGACCCTGACCAGCTGTTTTAACCACTACCCGACCGTCTAACGCAGGGATGCGTCCTGCGGGCGGCACGGTTATTCCTCATTGACGCATCGGCGTGTCATCTCGGTGGCCAGTGCTTACAGGATCGCGTCGGGAGGAAGTTAAACTACAGCCTGCCATTGCTGATCATGCGCTGGCAGGCTGTAGTAGTTAAAAAAAATCGCATATCAGACGCTGTTTTGTTAACAGCGTCTCATATGCCTGCTGCCTGCTCCTCTGGTGGTCCCTTTTGCTTGGGACCACCAGAGGAAACATATGTAAGTGCACCAATTACCACACAGACCCCCCTCCCACCCCGTCACTGATTAACCCCTAATTAACCCCAGATCACCCCCCCTGTCACTAATTACCCCCCTGTAAGGCTCATTCAGACGTCCGTATGTGTTTTGCGGATCCGCAAAACACGGACACTGGCAATGTGCTTTCTGCATTTTGCGGATCCGCACATTGCCAGAACTATATAGAAAATGCCTTTTCTTGTCCCCCAATTGCGGACAAGAATAGGACATGCTCTATCTTTTGCGGAGCTGCGGCCGGATGTTTCGGGGCCGAAGCACATAGTGTGCTCTCCTCCACAATGAATGGGTCCGCATCTATTCTGCAGAATTGCGGAATAGATGCGGACATTTTTGCAGACGTGTGAATGGGGCCTTACTTCTTTTTTTTTTGCACATTTTTTGGCAGAGATTTTTTCATCCACATTGATCGATGCGAATGAAGAAATCTGTGCCGTTCATTTTTTTTTTACAGCCCAGAGGCTGAATGGAAAAAAAAAATCTCATTACCCGTATGCTCATTATAAGGAGAATAGCAGAAACTCCTAATGCTGGCCATACGTGTAATGATTGCGGAGACCCTCAAATGCCAGGGCAGTACAAACACCCCACATGTGACCCCATTTTAGAAAGAAGACACCCCAAGGTATTCCGTGAGGGGTACGGTGAGTTCATGTAAAATTTTATTTTTTGTCACAAGTTAGTGGAATAAAAAAAAAATAAGTCAATTTCCGCTAACTTGTGCCAAAAAAAAATCTTCTATGAACTCGCTATGCCCCTCACGGAATACCTTGGGGTGTCTTCTTTCCAAAATGGGGTCACATTTATACTGCCCTGGCATTTTAGGGGCCCTAAAGCATGAGAAGAAGTCTGGAATCCAAAAAAATAAAATTTTACATGAACTCACCATACCCCTCACGGAATACCTTGGGGTGTCTACTTTCTAAAATGGGGTCACTTGTGGGGTATTTATACTGCCCTGGCATTTTAGGGGTCTCTAAAGTGTGAGAAGAAGTCTGGAATCCAAATGCGTAAAAATGCCCTGTGAAATCCTAAAGGTACTCATTGGAATTTGGGCCCCTTTGTGCACCCAGGCTGCAAAAAAGTGTCACATGTGGTATTGCTGTACTCAGGAGAAGTAGGGCAATGTGTTTTGGGGTGTATTTTTACATATACCCATGCTGGGTGAGAGAAATATCTCTGTAAATGACAACTTTTTAAAAACATTTTATACAAAGTTGACAATTTACAGAAATATTTTTCTCACCCAGCATGGGTATATGTAAAAATACACCCCAAAACACATTGCCCTACTTCTTCTGAGTACGACGATACCACGTGTGCCACTTTTTTGCAGCCTAGGTGCGTAAAGGGGCGTAAAGTCCAACAAGTACTTTTAGGTTTTACAGGGTTGCTCACAATTTAGCCCCGCCCAAAATGCCAGAACAGTAAACACACCCCACAAATGACCCCATTTCGGAAAGTAGACACCCCAAGGTATTCACTGAGGGGCATAGTGAGTCCGTGGGAGATTTATTTTTCCTTTTTTGCCAGAAGTTAGCAGAAATTGATACTTTATTTTTATTTTTTTCTCCGAAAGTGTCATTTTCCGCTAACTTGTGAAAAAAAATGAAATGATACATGAACTCACCATGCCCCTCCGCGAATACATTAGGGTGTCTTCTTTCTAAAATGGTGTCATTTGGGGGGTATTTATACTATCCTGGCATTCTAGCACCTGAAGAAACATGACAGGTGCTCAGAAAGTCAGAGCTGCTTCAAAATGCGGAAATTCACTTTTTTGCACCATAGTTTGTAAAAAATGTCAGCAGCAGTGAAATATCACCAAATGAAAGCTCTATTAGTGAGAAGAAAAGGAGGTAAAATTCATTTGGGTGGTAAGTTGTATGACGGAGCAATAAACGGTGAAAGTAGTGTAGTGCAGAATTGTAAAAAGTGGTCTGGTCATTAAGGGTGTTTAAGCTAGGGGGGCTGAGGTGGTTAAGAGAAGATGTGCGCTGTGCCAACGCTGCCTCCTCTTCATTGTTTACCTGCCCACTGTCTCATCAGCAGTGGTCAGCAGGTGTAATAACACCCAAGCCATCCCATTCATTTCGATGCGACGGATTGCTAGAAGCATAGAAGTGTATAGGAACGAGCTGTCCCATTGAAACTAATGGGACGGCTTGGGTGTAATTGCACCTGCTCACCACTGCGGATGCGACGGAGAGCAGGTAAACAATGAAGTGGAGGCAGCGTTGGCACGGCGCGCGCTTTCTCTTCAAACAGCTGAAAGGCGGGGGTGCCGGGTGTCGGACCCCTGTTGAACTGATATTGATGACCTATCCTGAGGATAGGTCATCAATAGAAATAACTTGGACAACCCCTTTAGGACCCGCGCCATACATGTACGGCGCTGGTGTACGTGACTTAAGGACCAGCGCCGTACACGTACGGCGGGCTAATCGGGCGGGTGCATGAGCTGCGCCAGCCCAATCTGCGGCAGAGGTCCAGCAGTCAGTGATAGCCGGACTCCTGCTGTATGCGCCGGCATCGGTGAAAACACCGATACCAGCGCATTAACCCACGCACTGCCAGTGGTCAGCACTGACTGCGGAACATGCGGGATCGTGCCAGGTGCAGGGTGGCCATTGGTCCCTGTGCTGCTGTGACAGGGACCCGATGGCAGGGAAGGCAGCCCGATGCCTTCTTTAGGCATCGTGGCTGCCTTCTGTGACAGCCTGTGAGACCCCTGCATCTCACAGGAAGCAGGCTGTAAGTGTATTACTCAGTGTAATACACTTACAGCCAATGCATTACAATACAGAAGTATTGCGATGCATTGTAAAGGGGATCAGACCCCCAAAAGTTGAAGTCCCAGAGTGGGACAAAAAATAAAGTAAAAAAAAAAAGTTAAAAAATTAAGTTTTCCAAAAATAAAAAATTAAGTTTCAAGTAAAATAAAAAGCGTCTTTTTCCCAAAATAATGTAAAAAAATTGTGAAAAATAGGGGAAAAAAATAAAAGTATACATATTAGGTAAGGTTGTTTGGGGTATCGAGGTTTCGATACCCAATCGGTACTTTTAGCCTGGTATCGATACGATACCGGGATTTCCTTTATCGATACTAGGCTGGTAGCAGAGAACGTGGCTGCACCGCTCTCAGCGCGGCCATGTTCCCTTAGCAGCACGGGGAGAAGGAAGCAGTCTCTCCCTCCTCCTGTGCTGCCGCTGCCAATTAGGAGAGACGGGAGGAGGAGGAGGGGCGGGCGCACCAATGACGAGTAACGTTTCATATACAAATGCAGGCAGAAGAAACACATTGCCGGCACTCTGCCTGTGACCGAGCGCTGCGATCCGCGGCAATTAACCCCTGAGGGGTTAACTGCCGCTGATCGCTGCTCCCTGTCAGAGGTCGGGTGCCGGCAATGTGTTTCTTCTGCCTGCATTTGTATATTAAATGTTACTCATCATCGGTGGCCAGTGCACCCCATCCCCAGTATTAAAGACAGTGGCCAGTGCACCCCCCCCCCTTTCTCCAGTCTTAAAACATTGGCGGCCAGTGCGCACCCCCCCGCCTTTCCCCAGTATTAAAGACATTGGTGGCCAGTGTGCCTCCCCCATCCTCCCTCCCCCCAGTATTAAAATCATTGGTGGCAGTGACCAAAGGGTCCCCTCACCTCCTCATTGGTGGCAGTGGTAGTGATCGGAGCCCCATCAGTGTAATGCTGGGGCTCCGATCGGTTACCATGGCAGCCAGGATGTTACTGAAGTCCTGGCTGCCATAGTCAGTTCCCTGCTGCTGTGTGCACAAAGCAGAGAGCAGCAGGAACAGTGTGATCTCTATCAGGGTGAATAGGATGAAAAGATCCCAGGTTCTAGCCCCTAGGGGGAAAATAGTTAATAAATAAAATGTAAAAAAAAAAAAGTTTTACATATAAAATATATAAACAATAAATAAATAAAATATTACATATCGCCACATCTCAAAAGTCCAAACTATTTAAAAAAATCCACTTTTATGCCGTGAACGCTGTAAAAGAAAAACATAAAATCTGCACAATTCGCCATTTTCTTTTAGTCGCCTTGTCCCCCCAAAAAAATAGGATAGGACTGTTCAATTATGGGCCGGACGTTCCATAAAATGCAGAATGCACGCGGCTTTTTTGGCATTTTATTTTTTTCGCGTGGTATCGAGTATTGCAATACTTTTTTATGGTATCGATACCGACTCAAAATTTGGTATCGAAACATTGTCAAGTTTGTATGGACCTGCTCTATAAAAACGAAAATAAAATGCCAATAAAAATCAGATGGTATCAAAGTATTCATTGTTCTCCTAGTAAAGTCCCAAATAGTTCATCTGTTTCCATATATATTATATGCATTATTGCTGATTCCAGTTGGTGTTAGGAGAGTTCATATATAGTTGTGAGGTAATCAGATGTTCCATAGGGTGAGTGATATATAGTGCTCCAATATTACATATATGGTGGCTGTATTGTACAATATCTAGAACCGCAGTAGAGTGATTGATTCTGTACAGGGATTTTGTTATTTTCTATACATTGTAATTGGTGAGTGTTACACCAGTTAAATACAAAAAAACTAGAGACCCTATTAAGGGAGGGTTCCATAGCAACAAAAAAACTTTGCTCAATTGAGCTCAATTCACCACTTTTACCCTTAATATTTAAATCAGTAAAACTTCACTTTTATTAGTAGTTCTCTAAAAATGTTTGTGAGTTTTGACACACTTGTTAAAACTACTGCTCGAATTTGCACACTGCTATCGCACAGGTTGCTAGTGGTAACGGAGGGTGTGCACTACCCTCCTAACCTTCCCACAAGTTTGCAATCAGTGTATAACTACCTGCCTGACTAATCCTGCAGGGTACTCGGTGCCTGCAGGATCACTAATAAAAGTGAAGTTTTACTGATTTAAATATTAAGGGTAAAAGTGGTGAATTGAGCTCAATTGAGCAAAGTTTTTTTGTTACACCAGTTAAGGCTCCATTCACACGTCCGTAATTTGTGTCCGCATTTTCGGGATCCTCATCCGTTTTTTCGGGATCCTCATCCGTTTTTTCGGGATCCGTTTTTTCAGGATCCGCAATTCTGTTCCTGAAAAATATAAAACATGTCCTATTCTTGTCCGCAATTGCGGACAATAAAAGGCATTTTCTATTATAGTGCTGGCAATGTGCAGTCCGCAAATTGCGGATCGCACATTGCCGATGTCCGTTTTTTGCGGATCCGCAATTTTCGGATCAGCAAAACACTTACGGACGTGTGAATGGACCCTAAGGCAGGTTACCGCGCCTGTATGCAGACAATTAAAAACTGATTGCAGGTTTAATGTGGGTATATTACTCACAGTTAGCAGTCTCCTCTATTTGGTTGGAGAGGATTGTACTCCAGGTGATATTGCAGGAGTCAATTAGTTTTCTTTCTGTTTGTAGCGGACATGTATGGTGTATGGTATATGTGAGGTGGCGGAGTCTGTGGCCAGCGTCCCACGTGCTCACAGTGACGTAGTGTTCACGCCTCCCAACGCCTTGCTCCGGCTTGGGTAGGTATACTTGTATTGTTCAAGTACCGGCTTGTTGGGTGTTTATCACGGCTAGTCCCAGGTGCCGTGTGTGAGGTTTAAAGTAGAAAAATTGGAGCTCTCTCAAAATTCTTATAGATAAGTCCTTCCTGCCAATGTCATCTGGCTGAGGGTCCTGCTGTACTAGACGCGTTTCGGAGAAAGCAGCTGTCTCCTTCTTCAGTGGCTAGAAGACCCCGAATGTAGTGAGTTTTTTTTATAGTTATCCAGAGTCCTCCCTTCTAGCTATATTGAAAATCCGGCCTGGAACCGACACTCATAGGGACATGGTGTATATCAGAACCCAAGTGGTCCCATACAGCGTCAGCATATGTGAAACATAATAATGGAGTGCGATAAAACATAATAATATATTATGGGTATTATAGTACGTATAGTAGATAATGATAAAATATAATGTAATGAAATATATATAATAATAAAAACATAAAATATTCAATATGCGTTTTTGGTCCCCCATTGCGTTTTTGTATATTTCTTGTTTTTTTGGTAATCATATAGTGATACAGTGATTATGGGACACTCAGTAAAATATATCTTGAATTTAACCTCTAAAATTATATATTAATCTAATGTCATTCTTTACCAAACAAATAGTTCTTGTGTAGTTGAGCGTTTGATAAATGGAAGTTTATTGTTGGATGAAGGGATGGGGGTCACTCAACGTCAAGGAAGGATAGCAGTGCTGATAAACAGCCAGACATGCTATCTCTCGTCGATAGAAGAGCCCTCTGCATCATACAGAACTTGAACCACTTCAAAAAGCTCGGGCATTTCAAATAAAGCCAAAGATTTCAAGCTACGCATTAAGTCTACTGGGGAGGAGGGTGCCCAGCTCGAAAATCCTTCTGGATTGCAGCCTGGATATTCTAAGTATGTGATTACCTCCTCTCCAGTGTATCTAAACCTTTTCAAGTGCAACAAATAGTAAACCGGTTGATTGATTGTCTTGATTGTGTGATATTTTGAAATGTTCAGATAGGGAGTGATTTTCATACCCCTTCTTGATATTATTACCATATTTTTGAGAGAAGTTCAGAGAAGCTGTACACCTTTAACCCCCCCCCCCCCCTTCTCATTAAAATTCTTTCTGTCTGCAGTGTTCTCTACGCTCATGAACAGATAGGAGAAGGAGGGGGGCACACACCGGGCTGTCTCTCTCCCTCTCTCCTGATGCTTCAATGTACTCTGGATGCTTAAGTCAAGGATGTATAAGCCAATTCCTTACATGTCTATATGTTGGACACATAATATGCACTGTTTATAGAAGAGCACCTCTTTAAAGTGTCATGTATGATGTATGTAGTATTATTGTTAGGATAGACGCCATTAGAAGATGGCCGAATTTTATGCTCACATTCCAAGGTAGTGTCCAGTGCGCAGGTCCACTGTTATCTCTTATTTTGTTATCTCTTCTTCTTCACTTTTGACCAATAAAATAACGTTTGGGCCAGAAAGGACTGCCCTTTTTAACGAATGTATATACCGCTTGCTTTCTGGAATAAACTTAGAGATTACGTAGACTCTTGTGTCTGCATTTCCTCTCCGTGCACGTACATATAATTGGGAGCGGCCACATCAACCTGACTGGGTTTTAATACCAGAACCTAACCAGTGCCAGAACACTATTAGGCCTCTTACACACGAACGTGTGAGCCCCGTGCCCGTTGCGGCCCGCAATGCACGGGCATCTGCCCGTTCCGCAAAAAGATAGGACATGCTCTATATTTTTGCGGGACGGAAGTATGGAACAGAACACCACGGAAGCACTCCGTAGTGTTCCGTTCCGCACCATTCCGCAGCTCCAGATTTGCGGACCCATTGAGATGAATGGGTCTGCATCCGTGATGCGGAATGGCCACGGAATGGTGCCCATGCATTGCGGGCCACAATTTGCGTCCCGCAGCACGGGCACGGGGCGCACACATTCGTGTGCAAGAGGCCTTACTGGGGATCTGTGGATGGCACTGTTATGGGGGGGAATCTGTGAAGGACACTGTTATGGGGGGGGAGATCTGTAATGGAGGATCTGTGATGGACACTGTTATGGGGGATCTGTGGATGGCACTGTTATGGGGGATCTGTGGATGGCACTGTTATGGGGGATCTGTGGATGGTACTGTTATATACGTGTCATCCACAGACCACCCCACCACATAACAGTGCCATCCATAGATCCCCCATCCCATAACAGTGCCATCCACAGACCCCCCACCCCATAACAGTGCCATCCACAGACCCCCCACCCCTTAACAGTGACATCCATAGATCCCCCATCCCATAACAGTGCCATCCACAGACCTCCCCACCCAATACCAGTGCCATCCACAGACACCCCCACCCCATAACAATGCCATCCACAGACCCCCCCACCCCTTAACAGTGCCATCCACAGATGTCCCCCATAAAACTGTCATCCACAGATTCCTCCAACCACCGCTCCAGTGCTGCAGTATACAAATATAAAATGTCTCATTCAATTGAAAGTGATTAAACATGCCCCCTCACTTCTAATATTACCGTACACCCTAACAGCTTCTGTACAGCGCAGGCAGGCCGGGCGTCAACGTGACTCACTGACGTCACGTGCCTGCGCCACCTGCTTCATTCATAAAGTAGGCGGCGCAGGCACATGACATCAGGGAGTTACGCTTCCGCCCGGCCTGCCTGCAGTCTACAGAAGCTGTTAGGATGTATGGTAATATTAGAAGTGAGGGGCATGTTTAATCACTTTTAATTGAATGAGACATTTTATATTTGTATAGTGCAGCACTGGAGCGGCGGGGCCGGAGTACAGTGACTGCACCGGCCCCGCCACAATTGCCGGCCCCCAGCTCCTCCTCCCAGTCCCTCCCCGCTCATACATGCTGGAGCATCGCAGCTGCGATGTAGAAATGTCAGCATTCGCCCCTTAAGACGCAGGGGCATTTCCCCCTCATTTTTTGGGGGGAAAAAGTGCGTCTCATGAGGCAAAAAATACAGTATATACTAGAACATCAGTCTGGTGCACTGAACCCTCACTAGACTATATACTAGTCCAGCACTCTGGTGCACTGAAGCCTCACTAGACTATATACTAGTACAGCACTCTGGTGCACTGAAGGCTCACTAGACTATATACTAGTATAGCACTCTGGTGCACTTAAGGCTCACTAAACTATATACTAGTACAGCACTCTGGTGCACTGAAGGCTCACTAGACTATACACTAGTACAGCACTCTGGTGCACTGAAGGCTCACTAGACTATATACTAGTACAGCACTCTGGTGCACTTAAGGCTCACTAAACTATATACTAGTACAGCACTCTGGTGCACTGAAGGCTCACTAGACTATACACTAGTACAGCAGTCTGGTGCACTGAAGGCACACTAGACTATACGCTAGTATAGGACTCTGGTGCACTGAAGGCTCACTAGACCATATACTAGTAGAGCACTCTGGTGCACTGAAAGCTCACTAAACTATATACTAGTACAGCACTCTGGTGCACTGAAGCCTCACTAGACTATACACTAGTACAGCACTCTGGTGCAATGAAGCCTCACTAGACTATATACTAGTACAGCACTCCGGTGCACTGAAGGCTCACTAGACTATATACTAGTACAGCACTCTGGTGCACTGAAGCCTCACTAGACTATATACTAGTACAGCACTCTGGTGCACTGAAGACTCACTAGACTATATACTAGTACAGCACTCTGGTGCAATGAAGCCTCACTAGACTATATACTAGTACAGCACTCTGGTGCACTGAAGGCTCACTAGACTATATACTAGTACAGCACTCTGGTGCACTGACGCCTCACTAGACTATGTACTAGTACAGCACTCTGGTGCACTGATGCCTCACTAGATTATATACTAGTACAGCACTCTGGTGCACTGAAACCTCACTGGACTATATACTAGTACAGCACTCTGGTGCACTGAAGTCTCACTGGACTATATACTAGTACAGCACTCTAGTGCACTGAAGGCTCACTGGACTATATACTAGTACAGCACTCTGGTGCACTGAAGTCTCACTGGACTATATACTAGTACAGCACTCTAGTGCACTGAAGTCTCACTGGACTATATACTAGTACAGCACTCTAGTGCACTGAAGGCTCACTAGCCTATATACTACTACAGCACTCTGGTGCACTGAAGGCTCACTGGACTATATACTAGTGCCGGACTCTGGTGCACTGAAGGCTCACTAGACCACATACTAGTACAGCACCGTGGTGCACTGAAGCCTCACTAGACCATATACTAGTACAGCACTCTGTTGCACTGAAGCCTCACTGGACTATATACCAGTACAGCACTCTGGTGCACTGAAGCCTCACTGGACTATATACTAGTACAGCACTCTGGTGCACTGAAGGCTCACTGTACTATATACTAGTACAGCACTCTGGTGCACTGAAGCCTCACTGGACTAAATATTAGTACAGCACTCTGGTGCACTGAAGGGTCACTGGACTATATACTAGTACAGCACTCTGGTGCACTGAAGGCTCACTAGACTATATACTAGTACAGCACTCTGGTGCACTGAAGGCTCACTAGACTATATACTAGTCCAGCACTCTGGTGCACTGAAGCCTCACTAGACTATATACTAGTACAGCACTCTGGTGCACTGAAGGCTCACTAGCCTATATACTAGTAGAGCACTCTGGTGCACTGAAGGGTCACTGGACTATATACTAGTACAGCACTCTGGTGCACTGAAGCCTCACTAGACTATATACTAGTACAGCACTCTGGTGCACTGAAGGCTCACTGGACTATATACTAGTATAGCACTCTGGTGCACTGAAGGGTCACTAGACTATATACTAGTACAGCACTCTGGTGCACTGAAGCCTCACTAGACTATATACTAGTGCCGGAATCTGGTGCACTGAAGCCTCACTAGCCTATATACTAGTACAGCACTCTGGTGCACTGAAGCCTCACTAGACGATATACTAGTACAGCACTCTGGTGCACTGAAGGCTCACTAGACTATATACTAGTACAGCACTCTGGTGCACTGAAGCCTCACTGGACTATATACTAGTACAGCACTCTGGTGCACTGAAGGTTCACTAAACTATATACTAGTACAGCACTCTGGTGCACTGAAGGTTCACTATACTATATACTAGTACAGCACTCTGGTGCACTGAAGGCTCACTAGACTATATACTAGTACAGCACTCTGGTGCACTGAAGGCTCACTAGACTATATACTAGTACAGCACTGTGGTGCACTGAAGGCTCACTGGACTATACACTAGTACAGCACTCTGGTGCACTTAAGGCTCACTGGACTATATACTAGTACAGCACTCTGGTGCACTGAAGGTTCACTATACTATATACTAGTACAGCACTCTGGTGCACTGAAGGCTCACTAGACTATATACTAGTACAGCACTCTGGTGCACTGAAGTCTCACTAGCCTATATACTAGTACAGCACTCTGGTGCACTGAAGCCTCACTAGACTATATACTAGTGCCGGACTCTGGTGCACTGAAGCCTCACTAGACCATATACTAGTGCCGGACTCTGGTGCACTGAAGGCTCACTAGACTATATACTATTACAGCACTCTGGTGCACTGAAGGCTCACTAGACTATATACTAGTACAGCACTCTGGTGCACTGAAGGCTCACTAGACTATATACTATTACAGCACTCTGGTGCACTGAAGGCTCACTAGACTATATACTAGTACAGCACTCTGGTGCAATGAAGGCTCACTAGACTATATACTAGTCCAGCACTCTGGTGCACTGAAGCCTTACTAGACTATATACTAGTGCCGGACTCTGGTGCACTGAAGGCTCACTAGACTATATACTATTACAGCACTCTGGTGCACTGAAGCCTTACTAGACTATATACTAGTGCCGGACTCTGGTGCACTGAAGCCTCACTAGACTATACACTAGTACAGCACTCTGGTGCACTGAAGCCTCACTAGACTATATACTAGTACAGCACTCTGGTACACTGAAGCCTCACTAGACCATATACTAGTGCCGGACTCTGGTGCACTGAAGCCTCACTAGACTATACACTAGTACAGCACTCTGGTGCACTGAAGCCTCACTGGACTATATACTAGTGCTGGACTCTGGTGCACTGAAGCCTCACTAGACTATACACTAGTACAGCACTCTGGTGCACTGAAGGCTCACTGGACTATATACTAGTGCTGGACTCTCGTGCACTGAAGGCTCACTGGACTATATACTAGTGCCGGTCTCTGGTGCACTGAAGGCTCACTGGACCATATACTAGTACAGCACTATGGTGCACTGAAGGCTCACTAGCCTATATACTAGTACAGCACTGTGGTGCACTGAACCCTCACTAGACTATATACTAGTACAGCACTGTGGTGCACTGAAGGCTCACTGGACTATATACTAGTGCCGGACTCTGGTGCACTATAGTCTCATGATACTATATAGTGATTTCCATTCCTATAAGGTACAGCGCCACGCTCCTCAGTAAAGCTAACTCCCTATTCCCTTCACAGCTTTGTGCATCTTCCAAGCTCCTCCCCAAACACGTCGGTCACATGACACCTAGCGGCAGTGTACGGCGCAGCGGTCACTATGGAGACGCGGTGTCCCTGGGAGACGGCTCGCTACAGAACATTGGATCAGTTGTCATTTCCCAAAGACTGAATCATTGCGGGACAGAGCTGGACCCCGAGGACCCTGACCCGCATATAAGGACAGGTGAGGGAGACGGATCCTGTTGGACGCCCCAAGAACAGCCGCCGGCATTTTTCCCCTCTCCACGCGACATAAGGAAGAGTCTAAAAGCTCCCGAAAGATTCGGTGATATTTAAGTAGGGGTAATGGCAGGGGCTTTATTGTCAGTGCCCCTGGTTCTGCTTGGTAGATGGGCTGCACGAATATTACTACAGGGAGTGCAGTCATCAGTGATGAACCAGGGAACACCTTATCCTTCACTTCACTCACATGATGGGATCAGTATATTGTGCTTCCCCATGTTATATATATATATATATATATATATATTACATTTATATATTGTATACTTCTATGTTATGTTATAATTCTATTTCTATTAAAGTATGTACAGTGGCATGTAAAAGTTTGGGCACCCCAGTCAAAATGACTGTGAACACTTGGGTACGTTCACACGACGACATTTGTTGCACGACAATTTTTATAATAGGAGTCTATGGTGTCGCATTGCGACATGCTGCGACTGCAACTGCGACGCGACAGTTGCAAGAAATCCACTCAAGATGGATTTTTCTGTGACTGTTGCAGTCGCAGCATGTCGCATGTCACAATGCGACACCATAGACTCCTATTATAAACAAATGTCGTTGTGTGAACGTACCCTTAAAAGGGTTGTCTTGGTTCAGAGCTGAACCTGTACATACCCCCGTTTTCCCCCTCCCTCTTGTATTAACTCTTTCTGGGAGGGAGATGGAAAAAACAGCAATACTGCCACTGCGTTTTTACGTTATAAATTTTATGGCGTTCATTTTTCGGTATAAATAACATAATATCTTTATTCGCTGGGTCACTAGGATTACAGTGATACCAAATACATATAGTTTTTTTTTCCATTTTACTAAATTTTTTTTCAATAAAACCTTTTTTTTTTAAAAAAGATTTTTTTTTGCCGCTTTTCAAGACCCATAGCTTTTTTTATTTTTCTTTCTATGGAATTGTGTGAGGGCTTGATTTTTGCGGGATGACTTGTTTTGTTCATTGGTATCGTTTTGGAGTAAATTGCGCTTTTTGATCGCTTGTTATTAAGTTTTTTCGGTGGCAACTAAGAATAAATTAGCAATTCTGTCTTCAAAAAAAAAAAATGTTTACGGCGTTGATTGTAGGGGATAATTTACTTGATATTTATTTGGACCGGGTCGTTACGGACACGGCAATACAAACATATGGGGGAGATTTTTTTATGCGTTATTTTTTTGAATAAATGTTTTTGTTTTTTTTTTACTTTTTTTTCTTACCACCTAATAGTCCCACAAGGGAACTATAACAGACAACATTCTGATTGATTTTAAAATGCAATGCATTATCCCTATAGTGCTTGGCATTTTAATATCAGTGCTATTCTGATATTGACAAGCAGGCTGCGCCAGAGAGGCGCAGCCTGCTGAAAATGACTCAAGGCCGGTCTGGGGCCTACACGAGACCCCAGCCAACTTTCACACACATCTGCACCCCGCGATTGCATTTGCGGGGTGCCGATGGGAGACAGAGAGGGACTGCTCCCTCTGTTACTGCCTTACATGCGGCGGGTGCCATTGCCCGCAGCATGTAAAGTGCCGGATCGGCACTCCTGATCCATAAGGAAGCGGCGGCCCAGCCTAAGGCCACTTAGTGACCGCCGTAAAAAGGCGTATGGGTAGTCACTAAGGGGTTAAGCAAGCTGAAGATAAAATTATCTCCAAGCAGCATAAAGTGAACAATGAAACATTCCCTTAGTATTTTTGTCCAAATTTTTTTTTATGGTTATCTTTTGCATTTTCAAAATAACAAAAAATGGTCCAAAGGAAAATTGTGAGCACCCTGCATGGTTAGTACCTAGTAGCACCCCTTGTGGCAAGTATTACAGCTTGTAAATGCTTTTATAACCTCAAAATTCTCATTTGAGGGATTTTCATCCATTCTACCTTGCAAAAGTCTTCCAGATCTGTGAGATTTCTGGACCGTCTTGTATGCAGTGCTCTTTTGAGGTCTCTCCACAGATTTTCAAAGTCCCTTTACACGGGATGATATTACAGCAGATTGTGGGGACAGAAGTGTTTCTTTTCAACAGTCTGGTGATTGCTAGCGGAGGAGATCGGTGCATTTACATACAGTGATCTCCTCCAGAGTATGGGGAGGAGTGATAGCTAGTGCCATCTCTCTTCTCCATAACTAGGGATGTCCCGATACCGATACTAGTATCGGTATCGGGACCGATACCGGCATTTTCACGAGTACTTGTACTCGTAAAAATGCCGCCGATACCACTGCCGATACCGGAAGTTCCGGTTCGGCAGCGGCTATATTCTGTTTCATTAACCCTAACTTACTGTGCCCGTGATTACTAACTATTAATGCGCAGTCCCTCCATGCTCCTGCCCCGCGCGCCTTCTGTAATCATAAAGTGGGCGGAGCGGGCAGGCAGGCAGGACATGAGGCGCATGGAGGAATCGGGCAGCTTGAGCTCTCAGTTCCTCCATGCGCCTCATGTCCCGCCTGCCCGCTCCGCCCACTTTATGATTACAGAAGGCGCGGGGCAGGAGCATGGAGGACTGCGATTAATAGTTAGTAATCACGGGCACAGTAAGTTAGGGTTAATGAAACAGAATATAGTAGCTACGAGGGGATCTGTGGATGACATGTATATAGCATAAGATGCTATATATGTGTCATCCACATAGCCCCTAACAGTGTCATCCACAGATCCCCCCATAACAGTGATGTCCACAGGTCCCCCCATAACAGTGATGTCCACAGGTCCCCCCCATAACAGTGATGTCCACAGGTTCCCCCATAACAGTAATGTCCACAGGCTCCCCCATAACAGTGATGTCCACAGGTCCCCCTCCCCCATAACGGTGATGTCCACAGGTCCCCCATAACGGTGGCGTCCACAGGTCCCCCCATAACGGTGGCGTCCACAGGTCCCCCCATAACGGTGACGTCCACAGGTCCCCCCATAACGGTGCCGTCCACAGATCCCCCATAACGGTGCCATCCACAGATCCCCCATAACAGTGTGTCATCCACAGATCCCCCCATAACACTGTGTTATCCACAGATCCCCATAACAGTGCGTCATCCACAGATCCCCCATAACAGTGCGTCATCCACAGATCCCCCATAACAGTGCGTCATCCACAGATCCCCATAACAGTGTGTCCTCCACAGATCCCCCATAACAGTGTGTCCTCCACAGATCCCCCATAACAGTGTGTCCTCCACAGATCCCCCATAACAGTGTGTCCTCCACAGATCCCCCATAACAGTGTGTCCTCCACAGATCCCCCATAACAGTGCGTCATCCACAGATCCCCCATAACAGTGCGTCATCCACAGATCCCCCCCATAACGGTGACATCCACAGATCCTCCACAACAGTGTGTCCTCCACAGATCCCCCAAAAACAGATCCCCCTGGAGGCACATTGGTTTGAAAACGCTATTATATTACCATTTATTAATTTATTAACACTTGTACAAAGGAAAAGAAAAGCCGTTATTCATAGCAACCAAATTCCAGCTTTAATTTTTTTCATTGCTATCAGTAACTGCGGGGCTGTTTATACGAGGTATCGGTAATTGGTATCGGCGAGTACTTAAATAAAAGTATCGGTACTCGTACTCGGTCTTAAAAAAATGGTATCGGGACATCCCTATCCATAACGACTTGTTTCCCGGCAGCAGATCATATTTACATGGCATGATCTGTTGCCGGTAAACAATCATCATTGGGTGAGCACAAATGATAGGATTAGGCTACTTTCACACCCGCGTTTTGAGCGGATCCGTCATGGATCTGCAAAATGGATCCGTTACAATAATACAACCACATGCATCCGTCATGAACGAATCCGGTTGTATTATCTGTAACATAGCCAAGACGGATCCGTCATGAACTCCATTGAAAGTCAATGGGGGACAGATCCGTTTTCTATTGTACCAGATTGTGTCAGAGAAAACGGATCCATCCCCATTGACTTACATTGTGTGCCAGGACGGATCCGTTTGGCTCAGTTTCGTCAAGCGGACAGCAAAACGATGCAGGCAGCCTCCAGAGCAGAATGGTGACTGAACGGAGGCAAACTGATGCATTCTGAGCGGATCCTTTTCCAAGCGTTTGCACCCATTGAAAAGCATGGGAACGCGCATATAAGAAAATATGCGCATTTTCCGCTTCAAAAACGCGCATATGATTGCGCGTTTTTGTAGTAAAACCCAGTAGAAAGGCAGAATCTCCACCCACCTTTGCTGGGTGGGGATTCTTTTTTTCTGCAAACTGTAAGCTGTCAATCAAAAAACGCCCCAAATACGCGCGTTGCAAAAATACAAAAACGCCTAAAAAACCGCGCGTTTTCCGTGGAAAAAACGCTCAAAAAAATGCCTGATCCAAAAACGCCTAGGTGTGTTCCCAGCCTTAGGCTGGGTCTCACAGGCAGGTTGTCAGCATACAAGCTGACATGCAAAGTATTACAATACAGGATGTATTGTAATACATTGCAGAGGGGATCAGACCCCATAAGTTGAAGTCCCATAGTGGGATAAAAAAAAGTGTTTTTCATAATAAAAAAAAATTAAGTTTCAAATAAAAATTCCCAAAATAAAAATAGAAAAAAAAAAAGAAAACCAGACATATTGGGTATTGCCGCGTCCATAACGACCGGCACTATAAAAATATCACATGATTCACCCCCTCGCCTGAATGCCGTAGAAAAAATAAAATAAAAACTGTGCTAAAACAATGATTTTTTTTTGTCACCTTACATCACAAAAAGTGCAACACCAAGCAATCAAAAAGGTGTATGCCCCCTAAAATAGTACCAATCAAACCGTCACCTCATCCCGCAAACAATGAGCTCCTACATAAAACAATTGGGCAAAAAAAAAAAAAAGATATGGCTCTCAGAATATGGAGACACTAAAACATGATTTATTTTTTCAAAAATGCTTTTATTGTGTTAAAAGTGAAAAAAAGAAATGTAGACATATTAGGTATCGCTGTGTCTGTAACAACCAGTTCTATTAAAATATCACATGACCTAACCCCTCAGGTGAACGCATTAAAAAAAAAAAAAAAAAACGGTGTCAAAAAAGCCATTTTTTGTCACCTTACATCACAAAAAGTGTAAGGCCCCTTTCACACAGGCGAGTTTTCCGCGCGGGTGCAATGCGTGATATGAACGCATTGTACCCGCACTGAATCCTGACCCATTCATTTCAATGGGTCTGTGTACATGAGCGTTTTTTTTCACGCATCACTTGTGCGTTGCGTGAAAATCGCAGAATGTTCTATATTCAGCGTTTTTCACGCAGCCCTAGCCCCATAGAAGTGAATGGGGCTGCGTGAAAAACGCATTGCATCCGCAAGCAAGTGCGGGTGCGTTGCGTTTTTCACTGATGGTTGCTAGGAGATGTTGTTTGTAAACCTTCAGTTTTTTATCACGCGCGTGAAAAACGCATCAAAACGCATTGCACCCGCGCGGAAAAAACTGAACAACTGAACGCAATCGCAGGCAAAACTGAATGGCTTTGCCTGTGAAATCGCACAGTTTTCACTGAACGCATCCGCAACGCATCCGGACCTAATCCGGACACGCTCGTGTGAAAGAGGCCTAATACCAAGCTATCAAAAAGTCATATGCACCCTAAAATAGTACCAATCAAACCGTCATCTCATCCGGCAAAAAATGAGACCCTACATTAGGGCTCTTTCACAATTGCGTTTTTGTTTTCCGGCATAGAGTTCCGTCGTCGGGGCTCTATGCCGGAAAAATCCTGATCCGTTTTATCCGCATGCATTCTGAATGGAGAGAAATCCGTTCAGGATGCATCAGGATGTCTTCAGTTCAGGACCGGAACGTTTTTTGGCCGGAGAAAATACCGCAGCATGCTGCGCTTTATGCTCCAGCCAAAAATCCTGAACACTTGCCGCAAGGCCGGGTCCGGAATTAATGGCCATTGAAAGGCATTAATCCGGATCCGGCCTTAAGCTAAACATTGTTTCGCCACATCGCCGGATCCGACGTTTATCTTTTTCTCAATGGTTACTATGGCAGCCAGGACGCTAAAGTCCCGGCTGCCATGGTAAAGTGTAGTGGGGAGCGGGTGAGCAGTATACTTACAGTCCGTGTGGCCCGGGGCGCTCCAGAGTGACGTCAGGGCGCCCCACACGCATGGATCACGTGATCCATGCACATGGGGCGCTCTGACGTCATTCTGGAGCGCCCCGGGCCGCACGGACTGTAAGTATACCGCTCCCCACTACTACTATGGCAACCAGGACTTTAATAGCGTCCTGGCTGCCATAGTAACACTGAAAGCATTTTGAAGACTGATCAGTCTTCAAATGCTTTCAGGTCACTTGCGTTGTGACGGATCCGGCGGGCATTTCCGGCGACGGAAGTGTATGCCGGATCCTAACAACGCAAGTGTGAAAGAGGCCTAAGACAGTTGTCGAAAAAATATAAAAAAACAGCTATGGCTTTCAGAATATGGAGACACAAAAAAAAATATTTTTTTTCAAAAATGTTTTATTATGTAAAAAGTTGTCATATTTGGTATTGTCGCGTCCGTAACAACCTGCTCTATAAAAATAGTACATGATCTAACCTGTCAGATGAACATTGTAAAAAATAAGAACGGTGCCAAAACGGCTATTTTTTTGTTACCTTACCTAACAAAAAGTGTAATATAGAGCAACCAAAAATCATACCTACCCTGAAATATTACCAACAAAACTGCCACCTTATCCCGTAATTTCCAAAATGGGGTCTTTTTTTTGGAGATTCTACTCTAGGGGTGCATCAGGGGGGCTTAAAATGTGACATGGCAGCTTAAAATGATCCCTTTCCTTCTGCGCCCTGCCGTGTGCTCGTACAGCAGTTTACAACAACATATGGGGTGTTATTGTAAACTACAGAATCAGGGCAATAAATATTGAGTTTTGTTTGGCTGTTAACCCTTGCCTTGTTAGCGGAAAAAAATGGATTAAAATGGAAAATCTGCCAAAAAGGTAAAATTCTGAAATCTCCTCTACATTTTCCTTTAACCTCTCCACGACCGCCTCACGCACGGATGCGTCCGGCGGGCGGTCGTGGTTTTCTGGCTGGACGCATCCCTGTCACTTATTAACCCCTTATTAACCCCTGATCACCCATATAGACTACCTGATCACCCCCCTTTCATTGATCACCCCCCTGTAAGGCTCCATTCAGACGTCCATATGTGTTTTGCAGATCCACGGATCGCGGATCCGCGAAACACGGACACCGGCAATGTGCTTTCAGCATTTTGCAGATCCGCACATTGCCAGAACTATATAGAAAATGCCTTTTCTTGTCCGCAATTGCAGACAAGAATAGGACATGTTCTATATTTTTGCGGAACGGAAGTGCAGACCCGGAAGTGCGGATCCGCAATTCCGGATCCGAGCAGGACAAAGTCTGCCCCCATAGAAATGAATGGGTCCACAATTCCGTTCCGCAAACAGAATTGCGGACGTGTGAATGGGGCATAAGGGTCCCTTATCACCGCCAGTTAGTTAGCTACTTGTTAGATAGCTAGCGCCCAGCCCACCACACCGCAGTCACTGATTTTGGCAGAGATTTTTTCATCCACATTGATCAATGCGAATGAGGAAATCTGTGGCGTTCATTTTTTCTTTCAGCGCAGAGGCTGAACGGAAAAAAAAAATCTCATTACCCGTATGCTCAATATAAGGAGAATAGCAGTAATACACATAATGATTGCGGAGACCCTCAAATGCCATGGCAGTACAAACACCCCACATGTGACCCCATTTTAGAAAGAAGACACCCCAAGGTATTCCGTGAGGGGTATAGTGAGTTCATGTAAAATTTTATTTTTTGTCACAAGTTAGTGGAATATGAGACTTTGTAAAAAAAATAAAAATAAATATCAATTTCCGCTAACCTGTGCCAAAAAATTTTTTTTTCAGTGAACTCACCATGCCCCTCACGGAATACATGAGTGACACTTTTTTGCAGCCAAGATGCGCAAAGGGGCCCTAATTCCAATGAGTACCTTTAGGATTTCACAGGGCATTTTTACGCATTTGGATTCCAGACTTCTTCTCACACTTTAGAGACCCCTAAAATGCCTGGGCAATATAAATTAGAGTTGTTTCGGTACCAAAATATTGATTCGGTATCGATGCCATAAAAAAGTATTGCGATACTCGATACCATTCGATACCACGCAAAAAAAAAAAAATGCCAAAAAAAGCCGCGTGCATTCCTCATTTTATGGAACGTCCGGCCAATAATACAACAGTCGGATCCTATTTTTTGGGGGGACAAGGCGACTAAAATAAAATGGCGAATTGTGCAGTTTTCTTTTCTTTTTTTTTTTTCCCCCCAGAGTGGAGCGTTTTAAAGTTATCACCACTAAGTGATACATGTCAGATTTGCTAAAAATGGCCTGGTTTTTAAGGTGAAAAATGGCAGGGTCCTGAAGGGGTTAATCCAGTGCTGTGCTCAGTTTAGAATGGTTTGGAAAGGCTTTGGTGTTGATTATACTGAATATGTTTCCTTTTTTTTTTTCGTCTTCTTTTCGGCAGCAGCAACACCATATTTTCTTCAAACCAATAAAAGGAAGACCTAAATTGCAGCCATGACGTCTGTGTTACCCAGCCAGAAAGAAGTTGGAAGTGGGACATACACTTTCTCCAGTCAACCCAGAGTCGTACATAACCGAATGAAGTATAGAGGAACACAGCCACCTATGTAAGTGTGATATCTGTGTTTTCCAAAAGTGCATTATCCTGATAATAGGGAAACTTTCGAGATACTGAATATGCACCTATGAGATAGCCTCACTATATGTATAAATGGTTCAGATATTTTAAAAAAATGTGTGCATAGGGTTTACATAAAGTAAGATCTCCACTGCTCCCTGGCTCTCACTTACCTTACTGAACAACCCATTTAAGGCCTTTTTACATGGGCTGAGGGTCGGGCAATTCTCAGGCATGAGCATTTTGTACGTTTGTTTCCGATAACTACCCCGTGTAAATGTGCTGCTGATCCGGTGATCACATCTTTTATGCGGCATGTAAAATCATTCGATAGTCTTGTATAAACAGATATGTGCTGCTGAATCTTGAATCTGTATTAGGACGAACATGTCTAGATGCAGCTATCATCTCCACTAGCAATAAAGCAACTATCAGGAATGTTTGGTTCGCTCCCAATATTTGCCTGAACCCTTGACAATGTAAAAGGCCTTTAGACAGCAGTGTGCATTGTCAGTTTGTAACAGAGACCTCTTTTATTGTGTTGTATCTGAAGGCAGGGAGTAGTCACAGTAATAGAGGAGCATGCAGACAGCTGTATACAGAGACTTTGGAGCAGATTTACTAATGTCGACAGTGTAAATTTAGACTACACTGTCTAAAAATGCGCTAGATTTATCAAAGTGGCTGATGCTGGATGAAAAATCTGGCACAACTTTATACTGTCTAGTCCAAGATACCAAACACAAAAAAATATAGATATAAGAGGTAGTAGTGGTGTCCTTAGAGACTAGAAAGTAAATTAATTTGCAAAAAGAAAGGACAGGCACGAGGACAGGGAGACCCCACCCCTAGGGGTTGTCCCTGAGCTGAGGTCTAACTAGAGCCTCTATAGGGAAAGTGCTCCCCGCTCAGTGTCTCCAATTTGCACTGTCCAATAACCCTGTCCCTTTCTTTTTACCTATTTTTTGTCATCATACTTGCCATCACTTGGATACTATATGTAGTAACTTTGTTGGGCCATCTTATTTGCCCATAACAGTCATTTATATATTTGTGGGTTTAAAAGGGGATTTTAACTTAATCCTAATAAAGTTAATGTTTTAATGGTCCTTTCTTTTTGCAAATTAATTTACTGTCTAGTCCAGGGTTACACCAATTATTAGTTGTCTTACTTTACGCCTATTCATAGAGCAAAATTTTGGCACATATTGGCACATCCTAAATCACACCACTTTTTGTTTGGCCACATCACATTTGCACTGAGCCAGGGCCTTGGTGCAAATTATGCCAAAATTGTGGTGTATTTTGATTAGTAAATTTGCCCCAATGTCTTTGAGAGGAGAGAACCATACTCCTTTACATTGCTAATCCTGCACACATCACGCCCTGGCAGCATAAAAACAACTTTGCTGTACAGACCTGAGCAAGATAATAAAAAGTAACTACTTCTGAGCTATGGTTGCATCACCTGGTGACCATTCTAACACATTAAGATACTTTTATATTTTTTTTTATAAGATCGAAAACTGGTTTAACATGTTACAGTCAGTCTACTATTTTTAATCTCCTTACTCATCTTCTGTTTAATTCTTTACATGCTTTGTCTTTCTTATAAGATGTTTATAAGATGTAAATAATGCAAACCACCTGGCACTCCTAAGAGATTGCAAAAATGAAACCGAAGATGATTTCATAAATTACATAGATTTACTTTTATGAAGTTGTCAATGTAACCTAATAAAAACCGGGACTTTAGATGTTAATATGTGTGAATCATGGGTCATTAAAGAAGTTTTCCCACTATAGGAACTTATCCCCTGTCTACAGAATAGGACATAAGAATCTGATCTGCTATCTCCAGCAGTCCTATAAAATTTACTGACTCTGGCACCGCATTTTTGTTGTAGCTGGGGGTCTCAGCCTCCAGACATTCACCAATCAGATCCCCTATCCTGTAGATGGGGATCAGTTCTTACGGTGGGGCAACCCTGGTAAGGATGATAGCATAAACTCATGCCCCAGTGCTCAATTTTTTTTTTTTGCTTTTGCCACAGGACTGAAGAGACCTACAATTATGGAAATATCATGTATGACCGAAGGGTGGTACGAGGCAGCACATATGCCCAACACATATTGCCTCTGGTGAGTGGAACACACTGGACTCTCACTCCATTATTGTAACCCATTTTTCCTCGATGTTATAGTTGGGTTTATGCAAATTGTAAACAAGAGATTTATTATTCTCTAATTTGGGGGTTTAATCCGTTCACTACCAGCGCCGTACATGTACGGCGCTGGCTACTGTGGCTTAGATACCAGTGCCGATCAACTGCAGGGGTCCGGCAGTAACTGATAGCCAGACCCCTGCTGTATGCGCTGGCATCAGTGAAAACACCAATGCTGGCGCATTAACCCTAGATGTGCCACGGTCAGCGCTGACTGCGGCATGTGCGATGTGTGGAGAGGGAGGGAGCTCCCACCGGGTCCCCACCCTGCTCTGACAAGAACCTAATGGCTTGGACGGCAGCCCGATGCCTTCATTAGGAAGCTGTAAGTGTATTACACTGGTAATACACTTACAGCCAATTCATTACAATACAGAAGTATTGTAATGCATTGTACAGGGGTTCAGACCCCAAAAAGTTGAGGATGAAAAAATAAAGTGAAAAAAAAAATGAAGTTTTACAAAAGAAATGAAAAGTTTCAAGTAAAAAAAGCGTTCTTTTCCCAAAATAAAGGGACATTTTTTTAAAAAAATAGGGAAAAAAAAGGTGACATATTAGGTATCGCAGCGTCAATATCGACCAGGTCTATGAAAATATCACATGATCCACCACATCAGGTGAACGCCGTAAACATTTTAAAATAAAAACAGTGCCAGAAAAATCTATTTTCTGGACACCTTGCCTCACATAAAGTGTAATACCAAGCGATCAAAAAGTCTTATCTATCCTAAAATGGTACCAATCAAACTGTCATCTCATCCCGCAAAAAAACGAGCGCATACCTAAGACAATCGCCCAAAAAATATGGCTCTCAGAAAATGGCAACACAAAAACATGATTTTATTCTGTTCAAAAGGGCTTTCACTGTGTAAAATTTAACACAAATAAAAATGATAGACATATTATGTATCGCCGCGTCCGTAACAACCTGCTCTATAAAAATATCACATTATATGTCTCCTCAGGTGAATGCTGTAAAAAAAAAAAAGTGTACCTCGCAAAAAGTGTAATACCAAGCGATCAAAAAGTCTCATGTACCCCAAAAAGTTAACAATAAAAACGTTACCTCAACCCGCAAAAAAAGAGCCCCTACATAAGACAATCACTAAAAAATTTAAACCAACGGCACCCGTAAACCAATCCATCAAAATCTGCGCTGGAAAAACCTCATGGAGCTCCTTCTGTTCTGAGTCCTGCCATGTGCCCCTAAAGCAGTTTTTCCACCACGTATGGGGTATTGACGTATTCAGGAGAAAATGGGTAACAAATTATGGGGTGCATTTTCTCCTGTTACCCCTTGTGAAAATGAAAAATTTGGGGCTAAAGCAACATTTTATTTGAAGAAACTAAACTTTTTATTTTCACAGCCAAGTGTTTCAACTTTAAAATGCTTAGGGGGTTAAAGTGTATAGTAGCCCCCCGCCCCTAATATATTCTTTAAGGGGTGTAGTTTCCAAAATGGGGTCACTTTTTGAGGGTTTTGTAGGAGTACGTTAGGGTTTTTTTACAATACAAAATGGTGCCTAAAAACCATTCTAGCAAAATCTGCCTCCAAAATCCATATGGCGCTCCTTTCCTTCTGACCACTGCTACATGCCCATAGAGCACTTTACCGCCACATATGGGGTATTTCTGTAAACTGCAGAATCAGAGTAATATATATTGAGGTTTTATTTTGCTATTAACCCTTGCTGTGTTGCAAGAAAAAATTGATTAACATAAATATCTACCAAAAAAGTGAAATTTTGAAATTTCACCTCCATTTTCCTTAAATTCCTGTAGAACACTTCAAGGGTTAACAAAGTTTGAAGCATCAGTTTTGAATAATTTGAGGGGTCCAGTTTCTAAAATGGGGTCATTTATGGGTGGTTTCCATTACATAAGCCCCTCAATCACTTAATAACTGAACTAATGCTTTAAAAAATGGTTTTGGAAATGTTGGTGACATTTTGAAAAATTGCTTCTAAAATTCAAAGCCTTCTAACTTCCTAAAAAAATAAAATGACATTTATAAAATTATGCCTACATAAAGCAGACATATGGGGAATGTTGATTGATAAGTATTTTATGAGGTATCACTGTCTTAAAAGTCAAGAAATTCTAATTTAGAAAATTGTGAGTTTTTCCACATTTTTGGTAAATTTGGGATCATTTTATAAATAAAGGTAAAATATATTGACTGAATTTATCACTGTCATGAAGTACAATGTGTCATGAGAAAACAGTCTCAGAATGGCTTGGTTAAGGAAAAGCGTTCCAAAGTTATTACCACATAAAGTGACACAGGTCAGATTTGCAGAAATCAGCAATTTTTCTGTTATGCAAATGAGGGTCCAAGGTGCCCAGAGGGGTGTTTTTTTTTCAGCTCTGGTGCCCAATAACGCCCCCCTGCAGTGCCCAGCCCATCTTAATTTGAAGCCCAAGCACCCTTCCAGATCCTGAAATCGCCTCCCACAGCAGAGACTAACAGCGCCGCCCCCTCCGCTACCTCATATTTGACCTTCTGCATACTCCCCGTTTAAGTTCCCGCAGACTGCCTGCACGATCTTAATGCTCACTGGGGCAACAGCGCTCAGATTACGTCACTGGGCTCGGCGCATGCCCAGTGACACTCTTGAGGCTGTTGCCTTCAGGAGTATTAAGATCGTGCAGGCAGTCGCAGCACTGCGCCTGCGTGAGAATTCCAGCGGCCGACGGGAACACGAACATGTATGTACGAACATGTATGTACGTATGTAGAAGGTCAAATATGAGGTAGCGGAGGGGGCGGCGCTGTTAGTCTCTGCTGTGGGAGGCGATTTCAGGATCTGGAGGCGTGCTTGGGCTTCAAATTAAGCCGGGCTGGGCGTTGCAGGGGGCGTTACTGGGCACCAGAGCTTAAAAAAAAACGCCCCTCTGGGCACCTTGGACCCTCATTTGCATAACAGAAAAATCTTTTTTTTATCGAAATGAAAACTCAAAATGAATAAAGAAGACCAGAGCTTGAAATAAGGTACTTTATTGAACATGGAAAAGGTGACAGCCTAAAATGATTACAGCAGGTGACAGATTCCCTTTATGATGAAAAGTGGCTCGGTAGTGAAAGGGTTAGTTTAACTAGCCCATGTATACAATTGTACAGAGTACAGAACTCATCAACTACTTCTCATTTAGTCTGCTCAGCCAGATCCAGTAGAGATTCAGAGGAACCAAGAAGCCCGCAGGAGAGCACTTGCGAAGAAACGTGCAAAAGAACTGCTGAGATCTAGGTCACCAGAACCTGTGGAAGGCAGGAAACACATTGATGTTCAGACAGGTGCGAAGCATATTATTGCTTGTGATATTATAGACTACTATGGGGAGCCTATCTTGCTTATAACTGAATTTTATGTGTGTCTCACTGTGACATGACAGAAGATGTCATCAGTGAAGATCTGTGAACAGAAACGCCCACCGATCACTAGAATAAAATGCCATGTCCTCAGCTGAGCAGTGTGGTCCCCTACATTTCATGGCTCACAGACTCTCAGTGATGACATCTTCTGACATGTCTCAGTGATGTATTTTAGAATATGCTTTTATATTGAAGATATCAGGCAGGCTGTCCCTACAACCTGATGTAGATGAAGAGGGTTATGGTTATATTAAAATTAGGAAAGATTCAACAGATTAGTGTATCCAGCTAAGGCATCTGTGGGTTATATAGCTAAGGGTACTTTCACACTTGCGGCAGGACGGATCCGACAGGCTATTCAGCCTGCCGAATCTTTCCTGCCGCAAGTGCCCGTGCACTGCCATGCTGCCGCTCCGTCCCCATTGACTATAATGGGGCGGGGGGCGGGGCTACGGTGCAGCACGGCCGGAGATCGCCGGACTAAAAGTCCTGCATGTCCGACTTTTAAGTCCAGCGATCTTTGCCGTGCTGCGCCGTAGCTCCGCCCCCCGCCCCATTATAGTCAATGGGGACGGAGCGGCAGCACGGCAGTGCACGTGCACTTGCGGCAGGCTGAATAGCCTGCCGGATCCGTCCTGCCGCAAGTGTAAAAGTACCCTTAGACCCTGGCCAATATATGTCAGATGGATTATTGTCTAGACTGAATGCAATTGTATCCACCTTTGTATGGGTTATAGCCTTTGCATGTCCTAATATCAGCCCCATTCACTGACAGCAGACAGATGTGTAGAAAATGGTGAGTGGTAAAGCCTCGTAGAGCAATAGGGGTGTTGCCGTTAAACCTAGAGGCTGCTCTCTCTGCAATTGCCGTACCCTCTCCACTTTGATTGCCAGGGCTAAACAGTGAAAACATCATCACGCCTGTGCCTGTCAATCAAAGAGGAGAAGGCATGGCAGCTGGAGTGAGAGCAGAGCCTCTAGGTGTAACAGCAACGCCCCATTGCTCCTAGAGGCTCGTTTGCATATATTAAAACCTTGTTTTTCTCAGCAATGCGGGATCATATGAACATGGGAGTAAAACATATGCCTTCAGCTGCCAAGTGCACATGCAGCAGGTCAACCAGTGTCATAGGTACAAATCTGCTGACAGAGGCCCTTTAACACCTAATTCAGAATCTAGCATCTGAGTAAAAAACCTTTTACACAGGTAAAGCACAGGACAATGATTGGGAACAAACCGTTTGTTCCTGATAATTGCCTGAGCTTTGATCCGATCTGTATGATTTTTATACGTCAATCATCTCCTTTGAGGATAAATCATTGCTGCGGTGTTCATTCATCCTCATACAGGTTCATTGTTTGCTGGCAGCAGAGCTCCATTTATACAGGAAGATGTGCTGCCCACAAACAATGATCATATGTGGCACATTCAGTCACTAGACAAATGGGCGCTTGTTCATTGATCAAATGAATGAGGGCACCTGTGAACAGGACAAATATAGGGAACAAGAATTTCTACGAATGTTCATCCCCAACTGTATGGAATTTTTCAATTTCTAACTGTACAGTTTTAGATAAGGTCTCTTTACTGTAGCATCAGCTTCATGCACTTATCTGATTGGAGTGGAACCTGTTATGGTCTTCTGCTTAAAGGACTTTTCTGATGCATTTATTCGTTTTAAGGAAGGGAAGCTATAAGAATATATATATATTTTTCATTATTCTTAAAGCCCCACGCCCCCTCTAGTCCAGTGCTGTTGCTTCATCTACCCTATTGGCCTTTGTTTTCCTTGCTGCAGCACTGAGATGCCTGTTCATCACATGCGACTGTGAAGCTAATCACTGGCCTCAGTAGTCTTGAGCCATATAGTACTGAGGCCAGTGATTGGCTGCAGCAGTCGTGTGCGGTATACAAAACATCACTGCTGCAGCCAAAACATCAAGTCATGACTGTAATGGCAGGGAGGAGTGGAAGCACATGACTGGATGGTTTTCCTTCTTATAGAAAAAAAATACATAAATCAGACAACCCTTTTAAAGCTTCACTGTGGTGTGCATTTAAAGATTCTTGTCGCGAAGTTACGCTATAATATGTGGTTTAATTACTGGTGTCTTTTTGTAAGTTCTAACCAGTGTGGTTGTATTTCCCTGACCAATTTCCTATAACTGGTGCCTGACCCTAAGGCTATGTTCGCATGACGACATTAAGTCGCGCGACAAATAGGGCACAACTTCACTGCAACATTTGTCGCGCGACAATTTTAATAATGGGAGTCTATTGCGACATGCTGCGACTGCGACGCGACAGTCGCAGAAAACCCATCTTGAATTGATTTTTTTGCGACTGTCGCAGTCGCAGCATGTTGCATGTCTAATATACATTAAAGTCCACAAGGCAGATTATTCTTGTACTGAAAAATTAGTAGATGCTCCGATTTACCTTGCGTCACTGCAGTGGAAAGTGCATTTAAAGTGCTGAAAGAGAACCTGTCACCATGAAAGTGCAATATAAGCTACACGTGCTGTGTTATAGAGCAGGAGGAGCTGAGCAGACTGATATATAGTTTCACGGGAAAAGATTCAGTATAACTTTATATAAATCTACTCAGCTCCTCTTATTCTATAACATGCTGCCTACAGCTCAAACACCATGTTCAACATGACAGGTCCCCCTTAAATATTCCTTTCTTATAAGTCAAAACCTAAGGGCCCTTTCACAGGATCAGGGAATTGGCCCAGTTATCAGGGACAGACATTCGTGCAAATGCTTGTCTCATTCCTGACAACTGGCTTTTGTGAAGGTGTTGCATATGACCTGACAAACGAGCAAAACACTTATTTGTTGGGTAATGGCATCTTTCATACTGTACTAAAAATCCTAGTTTTGTCTCCCCCCCCCCTTCCCCTCCCTCTGCCTTCCTCCCTCCTTTCCCCCTTCCGCTCTCTCTCCTTTAGATTCCTCTATTCCTTTTTCTCCTTTCTCCTTGCACACCGTGACTGCCACTATTGTACGATCATTGATAAATTCAAAGATTTAGGCTGTTCTCTCTTCTATAACAATGTGGCTTTACTCCGCTATTGTTTACTGGTTGTTTAGGTGGCTGCGTCCGCCTCTTTGTTCTTATGCTTGAAAATATCTTTCAATAAAAATTTATTGAATAAAAAAAAAAAAAAATCCTAGTTTTGTCAGCAGCACATCGCCCTATATAAAGTGGAGATGCGCCGCCGAGAATATGTTAAGTGAATGGGGGAACAAACAATTTTAATAATGATCTTTCATCCCCCATTCTTAGCATTGGGGGACATGAAAATACCCTTTAAGCAAGTTCCAATCTTCTTGTATATTGTGGATGAGAGCTTGCTATTGGCCCAGCATCTGCCTGTGTGATAGGACCCTGATGGCATGTCTGCAGAATGTCTGATGGGTGGGGATGCCAATTTTGGGATAACAGCATTAAATCTTTCAAATAGATGCACTGTGTATGGCGACCTCCAAGAGAATCTAATTATCATTAAAATTGGCCTAGCAGATGGCTGACTTGTTATCTCTGTTCTATGTGGTCTTTGTTTTAGAGCTTTACTTAGAAGAACTCAGTGACCGTGTTGAGGAGAAGGACATGGAGTGCCAGACAGATGCCTTCTTGGATAGACCACCCACACCCCTCTTCATCCCAGCAAAGACTGGGGCTGATGTTGCAACTCAGATCCTGGAAGGAGAAGTAAATATCTATAACCACTATAGTGGTCTCTAAGTCCTAGGCAAGCGAGGTATGCTTAAAGGGGACCTTTCACCACTCCTGACATGCCTGATTTAATAGCTTCATGCATTCCTAATGTAATAAAAATTCTGGAGCATCTGTTCTTATGTCTCTATGATGTGCCGTTCCTTTATTATTTCTACTAGAAGTTATGAACTGATTGCTAGCAGTCTGCAGTAAGGGTCCAGAGGGGTGGTAACCAGTTGGGGTTGTGTACCTGCACAGTCTGAAAATGGCAGCACTGATTGGATAGAGGGATACCCACCCCCAACTGGTTACCACCCCTCTGTACCCTTACTGCTGACTGCTAGCAATCAGTTCATAACTTCTAGTAGAAATAATAAAGGAATGGCACAACATACAGAGATAAGAATAGATGCTCCAGAATTGTTATTACATGGGGAATGCATGAAGCTATTAAATTAGGCATGTCAGGAGAGGTGAAAGGTCCGCTTTAAGCAAGAGCAAAACCTGCCACTTTGTGTTTTCTGCAATCCTTTTAAACAGCACCATTGATTCTGTTGCAAAAGTCAGTATGGATGCCATGTGATAACCTGAGAGTGAAATGACATAGATACAGTGCATGGTATTTATGCTGATGAATTTTAAAATACATTGCATTTCTAGCATTTCTGATAATCTTTGGAAACAAATGACAGGCTACGAACAAAGGGACTGTCAAATTGTGTCCACTGAGCATATCTACAGGATGTCTGATGGGTGGGGATCCCAATTCTGGGGCTAATGGCGGGTTTACATGTCCCAATAGTTGGGCAGATTATCAGGAACGACCGTTCCTGCAAATGCTCATTCCTGACAATCTGCCTGTTTAAAGGTGCAGCCAATCACTTGATGAACAACGTTTCGTTTGTTCATCGGGTGATCCTGTTGTTTGTGCAGGCACCTAAATTATTGTTTCTGGGCAGCTCATCGTGCTGTCTAAACAGTGATCTGCTGCTCAGAAACAATGTAGCAACATGAGGACGAGCGATCACAATAGCGATCCCTCATCCTTATACTGTGGAGGTGATCTCTGCATGTAAATACAGCGCTCCGCCACCACTGAATGAGCAGCCAGTTATCGCCTCCTTCCCGATGATTGGGTGCTCCTCTGCGCGTGTAATTCCACCTTAATAGCATTATATCTTTTGAATGTATGCACTGTGCCTTCTGACCTCCAAGAGAATCCTCATGTTAACTACACTAAATACTAAAGGGTTTTTCCGGAAGTACAATATTGATGACCAATTCTCAGGATAGGTCATCAGATCGGTGGAGGTCCAGCTACTGGCACCCCTGCCAATCAGCATACCAAGCACAGCGTCGTACATTGTATAGTGGCTGTGGTTGGTAGTGCAGCCCAGGTCCATTCATTTCAATGATTCTGAGCAGTACATAGGCCAATGAGCCAATGAATGTAACATCTTTAGCCTAGGAAGAGGCTTCAGCACGTTGAATCGTGCTGGAAATCCCCTTTCACGCATGACTAATAGTGCGTGATTGCTACAAGAAAATGACATGCAAATAGCAAATGTTATAAAACTGCGAAAACTATCACAGACCACACAACAGGTAAAATCTGCTCCTGGGATAGCCTCCCTTGTCACATAAAATGAGGCTAGGACGACACACATTATAATGCTTTATTTAGAATTTCAAAACAATTAATAATCGTATCTGAAGAGGTAAAATGATAAAATTTCTGCCCATGTTGTGGATAATTCTGGATAGGTATATTTTATATTTTATACTATTCTTTCAGCTTTTTGACTTTGATCTGGAGGTAAAGCCCATCCTGGAAGTGTTGATTGGGAAGACGATTGAGCAGGCTCTCCTGGAAGTAATGGAAGAAGAAGAGCTGGCGAACTTAAGGGCACAGCAGCGCGCTTTTGAGGAGCTGCGTAATGCTGAGCTTGCTGAGGCACAACGACTTGAGGAACAGGAGAGAAGGCATAGGGAGGAAAAGGTACAAATCCAACAGGATCACTTAAAGGGAGTGTCCCATGGACATGTATAGCATATTGATAGGATATCCCATAAATGTCCGATAGGTGTGGGTCTCGCCTATGGCTGCCTCAACTATTTTGGAAGTCTTTGGATGTTAAATACTTTAGTATTAAAAAAGATAATAGTATTATAGCAGTGATACGTTTATTGGCTTACAAAAGAAAAAATTCTATTTGCAAGCTTTCAGAGCACAGAGGCTCCTTCATCAGGCAATAGACTGATTTGTAAACTGCCTGACGAAGGAACCTCTGTTCTCACATAGATTTTTCTGGCTAACACGGTACTACGCTATTTTAGCTATACATTAGCAGTGAATGGAAAAAGCCAAGTATGTGCTGCATCCTCTCCTTTCACAGTGGGGTCCGGTCTTTTTAATAGGAGTGGGACCCACACCTATTGGGCATTTAGCGATATGCCATAAAAGTTCAGATGGGACAACCCCTTTAAGACATTATAATCAGTGCCAGCAACCAAATAAATGCCTAAGTATTTGAAATCCACAGCTTATCATTTCTGTTCTGTGCAGGAACGGCGGAAACAGCAACAGAGAGAAATGCTTCTGAAAGAAAAGGAGACTGCAGAGAAAGTGGCGGCTAGGGCGTTTGCCCAGCAGTACTTGGCAGATCTTGTTCCTTCTGTATTTAGCAGCTTGAGGGACAATGGATATTTCTATGATCCTGTGGAAAGAGGTTTGTAAAGGTGAAACAGTGCATTATTTATTAAAGGGATTGGCTGACAGTCCATTCACGCGACCGTTTAGGTATACGTTTTTTTAAAAATTATATTTCTGTAATTCAAAACCTGAATAGATGTTGCCTGAGATCTATTGATGATTTACAGTAGGCCAGAAGTGCCCAAAATGTAGACAATTGTTGCATTTTATTGTATAATAGTGTCACTGGCATTTGTGGGCTTTTTTCGTGTTTGCCTTTCATTGTGTTTTATTCCTACTTTCCACTTAACAGATGTCGAGACGGGATTCATGCCATGGCTAATGGCTGAGGTGAACAAAAAACTAGAGAGGAATGAACTGGGCAGGACCATACTTGACAGTAAGATTGAATATGTTAAGTCAAATGTATTTTAGATAAGAGAAAAGGTGTCCTTAAAATATCTGTCTGAAGGATGTAAGAGTGATGTCCCTCACTTTGGCCCTTGGACAAACCATCGGGCGTAATATGAACAGCCATTTATTTCAAAGCCTTTATAATTTTCTAACATTTGCCCCATATTCTTTAAACAGGAGTTTTCACTTAAAGGGAATCTGTCCCCAGCAACCTCCCTATCAAACTGTTTTTTTAGACACATACATAGCTGTGGTTCACCAGATTAACCCTTTCACTACCGGAGTTTTTTTTTGTTTTGCGTTTTCATTTTTCTTCCCTATCTTCCTTGAGCCATAACTTTTTTATATTTCCATTCACATAGCTGTATGAGGACTGATTTTTTGCAGGACCAGTTGTACTTTCTAATGCCACCATTAATTATTGCATACAATGTAGTGAGAAGCGGTAAAAAAATTCCAAATGGGGTGGAATTAGAAAAAAACACAATTTCTCCACCGTTTTACAGGTTTTGATCTTACGGCGTTTCGTTTGCAGCAAAACTGACCCATGCCCTTTATTCTCTGGGTCAGTACGATTACAATGATAACCCATATTGTATAGGTATTTTATGTCTAAATGGTGTAAAAATAAATGTAAACTTTGAAAAAAAAAGGTTTTTTTTACATCCCCATATTCTGCCCCCCATACCTTTTTTATAGTTATATCTACTGAATAGGGTGAGGCTCATTTTTTGCGGGACAATCTTTAGTTTTTATTGATACCATTTTGGAGTGTGTGTGACTTTGATCACATTTTATTACATTTTTTTGGGTAAGAGAAGCAATGAAAAAATGGCAAATTGGCTATTTTGACCCTTTTTTCCGTTAAGCTATTCGCTGTATTGGAAAAATATTTTTATATTTTAATAGTACATGCTTTTTTGGTCGTGGTGATACCCATGATGTTTATATTTTTTGTTATTTAGGTATTTATTTTTTTATTATACGGAAAGGGGGTAATTTAAACTTTTTTTATTATACGGAAAGGGGGTAATTTAAACATTTTTTTATATATTAACATTTTTTTATTTTTTTGTAATGATTTTGAAGCTCATATATGAGCCTATAAAACGTGTTTTTTAATTTTTAATTTTGAACAATCATGTATTTTTAAAATGAGTTTATTACTGTCTGTTGCTAATTTTTTTATGTTGGCCTGCCATCTGGTGGTCAAAATAAGAATTGCAATTTGAATACTCTGGGTCTCTTCAGCGAGACCCAGCACATCTATATTAATTCCTGGCATCCTCTGTGGCCAGTGAGGCTGCTGGTAATTAATTTAGAAATTTTGTGACACTTTAGATGCCGTGGTCTCACTTGATCATGGCATCTAAAGGTTTTTATTACCACGAGCGGCATTATTGCCGGTCGCGGTAATTAGCGGCATGTGGCTGCTGTTTAAAACAGCAGAGATCTGAGGGCCATGACTCCCGCTGCACGTGCAAGTGGGCACCATGTTTGCTTATCACTCCAGCACCGGACATGTACTCAGCTGGTATCGAAAGGGTTAAAACGCTTTTTTTCTTTTGTTCATCCGAGGCTCCGTTCCTGAATTATGATACTTTTTCTTCATATGCAAATCACACCTTTGGTGCAATGAGGGAGTCCCCATTGCTCTTGTTGCACCCAAGCTGCACTCTTTTCTGTGGACAGCCCCTTGTTGGCTGCTTTGATTGACAGGGCCAAGTAGTGGCAAAGCAGTGAGCAAAAGGCTGGCAACAGAAAGGAGTGGAGCTTGGGTGCAACAAAAGCAATGATGACACCCTCATTACTCCAAAGGGACCATTTGCATATTAAGAAAATAGTCTCATAACTCGGGAACGTAGCCTCAGATCAACAAAATAAAAACAGTGGAGGTCATTTATCAAACATGAATAGGCCTAAATTAGGCGTATTAATGGTACTGATTGCGGCACAAAGTTCCTTTGCGGCACATTCTGCGACTTCTTCCTGCTCATGCCAAGTCTAAAGAAGTGGACATGGCGGGGAAGGGGATGGGCCGCAGGCCCGTCGTCATTTACCATTTTCTACGCCTGTTTTAGGCATAGAAAATGGTCTAAATGTAAGACAGCAAGGAAGCTAACTTACATTTAGGGTGGATACGCCGAAATTATGTACAGGCCGGCGCCTCTTCATAACTCAGGCTGATCCCCCGCCAGGTATAGGGGTTATTAAGACCGGCGTCTAAAACCCCAGTCTTAATAAATGTGCCCCAGTGTTTTAATTGGGGGAACCATAGCTATGTGTCTACGCAGTTTGATAGGGAGGTCTCTGGTGACAGATTCCCTTTAAAGAAGTTGTTCCACGAAAAATATTCTCTAATTTTCAAACCAGCACCCAGATCTGAATCCTTTTGTAATTGCATGTAATTAAAAATGTAGCATAGACACTTTGTTATTCAATGAAATCTGTCTGTATAGCGCCACCTGCTGTTTGTTTTTTTTCTTATTTCTTTGTCCGGCTCACTGACATGGCCGCACATGCTTAGTTTCATCCTTCCTGCCTCCTGAGCTGTGATAGGGAGAGAGCTGCAGCAGAAAGGACACACCACTGGGTGGTTTCATGCACTGGTCTGAGCAATATGTCCGCCAGAGTAAGATGCTGCAAATTTATATAAAGACACACGTCTGTTGATAAACTTGTCACATCTTGTACTGTCCATGCACCAAAAACTGAAATCTATGCCATCTCATAGTTCTAATTTATGCTAGTTTTATGGTGTAAATGTGTTGGGGTGCAATGGCTTAACCCTCTTTCCCCAAAATTGACAAGAGTGGAAAAGAGTCGTTAAAAAACAAAATTGCAAGAATGTGTTGGTTTTTTTACGCCAGAAAACTGGCTTACAACTTTTGGTAATGGCCCCCATGTTTTTTTTGTTTCTTCATAGCCTATAGTAATGATGGACTACAGTCAATGCATTCTTAAGCTAGTTTTTGCCATTTTTTTTCCACAACACTGCATACTCTAGGTATGCCATCAGAATAAAAGCATGTTTAAAATGTTACAGAAAAAAAATGCTTGAAAAAAGTAGCAAAAAAAATTATCTAAAAAGTAAAAAAATCACAGGCATGGGAGGAGATTTATTAAACTGGTGTAAAGTAGAACTGGCGTAGCTGCCCATAGCAACCAATCAGATGCCACCTTTTATTTTCCAAAGGAGCTGTGAAAAATGACAGGTGGAGTCTGATTAGTTGCTATGGGCAGCTAAGCCTTTTCTAATTTACACCAGTTTTTCTAAATGACCCCATTAGTTTTTATGTAATATCACTGCATATTTGAGGTCTTTCTAGCTGCTGTTGATTCGTGTGTATGTGAGATGACAATATGGAGTTTACTAATATAACCTTTTTCTATATTTCATAAGGTATGCGCCCTTGTTTTCAAAGTCTTTGTGCTGTCCACACAGAGGTCCTGTCTATAAAAAGGCGGCACATGACCGAGCAAATCGCCTCCATGTGCTGTCTCCTCCATTCAAATGCACTGTACCTCCTGTCTAGTACAGGTGCAGTGTGTTAGAATGGAGGAGAGGACCTCCATGCAGAAGATTTGCCAACTAGGGGGCATGATTTATGAAATCTAGCAAACATCACAGAATTTCCAAGTGCCACATAATCATCTTACATACACATTGGTCAAAGGTAGCCAGAAAGTGGACAACCCCTTTAAATTCGAATAATCTACAGTAGTTTCTTAATTGAGGCTAGCTCTATAGTAGTGCACTAATTTGCAGCATATTACATCTACAGTCCGTACTACTAGCACATTTTTTGGCCCGGTGGATAATAGGACAACTGAAAGAATACAGCAGGCTTCTAATCATGGGTCTATTGTATTCTTGAGGGTAGCACTCACTAGTGTTGAGCTCGAATATTCGAATTTTTATCGTGAATATCGGCACTTCGAAAATTCGCGAATATTTTTAATATAGTGATATATATTCGTAAAAACGAATATTCTTTTTTTTTTTTTTTTTTTTCCTCATCTGAACCCATTACCTAATATACCTACCTGCTTCTTGCTTGTGGGCCAATGTGAGAAGGCTGCAATATTGTAGTCTGTAGTGAATTAGAATATTTTTTCATTATTTCATTTATTTTTCTCTTATGCGAAAAATCGGCAATGTAATATTCGCGTAATGCGAATATTCTGAAACACGAATAAATAGCACTATAGAATTCGTTTATTAGAATATTCGTAATTTTTTCAATTTAATGTGAACAGTCATTGGCCCAAAAGCAACTTACGAAGGGAGGAATTATGACTTCGGATGGGAAAAAAGGACGAATATTCTAAAGAAGAATATATAGCACTATATTCCATAGTGCTATATATTCGGGTTTTAGAAAATGCGCATTATGCAAATATTACATTGCCGATTTTTTGCAATCAATAGAATAATCTCGAATTTAAATATTTGCGAATATATGACGAATATTCTAACGAATGTTGCAAAATATCGCAAATTCGAATATTGCCCCTGCCACTCATCGCTAGCTTTCACCCAGCTTCTATGGTAGTAGACAGGCTGCTGTGTATACCATGCATGCATACAGCCTGTCAGCCATTACAGAGAGGCGTGCTCTCCTCATGGATACATGTATCCTCTATAGTCTTTCAATTTTCCTATTAGCCAAACTGTACATTTTTGTGTCATTTTGGCTACTAGCAGTACAGACCCATAGCTGTACTATGCTGCCCTCACACCGACAGATCCACTTTAAGGCTACATTCACACGACCGTATTTTTTTCATCCGTATTTTACGGACGCAAAAAACGGAAGCCGTATGTCCGCATTTTGCGGAAGAAGGCTTCCGTATGTCTTCCGTTTTTTGCGGATCCGCAAAATACTGAACTGGAGGGAGGAAAAAAAAAAAAAAAAAGAGAGATAATAAATTATTCTAATAATAATACGGAAACGGATCCGCAAAATACGGATAACATACGGAAACCTTTCCGTATGTTATCCGTTTTTTGCGGATCCATTGACTTCTATGGGGCTGCGGACCGATTTTTGCGGACAATTATAGGACATGCTTCATATTTTTGCGGATGAAATATGCGGACACACGGATGCGGACAACTTACGGAAAGTTGTCCGCAAATTTTAAAAGGCCATAGAGATGAATGGGACCGTATCTATTCCGCAAAAACGGAAACGGATGCGGATCGGATGCGGAATGAAAAATACGGTCGTGTGAATGTAGCCTTAGAAATCATGCCGCCATGATACTGTCTGATTAGCAGAGCAAAATTGCAGTCAATAGAAAATGATCTTTTGTTTCTTTTATTAACTAATTTCTTCTTATAACTTACCTCTAGTGTTAATCCGTGAAGTAATGGAAAAACGGATTGAAGACTACCGCAAATTGGAACAAACGGAGTCATCTGACATATAGGAGAGATTAAAAGGTACATACTTATTGAGACTGGTGACACAGTGGCACTCTGCTGTGAGGGGGCACACTGCTCTGAAGCCCCTTAAAGGGGTTGTCTGACTTTGGCAAATAGCCTTTATTATGTAGACAAAGTTAATATAAGGCACTTACTAATGTATTGTTATTATCCATATTGCCTCCTTTGCTGGCTGAATTCAATTTTTCATCACATTATACAATGTTCATATCCAAGGGTGACGACCACCATGCAATCCATCAGTGGTGGTCGTGCTTGCACACTATAGGAAAAAGCACCAGACTATGTGTGGTCCCACAGTTCCAGCCACCAGAGAGGCTGGCGCTTTTTCCTACAGTGTGCAAGCTCGGCGACCACTGATGGATTGCAGGGTGTTTGTAGCCATGGAAACGAGGAGGCAATATCGACAATCACAATACATTAGGAAGTGCCTTGTATTAACTGTCCCTACATGATAGATGCCACTTGCTGAAGTGAGAAAACCCCTTTAAGTCGGAAAGCAAAAGGGTGCCCATACATATTCAATAGCTGGTCTTTCGGATGACAGCTATCTCTCCTGACTCCCTCCCAGCTTCCACATACACATACAATTTCAGCTCAGTCGAATGTGTGTGTGTATTCTATGGAAAAAGTTGATAATGCCGCCATCAGACACCTCTGGCAGCTTATTTCCCAGCAGAACTAAAGCACCTGGTAAAGATATGAATTTTGCCAGATCCTTGTCTCGCCTAACATCATCTGTTGGGAGCTGAACCCGGTTTCGGCCAGCAAGAAACAAATGTGTATGGCCAGCTTAAGAATCTGTACCATGTTGAAAAGATCCAAATTGTGATAGCTAAAATGTGAAGGAATACAGCACAACCCTATTCACATGAATGAGGTCATACTGGATCACCAGGACACTGCTGTGCAGGGAAACCGTGAGGGAGAAGCAGTGATCTGCCAACACTTTAACCCCTTCATCTTGGGTCTTTCAAGATGCCGCCCACTCCAGAGCGGAGTGAGCGCGATAACATTGGGGGGCTTGCTTCTAATGCTAATGCAGCTAATGTCCGCGATCAGCGGTAATGCGACCGCTGCCATTTAATCCCTCAGATGCTGTGGTCAAGATCAGGAGATCAGGGAAAGCGTTCTATGCATGTAATGAGCCAGAGCCTGTACTAGGCTTCCACACTAATTACTTGTATATTACAGTTCAGAGCAGTAGGTGGCAGCACTGAACTGTAGTATGCCTATTTCTGTATAGAATAATGGAGCAAATTGCATTATTCTATACAAATTGCAATCTGATGGTTGCAAGTTGGAGACCACTTGGAGACCTAATAAAAAGTTTTGAAAAATGTAAATAAAAGTAAAAACATGATGGTTGCAAGTTGGAGACCAGTTGGAGACCTAATAAAAAGTAAGAAAAAAGTTTTGAAAAATGTAAATAAAAGTAAAAACAATATAAAAATTCATATTACCCCTCTTTCTACAAAATAAAAAAAAACTATAAAAAGAGTAAGATTATGGGCATCGCCACGTGCAAAAAGGCCCGTACTATTAAAATATAAAACTGTATCCCATACAGTGAATAATAAAAAGTCAATAATAACTATAAAAAAGTAATGTGGGTCAGAATATAAATTATTTTTTTAAGTTTTTTTTTTTTTTTTTTTTTCAGTATTAAAACGCTATACATATGTGGAATTGCGGGATTCATACTGACCTGGAGAATAAAGATCACAAGTCAGTGTTACCGCATAGTGAACGCCATACAAACAAAACCCATAAAGCTGTGGCGGAAATGTTTTTTTTTCTTCCAATTCCACCCCATTTTAAATGTTTTTCCTGCTTCCCACTACATCCTCTACAATATTACATGGTGGCATTAAAAAGTACAACTTGTCCTGCAAAAAACAGAACATTAAAAAAGTTATGGCTCTGGGAAGGCAGGGAGCGAAAAACAAAAATGCAGAAATGGAAAATTTCTGCGTCAGGAAAGGGTGAAAACATAGGAATCGCCATTTAACCCATAGGATACTAGTGCTGTACATGTACGGCGCTGGAATCAGGGTCAAAAGTCCCAGCACCGTACAGCTACCGTGCTTTGATCAGCTGCAGGAGTCTGGCAGTGACTGATAGCTGAACCCCTGCTGTATGCGCCGGCATCGGTGAAAACACCTGTACCGCCGATTTTACCCTTGCATGTGCGGTATCCTGCCGGGTGCGGGGTGGCCATCGGATCCCCTCGCTGCTGTGATGGGGACCCGATGGCAGGGAAGGCAGTCGATCCCTTCCTTAGGCATCGTGGCTGCCTTTCCTTGAGAACATGTGAGATACAGCCCCTAAAAACCATTTTAGCAAAATCTGCCTCCAAAATGCATATGGCGTTCCTTTCCTTCTGACCACTGCCATGTGCCCATAGAGCACCTTACCGCCACATATGGGGTATTTCTGTAAACTGCTGAATCCTAGTACTGTATTTTGAGGTTTATTTTGCTATTAACCCTTGCTGTGTTGCAAGAAAAAATTGATTAACATAAAAAAATCTACCCAAAAAGTTAAATTTTGAAATTTCACCTCCATTTTTCTTTAATTCTTGTGGAACACAAGGGTTAGCAAAGTTTGTAACATCAGTTTTTAATAATTTGAGGGGCGTAGTTTCTAAAATGTGGTCATTTCTGGGTGGTTTCCATTATGTAAGCCCCTCAAAATCACTTTATAACTCAATTGGTGCTTAAAAAAATGGTTTTGGAAATTTTGTTGAAAATTTGAAAAATAGCTTCTAAACTTCTAAGCCATCTAACTTCCTAAAAAAATAAAATTACAATTACTAAATTATGCAAACATAAAGCAGACAATGATAACCATTTTATGAGATATTACTATCAGTCTAAAAAGTAGAGAAATTCAAATTAAGAAAATTGTGAATTTTTCCCAGTTTTTGGTAAAGTTTAGATTATTTTATAAATAAAGGTTAAATATATCGACTCAACTTTACCACTGTCATGAAGTACAATGTGTCACAAGAAAACTGTCTCAGAATGGCTTGGATAAGTAAAAGCATTCCAAAGTTACTACCACATAAAGTGACACAGGTCAGATTTGCCAAAATCGGCCTGGGATTTAAGGTGAAAAGTGGCCCGGTACTGAAGGGGTTAATGTATGTAGAAAGAAAAACACTTTAAAGAGGACCTTTTACTGGTCCACAGTTTATTAGGCAAAGGTATGTACATGGAGAGTGGCACCCAGGGATGACCCTGCACTTACTTGTATCCCTGGGTGCCGCTCTGTTCGTCCCCTGTAGCCCCCGGTACTGGCGCTCGTGCTTCTCCAATTTTGCCTGGGGCAGTGACATCTTCTTTTTCCCTGGGCGTCTCCTTCTCCCAGGGCTGGAGCACTGGCCAAACGCAGCGCTCAGCACATATTCAGGATAGCTCTCAGAACATAGAGACATTAAAACATAGTTTTTTGGTTTCAAAATCGCTATAATTGTGTTAAAGTGAAATAAATGAATACATATTAGGTATATGGCCGCATCCGTAAGAACCAGCTCTATCAAAAGATCACATAACCTAACCCCTCAGGTGAACAGCGTAAAAAAAATAAGCCATTTTTTGTCACCTTACATCACATAAAGTGCAATACCAAGCAATCAAAAAGGCGTATGCCCCCCAAAATAGTACAAATCAAACCGTCACCTCATCCCACAAAAAAATAGACTCTAACTAAGACAATTGGTCAAAAAATAAAAAAGCTATGGCTCTCAGACTATGGAGACACTAAAACATAATTTTTTGGGTTTCAAACATGGTATTATAGTGTAAAACTTAAATAAATAAGAAAAAGTATACATATTAGGTATTGCCGCGCCCATAACTATCTGCTCTATAAAAAATGTCACATTACCTAAAGCCTCAGATGAACACTGTAAAAATAAATAAATAAAAACTGTGCTAAAACAACCAATTCTTTGGTCACCTTGCCCCATAAAGTGTAATAATGAATGATCAAAAAATCATATGTACCCAAAAATGGTACTAATAAAAACGTCAACTCTTCCTGCAAAAAATGAGCCCCTGCACAAGACGATCGGCAAAAATTTTTTAAAAAATATGTAATTCAGAAAATGGAGACACAAAAACATAATTTCTTTTTCAAAAATGCTTTATTATGTAAAACTGAAATGAACAAAGAAAATTGACATATTTGATATCATTGCGTCCGTAACAACCTGCTCTATAAAAATAGCACATGATCTAACCTGTCAGATGAAAGTTGTAAAAAATAAAAACAGTGCCAAAACAGCTAATTTTGGGTTACCTTGCCTCACAAAAAACATAATATAGAGCAATTGAAAATCATATTTACCCCAAAATAGTCCTAATAAAACTGTCACCTTATCCCCTAGTTTCAAAAATGGGGTCACTTTTTGGGAGTTTCTACTGTAAGGGTGCATCAAATTTGACATGGCATGGTGGTTCAAATGGGACATGGCATCTAAAAACCAGTCCAGCAAAATATTCCTTCCAAAAACCATATGGCGTTCCTTTCCTTCTGCGCCCTGCCGTGTGCTCTTACATCAGTTTACGACCACATATGGGGTGTTTATGTAAACCGCAGAGTCAGGGTAATAAATATTAAACTTTGTTTGGCTGTTAACCCTCAATGTGTTAAAGAAAACAAATGGATTAAAATGGAAAATCTGCAAAAAAAGTGAAATTTTCAGTTTTGAGTAACTTGAGGGGTGTAGTTTCTACAATGGGGTAATTTATGGGGGGTTTCCACTATGTAAGCCCCACAAAGTGACTTCAGAACTGAACCGGTCCACAAAGTGACTTCAGAACTGACTTTGGAAATTTTCTTAAAAATTTCAAAAATTGCTTAAAAAATCCTAAACCTTCTAACGTCCTAAAAAAATAAAATTACATTACCAAAATGATGCCCACATAAAGTAGATATATGGGGACTGTTAATTGATGAATATTTTATGAGGCATCAATATCAGTCTTGAAAGCAGAGAGATTCAAATTTAGAAAACAGTGAATTTTTTCAACTTTCCGTTAACTTTTGGATTTTTTTTTATAAGTACAGGTAAAACATACTGACTCAAATTTGCCATTAACATGAAGTACAATGTGTCAAGAGAAAACAATCTCTGAATGGCTTGGATAAGTAAAAGCGTTCCTACGTTATTAAGTTATTACCACATAAAGTGACACATCAGATTTGCAAAATTTAGGCCTGGTGAGGAAGGGAGTAAATGGCCCGTTCTGGAAGTGGTTAATAATAACGAGGAATATTTGAAATTCACCTACAGTTTAGATTCTCACTCTATTTAGCTTTTTCATTTAAAATTGACTGGTAATGATGATAAAACAAGTGAAACTAAAACTCAGTTGGCGGTGTCAGGTACCTCACTATTACATGCTAGTAGTTGTCATCCGGGACCTGTTAGGAGACATCTCCTAGTGGGAGAACTTACTAGGGTAGCAAGGATGAGGATTATGCCCGAGAATGTGATATTATGACTAATCTCCCAGTTTAGCGATTAGTTATATAATATGTTATATACTGTGGAAGAACTGAAGCCCTAACTACTTTAAGGGGTTATCCCATGAAAACTATTACTATGCAATGGACAGGGCATTTCAAATGAAGTATTAGTGCAGTATACATGCATAAAAAATTTTTTTACTTGTTTTTTGTGTACATTTTCCTCTCTGGTAGTGTTATCCTTCTGGTCCACCTTCTCCTACATTTAGTGATGGACTGGCATGCTCAGTAGCCTCCCTGCCCCCTTACCCTCCATTCAGTGCCGGTGTATTGATTTCATCATGAAGCTGCCTATACACAATTTTATTTATAAATAATTCATCTCTACATCTAGTTTTCTCTAGACAGTGGAGAAGGAAATTGTGGAGGCATTGCATCTATGGGGCTATGTGTGGGACTATTTTCCATGCAGGGGAGGAAGGGGTTTACACGAGGTATTTGCAGTACATCCTGAGAGATGCAGGTGCTTGATCATTTGCTGCCCAACCACAGAAAGGGAAGGAAGTCCTGATAAGTGAGTAAAAACCAGCTTTAGATTTGTGAGATAACCGCTTTCATTTGAAGTTATGTGTGTACAAATGAGAAAATCATTTTATGAATCCATGCTAAATAGCAATTTGTTTCTCTGCAGGTGGCACTGCAGATACATGCATGCAACATCAAGCAAGTCACAGTGTGTACAAGACAAGAAGAGCAGAGAGTAATAAATTTCACCAGTGATAAAACAAATAAAATATTATTTTTCGAAGTCAGTTACTGAATGATCTTTTCTAAAATATATTGTATGAACACTGTACACTTATGTGTACTTGCATAATATACCAAAATTGCCTTAGTGTTTAATGTAATGCTACTTTTAAAGTAAGCTGTCTGATTAACCATTTATTCACTTTTACTCCAACCTTTGACCCTAAAAGGTTGTCCCATTTTATTTACACTGATCAGCTATAGCATTAAACCCCCCTGCCTAAGATTAAGAAGGCCCCCCTCCTATGGAACTAAGATTTCACTACCAGATCTTGTAAAGTGTCATTCATCCGCCTCTCCAGAAGAAGCTGTAATGTGTATTTCTGGACGTTATATGACTTGTGCCCTGTATTTTGGACCAGTTTCCCCCTGCAGACCCCATATCTGATTCTTCTACCTGAACTTAGCTCCACAGGGGGTGGATACTGTCATGATGTCTCCCATACACAGCACACACAAGAATCATTCATCAAAGTGAGTTCCTAGTTAAATTCTAAAAAATTCTTAGGTCAAACATTGACCTAATAAATCAGAGATTTTGGTATCCCTTCTGTCATGTATCCATGATTTCTTACCTAAGATAAAGTCCTGGAGTAAAGGGAGAGAGAAGTTCTTTCTTGTCCACCAAAGGGCAAAACTTAAGTGAACAAAAAATAATTAAAATGTAGGTTCTAGGGCTGCAGTAAACGATTATTTTAGAAATCGAGTATTCTATCGATTATTTTTTACGATTAATCGAGTAATCTAATAAGAATGTTACCATGGCAACCCAGGCTTCAGTAGCGTCCCGGCTGCCATGGTAACCGATCGGAGCCCAGTTATAACACTGCTGGGGCTCCAATCAGAACTTCCACCAATGAGGGGGGAGGGGACTCTGCTCTGTGGCCACTGCCACCAATGAGGGGGGAGGGGACTCTGCTCTGTGGCCACTGCCACCAATGAGGGGGGAGGGGAATTTGCTCTGTGGCCACTGCCATGAACGATTTTAATACTGGGGGGTGGGGGGAGGGCGCACTGCGCCACCAATCAAAATTAACCTTTAATACAGACGGCAGTCAGCAGATGAGCGGCAGTTAACCCCTGATCGCAGCTCTCTGCCTCCTGTATTAAAGATTACTTTCATGGTCCGGACTTACTAACTGGCAGCTAGCCTACATAGAGCGGCGCCCAGGGATGTCCCTGCACTTACAATTAAACCTGGGCGCCGCTCGGTTCTCCCCACTGTGGGCAAGTTACAGTCTCCTGCTCCATATGCTAATTACTAATATCGGAGCAATAGGGAGGAGACATCAGCTCTGTGGGCGTTCCTTCTCCCTGCAGGGAGAAGAAACGCCAACAGAGAAGGTGATGTCTCCTCCCCATTGGTCCGATATTAGTAATTGGCACATGAAGCACAAAACTGTAACTGGCCCACAGTGGGGAGAACGGAACGACGCCCAGGGATAATTGTAAGTGCGGGGACATCCCGGGCGCCGCTCCGTGTAGCTGCTAGTTAGTAAGGCCGGACAATGTAAGGTCCTGTCATTGGTGGCGCAGTGCGAACGCCCCCCCCCCCCCCGTCTCTCCTCACTGGCAGCGCAGCACAGGGGGAGGGAGAGAGCGACTCCTTCTCCCCTGTGCGCCCAGCCTCATCTGCTGCCAGCCGCTCTGCACAGTGTCGGGTCATAGGGCGCGCTTACGTGCACTATGACCTGATGGGTGACCACGGAGCGGGGAGTAATAGCAAGTGCTGCCCTCCCGCTCCGTGGTCACATGACACAAACGATCGAGGATTTTTTTGTGTCGAATTAATCGATTAAATCGAGTAATCGTTTCAGCCCTAGTAGGTTCACATGTAGAGGATGCACTGGAGATTTTCAGGCTGTAGATCCACAGCATTGGGAACACCGAAACGGAAAGATGCACTCTGCAAACACTGTATGGTTAAAACATCAGCTTTATTATACATAATAAGTAAAAATCACACATATTCGGTAAAGACAGAAAACACCACATAACATAACACAGTTGGACCAATAAAGATACACCATAAGGCCCCATTCACACGTCCGCATTTTAGTCCTCATCTATTCCGCAATTCTGCGGAATAGATGCGGACTCATTCATTGTGAATGGGGTCGGACGTGATGCGGAGCCGCAAAACAGCGCCTGAACAAGCCCATCTACCTGGGACTTCTGAGCAGAGTATTAATGTAGCTGGTTCCTACACTGCCCTGAAAATTGTAGGCTTAGGTAAGTCCAAGAGAGACAGTTCTGTTAGTGTTAGGGACCCATCTGCGGAAGCCACCTTGATGCCTGGTAGATAGGCCCGATACACGTTTGATCAAAACTGCGCAAAGAGCTTCTATTGACTCATTTATAGTAGGTATAATACCCACTTTTATTTAGAATGATCCCCATTTCTCAGTTCTATTGTTTGCATGTATAATGGTGTGCAGCCATTTTTTTTTTATCAACCATGTTTGCTTGATGGATATGCACCTGTGATTCTGAATGTTCTAATCTAAATTTTCTTGTAGTGAACCCAGCCTTATTAGGGTTCCCTCACATGCGGCAGATCTTGTTCAGAAATTTCTGCGACTTAAAATCAGTTCAATTTACATGAATGGGGCTTTCAGAAATCCCTATTCAGATGAATGGAACTGATTTTCAGTGCAGAAATCTCTGCAACAAAATCTGCCACGTGTGAAGACCCCTTAAGAATTGAAAATCTAATGGCTTCATTTCTAAAAATGTGTTCAAACAAATAGTGTTACTATTGCACTAGTGAATCAGATAACTTTTTTCAAACCAGAAAAAAAGAAAGATGGAATCTGATTTGTTCAATGGACAATGCTAAAACCACCGATCTCATGAAAGTGAGTCCTTATAGATTTGTAATGTTGCTATTATCCACTAGATGGTGCAACAACATTAATCAATGCACAATTATCTGCTAACAGATAGCTTAAAAAACTACTTACATTGTCAAAAAGGGGATCATATTGAAAACTGCCTAAAAAATAATATTTTTATTTGCAAAATAGTTTATATTTCATATATCATTTATATTTTGTCATAGCACAATATTTAAGTTTGTTAAATAGGCTGTCATATTTTGATTTTGTTGGGAAGGAATATTTCCCCTAAAATAAGTAAATTTGGCTTTTACCTGATGAGGGTTTTTTGCTTTCCTCTGGATGAACTTTGCAGGATAATCTGTTGAACCGGATGGACAGATGTCTTTTATCAATTTTGCTAAATATTTTTAGGCTGGGTTCACACCAGCTCTTTGATTTCCATTGATTTCCCATGTGTAATATCACATGCTGCAGAAAACGTGTTGACCTGTATTATTTATAAACATGGATGACTATTAGGGCAAATTGCAGTCCCCAATGCATGGGCAACCTTCATACAGCCGCCGGGATAAATCCAGACCCATTCAACTTGAATGGGTCTGCATTCGTTCGTTCTGCAAAAAGATAGGACGTGTTCTATCTTTTTGCAGTATGGAACGGAACCCCAAAGATGCACTCCGTAGTGCTTCCGTAATGTTCCGTTCCATGATTCCGTTCCGCATCTCCAGATTTGAGGACCCATTGAATTGAATGGGTCCACATGCGTGATGCGGAATGCACACAGAACGGTGCCCATGTATTGCGGATCTGCAAATGTTGTCCGCAATACGGCAATGGGCAGCCCTTAACGTTTTAAAGATTTTAATAGCAGATTACTGGATTTTTATACACTTACCATGAGGATCAATTATCAAGCTTCAGGAGTGACTGTCCACCCCCCTGTTGATGTATGCATGCCATGTACGTAGATAAGGGCAGGGGCGTAACAGGCCCGGCAGGAGGGGGGCCCACAGCTCCGCCACCCCGCCGCAAGTGATTTAAATTTTTTTATCTAAATGGCCGGTCGGGCCACGGCCTCTGTGAGCAGTTACGCCGCCCCACCACCCCCGGCCCAGCCTCCACCCATCCAGGCCCGGCGCTGCTTTTTTACTGCTGGGTCTCGCGGGATCACACGACGCACACCGGAAAACAGGATTGTGGGAGGCTGCGAGCGAGAGCCAGACGGCGGGGGGAGGGGGGCGGATTTGGAGGCGAAGTGGAGGTATTTGGGGGTTGGGCCCGGGGGGGGGCCAAATTCAAAGTTTGCCCTGGGGCCCATAGAACTCTAGTTATGCCACTGAATAAGGGTTACTGCCTTCAGGTGAGCTAATGTATACCTTTGCACTTTTATTTGATTTCCATTGTTCTGCTCCACTATAGGAGCAGAACAACAAAAATAACGTCAGTTCCAGAGCATCAAATGATGGAAACAAATGGCGCTCGATGGACTCTATTAACCATCATGGGAACTGAGGAAGATCTGCACTGTCTATACCTATGCCCCTGTTTATGGATGTGCAGGGGAGTTATTCAACGCATAACCGGTTAAGGGTCATTTATAGAATCTGCTAAGCCAGTTTTGTGGCGTAAAAATGTTGGAAAAGATGTTGTATGTGACATTTTGTGCATCGTTTGGTGACCCTCACCATTTTCAGGATTAGACATTAGAACAGTGTTATATCTCAGTTATGATGTGCAACTTTTTAAAGCAAAAAAGTCCCATCTTCCAACTAGACAACCCCCTGGTGTAATTTTACTGACACTCCACTTGCGCCAAATATAATAAAACCGAGTACCACTTCATAAATCTGGTGCAGCAACATGAACCAAAAACTGACACCAAAAAACACAGCAAATGATAAATTTCTCCACAATTTTTAAGATCTTTGTTAGCTGTCTGTAAATGGACAGTGGTAAGTGAAGGTCCAAAATGGACAGTGGTCAGTGATGTCCATCAGTGAGTGTGAGCCAAAACCAGGAGTGAGGCCTCCACAGATACAAGGTATAAGTAAAAGATCTGCCTCTGTTCTGTGTTTACAGCCGCACCTGGTTTTGGCTCACAATCACTGACCGAACACTGACTGTGTGAATAAGCCCTTAGGGTTGTACAGCCTGTGTGATGTATCGGGCACATTAACTGTCACTGCTGTAGGGGTTATAACTATCCTGATGGTCTGGACACTCGGATTTTATACTCCAAATCGCACACTTTGTGTCTGGAGCTATGGAAATGCAGATCCACAGGATGAATGAACATTTCATAGCTTTTTGATTAGTGTTTATAGATGAGCAAATCGATTTTAAATAATCAAATTTGACCTAACTTTTTAAGGTGCGTCTGAATCCAAATTTTTGGTGATTCAATTCAGGTGAATTTTGGGGAGAGAGACTTGGAAAACATTATAGGATAGGTTGACATGTGTATCAGAAGTTCCATTCCAAGTTCTATTCCAAGTTCCGTCAGCGGGCCATATGTCCAGGAGCAGCATACATCATGCGCACGGGAGTGCACAGGATCATAGGTTACTATAATGCTGTGCACATCAGGCCGCCTGCGGGACTATTGTCCTGCAATCATATGACCTTATGAGTGCCGGACAATAGTCCCTCAGACGGCCCGATGCGCACAGCATCATAGTGCGATGTATGCCGATCCGGGACATATGGCCCACTCACGGACCGTATGTCCCGGAGGGCATACGGTTGTGTGCAAGGGGCCTTAAAGAATCTGTCAAATTTGCAGCATGCTGAGCAATTTTTTTCTGATATGATGATGGACACCATAATGGAACCCAATGGAAACCATTACAAGTCATTCGGATCAGATGGTCACTATTGGTATCCATCATGCAACTGATCAAAGACTGACTTCATTTTCGTATTACTGTTCCTATGACGAAAAATGGAAAAGCAAGTGCAGATGTGACCCTAGCCTAGTCAAGTCCCTAGAGACTAAAGAAGGGGTAATCTAGCATTATAGATTTAATCTCTAAAACTTGCTAAATGAGTGTAAAACAAAGGTCTATGCCTTTCTAACAAAATTCATTGTACATAGTCAATGCAGAAAACATGAACATCCATACAGAAGGAAACAGATGTAAAATGAGCTGGCTACATTTCATTAAAATGATCCTAGAATTGCAAATGGTAAACTACTCTGAAATCATTACTCATTATTTGTTCCACTATTTCTTTTTTTTGCCATTTATTATTCAATGCCAAATGCTAAAGTGTGATCTAGTATTATCCTCGCATAATAAATGCCTGATTAGGACTCTGTTCAAATACATTTTCTGCAGACGTTATACAGTATGTGCTATGAAGCAGAACACATGACCCATCTAAAGTCTGGGAAGGGTTTACTTTAGATAAGTGCTTGGTATTAGGCATTCAATTGCTGTGGCTATTATATCAGAAGTGCCTCCGTTTTTCATATCTAATTTAGATAATACATAATTGGAAAAAAAAAAAATTCTGCTTCAGGACTGAGCACTTGCTATTTCATTCAAACCATGAAATGTTGATGAGAAACCAAAAAAAGCTGCATAGGGCATATGGAAAGGGGTTATAGTTCTGTGACAACCCCTTAAAGAGTATTAGAGGAGTAAAAATGTAAAGCAAAATGGCTGGGTTGTGTGAATGTATGGTATTTCATTGTCAAAAGGACAGCAAAGTGATTGAACCGCATCTCTCTTATCACAGAAAATGAGTGAATAGTGTAATCTCTTTTAAAGGTATTGGAGATTTTGCACTGATTTCTTTTAGTGTTAGTTTCCTAAATACAAAATTAAGCAACTTTCTAGAAACAGAACAGTACTAACAAGAGCAGTAGCACCATGGCCGGCACAGCTACACCATGTTCAAAATTGTAGCCTAAGGGACTCTTAGGGTACTTTCACACTTGCGTTAAACTTTTCCGGTATTGAGTTCCGTTGTCGGGGCTCAATACCGGAAAAAAGCTGATCAGTTTTATCCTAATGCATTCTGAATGGAGAGCATTCCGTTCAGGATGCATCAGGATGTCTTCAGTCCAGTCACTGAAGGTTTTTTGACGGAGCAAATACCGCAGCATGCTGCGGTATTTTCTCCATCCAAAATTCTGGAACACTTGCCGGAATGCCGGATCCGGCATTATTTTCTATTGACAACCGGAGAGACGGATCCGAATCCGTCTACAAATGGTATCCATTTGCATACAGATTGCCGGATCCGGCAGGCAGTTCCAGCAACGGAACTGCCTGCCGGAATCCAACAACGCAAGTGAAAGTACCCTAAAAGAAATTAAAAACACTGGTCTAAATTATAGGCATACGTAGCATGATATGCCTCACAATAGTAAATTCTGCACATATAGTACCAGTCAAAGGTTTGAACACACCTTTTCATTCCATGGTTTTTCTTCTTTTTTTATTTTTTTTATTTTTTTGCATTGTACATTGATATTGAAGATATGAAAACAGTGAAAAAATACATGAAATTATGTATTAAACAAAAAAGTGTTAAACTACAAGGTGGCCCATGAAAATGTAGTCCGCTTCCAGCGATGGTATCACAAGATGAACAAGTACCGGTAAGTGGATTGGGTTTTTTTTAGTCACAAAAGATGCAGAAAATGGTCACCGTTCACGTCTCTGCATCTTTGGGCACGTCGGAATATGTTGGCTGCTTGCAGCTCTTCAGAAATAATACTGCAGAAGAAATTTTGTCCTGCTTTTTCCAACAAGATGGGACCACATGCTGCACCTCACGGAACTCACTGGCATGGGTTCCTGAACTGTTTATGGAAGAGCGAACTGTAAGCAAGGGGTTATGGCCACCACGTTCCCCAGACTTAGCCACATGCGATTATTATCTGTGGGAAAATTTAAAACAGAAAATGTCTGCTAACAATCCACATCCCCTGGATGAACTCAAGGAAAACATCACAAACACCATCCGCAGCATAACAAGCAGCTTTAGCCAACATAAACCGACGTGCCCAAAGATGCATAGCTGTGAACTGGGACCACTTTAAGCATCTTTTGTGACTTGTGTGTAATTAAAAGAAAAAAAAAAACAATCCACTTGCTCATTCATCTTATCAAGGGCTTAGCTATAGGGGGAGCAAAGGTAGCAGTTGCTACAGAGCCCAGGAGCGTGAGGGGGCCCAAAGACCCTTATACCACTTAAGAAGACACTGGTATTATAGAAAGTGCATAAATCAAATTAGTAAGCTTCCAGTCCTTGACCTTGGGTGTGTTGCAGATCCAGAAGTGTTAAGTAGGTCATGTTCACACAATAGCCAAGTACAGAAAATCAGGAGTGTTTCTCCGGAAGGTAGGTTATTCCTTCTTGGACACAGGAAACCCGTCATGCTTCACCTGCACACCTTCGTCTCAGTCCACCTAATTAGAGTAGAACACCAGACGCAAAAGATAGTGAAGTACCGCCAGGTTTCAGTCAAAAAGAGACACTTTATTGTACTTACAATGACAAAGCTTGGTCATCAGCATATCTTAAGATCAATAAAAAATGCATTCAGTTCTGCCCGACCCGGGTTTCGCTTGATGCACTTTTTCAGGGGCACAAAATGCTCCAAACCATAAGGTGCATACAATACCACTCCTCCCCTCCTCTTTAAATACCCACCCACATGGTCACATGACATGACACCTGAGGTTACACAAATTGCACAAATCATCGTAATACACATATTATAAACAGCCACATTTTCATAAAAAAGTCCTAATAAAGACAAACATAATACTTAACCCAATATCCCCAATTTTTTAAAAAAACACTATATTTCCCTTATCGGAACTATTCCCCGACCAGATCCCTATAGCTCATTTTCCTCCTAAGTGGTAAACACTAGGACCGGATCAATATTAATCTGTTTAGTATTTTCATATTATATTAGTGACCCAAAGAACATTTGCGTTCCCCTTGCAGCAATGCATATCAAAATCATGTGTGTCAATACAGCCAATGGAAGGATACTATCACCCAGTGGCGGATCCAGGGGAGCAACGGGCAATTGCCCCCGATATTGTGGCAGCACCGGCGGCAGTGACAGGAGATGAACGCTTCCACTGTGGAGGTAAGTAGGGAGGGAGGGAAGGAGGGGGAAGGAGCCTGCACATGATTTTGGGGGGTTGGGGAAGGAGCCTGCACATGATTTTGGGGGGTTGGGGAAGGAGCCTGCACATGATTTTTTGGGGGAGTGGAAGGAGCCTGCACATGATTTTTTGGGGGAGGGAAGGAGCCTGCACATGATTTTGGGGGAGGGAAGGAGCCTGCACATGATTTTGGGGGAGGGAAGGAGCCTGCACATGATTTTGGGGGCGGGGGTTAAGGAGCCTGCACATGATTTGGGGGCTGGGGAAAGGAGCCTGCAAATAATTTTGGGGGAAGGGGATGGGTGGGGAAAGGAGCCTGCACATGATTGGGGGGGACATGATGGGGAGAGAGGAGACTCCGGGGGGCACTATGGGGACATTACTGATGTATTTTATATGGGGGTAGTAGGATAATTTGTCCAGAATATGGGAGGATGATGGAAAAGTAGTAACTGAGATTTATTTTGTTGTCAAACTGCAGAGACGAAACCTGTCGGTCTGATCTGAAGGTCTGAAAGGAGAAGATGAGGAAAGAGAACATCTACATCACAGGAGACGTCACTGGATGGAAGAGGTAAGTGGGGCTGTATTTCTGTAGTGATGGGAGCTGGGGCGTATCAATCGCCCAAAGTGCCCCTCCCGAGACCAGGCTCTGGATCCGCCAGTGCTATCACCACCATTCATAAAACCCATTATCCCAATTAGGCTTGGCTGCCACAACCTACGTCACTACACCACATGCAACACTGTAACCAATGAAAGAATACTCCACAGGTCCTTCTCAAAAGAACTGCCACCTCGCAAGTACGACCTGGAGGTCAGTGGCAAAAAAAGGTGTGTAAGTCTCATTTAAACAAGCCCGGATGCACTCCAGACCTTTAGCATACATGCATCTGCGAAATAGCAGTGCTGTCACCACAATAATAGATATATATAGTATCACGTGAGTAATCTCAAGCAATGCTAAGAACAGTCAATCATACACCAAAACTATAAAACTATACCGATCCTAAAGGTTAGGGTTCTGCTTAAGTATATCATCAGAATAAACACGATTTAACGTCACATTCAGCATTTAAGCCGAGGGGTTGGAGTGTTTTTAGGAGGAACATCCACACCACCTCCTTACGGTTAATGTGTGCGATTGGATCCCCTCCTCGCCAGGGTTCCTTAACCAATTCCCCCACCTATGAATCGGAATCCATTCGTTTTTTTTTTTTTGTATTTCTTATAATGTGCAGAGACACTGTGTGTGTCCAGGCCCTTCTTAATATTTCTTATGTGCTCTTGCACACAAGTTTTTTATTTTCTGATAGTACGGCCCACGTACTGGAGGCCACACGGGCACTCCAGTACGTAGACAACCCCCACACTCTCACAACTAAGATTCCCGCGGACCACAAGAGATTTCTGACTAATTTTTGAGACCACCTTGGACACAGTACTCATTTTGTTATCTTTATCCCTATTCTTGCATCCGGTGCAGAACCCACACCATGTGAATTTACTGTCAAGCTTTTTCTGTACTGTATCAGACTCGCACTGTGTACCTATTGCATATTCGGAGCCTTCTTAAAAATAACTACAGGTTTCTTAGGGATCGCCTCTCCTAAAATGGGATCACTCGTAAGAACTCTCCAATTCTTTTGTATTATACTCTTAAGTGTTCCTGCATTGGCTGTATATTGAGTACAGAAGGAGAATCTAAAATCTTTTTTATCCTCACTTTTCAGACCCTCAATATTACTATTGGCAACAACTTCACAACATTTTTCTAATTCCTCAGCACTGTATCCCTTTTCAAGAAACCTCTTCTTTATCACTTCACTCTGTTCTTTAAAGTCTTGCACATTACTACAGTTACGTTCGACCATCTTAATCTGTCCCTTAGGGATATTCCTGATCCAGGGGCGATGGTGACAGCTGGTGACATCTATCTATGTATTAACATCTGTTAGCTTAAAATAGGTTTTCGTTCCCATTTTACCGTTATCGAAGAAAATTGTGAGGTCCAAAAAATCAACAGATATGTTTCTAATATGGATAGTAAGTTTCAAATTCCATTCATTGTTATTAATCTCTTTTAGACACACCTCCAACCCTTGTTTTTCCCCTCTCCATAATATTAGACAGTAGTCAATATATCGACGCCACACTAGGAGTTCATCTCTCGTCGTGACTTTATTTAAAACTGGACATATAACATTTCTCGCCCAAGAGGCCATGTACAGGTTGGCGAAACTGGGGGAGAATTTCGCCCCCATCGCGGTCCCAACACATTGGAGGTAAAATGTTCCATCATACATAAAAAAGTTGTGGCTTAAGCAGAAGTCCACACACTTTACAATAAAATTACTTTGCGTGTCCTGCATATTCGTGTCAGTTGCTAAGGCCTCCTCAATACCCCTCAAACCCAAGGATTTTGGGATGATGGTAGAAAGTGAGGTGACGTCAGCAGTAGCCAGCAATATGTCAGGACTAGACAACTGGATTATTGTGGTCCTTCCATATTGCTGGCTACTGCTGACGTCTCCTCACTTTTTTACCATCATCCCAAAATTCTTGCAGGACCAATATGCAGGACACGCAAAGTAATTTTATTGTAAAGTGTGTGGACTTCGGCTTAAGCTGCAACTTTTTTTTATGTATGATGGAACATTTTACCTCCAATGTGTTGGGACGGCGTTGGGGGCGAAATTCACCCCCAGTTTCACCAACCTGTACATGGCCTCTTGGGAGAGAAATTTTATATGTCCAGTTTTAAATAAAGTCACGACGAGAGGTGAACTCCTAGTGTGGCGTCGACACATACTGGAGTGCCCATGTGGCCTCCAGTACGTGGGCCGTACTACCAGAAAATTTTAAACTCATGTGCAAGAGCACATAAGAAATATTAAGAAGGGCCTGGACACTCACAGTGTCTCTGCACATTATCCCTAGGTACACACCTAAGCGTTTTTCAGCGCGTTCAAACGCGCTGTAAAACGCACAACATGTGGAAAGCCATGCTTCCCTATGGGCATGGTTCACATTTGGGCGTTTTACAGCGCGTTTGAACGCGCTGAAAAACGCCAAACGCTGTCGCTTCAGCATGAGCTTCTTTTGGGTGTTTTAACGCGCCTATGGACCATGCTGAAATAGGGGAGAATCACTAAATCGCGCGTATGATGCGCGTTTCTTAGTTACAAAAACGCGCATCCAAAAGCGCGCGTAAAACGCGCGATTCAGGAACGCTTAGGTGTGTTCCCAGCCTATAAGAAATGCCATAAAACAAAACAAAAAGGACTCTGATTCATAGGTGTAGAATTGGTTAAGGAACCCTGGTGAGGAGGGGATAGAATCGCACGCATTAACCCTAAGGAGGTGGAGTGGATGTTCCTCCTAAAAACACTCCAACCCCTCAGCTTAAATGCTGAATGTGACGTTAAATCATGTTTATTCTGATGATATACTTAAGCAGAACCCTAACCATTAGGATCCGTATAGTTTTTGTGCATGATTGACTGTTCTTATCATTGTTTGAGATTACACACGCGATACTATATATATATCTATTATTGTGGTGACAGCACTGCTATTTCGCAGATGCTTGTATGCTAAAGGTCTGGAGTGCATCCGGGCTTGTTTAAATGAGACGTACACACCTTTTTTTATCTCTGAACACCAGGTCGTACTTATGAGGTGGCAGTTCTTTTGAGAAGGACCTGTGGAGTATTCTTTTATTGGTTACAGTGTTGCATGTGGTGTAGTGACGTAGGTTGTGGCAGCCAAGCCTAATTGGGATATTGGGTTTTATGAATGGTGGTGATAGTATCCTTCCATTGGCTGTATTGACACACGTGATTTTGATATGCATTGCTGCAAGGGGAACGCAAATGTTCTTTGGGTCACTATATACCTTAGAATTTGGATCAGTAAAATATAATATGAAAATACTAAACAGGTTAATATTGATACGGTCCTATTGCATACTACTTAGGAGGAAAATGTCATGTGACCATGTGGGCGGGTAAAGAGGAGAGGAGGAGTGGTATTGTATGCACCTTATGGTTTGGAGCATTTTGTGCCCCTGAAGAAGCGCATCTAGCGAAACCTGGGTCGGGCAGAACTGAACACGGTTTTTATTGATCTTAAGATATGCTGATGACCAAGCTTTGTCATTGTAAGTACAATAAAGGGTCTCTTTCTGACTGAAACCTGGCGGTACTTCACTATCTTCAGCGTCCGGTGTTCTACTCTAATTAGGTGGACTGAGACGAAGGTGTGCAGTTGAAGCGTGACGGGTTTCCTGTGTCCAAGAAGGAATAACCTACCTTCCGGAGAAATACTCCCGATTTTCTGTGCTTGCAGCAGCGCGGTCCACTTTGCCTATACATTGGCTATTGTGTGAACACGACCTACTTCACACTTCTGGATCTGCGACACACTCAATAAGACCTCAAATCACACCTCAGCTCAGACCCCAATATGAATGACCCCCAATCAGACCTCAGATAAGAGCATCATGCCTCATAGCAGCCCCCAGTAGCCTTATAGCAGCCCCCAGTAGCCTTATAGAAGCACCCAGTAGCCTTATAGCAGCCCCCAATAGTCTTATAGCAGCCCCAGTAGCCATATATCAGCCCCCAGTAGCCTCATAGTAGCCTCATAGCAGCCCCCAGTAGCCTCATAGCAGCCCCCAGTGCCTCTCCACCAGCCCCCAGTGCCTCTCACCAGCCCCAAGTGCCTCTCCACCAGCCCCCAGTGCCTCTCCACTAGCCCCCAGTGCCTCTCCACCAGCCCCCAGTGCCTCTCCATCACCCCCCAGTGCCTCTCCATCACCCCCCAGTTCCTCTCACCAGCCCTCAGTCAGTGCCTCTCCATCAGCCTCATAAAATATAAAATAAAAAACACTTACCCTCTCCTGCTCCTGGACTCGACCGCTCCTCTCCTCCTACGTGATCTGCATCCTCCTGCTGTTGACTGTGCTATGAAGGCTGCGCACAGCGTGATGTCACAGAGCGCCTCAGCCGACAGCCGAGGACCGGGAAGCAGTGAGTACAAAGCCTTCACTGCTTCCTGGTCCAATTGCCCACCATTAAAGACTGCCCCGAAAGGGAACGGCATTCCCGCTAGGAAAAAAGTGCAGGAACATCATTCCTACGCGTTCCTGCAGGACTCGAGCCCTGGTTCCCTCTTATATATTGCCTTCTCTCTGTGCCCACTTATTTATGCTGTCTCTTCATTGTGCCCCCTTTCATATATATTGGCCCTTGTTTGAGTCCCCTTTAGATACTTTATATAGTGCCTCTTCATTGTGTCATTTTTATATATATATATATTGTGCCTTTTTTCTGTGCCCCCTGATATACAGTGCTCCTATATTTATGTGTGTGTGTGTGTATGTATGTGTATATATATATATATATATATATATATATATATATATATATATAGATAGATAGATAGATAGATAGAGAGAGAGAGAGAGAGAGAGTGAGAGAACGAGAGAAAAAGAGAGACTCTTCTCTGTGTCTATTTATATATACTGTCTGTTTTCTGTGCCCCTTTATATATACTGCCTCTTCACTGTGCCCTCTTATATATATTGTCTCTTCTCTATGCCCCCACCATGTATTGGATATTTTCTGGGCCACTTAAACATAGTCCACACACTGTATTATAATAATTTTCTGTCCTCAGTTCCACAATGCAGTCCTGACCTGTGGAATGTTGCAGTCCTATGTCTATGTCAAAGAAAAGAACCAGGGTGGAGGGGTCAGGGAACCAGTGGTTACATTGTCCCACTGGCGCTGCTAGGTGCTTACGTGTATCTACATCCTAGGGATGCAGGCACAATTGAGTGCAGGGACCCCAGGGAATTGACCCGTTGACTGCCCCCCTCCCCAGTAAAGGTGCAGATGCTCCAAAGATAATCTGGCATTGGCCTTCAGCCAATCCGGAAACTTTTCAGAACTTTAAAGGTACCTCAAGTGCAGTCATAAAAACCATCAAATGCTACGATTAAACTGACTCATGTGGACAGCAAGAGGAACGGCCAAGAGTTACCTCTGCTGCAGAGGATAGGTTCATTAGAGTTACCAGCCTCAGAAACCACATATTAACAGCACCTCCGATAAGAGCCAGACACACCTCAACATCAACTTTTCATAAGAGGCAGAGAGAATCAGACATTTAAGTTCAAATAGCTGCGAAGAGGTCAGTATTAGGGAACTACAACAAAAAGAAGAGAACCATTTGAGCCAGAAAACACAAGGAATGGACTATAGACCAGTGGAAATTTTTTTTTTTTATTCCAGTCACCATGTCTTTGTGAGAAACAGAAAAGGTGAGCAGATGGTTTGTACATGTGTGGTTATCAATTTGATGCATGGAGAAAGAGGTGAAATAGTGTGGAGGTCCTTTGCAGGTAACACTGTTGGTGAATTTATCAAAATTCAAGGTACACTTAACCAGCATGGCTACTACAGCATTCTGCAGCGACATGAAGGAGAATAATCTAGTGCAGCATCAGAAGACATGGGCTCAAAAAAACTCAACCTTAAAGGGAACCTGTCACCAGGAAATTCACTGATAAACCAGGCACGCTGCCTTGTAGGCCTCGCTCTGCTGAATATAATGATACCTTTCACTTGGTGATCTGTTGCTTTATTGTGGAGAAAAAGAACTTTTAATCCATATGCGAATGAGCTGATTTGAGTCCAGTAGTTGATGAGTCCAGCGTTTTTTCTATTCAGAGTGGTAGCCACTCCCCTATTCACTCCTATAGATCAATAAATAAATAAACCACGCCCCTTTTACATCTGAAGAAGTGAATAGGGGAGTGGCTACAGCTCTGAATAGAAAAAACGCTGGACTCATATCAACTACTGGACTCAAATCAGCTCATTAGTATATGGATTAAAAGTACTTTTTCTCCACAATAAAGCAACAGATAACAAAGTGAAAGGTATCATTATATTCAGCAGAGTGAGCCCAACAAGGCAGCATGCCTGGTTTATCAGTGAATATCCTGGTGACAGGTTCCTTTTAAGGCTCCATTCACACATCCGCAATTCTGTTCCGCATTTTGCAGAACGGAATTGCGGACCCGTTCATTCCTATGGGGACACAATATTGTCCTGGCCGGATCCGGAATTGCGGATCTGCACTTCCGGGTCCGCACTTTTGTGCCGCAAAAAAATAGAACATGTCCTATTCTTGTCTGCAATTGCGGACAAGAAAAGGCATTTTCTATGAGAATGCAAATGCACATTGTCGGTGTCAGCGTTTTGCAGATTCGCGGACCCGTGGATCCGCAAAACACACACGGACGTCTGAATGGAGCCTAAAGGGGTTGGGTGTCTTTTTGGGGGTCTTGGGAAACTCTTCCTACTGAGCAGACCTGCGAAGGGAAGCATACTTACCTACTCCCCGGCGCTGGCTCCTAGCTCCTGTGCTTCATGGCCTCAGCTTCTCCACTGGGCTCCCTGGATGCAAATTTCCTGTTTGATGCTGCTGTAGCCAATCACTAGCCATAGCAGTGACCTGCTCTACTTGTGCCATAACAAATGGTCACGATGCAAGGGGAGTTGGTCACCTCTTTGGCCACCAATTGGCTGCAGCCAATTCAAACACCAAGTTTACATCCAGGGAGCCCAGTGGAGCAGCCGAGGCCATGGAGTAAAGAAGTCAAGGAGCCAACGCTGGGAAACAAGTATGTGTGCTTCCCTTCATAGGTCGGCCCAGGAGGGGGCATTTGCCAAAACCCTCCCAATGGTGCACAACCCTTTTAAGTCAATTGAGATGGTTTAAGATGAGTTGGATTACAGAGTGAAGGAAAAGCAGACAACAAATGCTCTGGAAAATCCTTCAAGACTGTTGGAAAACCATTCCAGGTGACTAGTTCATGAAGCTGATTGAAAGAATGCCAAGACTGTGGAAAGCTGTCATCAAAGCATAAAGGGGCTACTTTGAAGAATCTCAAATATAAAAGATATTCTGGTTTGTCTAATACTTTTTTGTTTACTATGTATTTCTATATGCGTTCCTTCATCATTTTCTTGTCTTCAAAATTAATTCAAAAAATTAAAAAAATTTTTTTTTTTAAACAAAGTCAAAATTAAATTGCCTGGTTTATTAGGGTGGAGTTGCTTATTGTGTGGCCTTTAAATATTCAGGCCTTACTGTGTTCTGGTTGTTGGGTACAATGCTTGCTAGGTTCACTGCTTTCCAGATAGTTTGTACTTGTGGTCGGATCGGTGCCTATAAATAGCCTAGTAACCAGCCAGCCTGGGCCCACAGGTGCATATAACTAGCCTTGTAATCAGCCTCCCCTCCCACAAATACAGCAAAAGTCTTTGCTTAATACTTGTGGTCGGATCGGCTATCAGAAAGGTGTAGTACCTAACCCTATTTACAACAAGCAGTAGAATTGTGCCATAACTGCTGCGGTAGGGCAGCCTAAAGGGGCCAAAAGAGCAGACCTTAGTTTAGAGCAAAACATATACATACCATTACGACACCCACTTTGAACGCAAAGACACTACACGATGAAGGTGCGGAATATACCGTACGTACCACAAAGACTTCTATGTACCTTATCTCTTTGTCACGTGCGCCGGCACGTCGTTCTTGGAGGTAGCTAATGTTGATGCTTTTGAAAGAGTGGTTGGTAATCAGAAACTATTTACTCCTATGTTGACCAACATATGAACATATTACGAGACGGTCTGAATCCTGAGAGCTGCAGACTGAAACAACAATGGTGAATCTGATGGAAGGGCCTAATTGAAGTCCAACCATTCGCCAAGGGCCCTGTTAATTGTAGCAAAATACTTCACCTATACTTATTTCCCAGGCCACCGCTTTAATAATTATTATTTTTTATAAAGGACCCCAAAATTTAGAAGATGGCGGATGCCGTCTAACTCTAGTAATGGATTAAGTGAAATGTGTAGACTCACCAGGCCTGGGGAACCATAAGCACGAGTACATGGCTGTTCCAATTAACGAGCTAATGTTGCCTGTAATGAGGACAGAAAACATACCCACCATACTAGCAGTTGTGACAGGAAATAAGCTTAAGGTCGTGATAAACTATGTATGCTGCGCCTACAGTAGTGATAGGACTTGTTGAGTCCATAGACGTGACAGTCTACGTATATTGTGCCTTATTATTGTACCTACTACTGGATGATAGACCGGTACCCAGGAACTAGGTGCGACACCAACACCCTCAGCCCGAGTTTGACGATGAAGTAAGCATGTCTATAATGAAGACATAATGTACACCCAATGCCTGCCACTATGACAGGACAAGCTTAAGGTCATGATAGACTACGTATGCTGTGCCTGTAGTCGCGCTAGGACTTATCGTGTCAGTAACGTGAGAGACTTCGTAAGTCGCCTGTAGTCGTGACAGGACTTATTAGTCTGTAGTCGTGACAGACTTCGTAAATCGCCTGTAGTGGTGAGACAGGACTTATTAGTCTGTAGACGTGACAGACTTTGTAAATCGCCTGTAGTCGTGACAGGACTTATTAGTCTGTAGTCGTGACAGACTTCGTAAATCGCCTGTAGTGGTGAGACAGGACTTATTAGTCTGTAGACGTGACAGACTTCGTAAATCACCTGTAGCGGTGATAGGACTCCCTGTGGACGAAACTGATGCCATAGTATTATTTTTTATTTTTTTCCTGAACAACCCTTTGAGAGCCGAAATTTGAGAAACGTGAAAAAAAATGAGACCACAGGGTCAGCTTCCTGGGAGAATGGGTCTATAATGCAAGGACGGGCAAGAGAAAAGTAACAGCGGGGAGCGAGGGAAGCAAGAACCTAGAGAGGGTAAATGGGAGAAAAATGCGAACCCAGGAGAAGGTGATGTCTGAAAAGGAAGGCTTGAGATGACTGCTTGAAAAGAAAACGATAAAGACCCAACAACCTACAACAATAATGTGAGTTAGATTCTAATGGCAAAAGCCATGCATGCGAGCCTCCACAAGAAGAATTGTATTGCGAGCCACAGCTGACCGAGCCATGCGAGCGGGCCTGAAGGCAGAAATAGACAAGGAACCTACTGTGGCGGACCACGCAGCCGACCTCGAATGGTGGAGTTGTGTGTGTAAAATGTAAACTGAGAAGCCATGCATGAGAGACTAATGGCGGAGCCAAGCGTGAGAGAGACTAATGGTGGAGTCAAGCGTGAGAGAGACTAATGGCGGGGATATGCGTGAGAGAGACTAATGGCGGAGCCAAGCGTGAGAGAGACTAATGGCGGGGCCATGCACGAGAGAGACTAATGGCGGGGCCATGCAAGAGAGAGACTAATGGCGGGGCCATGCACGAGAGAGACACCAAAGGCGGGGCCATGCACGAGAGAGACACTAATGGCGGGGCCATGCACGAGAGAGACACTAATGACGGGGCCATGCACGAGAGACACTAATAGCGGGGCCATGCACGAGAGACACTAATGGCGGGGCCATGCACGAGAGACACTAATGGCGGGGCCATGCACGAGAGACACTAATGGCGGGGCCATGCGTGAGAGACACTAATGGCGGGTCCATGCGTGAGAGACACTAATGGCGGGGCCATGCGTGAGAGACACTAATGGCGGGGCCATGCGTGAGAGACACTAATGGCGGGGCCATGCGTGAGAGACACTAATGGCGGGGCCATGCGTGTCAAACTTAAACGGAGAAGCCATGCGTCAGAGACTCTAATGGCGTAGCCATGAATGCGAAACTTATGGCAATTTTTTTTTTTTTTTTTATGCATTTTTTTTTATATTATAATTTGTTTATTTTTTTTTACATTTTTTTATTTTTTTACATTTTTTTTTTTATAATTTTATAACCATGACCCCCTTCGACAGTAACCTAGGACACTAACCAGCTTACAACCATATTGTACCCCTAATGAATAACGTGAAGAGCGGTCATAGACCCCGCGGAGCCATGAGGCTGAAGCGGTCATCGGGCCCCCGAAACTAGATGACATTACAGTGACGATAAGTAACTAAAATGTGAGCCAGACCTGATGGGATATGCATAGACAATAGTGAACTGAACCCCGTGCCTAAGTAAACATTAAACCAACCGTGAAATTGAACAGATGGGAGAAAAAGAGCCAGAGGCATTACAATTCGCTAAGAGAAGACCCTAATCGTGACAAAGTGTGAACAGCTTGTAAAACATAGTAGGAAACTTACTCCTATTAACCCACTGACCGCTGAGGGACTGTATGGTTAGCTGGGGCAGGAGACCAGTCTGAGTGAATGCGAACCAGGACTAAAGAACAGCACCCAATTTTTATTTTATTTTTTCTTCCACCGAAGTGAAACAGAAAAGTAGGCCTATGGAATGTAACAACCAGCGAGGAAAGAAACATAAATCTGAAAGAAAGCGGTATCAGAGCGGTGTGCTGACTGCCCTAGTGAAAATACTGAGTAACCATGATGTAGCAATGAAAGGGAAAATGCAGCTTTAAGTGGAAGCAGAATATAACATCTGATGTAAGAACAGGTGGGTGAATGCAGCTCTGGATGTGAGTGGTGCCTAAAACATGGTATGGGCCCAGCTCTGAGCATGAAGAGCAAGGAATAACGCAGCCGTTTGAATGCAATCTGAAGTGAGCAGAGTATTAATGTGATGCAACAGCAAACGCAGGAACGCAGCTCTAGTAGTGAATGGAGTATAAGACAAAATGTAAATGCAGAAACACGGACGTAGCTTTTGAAGGTAACGAACCTAACCATGGTCATTCGACCATAAGCGCCCCACCTCCTTCGCCCCAGAGCGCTACAAGTCACTAACCGTGTAACCAAGTCCGATCCTACCGTGAATGCCAGCACTCGCCTGGCACCTTCTGCCATTACCCAGGCGCGAACGAACCTCCACATAATACTGCAGTTTTTTTTTTTTTCTTTAAATGGGTCACCACAACACCATCTAAGAAAACATAAACGTGTTTGAACATAACCCATGATGCAACGCTAATTAATCGACATATAGTGCAAAAAAAAAACTTAGCACTTATAAACCTAGCACAGAACCTCTGACACATGCGTGCCCATAACATACAGTTTATAGATTAAACACACTAACATACAAGAGCATCAGAACTCAAATACCGGCGCCTTGACCAATCTGCTTGTGTCCCCATATACAGACCACTGATATACATTTACCAACACCTTGCATGTCTGGCTTTAACTGCAGATGTGCCCCCACATGTAAAACAGGTAATAGAAAAACACGCACTTTTATTTTTTATTTTTTTACGTATGAAACAGATATCAGAAAACATGCGACCATACCTACTCTAGGCGCATGCTACACCAATAACTATATGCAATAGCCCCTAACAAGCCCCTAAACAGCTAGACAAAATACTAACAACCGTCATTTGACTGTTAGCACCCAACTCTGCTTTGACCCAGAGAACTGCGAATCGCATACCGCACTGTGGGTCCCGTGCCAATAAGTACAATTCTACAGTAAGTGCCAGCATTCGCCTGGCCCTTTTTGCCGATGCCCAGGTGTGAACGAGCCTCCACATGATGCTGCTGCATTTTTTTTTTTTTAAATCAACCATTGATACACAAAACACAGCGTGCATAGCTTGAGCCCACTAACAACCAATGCTCGGCCCTTTAGCGCCCAAACTCTGCTTCATCCCAGAGTGCTACATGTTGCGGACCGCAGCGTGGGTCCCATGCAAACCACTCCGATCCTACCATGAATACCAGCGCCCTCCTGAGACATTCTGCCATCGCCCAGCCGTAAGGAGCCTCCACACCATGCTGCTGTATCCTAGAGCTGACCCAGAGGTAGTGAAATCAGCTGAATCGGCTTCAGCCTGGGCCCACAGGTGCCTATAAATAGCTAGTAACCAGCCAGCCTGGGCCCACAGGTGCATATAACTAGCCTTGTAATCAGCCTCCCCTCCCACAAATACAGCAAAAGTCTTTGCTTAATACTTGTTTTTTTATTCTGGGATCTGTAATGCACAATTATATTTTGTTTTAATTTGTTGTGTATTCTGGGATCTGGAGTTCCACCAGTACTTCCACACATGCGTGTCTGCCACTCCATTCAAATGGGGAGCATGGGCCCAAGTTCTAGTGATCAGTGGTTAGATATCCACCGATCAGACACTTATCCCCTATCCTCTGGATAGAGGATAAGTTGTGTTAATTGGAGAACCCCTTTAATTGGTGAGTTTGGCAGCATGTAGTATGTGAGCATCAACTGGTCACATTAAGAGTGCATCCACATGGGATGTAAAACACAGTGGAATATCCATGACAAATGCCACGTGATTTTTCTCCGGATGTCCTTTGCTGATTTCACCCTTTGTGAAATCCACAGCAGAAATTTGCATAATATGACATGCTGCAAATTTTAAATCCACATTGCATATCGAGTTCTCGATTATGCATATAATTTTCTACACAATGAGACGAACTAAGCTTTTGATAATTATTTGTGACAAACCCGTTTGAATTTCCATTGGAAACAATGCACAAATTAGTATGAAATTATGGAGGGACGGAAAACTTTAAAAAATAGGAAAGTGAAATCTAATTGATTAGCATAATTATACTGTTCACAGATGGGACAAGTGAGTCACAAACAAAAAAATGTATTATATGTATCAGATAAAAGTTCTAAACTACAAACTATAGAGTATCAAATATATAAAGCTAATGCCGTTGACACAGTGGGGGGTATCACAGATTTTGGTAAGTTTTGTGGCAAAGTCGATTAACTGAGCAAATAATGCAGTTTGTCTGCAGAAGTTAACCGAATGTTTTATGTATCAATAAAATGATAATGAAAATATACAGCTTAGATGTTTTATGAGAAGGGTAATCATTCTGACAATGCACAATGAATGCAGAATTAGTCTTTCTGGCTAGTTGTGAGTTTATGTTATGCAAATATTTCACATTAAAATATAGCCATCTCACTGTGTGCACATCAAATCTTTAAGACAAAGTCTACCAATCTATCAGCAATCAGGAAAAGATTCATGTCAAGCAAGCCAAGTTCTGTTCTCATGTATGCATTACTTGCTTTAGTTATTTTAATTCAAACTAAACATATCTATTATTTTATTACTTGGTATTGGTATGGTTATTGTACTGTTTTGGTAAGAAAGAAGACATGTTTTCTAAACTTGTACAACCACTTCAATGTTCAGAACAATAGGAAGGCAAGCTAGCTGCTCACTAAGTCATCATATGAGATGGAACACAGCGGTGGATTACTTGAACAGTATACCTACTTATATTTATTTAAAGGGGTTGGTTATTGTTGATCAATGTGTTTGTGAGATGATTATATTTCATTTATTTAGTTTATACACTTATATAGCGCTACTATATTCCACAGCGCTTTATAGACATTAGCATCACGTTGTCCCCAATGGGGCTCACAATCTAAGTTCTCTATAAGTATGGCTTTGAAGTGTGGGAGGAAACTGGAGTACCCAGAAGAAACCCATGCAAACACCGGGAGAACATACAAACTCCATGGAGATGTTGTCCTTGGTCGGATTGCTAATATAGCCTTTGTTGAAATTCTTACCATTTTCTATATTTCATAAGGTATGCCCCTTTGATAACAAAGTCTTTTGTACTGTGCACAGAGACTTCCTGTCCATAAAATAGCTGCTGATGGAGGGTAATATGACCAGGAAAATCACCGACATGTGATGCATCCATTCAAACACACTGCACCTGAACTAAACCCCCTAACAGTGCAAGTACAGATGGCAGGTGCAGTGTATTTTAACGGAGGAGATTGAGTGATTTGCCTGGTCACATGACCATCCATCAGCAGCCATTTTATGGACAGGACCTCTGTGTGAACAGCACAAAAGACTTTGTAAACAAGGTGGCATTGCTAGTGAAATGTAACGCTATATTAGTAAGTGTCATGTAATCATCTTCCAACTACCATTTTTTCAGCACAATAATGCTCGCCCACCCACTTCAAGGGTTTCTCAGGAATATCTTCATGAGTTTTCAACACCTCCTTGGCATGTCCTGTTACCAGACTTAGGGCTCTTTCACACTAGCGTTTTTGCTTTCCGTCCTAGAGTTCCGTCCTCGGGGCTCTAGGACGGAAATATACTGATCAGGATTATCCTAATGCATCCTGAATGGAGAGCAATCCGTTCAGGATGCATCAGGATGTCTTCCGTTCAGTATGTGAACGTTTTTTGGACGTTGACAAAAGCGCAGCATGCTGCGGATTTGTCTCCGTCCAAAAATCCGGAAGACATGCCGTAACGCCAGATCCGGAATTAATGCCCATTGAAGTGCATTAATCCGGATCCGGCCTTAAGCTAAACATCGTTTCGGCGCATCGCTGGATCCGACGTTTAGCTTTTTCTCAATTGTTACCATGGCAGCCAGGATGCTAAAGTCCTGGTTGCCATGGTAAAATGTAGTGGGGAGCGGGGGAGCAGTATACTTACCATCCGTGCGGCTCCCGGGCGCTCCAGAGTGACGTCAGGGCGCCCCACACGCATGGATCACGTGATCGCATGGATCACTTGATCCATGGGCATGGGGCGCTCTGACGCCATTCAGGAGCGCCCCGGGAGCCGCACGGACTGTAAGTATACCGCTCCCCCGCTCCCCACTCCTACTATGGCAACCAGGACTTTAATAGCGTCCTGGCTGCCATAGTAACCAGAAAGCATTAGAAGACTGATCAGGATCCTGATCATTCTTCTAATGCTTTTAGGCGACTTGTGTTCTTATGGATCCAGTGGGACGGAAGTGCCCGCCGTATACTCAGAACGCAAGTGTGAAAGAGGCCTTACTGCAAATTGAGCATTTTAAGGCCCAGCTGGGAAGCCAGCTTCAGCATCCTATGAGCATGCAGGGTCTACAGGCCCAGCTGTAACATCTGTGGGCAAATGTGCCACAGAATACCACAAAGAACCTGTATGCCTCCATGCCCAACAGTATCTCATCTTGTGTCCAGGCTAAAGGCAGCTCAACAGGATACTAGAGCCTCCTTTTCATTGTACAATTTTCCCCAATAAACATTATTTTGCTTAAAAATTGTAATCACATATATCATCATTATATTCACACATAGAACGTTTCATTCAATTCCAAGAACTCTTACTTTCTTTTATTTTTCTGTATATTAAAACGTTTTAGAACTTTACATTATGATGAAAGTATAACTGTCTAATTTATTTTTTTTTACTATTGGATTTTGGTGATTAATATCACCTTGTTGGCCCTGTTTTAATTTCTGATTGTCTAATAAATAACCCCTAAAAGCCACTGAAAAGTCCCTAGTATTGGCTTTTTTTACCTGAGATTAAAATCAGGTTGCTATGCTCCTTCCGTCTACCAGATGAGGACGGAGCACGCTGTCTGCACTGGGAACTGATAGTGAGTCAACATTGTAAGGGAATGTATATAAAAGCCAGGTTCTTCCTGACAGGAGATAACAGTGCTGGGCTGTGTGTGTGAACTTCTCCACATGCCTGTGCTTGGCAGACACTCCCTTAGCAGTGCTGGAGAATGTAGAGCCCAGGGAGATATGCCGGCTGCTCAGTGTATAAATAAAAGCCTTATCTGATAAGAGGAGAGCTTGTAGGAGGACTATAGGCTTCATCCAGACCTGGAAATTTAACTGCAAGACCCCCCTATACAGAGCTGGTCTTCACTAACTTCACTGCAGGCGTCCTATAGATTAGCCTGAGGGCTGAGGGTGGCCATTTTAACAGAATAGTGAAGTTGTAGTTTTATGCAGACTGGTTGCTAAGGGCTGAATCTTATTAAATAAGGGGTAAGTAACTCTAATAGTTATTGATTCAGGAATATTATCATATTAGTAACTACATATATGGAAACTGAAATTAGGGTCTAAATGTGACAGTTATCCTTTAAAAAGGTTTTCACACAAAATTAGCCAAGGGAAGGAAATGTGATAAAATAACAAATGAATGGTTACATACCTGTTAAATCCCCCACCATCCCAGCAATGCCACTCCAGTGCTCTCCACTGGTCTTTGTTTACTTGGCTGTAGCACTGATGTGCCCGCATACACATGTGAACACTTCAGCCAATCAGTAGCCTAAGAGTGACCACCCTGCAATTTATCAGCGGTGGCCATTCTTGCACACTATAGGAAAAAGCACTGGCTTATGCAAGCTCCCACGGTCCCGGCCACCAGAGAGGCCGACACTTTTTCCTATAGTGTGCAAGCACGATGACCGCTGATGGATTGCAGGGTGGTCGTAACCACGGAAACGAGCAGGGTGTAATGTGATGGAAAAATCCAGCTAGCAAAGGGAGCAATATGGACAATCACAATACATTAGTTAGTGCCTTGAATTAACTTTCTCTACATGATAAATGCAATTTGCTGAAGTGACATAACCCCTTTAAGTTTGTAATCCCTCCAGAGCAGTGAAGTCTATATTGCCCCCAACTGCACTTACCTTACTGACTATTATCACTCAACCATGCAGATTTCTAGACATTCTCCTTTCTCTCCTTTCTCTCTTGGTGTAGATCTTGCACCAATCAAACACAGATATGTTAGTCTCTGAATTCTGAGGCCCAAGTAGAGGGAGCATATGGACTTTGCTTCCTTCCTCTCCCTAAACCCAATTCAGACTCACCTAAAATACTCTAGAGCTACAAGTGAAGCCACCACCTAGAAACCTCCTGCAAAAGGTTGTGTCAGAATTGGTTAACTCTGTCACTATCATAGTTTGTGCTGTGGGGATGCTTTTCTTCAGCAGGGACATGGAAGCTGATCAGAGTTGATGGGAAGATGGATGGAGCTAAATACAGGCCAATCCTGGTAGAAAACCTGTTAGAAGCTACAAAAGACTTGAAACTGGGGTGGAGGTTCACCTTCTAGCAGGACAACGACCTTAAACATACAGCTAGACCTACAATTAAATGGTTTACATCAAAGCATATTTATGTGTTAGAAGGGCCCAGTCAAAGTCCAGGCCTAAATCCCATTGAGAATCTGTGGCAAGACTTGATAATTGCTGTTAACAGATGCTTTCCATCCAATTTGACTGAGCTTGAGCTATTTTGCTAAGACGAATGGACAAAAATGTTAGCCTCTAGATGTGCAGGCACAGATGTCAGCCTTTTAACCCCTTCCATGTCACGGTCCGTAGGGACCACTGTATGGAAGGGGTTAAGAGGGAGGGAGCTGCTGTGGGGGGCTGCTGTGCTTGGTGCACAACCCCCTAGCTCCAGTCCCCAGCTTCCCTCCATCCCCATCCTCCGCTGCTCTGTTATAGCAGTGGAGGAGGGTAACCATGGCTACAGGACACCTTCAAAGGTGTCCTGCTTGCCATGATAACAGAACTCTTATCAGACTTTTGCTAAAGGCAAAAGTCTGATCAGGCTGTGTCAAGTAAAAAATTATATAATGTACTGTACTGTATTATACAGACACCAGATCCACTGGATCTTCAAGAACCAAGTGGGTCTGGGTCAAAATAAAATGTGAAAAAAGTGAAAAAAGGTAAAAATAAAAAAAAACATTTATCACTAATAAAAAAAAAAAAAAAAAATATACTACACATGTTATATATCACCGCGTCCGTAATGACCTGATCTATAAAATGGGTTTGTTACTTTCCCCGCACGGTGAACATTATAAAAAGAAAAAAAAACTATGATAAAATTGAAATTTTGCCTACCTCACTTCCCAAAAAAGTTAATAAAAGTGATCAAAAAAGTTGTATCTACACCCAAATGGTACTAATCAAACCGCCACCTCATCCCGCAAAAAATGATACCTTACCTAAGAAAATCACCTAAAAATTATGGCTCTCAGGCTATGCAGACACTAATTTTTGTTTAAAAAATATGATTGTGTAAAACCTAAATAAATAGGTAAAAAGTAGACATATTAGGTATCGCCGCGTCCATAAGAACCTAAACCATAAAAATAACACATGACCTAACCCCTCCACACTCAAAATAGTGCCATTAAAACCGTCATCATATCCCGCAAAATAATGATACCCTACCTAAGAAAATCGCCCAAAAAATAAAAAAATGATGGCTCTTAGGCGATGCAGACACTAAAACATGATTTTTTTTGTTTCAAAAATTATATGATTGTGTAAAACCTAGATAAAAAAAAAAAGGAAACATATTATGTATCTCCGGGTCCGTAAGAACCTAAACTATAAAAATAACACATGAACTAACCCCTCAGGTGGACACCGCAAAAAATAAATAAAAAAAAAACTATAAAAAGCCATTTTTTGTAACCTAACATCACAAAAAGTGTAACAGCAAGCTATCAAAAAGTCATATGCACCCCAATATAGTGCCATTAAAACTGTCATCTCATCCCGCAAAAAATTAGCCCCTACCTAAGACAATTGGACAAAAACTAAAAAAAAAACTGACACTCAGACTATGGAGATACTAAAATGTTTTTTTGTTTGTTTAACAAAGGATATTATAGGGTAAAACCTAAATTAATTTAAAAGAGTAGACATATTAGGTATTGCCGCGTCCTTAAGAATCTGCTCTATAAAAATAACACATGACCTAACCCCTCAGATGAACACAGTCAGAAAAATAAAATAAAAACGGTCCCAAAACAGCTATTTTTTCCAAGTTTTCCATTTAAACCATTTTTTATCTCTATATTTATTGCCCTGATTCTGTAGTTTACAGAAACACTCCATATGTGGTCGTAAACTGCAGTATCGCCAAACGACAGGGCATAGAAAGAAGGGAACGCCATATGGTTTTTGGAAGACAGATTTTGCCAGAATGTTTTTTTTACACCATGTCCCATTTGAAGCCCCCCTGATGCTCCCCTAGAGTAGAAACTCCATAAAAGTGACCCCATATAAGAAACTACACCCCTCAAGGTATGTAAAACTGATTTTACAAACTTTATTAACCCTTTAGGTGTTCCTCAAGAGTTTATGGCAAATGGAGATGAAATTTCAGAAATTCTCTTTTTTATTACCTTGTCTCAAAAAAATGTATTATAGAGCAACCAAAAATCATATGTACCCTAAAGATAATACCACCAAATCTGCCACCTTATCCAGTAGTTTCCAAAATGGGGTCACTTTTTTGGAGTTTCTACTCTAGGGGAGCATCAGGGGGGCTTGAAATGGGCCATGGTGTAAATAAACCAGTTGGCGTTCCCTTCATTCTATGCCCTGCTGTTTGGCGATACAGCAGTTTCCAACCACATATGGGGTGTTTCTGCAAACTACAGAATCAGGGCAATAAATATTGCATTATGTTTGGCTGTTAACCCTTGCTTTGTTCCTGGAAAAAATGGATTCAAATGGAGAATTTGCCAAAAACTCGAAATTCTGAAATGTTATGTCCATTTGCCATGAACTCTTGTGGACCACCTAAAGGGTTAACAAGGTTTGTAAAACCAGTTTTTAATACCTTGAGGGGTGTAGTTTCTAGAATGGGGTCATTTTTGGGTGGTTTCTTTTATGTAAGCCTCACAAAGTGACTTTAGACCTGAACTGGTCCTTAAAAAGTGGTTTTTTGAAATTTTCGGGAAATTTTCAAGATTTGCTTCTAAACTTCTAAGCCTTGTAAGGTCCCCAAAAATAAAATGGCGTTCCCAAAATGATCCAAACATGAAGTAGACATTTGGGGAATGTAAAGTAATAACATTTTTGAAGGTATTACTATGTATTATAGAAGTGGAGAGATTGAAACTTGAAAATTTACAAATTTTTCAAATTTTTTGGTAAATTTTGTATTTTTTTATACAAAAAATGAACTTTTTTGACAAAATGTTACCAGTGTCAGGAAGTACAATATGTGACGAAAAAACAATCTTAGAATGGCCTGGATAAGTAAAAGCGTTAACGTTATCACCACAAAACCTGACAGTGGTCAGATTTGCAAAAAATGGTCTGGTCCTTAAGATGAAATAGGGCCGTGTCCTTAAGGGGTTAAGATTTTTTACTGCTTAATTTGATCCCATTGATTAGTAAATTGAGGTCCAAAATTACGGTATGGCTTTGACTTCCTTTATCTAGAGCTGACAGAATATCTCTAGTGAAGATGGTGATACTACCCCAACTTCTCTATATCCTTAGGAATTCCCCAATATGGATTGAGGATAAGTTTTTCTAATTAATTGAGAGAATTATTAATGATTTACTTTGCAGAAGAAAGTGGGTAAGGCTAAAGTTGGAATGTCTTTATAAGCTGATGGAACAGGGAGGGTTAAACCTTCCCTACTTTAAGGGTTATTTTATAACTGCACAGCTGCACAGCTCTATTGTCAATGGGAGAAAAGTCTACTCTGTCGGACCTTGGTGAGCAGTTCATTACATGATAATATTTTAACACTATTAGAGTCCAGACGATTATCCAGTGTCCAACAGAATTATAGAGAGTCTAGAAAGCTATTTACTAAAGCTTGGGGTATTATTAAAGGATGGCTGGGAAAAAAGGGATCTCTTTACTGTACGCCCCTGTGGCACAATCATTATCTACAGGAATTCGATGATCTAGATTTGGATAAGTATTGGCAAAAAAAACAATATCTTATGTGTTGCACAGGTGGTGAGAAATGGAGCTATACTCCCATTCTTGGAGTTGGCACAAAGAACATATAGTTAATTTACCCTGGTTTAGGTAATTTCAGTTACGTTTGGCACTCTCCAGTGTAAAGGGAAAGTTTATGTTTGAGTCAGATACTTCTACATCTTTGAATGATTTGATGCGAAACTTGGGTCAGAAGATCAAGATTTCCCAACTTTATAAATTGTTATTGGAAGCACTATTTAACCCCTTAGTGACCACCCATACGTGTTTTTACGGCGGTCACTAAGGGGCCTTACCCTGGGCCGCCGCTTTTTTAAAATTCCATAAAATAAAAAAATAAGCTTTTTTTTCCCATTGAAAATACCCTTTTCAATGAAAAAAATTGCAAAAAAAAAAATCTCCCCCATATGTTTGGTATTGCCGAGTCCATAACGACCCGAACTACATAAATATCACATAAATTATCCCCTACGGTGAACAATTTATCCTTAGTAGCCACCAAAAAAACATAAAAACAAGCGTTAAAAAAGCGCCATTTACTCCAAATACAAGTCATCCCGCAAAAATCAAGCCCTCACACAACTCCATAGGAAAAAAAAAAAAAGTTATGGGTCTTAGAAAGCGGCAATGCAAAAACATTTTTTTGCTTTAATAAAAAAAAGAGGTTTTATTGCAAAAAAAATTGTAAAGTAGCATTCCTGTAATCGCACTGACCCAGACAATAAAGATATTATGTTATTTATACCGAAAATTGAACGCCATCAAATTTATTATAACGTAAAAAGGCAGTTGCAGTATTGCTTTTTTCCCATCTCCCTCCCAGAAAGAGTTAACAAAAGTTAATCAGAAAGTTATTTGTACCCCAAAACGGCGCCATTAAAAACTACAACTTGTCCCCCAAAAAACAAGCCCTCATAAAGCTATATAGACGGAAAAATAAAAAAGTTATAGCTCTTGGAATGCGGCGATGAAAAAAGGAAGAGAAAAGCTTGGTCACAAAAACCCGAAAAAGGCTTGGTCACTAAGGGGTTAATAATATACGTCTCCCCCGGACAAAGGGCTTGGGGAGTGAATTGTTCAATGATTTAACTAGAAGATTAGTTTAAGATTAGTGTCTCATAATTTCAATCATGTTGTGGTTCAATTCAATATTTTACATAGAATATATGTCACGCCAGTATGGCTTAATAAATGTGGTTTAACTCCTTGCCGACCAGCTCACGCACGGATGCGTCCAGGCGGCGGCAAGTTTGTTCCTCCTGGAAGCATCCGTGCTTCATCTCGCGAGAGGCGAGATCTGCTGTGAACGCGCGCACGCGATCAATCGCTAGCAGGCTGTAAATGTAAAAAAAATTAGATCAAACAGGTACATCAGACGCTGTTTTGTTAACAGCGTCTGATATACCTGCTACCTGGTCCTCTGGTGGTCCCATTTACTGGGATCGACCACCAGAGGACCAGGTAACAATGTAAAGTTGCACCAAACACTACACTAACCCCCCCCCCACCCCCCCTCACTTTATAACCACTATTAACCCTTTGTTAACCTCTGATCACCCCATATAGACTCCCTGATCACCCCCGTGTCACTGATCACCCCCCTGTAAGGCTCTATTCACATGTCCATATGTGTTTTGCGGATCCGCGGATCCACGGATCCACAGATCCGTGCCACGGATCCGCGGCGCGGATCCGCAAAACACGGACACCGTCAATGTGCTTTCCGCATTTTGCAGATCCGCACATTGCCAGAACTATATAGAAAATGCTTTTTCTTGTCCGCAATTGCAGACAAGAAAAGGACATGTTCTATATTTTTGCGGAACGGAAGTACAGACCTGTAAGTGCGGATCCGCAATTCCGGATCCGAGCGGGACAAAGTCTGTCCCCATAGAAATTAATGGGTCCGCAATTCCGTTCCGCAAACAGAATTTCGGACGTGTGAATGGTGCATAAGGGTCCCTTATCACCGCCAGTTAGCTAGCTACTTGTTAGGTAATAGGAAAAAAAATGGTGAGCAGCACACTTACAAAACCTGGTCCAATACCGCCCAAAAAGATCCGTCCGGTGGTACGGTCGCTACATCGATGACCTGCTCTTCGTTTGGTCGGGTGATGTGGCGGCCGTACCATCATTCGGATCTTTCCTCAATGCTAACAATTGTAATTTACGTTTTTCTCTAGATTTTCATAAGACCTCAATATCATTTTTGGATTTGTGTTTGGTGGGGGACGTGGGGGATGGCCGTGTGCAGAGTCGCACGTATAGAAAAGAAACCGCAGGAAATACCATCCTGCATGCGGGATCCTGTCATCCTGTACACACTGTCAATAACATCCCTAGGGGTGAATATATCCGTGCCCTGCGCAATTGTTACTCTAGTGAAACCTGTATTGAAGAAATGAAGACTGTTACTACTCGTCTCCTGGCCAGGAATTATCCCAGTAGACTTTTAAATCAATCAAAGAATATGGTTTCCACTATGTCTCGGGATAATTTAATTTTCCCTAACAAAACGCCCAAGTTTGGTCATAAAGTGAAGCAACTCACTTTTTCCACGAGTTATAGCTGTGAATTTTCACAAATATGTAACATTGTTAAAAAACATTTTCATCTTCTCAAATATGATCAAATTTGGGGTGATGTTGCAAAAAGCGGTGTCAAATGTGTTGCCCGACGTGCTGTCACTCTGGCAAATATGGTGAGCCCCTCACTATTTTTGGATAAACCTGTGTCCCAGCCCACCTGGCTGAGACACATAGGTAATTTTAAATGCGGGCATAAAAAATGCACATGTTGCTCATATATGAGGATGGGCTCACATATTTGTCCACAAGCAATCATACCATTCATACTGTTCAGCAATACATCAATTGCAACACCACATATGTGGTATATTGCATAACATGCTCTTTGTGTAATTTACAATACGTGGGGTGCACATCAAACTGTTTAAAAGTTCGAATATGTCGTCACATTTCTGATGTACCCCATGCTAGAATAAAAAATGTTTCTGCCGCAAGTCTGCATTTTGTTGCGGTTCACAATGGTAATACAGACAGCATGTCAGTACAAGGAGTAGAAAGGGTTAACAGACCAAGCAGAGGCGGTGATCACAAGAAAAAGTTGCTCAATCGTGAGTGCTTTTGGATTTTCAAATTAGGTTCACGGATACCATCATGATTGAACCGGTGTCATGATACCATTCTACATTATTAACATTTTAACTTTTTTCTATCACTGTAATTTGCTGATTTTATCTCTTTTGGCATGTTGTAACTGCTATGTACTTTACCTGTGGAGGATGTCATCAGGAGGTGTGTCCTGTACCTGATTGCGATCACCTGTTTCTGGTGGTTTGCTATTTAGTCTCGACTTCACCTCTCACTGATGCACATCATGACTAAGGATCCGCACCTATAGTGATCCGAAACCGGTCGATTTCTTGCATTGCTGTACGTTGGTTTTTATCTGCACGGGATTCAATAAAGCCTCAAGTTGTCCAGTAAAACTGGACCATTTTTCTCTTCATTCTGGGACTTGTTGTGCGCCAAGGTTCAGGGCGAGGTCCGGGCTCCTGGTTTCCTGTGGACAAGCGCGACATTCTCCAGTGTTGTTTCAATGTTGGATACTAGGCGATCTTTCCCAGGTTAATTGTTATAAGTGAAAAAGATTCTCTTAATTAAAATAATGTTTTTGGTGAGACTCTTGATTACACGAGTCTGGTTCTCACGAAAAATTCCTAGTGTGCATACAGTACATGGTTACATTTGGTTAATAAGATTAAGAGATATGAAAATATTTTATATAAGCAAAGAAATACTGAGGAGAAATAGAATAGGATATGGGGGATTTGGAAGCTTTAACTTCCCTGCCTCCAGCCCATCGTTATTCCTTCTCCGTCCTTGTTGATGGAGGGGATAGGAGACGCATCGCAATGGGGAGGGAGGGAGGGTAGGGGGAAAGTTGTGGGTTAAGGGTTAAATAAATAATGCCGATGACTAACTTTTGTATGGTAATAATTTTTTTTTTGTTCTAATAAAAAAAAAAAGATGAGTACAAACCAGTCATGTACTGTAATATTTCAGTATTATACTTTTCCACTTCTTGTACACAAGGGGAACAGGTCCTGAAATCTTGTTTTCCTGTTAATACAATTTCATAGATTTTTGTTTCTTGGCTGCCAGAGCAGCATTCCTGTTTAGTTGTCGTGGATGTGGATTGTTCTGAGTCATGTCACATATAGCTGTGCACATAATGTCCATGCTGAGCCATGAACTGATCTCATGGTCATTTGGTGACATTTCTTTAGAGAGACAACAGGAGAGTGGCTACGCTCATTCCCCCGTGTCTCTTCTTTTTCTCCACTGCTGTCTCAAACCTGAGACCCTTTTAGCTTTATTCATGAGCTGAGATGCTAGGGGAGGAATGGTTATTTGCATCCTACCATTACATTTAAATGCTATGAGTTACTAGAGACTATAAATATCTCTAGATAGTTAAATCCTGCAGCTCATAAAATGTTCTGTGCGTTTCTCCCTTGGGTTTATTTCTTGTATGCCAAGGGCAGCATTTTCAATAAATCATTTTATTGCTGAATTTTAAACATGTAATCTCCGGTTCTGATCATATCATTCTTTAACAACTGCTAAAACAACTAGGGTGGTAGAAACCACAACTGCTACCTGTTTCCAATAGCTTAGGCCTATTACTAACACTTCCCATGCTAGGCTATAACTACCATCATCTGCTGCATTTTTTTTACATTATATCAGAGATACTGTCATACTGCCAGAATGCAGTTGTTAAAGATAGCCTGTCACTATGAAGATACAGTGCAATCTTCAGGCAGCATGTTATAGAGTGGAAAAGCTGATCAGTTTATTATATATTTTTATGGCTACCTGCACACGACCGTTGTTCGGGTCCGCGTCCGAGCCGCATATTTCGCGGCTCGGCCGCGGACCCATTCATTTCAATGGGGCCGCAAAAGATGCGGACAGCACTCCGTGTGCTGTCCGCATCCGTTGCTCCGTTCCGTGCCCCCGCAAAAAAAATATAGCATGTCCTATTCTTGTCCATTTTGCGGACAAGAATAGGCATTTCTATAATGGGCCGCGTTCCGTTCCGCAAAATGCGGAGCACGGCAGCTAGCCTTCCGTGTTTTGCGGATCCGCGATTTGCGGACCGCAAAACACCAACGGTCGTGTGCATGTAGCCTATGGGAGAAGATTCAGTATGCTCCTTCTGGGCTTAAGAGGCCAGTGGGTGGTCCTGCTTAGTGACTGACGGCTATCTCTGTATGCATACTCATAAGTATGAATGCCTACTGGATTCCTAAGGATGTGGCCACATGGTCAGGTGTCTGCATGCAGTTTTAGAAATCAGGAGAGAAAGTATAAAGGACAGATACAACTTCTCTTTCTTGAATTCACTCCTGGTTTCGCCTTCCAAAACTGCATCAGGAAATCTGACCAAGTGGCCGTACCTAAGATGAGAAATAGCAGAAATATGAATGCATAAAATACAAGTTATACTGAATCTTCTCCCATAAAACTATATAAAGTATAATAATCTGATCAGTTTCTTCAACTTAATAGCATGCTGTCTGCAGACTGCATTGATGTTCATGACAGGTTAGTTGAAGTCATAATGATTATGATCTGGGAAGCATCCATATTATATAATGGCTTTAATGAGACAGGGGTTTTCTGGGATTTTAATATTGATGACCTATCCTCAGGATAGGTCATCAATTTCAGATAGGCGGGGGTCCGACACCCAGCACCCCTGCCGATCAGCTAGTTTAAGAGAAGGCCACGCTCTGTCCGAGTACAGCCTTTCCTTCATTGTTTACCTGCTTGCCATCGACATTGCAGCGGTAAGCAGGTCTAATTAAAAGCAGTCCCATTCACATCAATGGGACTGCTCCTTCCTATACACTAAAGAGCTTTATATTGAGAATGCCATAAAACTGGATGATCATAGCACATGTTCATAAAATATTTAGAGTATTTACTACCCATTGCTTTGCCTCCTCTTAATCCACCAGCAGTTGAAAGGGCTGTCTATGTATCCATATGCCATATTATGGCATAAAGGGGAAGGGGACCCCTACTCGTCACCCCCTCTATGAGCCAGTATGGAGATGATTCCTTTAACATTTTGGAGACTTAAGTTATCCATGTATTACATAGGCAGCCATTCATTTGAATGGCTGCCATGTAATACTACATTTCCCCTGTAGTTGGAAACATTCATGCAGTAATGTCACCTGACAATAATATTTAATATTATTCCAGTAATAATTAATCTAAAACCGTTATGAAGTTTGATGGGTTGGGTTATTCCAACCATTAACATTTATTTTTTTATCCATACGTGATAAATGATAAATCAGGGGGGTCCCGTATGCCACCTAGTCGGCACATATTAATAAAAAGAAGTGTGGATTAGCATCAAGTATATGTGCTTCAGCTCCATACAAATCTGTAGGAGGTTTGGAAACGGAAACAATCAAGTGAGAGTGCTCATGGGTACTTGGGTAGTCAATTTATAGCCAAATTATATCTTTGTCCAGCCATCAAGTTGTACATATATTTAATACTGTGTCCATAGACTTATCTGGGGCTCCACTGCCAGGGGCTTTCTAGTCATAAACCGTACAGGTAGACCCCCACGCTCTCCTCACAGAACTATCTGATTCTAAGCTCTGATTGACACCAGGAACATCAGGTACTTATGTACCTGGCCGGTGGCCACAGGCCCCCCTCATGAATTTATCTGTATCGCCATTCTAAGGACGGTGATATAGTTGAATTCTGCAGTGGGGCATGGGATTCCATAGCTCCCTTTTACACTGGTCGCCCTCACAGCCACAGGCCACTATTGGGGCAGTGTACACATAGTGCACAGGAATGCAGACTTCTCAGGCCGCAGGCTGGAGGACTGGTCTGAGGCCTGCACAGCATATGACGGCATGGAATGGGACTCCGTTTTTTTTTATTTCCTTAGCCATTTACTACTGAAGACATTATATAGCTCATGACTAGGGGCACTATAGGGCCATTATTTGGCATTTTAGTAGTGGGCAATCCAAGATGTCTATGTGGAAAATTCTTCAGAGAAGAGTCCTGGCTGAAAGAATTTGTCATGGCTGAGTGTATGTATGGAGAAGATAAGGAAAGAGAGTGTATATATCAGAGAAACCATCACTTGATGTCATAGGTATATAGTTCTATATTATCCTTGGTCGCACTAAAAAATGGGGGAGCATGCTGAAGGTAGGTATGGCTTAGTGCTGTGGCCGTGTCTCACTTCCTTAGGCCCCTTTCTCCTTGTCTAAATTAGAGACATCTGGAGAAGGAGGACAGAGTGTGGCAGCTGATGCAGGCCAACACAGAAGGGTTGCTTCTGGGGAGGTATTTTGTGCTTCTGGGGCAGTATACGGTATTGTGCTGTTTTGGGGTATTTGGTTCTGCTGGGCAGTGAACTGTATTGTTGGAGCAGTATAGTGTGCTGTACTGTGGTATATAGTTCTGCTGGGATTGTATTTTGTGCTGCATTATGGTATTGATGACTTGTTTTGGCTCTGCCTACTTGTGTTGCCCTGCCTTCTGTCAATTTGGGTCTACAATATGGGGCCGCTTTTAGTATTTTTTTTTAGGTCCACTTTAAGTTCCCTGCTCATTGCATCTCCATATGCCTCTAATTTCATGCAGTGCTATATAGAGGTTTTATTCTGCTGACTCCATAAAAATGTGGATGATGTATTACTGAGCTATTCTGCCAGAGAAGCATTGCTGTTTGTAGTCTGTTGATGAGGAATTCTAAAAACTCCAATGCAAAAATCTTGAATTTCAGTAGAGCTTTTCTAAGAATATTTCATTTTACAACAACTCATTTTACTCTCCGCTCATTTAAAGTACTACTGTACAAATGTACATTATTAACTGTCCATAGATATATTTATTCAGTCCTATTTTATTACGTCAGAGACTTTTGGAACTTCATGCAATCTGTAAAAAACTTTTGGCCTATATTCTATTCTATAGTCTTGTATACTTCAATATATAGTAAGTATACAAAGACTACAGTGTGGACATGACCACCAACACTTACAATTGCCAAGGTGTAAAAATATCTTCACTGTCCATTCTATAAATATATATATATATATATAAATAAATATATATATATTGTAGTGCCCTGGAGCAGGGAGTACTTTGACATTTGAACATTTGCTTATTTCCCCTATGCAAATTTAAAACTTCTTACTTTATTTTACCTAAAAGGGTTAGCTTGCACTGTTTAATACCGTGTAAGTGCATTTTATATATATGTTGTAATATATATCCTGTTCATTATCACTGTATTTACATGGCTCTGGGGAAAGGATTAATGAATACTGAGAGACTGTTAGGACTTTGATTGAGAAGCTGGTAATGTTCCACACCTGCCATAAGGTTTAAAGAAGACCATGTTTTGGAGGGAAAAACCCACACATTGTTTACCAGCATGTTTTTGAGGGAAAACCAAGACTTGTTTACCACCATGTTTTGGAGGGGAAAACACAGACTTGTTTACCACCAAAAAGCAGACAGCCTGACCTTTTAAATGTCTGGTTTTAGCTATGTTGTTAAGTCTGGAACTTGTTTTTGTCTGGAAAACCTGCTGTGTCATTGCCATTGAGTATCATGAAAGCTCTAATGTAAGTCTATACCATATGGGAACTGAAACAATGTATCTGTTTGTGCTGAGTTTCTCCACTGCACCCTTCCCACAAGAAGGTTCCAGTCTAGCAAAAACTGTATATGAGAAGAGCAGTCAGACCTCCTAGTGTGCTGCAGTTAGGGAACAGTGCTTGAAAGAAGAGACTCTGCCAGACTACTGAGTGATCAGAAGAAGACGCTAAGACAGGGATACGCTGCCACAGACCCTGGATCACCAGCCTTGGACCAGCGTACCAGCATTTTGTACCTGAATTTCTCCAGTATTCCTGCAGACCCTAACTCTCTGACTTATTTCCCATTGGGGTGCACCACGTCTTTCCATCCCTTCCGGTAAGCAGCAACACGTGGTGACACCTCAACTGTGTCCAGGGAACCCAGCGTAGCTTTGGGGCCACCCCAAACCCGGCCACTGCAATTTGGTGTCACGAACAGGATCTGGTCTAGCACCAGCAGTTTTTGTGGATCCAGCTCCAGTGGATCAAGACAGCCAGTGGCAACTACAGGAACACCCCAGCCTTTATCTGAGGTGAACCAGCAACATATAAGCATCTGTACTGTAAGTGTTCACCTTGTGGGGTCTGCCACAAGCAAGTGACTGTGCTAGTGAGACTGTGTCCGGCATTATTAGCTATAGATTTTTTAGTGAGGGACTGGATTACTGCCTCATAGTGCTACTATACTTTGCTGCCATGTCAGTAGATGGAGACCGTGATATGCCTGCCAGTTCTGAGGTTTCTAGCCCTTCTCCAACAATACCCTTGTCAGTAACATATTTTTTTGGTGCACCATGGTTACCAAAATATGTAGGAAAGCCTACAGGCCTCAAAGATTTTAGGGATCAGATGAGCGCCATTTACAAGATGATTTCTGTAATGATGACCAGAAAGTCGCTATGTTGATTTGTCAATTGGAGGGAGCAGCCCTAAGGGAGGTTAAGTCATGGCCTAGTACTGAAAAGCGTACTGCTGACCAAAATAGACAGACTTGCCAGCATGTTTGACAGGCGCACATTATCAGAGCTAAAAATGCATTTTTTTTAGCCGCAAACAAAGGATGGGTAAAAACCTGCAAAATTTTTCTCTAAGTCCCCAGTAAGCTCTGCATACCCTCCAGCACATGGGTCCACATGAGGTACTTAACCCAGACTGGACTCTGAAAGACCAGTTTATAGAGGGTGCCAGACTAAATTCTGTAAAAACCCAGCTGAGAATTTTTGCATTTCAACACCCCGATATGTCATTCCTTGACTTTAAGGAGCTTGCAGTAAAGGTACTGGGTTCTGATTCAGACCCAGGTTATAATTGTGCCATTATGTCTGAACAAAGAAGCACACCAGTAGAGTCTGATGTTAAGAAATGTGATGAAAATACCGAAGTTAACTTGAAGGAGTTGGTGTTGCAGCTTGCAAAAAATGTTGAGGTGTTACCAAAAGAGGTACAGGGTATGAAACAAAGCCACCAGCCTGATAGAGGTACTTGGTGCCCTAGAGGTAGACCGAGATATGGTTTTAATGGTAATCCTAGGAATTATGGTCAATTACCCACTGACCAATTCGATGCCAGTGGCCAACCGATATGTTGTAAATGTCAAAAAGTTGGTCATGTGAAGCGGGAATGCAAGAAGTTAAACTAGTGTCTTCTGGGGCAATGGACCAACCCCCAGGGGGAGACTGCTTGGGTCCAAACTTTTCTGCATATTTTGGTGAATGTCCTACAATTACTCTCAGAATTAATGGAGTGTTCTGCCTTGCTTTAGTGGACATTGGGTCACAAGTGACTACTATGCAACTGCCATTTTATCAGCGGCATTGGACCATCTTATCCATCCTACTCAGAGTAAGATAAATGTAATCTCCAGCAATGGCCAGGATACTCGGAGCCCACTGCGTAAATTGGTAATACTGAATTACAGTGGCAGGGGTTAATAGTTGTGCACGTGCATGATGAGGGTTTTCTCCCAGTTGTATTGGGAATTAATCTTTTGCAAAATTGTGTGGAGAAATGAATGTGTATACTCCAGCAAGAGTTAGTTACAGCCCGCAGAGTGTTACAGCATACACTGAGGGCACTTAGAGGGCATAAAAATTTCAGTGATCACAAAGGTGAGATTGGAAATGTAAGGGTTACTGATGCTAAACCTATATGGTTACAACCTCACTCAGAGACATTACTTTGGTGTAAACACATATAAGACCACATGGGCAAGCTTGCTGCAGTTAAAAATTGTGGAACCTATACTGGATGGGGGCAAGGAATATTTGCTTGCTGCCAGCAGTCTAGTTCCTGTAAAGCATGGCAGGGTGCCAATCCGCATGCTAAACCTTAGTGACCAAGCTATTCAGTTGAACAAATATCAGACTGTTGCTAAATTAATACATGTTGGGAACGATCATATTGTCCACTTCGACTGTCCAGCCATGCAGTCTGCCAGCCAGGCGGAAGTCTGTCCAGAGGGTCTCTGGTGGGAGCAACTGCACATGGAGGATCAGAACACCCTCGCTGAGTGGAAGGTTGTCCTGAAGGTTGTTAAGGAGCATGAGGCTGCTTTCAGTATACACCCCACAGATTTTGGGAAAGTAGAGGTGATTCAACACACTATTCCTAATGGGTCCCACCTACCCATTAAAGAAAGATACAGGCCCATACCACCAGCCATGTGCCAGCAAGTGAAACAGCTAGTGAACGACTTGAAATCCTCTAATGTAATTCGGGACAGTCATAGCCCTTGGGCCGCACTCTTAGTGCTTGTGCGTAAAAATGACGGTTCAATACGATTCTGTGTAGACTACCGCTAATTCAATAACATCACCCATAAAGACACGTACCCTTGGCCTAGAATAGAAGAGTCCCTATCAGCCCTAGGCTCTGCAGAATTCTTCTCTACTTTAGATTTAACTAGTGGGTACTGGCAGGTCCCCATGGCACCCAAAGACAGAGAAAAGATAGCTTTGCACCAAATTGAGAGTCATAGGCCACTTGAGCTTGTTGCCTTGGACCATGTTAAATTAAGACTCAGCCAAGATGGGTATGTGTACGCTCTAACAATCATTGAGCATTATAGCAAGTATGCCATGGTGATACCAGTAAGAGACTTATCAGCGCAAACCAATGTGGATGTGTTTGAAAAGAGGTTTATTGAGGTTCACAGACCACCAGAGAATATTCTGACAGACCAATGCTTACCATTTGAGTCACAATTATGCTAAGAAATGTGCACATTGTACAATATAAATATACGTACGACCAAAACATAATAAATCTAAATTGCGGAAATTGCAAGAGAATGTGTAAGAATACAAAATAGCTGACATGGGTGTCTAAACTGACTTTGTTATATAACCATACACAGCACTGTTCAACTAAACAAGAGCCCTATAAATTAATGTCTGGACACAAAAGTTGGTTGCCAACTGACCATGATTCCAACCCGTTACCACAAACTGACTGGGCAAAAGACCAACTGAGGTGCCTCAAACTGATCCAACAAATAACCAATGAAACAACCCAGGACGCTCAACAAATACAAATAGTTGACTATAATGCCAAAGCTGAGGCTAAACCACTATGTGTAAGAGATCACGTATGGTTACAAAAACAACACAGGTCAAACAAACTAGAAAATAAATGGGAATCTGTGCCGTACAAGATCAAAGTGAATCCATAATGCAATTCAGCATATACCCCAACCTGAACCCGAACTTGAACTTTAAAATATGAATTTCGCTCATCCCTACTCAACACACAGGCATTAATGTCTGAATTGCTGGCAATAAAAGTGAGTATACCCCTAAGTAAAAATGGCCAAATTGTGCCCAAAGTGTCAATATTTTTTGTGGCCACCATTATTTTCCAGCACTGCCTTAACTCTCTTGGGCATGGAGTTCTCTAGAGCTTCACAGGTTGCCACTGGAATCCTTTTCCACTCCTCCATGACAACATCACAGAGCTGGTGGATGTTAGAGACATTGCGCTCCTCCACCTTCCGTTTGAGGATGCCCCACAGATGCTCAATAGGGTTTAGGTCTGGAGTCATGCTTGGCCAGTCCAGCACCTTTACCCTCAGTTTCTTTAGCAAAGTGGTCATCTTGGAGGTGTGTTTGGGGTTGTTATGATGTTGGAATACTGCTCTGTGGCCCAATTTACAAAGGGAGGAGATCATGCTCTGCTTCAGTATGTCTAAGTACATGTTGGCATTCATGATTCCCTCAATGAACTGTAGCTCCCTACAGCCGGCAGCACTCATGCAGCCCCAAACCATGACACTCCATGCTTGACTGTAGGCAAGACACACTGGTCTTTGTACTCCTCACCTGGTTGCCGCCACATGCGCTTGACACTATCTGAACCAAATAGGTTTATCTTGGTCTCATCAGACCTCAATACATGGTTCCAGTAATACATGTCCTTAGTTCTGAGTGGAACCTGTCTTGTTAAACCACTGTATGGTCTCAGGCACCGTTCTGCAGTTCAGTTTTAGGGTGTTAGCAATCTTCTAATAGCCTAGGCCATCTTTATGTAGAGCAACATTTCTTTTTTCAGATCCTCAGAGAGTTCTTTGCCAGGAGGTGCTATGTTGAACTTCCAGTGACCAGTATGAGAGAGTGTGAGAGTGATAACACCAAATTTAACATACCTGCTCCCCATTCACACCTGAGACCTTGCAACACTAACGAGTCACATGACACTGGGTAGGGAAAATGGCAAATTGAGCACAATTTGGCCATTTTCACTTAGGGGTTTACTCACTTTTGTTGCCAGCGGTTTAAACATTAATGACTGTGTGTTGAGTTATTTTGAGGGCACACCAAATTTACACTGTTATGCAAGCTGTACACTGGCTACTTTACATTGTAAAGTGTTATATCTTTAGTGTTGTCCCATGAAAAGATATAATTAAATATTTACAAAAATGTGAGGGGTGTACTCACTTTTGTGAGATACTGTATATATATTTGTCAATTCTGACTTTGTATTTATGTTATTACTTGAAATCCACATTAATCAGTAGTTATATAGTAACCTAAGTTGGAGGCTTCCATGTAATTCAGGCTATGTTATAAATCAAGGCTATCAATTGTATTGTTGAGATATATTCATTTCAGTCTTCACAAGTGCCTGTGAATTTGGGTTTAATTATTGATAATGTAAAGGGTTTCTTACTGCTTCTTTGCTCCTTCTCTAAGAATGGTCTTGGTTTGCAAAGCCTGAGACCACAGGAAGCCCCATCAGTCTCTCCACACTTCTGCTGTCATTGTCATTGTTTGAGGCACATTATTCAGTCTGTAGTCTCTCAACTCCCAGGTAACTCTGGCCAGCAGGAAACTCAGTTTGATATCAAGTACATTCTCTATGAACCTTTGTCTTGTTATGGGAAGAAATGACTTTACTTTACTTTCATCTCCCTGTGTCCTATCATTATCCATTATTTTACAGCATTATTTGTATGCCTTTGTCAACCCGCTCAACATAGTCAACGCTCACCAATAATGTATTTGCCATCTTTCTTATGGGCTTCAAACAAGATCTTGGTCATTCCTCATGTCCTCTATGCCATATCTGACATTTACTGCATATTTTATTTTGTCTATTGTTAGTTTTTTTAGACTGAGTTATGGGCATATTTTACCACTAGTCACATTTAATATGCACACACAGCTCTGCAGGGATAAATTGTGTCCAGTATATTTTATAACACATAATTTAGTACATTTCCTTCACAACTCTAAGAACATTTAAACAGGAGATTTATAATATCTTTACTAGAATATAAACTGTACTTTTTACTGGCAAAGATCATGCATTTCTCCCGATGAAATGTAGATAGATACATATGGATAGATAGATAGATAGATAGATAGATAGATAACACATACTGTAGATATTAGATCACTACATATTAGATACATATTAGGTATATAGATAAAATATAGATTTGTGATAGATAGAATTAATAATACACGTATACAGCCAAGCCAACAAAGACCTCCCCAAACCTGCCATGTGCATGTGCCTTTAGCCTTACACATTTCCAGAAGCCAAAGTTTGTGCCAACTGAACACTCCACCTACCAACCACTTCAGTTGGACTACATACTATGCTAACTTGAAAAAAATATTTTCTAAGTAACTTTTTTGCCTTTACAGATGATATCCATCTTGACATAATTTTACTTTGATAATGCCTGATATATGAGAATAGGGATGGTTATGCTTGATAATTACAACTGTATACATACTTTGGGCCTTTTGCATGCAAATTAATTTACTGAACCCCAAGTCATAACCTTTAATGGGTCAGTCCAGCTGAAAAAATGACACCAGAAACTAAATACAATAACTACAATAACGGAAAGCATATTAATAACCAGTTTTATGCGCGTAACTTATCAAACACAATTCAATGCCAAAATGCATTTTCCTACTAGTAATAGGTAAGCAAGTGACATATCTATATATATATTAATTACACAAATAAATAAGGCACACCTCCCATGTCCACCTCCCCCCCCCCCCCCCACACACACGTTTAACAGCTCATCAGGGGATTATTAAATATCAGTACAAAATCAAGCATGCACAAGAATAAGGTTCAGAGCCTCATAGCTCAGTGAACTCAATCCAGCTAAGGCCCCATTCACACGTCCGCAATTCTGTTCCGCATTTTGCGGACCCATTGCGGACCCATTCATTTCTATGGGGGCACTCTATGTCCTGCCTGGGTCCGCATCTGCGGATCCGCACTTCCGCGTCCGCAATCGCGTTCCTGAAAAAAATAGAACATGTCCTATTCTTGTCCGCAATTGCGGACAAGAAAAGGCATTTTCTATATAGTGCCAGCGATGTGCACATGATGCTATGCTTTTCATCTCTATGAGGCTCATAAGTTTTTAGTGATAGACCTGACAACGACACTTTTTTACTCAAGATTTAATTTTTTTATTTCTGTTAAAGTAGTTATCCAGCTAATTTTAAAAGGCATAGAGGGGCAAAAAAAAATCTCATATTTTAATGTTTCCTAGGTCCTTGCTGGTTTTCTTTGTGGTCCCTCCACATGTAGGAAATGACTGCTTAGCCAATCACTGTCAGAGGCGGGTCACTGCTGCAGCCAGTAGTTGGCTGAGCAGGCATTTCCTGCATGTCAAAAGGGACAAGGAAGCGAGAACAGCATTCCTTAAAAAATAATTGGCTAGACAACCCCATTAAATCATATGATGCATTATTTTCAACTCTAATTCTAAAACTTTCCTAGGTGAAGCTTAGTTGCCATCTGAATTTGTGCATTACCCAGATTACCCCTGTGTAGGAACAAATGTTCTAAGGATGGCACAATGTAGAACCCATGCTGTAACAACAGTTAAAAAAAAAACTACAGAAACATTTAGATTGCATTCCTCAAGTTTCCCCATGATGATTCATATTTGGATCTCATGAGTTCTGGAGTATTTCTGAACTCTCAAATTCTAAAAATGATTCTTAATTATGGCCTGTTTAAAAAAACAGCTCCTGGGACAGTTTGGAGAAATGACTGAACCACAGATTCTACAACCAAATCAATGTAATGCTGAGTGATTAGTGTACCTGAAATTAAGACTTGAGGGGTCTGGCTACCATACATTATGCCCAGGGGCATAGCTCAAGGCTTATGGGT